>CP136060.1:65257894-66507894 GCA_032464435.1 Aegilops umbellulata | reverse complement strand
CGAGGACTTGATCTTCGATATAGTCCCCTTCCGCAGTGGCTATCACGCACTGCTCGGCCGAACTGCATTTGCTCGATTCAATGTGGTGCCACACTATGCTTATCTCAAGCTCAAGATGGCCGGACCACGTGGTGTCATAACAGTCAATGGAAACACGAAAGGCTCCCTCCGTACCGAGGAGCACACCGCGGCCCTGGCAGCAGAAGTACAGAGCGGCCTTATCAAGCAGAATATTAATTCAACGGCCAAGCTCCCGAATACTGTCAAACGAGTCCGGACTACTTCGCAGCATGACAGTCTAGCTTGTCAGGAGTTCGACTAGCAATTCGGCCTCCATCTCAGTCCCGGCCGAATAGTGGCATACATACCGCGCATACATAACTACGCACTCAAAATACCATGGGCAAAGACGGAGGCGTAACTCGATTGTAGTCCATAATACGACTCGACCTTCCAAGTTTCCCCATTTCTTTTCTTCTGTTGATTGTCATGCTGCGAAAAGAAACCTGAAACGTGTCCGGGCACACATACTTTCCCTTTTCTTTTTATCATTTTTAGGTTTCTTTTCCACAAGCCCCTCACGACGACCTGATCATCGATCCTTTCAAAGGATGGATATACCAAGGCAGTAAGCAGCATAGGCGTGTGGGGGAATCTCAAGGTGGTCTTCTTGACAATGACTCTACCTGCTTTCAGGACCCGCACGCAGCTCCCCCTTGGTCTCATCATGTTAAATAGCCCTGTTGCTTATCGCACTATTTGTACAAATATGCTTCGACGTATTAATCAAACTATAATGGAAACAGTTTGCGGCCCAACTTATGTGCTGATGGCTTACTACCTCATTTTATTTCTCTATTCTTATCGATTGCACCCGTACACTCTGGTATGCCTTAATTTGCCAGGGGCTTCATTGCGCTCCATACTACGACAACAAGTTCGGATACTTTTTACAGTATAGTTCGGCACCCCGAATTTAGCATTATATGCATTGGCTCCGAATCATGTCTTTGGTCAATAGTTGGATTGCCCGGCTCCTGTGCTTACTACCTTACGTTCCGTCCTATCGGCTAGGGTAGTAAAGGGAGAACTACTGCGATTGTGTTCCTGGTTTATTCGGGTAAACACCTCAGTAGAGAAAGCCAAAAACTGACTATCATGATGCGGCGAGAGCTGGTCAGCTATTCGGAGGTTAAAATCTCTTGCGATTTTTTCCGCATTAAGCGACGGATCGGCCTCCACCCGATCAGGTGTCTACAGCACCCTAGTCCGGATTAACAGATACTAACTAGGGGCTGCGCCTACATTTCTATTGTCAAACTCCTATGGCTAAGTGAGGGTGATAAAGCCACATAGTCCGATTGCCTGGTTCGTCGCGCTAAACACCTCCTTCAAGGACCAAACCTTTGGATCAAGAGTGTTTAGGTTCCAACCCGGACACCCCCGTACTACCTACGTGGGGGCTGAAGCCGACGACTGGCCAACTCTCAAATTTAATAAAACGACCGCACAGGAGGTAAAATTTAAAATAAACAGCAAGCATTATATGACATATCGGCTTTGTTTCATAATACAGGACGGGATAACATGAATGTCTTCATTCAAAGATAATGTCTTTTCCACACTGGCCCTCTACAATGTGGGATCCCTCCAGGACATCATCAAAATACAGCTTGGGCGTGCGGTGCTCCTTGCCCGCGGGCGGTTCCTCGATCGCGAGCTTGACGGTGTTCATCTTCGCCCACTGCACCTTGACACGGGCAAAGGCCATCCGCGCACCTTCGATGCAGACCGACCGCTTGATGGCGTCAAGCCGAGGGCAGGCATCGACTAGCCGCTTCTCGAGCCCAAAGTAGCTGCTGGGTATGGCTTCGGCAGGCCATAGACGGATTATCAAATCCTTCATGGCCAATTCGGCCACCCTATGCAGTTCGGTCAGCTGTTTTAGCTGATCGCTAAAGGGCACCGGATGCTCTGGCGCAAGGTATTGCGACCAGAACTGCTTCTCCGTTGAGCTCCCCTCTTCGGCTGGGAAGAACTCCGCAGCATCAGCAACACTGCACGGCAGATCCGCAAATGCCCTTGGAGGACTCCAAATCCGGGTCAGTAAGAGGTACCTTTTATTCACATATTTGCTCTGCATAATAAAGGCCTTACCCGCTGTGATTTTCCCGACCTCCTGGATTTCCTGGAGGGCGCCCTGGGCTTCAACCCGGGCCTCTTGTGCGCTTTGGTGGGCCTTATCAAGTTCAAACTCTTGGTCCGCACTCTTGCGCTCCAAGGACTCGCACTTCTTTACGGCATCCTGGAGCTCCTGCTGGACCTTCCCGACCCTCCCCTCGTGTTTTTCGCGGGCAGCTTGTTCCTTTGCCGCTCTCTTCTGGGCCTTGGCCAGCGCTTTCTTGAGGGTCTCCACCTCGGTCGCAGCTCCTACGAAATATCATGATAACATGATCAACACAAACAATTCATATATTTCTAGATCTGAATAGGCCATTGCATACCTTGCTTGTCCTCTAGCTGTTTTTTCACACGGCTGAGCTCTTCCTCGGCCCGCTCTAGACTCTACTTCAGTTTGGAGACTTCGGCAGAATGGGAGGTCGCACCCAGCATCGATGTCTGCTTATTCGCATAGACATGTACGGTTAGTCTCCTTAGAAAATTATTTGATCCTCTGTCCGGCTTTTTTTTTCGAACACTGGACAGAGTCTCAGGGGCTACTGTCCATACTATGACATTCGTTTTGCATAATTACGTCACATACCTCAAAGCCTATTAGAAGGCTGGTGCAGGCTTCGGACAGTCCGCTCTTAGCGACTGAACCCTCTCAACCACCGTACCCATAAGCATACGGTGTACCTCAACAATGGAAGCACTTTGCAGCCCTTCTAGTAAAGTATCCAGTGCCTCTGGATGGACAAAGGTCACCAGCGGAATAGGTGCACCTCCTTCTTTCGAAGGAGGTTGCTTGCCTAATTCCGGATCCATATGGCCTCCGGAATAGTATTCGGCTGGGGGCCGAATTGGATATGGCCCCTATCGCCAGTCTCCAGGGCGATATGCTCCCCCATGTGTCCGGCGGCCAAGGTATCACCCTCTAGCGCCACCCTGACGGCCTCCTGTACCTCTCCCTGGCCTAGGAAGGTCCTTCGGGACAACACCTCGGTGTCGTCCGTGGCCTTGGGAGAGGAGGCCGCCGGAAGTGACCCGCTGTCCATCACATTTGGATCCAGTGAATTCCCCGAAGATGAGGATCATTGGGGGCGGGCGTGGGCTGGACTACAGCGCATGATTCGACATATTAAAACCACGAAGTAAAGAAGTTGAATATATATGTGTATAAGTGCCTTCGAGTACTTACGATTCGGCCAGGGGCTTCTCCTTGGGGCGCCACTCGGAGCTGCTATCAGTATCCAACGCGGAGTTGTCCGCGAGGGAGACCTTCCCCTTCTTGGACGCCTCTGCCTCCAGATTCGTGGAGGGTGCCCTTTTCTTCCTTCCCCCCTCAGGGGGGGTGTCGGCGTTCTGGGAACGGGGGTCCCCAGACTTGCCTGCCTGCGGCCTGCGGCGTGGCTTAAAGGGGGCCCAGCACGGCCCGTCTTCATCAACACAGGACTCGAGACCCTCGCGAGGGGCCAAGCCTCGCGGGGCGGACGACGCGGAGCTTTCTCAAGCATGGCCTCATCAGGCTGGCTCACGAGGGGGCAGAGAAATCAAGGCGGGGTACCTCACGAGGTGCCCATGACGCAAGCCATGACGACCAAGGGCGCCAGGCGGGCGTCGGCCCGCGCAGTGTCCTCCTTTCCTCTTTGGTGCAAAGGGAGCAAGCGCAAACGAGAGCATCAAGCAAAGGCACCCATTTCGGTGCAACGAGACCAACTCCAGTCCAAAGGCAGGGAAGAAGTCGTTGTGGAGCCCAAGCAGGCGTCACCACCAGAGCCTTTGGCAGGCGAGGACCAACTTTAGTCAGGATAAGTGTACCAGATGTTCCCCTTCAAAATGGCCAATTGTTGGCACCCTTCCCGCTCAATATTTGGGAAGAGGCCCAGGGCCTTTGCATATAAATAGGACTAGCCACCCCCAGGGTAGAGGCAATCAGAATCGAGAAAAGAGATAGAAGGTCGAGTAGCATCACACACACACACAGAGAGAGAGAGAGAAGGGTGACTGAACTCCTCCTAGCAGTTCATCGCCCCAGCCAAGAACAGACCCTCGCGAGGCTGTTCTTCCTTGTATTGTTCATCATCATCAGCCCAAGAGGCAATCCACCACACCACACTGGAGTAGGGTAATACACCACATCCGTGGCCCGAACTAGTATAAACCTTGTGTCTCTTGTGCTGTTCTTTCTATAGCTTAGATCTTTGCGAGGCGGAGAGGTAGAGGGTGTAATCTCCGCGCGCACCCCAGAGTTCGAACCTCAAGGATCTGCTGGAACCCGAAATCCGACATTTGGCGCGCCAGGTAGGGGTGCACCGGAATTCGTCTTCCACCGCTCTGTTATCCTCCAACCATCGCGTCCATGTCTGACGCTCGTCGGGCCCGCGCTGAGCGCCGGGCCGCCCTAGCTTCCCGCGTCGCCCAGACGGCTCCCGTCGGCGGGCGTCCTGGCCATTCCCCGTCACCCGCCGTCAAGGCCGCCACCGGCCCGACGGGGAACAAGCAGCAAGCATCGTCTCAGCGTCCGTCCGTGCGGCAAGACGGCCGCACCGCTACTCCCTCACTCACCCAGCTGGTTCTTCGTCCCGCGCGCTCTGCGCACCCTTGGAGGCCCGAGCTGCGCTAATCGCGGCGAACGAGCTCCTGCGCTACCGTCCCGTCGACGACGTCTACGAGGAGTGGCTCGACCGCGTCACCGAGCTCGTCCGCGCCGCAGGGGGCTCTCCCGCGCCGTCCGTTCCACGGCACCGCACCCCGCCCTGCGCGGGCAACGAAGCTCCAGGGGCGCCCCAGCCGCCTCCTCATCAAGAAGACGCCATGCCTCCAAGGCGCGTGGCCCCTGGGCGGAACCCGCTCCGTCAGGCACCGGCGCGACAAGAGCATAGCTGCCAAGAAGTTCCTCGCCCGCAAGAAGCTGCCCAGGCGCAACCTGCCCCGGCACGTCGCGACCACGCTCCTGCTCCCGCACGTCAAGACCCCGCGCTGCTCCCAGCTGCAGCGCATGGGGACCCGCATGACCAAGCTCTCCGTCACCCGAGGCCTCCCGTGGCCACAGCAAGCTGCCGTGCCTACACCACCGAGCTGCGTAGCGTCGCGTGGCCCGGCAAGTTCAAGCCAGACCTGCCTCCTCGCTATGACGGCACGGTCGACTCTGCGGAGTTCCTCCAGCTCTATGAGATGGGCATCGAAGCTGCCAATGGAGACGAGAAGGTCATGGTGAACTGGTTTCCCATGGCGCTCAAGGACGGGGCCCGCACCTGGCTCCTGAATCTGGCTCCAGGCACTATCTCCTCCTGGGACCAGATGCGCACCGCTTCATCGCCAACTTCCAAGGTACTTGCGACCGGCCACCCGCCGTGAGCGACATGCGCCGCATCAAGCAACAACCCGGAGAGACCCTGCAGAAGTACATTCAGCGCTTCAACAACGCACGCCTCAAGATTCCCAGGGTGTCCGAGGAGGCCATCATCTCAGCCTTCTCCGACGGCGTGCGCGACGTCAAGATGAAGGAGGAGCTGGCGATGCATGAAGACCTGTGCACTTCCTTGGAGCTGTTCAACTTGGGGACCAAGTGCGCCAGGGCTGAGGAAGGGCGTCTCTCCCTCCTCGAACCACGTGCCGTAGACCCAGAAGAGAAGAAGCTCAAGGCCAAGGACGTGAAGCGCAAGGGGGCTGCCGTGCTCGTGGCAGAACCAGACACCAAGCCGGGCAAAGATCAGCCCGAATCCTCCAGGGGTAGTCGGTACTGCGTGTACCACGACCTCCACACCCACAACACCAACGAATGCCAAGAGCTCTGAGCCGTGCGAGAAGGAAGGATCGGCCGTCGTCCCGACCGCGCTGACCGGGGCTACGACCGAGGAGGAGGAAGAAATGCAGGACGCTGGGAAGATCACGGCCCGCGCCAAGGGTGGCGCGATCAACCTCGCGAGGATCGCTGGTGAGACCCGCCTCGCGAGGGGGACTGGAGGGATCAGCCTCGCGTGGACCGCCCACAAGGCAACGCAGGCCTCCCTCCGCTGCCGCCTCAGCCAAGGAGAAACGAGGACCTCCATTAGGACGAAGGGGCTTGGGGCTTCCAGGAGCCGCGCGTGATCGCCTGCATCCTGGGCGGAGCTCAAGCCCCAGCCTCTCAGCGCATCTTCAAGCAATTCGCCCGCGAGGTGAACGCAGTCCTCCCCAAGCTCGAAGCCACGCGCCCTCTCAGGTGGTCGGCATGCGCCGTCACGTTCAGCTTAGCGGACCAGCTCAAGTGTGCGGCCACAGCCGGAGTCCTCCCAATGCTTTGTTCCCCAATCATCAGCAACGTGGTGGTCACCAGGACCCTCATCGATGGCGGGGCAGGGCTCAACGTCCTGTCCATGGAAACATTCAACAATCTCCAAGTGCCCTACAACCAGCTTCAGCTGACCAAGCCCTTCTCAGGAGTCACCGACGGCTCCACGGTCCCGATTGGGCAGGTCCGCCTCCATTTCACCTTCGGGGCACGCAACAACTACCGCACCGAGCTCATCGACTTCGACGTCGCTCACATCCGCCTGCCGTACAACGCCATCCTTGGGTACCCAGCGCTGGCCAAGTTCATGGCCGTGACTCACCATGGCTACAACATCCTCAAGATGCCAGGGAGTGGCGGAGTCATCACTGTGCCCTGTGAAGAGAAGGATGCGGTGTGTTCCCTGGAGCGAGCCTTCCAGGCCGCGTCACTGGAAGACCCGGATCACGGAAGCAGGAGGCTTCCCGAGACCACCCCCAAGAAGAAGAAGACATCGTCAGGCCCGGACCCTCAGGAGGCAGGCCCCTCAGGGCCCGCGCCTGCCCAAGGGGAACCTCCTTCCATCGCATAGGAAAGCACGCCCGGCGCCCTCCTCAGGCAGGGCTTGGGGGCTCTCCCCTGGAGGGCCACCGACCTGGCTAAGGTCATGAGGGAGGCGCTTGGGCACCATGTGGAGGCGTGTTTCGAAGCACGTTTCCCTCAAGAAGGAGCAAGGCCAGGAGGGTCAGACCCTCAGGAGTTCGTCAACAAGGCCATTCAGGAACTACAGGAATCAAGAGTCATGAGAGGCTGCCGCCGCCTACCAGCTGTGGCTCCCATCCAGGCGAGGATGGTGGGCTGCGCATCTGCATCGACATACTAGGGCTCAATCAAGTCGCCTCTCTGGAGTGCCTTTGGCCCTCACGAGTGGGGCGCGGCGAAGGTCTACCCCACAGCCACGTTCACATGCCTCACGGCTTGCCGAACACGGCTGCCACGTACCAGCGCCTCATGAGGGGCATCATGGAGGCTCAAGAGGCCAGGCGTTCCGTAGTCTTGGCAGAGATGGAGATGATCCGCGAGGAGCCACCAGCACCTCCGGAGCCCCCCGAGGCCCCAGGGCCTGGGGGCTCGTGAGGATCGGCTTCCGCGGCCCACCGAGTGTGCTGCACCAACACTCCTTCGTCCTCGACATCATCAGGTGACATCTTTCAAGTTTCATTTCCAGCTGGGAGCGCCGCCCAGGGTTGCATTATTCCCACGCCGCGTGGGTCCGTCCCTGCGGCATGTATCCCCTTTATTTCATGTTGTTAGCTTACTTTGTTGGGGGCGCCCCTCGGGCTGCATCATCCCCATGTCGCTCGGGCCTGACCCAGTGATGTCCGTTTTCCCAGCATCTATTTGAACAAATCCACCCTTTCGCGACTAATGTGTTTGCTCTAGTTTCCTACTCAACTGACGCCAATTGACGGAACTGCTCCCACAACAGCACGACGCTCGCGCATGGGTCCGTCCCTGCAACGTCGACAAACCTGGATGGATGAGCTTTGGCCGCGGCAGCCCCGTATGGCGCCACCTCGTCAAGCCTTCAGTGCCTCGTCACCCCTCGGAAGCAACCAACTGCTGACTGACAATTGTCATGGCAACCCCTTGTTCTCTCTATGATGAGTCTACAGGATCTCCCGAGGGAGCTGCGCCAGGCAATGCCCTTGCGGCGTCTCCTTCACTCTTGCCCGCGCGAACTGCTTGCACGTTAAAGGGGGGGTGCCTGTGCATCCCGACTCAGGGCTCCTACTGGCTCTCCAGCCCTCACCCTCTGGCCTTGACCACGGCATCGCGACCTGGCATACCAGCGACGGCTGAGACTCGCTCGAGGGCCGGGACCCGAGGACGTAGAGCAAAAAGGGGAGCAAAGGCGAGAGGGGGGGGACACACGCGAGGACCTCGCCGAGCAACCTCGCGAGTGCCGAAGCACGGACCCGGCGACACACCAGGGAGCGGTCCCTGATTCTCGAGATAAGTCACCATCCGGAAGCACCAGCAACCGTGGCACCATCCCCGCACCTAATGCAATCCCATGTTAGCGACGCTGCTCCCCTTTCTCACCAAACGATGGCTGCTTGAGCGCCAAAGGGGACCTCACGAGCATCGCGACTCAGGGGCTCTTACCGGACCACGGGTCGCTCACCTCCTGGCCTTGACCACGGCATCGCGACCTGGCATACCAGCGACGGCTGACGCCGCCTTGGGACTGGGACCTGTCGGCGCAGAGCACCAAGCCCTCGAGAGGTTCGAAAGGGAGAACTGAGCTAGGACGAAATGAGCAACTCACACAGTTTTACGACAAGGGTTATATTAACAAACAAGATCACAGGCACCTTACAAGCCCCCATGGGGCGCATCCTTGATTCCTCGCAGGGAACAGATCCTAAAAGGATGCTAACTACACGCGCCCCTGCAAAAGATGCCATCATCAACAGTGGGCCTTCGAGTGCCGGCGCCAACCCCATCCAGATCATAGTCGGTGACGACCTGACGAGCCCGCCCTTCTCCAAGAGCGGCGCCGGTTCGTGGGCTCGTAGCTGTCGTCGCTCGTCTCTGGAGTCGCGAAGAATTCGCCGGAGTCACTGGATCCTCCGATGTCTCCGCCGCCTGATGAGCCGCCAACGGAGCGGTCGGCGGGCCTAGCCCTCGTCATAGCAGGGTCCTGACCACTTCTCCTGGGGCAGCACTCCAGCCGGCGCCCATTCACGTCGAAGACCATGAAGAACATCTCTGAAGCGCCGTCGTACTCCAAGTGGATCGCGAGGGCGCCTCCTGTCCTACAAGCCCGGGCGATCTCGCCCCAACCTCGAGTCATGAAGACCTCGCCCGGGGCAACGACCGCGACCTCTGCCTCGGTCGCGAGGGTGCTGCAGCCGGCGTGCTGCAACCAAAGCTCCAGGAGTTCTCCCTGCGGGATGATGGAGGCGAAGAAGGGAGGAAGGCGAATCCAAGACTGAGGAGGCATGGCGGCATGGAGCACGAACTCTCGGGAGGAGCCCTCGGTGTGCACCCCAGGGGGGACGACCAACACCTTCGTGACCCGTCGGTGCCGACGGCGATGCCGCCCGCGGCGATCGGCATCGACTCCTTCAGAGCCCTCGATGTGGGCGTACAAGGGGAGCGGGAACCCCGGCGGTGGACGCTCGCACCACGGCCTCGACACCACCTGACGGGCCTCCTCATCCCGGCCGCGGAGGGCGAGCCGCTTCTTCGGCGGGAGCGGGTCTGGTTCCTCTCGGGGAGCCTTTCCCTTCTCCGCCGCGGAGAACCGGCAGATCGGAGCCATCGTAGCAAGACAAAGCAAGGACCAGGAAGAAGGAGAAGCAAAGGGGGATGAACTGGAAGGGCGCGCACCGTTCCGTACTCATAGCCGGCGAAGGCCAACCGTCGGCCTCCACGATCACAGGTAACCATGACCCGCTTTGCATGCAGGGACTTGCCCAATCCGTGCAGTTGCTGAGGCGTCATGGGGATGTGGTGATGCCCACGTCCAATCAACCACCACACGGCGCCCAAGGCCGCAGGCTGTTAGGGCCCGTGGCGCTTCACCCTTGCCCTTTCGCCTCTCAGCACGGCCAAGTCCGGGCGCGCCTTGGGCCCGGGGGCTACTGTCGGCGTTCTGGGAACGGGGGTCCACAGACTTGCCTGCCTGCGGCATGCGGCGTGGCATAAAGGGGGTCCAGCACGGCCCGTCTTCATCAACACTGTCGGATTCCGGGGTTCCGGTAGACCCTTAAGGTTCGAACTCTGGGGTGCGCGCGGAGATCGAGCCCTCTACCTCTCCGTCTCGCAAGGATCTAAACTACTGCAAGAATGACACAAGAGACACAAGGTTTATACTGGTTCGGGCCACCATTGTGGTGTAATACCCTACTCCAGTGTGGTGGGTGGATTGCCTCTTGGGCTGATGAGGAAGAACAATACAAGGGGGAACGGCCTCGCGAGGGCCTATTCTTGGCTAGGGGATGAACTGCTAGGGGGAGTTCGATCACCCTTCTCTCTCTCTCTAGATGCTGGATTCGATCCTAGCTCTTTCCAATCTGCCTCTACTGGTTTCTTGGTACTCGATCAGATCGGATTCTAGATGCCTCTACCCTGGGGGTGGCTGGCCCTATTTATAGGCAAAGGCCCTGGGCCTCTTCCCAAATATTGAGCGGGAAGGGCGCCAACAATTGGCCAATTTGAAGGGGAACATCTGGTACACTTATCCTGACTAAAGTTGGTCTTCGCCTGCCAAAGGCCCTGTGGTGACGCCGCCCTGGGCTCCATGGTGACCTCCTTCCCACCACTGGACTGGTCTTTGTCTCGTTGCACCGAAATGGATGCCTTTGCTTGATCCTCTCGCCTGCGCTTGCCCCCTTTGCACCAAAGAGGAAAGGGAGACACTGCGCGGGCTGGCGCCCGCCTGGCACCCTTGGTCGTCATGGCTTGCGTCATGGGCACCTCGTGAGGTACCCGCCTTGATCTCTCCGCCTCCTCGCGAGCCAGCCTAAGGAGGCCGTGCTTGAGGAAGCGCCGTGTCGTCCGCCTCGCGAGGGTCTTGAACCTTGTCTTGATGAATATGGGCCACGTTGGGCCCCCACTCGAGCCACGCCGCAGGCCGCAGGCAGGCAAGTCTGGGGACCCCCGTTCCCAGAACGCCGACAAACACAGGACCCGAGACCCTCGCGAGGGGCCAAGCCTCGCGGGGCGGACGACACGGCGCTTCCTCAGGCACGGCTCATCAGGCTGGCTCACGAGGGGGTAGAGAGATCAACGCAGGGTACCTCACGAGGTGCCCACGACGACCAAGGGCGCCAGGCGGGCGCCGGCCCGCGCAGTGTCCTTCTTTCCTCTTTGGTGCAAAGGGAGCAAGCTCAGGTGAGAGGATCAAGCAAAGGCATCCATTTCGGTGCAACGAGACCAAGACCAGTCCAGCGGTGGGAAGGAGGTCACCATGGAGCCCAGGACGGCATCACCACAGGGCCTTTGGCAGGCGCAGACCAACTTTAGTCAGGATAAGTGTACCAGATGTTCCCCTTCAAATTGGCCAATTGTTGGCGCCCTTCCCGCTCAATATTTGGGAAGAGGCCCAGGGCCTTTGCCTATAAATAGGGCCAGCCACCCCCAGGGTAGAGGCAATCAGAATCGAGAAAAGAGATAGAAGGTCGAGTAGCATCACACACACACACACACACACACAGAGAGAGAGAGAGAGAGAGAGAGAGAGAGAGAGAGAGAAGGGTGACTGAACTCCTCCTAGCAGTTCATCGCCCCAACCAAGAGCAGACCCTCGCGAGGCTGTTCTTCCTTGTATTGTTCATCATCATCAGTCGAAGAGGCAATCCACCACACCACACTAGAGTAAGGTACTACACCACATCGGTTGCCCGAACCAGTATAAACCTTGTGTCTCTTGTGTTGTTCTTTCGATAGCTTAGATCTTTACGAGGCAGAGAGGTAGAGGGTGTAATCTCTGCGCGCACCCCAGAGTTCGAACCTCAAGGGTCTGCCGGAACCCGAAATCCGATAGGGGGAGTTGATTTCCTCCTCCTCCTCGTCCTCGGTGGCGGGGGAGGAGTGGGTTTCGGCGTCTTCAGATGTCACGTCCGAAGTGCCTTTACGGCGAAGGCCGCCTCTTCCCGTCTGGTTCTTCTTCTTGGCCTTCTTCTCCGGCACCTGGTAGGGCGCCGGGACCAGCATCTTCGTCAGAAGTGGGATAGCTGGGTTTTCAGGCAGCGGAGCCGGACACTGGATCCGCTCTGCCTTCTTTGTCCAGCCCTGAAAAGACAGATAGGGAAGCTTAGACATCTTCCTCAAATGTACAGGTGAAAGATACACCTTGAAATATGAAAAACTTACCGAACTGGCGGGATGGGTCAGGTTGTACCCATGGTCCTCGGCCGTCTTTGGCCACATCTCATTAGCCTTAAAAAGCACCTTCCAGATGCCTTCGTGTGTAGCGCCGAAGAACTATTGCAAGGTCTGGTGCTTGGCCAGATCGAACTCCCACAAATGGCAAGTCCGGCTTTGGCAAGGAAGGATTCGGCGAAAAAGCATCACCTGGATCACATTGACAAGCTTGATGTTCTTGTTCACCATGCTTTTGATGCGCGTCTACAGTGCTGTCAGCTCGTCCGACGAAGCCCAGTCCAGGCCTTTCTCTAGCCAGGAGGTGAGCCGCATCGGGGCCCCGAACTTAAATTCGGGAGCCGCGGCCCAGGTGGTGTGACGGGGCTCTCTGACGTAGAACCACTTCTATTGCCACCCTTTGACGGTCTCCACGAAAGTACCTTTGGGCCATGGGACATTGGACAGCTTGCTCACCGTAGCGCCTCCGCACTCTGCGTGTTGACCACCCACCACCTTCGGCTTCACATTAAAGATCTTTAGCCACAATCCGAAGTGGGGTGGGATGCGGAGGAAGACCTCGCACATGATAATGAATGCCGAAATGTTGAGGAAAGAATTTGGGGCTAGATCATGGAAATCTAGCCCATAGTAGAACATGAGTCTGCGGACGAAGGCGTGGAGAGGAAACCCTAACACGCGGACGAAGTGGGGAATGAACACCACCCTCTCGTGGGGCTTCGGGGTGGGCGCGATCTGCCCCTTGGCCGGAAGCCGGTGGGCGATTTCCTGGGCCAAGTACCCCGCCTCCCGGAGCTTCGTAATGTCCTTCTCCGTGACGGAGGAGGCCATCCACTAGCCATGCGCTCCAGATCCGGACATGGTCGGAGTGCTTTTTTTGAGGCGGAAAGGATGGAAGCTTGGGCGCTGGAGCTCGAGAATGGGTGGGCAGAGAGAAAGAAGGCATGGGTGAAAGGGGTGAATCCTTATGTCTTTATAAAGGTAGCGAATATCAAGCACCTCCCCATTCGCCTTAAAACTCGCCTATTTCCCAAGGGCCGTGCAGACGGCGCGGTTGGATTACCCATGCCCGTATTGAGGAGAATCCCGCAATAAGGGGACACGATCTCTGCTTTGACAAGACGTGCCAATGGAAACCGCATCTCAAAACACGGAGCAGGAGGCTAAAAAATGGTTCGAAATAATGATCCGGCAGAGACGTGGCGTCTCACTACAGAAGATGTCAGTAGATGGCACTTGTTAAATATTATACTCTTTGCGGAGCTTGTTTTGCAGAGCTGGACACATTCTCTGTGTTCGAAGTCTACTTTGAAATATTCAGAGGAGCAACCTGCCTTGCAATGCTGAAGACAATCTGCGCGCCGGACATATCGTCATTGAAGCCTGGTTCAGGGACTACTGAGGGAGTCCTGGATTAAGGGGTCCTCGGACGTCCGGGCTGTGTGGCGTGGGCCGGACTGATGGGCCATGAAGATACAAGATAGAAGACTTCCTCCCATGTCCAGATGGGACTCTCCTTTGCATGGAAGGCAAGCTTGGCATTTGGATATGAAGATTCCTTCCTCTGTAAACCAACTCTATACAACCCTAGGCCTCTCCGATGTCTATATAAACCAGAGGGTTTAGTCCATAGAGGCAATCACAATTATACAGGCTAGACATCTAGGATTTAGCCATTACGATCTCATGGTAGATCAACTCTTGTAATCCTCATATTCATCAAGATCAATCAAGCAGGAAGTAGGGTATTACCTCCATCGAGAGGGCCCGAACCTGGGTAAACATCGTGTCCCCCGTCTCCTGTTACCATCGACCTTAGACGCACAGTTCGGGACCCCCTACCCGAGATCCGCCGATTTTGACACCGACAACGACCGCTTAGGTTTCTTGCCAAACAATGGTTCATATGGTGTCGTCTGAACGAATTTAGATGATGCCCTATTTAATGTGAATGCGGCTGTCTCTGATGCATAACCCCAAAATGATAAAGGCAAATCGGTAAGAGACATCATAGAACACATCATATATAATAAAGTACGGTTACGACGTTCAGACACACCATTATGTTGTGGTGTTCCAGGTGGCGTGAGTTGTGAAACAAGTCCACATTTTTTTAAATGAAGGCCAAACTCGTAACTCAAGTATTCACCTCCATGATCAGATAGTAGAAACTTTATTTTCTTGTTACGATGATTCTCTACTTCACTCTAAAGTTCTTTGAACTTTTCAAATGTTTTAGTCTTGCGTTTCATCAAGTAGATGTACCCATACCTACTCATATCATCTGTAAAGGTTAGAAAATAATGATACCCGCCGCGTGCCTCAACACTCATTGGACCCATACATCGGTATGTATTATTTCCACTAATTCATTAGCTCACTCGATTGTTCTAGAGAACGGAGTTTTAGTCATCTTGCCCATGAGACATGGTTCGCAAGTATCAAATGATTCATAATCAAGTGATTCCAAAAGTCCATCCGCATGGATTCTTCATGTATTTCAAACCAATATGACCTAAATGGCAGTGCCACAAGTATGTTGCACTATCATTATCAACTTTGCATCTTTTTGCATTATATTATGAATATGTGTATGCTATTTATTGAGCTTCCTTTGGTTTTTCCCTTGAAGAGGAAAGGGTGATGCAGCAAAGTAGAGATAAGTATTTCCCTTAGTTTGTGAACCAAGGTATCAATCCAGTAGGAGGTACATGCAAGTCTCCAATCTATGCACCTGCACAAACAATCAAACACTTGCACCCAACGCGATAAAGGGGTTGTCAATCCCTTCACGGTCACTTGCAAAGGTGAGATCTGATAGAGATAGATATAAAAGATTACTAAAACGTAAAACAAAACAAAAGTAAATAAATTGAGCAAGGTATTTTTGGGTTTTTTTGGTTTATAGATCTGAAAATATTTGATGGAAAATAGACCCGGGGGCCATAGGTTACACTAGAGGCTTCTCTCTTGAAAGAAAACAATACGGTGGTTGAACAAATTACTGTCAAGTAATTGATAGAAAAGCGCAAAGTTATGATGATATCCAATGCAATGATTATGAATATAGGCATAACGTCCGTGTCAAGTAGACCGAACAATTCTACATCTACTAATATTACTCCACACATCGACCGCTATCCAGCATGCATCTAGAGTATTAAGTTCATAAGAAGGGAGTAATGCATTAAGTAGGATGACATGATGTAGAGGGATAAACTCAAGCAATATGATGAAAACACCATGGTTTTAGCCTTGATGGCAACAATACAAATACGTGCTCGCTACCTGATACGTCTCCAACAAATCTACTTTTACCCTTGGACTCTAATTTGCATGATTTGAATGAAACTAACCCCGGACTGACGCTGTTTTCAGCAGAACTACCATGGTGTTGTTTTTGTGCAGAAATAAAAGTTTTCGGAATGGAACGAAACTTTGGGAGGATTTTTTATATCAATAATAAGAATTTCTGGAGCCAAGACCTGCCGGAGAGGAGCACCTGGGTGGGCACAACCCACCAGGGCGCGCCCTGATACGTCTCCAACGTATCTGTAATTTATGAAGTATTGATGCTATTATATTATCAACCTTGGGTGTTTTATATGCATTTATATGCTATTTTATATGGTTTTGGCACTAACCTATTAACCTAGAGCCCAGTGCCAGTTTTTGTTTTTTCCTTGTTTTATTATATCGTAGAAAAGGAAAACCAAACGGAGTCCAATTGACCTGAAACTTGATGGAGCTTATTTTTGGACCAGAAGATGGCCATGGAGTAAAAGAGATGGGCCAAAAGAGTCCCGGTCTGCCCACGAGCGTTGGAGGCGCGCTCACCCCCTGGGCGCGCCCCCTACCTCGTGGACAGCCCGAAGACCCCCCTGACTTGTTCTCGACGCCAAAACCTCTTATATATACAGAAACCTTCGGGAATTAACCTAGATCGGAAGTCTGTAGCCACGAGAAATCAATCTAGGATCTCTCTGGCACCCCGCCAGAGGGGGCCATCATCACCGGATGCCATGGAGGAGGATCCCGGAGGGGCCATCATCGCCATGAAGGCCAAGGACCAGAGGGAGAACCTCTCCCCATCTAGGGGGAGGCCATGGAGGAGGAAGTGCAAGGGGGAGAACCTCTCCTCCTCTCTCTCGGTGGCGTCCGAGTGCCATAGGGAGGGGAATCATCGCTGCGGTGATCGTCTTCATCAACATCACCATCATCATCACCATCCTCATCTCTTTTACACGGTCCGCTCGCCCGCACCCTGCTGTAATCCCAATTTGAACATGGTGCTTTATGCCACATATTATGATCCAATGATGTGTTGCCATCCTATGATGTTTTGAGTAGATATCCTTTGTCTTTGGGTTGATTGATGATCTAGATTGGTACGAGTTGTATGTTTTACTTTGGTGCTTTCCTATGGTGCCCTCCATGTCGTGCAAGCGTGAGGGATTCCCGCTGTAGCTTGTTGCAATACGTTCATGATTCGCTTATAGTGGGTTGGTGAGTGACTAAAACACAAACCCGAGTAAGGGGGTTGTTGTGTATGGGAATAGAGAGGACTTGATGCTTTAATGCTATGGTTGCGTTTTACCTTAATGATCTTTAGTAGTTGCGGATGCTTGCTCGAGTTCCAATCATAAGTGCATATGATCCAAGTAGAGAAAGTATGTTAGCTTATGTCTCTCCCTCATATGATATTGCAATGACGACTACCGGTCTTGTTAATAATTGCCTAGACAATTCCGCACACCGACCCACCATTATTCCACACTCGCTATTTATAATATTTAGTAATATATTCTAAATTTATGATAACATCACCTACTTTTATATTTTAGCTCTCCGATACCATGCAAAGTTATCCTCTTCATACCCACAACGTAGTTTTGTCTCTCATTTATAGTTGGAAGCAAACGTTTGGTGCACGTAGAGTCGTATCAGTGGCAGATAGGGCTTGAGAGAATATTGATACCTTTAGCTCCCTGTGGGTTCGACACTCCATACTTATTACTTCCACCTTTGGAAATTGCAACAATGATTCCCTACACTTGGGGATTATCAAGCTCTTTTCTGGCGCCGTTGCGGGGGAGCAATATCGTGGGGTTGATATTCTCGTGTGTGCTTGTTTGCTTTCTTTAGTAAGTAGATTTTGTTTTTCCTTTTTGTTTCTATTTAGTTGTGGGTGAAATATACAAAAAAATTTAAAAGAATGAAAATAAAAAAATTATTACTTCCCTCTCATGCCTAAAAAGTTTTTCAAAAAGAGAAGTGATTGGAAAGTTATGCATTGAAGAAGTGAGGGTCGACCTTGAGCACTTGTGTTCGTGCTCACGGAAAAAATGTAGAATTTTTCATGGAAGTTTCTCTGTAAATATTATCCCCTTGTGTATATCCATTGTATTATAAAAATAATGTGCCAAGCTTTGGTTTTAGGATGATTAGATTGCTTGTTTACTATGTGCAGAACAAAAACAGAAACTTTGGCTGTAGCGCGTTATTTTACATTTTTTACTAGAAAGTCAAATGGGTCTAAAACATTTTGCACATTACTTCTGTACAAAATTTTCAAATTTATTTAATAATTTTTGGAGTTACAGAAGTTTACTAAACCTCCAGATTACTACAGACTGTCCTGTTTTAGACAGATTCTGTTTTCTATGTGTTGATCGCATATTTTGATGAATCTATGGGTAGTATCGGTGGGTATGAACCATGGTGAAATTGGAATATAGTATATATAGTTCTAATATGAAATTGTAATGAGTTTGAAGCAGTACCTAAAGGTAGTGATTTGCTTTAGTGTACTAACAGATCTCACAAAGTTTTTGTTAAGTTTTTGTGGATGAAGTGTTCGAAGAACGAGGAGTTACCAATGTGCGAAGAATAAAGAGAGGCAAGAGTTCAAGATTGGGGATTCCCAAAGCACCCCAAGTAAATATTCCAAGGATACTCAAGCATCTAAGCTTGGGGATGCCCCGGTTGGCATCCCATCTTTCTTCTTCAACAATTATCGGTATACCTCGGTTTTTGTTTTGTTCACATGATTTGTGTCCTTTGTTTTTTTATTTTTCTTTAAGAACCATGCTAGTATGAGATAGCCCTTCATTGATTTATATAATACTTCTTGTGCTTCACTTATATCTTTTAAGTACGATATTATAGAATTGCTCTTTGTGCTTCACTTAAATCTTTTGAGTATGGTTTTATAGAATGCTTCGTGTGCTTCACTTATACATTTTGATCTTGGATATTGGTTAGTCTTTATTTTTTTAGAATGCTCCATGAAATTCACTTATATCTTTTGGAGTATGAATAATACTATCATCTAAAGCGGGTTTGGAAGAATGTCAACTTTAGGAACTAGTGATCCCGCTATTCCGAATGAGAAGAATTTTGCTTATGTAGAGAGTAGAAAAATTTCTATGCTTGTAGATCATGAAAATAATGCTTTATGTGATGGTTATATTGTTGAATTAATTCATGATGCTACTGAAAATTATTATGAGGGAGGAATATATGCTTGTAGGAGTTGCAATAATATCAAGTTTCCTCTCTATGTGCTTAAAGTTTTGAAGTTATACTTGTTTTTCCTTCCTATGCTAGTTAATTCTTGTTCCTATAAATTATGTGCTCACAAAATCCCTAGGCATAGGAAGTCGGTTAGATTCAAATGTGCTAGTCATATTCTTCATGATGCTCTCTTTATGTTTCAATTCTTATCTTTTATGTGAGCATCATTGAAATCATCATGCCTAGCTAAAAGGCATTAAAGAAAAGCGCTTGTTGGGAGACAAACCAATATTTACCCTTACTGTTTTTGTGTGTTTACATGATTAAGCTACTGTAGTAATCATGTTTTATACCTTTTTTTTCAATAAAGTGCCAAGTAAGACCTTTGGGAAGACTTGGGTGAAATTTAATGTGATGTTGCTGTAAAAAACAGAAACTTTGTGCTCACGATAATACATGTCATGTTTTACAAGAGAGTTATTTTGAGTTGATTCTTTTTGCATAAGATTAATAGACAAATTCCTCACGCCCACCAATTTATTTAATTATTTTTGGAGTAGCCGAAGTATGGTTGCTTTTCAGATCATTACAGACTGTTCTGTTTCTGACAGATTTTGTTTTCATCGCATAGTTTGCTTGTTTTCTAGTTTCTATGGCTTATATTTCTCATTATAAATTGTAGAAATGATATGATACAGTAGGCATTGTGTGATAACAATTATGCACCTTGTCTTTGACAGTACCTAAGTGAATGGTTTGCTCTTTATCATACTAACCTATCTCATGAAGTTCCGTTAAGTTTTGTGTGATTGAAATTTTCAACCTTTAGGTGAGATATCGATATGAGGAGAATAAGGAGTGGGAAGACCCTAAGCATGGGGATTCCCAAGGCAACCCAAGGTAATATTCAAGGAAGACTCAAGCGCCTAAGCTTGGGGATGCCCCAGAAGGCATCCCCTCTTCCGTCTTCAAAACTATCGGTATACCTTACTCGGAGCTATATTTTTATTCGTCACATGATATGTGTTTTGCTTGGAGCGTATTTTAAATTTTACTTGCTGTTTGAATAAAATCATTGGATCTGAAATCTTGAATGAAAAAGAATCCTCCCATGGCTAGTTAATTATTTGACTACTCAGTGTTCTTCACTTATATCTTTTGGAGTAGTTTGTCATTTACTCATGTGCTTCAGGTATATCCTATGAGTAAATGGTTGAATGAATTGAATGTCATAAATCTGAATTTATATATGTTTCATATGCTTATAACATGAGGAGTAATGACTTCACACATAATAAGTATAGGTAGTAGACTTATTGAAAGTTAGCAAACGTAGAAATTGGTCACTTGAACAATTCATGAAAGAATATTGAAGGAAGAGAGATTTCACATATAAATATACTATCTTGGAAATCTTTTGCAATTGTGAGCACTCATTAAAATATGACATGCTAAAAGGTTGATGTTGGACAAGGAAGACAACGTAATGGGTTATGTTTTCTTATATCTGAAATAAAGTATATTGTCTTGGATCATCCAACATGTTCAGCTTGCTTTCCCCCCTCATGCTAGCCAAATTCTTTGCACCAAGTAGAGATACTACTTGTGGTTCCAAACATTCCTTAAACCAGTTTTGCCATGAAAGTCCACCATACCTACCTATGGATTGAGTAAGATCCTTCAAGTAAGTTGTCATCGGTGCACGCAATAAAAATTGCCCTCTACATATGTATGATCTATTAATGTGGAGAAAATAAGCTTTATACGATCTTGTGATGTGGAAGAAATAAAAGCGACGGGCTGCATAATAAAAGTCCATATCACAAGTGGCAATATAAAGTGACGTTCTTTTGCATTAAGATTTTGTGCATCCAACCATAAAAGCGCATGACAACCTCTGCTTCCCTCTGCGAAGGGCCTATCTTTTACTTTTATCTTCTACCCTTATGCAAGAAGTCATGGTGATCTACACCTTTCCTTTTTACATTTTATCCTTTGGCAAGCACATTTGTGTTGGAAAGATCCTGATATATATATATATTGTTGACATTACCCTTGAGGTAAGTTATCATGAGCTATTATTGTTGACATTACCCTTGAGGTAAAAGGTTGGGAGGCGAATCTATAAGCCCTTATCTTTCTCTGTGTCCGATTAAAACCTCGAACCCATAAATATCACGTGAGTGTTAGCAATTGTGAAAGATTAAATGATAGTTGAGTATGTGCAGTTTCCCGAATCAAATCTCTTACATAGACCCTTCCCGAAAATAAGATGAGTTGCAATTGTTTGATGACTAAGAGTACTGTTTGTTAGTTTTCAAGAAAGTTTATGATCTATAATTTAACATGTGAATAGCTTGTTACTTGATCATGAAAAGTTTTATGAGATGAGCTACTATTATGACATATAATGATGCTATAAAAGGTGATTGAAATTATCATTGATCAAACTTGTGCACTTGCTAGCATTCACACTTCATAAATTATTTCTTTTATCATTTACCTACTCGAGGACGAGCAGGAATTAAGCTTGGGGATGCTGATACTTCTCCAACGTATCTATATGTATTTATAAAGTATTATTAACCTTGGGTGTTTTATATGTATTTATATGCTATTTATAAAGTATTCATGCTATTATATTATTAACCTTGGGTGTTTTATATGTATTTATATGCTATTTTATATGGTTTTTGGGACTAACCTATTAACCTAGAGCCCAGTGCTAGTTTCTATTTTTTTCCTTGTTTTAGAATATCGCATAAAATGAAAACCAAACGGAGTCCAATTGACCTGAAACTTGATGGAGCTTATTTTTGGACCAGAAGAAGGCCATGGAGTAAAAGAGTTGGGCCAGAAGAGTCCCGGGCTGCCCACGAGGGTGGGAGGCGCGCCCATGCCCACGAGGGTGGGAGGCGCGCCACCCCCCTGGGCGCGCCCCCCTACCTCGTGGATAGCCCGGAGACCCCCCTGACTTGTTCTGGATGCCAAAACCTCTTATATATACAGAAACCTTCAAGAATTAACCTAGATCGGAAGTTCCGCCGCCGCAAGCCTCTGTAGCCATGAGAAATCAATCTAGGCCCTCTCTGGCACCCTGCCGGAGAGGGCCATCATCACCGGAGGCCATGGAGGAGGATCCCAGAGGGGCCATCATTTCCATGAAGGCCAAGGACCAGAGGGAGAACCTCTCCCCATCTAGGGGGAGGCCATGGAGGAGGAAGCGTAAGGGGGAGAACCTCTCCTCCTCTCTCTCGGTGGCGTCGGAGTGCCATCGGGAGGGGAATCATTGCCGCGGTGATCGTCTTCATCAACATCACCATCATCATCTCTTTTACGTGGTCCACTCTCCCGCACTCCACTGTAATCCCTACTTGAACATGGTTGTCGGTGTCAAAACCGGCGGATCTCGGGTAGGGGGTCCCGAACTGTGCGTCTAGGCAGATGGTAACATGAGACAAGGGACACGATGTTTTTACCCAGGTTCGGGCCCTCTCGATGGAGGTAAAACCCTACTCCTGCTTGATTAATATTGATGATATGGGTAGTACAAGAGTAGATCTACCACAAGATCAAGGAGGCTAAACCCTAGAAGCTAGCCTATGGTATGATTGTTCTTCTTCTGTCCTACGGACTAAAATCCTCTGGTTTATATAGACACCGGAGAGGGCTAGGGTTACACAGAGTCGGTTACAATGGTAGGAGATCTACATATTTGTATTGCCAAGCTTGCCTTCCACGCCAAGGAAAGTCCCTTCCGGACACGGGACGAAGTCTTCAATATTGTATCTTCATAGTCCAGGAGTCCGACCGAATGTATAGTACGGCTATCCGGACACCCCCTAATCCAGGACTCCCTCAGTAGCCCCTGAACCAGGCTTCAATGACGACGAGTCCGGCGCGCAGATTGTCTTCAGCATTGCAAGGCGGGTTCCTCCTCCGAATACTTCATAGAAGATTTTGAACACAAGGATAGTGCCCGGCTCTACAAAAATAAGTTCCACGTACCACCGTAGAGAGAATGATGTTTGCACAAATCTAATCTGCTGACGTATTCCGCAGCGTGACATCACACCACGGCCAAACTTTTATTCGAATCGGTTTACTGTCCCACCTTAGCGCGTTTAGCGAGGCGGTTTCCTTGGCACGTCTTGTCGAGGCAGAGATCGTGTCCCCTTTTTCCGGGATTCTCATCAATACGGGCGTGGGTAACCCAACCGCACCATTGATTACGGCGCTTGGGAGATAAGCGAGTTTTATCAGGCTGGTGGGGATGCATAGTTGCGTCCGCCCATATAAGGGGATAAGGATCCACCCTTTCACCCACGCCTTCTTCCTCCTTTGCCTATCCACCTTCGCGTTCTTGAGCTCCAGCGCCCAAGTCCGCATTCCCCACCTCAACCCTTCTCCAGCCATGTCCGGAGCGGGAGGCAGATGGATGGTCTCCTCCGTTACGGAGGGACATGCCAAGAAGCTGAGGAAAGCCGGATACCTGTCTAATGACATCGCGCACTGGCTCCCCGAAGAGGGGCAGCTCATCCCCACCCCCGGGCCCCATGAGAGGGTGGCGTTCCTCCCCCATTTCCTCCATGGACTGGGCTTCCCCCTCCACCCATTTGTCCGGGGGCTCATGTTCTACTACGGCCTGGATTTCCATGATCTGGCTCCGAACTTCGTCCTCAACATCTCGGCGTTTATCTTCATATGTGAGGCCTTCCTCTGCATCCATCCCCATTTCGGCCTATGGCTCAAGACTTACAATGTCAATCCAAAGGTGGTGCGCGGCAACCAGGCGGTGTGCGGAGGCGCCATGGTGGGCAAGATGCCCAACATTCTATGGCTCGAGGGCTCCTTCGTGGAGACCCTAAAGGGGTGGCAATCGGGGTGGTTCTACATCACCGAGCCGCGTGACCCTGAATGGGTCGCAGCCCCCGAGTTCCGATCCGGACCCCCTACGCGGCTCACCTCCTTGAAAGAGACGGGCCTGTCGTGGGGTAAAAAAGGAGAGATGACCGGACTCCAAACATGCGTCCAGGCCCTGGTGGACAAGAAGCTCAAACTTGTCAATGTAGTCCAGGTTATGCTCATCCGCCGGATCCTCCCGTGTCAACAACGGGCCTTCAACCTGTGGGAGTTCGACCCGGCGCAGCACCGAACTCTGAGCAGGCTCTTCGACACGACGTACGAAGATGCCTGGAAGGCGCTTTTCAAGGGCGCCGAGGCTCCCGCATCTGCTACCGAGGATCGTGGATTCAGCACACAGCGTCACGCTAGTGCGGTAAGCTGTTTTTACCTTTTATAGGGTATTAGTTTTTCATAGTTTGACTCTATGCGGGATCTAAGATCCCTTACCTTTGACAGGATTGGCAGGAGACGTCCGGACAGATCAACTGTCCGGCTCCTTTGCCCGAAGACCCAGCGGATGCTCGCTTGGCGAAGCTGCTGGTTCCGGCACCCTATGTTGTGTCGGAGAGGAAGGCCAAGAAGAAGGCCACGGGGAATCAAAAGAGTGCCCGGCGCCTGGTGGTGTCGGATTCATCGTCCGACGACCCCGAGACGCACTCCTCCCGTGAAGACGGGGAGGAGGAAGAAGAGGCCTCTCCCCCTCCAGCGGGGGGAAGAAAGAAGAGGAAGGCCGCCCCAACTGGGGAGGCCAAAGGGTCCAAGAAGGGGAAGACCCTTCCTCCGGACTACTCCACCAACACCGACGACGACGAAGGGGAGTGGCCGCACAGGGCCAAGCCCCTGGCAAATTTGAAGGAAATATGCCCTAGAGGCAATAATAAAGTTATTATTTATTTCCTTACATATCATGATAAATGTTTATTATTCATGCTAGAATTGTATTAACCGGAAACATAATACATGTGTGGATATATAGACAAACAGGGTGTCACTAGTATGCCTCTACTTGACTAGCTTGTTAATCAAAGATGGTTAAGTTTCCTAACCATAGACAAAGGAGTTGTCATTTGATTAACGAGGTCACATCATTAGTTGAATGATCTGATTGACATGACCCATTCCAATAGCTTAGCACCCGATCGTTTAGTATGTTGCTATTGCTTTTGTTCATGACTTATACATGTTCCTTTGACTATGAGATTATGCAACTCCCGTTTACCGTAGGAACACTTTGTGTGCTACCAAACGTCACAACGTAACTGGGTGATTATATAGGTGCTCTATAGGTGTCTCCGAAAGTATTTGTTGGGTTGGCGTATTTCAAGATTAGGATTTGTCACTACGAATGTCGGAGAGGTATCTCAGGGCTTTCTCGGTAATGCACATCACATAAGCATTGCAACTAATGAGTTAGTTGCAGGATGATGTATTACGGAACGAGTAAAGAGACTTGCTGGTAACGAGATTGAACTAGGTATTGGATACCGACGATCGAATCTCGGGCAAGTAACATACCGATGACAAAGGGAACAACGTATGTTGTTATGCGGTCTGACCGATAAAGATCTTCGTAGAATATGTAGGAGCCAATATGGGCATCCAGGTCCCGCTATTGGTTATTGACCGGAGACGTGTCTCGGTCATGTCTACATTGTTCTCGAACCGTAGGGTCCGCACGCTTAAGGTTACGATGACAGTTATTATAAGTTTATGTATTTTGATGTACCGAAAGGAGTTCGGAGTCCCGGATGTGATCATGGACATGACGAGGAGTCTCGGAATGGTCGAGACATAAAGATTGATATATTGGATGGCTATGTTCGGACATCAGAATGGTTCCGAGTGTTTCGGATAATACCGGAGTGCCGGAGGGGTTACCGGAACCCCCCGGGGAAGTAATGGGCCTATTGGGCCACGAGGGGAGAGAGAGGGTTGCGCCAGGAGGTGGCGTGCGCCCCTCCCATGAGGAGTCCGAATTGGACAAGGAGGGGGGGGGGCGCCTCCCCCTTTCCCTCTCCCTCTCCCTCTCCTTCCTTCCCCCTTCCCCCTCCTAGTTGGACTAGGAAAGGGGAGTCCTACTCCCACTAGGAGGAGGACTCCCCCTCCCTTGGCACGCCTCTAGGGCTGGCCGGCCCTCCCCCCTTGCTCCTTTATATACGGGGGCAAGGGGGCACCCCAAGACACACAAGTTGATCCTTGAGATCGTTCCTTAGCCGTGTGCGGTGCCCCCCTCCACCATATTCCACCTTGGTCATATTGTCGCAGTGCTTAGGCAAAGCCCTGCGTCGGTAACACATCAAGATCATCACCACGCCGTCGTGCTGACGAAACTCTTCCCCGAGAGCTTTGCTGGATCGGAGCCCGGAGAACGTCATCGTGCTGTACGTGTGTCAAGAACTCGGAGGCGCCGGAGTAACGGTGCTGGGATCGGTCGGATCGTGAGGAGGACGTACGACTACTTCCTCTACGTTGTGTCAACGCTTCCGCTTCGGTCTACGAGGGTACATAGACAACACTCTCCCCTCTCGTTGCTATGCATCACCATGATCTTGCGTGTGCGTAGGATTTTTTTTTGAAATTACTACGTTTCCCAACAGTGGCATCCGAGCCTAGGTTTTTATGGTTTGATGTTTTGCACGAGTAGAACACAAGTGAGTTGTGGACGATACAAGTCATACTGCCTACCAGCATGTCATACTTTGGTTCGGCGGTATTGTTGGATGAAGCGGCCCGGACCGACATTACGCGTACGCTTACGCGAGACTGGTTCTACCGTCGTGCTTTGCACACAGGTGGCTGGCGGGTGTCAGTTTCTCCAACTTTAGTTGAACCGAGTATGGCTACGCCCGGTCCTTGAGAAGGTTAAAACGAAGTCTATTTGACGAAGTATCGTTGTGGTTTTGATGCGTAGGTGAGATTGGTTCTTGCTTCAGCCCGTAGCAGCCACATAAAATTTGCAACAAACAAAGTAGAGGACGTCTAACTTGTTTTTGCAGGGCATGTTGTGATGTGATATGGTCAAGACATGATGCTATATTTTATTGTATGAGATGATCATGTTTTGTAACCGAGTTATCGGCAACCGGCAGGAGCCGTATGGTTGTCGCTTTATTGTATGCAATGCAATCGCCCTGTAATTCTTTACTTTATCACTAAGCGGTAGCGATAGTCGTAGAAGCATAAGATTGGCGAGACGACAACGATGCTACGATGGAGATCAAGGTGTCGCGCCGGTGACGATGGTGATCATGACAGTGCTGCGGAGATGGAGATCACAAGCACAAGATGATGATGGCCATATCATATCACTTATATTGATTGCATGTGATGTTTATCTTTTTATGCATCTTATCTTGCTTTGATTGATGGTAGCATTATAAGATGATCTCTCACTAAATTATCATAGTAATAGTGTTCTCCCTGAGTATGCACCGTTGCGAAAGTTCTTCGTGCTGAGACACCACGTGATGATCGGGTGTGATAGGCTCTACGTTCAAATACAACGGGTGCAAAACAGTTGCACACGCGGAATACTCAGGTTTAACTTGACGAGCCTAGCATATAACAGATATGGCCTCGGAACACGGAGACCGAAAGGTCGAGCGTGAATCATATAGTAGATATGATCAACATAGTGATGTTCACCATTGAAACTACTCCACCTCACGTGATGATCGGACATGGTTTAGTTGATTTGGATCACGTGATCACTTAGAGGATTAGAGAGATGTCTATCTAAGTGGGAGTTCTTAAGTAATATGATTAATTGAACTTAAATTTATCATGAACTTAGTCCCTGATAGTATCTTGCTTGTTTATGTTGATTGTAGATAGATGGCTCGTGTTGTTGTTCCGTTGAATTTTAATGCGTTCCTTGAGAAAGCAAAGTTGAAAGATGATGGTAGCAATTACACGGACTGGGTCCGTAACTTGAGGATTATCCTCATTGCTGCACAGAAGAATTACGTCATGGACGCACCGCTAGGTGCCAGGCCTGCTGCTGGAGCAACACCAGATGTTATGAACGTCTGGCAGAGCAAAGCTGATGACTACTCGATAGTTCAGTGTGCCATGCTTTACGGCTTAGAACCGGGACTTCAACGACAGTTTGAGAACCATGGAGCATATGAGATGTTCCAGGAGTTGAAGTTGATATTCCAACAGAATGCCCGGATTGAGAGATATGAGGTCTCCAATAAGTTCTATAGCTGCAAGATGGAAGAGAATGGGTCTGTCAGTGAGCACATACTCAGAATGTCTGGGTATTACAATCACTTGAGTCAACTGGGAGTTAATCTTCCGGATGATTGTGTCATTGACAGAATTCTTCAATCACTGCCACCAAGCTACAAAGGCTTCGTGATGAACCATAATATGCAAGGGATAGATAAGACTATGCCCGAGCTCTTCGCAATGCTAAAGGCTGCGGAGGTAGAAATCAAGAAGGAGCATCAAGTGTTGATGGTCAATAAGACCACTAGTTTCAAGAAGAAGGGCAAAGGGAAGAAGAAGGGGAACTTCAAGAAGAACAGCAAACAAGTTGCTACTCAAGAGAAGAAACCCAAGTCTGGACCTAAGCCTGAAACTGAGTGCTTCTACTGCAAGCAGACTGGTCACTGGAAGCGGAACTGCCCCAAGTATGTGGCGGATAAGAAGGATGGCAAAGGTATATGTGATATACATGTTATTGATGTGTACCTTACTAATGCTCGCAGTAGCACCTGGGTATTTGATACTGGTTCTGTTGCTAATATTTGCAACTCGAAATAGGGACTACGGGTTAAGCGAAGATTGGTTAAGGACGAGGTGACGATGCGCGTGGGAAATGGTTCCAAAGTCGATGTGATCGCGGTCGGCACGCT
Source organism: Aegilops umbellulata (assembly GCA_032464435.1). Lineage (NCBI taxonomy): Eukaryota > Viridiplantae > Streptophyta > Magnoliopsida > Poales > Poaceae > Aegilops > Aegilops umbellulata. The sequence continues at coordinate 66,479,301 of CP136060.1, read as the reverse complement.
ACCTCTACATCTACCTTCGGGATTAGTATTAGACCTAAATAATTGTTATTTGGTGCCAGCGTTGAGCATGAACATTATATCTGGATCTTGTTTGATGCGAGACGGTTATTCATTTAAATCAGAGAATAATGGTTGTTCTATTTATATGAGTAATATCTTTTATGGTCATGCACCCTTGAAGAATGGTCTATATTTGATGAATCTCGATAGTAGTGATACACATATTCATAGTGTTGAAGCCAAAAGATGCAGAGTTGATAATGATAGTGCAACTTATTTGTGGCACTGCCGTTTAGGTCATATCAGTATAAAGCGCATGAAGAAACTCCATACTAATGGACTTTTGGAGCCACTTGATTATGAATCGCTTGGCACTTGCAAATCGTGCCTCGTGGGCAAGATGACCAAAACACCGTTCTCCGGTACTATGGAGAGAGCAACAGATTTGTTGGAAATCATACATACAGATGTATGTGGTCGAATGAATGTTGAGGCTCGTGGCGGATATCGTTATTTTCTCACCTTCACAGATGATTTAAGCAGATATGGGTATATCTACTTAATGAAACACAAGTCTGAAACATTTGAGAAGTTCAAAGAATTTCAGAGTGAAGTTGAAAATCATCGTAACAAGAAAATAAAGTTTCTACGATCTGATCATGGAGGAGAATATTTGAGTTACGAGTTTGGTCTACATTTGAAACAATGCAGAATAGTTTCGCAACTCACGCCACCCGGAACACCACAGCGCAATGGTGTGTCCGAACGTCGTAATCGCACTCTACTAGATATGGTGCGATCTATGATGTCTCTTACAGATTTACCGCTATCGTTTTGGGGTTATGCTCTAGAGACGGCCACATTCACGTTAAATAGGACACCGTCACAATCCGTTGAGAAGACGCCTTATGAACTATGGTTTAGCAAGAAACCAAAGTTGTCGTTTCTTAAAGTTTGGGGCTGCGATGCTTATGTGAAAAAGCTTCAACCTGATAAGCTCGAACCCAAATCAGAAAAATGTGTCTTCATAGGATATCCAAAAGAAACTGTTGGATACACCTTCTATCATAGATCCGAAAGCAAGACTTTTGTTGCTAAATTCGGAGTCTTTCTAGAAAAGGAGTTTATCTCGAAAGAAGTGAGTGGGAGGAAAGTAGAACTTGATGAGGTAACTGTACCTGCTCCCTTATTGGAAAGTAGTACAACACAGAAATCTGTTTCTGTAGCACCTACACCAATTAGTGAGGAAGATAATGATATTGATCATGAAACTTTAGATCAAGTTACTTCAGAACCTCGTAGATCAACCAGAGTAAGATCCGCACCAGAGTGGTATGACAATCCTATTCTGGAAATCATGCTACTAGATCATGACGAACCTACGAACTATGAAGAAGCGATGGTGAGCCCAGATTCCGCAAAATGGCTGGAAGCCATGAAATCTGAGATGGGATCCATGTATGAAAACAAAGTGTGGACTTTGGTTGACTTGCCCGAGGGTCGGCAAGCAATATAGAACAAGTGGATCTTTAAGAAGAAGACTGACGCCGACGGTAACGTTACTGTCTACAAAGCTCGACTTGTTGCAAAGGGGTTTCGACAAGTTCAAGGGATTGACTACGATGAGACCTTCTCACCCGTAGCGATGCTTAAGTCTGTCCGAATCATGTTAGCAATTGCCGCATTTTATGATTATGAAATTTGGCAAATGGATGTAAAGACTGCATTCCTGAATGGGTTTCTGGAAGAAGAGTTGTATATGATGCAACCAGAAGGTTTTATCGATCCAAAGGGAGCTAACAAAGTATGCAAGCTCCAGCGATCCATTTATGGACTGGTGTAAGCATCTCGGAGTTGGAATAAACGTTTTGATAGTATGATCAAAGCATTTGGGTTTGTACAGACTTTTGGAGAAGCCTGTATTTACAAGAAAGTGAGTGGGAGCTCTGTAGCATTTCTGATATTATATGTAGATGACATATTACTGATTGGAAATGATATAGAATTTCTGGATAGCATAAAGGGATATATGAATAAGAGTTTTTCAATGAAAGACCTCGGTAAAGCTGCTAACATATTAGGCATTAAGATCTATAGAGATAGATCAAGACGCTTAATTGGACTTTCACAAAGCACATACCTTGACAAGATTTGGAAGAAGTTCAAAATGGATCAAGCAAAGAAGGGGGTCTTGCCTGTATTGCAAGGTGTGAAGTTGAGTCAGACTCAATGCCCGACCACTTCAGAAGATAGAGAGAAGATGAAAGATGTTCCCTATGCTTCAGCCATAGGCTCTATCATGTATGCAATGCTGTGTACCAGACCTGATGTGTGCCTTGCTATAAGTTTAGCAGGGAGGTACCAAAGTAATCCAGGAGTGGATCACTGGACAGCGGTCAAGAATATCCTGAAGTACCTGAAAAGGACTAAGGAAATGTTTCTCGTGTATGGAGGTGACAAAGAGCTCATCGTAAAGGGTTACGTTGATGCAAGCTTTGACACTGATCCGGACGATTCAAAATCGCAAACCGGATACGTATTTACATTAAACGGTGGAGCTGTCAGTTGGTGCAGTTCTAAACAAAGCGTCGTAGCAGGATCTACATGTGAAGCGGAGTACATAGCTGCTTCGGAAGCAGCAAATGAAGGAGTCTGGATGAAGGAGTTCATATCCGATCTAGGTGTCATACCTAGTGCATCGGGTCCAATGAAAATCTTTTGTGACAATACTGGAGCAATAGCCTTGGCGAAGGAATCCAGATTTCACAAGAGAACAAAGCACATCAAGAGACGCTTCAATTCCATCCGAGACTTGGTCCAGGTGGGAGACATAGAGATTTGCAAGATACATACGGATCTGAATGTAGCAGACCCGTTGACTAAGCCTCTTCCACGGGCAAAACATGATCAGCACCAAGACTACATGGGTGTTAGAATCATTACTGTGTAATCTAGATTATTGACTCTAGTGCAAGTGGGAGACTGAAGGAAATATGCCCTAGAGGCAATAATAAAGTTATTATTTATTTCCTTACATATCATGATAAATGTTTATTATTCATGCTAGAATTGTATTAACCGGAAACATAATACATGTGTGGATATATAGACAAACAGGGTGTCACTAGTATGCCTCTACTTGACTAGCTTGTTAATCAAAGATGGTTAAGTTTCCTAACCATAGACAAAGGAGTTGTCATTTGATTAACGAGGTCACATCATTAGTTGAATGATCTGATTAACATGACCCATTCCAATAGCTTAGCACCCGATCGTTTAGTATGTTGCTATTGCTTTTGTTCATGACTTATACATGTTCCTTTGACTATGAGATTATGCAACTCCCGTTTACCGTAGGAACACTTTGTGTGCTACCAAACGTCACAACATAACTGGGTGATTATAAAGGTGCTCTACAGGTGTCTCCGAAAGTATTTGTTGGGTTGGCGTATTTCAAGATTAGGATTTGTCACTACGAATGTCGGAGAGGTATCTCAGGGCCTTCTCGGTAATGCACATCACATAAGCCTTGCAAGCATTGCAACTAATGAGTTAGTTGTGGGATGATGTATTACGGAACGAGTAAAGAGACTTGCCGGTAACGAGATTGAACTAGGTATTGGATACCGACGATCGAATCTCGGGCAAGTAACATACCGATGACAAAGGGAACAACGTATGTTGTTATGCGGTCTGACCGATAAAGATCTTCGTAGAATATGTAGGAGCCAATATGGGCATCCAGGTCCCGCTATTGGTTATTGACCGGAGACGTGTCTCGGTCATGTCTACATTGTTCTCGAACCGTAGGGTCCGCACGCTTAAGGTTACGATGACAGTTATTATAAGTTTATGTATTTTGATGTACCGAAAGGAGTTCGGAGTCCCGGATGTGATCATGGACATGATGAGGAGTCTTGGAATGGTCGAGACATAAAGATTGATATATTGGATGGCTATGTTCGGACATCGGAATGGTTCCGAGTGGTTTCGGATAATACCGGAGTGCCGGAGGGGTTACCGGAACCCCCCGGGGAAGTAATTGGCCTATTGGGCCACGAGGGGAGAGAGGGGGCTGCGCCAGGAGGTGGCGCACGCCCCCCCATGAGGAGTCCGAATTGGACAAGGAGGGGGGCGCGGCCCCCCTTTCCCTCTCCCTCTTCCTCTCCTTCCTTCCCCCTTCCCCCTCCTAGTTGGACTAGGAAAGGGGAGTCCTACTCCCACTAGGAGGAGGACTCCCCCTCCCTTGGCGCGCCTCTAGGGCCGGCCGGCCCTTCCCCCCTTGCTCCTTTATATACGGGGGCAAGGGGGCACCCCAAGACACACAAGTTGATCCTTGAGATCGTTCCTTAGCCGTGTGCGGTGCCCCCCTCCACCATATTCCACCTCGGTCATATTGTCGCAGTGCTTAGGCGAAGCCTTGCGTCGGTAACACATCAAGATCGTCACCACGCTGTCGTGCTGACGAAACTCTTCCCCGAGAGCTTTGCTGGATCGGAGCCCGGAGAACGTCATCGTGCTGTACGTGTGTCAAGAACTCGGAGGCGCCGGAGTAACGACGCTGGGATCGGTCGGATCGCGAGGAGGACGTACGACTACTTCCTCTACGTTGTGTCAATGCTTCCACTTCGGTCTACGAGGGTACGTAGACAACACTCTCCCCTCTCGTTGCTATGCATCACCATGATTTTGCGTGTGCGTAGGGTTTTTTTTTTTGAAATTACTACGTTTCCCAACAAAAGTCGTAAGTATTCGGACACCAGAGTGATTCATAGTGTTCCTTTCTTGCACAGCTCCTCCTTATGCCGAATATGACTATGCAGTCCGCCCAAGGCCGGGCTCGACGAGTCGTCGAGCGGCTCCCTGGATTCGTCGGACGTGAATTCGCTTCCGACCGCTACCTCCCACCGTCCTACGGACGACGCCGAGGTGGCGTCCCAACAGCTTCCAAGCCAGGAGTAGGTGGTCCTGGAGGCGCTGCAAGGCGACCTCCCGGATTCCAGGCGTAAAGGGGATGGAACCCCCAAGGGCTCCAAGTCCGGCCTTGAGCCGGATACCGCACCGGAACCTACAACGGTTCAGGACTCCGTCAGGCAACCTCCTTCCAAGAGGAGCAAGCCTACTGAGCCGGTGGCCCCCGTCCAACCGGAGGCACCGGACAATCTGCTGGAGGTGCTTAACGGCGCCTCCATCGACGAGGAGCACCATACTGTGATGAGTACGGTGATCCAGAAGGTTCAGTCCGCCAAGAGCGGACTGACTGAAACCTGTGCCAGCCTTTTAACAGGCTTTGAGGTAAGTAAAGAATATGTAAAAATATTACCGCATAGACAGTAGCCCCTGATGCTCTATTTGGCGTTCGGAAAGAAAAGCCGAATAGAGGATCTAATAACATTCGCAGGAGTCTAACAAAAGTAAGTCAATATGCGTATGCAGGCTTCGCCGCTGGCGTCCGCCGCACTGACTGCGGAGGTGGACGCGCTAAAGCAGAACCTCGAGCGGTCCGAGCAAGAGCTCGGCCTTGCCAAGCAGCAGCTCGAGGAGAAGGAAGGTAAGAAATACCTTATTGAAATATATAAAAGGTGCAATTACAAAAAATGACAGGATTAACATGGCTATTGTAGGGGCCACAACTGAGGTGGTGACCCTTAAGCAAGCGCTGTCCGAGGCCGAGAAGAGAGCGGCCACGGAGCGCACCAAGCGGGAGAAGCATGAGGCGCATGTTGGCGAGGTGCGGCAAGAGCTCCAGGCTCTCATGAAAAAACATGAGAGTTCGGAGCTTGACTCGAAGACGCGAGAGTCCGAGCTTGCGGCGGCCATTGAAAATGCCAAGTCTGCCAAGGCCGAAGCCCAGAAGGCCCTCCAGGAGGTAGAGGCGATGAAAAAGATAGCAGCGGGTAAGGCATTCTTTATGCAGAGCAAACATGTGAAAGTGAGTTACTTGTTACTTACCCGAATTCGGAGCTGTCCAGGAGCATTCGTAGATTTTCCCGGCAGTGCGTCTGATGCCGCTGCCTACTACCGAGCCGAGGAGGGGAGCTCGACGGAGAAGGTGTTCTGGTCTCAGTATGCTAAGGCCGGACACCCGGTGCCTTTGAGCGACCAGCTGAAGCAAATGGTCGAGCTCCACAAGGTGGCCGAACAGGCCATGAAGGGCCTCATAGTCCGGCTGTGGCCTGGAGAGGCCATGCCTAGGAGCTACTTCGTGCTGGTGACGCGGCTGGTGGATGCCTGTCCAAGGCTTGAAGTAATCAAGCACTCCGTCTGCATCGAAGGTGCCCGTAGGGTGCTTGCCCGTGCTAAAGTGCACTGGGGCAAGATGGATGCGGAGAAGCTTGTGAAGGACGGGCCGCCACCGGGCAAGCAGCATCACGTCCCGGAAGCTTATTATGAGGGCATCCTGAAGGGTGCCCACCTTATAGCGGATGAGCTCAAAAGATGTAATTTTTGAATAAACTTGCTCGTTTTGTCCTGTGCGCTGAAAACTTGTTCATATGCGCTAAGCAACGCTTTTAGAATTTAAAATATTACCTTCTGTGCGGCCGTTCATCAAATTTGAGAGATGGCGAGTCGTTGGCTTCTGCCCCCATGCCACGAGTGCTGGGGTGTTCGGGATAAACTTGAGCGCTCTTTTTCCCATTCTTGGGTTCTTCGAGGGAGGCGCTCAACACAACGAACAAGGCAATCGGACTATAATGCTTGAACACTCTCACTTAGCCATAGAATTCTATAATTTTAAATTTCGGCGAAGCCCCTAGTGTTCGGAAGACCGAGTTCGGGGCGCTATCCACGCCTAGGCCGGACAAAGCCAACTCCTCACTCTAAGCGGCATAAGTCTTTAGGGACTTGAAAACCTCTCGAACAGCGACCACTCTCGCCTTATCATGACGGTCAGTTTTAGCTTTCTCTACTGAGGTGCTTAGCCCAGCTCAACTGGGGCACAATCGCAGTAGTTCTCCTAGTGCTACCTTAGCCGATATAACGGAACGTAAGGTACCAAAACATAGGAGCCGGGCAAACCCAACTATTGACCCAAGACATGATTCGGAGCCGATGCATATAATGCTATAAGTTCGGGGTGACGCACTTGTGAAAGTGTTCGGACTTCTCACACCATACTGTGGGGTACTTAAGCCCGTGGCGTATTGGCCATACCAAAGTGTACGGGTGCAACATGTCATTAATGAACATATATTTGTAAAAGAGATTAATGCAATAATAGACAAAAGCTATGCATTGTTTATTTGAAAAAGCTGCGATCAAAGCAGAACGATACAAATATTGCGATAAGCGAAAGGTGGGACTATTTAACATGTCCTTTCCAGGGGCAGGCAGTGGAAAGGTATGCGAAACAGGTATACTGCTCGTTATGGAGACCACCTGGGAGTTCCATAATGCGGCGTAACTTTCTCTTCCCTGGTTCTTGCATCGTTTGTGCGGCAATTGTACTGCCGGGTAGGCCTTCCCAAGAATGCAGTCCTGAAAGTAAGAGAAAATTAAGAAATCGGCAGCCCCTAGTTTGGTTAAAGCCGTGTTTTTGGGCGTGCCGTGATGGTCCCCCTCCCCCTGTGCCCATGGTATTTCCAGAGCGTAATTATGTACGCGCAACACTGGTTTTGCGCTAGGGCTGGGGTTGGGGCTGCATTGCTATGCTTGCTCGGAACGTGCCGGGCGGTCTTGTTGTAGGTTACTCCGGGCGCGCTTGACGGTGTCCGGACATTTAATGGCCGGACTGGAGAATTGCCTTGAGAGGCTGCTTTGTACTTCCGCTGCGAGAGCCGCCGTATGCTCCTCGGTTCGGAGAGAGCGTTCGGTGTTTCCGTTGACCGTAATGACTCCTCAAGGGCCTAGCATCTTGAGCTTGAGGTATGCGTAGTGCGGCACCGCATTGAACGTTGCGAATGCGGTTCGCCCAAGCAGTGCGTGATAGCCATTGCAAAACGGGACTATGTCGAAGATTAACTCCTCGCTTCGGAAATTATCCGGAGATCCGAAGACCACTTCAAGTGTAACTGAGCCTGTACAATTGGCCTCTACACCTGGTATGACGCCTTTAAAGGTCGTTTTAGTGGGTTTAATCCTCAAGGGATCGATGCCCATTTTTCGCACTGTATCCTGGTAAAGCAGGTTCAGGCTGCTGCCGCCGTCCATAAGGACTCTAGTGAGGTGAAATCCGTCAATGATTGGGTCTAGAACCAATGCGGCAAATCCGCCATGATGGATGCTAGTGGGGTGGTCCCTTCGATCAAAGGTGATCGGGCAAGAGGACCATGGGTTGAACTTTGGGGCGACTGGCTCCATCGCGTATACGTCCCTTAGCGCATGCTTCCGCTCCCTCTTGGGGATGTGGGTTGCGTATATCATGTTCACCGTCCGCACTTGTGGGGGGACGCCCTTCTGTCCACTACTGTTTGGTAGCCGGGGCTCCTCCTTGTCGTCGCTTTGTAGCCCCTTGTCTCTGTTTTCGGCATTTAACTTGCCGGCCTGCTTGAACACCCAACAATCCCTGTTGGTGTGATTGGCTGGCTTTTCGGGGGTGCCATGTATCTGGCACGAGCGGTCGAGTATTCGGTCTAAACTGGACGGGCCTGGAGTGTTTCTTTTGAACAGCCTTTTCCGCTGACCAGATTTAGAGCCTCTGAATCCGGCACTAACTGCCGTATCCTCAGCATTGTCGCCGTTAATGCGGCGCTTTTGCTTGTTGCGACGCGACCTGCCACTGTTGTCCTTGGTATCTGAATTACCAGGGCTCTTGGTCATGTTATTGCTACGAGCCAACCAGCTGTCTTCTCCCGCACAAAAGTGGGTCATGAGTGTCGTTAGGGCTGCCATAGATTTCGGCTTTTCCTGTCCTAGGTGCTGGGCAAGCCACTCGTCACGGATGTTATGCTTGAAGGCTGCTAGGGCCTCTGCGTCCGGACAGTCGACAATCTGATTTTTCTTGGTTAGGAACCGTGTCTAGAATTGTCTGGCCGATTCCCCTGGCTGATGTGGCTTAGGTCGTCGGCGTCTGGTGGTCGCACATAGGTGCCCTGGAACTTGTCGAGGAATGCAGCTTCCAGGTCCTCCCAACAACCAATTGATTCTGCTGGCAAGCTGTTAAGCCAATGCCGAGCTGGTCCTTTAAGTTTGAGTGGGAGGTATTTGATGGCGTGTAGATCATCGCCGCAGGCCATGTGGATATGAAGGAGATAATCCTCGATCCATACCGCAGGATTTGTTGTGCCATCGTATGTCTCGACGTTTACGGGTTTGAAACCCTCGGGGATTTGATGATCCATTACTTAATCTGTGAAGCATAGTGGGTGTGTGGCGCCTCTGTACTGGGCTATATCACGACATAGCTCAAATGAGCTTTGTCTATTGTGTTCGGCCTGGCCGGATTTACTATATCCGGCGTGACGATTATCGTCTCGTGCCATGGGGCGCCTGTCGGCGTTCTGGGAACGGGGGACCCTAGACTTGCCTGCCCGCGGCCTGCGGCATGGCTCGAGTGGGGGCCCAACGTGGCCCATCTTCATCAACACAAGGTTCAAGACCCTCGCGAGGGGCCAAGCCTCGCGAGGCGGATGACACGGCGCATCCTCAAGTGCGGCCTCCTTAGGCTGGCTCGCGAGGAGGCGGAGAGATCAAGGTGGGGTACCTCACGAGGTGCCCATGACGCAAGCCATAACGACCAAGGGTGCCAGGCGGGCGCCAGCCCGCGCAGTGTCCTCCCTTTCCTCTTTGGTGCAAAGGGGGAAAGTGCAGGCGAGAGGATCAAGCAAAGGCACCCATTTCGGTGCAACGAGACCGAGACCAGCTCCGCGACAAGGAGGAAGTCGCTGTGGAGCCCAAGCCTGCGTCATCACCAGAGCCTTTGGCAGGCGAAGACCAACTTTAGTCAGGATAAGTGTACCAGATGTTCCCCTTCAAATTGGCCAATTGTTGGCGCCCTTCCCGCTCAATATTTGGGAAGAGCCTGATCTAGAACCTGAGGTAGAATCCAGCATCTAGAAGAGAGAGAGAAGGGCGATCGAACTCCCCCTAGCAGTTCATCCCCTAGCCAAGAACAGGCCCTCGAGAGGCCGTTCACCTATACTGTTCTTCCTCATCAGCCCAAGAGGCAATCCACCCACCACACTGGAGTAGGGTATTACACCACAATGGTGGCCCGAACCAGTATAAACCCTGTGTCCCTTGTGTTGTTCTTGCAGTAGTTTAGATCCTTACGAGACGGAGAGGTAGAGGGCTTGATCTCCGCGCGCACCCCAAAGTTCGAACCTTAAGGGTCTGCCGGAACCCGTGATCCGACATTTGGCGCGCCAGGTAGGGGTGCGCCGGAATCAGTCTTCCACCGCTCCGCTCTCCCCCGACCGTCGCATCCATGGCTGACGCTCGTCGGGCCTGCGCCGAGCGCCGGGCTGCCATCGCTTCCCGCGCCGTCCAGACGGCCCCCGTCGGTGGGCGTCCTCGTCGTTCCCCGTCGCCCGCCGTCAATGCCGCCACCGGCCCGGCGGGGAACGAGCAGCAAGCATCCTCTCAGCACCCGTCCATGCGGCGGGATGGCCGCACCGCCACTCCGTCGCTCACCCCAGCCGGTTCTTCGTCGCACGCGCTTCACGCGCCCTTGGAGGCTCGGGCTGCGCTCCTCGCGGCGAACGAGCTCCTGCGCTACTGCCCCATCGACGACGTCTACGAGGAGTGGCTCGACCGCGTCGCCGAGCTCGCCCGCGCTGCAGGGGGCTCTCCCGCGCCTTCCGCACCACTGCGCCGCACTCCTCCCCGCGCAGGCAATGAAGCCCCGGGGTCGTTCCAGCCGCCACCTTTCCAAGAAGATGCCATGGCCCCAAGGCACGCAGCTCCTGGGCGGAACGCACTCCGTCATGCGCTGGCCCAGCAGGAACGGAGCTGCCAAGAAGTCCCGCGACCGCAAGAGGCCGCCCGGGCGCACCCGGCCCCGGCTCGCCGAGACCCTGCTCCAGCTCCGGCACGTCAAGACCCCGCGCTGCTCCCAGCTGCGGCGCAAGGGGAACCACAAGGCCAAGCTCACCCTCAACCAAAGCCTCCCGCGGCCACCGCTGGCTGCCGCGCCTACACCCCCGAGCTGCATAGCATCGCGTGGCCCGGCAAGTTCAAGCCGGACCTGCCTCCTCGCTACGACGGCACAACTGATCCCACGGAGTTCCTCCAGCTCTACGAGCTGGGAATCAAAGTAACCAGCGGGGACGAAAAGGTCATGGCGAACTGGTTCCCCATGGCGCTGAAGGAAGGTGCTCGCACTTGGCTCCTGAACCTGGCCCCAGGCACGATCTCCTCCTGGGACCAGATGCGTACCCGCTTCATCGCCAACTTCCAAGGTACCCGCGACCGGCCTCCCACCGTGAGCGACATGCGCCGCATCAAGCAGCAACCTGGGGAGACCCTGCAGAAGTACATCCAGCGCTTCAACTGTGCGCGCCTCAAGTACCCGAAGAAGCCATCATTTCGGCCTTCTCCGACGGCGTGCGCGACGTCAAGATGAAGGAGGAACTGGCGATGCACAAAGATCTATGCACCTCCCTGGAGCTGTTCAACCTGGCGACCAAGTGCGCCAGAGCTGAGGAGGGACGCCTCTCCCTCCTCGAGCTGCCTGCCGCAGACCCAGAAGAGAAGAAGCCCAAGTCCAAGGACGTGAAGGGCAAGGGGGCTGCCGTGCTCGCGGTAGAGCCAGACACCAAGCAGGGCAAGGATCTGCCTGAATCCTCTAGGGGCAACCGGTATTGTGTGTACCACGACCTCCATCCCCACAACACAAGTTAATGCCAAGAACTCCGCGCCGTGCGAGAAGGAAGAGTCGGCCGATGCCCTGACCGTGCTGACCGGGGCTACGACAGAGGAGGAGGAAGGAACCCGGGATGCTGGGAAGACCGTGGCCCACGTCCAGGCTGGCGTGACCAACGTCGCGAGGACCGCTGGCGTGACCAACCTCACGAGGACCGCTGGCGTGACCCGCCTCGCGAGGGGGACTGGAGGGATCAGCCTCGTGAGGATCGCCCTCATGGCAACCCAGGCCTGCCGCCGTTGCCGCCTCAGCCAAGAAGGAATGAAGACTACCACCAAGACGAGGGGGCTGGGGGCTTCCAGGAGCCTCGCGCCATCGCCTGTATCCTGGGCGGAGCTCAAGCCCCAGCCTCTCAACGTATCTTCAAGCAGTTTGCTCGCGAAGTGAATGCAGCTCTCCCCAAGCTCGAAGCAACGCGTCCCCTCAAGTGGTCGGCCTACACCAGCTCAAGTGCGCGGCCACAGCCGGAGTCCTCCCAATGCTTTGTTCCCCAGCCATCAGCAACATTCTGGTCACCAGGACCCTCATCGATGGAGGGGCAGGGCTCAATGTCTTGTCCGTGGAAACGTTCAACAGCCTCCAAGTGCCCTATGACCAGCTCCAGCCAACCAAGCTCTTCTCCGGAGTCACCGACGGTTCCACAGTCCCGATCGGGCTGGTCCGCCTCCTAGTCACCTTCGGCACCTACGACAACTACCGCACCGAGCTCATCGACTTTGACGTCGCCCACATCCGCCTGCCGTACAACGCCATCCTCGGGTATCCGGCGCTGGCTAAGTTCATGGCCACGACTCACCATGGCTACAACGTCCTCAAGATGCCAGGAAGCGGCGGCGTGATCACGGTGCCATGCCAAGAGAAGGATGCAGTGTGCGCCCTGAAGCGAGCCTTTCAGGATGCGTCACTAGAAGACCCAGATCGCGGAAGCAGGAGGCTTCCTGAGACCACCCCCAAGAAGAAGAAGACAACGTCAGGCTCAGCCCCTCAGGAGGCAGGCCCTTCAAGGCCCGCGTTCGCCAGGGGGACCCTCCTTCAATCGCATAGGAAAGCGCGCCTAGCGCCCTCCTCAGGCAGCGCTCGGGGGCTCTCACCTGGAGGGCCACCGACCTCGCCAAGTTCACGAGGGAGGCTCTGGGGCACCATGTGGAGGCGTGTTTCGAAGCACGCTTCCCTCGAAAGGAAGCCAGGGAAAGAAGGTCAGACCAGCTGGAGTTTGTTAGCAAGGCCATTCAAGAACTACAGGAGTCAAGGATCATGAGAGGTTGCCGTCGCCCAACAGCTGTGGCTCCCCATCCAGGCGAGGATGGTGGGCTGCGCGTCTGTGTCGACGTACCAGGGCTCAATCAGATCGCCACGATGGAGTGCCTCTGGCCCTCACAAGTGGGGCGCTGAGGAGGACCACCCCACAGCTATGTTCGCATGCCTTATGGCCTGCCGAGCGTGGTTGCGGCGTACCAGCGCATCATGAGGAGCATCTCAGAGGCGCAAGAAGGCAGGCGTTCCACAGCCCTGGCAGAGATGGAGGCTGCTCACGAGGAGCCACCAGTGCCTCCGGAGCCTCCCGAGGCCCCTGGGCCTAGGGGCTCGTGAGGATCGGCTTCCACAGCCCACCGAGTCTGCTGCACCAACGCCACTGCACTGACGACATCTTTCAAGTTTCATTCTCAGCTGGGAGCGCCCTCCCAGGGTTGCGTCATTCCCAGGCCGCGTGGGTCCGTCCCTGTGGCGTGTATCCCTTTTATCTTCTCAGTCGCTAGCTTGCTTTGCTGGGGACGCCCCTCGGGCTGCATCATCCCCAGGCCACTCGGGCTAGGCCCAGCGGCGTGTATCCCTTCCGTGTTTATATCCAATTATGCATCATGCTTGATTACTTGATGCCGTCCGCGGCACCTCTTCTTCTTCATGTCGACCACTTGCACGTTAAAGGGGGGGGGGTGCCTGAGCATCGCGACTCAGGGCTCTTACTGGCTCTCCAGCCCTCACCCTCTGGCCTTGTCCACGGCATCGCGACCTGGCATACCAGTGACGGCTGAGACAAGCTTGAGGGCCGGGACCCGAGAACGTAGAGTGCCGGCATCTAACCAGATTTTGCAGGAACACATCTCAAGATACGGCCCAGTGCCAGGCGCTACCCGCCTAGAGGTAGGGCCTCGTGAGTCCCACGCTGGCTCACGGGTGCCCAGATACACCTCACCTAGCTCTACCGTGCCAGCCACGTGTCAGGGCGGGGCTGTACACGCCCCGGGGGCTCCTCCCGGAGGGGAGCCCCCTCCCATGTACCAGTGGAAGCACCATGCTCCGCGCTGGCTGACGACACTGCCGAGGAGTGGCTATGCCCGTACACATACGGAAGCGCTATGCTCCGCGCTGGTGATAAACAACTGAGGGTGGCCTCCGGGCCGCGTTAACCTCAGGGAGCCCCGAGCTCAGTGGCCGGCCTCATCGCAACGCCTCCCCCCGGGAGCGCCGCGCGAGGGGGCTGGGCACGGGGGCTACGACCGGGTCACGCCCAGCCGTACGCCCTAGCCAGGCCCCTCGGGCCTGGTTCGTCACACGTCTCTCTCCGAGCGGAGCCAAGGTATGAAGGCCGTCTGCGCGTCAAGGGGGACTCCTGAGCATCGCGACTCAGGAGCCTAACTGGCTCCGTAGCCCCTCACTCCTTAGTTCCGAAAGGCTATGCTGGGTGAGGTACGCGCGGGGTCGGGCTCTGCAGACGTAGAACGGTAGCCCCGCCTGCATTTCATCTCGTCACCTGTTGTTCGCGCGTCAAGGGGGACTCCTGAGCATCGCGACTCAGGAGCCTAACTGGCTCCGTAGCCCCTCACTCCTTAGTTCCGAAAGGCTATGCTGGGTGTGGTACGCGCGGGGTCGGGCTCTGCAGACGTAGAACGGAAACGCACCTACATCGCGCGTCCCTACTTGTTGCTCGTGTGCTAAGGGGGACTCCTGAGCATCGCGACTCAGGAGCCTAACTTGTCACGTGGCCCCTCATTCCTTTGGCCCCGTCCTGGTTTCCGGTCGGGGCTGATGCTGGGTGAGGCATGCGCGTGGCCGGGCTCTGTCGGCGTAGAGCATAAGCCAGTAGGGAAGAGGAACATAAAATTCAAGGAACTTAAAAGTGAATATTACAACCCATACTGTCGCCTTGGTACCAAGCGCAAATTTAAATGCCTCCTCGAGGCATCGTGCATGTGCAGGAATCGAAAGAAGAACAAGAGCGATAGCGGAGTCACTTGTCGGCAGCGGAGTCGCATGGAGTGGCTTCACCTTGTGGGGTAGTAGAGCCGGCAGCGCCTCGCTTCGGCTTGGTGCTGAAGGCCCGGAACTTCCCCAGCAGCGCCTCTGCGCGCCCCTTCACGGCCTCAACAGCAGCAGCGGCGCCCTCGCCGCTCACCGGCTCCAGCAGGCTGTCAAGGTCGGCGCTGGGGTCGCGGAGGAAGACATGGGCGAAGACCCGCGTCAGCGCGGCGGAAGACAGGACACGCGCCTCGGCTTCGACCGTGGGGACGAGTCCGAGGGCGACATCTCCAAGAGCCTTCACCAAGAAAGGAAGCAGTTTGGCCGGGCCGTCCCCGTCGCCAGCCAGCGGGCAATCCAGGCCACTCTCGTAAAGCGTCTTCAGTGAAGCGCGGGCATCCTTTTCCATGTCTGCGATGGCCACGCGATCCTCGGCAAGGACCCGGGCCTTGGCGTCCAACTCGGCCTTCGTCGTCTCCAGCTCCTTCTTCAACACACCTAGGTGGCTGCGGCGCTTCTTGAGCTTCGCCTCCCGGTCCTCGAGCGCCGCCTCGCGAGCCTTCACCCCCTTCTCCTGCTCTTGGCGAAGGCGGGTCTCCTCTGCAAGATGACCACGCAGGCCTTGCAACTCGTCCTCCAGCTCCTTGCAGCGGCCGCGGATGCCAACCGCCTCTCCTAGGGCCGCGTCACGGGCAGCCTTCGCCTCGAGGGTAGCCTCCTTCTCCTCGTCACAGGCCGTCGAGGCCTGAACCAGCGCTACCCGGATCGAGGCGTCGGAGCGAATCCACCACGAGGCCAGCTCCAGGCGCCCGGCCACCAGGCGAGGGTCGACGCCAAGAAGATCCTGCTGCAGCCGGTCCAGTCCAGCAACAGCTCGCTCCAGGATGGAAGAAGAAGGCGGGGAAGCATCAGGGTGCTTCAGGGCAGCAGGAGGAGTGCCAGAACCAGCAGCCGGCGGAACGGGAGGAGAAGGTAGCGGCAGCGAGGCTGCAGTATCCCGAGGCGGAGTCTGCTGCGCCTCCCCAGCCGTAGCAGCAGCACCAGACAAGGGCACCTCTGGGGTCGACCGGGCCATGGGGGCTGCGGCCCCAGCCAGATCAGCCAAGCCCCGCAAGGGCGACTGGGCAGGGGGGGCCTGTGCGTCGCAGTCGCCCTCCCCTGCAGGTGGAGGTGTCATCGCAGCCGGGGCCTCAGGAGCCCCCTTCAGCTTCTTCGTCGCGGGCGCCAACCTTCTCAGGAGAAGTAATCGTCAAGCCTCATTAGCGGAACAAGAAACCAGGAATCAAGGATCAAGCACTTACAGGTCGTCGGCAGAAAGCTCCAGTTGTCTCCTTTCAAACTTGAAGCCGGAGAGCCGGCTGGAGGGGTCGACCTCGGAAGAAGAAGGCGCGTCAGGGGTTCGCCCAGGAGTCAAGGCGGACCCGCGGGGAATCAACCCGGTCCTGCCCTTCTTCGGGACCGGGGGCGAGCTCCCGCTGCCCAGCACGTCGTCGTCATCATCATCATCACTCAGTGAAAGGCGGAGAACACGAGGCTTGCGCTGGAGCGAGGGAGTCCTGGACTCTCCGTCAGTCGCCTCGGAGTCGGGGCCTGCCTCCTGCTCCTCCTCGCCCCCATCTCCGTTGGAGTCGCCGGAAGACACATTCACCAGATCCTCGGGAGCCACCGCGGGCACGAGCCCGTCCCCGCCGAAGACGGGCATGGACTCCACCACTTGCTCCCAATCGTCGCGGAGGAACAAGGGCAAAGGCGCGCCCTCCGGCATTGCTGCCTCGCCCCCGAACAGGGACTAGAGAACTGCAGTCACATCCCCTTCGCCCACGGCTGCGGGGCTCGGGTGAGGCCTCCACATCAGGGGAGAGTACCGCCGAAGAGGAGCCAGCTGGTGCTCCAGGAACTCCCTCAGCAACGACGCCCCGGTCAGCTTCGCCATCGCCAGGTTGGCCGGCTTCAGATCGGCGTCCATCTTCGCCGGCATTGACTTCGCGCGGGGATCCGTGAGCTCTGCCCGGCACCAGTCTTCCGAGCTCACGGCCGGCTCCGTGGGAAGGGCCAACCGAGGGACGAGGCACCCGGCGTCAACCAATATCCACTTGCTCCGGAAGCCCTCGATCCTCTTCCCTGGATTCGAGATGGCCATGGAGCTGCCGCACGTGACGAAGCCTGCGGACGCAGAAGGAGAACCTTTGGAGGTTCGGAGGTAGAAGTAGTGGCGCAGCAAGGCCACTGAAGGTTGCACCCCCACATGCGCCTCGCAGTAGTAGGCGAAGATCGCCAGGAGAAGGACAGAGTTGGGGTGGAGATGCAAAGCTTGCAAGTTGTAATGGCGGAGGACGGCGAGGAAGAACTCAGAGAAAGGAGGCACCAGGCCCGCTGTAATGGAGCTCACGAAGAAAGGATAGAAGGTGCTCCCTTGGCCTTCAGGGGCATCGGAGCCGACCTTGAACATCTGCGCCCCGTCAATGCCCTGCGCCGCAGCCATCCGGTGCAGTAGGGCGAGGCTCGCCTTCGACACGTTGGGCGAATCCAAAGCACGCGACAACCAAGCTTCGGCCGGGGTCCGACGAGGCGCCATGGCTACCTGGGTCGAGCAGGTGGAGCAGATCTGGAAGCTTGGAGGAAGGGAGAAGAAGCGCAAGAAAGGGGATCTGAGCAGCGGATGAAGAAGGAGAGGATCGAAACCCGAGCAGATGCCATGCCTTTAGTTTCCTGCGCAGTTGCAAAAGCACCCACGTCCAATCAACCGCCACGCGACGCCCGAAGCTGCAGGCTGTTAGGGCCCGCGGCGCTTCGCCCTTGCCCTTTCGCCTCTCGACACGGCCAAGTCCGCGCGCGCCTTGGGCCCGGGGGCTACTGTCGGCGTTCTGGGAACGGGGGTCCCCAGACTTGCCTGCCTGCGGCGTGGCTCGAGTGGGGGCCCAACGTGGCCCATCTTCATCAACACAAGGTTCAAGACCCTCGTGAGGGGCCAAGCCTCGCAAGGCGGATGACACGGCGCATCCTCAAACGCGGCCTCCTTAGGCTGGCTCGCGAGGAGGCGGAGAGATCAAGGTGGGGTACCTCACGAGGTGCCCATGACGCAAGCCATGACGACCAAGGGTGCCAGGCGGGCGCCAGCCCGCGCAGTGTCCTCGCTTTCCTCTTTGGTGCAAAGGGGGCAAGCGCAGGCGAGAGGATCAAGCAAAGGCACCCATTTCGGTGCAACGAGACCGAGACCAGCTCCGCGACAAGGAGGAAGTCACTGTGGAGCCCAAGCCGGCGTCATCACCAGAGCCTTTGGCAGGCGAAGACCAACTTTAGTCAGGATAAGTGTACCAGATGTTCCCCTTCAAATTGGCCAATTGTTGGCGCCCTTCCCGCTCAATATTTGGGAAGAGGCCCAGGGCCCTTGCCTATAAATAGGGCTAGCCGCCCCCAGGGTAGAGGCATCGAGAGCCTGATCTAGAACCTGAGGTAGAATCCAGCATCTAGAGAGAGAGAGAGAAGGGCGATCGAACTCCCCCTAGCAGTTCATTCCCTAGCCAAGAACAGCCCCTCGCGAGGCCGTTCACCTGTACTGTTCTTCGTCATCAGCCCAAGAGGCAATCCACCCACCACACTGGAGTAGGGTATTACACCACAATGGTGGCCCGAACCAGTATAAACCCTGTGTCACTTGTGTTGTTCTTGAAGTAGTTTAGATCCTTATGAGACGGAGAGGTAGAGGGCTCGATCTCCGCGCGCACCCCAGAGTTCGAACCTTAAGGGTCTGCCGGAACCCGTGATCCGACAGCGCCCACGCGATCCGTAGATCGATCTTGTTTGCTTTGCCTTGTCCTCCAATATATCTCGCAGGTCTGGCGCATTTCCCCGTGCCTTGGTATTTTCTGAGCGGCGCCGGGGTGTGGCTTGAGTGGAGGGCCGAAAGGCCTCTCTATCGCGGCCATGAGGTGGCCGGTCGGCCGCATCATGCGCTGGTGATGTGGGTGCTTCCTCCTCTGATCGGGGTAGCAACCTGCGCTTTGGGTAGCTCTTGGAGGGGCGTTCGAGTTCATACTCTTCGGCCGCAAGGACTTCAGTCCATCTGTCGGCTAGCAAGTCTTGATCAGCTCTAAGCTGCTGCTGTTTTTTCTTGAGGCTACTCGCCGTGGCCATAAGCCTGCGCTTGAAGCGCTCCTGTTCGACGGGATCCTCAGGCACGACAAATTCGTCGTCGTCAAGGATTGCCTCGTGTTCGGAGGGAGGCATGCAATTATCGTCCTCGACCTCTCTGTCTGCCGCTCTCTCATGAGGGCTGGCTTCTCCATCCTCCTGTGCTGAATCTTGCTGGAGGGGGTTTTCTTCGGCACTGTCCAGAGTGTTATTATCTCCTATGCCGGAATCACCGTTTTTGCTTTGGCGGGATTTAGAGCGGCGCCGCTGATGCCGGCGCTTAGGCTGTTTCTTGGAGGGGTCATCCTCCGCTGGTCCATCGCCATCGCCTTCTTTTGGGGTGTCCACCATGTATATGTCATATGACGAGGTGGCTTTCTAGTGCCCTGTAGGCGCTGGTTCCTGGTCGTCTCCTGCATCGGTGTCCATACCGTCGATGTCTTCGGAGTCGAAATCTAGCATGTCGGTTAAATCATCGACAGTGGCTACGAAGTGGGTGGTGGGTGGGCGTCGAATTTCTTCGTCGTCTGTATCCCAACCTTGTTGGCCATAGTCCGACCAGGACTCTCCTGATAAAGAGAGAGACTTTTGTGAATTCAGAATGTCACCGAAGGGCGAGTGCTGAAAGATGTCCGCGACAGTGAACTCCATGATCGGCGCCCAATCGGATTCGATTGGTAGGGGCGCGGAGGGTTCGGAGTCCGGAGAGGAGTCCGGCTCCTTGGAGTCATGGGCTTCGCAGTGGATAGGGCTGGTGTTCGGCTCGATCGCCGTAGAGATCGCAGCCCCCGAGGCGGTGTCCAACCACCCATCCTCGATCGGCGCAGTTGGCTCCGAACTAAGGGTCGGAGCTGATGCGGATGCGGCCTCCAGGGTACTGTTCGTCGGCAGAGCTAGATCGTGCCTATCGTGACAGTGTGGCACGCTCGGCTGTGGCTCGAATCCGTCGAAGATCAAGTCTCCGCAGATGTCAGCTGTGTAGTTCAGACTTCCAAATCTTACCTGATGGCGAGGGGCGTAGCTTTCGATCTGCTCCAGATGGCCTAGAGAATTAGCCCGTAGTGCGAAGCCGCCGAATACGAAGATCTGTCCGGGGAGGAAAGTCTCACCCTGGACCACGTCGTTGTTGATGATCGGAGGAACCATCGAGCCTAAAAAGTGATGACATAGAGGAACTCTCAATGAAAGCACCAATGTCGGTGTCAAAACCGGCGGATCTCAGGTAGGGGGTCCCGAACTGTGCGTCTAGGCGGATGGTAATAGGAGACAAGGGACACGATGTTTTTACCCAGGTTCGGGCCCTCTCGATGGAGGTAAAACCCTACTCCTGCTTGATTAATATTGATGATATGGGTAGTACATGAGTAGATCTACCACGAGATCAAGGAGGCTAAACCCTAGAAGCTAGCCTATGTTATGATTGTTCTTCTTCTGTCCTACGGACTAAAATCCTCCGGTTTATATAGACACCGGAGAGGGCTAGGGTTACATAGAGTCGGTTACAATGGTAGGAGATCTACATATCCGTATCGCCAAGGAAAGTCCCTTCCGGACACGGGATGAAGTCTTCAATCTTGTATCTTCATTGTCCAGGAGTCCGGCCGAAGGTATAGTCCGGCTATCCGGACACCCCCTAATCCAGGACTCCCTCAATGGTCTTTATGCCACATATTATGATCCAATGATGTGTTGCCATCCTATTATGTTTTGAGTAGATATCATTTGTCTTTGGGTTGATTGATGATCTAGATTAGTACGAGTTGTATGTTTTACTTTGGTGCTGTCATATGTTGCCCTCCGTGTCACGCAAGTGTGAGGGATTCCCTTTGTAGGGTGTTGCAATACGTTCATGATTCGCTTATAGTGGGTTGGTGAGTGATTGAAACACAAACCCGAGTAAGGGGGTTGTTGCGTATGGGAATAAAGAGGACTTGATGCTTTAATGCTATGGTTGGGTTTTACCTGAATGATCTTTAGTAGTTGTGGATGCTTGCTAGATTTCCAATCATAAGTGCATATGATCCAAGTAGAGAAAGTATGCTAGCTTATGCCTCTCCCTCATATGAAATTGCAATCACGACTACCAGTCTTGTTAATAATTGCCTAGGACAATTCCGCACACCGATCCACCATTATTCCACACTCGCTATTTATAATATTTAGTAATATATTCTAAATTTATGATAACAACACCTACTTTTATATTTTAGCTCTCCGATACCATGCAAAGTTATCCTCTTCATACCCACAACGTAGTTTTGTTTCTCGTTTCTAGTTGGAAGCAAATGTTCGGTGCACATAGAGTCGTATCAATGGCAGATAGGGCTTGAGAGAATATTGATCTTACCTTTAGCTCCTTGTGGGTTCGACACTCCATACTTATCACTTCTACCTTTGGAAATTGCTATGATGATTCCTTGCACTTGGGGATTATGACGCCCCCCTCTCCTGGCGTGCCGAGGTGAGTTGTACCCACCTGGTGGCCCCGCAGACTACCCCCCTGATACTATAAAATCACATATTTCCAGAAAAAAATCAGGAAGAAAGAATTATCGCGATCCACGAGACGGAGCCGCCGCCAAGCCTTGTTCTTCCTCGGGAGGGCAGATCTGGAGTCCATTTTGGGCTCCGGAGAGGGGGATCTTCGTTCTTCGTCATCACCAACCAATCTCCATCGCCAATTCTATGATGCTCCCCACCGAGAGTGAGTAATTCCTTCGTGGGTTCGCTGGTTGGTGAGGAGTTGGATGAGATTCATCATGTAATCGAGTTAGTTTTTTTAGGGCCTGATCCCTAGTATCCACTGTGTTCTTAGATTGAGGTTGCTATGACTTTGCCATGTGTAATGCTTGTCACTTTGGGCCCAGGTGCCATCAACTTAAATCTGAACCGTTTATGAATTCATCATTATATCCATGTTTTAGATCCGATCTTGCAAGTTATAGTCACCTACTACGGTTATGATCCAACAACCCCGGAGTGACAACAACTAGGCCCACTCTCGGTGATGACCGTAGTTTGAGAAGTTCATGTGTTCACTATGTGTTAATGCTTTGTTCTAGTTCTCTATTAAAAGGAGGCCTTAATATCCCTTAGTTTCAAATATGGACCCCGCTGCCACGGGAGGGTAGGACAAAGATTTCATGCAAGTTCTTTTAATAAAGCACATATGACTATTTACGAAATACATGTCTACATTATATCGATGAACTGGAGCTAGTGCCGTACCGCCCTAGGTTATAACTGTCACATGATGAATATCATCCAACAAGTCACCGATCCAATGCCTACGAATTTATCCTTATTGATCTTGCTGCATTACTATTGCTATCATCACTGTTACACTTGCTACAAAATTACTTCTATCACTGTTACTGTTACCGTTGCTGCTGTCACTACCATCAAAACTATCATATTACTGCGCTACTGATTACTTGCTGCATATAATTAATCTCCAGGTGTGGTTGACTTGACAACTCATCTGCTAATACCTTCAAATATTCTTTGGCTCCCCTTGTGTCGAATCTATAAATTCAGGTTGAATACTCTACCCTCGAATATTGTTGCGATCCCCTATACTTGTTGGTTATCAAGACATTTTTCTGGCGCCGTTGCCGGGGAGCATAGCTATATTTGTTGAGTCAGTTTGGATTATTATCATATTATCACTATGAAGAATCTGAAGGATCCAAAGACTAAGATTTATCCCTCAAAAACAAGGGGAGGTAAGGAACTGCCACCCAGTTCTGCTTTAGATTCACCTTCTGTTATGAGTAAACTTGCAACACCACCACATGCTATCAATTCTAATATGTCGCAAGTTATTGATGATGCTACTTCTACGATGAATGATGCTTATGATGATGCTAGTACCTTGCATGATAATGATGATGTGCCACTTGGTGAACTTCTTGATAAACAAATTGCTAGAGTAATACAACATGATGTTGTTGAATCTGATGATGAGCTTGAAACTGAAACTCCTGAAACACCTGATAGAACTAGCCTTCCTAGATATTAATTGCCTAAGGTACCGGAAGGTTATGTTATGAGTGAAGAAACAACTAGAGATATTCTTGCTTGTAATGATAGAGATGATCTAGAGAAATTATTATGCAAGTATAAAGAAAAATCTCTGAATGCTAGAATGAAATGTGATCCTAAGTTTGCTACTTCACCTATCTTTATTGATGACAAGGATTATGAATTCTCTGTCGACCCAGAGTTAATTACTTTGGTTGAATCTGATCCTTTCCATGGTTATGAAACTGAAACTGTTGTGGCACATCTTACTAAATTGAATGATATAGCCACCCTTTTTACTCATGATGAGAAAACTCGCTACTACTTTATTCTCAAAGTATTTCCTTTCTCATTAAAGGCTGATGCTAAAGCTTGGTACAATACTCTTACTCCTGGTTGTGTGCGTAGTCCCCAGGATATGATTTAGTACTTCTTTGAAAAATATTTTCCTGCTCATAAGAAACAAGCTGCCTTGCAGGAAATATTTAACTTTGTTCAAATTAAAGAAGAGAGTCTCCCACAAGCTTTGGGGAGGCTTTGCCAGCTACTTAATGCTTTGCCTAATCATCCTCTTAAGAAAAATGAAATACTTGATATCTTCTATAATGGACTAACCGATGCTTCTAGGGACTTCCTAGATAGTTGTGCTGGTTGTGTTTTCAGGGAACAAACTATTGCTCAAGCTAAAGAATTATTGAATAATATATTGAAAAAATGATGATTGGACTATTCCTGAACCACCGCCTAAACCCACTTTGAAGAAGACGGGTATATTATATCTCAGTCCTGAAGATTTTGCAAGAGGCAAAGAAATCTATGAAGGAAAAAGGTATTAAAGCTGAGGATGTTAAAATTTTACCTCCTATTGAAGAAATACATGGGTTTAATACACCACCACTTCCTAAGGTGGTAGAGGTAAATTCTCTTATGAAGTTCAATGAGAATGATAATTCTCACAATATGCATCCTAGTCAATGCCTTTATGAGTTTGAAAACTATATTAGAAAACAAGATCGCTTCAATGCAAAATATTATGAAACAATTGAAATATAATTCTGATATGATTGCTCGCTTGAGTGACTTGTTATTTAGAATATCAAATGATGTTAGAGGTGTTGGGAAACATGATTCTATGGTTCAAACTCAGTTGGAACAAGTTGCTAAATCACAAAGAGAATTACTTGATGAAATGAATCATAATATGCATGACTTTGCTGTTAGAGTTGCAACTAGAGGAGGTAAAATGATTCAGGAACCACTTTATCCTGAGGGACACCCAAAAAGAATTGAACAAGATTCACAAAGAGCTAACGCAGTGCACCTAGTCCTTCTAGAAAGAAAAAGAAGAAGAAACATGATAGGACTCTGCACACTTCTAGTGAACCTAAAATAGAAAAACCTCCTGATAATGAAAATGAAACTTCTATCTCTGATGCTGAAACTCAATCTGGTAATGAACACTCACCTAGTGATAATAAAAAGATAATGATGAGGTTCATGAAGACACTCAACCAAATAATGAAAAAGTACCAGACAATGATGTTGAGATAGAACCACCTGTGGATCTTGATAACCCACAACCTAAGAATAAAAGATATGACAAAGGAGACTTCGTGGCTAGGAAACACAGTAAAGAAAGAGAACCGTGGGTTCAAGAACCTATGCCTTTTCCACCCAAGTCAACTAAAAAGAAAGATGATGAAGAATTTGAATGCTTTGCTGAAATGCTGAGACTAGTCTTTTTGCGTACTCGCTTGATTGATATCTTGAAAATGCCTCCTTATGCAAAGTATATGAAATACATCATCACAAATAAGAGAAAAATACCGGAACCTGAAATATCCACTATGCTTGCTAATTATACTTTTAAAGATGGAGTACCAAAGAAACTTGGAGATCTGGGAATACCAACTATACCTTGCTCTACTAAAAAGAATTGTGTGAAAACTGCTTTGTGTGATCTAGGAGCTAGTGTTAGTGTTATGCCTTTCTCTTTATACAAAAGAATTGACTTGAATAAAGTCACACCTACTGGAATATCTTTGCAAATGGCTGACAAATCAACCGCCATACCTATCGGCATCTGTGAGGATGTGCCCGTCGTTGTTGCTAATGTTACTATTTTGACTGACTTTGTTATACTTGAGATGCCCGAGGACGACAATATGTCGATTATCCTTGGTAGACCCTTCTTGAACACTTCACGAGCTGTTATTTATTACAATAAAAGCAAGGTCAATTTTCATATTAATGGTAATGAGCATACGGTGCACTTTCCGAAGAAACAATTCCAAGTGAATGGTATTAATGTTATTGAAAAATCTCCGTCAATCACTATTGGAAGTTTTCAAATACCTCTACCTACTGTCAAAAATAAATATGAAATGCTTATTGTTGGGGACATTCATATCCCCATTGAGGTAACTTAGTGATTTATGAAAGTTCTTCGGGTTCATGCTAATTGAAAGTGGTTGTTAATAAGACCTGATCAACCTTATTAACGAATCATTTTTGAGCGGTATGAAGTTGATGAATTTGGAAAAATTGTACGCAGACATGAATATCTTCAGGAAGTTTGGCTCAAAGAAGAACTCCAAGGGTGTTTTTAGGGAGTCTTCTGACAGTGATCTCCACCCTTGGAGGTTGGCAGAGGTACGGCTGTGCGAATGGCCGCACACCCCATTCCTGCAAGAGGCTGGAATTCATGAGGAGCTCATGCAATATATTGCTAATGCCGGCCTCACCGACTTCATTGCAGATGAGTGTGACCAGCACCAAATCCTCACAAACATCTTTGTTCAAAGATTTACTTTCTTGCCTAGAAATAATCCTCCTGAAGTAAGCTTTGATTTATATGCTGAAAACCATTAGATACCACTTACTGAATTTTGTGACATATGCATGATCCCGTCTGATGGGAGCTTGGCTGAGCCTAGGCCGACCGAGTTTGAGGACTCTTATCGCACTTTGACAGTGGGTGATGAGAGAGGGGTGTCAGCCATCACTGCTGCTGGCTTACATTTTCCTGTTGTTCGTCACTTTGCACTTTTTATTACCAAATGATTGCTTGCTAGGGAGAAGGTGGGTGCACTTAGTTCACCAGGCCTTGTTGTTTTACGTCGTGCACTGGAGGGCGACAACTCGCATAGCTTGGGAGCTATCGTGGCTCGTCGCCTCCATCTTAATAAATCCCAGGGTAAAATACATGGTGGGATTTTTGCCACTCGTTTGGCGGCTCACTTCGAGGTTGAGATACGCTCTCATGATTACCCTGCGACCAAGATTTACCTAGACCGAGCAGCCATGGATCACCATGACTTTCTTGCACATGATCGTCCTGATATTGCCATTCCTTATAACCTGGTCTATAGCGTTACAACTCGTGATGTTATCCCCTTGCCTGCACCTGCTTTGTTTGATTCTCTTGCCAGGGGTGGATATAGGATTATGCCTGCAGACATCATCGCCTACTGTAACGCTCGTGCTGCTGCAGAGGCTGCACAGGTACTGCAGTAGTGGGATGAGTGGATGCCCGCTCCTCAGGATCCCTACTACCCTTCAGGCTACTGATTGATTACCAAGTTAGGCCAAAAGCCTAAGCTTGGGGGAGTACGTGTTTCTCACCGATATTACATTCATGTTCACATATCATTCTATTTATCGGTGTTCACACTTTTTCATTGTACCATCCATGCTTAGATTTATTTTCTTGCTTTCTTCTTGTGTGTTTGAAAAACTTTAGAAAAAACCAAAAAAATAGTTGAAGTAATTTACTTTCTATGCATGCTTAGTAGTAGTATTAAAAAGAAAACCCAAAAATATTTCCTTGTTCTTCTTTTGCCTATTGGGAGCTTTCCCGTGTAAATAGTTTTTCTTATTTTTTTGCTTTTTATTTGCTTGTTGAAGAAAACCAAAAACTCCAAAAATATTTTAGTATGTTTCTCTGAATTTCTTTTCCTTTTTATTCAAGTCTTACCGAGGGGAAGACCACGATGAAAATGTTGAGTGGCTCTCATATGAATAATTGTTGAACTAATAAAGAGAACATTTTACCTTGTCTTCTCCTGTTAAATAAAATGTTTGCAGATTCTAGCTTAGTCCACGACACTCTTGCACTATTATTATTTTCATATCATTTGGTCATGCAAGTTAAAGGCAATAATGATGACATTCGATGAACTGGCCATAGCAAAGAGAAACTGGTATGAACTCGACTTGTTTTGTTTGTGTAAATATGTTTAGCCTAATATCCAGGCTTCAGCCCATTATGATCAAACATGTTTGCAATGACAATTAGAGATTATAGTTTCTCATGCCATACATAAGTAGCTGGGAGTTGATAATGATTTATCTTGGATATCAACATAGCATTAAAATGATTGTGATGTAGTATGATGATATGGTATCCTCTTCTGAATGTTCGAGTGGCTTGACTTGGTACATGTTTATGCATGTAGTTGAATCAAAACCAACATAGCCTCTATAATATTTATGATCATGGTGTTCATATCCTACTCATGCTAGTGTCCAATGTTACTTATGCATAATGCATGGTTATGATCGTTGTTGCTCTCTAGATGGCCGCTTCTCAATCTTAATTGCTAGCCTTCGCCTGTACTAAGTGGGAATTCTGCTTGTACATCAAAAACATTGAACCCAAAGTTATTCCAGATGAGTCCACCATACCTACCTATATGCGGTATTACCCTGCCGTCCTAAGTAAATTTGCATGTGCCACCTCTAAAAACTTCTAAAGAACTATCCTTTTTGTGTACCTGGATCGTTCATGGAACGACAGGAGGTGGTCGACATCTTTTGTGCTAAGCGGGTTATTCTCAGGTCGAGTGTTTATTCACTCGCCATCACACGAGAAAAGGGGGTAATAGGGATGCCCAGCCCCAAAATGCAAAAATGAAGAATAATTCAAACCTTTACTTTTATCACTTGGGAACCGCCACTAGCGTGCTTAGCATGGAAGAGTTGATAATTGATGGTCGTGAAGTGAATAAGAAGGGTGCATGTCTCAAAATATCATTCATCTCTGTTTTAAAACTTGAGCTCTGGCACCTCGGCAAATCACTGCTTCCCTCTGCGAAGGGACTTTCTATTTACTTTTATGTTGTGTCACCACCTTCTAAAACAAGCGCCCAAAACTGAGTAGAGCACAGTTGTCATGATTTATGCATTGTGTGTAGCTAATGTTGGGTGCATCGTGAATGGATCTTTTCTACCATGAATTACAATGTTTAGTCGCTGCTTGAACTTTGGAGGTGCTCTGCATTTATGTTTTGCGGTCTCAGAAAGGGCTAGCGAGATACCACTATTGTCATATTATATCATGGTTGTTTTGACAACGTGTTGCTGTTTGACATATCTTATTATTGCTCGCTAGCGGATTATGTCATTGATATGAGTCATTATAATCTTTAAGAGTTATTGTCAACATGGTTAGTTATAATGATTGGCTGAAAACCTGGGTGTTGTTTAAGCTTAGTTATGCAAACAAGAGAAAAAGAGTTTGTAAAAGTTTTTCTTTCTCACTTTCTGTTTATCAACTGAATTTCTTGAGGACAAGCAAAGGTTTAAGCTTGGGGGGAGTTGATTTGGACTCTAATTTGCATGATTTGAATGAAACTAACCCCAGACTGATGTTGTTTTCAGCAGAACTACCATGGTGCTGTTTTTGTGCAGCAATAAAAGTTCTCAGAATGGAATGAAACTTTGCAAGAATTTTTATATCAATAATAAGAATTTTTGGAGCCAAGACCTGCCGGAGCGGGGCACCTGGGTGGGCACAACCCACCAGGGCGTGCCCCCTCTCCTGGCGCGCCCAGGTGGGTTGTACCCACCTGGTGGCCCCGCAGACGACCCCCTGATACTATAAAATCACATATTTCCAGAAAAAAATCAGGGAGAAAGAATTATTGCGATCAACGAGACGGAGCCACCGCCAAGCCCTGTTCTTCCTTGGGAGGGCAGATCTGGAGTCCGTTTGGGCTTCGGAGAGGTGGATCTTCGTTCTTCATCATCACCAACCAATCTCCATCGCCAATTCCATGATGCTCCCCACCGAGAGTGAGTAATTCCTTCGTAGTCTCGTTGGTCGGTGAGGAGTTAGATGAGATTCGTCATGTAATCGAGTTAGTTTTGTTAGGGCCTGATCCGTAGTACCCACTATTCTTAGATTGATGTTGCTATGACTTTGCCATGCTTAATGCTTGTCACTTTGGGCCCAGGTGCAATGAACTCAGATTTGAACCGTTTATGAATTCATCATTATATCCATGTTTTAGATCCGATCATGCAAGTTATAGTCACCTAGTATGGTTATGATCCGACACCCCCGGAGTGACAACAACCGGGCCCACTCTCGGTGATGACCGTAGTTTGAGGAGTTCATGTATTCACTATGATCCGATTCTCTATTAAAAGGAGACCTTGATATCCCTTAGTTTCCAATATGGACCCCGCTGCCACGGGAGGGTAGGACAAAAGATTTCATGCAAGTTCTTTTAATAAAGCACGTATGACTATTTACGGAATACATGCCTACATTATATAGATGAACTGGAGCTAGTGCCGTATCGCCCTAGGTTATAACTGTCACATGATGAATATCATCCAACAAGTCACCGATCCAATGCTTAAGAATTTATCCTTATTGATCTTGCTGCGTTACTATTGCTATCATCACTGTTACACTTGCTACAAATTACTGTTATCACTGCTACTGTTACCGTTGCTGTTGTCACTACTACCAAAACTATCATATTACTATGCTATTGATTACTTGCTGCAGATGATTAATCTCCAGGTGTGGTTGAATTGATAACTCAGCTGAAAATACCTGCAAATATTCTTTGGCTCCCCTTGTGTCGAATCTATAAATTTGGGTTGAATACTCTACCCTCGAAAACTATTGCGACCTCCTTTACTTGTGGGCTATCACTACCCCTACTTTGTCACTGGGTGAGGACACCACAAGATTGAACCCAAAACTGAGCACCTCTCCCGTTGCAAGAAGAACCAATCTAGTTGGCCAAACCAAACCGATAATTGGAAGAGAAATACAAAGATATCAAATCATGCATGTAAGAATTCAGAGAAGATTCAAATAATATGCATAGATAAGCTAATCATAAATCCACAATTCATTGGATCTCAAAAAACACACCGCAAAAGAATCGGATAGATCTCCAAGAAAATTGAGGAGAACATTGTATTGAGGATCAAAGAGAGTGAAGAAGCCATCTAGATACTAGCTATGGACCCCTTGGTCTTTGGTAAACTACTCACGCTTCATCCGAAGGGAAATATAGTTGATGTAGATGCCCTCCGTGATTGAATTCCCCTCCGGCAGGATGTCAGAAAAGTCCCCAAGATGGGATCTCATGGGAACAGAAGGTTAAGTATTTTGGTGGACGCTTTTGGTCACTTGGGAATATTTGGGAATTTATATTGCTAGATTTAGGGTTAGGGGACCTCTGAGGGGCCCACAAGGCCTCAGGGCACCCCCTAGGGCGCGCCCCTGAGGCTTGTGGCCTCCTCGGGGATCTTCTGGCCCCCTCTCCAAGTCACTTGGGTGTCTTCTAGTCCAAGAAAAATCACCGTGAAAGTTTTATTTCATTTGGACTCCGTTTGATATTCCTTTTCTGTAAAACTCAAAAATAAGAAAAAAAAACAGAAACTGGCACTAGGCTCTAGGTTAATAACTTAGTCCCAAAAATAATATAAAATAGCATATTAATGCATATAAAACACCCAAAACAGATAATATAATAGCATGGAGCAATCAAAATTATAGATACATTGGAGACGTATCAGTGTATCACTAGGATCGAGATTCAACAAGAATAGACCATTCATCAAAGGTGCATGACCTTAAAAGATATTACTCATACAAATAGAACAACCATTATTCTCTGAGTTAAATGAATAACCGTCTCGCAATAAACAAGATCCAGATATAATGTTCATGCTCAATGTTGGCACCAAATAACAATTATTGAGGTCCAAAACTAATCCCGAAGGTAGATATAGAGGTAGCATGCCGACGGCGATCACATCGACCTTGGAACCATTCCCGACGCGCATCGTCACCTCGTCCTTAGCAAATCTTCGTTTATTCCGCAACTCCAGTTTCATGTTACAAATTTGAGCAACCGAACTAGTATCAAATTCCCAAGCGCTACTACGAGCATTAGTATGGAAGACATTAATAACATGTATATCAAATATACCTTTGTTCACTTTGCCATCCTTCTTATCTGCCAAGTACTTGGGGCAGTTCCGCTTGCAGTGACCATTTCCCTTTCAGTAGAAGCACTCAGTTTCAGGCTTGGTTCCAGCTTTGGAATTCTTCACGGGAGTAGAAACTTGCTTGCCATTCTTTTTGAAGTTCCCTTTCCCTTTTTCTTGAAACTAGTGGTCTTGTTAACCATCAAAAATTGATGCTCATTCTTGATTTCTACCTCCGCCGATTTCAGCATCGCGAAGAGCTCGGGAATCATTTTCGTCATCCTTGCATATTATAGTTCATCACAAAGCCTTTATAGCTTGGTGGCAGTGATTGAAGAGCTCTGTCAATAACACAATCATCTGGGAGCTCAATTCCTAGCTGAGTCAAGTGGTTATGATACCCAGACATTTTGAGTATGTGTTCACTGACAGAACTATTCTCCTCCATCTTGCAGCTATAGAACTTGTTAGAGACTTCATATCTCTCAACTTGGGCATTAGCTTGAAATATCGACTTCAGCTCTTGGAACATCTCATATGCTCCCTGGTGTTCAAAACATTTTTGAAGTCTCGGTTCTAAGCTGTAAATCATGGCACACTGAACTATTGAGTAGTCATCAGACCGAGCCTGCCAGACGTTCATAACATCTACAGTAGCTCCCGCAGCAGGTCTGTCACCTAGCAGTGCATCAAGGACACAATTATTCTGTGCAACAATGAGGATAATCCTCAAGTTACGTATGGACCCAGTCCGTGTAGTTGCTACCATCATCTTTCAACTTAGCTTTCTCTAGGAACGCATTAAAATTCAGGGGAACGGTAGCACGGGCCATTGATCTACAACGTTGATATGCAAAAACTATTAAGACTAAGTTCATGGTAAATTAAGTTCAATTAATCAAATTACTAATGAACTCCCACTTAAATTAACATCCCTCAAGTTACTAAGTGATACATGATCCAAATTAATTAACCCATGTCCGATCATCACGTGAGATGGGGTAGTCATCAATGGTGAACATATCTATGTTGATCATATCTACTATATGACTCATGTTTGACCTTCTGGTCTCTATTGTTCCGAGACCATGTATATACATGCTAGGCTCGTCAAGTTTAACCCAAGTATTCTACTTGTGTAAAACTGGCTTGTACCCGTTGTATGTGAGCGTAGAGTCTATCACACCCTATCATCACGAGGTGCTTCAAAACGACGAACTTTAGCAACGATGCATACTCGGGGAGAACACTTCCATCTTGAAATTTAGCGAAGGGATCATCTTATAATGCTACCTTCGTTCAAAGCAAAATAAGATGCATAAAGGATAAATATCACATGCAATCAAAAAATGTGACATGAGATGGCCATCATCATCTAGTGCTTTTGATCTCCATCTCCAAAGCATCGTATGAGAACAATGTGTGGACTTTGGTGGACTTGCCCGATGAATGGCAAGCCATTGAGAATAAATGGATCTTTAAGAGGAAGTCGTACGCTGATGGTAATATCACTCTCTACAAAGCTCGACTTGTCGCAAAAGGTTTTCGACAAGTTCAAGGGGTTGACTACTGTTAGGGAATGTCTCTCTCTAAGTAGTTTCGGTGATTCATGACAATGCTTTTGCGGGCTAATCATGTGCGTTGAGTTTTTTAGATATTCATTCATTGACACGAGACGATTCTTTTGCCTCGGAGCTTTAAGTGAAGACGGTGTAGTCTCTTTCATTTCAGTTTCGGTGGACTTGAGTCATAGGAGACACCGTACTATCAAGAGGGGCTCCGCATTGGAAAGGCTAGGGTGGAATCAACACGTACACTTTTTTTTGCACCCCCAGCTCCTTTCCTCTCCTTGGAGTTTACCGTTTCGACGGAAGTGGAGATTGTGAGGTGCTAGCGGTAGTATAGCCGCCAGAGAGGTAGTACCACCTATGGTCCTCAAGTGGCAGTACCGCTGTCCAACAACGGTAGTATTGCTCGGGTGCATCGGCGGCAGTACCGTCCTGGTTCAGCACCGCTACCGCCTCGGTTCGAGGGCGTCTCTCCTCGTGTCGGGTTGTGCGACAGTAGTAGTGGTAGTAGAAGCGGTAGTACCGCTCTTGAGCGGTAGTACCGCAGCTACCACCGCTACTAGTGCCGCTCCAGCCCTCTCTCCCTCTCCCGTTCCCCCTCGGATGACTCTGCTCTCAGTCTCTGCGGCAGTACTGCTAGAGGTCATGGTAGTACCGCTGCTACCAGCAGTAGTACCGCTCCACTGAGGAGTAGTACCGCTCCGTGCGGCCTGAAGAGGGGATAACGGTTGGATAGGTGCCCCCACTATAAAAGGAGGTCTTCTTCTCCAATGAGACCTACCTCTTCCCCCCCCCAAGCTCCATTGTTGCTCAAACCTCCATTTTCGCCCGATCTCTCTCCCTAGCTAATCAAACTTGTTGATTTTCTAGGGATTGATTGAGAAGGCCCCGATCTACACTTCCACCAAGATAAATTTGATTCCCTCCACTAATCCCTTGTGGAACTTGTTACTCTTGGGTGTTTGAGCACCCTAGACGATTGAGGTCACCATGGAGCCATATTCCATTGTGGTGAAGCTTCGTGGTGTCGTTGGGAGCCTCCAATTAAGTTGTGGAGATAGCTCCAACCTTGTTTGTAAAGGTTCGGTCGCCGCCTTCAAGGGCACCAATAGTGGAATCACGGCATCACGCATTGTGTGAGGGCTTGAGGAGAATACGGTGCCCCTAGTGGCTTCTTGGGGAGCATTGTGCCTCCACACCGCTCCAACGGAGACGTACTTCCTCTCAAAGGGAAGGAACTTCGGTAACACATCCTCGTCTCCACCGGCTCCACTCTTGGTTATCTCTTACTTTTACTTGTGCAAGCTTATATTGTGTTGTATCCCTTGCTTGCTTGTGTGCTTGTGGTTGTTGCATCATATATGTTGCTCACCTAGTTGCATATCTAGACAACCTATTTTGATGCTAAGTTTAATTTGGTAAAGAAAATCTAAAAATTGTTAGTTGCCTAGTCACTCCCCCCTCTAGTCAACCATATCGATCCTTTCAATTGGTATCAGAGCCTCGTTTCTTTATTAAGGACTTTTTCGTCCGAAGAGTATGGTTGGCACCACATACGAGGTGGAGGAGCACTCCGGTGCGAGTCCTACCTTGTCTGCAGCTGATGGGGATCCTCGGTCTCTCATGAGGAGTTAAATGCGGCTTTGGACACATTGAAAACCTCCATGACGACCGAGGTCAAAGGCATGTTTAAGGATTTTCTTGATGGTCATAAATTATCCACCGCACCATTGGAAGTGGTTGATCCCACTAACAAGGTGACGGATGCTAACTCCAACAAGGGGGAAGCTACTAGTGATCAAGTTCCTTTGCCTAGTGGTAGAAGTGGGAGTGGCATCTTTGCCCATGTTGAACCTCCACTTACTTATGCAGGACCGGTTCCCTCCACACATATGAATCATGTTGGTCCTCCTCCTAAGCTTGTGAAAAATGAGGATTTTGCCTCTTGGGTGTATCGCTATAAACGTCATTTAAATCATAGTTATACTAATCTTTGGAGAATTATTGAGCAAGGTTTCTACCCGCACGACCCAAGCAACTTCACTCCAAGAGAATCCGCGGATCATCAATTCAACGAGTCCACTCTCTTCATCCTGCAAGAAGCCATTCCTCCCGAAGATATTGTGCACCTCCGACCTTTCACCGTGGCCAAGGAAGCATGGCAGCATGTTGTTTCCATTTACAAGGGAGGCGCAAGTATTCAATGCTCAAACTTTGAAGTGGTGCAAGATGAAGCCGATGAGTTTGCAATGATTGAAGATGAAGAACCTCGAGAGCTTTACCGAAGATTAACCACTCTCGCAGTCTCACTCCGAGATCATGGGAGCAAGGATACGGATGAGAATTAGATCAAGCACGAGTTTCTCAAGGCCACGATGCCCTACCATAAGTCCATGTTCTCCGTCGTCCATCAAAGGCTGGACTTCCATGCCTTATCCTCAAGTGAAGTGTTGGATGAGTTTGTTGCAGTGAGGATCTTGGACAAGACCGCCGACAATGCGGTATTGCTTTCTCAATGATCAAAGAAGCCCAACCTTTCTTTGAAAGCCAAGGCTAGTGTGGAAGAAGATGGTGAAGAGGAAGAAGAGGAGAGTTGCCCCGAAGATACCAAATATGCCTATCATTAGCACATGGCTCTTACTTCATGACAATTTTGGAGCAATATGAACTCAAGGCCCAACTTCAACAAGAACAACTCAAGTGGCGCCAAGGGCAAGCAACGTGTGAGAAAATGCTATAATTGTGGCAATGTGAGTCACTTTGTTGTGGATTGCCCGTACGAGAAGACGGAAGACAATGGTGGCAAGCTTATCCAGAAAGACAAGGCCAAGTCCTTCCCCAACAAGAACAACTTCACCAAGAAGACTCCTCCCAAGGGGTTGGTGGCACAAGAAGAGTACAATGAGGATGATGATGATTATGAAGATGGTGAGACGGTTGCCATGGCCTCCGTTGCCATTGCAACAACTCCACGGGTGTCCCTCTTCGATTCACCCAACGAGAACATCACCGCCAAGTGCCTCATGGCTAAAGCCACCAACAAGGTAACACCCAACATCAAAACTACCATCACTACAAATCCTTACTTGATGGATTGCATTGATGAAAGTGAGGGGACGAAGGAGGAGTAAAGTGAATTTGAGTCGTTTATGAGTAAGCTCAAGGTTAAACCCAAGAAGCACTTCATTGCTCTCTTGGAACAACTTGGTGAAGCCAATGACATGATCGAGGCTCACGAAGAGACCATCTCTAAGATGGAAGGGCATAGTCATGACTATGCCGATGAGATTTCAGATCTCTCTAATGCGCTAGAGGAAGAGCGTGGTCATTGTTTGGCTCTTGAATAGTCACACAATGATTGAGGGAGTCCCGGATTAGGGGGTGTTCGAGTAGCCGAACTATACCTTCGCCGGACTCCTGGACTATGAAGATACAAGATTGAAGACTTCATCCCGTGTCCGGATGGGACTTTCCTTGGCGTGGAAGGCAAGCTAGGCGATGCGGACACTCAAGATCTCCTACCATTGTAACCGACTTTGTGTAACCCTAACCCTATCCGGTGTCTATATAAACCGGAGGGTTCTAGTCCGTAGGACAACCATCTTCATACACAATCATACCATAGGCTAGCTTCTAGGGTTTAGCCTCCTTGATCTCGTGGTAGATCTACTCTTGTACTACCTATATCATCAATATTAATCAAGCAGGAGTAGGGTATTACCTCCATCGAGAGGGCCCGAACCTGGGTAAAAACATCGTGTCCCTTGTCTCCTGTTACCATCCGGCCTTGACGCACAGTTCGGGACCCCCTACCCGAGATCCGTCGGTTTTGACACCGACATTGGTGCTTTCATTGAGAGTTCCTCTTTGTCGTCGCCTTTAGGCCCGATGGCTCCTTTGATCATCAACAACAACGAGGTCCAGGGTGAGACTTTTCTCCCCGGACGGATGTTCGTCTTCGGCGGCTTCGCTCTGCGGGCCAATTCGCTTGGTCATCTGGAGTAGATCGAAAGCTACGCCCCTGGCCATCAAGTCAGGTTTGGAAGCTTATACTACACGGCTGATATCCACGGAGACTTAATCTTCGATGGGTTCAGGCCACAGCCGAGCGCGCCGCACTACCTCGAGGGGCATGATTTAACTCTGCCTCCGAACAGTGTCCTGGAGGCCGCATACGCACCGGTTCCGACCTCTAACTCGGAGCCTATTGCGCCAATCGGGGATAGACGGTTGGACGCCACCTCGGGGGCTGCGATCTCAAAGGCGATTGAGCCAAACGCCAGCACCGCACTCCGCGTGACCCATAACCCCGAGGGACCGGACGCATCCCCGGACTCCGTTTCCCCCGCGCCCCTGCCAGTCGAATCCGATTGGGCGCCGATAATGGAGTTCACTGCCGCGGACATATTTCAGCACTCGCCTTTTGGCGACATCCTGAATTCTCTCAAGTCTCTCTCTTTATCAGGAGAGCCCTGGCCGAATTACGGTTAGCAAGGATGGGATATGGACGACGAAGAAATTCAAAGCCCACCCACCACCCACTTGGTAGCCACTGTCGACGATTTAAACGACGTGCTAAATTTCGACTCCGCAGACATCGACAACATGGATGACGATGCAGGAGATACCGACGAACCAACGCCCATAGGGAACTAGACAGCCATCTCACCTCATGATGTGTACATGGTGGATACCCCTAAAGGAAGCGACAACAAGGAAAAAGGGGACGGAACGGGAGATCGGCACCCCGGTAAGCAATCAAAGCATCGACGCAAACGCCGACCGAAGCCCCGCCTCAATGAAAACCTAGCCAAAAATGACGAGCAGGCCTCAAAGCAGCCGTTCTGTCGGCGTTCTGGGAACGGGGGTTCCCAGACTTGCCTGCCTGCGGCCTGCGGCGTGGCTCAAATTGGGGCCCAGCGTAGCCCATCTTCATCAACACAAGGCTCAAGACCCTCGCGAGGGGCCAAGCCTCGCGAGGCGGACGACATGGCGCTTCCTCAAGCACGGCCTCCTCAGGCTGGCTCGCGAGGAGGCGGAGAGATCAAGGCGGGTACCTCACGAGGTGCCCATGACGCAAGCCATGACGACCAAGGGTGCCAGGCGGGCGCCAGCCCGCGCAGCGTCTCCCTTTCCTCTTTGGTGCAAAGAGGGCAAGCGCAGGCGAGAGGATCAAGCAAAGGCACCCATTTCGGTGCAAGGAGACCAAGACCAGTCCAACGGTTGGAAGGAGGTCACCATGGAGCCCAGGACGGCGTCACCACAGGGCCTTTGGCAGGCAAAGACCAACTTTAGTCAGGATAAGTGTACCAGATGTTCCCCTTCAAATTGGCCAATTGTTGGCGCCCTTCCCGCTCAATGTTTGGGAAGAGGCCCAGGGCCTTTGCCTATAAATAGGACTAGCCACCCCCAGGGTAGAGGCAATCTGATCGAGTACCAAGAAACCAGTAGAGATAGCCAGAAAGGAGGCATCTAGAGAGAGAGAGAAGGGCGATTGGACTCCTCCAACAGTCCATCCCCTAGCCAAGAACTGACCCTCGCGAGGCTGTTCTTCCTTGTACTGTTCTTCATCATCAGCCCAAGAGGCAATCCACCCACCACACTGGAGTAGGGTATTACACCGCATCGGTGGCCCGAACCAGTATAAACCCTATGTCTCTTATGTTCTTCTTCTGGTAGTTAGATCCTTACGAGACGGAGAGGTAGAAGGCACGATCTCCGCGCGCACCCCAGAGTTCGAACCTTAAGGGTCTGCCGGAACCCGTGATCCGACATTTGGCGCACGAGGTAGGGGTGTGCTGGAGTCCGTCTTCCACCGCTCCGCTCTCCTCCGACCGTCGCATCCATGTCTGACGCTCGTCGGGCCCGCGCTGAGCGCCGGGCCGCCATCGCTTCCCTCGTCGTCCAGACGGCCCCCATCGTTGGGCGTCCTCGTCGTTCCCCGTCGCCCGCCATCAACGCCGCCACCGGCCCGGCAGGGAACGAGCAGCAAGCATCCTCTCCGCACCCGTCCGTGCGGCGGGATGGCCGCACGGCCACTCTGTCGCTCACCCCGGCCGGTTCTTCGTCGCACGCGCTTCGCGCGCCCTTAGAGGCTCGAGCTGCGCTCATCGCGGCGAACGAGCTCCTGCGCTACCGCCCCGTCGACGACGTCTACGAGGAGTGGCTCGACCGCGTCGCCGAGCTCATCCGCGCCGCAGGTGGCTCTCCCGCGCCTTCCGCACCGCTGCGCCGCACTCCGCCCCGCGTGGGCAATGAAGCCCCGGGGGCATTCCAGCCGCCTCCTTTCCAAGAAGATGCCATGGCCCCAAGGCGCGCAGCTCCTGGGCGGAACCCGCTCCGTCGTGCGCCGGCCCAGCAGGAACGGAGCTGCCAAGAAGTCCCGCGACCGCAAGAGGCCGCCCAAGCGCTCCCAGCTCCGGCTCGCCGAGACCCCGCTCCAGCTCCGGCGCGTCAAGACCCCGCGCTGCTCCCAGCTGCTGCGCAAGGGGACCCGCAAGGCCAAGATCTCCCTCAACCAAAACCTCCCGCGGTCACCGCTGGCTGCCGCACCTACACCGCCGAGCTGCGCGGAGTCGCATGGCCCGGCAAGTTCAAGCCGGACCTGCCCCCTCGCTACGATGGCACGACTGATCCCACAGAGTTCCTCCAGCTTTACGAGCTGGGAATTGAAGCTGCCAGCGGGGACGAAAAGGTCATGGCGAACTGGTTCCCCATGGCGCTGAAGGAAGGTGCTCGCACTTGGCTCCTGAACATAGCTCCAGGCACGATCTCCTCCTGGGACCAGATGCGTGCTCGCTTCATCGCCAACTTCCAAGGTACCTGCGATCGGCCTCCCGCCGTGACCGACATGCGCCGCATCAAGCAGCAACCTGGAGAGACCCTGCAAAAGTACATCCAGCGCTTCAAAAGTGCATGCCTCAAGATCCCCAGGGTGTACGAGGAAGCCATCATTTCGGCCTTCTCCGATGGCGTGCACGACGTCAAGATGAAGGAGGAGTTGGCGATGCATGAAGACCTCTGCACCTCCCTGGAGCTGTTCAACCTGGCGACCAAGTGCGCCAGGGCCGAGGAGGGGCGCCTCTCCCTCCTCGAGCTGCCTGCCGCAGACCCAGAAGAGAAGAAGCCCAAGGCCAAGGACGTGAAGCGCAAGGGGGCTGCCGTGCTCGCGGCAGAGCCGGACACCAAGAGGGGCAAGGATCTGCCCGAATCCTCCAGGGGCAGCCGATACTGTGTGTACCACGACCTCCACACCCACAACACCAATGAATGCCAAGAACTTCACGCCGCGCGAGAAGGAAGAGTCGGCCGACGCCCTGACCGTGCTGACCGGGGCTACGGCCGAGGAGGAGGAAGGAACCCGGGACGCTGGGAAGATCGTGGCCCACGTCAAGGCTGGCGTGACCAACCTCGCGAGGACCGCTGGCGTGACCCGCCTCGCGAGGGGGACTGGAGGGACCAGCCTCGTGAGGATCTCCCTCATGGCAACCCAGGCCTACTGTCGTTGCCACCTCAGCCAAGAAGGAACGAAGACCGCCACCACGACGAGGGGGATGGGGGCTTCCAAGAGCCTCGCGCGATCGCCTGCATCCTGGGCGGAGCTCAAGCCCCAGCCTCTCAACGTATCTTCAAGCAGTTTGCTCGCGAAGTGAACGCAGTTCTCCCCAAGCTCGAAGCAACGCGTCCCCTCAGGTGGTCGGCCGGCACCATCACGTTCAGCTCAGCAGACCAGCTCAAGTGCGCGGCCACGGCCGGAGTCCCCCCAATGCTTTGTTCCCCAGTCATCAGCAACGTTCTGGTCACCAGGACCCTCATCGACGGAGGGGCAGGGCTCAATGTCTTGTCCGTGGAAACATTCAATAGCCTCCAAGTGCCCTATGACCAGCTTCAGCCAACCAAGCCCTTCTCCGAAGTCACCGATGGTTCCACAGTCCCGATCGGGCAGGTCCACCTCCCAGTAACCTTCGGCACCTACGACAACTACCGCACCGAGCTCATCGACTTTGACGTCGCCCACATCCGCCTGTCGTACAACGCCATCCTCGGGTACCCGGCGTTGTCCAAGTTCATGGCCGTGACTCACCACGGCTACAACGTCCTCAAGATGCCAGGAAGCGGCGGCGTCATCACGGCGTCGTGTCAAGACAAGGATGCAGTGTCTGCCCTGGAGCGAGCCTTTCAGGCCGCGTCACTAGAAGACCCAGATCGCGGAAGCAGGAGGCTTCCTGAGACCACCCCCAAGAAGAAGAAGACAATGTCAGGCTCAGCCCCTCAGGAGGCAGGCCCTTCAAGGCCCGCGTCTGCCTAGGGGGATCCTCCTTCAATCGCATAGGAAAGCGCGCCCAGCGCCCTCCTCAGGCAGGGCTCGGGGGCTCTCACCTGGAGGGCCACCGACCTAGCCAAGGTCACGAGGGAGGCGCTTGGGCACCATGTGGAGGCGTGCTTCGAGGCACGTTTCCCTCGAAAGGAAGCCAGGGAAAGAAGATCAGACCAATAGGAGTTTGTTAGCAAGGCCATTCAAGAACTACAGGAGTCAAGGATCATGAGAGGTTGCCGGCGCCCGCCAGCTGTGGCTCCCCATCCAGGCGAGGATGGTGGGCTGCGCGTCTGCGTCGACGTACCAGGGCTCAATCAGATCGCCACGGCGGAGCACCTCTGGCCCTCACAAGTGGGGCGCTGCGGAGGACCACCCCACAGCTATGTTCGCATGCCTTATGGCTTGCCGAGCGTGGCAGCGGCGTACCAGCGCCTCATGAGGAGCGTCTTGGAGGCGCAAGAAGACAGGCGTTCCACGGCCCTGGCGAAGATGGAGGCTGCTCATGAGGAGCCACCAGTGCCCCCGGATCCCCCCAGAGGCCCCTGGGCCTCAGGGCTCGTGAGGATCGGCTTCCGCAGCACACCGAGTCTGCTGCACCAACGCCACTGCACCGACAACATCCTCAGGTGACACCTTTCAAGTTTCATTCCTAGTTGGGAGCGCCCTCCCAGGGTTGCGTCATTCCCAGGCCGCGTGGGTCCGTCCCTGTGGCATGTATCCCTTTTTATCTTTTCAGTCACTAGCTTGCTTTGCTGGGGGCGCCCCTCGGGCTGCATCATCCCCAGGCCACTCGGGCTAGGCCCAGCGGCATGTATCCCTTCCGCGTTTATTTCCAATTATGCATCATGCTTGATTACTTGATGTCGTCCACGGCACATTTTCTTCTTCATGTCGACCACTTGCACGTTAAAGGGGGGGTGCCTGAGCATCGCGACTCAGGGCTCTTACTGGCTCTCGAGCCCTCACCCTCTAGCCTTGTCCACGGCATCGCGACCTGGCATACCAGCGATGGCTGAGACAAGCTCGAGGGCCGGGACCCAAGGACGTAGAGTGC
Organism: Aegilops umbellulata; assembly: GCA_032464435.1. Taxonomy (NCBI): domain Eukaryota; kingdom Viridiplantae; phylum Streptophyta; class Magnoliopsida; order Poales; family Poaceae; genus Aegilops; species Aegilops umbellulata. Next base: position 66,436,930 of record CP136060.1, on the reverse strand, counting down.
CGGCATCTAACCAGATTTTGCAGGAACACAACTCAAGATACGGCCTAGCGCCAGGCGCAACCTGCCTAGAGGTAGGGCCTCGTGAGTCCCGCTATCGGTGTACTAAAGTAGGGGTACCCTAGTATCCGGAACTTGTGCACGGGCAGTCGCAGCACCCCGCGGCAAGGCCCGCCAGGTGATCGCCAAGGCTCTCTATGGTTACTTTGGAGCCATTCGAGAACGAAGTATTTAAGCCAAGGAGACAAGTCCCCGGCAAGAGGAGCTTGCCGGGAAGGCCGCTCGAGGCACTAGACCCCGGCAAGAGGAGCTTGCTGGGAAGGCCAACCAGGCATCTCAAAGAACCTGCCGCGACGCGCCACGCGTCCCAGCATGACTCGACGAGCGACAAGCTCCCGGACGCGGCAAGACAACGGCCGCGGCAAGGCACTTGCCGCAGCGGGCAACCACTCTGTACCCGCGCTCCAGCTCACCCACCTACGTGTCGCTCCGAGACCCTTCCTGGCATACGTGGCGGGAGGCTGTGCAGCCAGGGGTACACTGTGGCATGCAGCGCTGACAAGATCGCCATCGTGGCAAGCGGTGGCGCCCCTGACGGTCCCTTTTCTGCACCGTCTGGGCGACGTAGATAGGCACTTGTGTCACGACTGGTTTTTCCAATAAAAATATTTATTGAAGAAACCAATCTCTTGGGTCCAGTATGAGAGAAAATCCCCCTCACTAGTAGACAAACTCTTGATACAATAAGCTAGTAGCATATAATACATTACAGGGGTTGAGCTAAGGGGGCTCAACAAATTATTACAAGCGCACCAATAATTATACATATTGGCGGACATAACACTACGGTGTGGTGGCATACTACTGACTCGAGGGTAAAGTGATGGTGGAATAACACTGTGGGGAGAGGTTAACGTGACTCTCAAACTAGCATCTCGTCGAGCGTCGAGGTGAGGCTCGATGAATTTATTCGGGTAGCGGAAGCGGATATAAAACAGTGACCAACTCCAGGGTCGCAAGAGACTGACTGGGACTCCTCTAGGCGTCGGACTCGCTATCGAACTCTTCATCCATGAGATCGCCTTCGTCAGCATCTGGCCAAATCAACAAGCCAGTGAGTACTTTGAAAGTACTCGCAAGACAGTTCGGACGTAAGATATAACAAATGCATGCATGAATGCGTCATGGTTAATTTACCGATGCATAATTGAAATATTAGCAGGCAAGGGAAATAAAAAGGTAATCGGTGGTAGTCCACCTGAAATCCCAATAGTAAAATAAAGGAAACCAATCGAGTGTCTGGAGTGACGCCACGAAAGGTGAACAAGAAAATAATGCTTATGCCACAGTCGGGCGTCTGAGCGACACCGCAGAAGGGGCTTTAAAAGAAATGCCGCAGCCGGGCGTCTGAGCGACACCACAGAAAGGGCTTTAAAAGAAATGCCACAGTCGGGCGTCTGAGCGACACCACAGAAAGGGCTTTAAAAGAAATGCCACAGTCGGGCGTCTGAGCGACACCACAGAAAGGGCTTTAAAAGAAATGCCACAGCCGGGCGTCTGAGCGACACCACAGAAAGGGCTTTAAAAGAAATGCCACAGCCGGGCGTCTGAGCGACACCACAGAAAGGGCTTTAAGAGAAATGCCACAGCCGGGCGTCTGAGCGACACCACAGAAAGGGCTTGTACTGTCAAGGTAATAATGTTCATAAGGAGTATTCCACTCTTGAAAATAAACGGGTTAGTCCATTCACGGGATTATATATTTAACCTGACTTAGCACTCATGTGTCCCACCGGATAATCTGTCACCAAAACTGGCACTTGTTAGTTAGCACGGAACTTGGATATGGATAAGATAAATTGAAGATTTATGACTCTGCAGAGTTTGTACAAAAAAATTTCCCACAGTTAACGGATTTTCGTAGTCACGAAGACTAGTTCCGTTTACGGTATTTCAGAAGAAAACACAGCTAACCGGTACACACCCATCCAACCTCTCGATGCCGGAATCACCCTAGGCATCGTCCAAGAAAAACTTTTGAGAAGGGGAGATCACAATCTTGAATAGCATGGGATCAAATTTATATATGCGCGCTCTAAGCGGTGCCCCCCTCTCGGTCCCAACCGGAAACACCCATGCCCCCTGACCGGATGACTGGCTTTAATCCAGGGCCATGGAACCATCATCCCGGCCTCTCCTTTTTGGTGTGTACCAGGAAAGTGGTTTGCAACTTTCTAAACCATATCTCTTGCGAGACACGTGTGGTAGTACAGGGAAGGGAATTGGATAGGAACCAAACCGATACGGGTTGGTACCGAAGTTAACTTGCATGGCATAAGACTGGCATGCTACAACACTGCCATCTTACCCATCTTTTTTTTTGCCAACACATGGCCTTGCATACTCACATCCGACAATGTGTGGATCATCGAACTTACTTGCATCAACAATGCATGATAAACACGTTCATCGGTATGCTCACAACATGCCATGAAGCTAACTAAATGCAAAACATGCCAAGACACTCATCATATCAAAAGTTCAAACATGCTTGCCTGGTTCAAAATAGTCGGAGCCTAGCTCGGTGAAGTTCGCGGTCCCGTCACCTCCGTCGGTATCTACGGTATAAAGAAAACATACGCGCTAACGTGAATACCGAGAGGTGCATAATAAGTATTGCAAATATTTTTCAAATAAATCTGATAAAAAACTAGACAAAATTTTGAAGAGAACAGAAAAATAATCACTCAAAAATATGCTCCTGTTAAAAAGATATAAAGGTTTTTGTCCAGGGACCTATCTGTAATGAAACAGAAACTTCCCAGGGTTTTTATTATAAAAACAGAAAACGTTTCGATAGCAACTACGCCGGCCTAGAGGGAAGGCGTATTCTGGCAAAAGACATTTTCAGAAAACGATTCGTTTAAAATGAGCTGAGAGGCTGACGGGCGGGTCCCACCCGTCAGGTTTAAATTCAAAAGAGGCGGGTCGGGGCTCGCTGGCGCCCGAGAGCCGCGATGGTCGCCGGCGGCGATCCACGGCGAGGTAGGGAGATCGGAGAGTACCAACGTGTTCAGGGCGCCATTCCGCATCGGTTGGTGGTGGTGGTGGCCGCCGGTGAGCACCACATCGACGGTGGCTCCTGCTCCGGCGGACGGCGGTTCGGGTGGTCGTGGACCTTGCCGGAGAGGGCTGCAATGATCAAATTGACGAGGGGGTTAGTGTACTAGGTGTGGAAGAAGGCTGCAGACGGGATTTGGGCGCCGGAGATGGCCTCATCGCAGTGAACGCTGCTGGAGCCCGAGGCGGACGGAGGTGGCCGGAGTCGAGGAAGAAGGGCTCCTCAAGGCCCCTCCAGTGGCCAGGTAGGGTGTAGTGAGGTGGTGGAGGTGGTGCGTGCTCGAGGGTGAGCTCGGGGTATCCTTTTATAGGCGATCCGAGGCGGTGGCCGTGAACGGAGTTCTCCGGCGATGGATTACGGCGGTGCAGAGCTTGGTCGGGGAGTTTAGGGGGCTGGCCACCAACGTGGAGGTCCACTGGCTCCACTCCGACGCTCAACGGACTGGGATTAGAAGCTTAGGGCAGTTTTGTTTGGAACGGGACGGCGCGGGTCCGCCGGCGACAGAGAGCGCGTCCAGTGCTTGTCGGGCCACGGCGACGGTGCAGCGGGGCTGCGCTGGCATGCATGAGCCACGTGTAGGGCTAGGAAGCAAAGGGCGGCGCGGAACGACGTTGCAAGGCTGGGGCTGCCACTGTTGGCCGCCACGGGTGGCGCTGCCGCCGCAGCAGACGCCGGCGCGGTCGGGCCAGGGAGTCCCCGACGCCGGGAACCAGCCAAGTGCGCGTGCGGCGCTACGGACAGCGAGGAGGGGCTGCGCGCGTCGCGCCACGGCGCACTGGCGACGCTTGACTGAACCTGACGAGAGGAAACGACACTGAATCTCTGAAACTCTGAATTTGCAAAGAAACAGTGCTGGCCAGGTGTTCGACAGAATGATATTGGCTTGCAGGGATTTTTCCTTGAGCTGAAACTTGGTGGAGTGGTCTCTCATTGCACCAGTAGGTTGCCTGAATTTTGGTGGAATTTTTGGGGAAGTGTAGATATGAATTTCACCAAATTTGGCAAATCTAGTCCAAACTTGCAGGGAGTGAAATTTGAAAAAATTCAAAAGGAGAAGAGTGGATCAAGATGGTTCTGGGTTGTGGGTACAAAGGACTAGTCAGTAGAGTTGGTTTGATATCCAAATACAAATTCTATAATTTACTTGCTTTGAAAATGGTTCAGGCTCAAAATAATTGACAGAAAATATTTGAGAGGTGAAATAATCAAAATAAAATCCAAAACTTGTCTGGACTTGTTGGGTCAGAGAACTTAGATTGATAACAAGGAGGAGAGGAGGTTTTCGAGTGGTTTTACCACATGGGAGAAAATATAAGGTCATGGGTGGTTATCAATAGAATGAAAATCCCAAATTTTCATAGAGTTTTTCTTTTAAAAACAAAAGATTAAACTCCCAAAAATAAATTTGGGGAAGGGAACCACTAGAGGAGAAGTTTTAAAAGATCAAACCCAAGATTTGAAGAAGGAAACAGAAATAACAATCCTAGCCAAAGAAAAAGATTTTTAAGAGGATGGTTTTTTTCTGAAAATTTTAAAAATGCCTCATTTCACAAAAGAAAAACCAGCAAGGTTTTTGCTAAAAACCAAATAAAATTTTTGGAGTGTCACAATTTAATGCCTTTTTCCCCTGCCGTCAGGGTTAGGTATGATACACTGTGTAGGTAGCTGTACCTACCACAGCATATTTCCGTTTTTGCCCTTACCTACGTTGCCACCTGTTGGAGACCCCTTGAACATATAAAAGGAGGCCCATGCACAACGTAGGGGGGGGATCGGCCCCCGGAGAGCGATCTCTGAGAGGAAAATAGAAGAACGCTCGGTCTCGTTAGCTGCTTGAGTGTACTGTAGCACTCAGCGCTCCCGAGCAAGAACTCAATACAATCCACAAAGCAGCAGTAGGAGTATTATCTCTCCGGAGAGCTCCGAAGGTGGGTAAAAATCCCCCGTGTCCTTCGCCTCGATCCGCTCTTCGCGCGACCTCCGCCCCCCGCCGAACCGAGAAGGGGCTCCGTCCCCATAGGTGCTCGACGAACCAGAAAACCCCGGCATCTTTGGCGCGCCAGGTAGGGGGCGTCGAGGTCGTGTGAACCTGATCCGGCGTTCACGCGAGCTAAATCTTCATCGACATGCCGCCGAAGAAGAAGGCCTCGGAGGCGGCCGCGCCGTCCGCGTCGAATCCACCGCCGCCGCAGCAAACGGCCGGTGGGGAGGATGCCGGCGGAAGAACGGGCGTCGACGAGGGAGCCCATGGTGCCACCAAGTCCAAGGACAAGACCGCGCTGCCCGTCGGCGGTGTAGTCGGCTCCCACGACGACCGGGCGTCCGTAGACACATCGCGCCCATCTCAAGAGGCGCAGGACCGGCAGCGTCGTGGTACTCACGGTACCATACGCTCGCTGGACCCAAATCGAGCTGGCGGATCTCGGGATGCTCAAGGCCAACATGCACGCCAGCGTGTTGGCGCGAGCGAGGCACGGTCGCCTAGACGGAATACTGCTCCTTCTAACATCGTTGGAAGTCCGAGCATATCCCGCTCCTCGCACCGTTCGCCACCGCTACCCGCCACTCCAGCAGAAGCTTTGACACGAGCTCAACTACTCCTAGACTTCCCTCCAACGCCAGACAAGATCGACGACTGGAGGGCCACCATTCAGAGTCTCATCGGCTTCGCCAACGGCGACATTCCACGGCTGGCGACCACATCGCAGCCGCGGCAGGCCAGCCAAGTGCGAGCCAATGGCGACAAAACCGGTGGGGGTGCAACCACCGTGCACTCTCCGCCCCAAAGGCCAAGATCGCCGACTCGCCGGGTCCGCCACGACAGCGACTCCACTGCTTCCTCAGATCCGCGAACTCATCGCGATCAGCGCCACGTTCTTCACGAAGGGCAACAAGAAAGACGCTCTTATCTGTGCCGACAAGATCTACCGGGAAGCAGCAGCCGCCGCAGATCGCGAGACACTTGCCGCTGAAGCTCCCGGGAGGAAGAAGAAGACCAAGTCCGGAAAGAGCTCTGATGCCCACTCCGGCAAGCGCACGTCTTCGGAGTGCTGCACTACCATCGAGGACGCACCATTGAGCTCCACCGGCAAGTGTAAGAAGACGATGGCAGCTCCGCCAGCGACCAAGATGGTGTCCGCCAAGGAGGACGGCACTGGTAGTACCTTCACCATCAGTGCCACTCTCGACCCTAAATAGGAAAGCGCGCTCGTTGCTTTCCTGCGGGCGAATGTCGATGTGTTTGCGTGGCAACCGTCTGACATCCCCGGCGTTCCCAGGAAAGTAATCGAGCACCACCTTGCCGTCTGTCCTCATGTGCGGCCCGTCAAGCAGAGAGTCAGGAAACAAGCAGTGGAGCGCCAAGAGTTCATCGCCGAAGAGATCAAGAAGTTGGAAGCAGCAGGCCTCGTCAGAGGAGTGCTCCATCCTACGTGGTTGGCCAATCATGTAGTCGTGCGCAAGGCAAACGGGAAATGGAGACTTTGCATCGACTTCACCGATGTCAACAAAGCTTGTCCCAAAGACCCATTTCCCTTGCCGCGCATTGACCAGATTGTCGACTCTACAGCCGGATGCGACTTGCTTTCATTTCTTGACGCATACTCATGATACCATCAGATCTTCATGGCAAAAGAGGATGAGGAGAAAACCGCGTTCATCACTCCATGTGGCACGTACTGTTTCGTACGAATGCCTTTCGGTTTGAAGAATGCTGGTTCAACATTCGCAAGGGTAGTCCATACTGCTTTTGAGCCACAAATACACAGAAGTGTGGAAGCCTACATGGATGACATAGTGGTCAAGAGCAGGGACAAAGCAACTCTGATTCAAGACCTAGAAGAGACTTTTGCAAATCTACGCAAGATCAGCCTCAAGCTCAATCCCGAGAAGTGCGTGTTTGGAGTCCCGTCCGGCAAGCTTCTCGGATTCTTCGTGTCTCAGAGGGGAATTGAAGCAAATCCCGACAAGATCAAGGCCATTGAGCAGATTGAAGCACCGAAGCGCGTCAAGGATGTACGAAAACTTGCCGGCTGCGTGGCGGCTCTCAATAGGTTTATCTCTAAGTCTGCTGAACGCGCCCTGCCGTTTTTCAAAATCCTGAAAAAGGCAGGTCCAATGAAATGGACTCCGGAAGCGGAGGCTGCGCTGCAGGACTTGAAGAGATACCTGTCCTCCACCCAATACTTGTCGCACCTAAACCACAAGAGAAGTTGCTGCTATATCTGGCGGCAAGCAATCAAGTGGTTAGTGCTGCGTTAGTAGCGGAGAGAGAGGCAGATGATGAGCCAGCGACCGCGGCAAGCACATCCAGCGACAAGCAGGGGGCTTCCCCGACGAGCTCTGGTCCCGACGAAGATGGATCTGCGCAGGTGTGCGAAGGGATACAGAAGAAGAAAATGGTGCAGCGCCCAGTCTACTTTGTCAGTTCCCTTCTGTAGGGGGCTAGGTCAAGGTACTCTAGCGTGCGGAAGTTGCTTTTCGGCCTTCTTATGGCCTCGAGAAAGTTGCGCCATTACTTCCAAGCACATGAGATCACAGTTGTCACTCGCTTTCCGCTGAAGAGGATACTGCAGAATCCAGAAGCAACAGGCAGGATTGTTGAGTGGGCACTGGAACTGTCAAGCTTTGGCCTCAAGTTTGAGAGCACTTCAACTATTCAAAGCAGAGCATTGGCAGAATTCATAGCAGAGTGGACGCCAACACCAGACGAAGAAATTCCAGAGACGAGCATCCCCGTAAAGGAAGCAAACAAAGAGTGGCTGATGTACTTTGATGGTGCATTCTCGCTGCAAGGCGCCGGTGCTGGCGTGCTGCTCGTTGCACCCACCGGAGAGCACCTCAAGTACGTGGTCCAGATGCACTTTCCCAAGGAGCAAGCAACAAACAATACTGCAGAGTATGAAGGATTGCTTGCCGGTCTCAGGATTGCGGCAGACCTTGGGATCAAGCAACTTATTGTCAGGGGTGACTCACAGCTTGTCGTCTGCCAAGTGAACAAGGATTATCAGAGTCCGTTGATGGAAGCTTACGTTGGTGAAGTGAGGAAGCTGGAAGAGCGCTTTGTCGGCCTACAGATGGAACATGTTCCAAGATCTCAGAACGACATCGCCGACGGCCTGTCAAAGTGCGCGGCATTTAAGTTACCTGTGGAACCGGGGATCTTTGTGCTCAAGCTGACTCAACCATCCGTGACGCCATCAACTGGACAGAGCAAGAAGAGGAAGTTGATTTTTGGTGACTATCTTCCGGCAGATCTTCCCGAAGCCGCCGCCAAGAAGGTCCCCAAGATCAACGCCAAGAGTGCTGAGGAGCAGTCTGCTCCGACAAGCCCCAGGGTTTGTTTCGTTGAAGCAGACGCTCCCGACAAGTTTCGCTCCAGCAAGCTTGCCGGGGATCATCAAGCTCCGGCTGAACCGCAGGTTCTCGCCGTAGGAGCGGATGTTCCCGCAGCAGCAGATATGCCTTTAGTCCTTGTTGTCGAGCCATAGGCTCCAGCATGGGCACAGCAGATCGTCCGTTTCCTCCAGTCAAGAGAACTTCCCGAAGAGCCAGAAGAAGCGGAAAGAGTAGCCCGGCAGTCTAGTATGTACCAGTTCGTTGACAATGCACTGTACAGAAGAAGACTCAACGGAGTGAAATTGAAGTGTATCCCCCAGGAAGATGGACAGAAGCTGTTGGCAGAGATACATGGAGGCATTTGTGATCACCACATTGGCGCAAGAGCGCTTGCCGGCAAAGCATTCCGGCAGGGCTTCTTTTGGCCGACAGCCCTCCAGGATGTAGCTGCACAAGTAACCAAGTGTGAAGCGTGCCAGTTCCATTCCAAGAAGATACACCAGCCAACTCAAGCTCTCCAGACGATCCCTTTATCCTGGCCCTTTTCGGTCTGGGGGCTTGACATCCTCAGCCCCTTCCCCCGAGCAGTCGGGGGCTTTGAGTACTTGTACGTCGCAATCGACAAGTTCACAAAGTGGCCAGAAGTGGAACCAGTGAGGAAGGTGACAGCACAGTCAGCAGTCAAGTTCTTAAGGTCGATTGTTTGCCGCTTCGGAATCCCTAACAGGATCATCACCGACAACGGTACACAATTCACGAGTCGCACCTTCATGCAGTATGTCCAAGACCTTGGCGCCAAGGTCTGCTTCGCTTCTGTTGCTCACCCCAGGAGCAACGGTCAAGAAGAGAGGGCAAATGCTGAAGTGCTGCGCGGACTCGAGACCCGAACTTTCGACAGGCTGCACAGGTGCGGAAGAAACTGGATCGATGAGCTGGCGGTGGTTCTTTGGTCGATCAGGACGACGCCAAATCGAGCCACTGGCCAGACACCTTTTGCTCTAATCTATGGAGCAGAGGCAGTTATCCCCACGGAACTCGTATACGGGTCACCTCGAGTGCTCGCTTATGATGAGCTTGAGCAAGAGCAGCTGCGACAAGATGACGCGCTGCTCCTTGAGGAAGACCATCTTCAGGCTGTTGTACGAGCTGCTCGATACCAGCAAGCTTTGCGCCGCTACCATAGCCGCAAAGTTAACGCGAGATGTCTCGAGGAAGGCGACCATGTTCTTCGGTGCGTTCATTCCGCCAAGAATTCCAACAAGTTGACGCCGAAGTGGGAAGGCCCTTACCGGGTGAAACGAGTCACTAGGCCTGGCGCTGTCCGCCTTGAGACCGAGGATGGCTTTCTGGTGAGCAACTCCTGGAACATCGAGCATCTTCGTAAGTTTTACCCGTAAGGCGCGGTTGTCGGACCCTGTCCGGCAACCACCATTTTGTACAAGTCTTGCCGCTGCTGCAGGTAATCCTTTGTACAAAGCCAGACGCAGACCCTGTGCATAAATAAAACTCACGTGCTCCGCACACCCTGTCAATTTCATGCCTTTCTACATGAATTATTTGACACTTTGTGCAACGAGCCCCCTTGGTAAGCAATAACGAGCCATAAGGCTCCATACTATTGTTTTCTCTTTCTCTTTTTTTTCAAGGAAAGGAAGGAACCTTCGCCCACAAGTTGACCGAGGGGGAGGAGAAGATAATGGTATGGACGCGGCGTCATTCAGGAAAAATTTCGCCTTGCCGAGAAGCAAACGACAGAAAAGCTAAGTGCCAAAGTTTGAGCAATCAGATTTTTTTAACTTTAAGTTACTTTCCTTGAACGACCATGCTTTGTATGGAAAACCTATGCGCGAAGGAACCAGCTCGTGGCTAGTTGCGCCCTTACTTTGTTTCGAGTTCGCTCAACAGTTTAAGTGTGCTGCGATTAGAGTCGCGCCCTTACTTTGTTTCGAGTTCACTCAGCAACTTAAGCGAGCTGCGACTAGTCGCGACAAGGTTTCTTGTCGGTAACGGCACCGCCAGCGGGCTGCTGACGTCCTGCACTCAGCGCTCGCGGCAAAGGTGCCTACGCCGGCAGGTTCCCTAAAAGCGTAGGGCAAAAACATACAAAGGAAGGAATCGAGTAAAGGAAGTAGCATTGCAATCATAACCCGAAACAGAGTTATATTACAAGATAGTTTGTCGCGGCTCTAATAGACTGTTTTCATAACATGACCAGCGATGACAAAAAAGAGAAGAAAATAGGCGGCCTAGTCCGCGCGGTCGCCCTCAACCCTCTTGATCCCGCTCACCTTGTCCACAATGGGTGCGACGAGGGTCTCGAGATCCTCCAGATTGGCTTCCGACGGCAGGGACCAGAGGATGTTAGTGAGGCGGAGGCCCGGGTTGCGGAAGGCCACCTTCATCAGCACCTTTTTGAGAGCTCCCGCGCAGATCTCGCGCGACTCGTCAGCCAGCTGTTTTGGGATCCTCTCCCGGAGTCGCTGGAGGGCCGTCGCCATGCCTTTGAAGAACAAGGTGAGCTTGGCGCTGGATGGGAGGCTCCCGTCGGAGGAATGCCAACTCCTTGTCGATGTCTGCGGCAGCATTCACAAGGCCCTCCGTCCACCGCTCCACAGTTCCCCTGAAATCGTTCTGGGTGGCGGCGATGCTCTCCAGCAGCTCCTTGTTGGCCTTGATCTCCTTCTTCAAGGCCGCCTCCTGCTCCCTGGCACCGTCCAGCGTCTTGGTCAAAGCAGCCAACTTCAGCTCAAGATCAACCTTGGAGTCGTTGGCGGCGTCAAGCTCCTTGACCTAATCGGCGAGACGACCCTGCAGTTCGCCAAAGGTGTAGGCGTCCTTGTCGCGCTCATGCTTGAGCGCAGCAAGCGCTTCACCGCTCGCCTTGAGATCAGTCTCTAGCTGCGCCACTTTCGCCTCCAGCTCCTTCTTGGCGGCCTCGGCGGCTGCGGCAGCGTCCTTTGCTTCCTTGAGGGCTCCGCTGAGTGCTTGCTCGCGCACAGCTAGCTCCTCTTCGTGGCTGTCCAGGCTGGCCTTCAGCTGCACCAACTCACCGTCCCGCGCAGATAACTCCTCGGCGGCAAGCCGCTATTGCTCTGCAATCTCTGCCTTCTCAAGGATGAAAGCCTTCTGCGCCTCATCAAGCTGAACCCGCTCCGCCGCCAGCGACTGGAGAGCTGCCTGGTTGAGGCCTCGGAGCTCCTCCGCGCGCTTCTCCACGTCCACCCCCGCCTTCGCGACAAGCGCTTCGCGGGACTCCAGTTTGGCCTGGCGGGCGCGGTAGAGCGACACCAGCTTCCGCAGCAGTCGCTCCTCCTCGGGCTCGTCGCTGCTGCTGCTTGGTGCGTCGACCAACGTCAGCCCAGCGGAGGCAGGCACCTCCACGTCAAAGCTTTCTCCTTCGACCGGCGCCCTGGACGTTGACGCCCAAGGGAGGTTGATGAAGATGCCAGCGCCAGCCTTCAAGTAGACGCATGGCTGGGGTTCTTCGTAGCCTGACGCTGCGGCAGCGGCGGAAGGATGCGGTCTAGCGCATGTCGCTCCTGCGGCCCCAGGTCGTCAATATGATCGCCGGACCCCTCGTCAGCTGCTGCGGCAGCAGCCTTGGCGGCCTCTTCACCGGCGGGATCTTCAGCGCCGGCCGTTTCTTCGGTGGCAGCGGCGTCATCAGTAACAACCTCGATCTCCATCGGCTTCACAGTGGATGGATCTGACGACCGGAAAGGAAAGAAAAGTCAAGCAAATATCCCAAAAAGAAGAACCCAAGGGAAGTTTATAAGCAAGGAGTACCTGTACCAGGCTCGGTAGTCGGGATCTCCGCTGCCGGGGGGTCGCCGGTACTGTCCCTTGCCGGAGACTTCTCCCTTGCCGGAGAACTCTCCCACGGCGACGTAGTCGAAGCAGGTGGCACGTCAGGGGTGGCCTCCGGGCGCTCCTGGTGGAGCTCCTCTGCTCCTACACAAGCCAACGGTCAGATATCAGCAAGCAAAATATATCCATGCGCGCCTGACAGCTGGAAGTAAACCATATACTTACGCTGGGGGCTGCTCTGAGGAACAACTGTCGGGTCCGACAAGTTTGTCTCAGGCACATCCCCTGGTGCCACGGTAGGATCAACCTCGATGACAATCACCGGGACCTTGGCTCTCTTTGCCATTCTCTGGGCCAGCGTCCTAAAAAGGAATAAGTTCAGAGTAAAGCAAATGAGATACAAGACAAGACGACAAGTATTGAAGACATGCAAGTTCAACAAGAATCCTACTCATCTTCTTCCTCGTCGAAGCTGAGCGCGGAGAAGTCAAAGCCTGGCCCACCTCCGGCGCGAGGAGGCGGAGGAGTAGGATCCCTTGGCCGCTTGGCGGGAGCTGGAGCGGCAGGCCGAGAGGACCCCGCCCCAGTTGCCGCTGCAGCGGGAGGTGTTTCCGCGGCTACAGAACTTGCCGCGGTGGAGCATGTCGTGCGGCGCGGCGGGGGTTGACTCGCCCGCCGCTCCGCTACGTCCCCGGCCTTGCGAAGACGCCTTCTTGGTGGAGCCAGGGGCTCTGCTTGTGGAGCCGGGGGCTCTGCTCATGGAGTCAGGGGCTCTGCTTGCGGCAAGCTGTCCGAAGACGAAGAGGAAGAGGAGCCGATTTCCAGCGAGCCGCTCGTATCCTCGGCGGGCCCGCTCGGCCCGACGTCGTGCTCGGCGGACCTCTTCTCGCTGGCAAGCTCCTCTCGGTCGGCAAGGCTCGCCGCCTCTGCTGCCTCTGCCTCCTCCACGGTGAACCCGAACTCGCCCGCAGCAGTAGCTGCCGCCGCCTCTTCCATCCTGGTGGCGATGCGCTTGAGCTCATCGTCAGTGGTGTCCCGGGTGAGGCCTTTTTTCTCGTCGGCGTCGACCGGCACTTCTATCAAGTTGTCAAAGAACGCCCGCACGACATCATCCGCAGGCTCTATCCAGGCTGGATCAATTCCATGCGAGTCACACAGCGGCATTATTGCATGGATACGGTCGAGCGCGGAGTTGTTGCACAGCGGGACGACGCCCCTCGGCAACCAGAACACTTCGGGATGCTGTGGGTCGTGCTTGAACAGCTCCTGGAGCATCGCGTTGAGCTCCAGGACAGTGAAGTTGAAGTTGAGGCCCGGCCGCAACCTCATGATATCCGCCGCATTCTGAAACTCCCAGGCGGGTCTCCCCCTCTCCTGCAGGGGGGCGATGCGGCGGCGGAGGAAATCTGCGCCAACCGCTCCTACGGTAAGCCCGACAAGCCTGAGGCGTAGGATCCGAGTGACGGCGATCCTTAGTCTGTCGTCTTCCGGGGCCAGGCTACTCCAATCACTGCCGCGCACTACTGGGGTTTCGCGCAGAGCAGTAAACGGCTGCGGGTTCTCCTCAACGATCAAACACCACTCCGCCCTCCACTCCTCCCACTTGCTGCGGAGCTCTCCCTCCAGATAAGCATCCTTCTTGCCAGCTTTCGAGATGCAGGCGATTCCGCCGGATAAAGGTTATCCTTTCTCAACTCGAGGCGAAAAGAAATGGCGGAAAAGAGCTACGTTTGGATGGATCCCTACAAAGTTTTCATAGAGATGTGCGAAAACTGCCATGGTCAGGACAGCATTGGGGGTGAAATCAAGAAGGTGGATCCCGTAGGTGTTCATGACATCGCAAAAGAATTCTGAAAAGGGCGGGCAGAGCCCGCAATAGAAGAACAAGGCAAAGAAGGGATACCCAGTGGGATACTTATCCCAAGCAGTGGCTGGGAGTACCTTCATGCGCGGATGTGCTCGCGTCCCCGTCGACCAGAAGAGGTAGAAGTCCTCCTTCAGCTCCGCCGCCTCAAGCCTCGGAGGGAATATTGCCCGCTCCTTCCGAAACGCCGCAAGCCGCTGCGCCTCGGCCGACTTCGACTTCTCGGCTTTCGGAGCCATGGCGGGAATGGGGAGTGAGGACGGCGATGTTGGCGGTGCTGGTGGCGTTGGGGGCAGGGCGCTGCTCTCCTTCGGCTTTGGGAAGAAGGGGAGTGGCGGAGATTCTCGAGGAAGGAATAGCAACGGGCAGATGGGCGAACTGCCCTTGTTCCCCCTGCTTATAAGGAGGAAGGGGCGGGCGTTTCGCCTTTCTGAATAAAGAAACCACCCACGACCTCTCCCACGACGCCGCAATCGATGCGTGCCGTTCGGGGAGGGTGCGGTGGATGCGGAGCAAGGTGTGATGTGACCCAGGCCATGCGTGCCCGTGCCCTGTTTTGGGCCTGGCCCAACAGCGCTCGGCACCGTGTGTGGCCCAGGCCCGGGGGCTCCTGTCGGTGTACTAAAGTAGGGGTACCCTAGTATCCCGAACTTGTGCACGGGCAGTCGCAGCACCCCGCGGCAAGGCCCGCCAGGTGATCGCCAAGGCTCTCTATGGTTCCTTTGGAGCCATTCGAGAACAAAGTATTTAAGCCAAGGAGACAAGTCCCCGGCAAGAGGAGCTTGCCGGGAAGGCCGCTCGAGGCACAAGACCCCGGCAAGAGGAGCTTGCCGGGAAGGCCAACCAGAGCATCTCAAAGAACCTGCCGCGACGCGCCACGCGTCCCGGCAGGACTCGGCGAGCGACAAGCTCCCGGACGCGGCAAGACAACGGCCGCGGCAAGGCACTTGCCGCAGCGGGAAACCACTCTGTACCCGCGCTCCAGCTCACCCACCTACGTGTCGCTCCGGGACCCTTCCTGGCGTACGTGGCGGGAGGCTGTGCAGCCAGGGGTACACTGTGGCATGCAGCGCTGACAAGATCGCCATCGTGGCAAGCCGTGGCGCCCCTGACGGTCCCTTTTCTGCACCGTCTGGGCGACGTAGATAGGCATTTAATGCCTTTGTCCCCTGCCGTCAGGGTTAGGTATCATACACTATGTAGGTAGCTGTACCTACCATAGCATATTTCCGTTTTTGCCCTTACCTACGTTGCCACCTGTTGGAGACCCCTTGAACATATAAAAGGAGGCCCATGCACAACGTAGGGGGCGGATCGGCCCCCGAAGAGCGATCTCTGAGAGGAAAACAGAAGAAGGCTCGGTCTCGTTAGCTGCTTCAGTGTACTGTAGCACTCAGCGCTCCCGAGCAAGAGCTCAATACAATCCACAAAGCAGCAGTAGGAGTATTATCTCTCCGGAGAGCTCCGAAGCTGGGTAAAAATCCCCCGTGTGCTTTGCCTCGATCCGCTCTTCGCGCGAGCTCCGCCCCCCGCCGAACCGAGAAGGGGCTCCGTCCCCATAGGTGCTTGAGGAACCAGAAAACCCCGGCACCCGCGCTGGCTCACGGGTGCCCAGACACACCTCGCCCGCTCCAACCAGCGAGCTCCTGAGCGACTAACAATCAACTAATGGCTGCTATGGCAACCCCGTCTTCTTTTTGTGATGAATCTGCAGAGCCCATGGAGGGGACTGCGCTAGCCAAGGCCCTCACGGCATTCCCTTCGCCCTCGCCCACGCGAACCGCTTGCACGTTAAAGGGGGGGTGCCTAAGCATCGCGACTCAGGGCTCCTACTGGCTCTCCAGCCCTCACCCTCTGGCCTTGTCCACGGCATCGCGACCTGGCATACCAGCGACGGCTGAGACCAGCTCGAGAGCCGGGACCCGAGGACGTAGAGCAAAAAGGGGAGCAAAGGCGAGGGAGGAGGGGCACGCGAGGATCTCGTCAAGCAACTCCATTCAAATTACCCCCCGGACCCGACGACACGCTGGGGGCGATCCCCGATTCTCAAGATAAGTGACCATCCAAAGAGTTGGCTACCGTGGCACTACCCCCGCACCTAAAGCGACTCCGTACTAGCAACATTGCTTCTCTTCCTCACCAAGCGACGGCTGCTTGGGCGCCAAAGGGTACCTCCTGAGCATCGCGACTCAGGGGCTCTTACCGGACCCCGGGTCGCTCACCTCCTGGCCATGACCACGGCATCGCGACCTGGCATACTAGCAACGGCTGACGCCGCCTTGGGACTGGGATCTGTCGACTCAGAGCACCAAGCCCTCGCGAGGTGCGAAAGGGACGACCGAACTATGACGGAATTTGCGATTCGCATAGATCCATAGCTAGGGTTACATATTAACAACAAGGATCATAGCCACCTTACAAGCCCCTATGGGGCACAATGTGATTCCTCGTAGGGAACGGATTATAAAGGGTGCTAACTACACGCGCCCTTGCAAAAGATGCCATCATCAACAGTGGGCCGTCAAGCACCGGCGCCAACCCCATCCAGATCAGGATCGGCGGCGACCAAGCGAGCCTGCCCTGCCCCGGGAGGGGCGCCGGCTCGCTGGCTCGTAGCTGTCGTCGCTCGTCTCCGGCGTCGCGAAGACCTCACTGGGATCGCTGGATCCTCCGGCGCTCCCATCGCTTGTGGAGCTATCCATGGGGCGGTTGGCGGGCCCAGCCGTCGCCATAGCAAGGTCCTGGCCGCCTCCCCCGGGGCAGCACTCTAGCCGGCGACCGTTCGCGTCGTAGACCTTGAAGAACATCACCGAAGCGCCATCGTACTCCAGGTGGATCGTGAGGGCACCCCTCGTTCTGCAGCACCGAGCGATTTCGCCCCAGTCGCGAGTCATGAAGACCTCGCCCGGGGCAGTGATCGCGACCTCTGCCTCGGTCACAGGAGTGCTGCAGTCAGCGTGCTGCAGCCACAGCTCCAGGAGTCTTCCCCGCGGGAAGACGGAGGGAAAGAAGGGAGGAAAGCGAATCCAAGTCCGCGGAGGCATGGCGGCGTGGAGCACGAGCTCGCGGGAGGAGCCCTCGGCGTGGAATCCAGCAGGAACGACGCACACCTTCATGACCCTCCGGCGCCGGCGACGGCACTGGCCGAGGGGAATGGCATCTCCTCTTCCAAGGCCCTCGGCGTGGGCATACAAGGGAAGCGGGAATCCCGGCGGAGGCCGCTCATACCAAGGCCTCAGCACCACCAGGCGGTTCTCCTCGTCTCGGCCGCGAAGGCAGTCCATTTCTTCGGCGGGAGCGGGTCAGGTCCCTCTTGAGGAGCCTCTCCCTTCTCCGCTGCAGAGAGCCGGCGAATTGGAGCCATCACACCAAGACGGAGCAAGAACTGAGGCGAAGGAGTAAGCAAGGAGAGATGGACTAGAAATGCACGCCCAGTGCCGTACATATAGCCGGCGAAGGCCAACCGTCGGCCTCTGCGATCGCAGGTAATCATGACATGATTTGCATGCAGGGACTTGTCCAATCCGCGCGATCTTCGAGGCGTCGTGGGGAAGCGGAGACGCCCACGTCCAATCAACCGCCACGCGGCGCCCAAGGCCGCAGGCTGTTAGGGCCCACGGTGCTTCGCCCTTGCCCTTTCGCCCCTCGGCACGGCCAAGTCCATGCGCGCCTTGGGCCTGGGGGCTACTATCGGCGTTCTGGGAACGGGGGTCCCCAGACTTGCCTGCCTGCGGCCTGCGGCGTGGCTCAAATGGGGGCCCAGCGTAGCCCATCTTCATCAACACAAGGCTCAAGACCCTCGCGAGGGGCCAAGCCTCGCGAGGCGGAGGACATGGCGCTTCCTCAAGCACGGCCTCCTCAGGCTGGCTCGCGAGGAGGCGGAGAGATCAAGGCGCGTTCCTCACGAGGTTCCCATGACGCATGCCATGACGACCAAGGGTGCCAGGCGGGCGCCAGCCCGCGCAGCGTCTCCCTTTCCTCTTTGGTGCAAAGGGGGCAAGCGCAGGCGAGAGGATCAAGCAAAGGCACCCATTTTGGTGCAACGAGACCAAGACCAATCCAACGGTGGGAAGGAGGTCACCATGGAGCCCAGGACGGCGTCACCACAGGGCCTTTGGCAGGCAAAGACCAACTTTAGTCAGGATAAGTGTACCAGATGTTCCCCTTCAAATTGGCCAATTGTTGGCGCCCTTCCCGCTCAATATTTGGGAAGAGGCCCAGGGCCTTTGCCTATAAATAGTACTAGCCACCCCCGGGGTAGAGGCAATCTGATCGAGTACCAAGAAACCAGTAGAGATAGCCAGAAAGGAGGCATCTAGAGAGAGAGAGAGAGAAGGGTGATTGGACTCCTCCAACAGTCCATCCCCTAGCCAAGAACTGACCCTCGCAAGGCTGTTCTTCCTTGTACTGTTCTTCATCATCAGCCCAAGAGGCAATCCACCCACCACACTGGAGTAGGGTATTACACCGCATCGGTGGCCCGAACCAGTATAAACCCTGTGTCTCTTGTGTTGTTCTTCTGGTAGTTAGATCCTTACGAGACGGAGAGGTAGAAGGCACGATCTCCGCGCGCACCCCAGAGTTCGAACCTTAAGGGTCTGCCGGAACCCGTGATCCGACACGTTCAAACAGGGTAACTCGGACAGAGCAACCGAACATCCCTCCACTGGCGAAAACGGCATTCCGGACGACCTTACGCCGGATAAACCCATAAAGCAGAATAGTCTCAACAAAAGGCTCGCTGCGACAGCCCGCAGCCTGAAAAAGCAGAAGCGGAACCTAAAAACAGCGGAGGATGCACTCCGGATTAAATGGAGCAAAGTAATGAACACCGCCAATAAGTACAGCGACGGTCGTCGCACCAAAAGCTATCCGAAAAGAAAACTACTGCCTGAATTCGACGAAGAGGCCCTACAGCCCCCGAATTCAAAAAACAAGGAAGCCACACGGTCGGATAGAAGACCCCACAAAACGGCATGTGGCTCCGCACTCAAACGGGCATGCGACCCACATAAGGATTCGCATCATGCCCCAGCTAGGTCAATTTTATGGGCCAAGAAAGCAAGCTTTCGCCAGCAATGCAAAACAGCCATCATCAGAATCCGGCACACCCAAATATCGAGGCACCGCACATCCCCTATGCTTCACCGATGAGGTTCTGGACTATGAATTTCCGGAGGGATTCAAACCCGTCAACATAGAGGCATATGATGGAACAACAGACCCCGGAGTCTGGATCGAGGACTATATCCTCCACATACATATGGCTAGAGGAGATGATCTCCACACCATTAAATATTTACCCCTCAAGCTCAAAGGGCCAGCCCGGCACTGGCTTAAAAGCCTTCCCGAAAACACAATTGGAAGTTGGGAAGAGCTCGAGGATGCTTTCCGAACAAATTTTCAAGGGACCTATGTCCACCCTCCGGATGCTGACGATCTCAGTCACATAACCCAACAGCCCGGAGAATCAGCTCGGCAGTTCTGGAATAGATTCCTCACTAAAAAGAATCAGATAGTCGACTGTCCGGACGCCGAAGCCTTAGCAGCTTTCAGGCATAATGTCCGAGACGAATGGCTCGCTAGACACCTCGGCCAGGAAAAGCCAAGAACAATGGCTGCTCTAACAAGCCTCATGACCCGCTTTTGCGTTGGAGAAGACAGCTGGTTGGCAAGGTGCAGCCCCAGCGACCCAAGTACATCCGAAACCAGGGATGGGAACGGGAAACCGCGACGCAACAAGGATCGTCACCGGACTAAAGAAAAAAGTTCGAAGAGCACGGCAGTTAATGCCGGATTCAAAGGCTCACGACAAAATCAGAGAAAACCACCCCTCCAGGACAACAGGGATGATCCGTCCCCCTTAAATAAGATCCTGGACAGGATAT
This sequence comes from Aegilops umbellulata, assembly GCA_032464435.1. Classification (NCBI taxonomy): domain Eukaryota; kingdom Viridiplantae; phylum Streptophyta; class Magnoliopsida; order Poales; family Poaceae; genus Aegilops; species Aegilops umbellulata. The sequence goes on along the minus strand of CP136060.1, from coordinate 66,416,916 downwards.
GTCAGATACACAGCACTCCTGGGAAGCCTGCTAACCATACCCACAGAGATTGTTGGGTTTTCAAACAATCCGGCAGACTCAACACCGAACGCAAGGGGCTCAACACACAAAGCGAAGATGAGGACGAACCCCAGAAGCAGAGCACCAGGAAACAAAACAACTTCCCACAAGAAGTAAAAACAGTGAACTTAGTTCACATAACAAAACGTGCGGCGCCCATAAAGGTACACACCACACGACCTATCCCCAAAGGGTCCCGCCACTGGTCGTTAAAACCAATCATCTTCGATCAGCTAGGTTATTCTAGAAATATCAAGAATGCAGGCTGGGCTACCTTGATACTCGACCCAATAATTGGCGGACTCCAGTTTTCAAATGTCCTTATGGACGGCGGCAGTGGACTAAACCTGATATACCAGGATACAATACATCACATGGGGATAAACCCAGCTCGAATCCGCCGCAACAAAACCTCCTTTCAAGGGGTAACTCCGGGACCGGACACCCATTGTATGGGTTTTCTCCGGCTCGAGGTTATATTCGGCTCTGCCAATAATTTTCACAGCGAAAGCTGACCTTCCATATCGTCCCGTTCTCAAGCCGCTATCAAGCACTACTGGGACGCGAAGCTTTCGCTCGCTTTAACACAATTCCGCACTATGCATCCCTTACACTTAAGATGCCCAGTCCACGAGGCATCATCTATTTGAAGGGGAAGCGTTAAGTGCGCCTCCCCCAAGTGGAGGACTGTGCGGCCGCTTCAACAGCTGCACAATAAAATGGCCTCACCAGCCCAAAAACTTTTCGACATAGGTCATTAAAGACCAAGAACGCGGAATAGACGAGTTCGGTACAAGTCCATCATTAATACGGGCTTAGAGGCCACATGCCCCCGTACTAGGGGCTACATGCAGAGACAATAAAGCTCAATTTTATATAATTTACTTTATGTTTTGTACATTTTAAACTTTTGATTCGGCACGACCCGTTTTTCAACTCAGTTCCTCTCTTTTAAAAATGAACCTCGTGCGGCGCCCGTCCAGGATACGGCACAACGGAGACACAGGCGCAGACGTGCAGTAGGGACACATCATAAAGGATTCTCTTTAGATTAAGACCCTGCGTAAACCTTTTTTACTGTCTCTTGTTGATACATATCCCTTGGTTTTTCCTGATATAACCAAGGAGGAGCCTGGCGTCTTGGCATGTGGCCACGTCAGAATTTTTGCACATACCTGGACACTGGGGGCTTTCTTTTTCCTAATGAAAGGTGCTGTTTTGCCCGCACTTATAAAGACCGAACACCTTAGGGAGTGTTCGGCGTCACGAGTTTTGGCATTATATGCATCAGCTCCGAATCATGTCTTTGGTCAAATGTTGGGTTGCCCGGCTCCTGAGTTCGGCTACCTTACGTTCCGCTCTATCGGCTAAGGTAGCACCAGGAGAACTACTGCGATTGTGCCCCGGTTCGGCCGGGCGAGCACCTCAGTAGAGAAAGCCGAAAACTGACTGTCATGATGTAGCGTGAGACTGGTCAGCCACTCGATGACCTATTGGAATCTATCGGATTCCTCCGCTTTGACGAAGGGTCGCTTCCCGGCCAGGCACATACGCGCCCCAAACTCAGGCAAGCACAGTCGCCACAAAGAGGCTACCTAAATAGTCCCACTATCAAGCTCCTATGGCTAAGTGAAAGTGTTAAAGCATTATAGACCGGTTGCCTGGCCCGCTGCGCTATCACCTCCTTTGTGGGACCAAGACGTTGGGTTAAGTGTAAACATGCGTCTTCTGCGAGCACCCCCACACTATGTGCGTGGGGGCTGAAGCCAACGACTGCCATCTTTCAGATTTTGCATATATATATATATGTATATATATGTATATATATATATATATGTATATATATATATATATATATATTTTAAAACGGCTGCACAGGAGGTGTTCTTAATATTTGAAGGCACAAGTATAAAAAGGCTGCTATAATTTATCAAAATATTACTTTATAATTACATATGCTATCACAACATAGCATCCTTCAAGCACTGCGTCTCTATTATACGAGCGCCTTCAAGGACTTCCTGAAAGTAGTGCTCGGAGGGTACTCGGCTTTTATCCGAGTCTTGGGACGCAACAACGGTGGCCTCCATCTCTGCCCAGTACGTCTTGACACGGGCAAGAGCCATCCTTGCGCCCTCTATGCATGCTGACCTCTTCATTGCATCAATACGCGGAACCGCGTCAAGGAATTGTTGCACCAGGCCGAAGTAACTCTTCGGCTCCGATCTCCTAGGCCACAGATAACCCATGACGTACTTCATGGCGAGTCCGGACAACCTATTCAGTTCAGCCCATTGAGCCAAACGATCGTCCACGGCAAGTGGACGCTCTGGATTGTGAAACTGCGACTAGAAAAGCCTTTCCACTTCGTGATCTTTTTTATCCCGAAAGTGTTCGGACGCATCGGCAGCACTCGCCGCTAGATCCAGATAGGTATCCTCCACACTCCACATCCGGTCCAACGGAGCGAGCTTCGGAGCACAAAATTTTCTTCGCAGCATAAAGGGCTTTCCGGCCGCAATTTGTTCGGCCTGACGTAGCTCCTCCTTTGCAGCTCTCATCGCAGAGCGCGCATCCTTGGCATTAGCAACGACCTTCTTTAGGTCCGTCTGTCTCGCCTGATCTTCTTTCTCCAGAAGTTTGCAACGGTCTGCAGCGCTCTTTAACTCTTCGGCCACCCTGGCCATCTCCTCTTTGCTTCGGCAATGAGCCGCTTGTTCGGCTCTTAGCTCTTCAAGGGCTTTCTTGGCAACCGCATCACCTTTTCGGGCTTGCTCTTTAGCTTGGGCAAGGTCTGCCCGAAGAATCTCCATGGCGGCCGCACCATCCGCGTCAAGCATACACATGGTAAGACACTGGCATAAAGCCATTCTTACATAACGTCGCTGCAGGAATTACATACCTTGAGCCTCATCAAGCCGCCTATGGACAAGTGCGATGTCGGCCTCTGCCACGTCCAATTGCCGCTTCAGTTCGGCAAAATCATTAGTCCGGCTTGCATCCGGACACCCTGCAGCCTACATTCAAAGGCGACATCTTAGACCTGGGACTATGATCCTCCGCGTGCCGTCATTTCCTGATGATGCGCAGAGTCTCAGGGGCTACTATCTACACAGGGCGCATCTTATTTATGCGCAACTGACAAAAGTGGACATTATCTAAGGTACCTCAAAACCCGTCAGTAAACTCTTGACGGCCTCATGAAATCCGCTCTCGGCGGATGAGATCCTTTCAATTACCATGCCCATCAATGCACGGTGCCCCTCCGAAATAGAAGCTCGCCCCAACAACATCTTTAGCTCCTCCGGACGAGCACCAGATGGTGCCGGACTCGCCCCATGACCTCTTTCGAAGGCCAAACCCGGAGAACCTCGAGGGGCCATGTAGCTATCTTCCGCCCCTGCCGGATTCAGAGAAGCCCTTCGAGAAGACACCTCAGGGTCGCCCGCCTCGCTAGGCGGCACGGCAGGGGGAGGCGTCCCGCTCTCCATCATCTCCGGAAGAAGATCCCCTGAAGACGAGCTCTGCTGAGAAGGGCTGAGGTCCGAGCTACAAGGTAAAAAATCGGTTAATCTTCTTAGATATAAAATCAAGGATTTCTCCCATCCCTCAAAAGAAAATCTTTTCTCTACGTACGGCTCGCTGGAGGGCTTATCCCTTTGAGGTCATAGTTCGGCCGAGGAACTCCCCGGCGCCGGGCCCTCTGACGAAGATCTCCTCCCCCGCTTCGAGGCGTGGTCTCTGAGTCGTCAGAGGCGGCCCTTTTCTTCCCCGTAGGAGACGAATTGTTGGTTCCTCCCTTCGGAGTAGCCTACTTCGAGGAAGCCATAGTTTCCTTGTCCTCCCCTTTGCTTCCCTCCAAAGGCATTATCGCCAACATCCTGACCAGCACGGGATCCGGCCTAGTTTCGGGAAGGGGAGCCGGACACGTGATCAGCTTTGCCTTCACTATCCACTCCTGTTTAAAAAGAACGACTCTTTCAGTGGCAAGTTCATGACAATTGTACGGGTAGCAGGTCCGGGTACAGGGTTACTTACTTCATTATCCGGGCTATTGCAGCTTAGGCCTACGTCCTCGGTCAAATCCGGACACACCTCTTGTGATCCGAAGAACAGTTTATACATCTCCGCGGGCGTTGTGCCCATAAAATCCCGGAGAGCTCGTGGTCCCTCTGGATTAAATTCCCACAGGCGAAGGGAGCGGCGTTTGCCGGGCAGTATTCGGCGAATCAGCATGACCTATGTCACCTTGACCAGGCTGAGGTCTCCTTTCAAGAGATCCTTAATGTGGCTCTGCAGCAAAGGCACGTCTTTGGGCAGACCCCAATCTAATCCTCTGTTGACCCATGATGCCAGCCGTGGTGGGGGACCCGAGCGAAAGGCAGGAGGCGCCACCCACTTGGTGCCCCGAGGAGCGGTGATATAAAACCACTCTCGTTGCCACAAACCTAGCTCCTCTTGGGAAGAGCCTTCGGGCCAGGGAGCATCGGCATTCTTGCTTATGATAGCGCCGCCGCACTCCGCGTGTCGATCCTTGATCATCTTCGGCTCCACTTTGAAGGTCTTGAGCCATAAGCCGAAGTGAGGGGTAATGCGGAGGAACGCTTTGCACACAACGATAAACGAGGAGATACGGAGGATAGACTCCGGAGCTAAATCATGGAATTCCAGCCCGTAATAAAATAGCAATCCCCTCACAAAGGGGTCCATTGGGAAGCCTAACCCCCGAAGGAAGTGAGACATGAACACCACGCTCTCGCCAGGCTGGGGACCGGGGATAACTTGCCCTTGAGCAGGGAACCTATGCGAAATCTCGCCGGTCAGGAACTTAGCCTCCCTCATCCTTAATACGTCCTCCTCCGTGATGGAGGAAGGCGTCCATCGACCTTGAAGGTCAGAACCGGACATTGTCGAAGGTCTGAAGCGCCTGGAATCTGGAGCTTGCGGTGTTGGAACTCGAGGCGACAGGAGAACTCGTTTGAAATCAAGAAAAGGAGCGGGGCCTTGGTCTCTTTATAAGAGGTTGAATACCAAGAGCCCTCCCCATAACCGTTTTGGACTCGCCTTTAATTGAGGGAACGTGCTGAAGGGCACGATTGGGTTACCCACGGCCATATTGATGAGAATCCCGTAAAAAGGGGACACGATCTCTGCTTTGACAAGACGTGCCAAGGAAACCGCCTCGCTAAACGTGCTGAGGGTGGAAAAGCAAAAACGATTCGTAAGAGGACTTGGCCGCAATGTGATGATGCACTGCGGGATACGTCAGCAGATTTGATTTGTGTTAATATTATTCTCTCTATGGCGATATGTGGAAACTTATTTTGCAGAGCCGTACACTATTCTTGGTGTCTACAATCTTCTATGAAGGACTTGGAGGAGGAACCCGCCTTGCAATGCCGAAGACAATCTGCGCGCTGGACTCGTCGTCATTGAAGCCTGGTTCAGGGGCTACTGAGGGAGTCCTGGATTAGGGGGTGTTCGGGTAGCCGGACTATACCTTCGCCGGACTCCTGGACTATGAAGATACAAGATTGAAGACTTCGTCCCATGTCCAGATGGGACTTTCCTTGGCGTGGAACGCAAGCTAGGCAATGCGGATACTCAAGATCTCCTACCATTGTAACCGACTCTATGTAACCCTAACCCTATCCGGTGTCTATATAAACCAGAGGGTTCTAGTCCGTAGGACAACCATCTTCATACACAATCATACCATAGGCTAGCTTGTAGGGTTTAGCCTCCTTGATCTCGTGGTAGATCTACTCTTGTACTACCTATATCATCAATATTAATCAAGCAGGAGTAGGGTACTACCTCCATCGAGAGGGCCCAAACCTGCGTAAAAACATCGTGTCCCTTGTCTCCTATTACCATCCGGCCTTGACGCACAGTTCGGGATGCCCTACCCGAGATCCGCCGGTTTTGACACCGACAATGATGATCATGCAAAATTAAAGAAAGATCTTGATCATGCTCTTGTTATCTCTCATGTGCTCAATTCCGAGAAGGCCAAACTTGGGGTTGACCATGCTAGACTCAAGGAGGAGTTTGATGTACTTGACACGGCTCACAAGGCCTTGAAGAGTTCTCATGCTAGCCTCAAAGAGTCTCATGATCAACTCCAAGTGAAGCTAACCAAGGAGAAAGCCACATTTCCTGATATGGTTTTAATTGATAATGCAAATGCCACTACCCGTGTTGTGAGCATGTGCATCTTGTGGAGGAGAATGCCAAGTTGAAGGAGCAACTTGAGAAAGGCCTTGTGTCTTGCATACAAGGTGAGAAGAACCTCAACGGCCTTTTGAGTATTCAAAAGGAAGTTGTGGGCAAGGAGGGGATTGGGTTTGCACCCAAGTCAAAGAATAAGAAGAAAATGACAAGACCAAACAACCTCCTCCTCTCAAGAAAACGTTTGTGAAGGAGGGAGAGGGTACTTCTAAGGATAAGAAGAACAATGCAAAGGGTGGTGGTGTCAAGAAGGGCAATGCCACTCCTTCCAACAAAGTCGGCGACTTTAACCCTTCTTATGTGTTATGCCGTGCTAGTGATGGGCATGTTTATGCCAAATTTGTTGGTTCCTATTATGAGTACATTGAATGGTATATTTGGGTTCCTAAGACCCTTGTTGCTAACATGAAAGGACCCATTACAAAATGGGTACCTAAAACCAAGCATTGATCTCTTGTAGGTGTTTGCTTCCGGTGGGGGATCATGGTTGCTCGATAGTGGAGCCACAAATCATATGACCGGAAGTAAGGACTTGGTGGTGGATGTGCACAAGATTTCATCTATGCCCACCAATGTCGAATGGGGTGACGCCTCATCTTCTGAGGTATTGGATCTTGGCAAGGTTGTCATTTCTCATGACCTCACGATTGAGAAAGTCATGCTTGTTGAGTCCCTTGCATACAACTTACTTTCCGTTCGTCAACTTGCACTCATGGGCTTTGCCACTTTCTTTGATATTGATATCGTGGCCCTCTTGTGGAGAAAGACTCTTAAAGTAGCCTTTGTTGGGCATGTCAAGAACGGTCTTTATGTGATTAACTTTTCGGAGCGACCCACTAAGACTGCGACATGCCTAATGGCTAAAGTTGACGTGGGATGGCTTTAGCATCGCCGTTTAGCCCATGTCCATATGAGATCTTTGGAAAGTATTCTCAAGGGGGACCACGTCCATGGACTAAAAAAGTTAGTTTTGCCAAAGATCATGCTTGAAGTGCTTGTATCGAAGGAAAGCTACATGAGAAGGCTCACCCTCCCACGACTACCATCTGCTCGAAGAGGCCCCTGGAGCTCCTTCACATGGATTTTTTTGGGCCTCCATCCTTTGTTAGTCTTGGGGGTAGAAAGTAGTTCTTGGTGATTGTGGATGATTATTCAAGATACACTTGGGTATATTTCTTCAATAGGAAGAGTGAGACCCAACAAACCGTCATTGACTTTGCAAATGAAGCACAACATCAACACAATGCAAAGATTTTGACAATAAGAAGTGACAACGGCACTGAGTTCAAGAACTACACCTTGGATGAGCTTCTTAGTGATGAGGGGATCAAGCATCAATATTCCGCACCTTACACCCCTCAACAAAATGGTGTACCGGAGAGGAAGAACCGGACATTGATGGACGCGGCAAGAACCATGATGGTGGAGTTCAAGTCTCCATACAACTTTTGGGCCGAAGCCATCAACACCGCTTCTCATGCATCCAATCGGCTCTATCTCCGCAAAGGCTTGAACAAGACTCCACATGAGATACTCACTAGCAACAAGCCCAACCTCAAGTACTTCTGGGTGTTCGGTTGTAACTGTTTCATTCTCAAGAAAGGTGTTCGCTTGTATAAATTTGAGGCTAGAGCTCATGAGGGCATATTTTTTGGTTATGCTACAAACTCTCGTGCTTACCGTGTCCTCAACAAGTCCACTGGACTCATTTAGGAGACATGTAACATGGAGTTTGATGAGAATAATTGCTCCCACATGGAGCAAAGTGGTACTTGTGATGTAGGTGATGAAATTCCTCCCCAAGCCATAAGAAGAATGGGTGTTGGTCTTATCCTACCCATTAAGGAATCCCTTATGGCCGAAGGAGAAGGACAATGTTCTACTCAAGTGGAACCATCACCAACCCAAGACCCACACGCTTCCAAAGAACAAAGTGAAGGCCCTAAACCAAATGAACAAGATCAAGGGCAAGATCAACCTCAAGATGGTGGTGATCCACCAAGTGATGCCCAAGGTCAAGTTCTTGCCACCGGGCAAGTTCAAGATCAAGAGCAAGCTCAAGATCAAGAACAAGAACAAGAACAAGCCCATGACGACGCTCAAGATGATCAAGTTACCACTCCTCAACTCTATCTTGAGGAGGAATTGGAGCGTCGTGCCACCAAGATTGCGTCCAAGTTCACTACCAAAGATCATCTCATGAAGAATGTGCTTGGAAGATTAAGAAAGGGGTAAGCACTCATATACAATTAGAAAACTATTGCCAACATCATGCATTTGATTCGTGTGTTGAACCCCAAAAGGTCCGTGAGACGCTCGACGATCCAGATTGGCTCAATGCCATGCATGAAGAACTCAACAACTTCGAGCACAACAAGGTGTGGAGATTGGTGCCAAGGCCAAAGGAGAACCATAATGTTATTGGGACCAGATGGATATTCAAGAACAAGTAAGATGCTCACGGGATTATCGTTTGCAACAAGGCTCGATTGGTGGCACAAGGCTACTCCCAAGTTGAGGGTATCGACTACGGTGAAACCTCTGCTCTCGTTGCTTGCCTTGAATCTATTCATTTGTTGATTGCTTATGCTTCTCATCATAATTTCAAGTTGCAACAAATGGATGTGAAGAGTGATTTTCTTAATGGTCCTATTAATGAGTTGGTATATGTCAAACAACCCCCAGGGTTTGAGGATCCCGAGTTCCCCAATCATGTGTACCAACTCGATAAGGCACTCTATGGCCTTAAGCAAGCCCCACGTGCGTGGTACGAGCACCTTACCGAGTTGTTGCAAGATCGTGGGTTTGAAATTGGGAAAATCGACCCCACTCTTTTTACTAAGAAGGTCAAAGGGGAGTTGTTTGTATGCCAACTATATGTTGATATTATCTTTGGTTCTCCTAACAAAGCTTTCAATGAGGAGTTTGCCACACTCATGACCTCGAAGTTCAAGATGTCCATGACGGGAGAGTTGAAGTTCTTTCTCAGGTTCGAAATCGAGCAAAGAAGAGAAGGAACCTTCATCAACCAAGCCAAATACACTCAAGACATGCTCAAGAGATTCAAGCTAAGTGATGTCAAGCTGGCTTCTACGCCAATGCCCATCAAATGCCAACTTGACATTGATCCCAATGGTAAAGCGGTGGATCAAAAGGTATATCGTTCCATGATTGGCTCCTTGCTTTACCTTTGTGCATCTAGACCAGATATCATGTTGAGTGTGGGAATTTGTGCACGGTTTCAAGCCTCACCTAAGGAAATCCACTATGTGGCGGTCAAGCAAATCTTTTGATATTTGGCTCATACCCCAAACTTTGGCTTATGGTACCCTAGAGGAGCAAACTTCAACCCCGTGGGCTTTTCGAATTCAGATTGGATGGGAGACAAAGTGGATAGGAAGTCAACTTTCGAAGGGTGCCAATTTCTTGGTTGCTCTTTGGTGAGTTGGTATTCTAAGAAGCAAAGTTGCGTGTCTCTCTCCTCCACCAAAGCCGAGTATGTGGCCGTCGGTATTTGTTGTGCTCAACTTCTATGGATGAGGCAAACTTTAAAGGATTACGGTGTCATTTGTGACAAAGTGCCTCTTTGGTGTGACAATGAAAGTGCCATCAAGATCTATCTCAATCCGGTATAACACTTCAAGATGAAGCATATTGAGATTCGGTATCACTTCATCCAGGATCACATTAGGCAAGGGGAGATTGAGCTTAACTATGTCAATAGTCATGATAACCTTGCAGATATTTTCACGAAGCCTTTGGATGAAGCAAGATTTCGTGAGTTAAGTCATGAGCTAAATATCATTGATTCGAGCAATGTGGCTTGAATCTAGGCACACCCCACCGCACTCATAAGTATATCTTGTTCTAGATGTAGGCATGGACATAGGGGGAGTATTGTTCTCTCAATGAACACTTCCTCCCCCCATTATGCATAAATTGGTCACATCTTTCACATTAGCCATTTTTTATGGTACTTGTGCTTCAAAGATGAGTTTTGTTCATGGGACCAAGGTTAAAATCTTGGTGCCATACCACTTGACTCAAACATAGGTGGCCTCGGCCACCTCCCTCTCTTTGAGAGTTGTGTGGTTTTTGTTTCTTGTCCTCTTGTCGGTGTTTTTTCTTTCCTGGTTGTGCCCTGCCTTTGTGTTTGCTCCCTCGCCTCTTTGTGTGTTATCCTTGCTTGAGCTAAGCCCTTTTTTTGTCTAGTCTCCGAGTTTTTGGCTAGGCGGTAATACCGCTGGGGGCGCGCGGTACTACCGCTTATTGACATCAAGCGGTACTACCGCCCGCCCGAGCGGTACTACCGCTGCAGGGCGGAACTGGGGGGTTATGTTGGGAAGGGGGAGTTTCTTTCTCCCCCATACCCATTCACTTGACCCTCTCCTCTTCTTCGTGCGCCAGCGACAAACTCGCGCGGGAGGGCGCCGGTGGGCCACCTCCTCCGGGCCATCCTTCACCCTTTCCTCCGATGGGATCAATCCCCACCCTTCCTCTAGCGATGGATGCTGGTACTACCCCCGATCTCTTTATCTTTGCTTCTAGGTTTCAAATCTAGGCTTTAGGGGCAATAGGCTTTGCATTCATCAATTTTTGGCCAAATCAAGGCTTGAGTAGGATGGTGAAGGCTACTAGACTGTTTGGATTGATGTTTGGTAGGTTTATTTTTTAATTTGGCATCCTGACAGTACCAGATTTGGCCACAGTAGTTGGGGAACCACCGACCCCTGCCTGGACGGTACTACCGCTCTCCTGGAGCAGTACTATTGCTCGGACGGTACTACTGCTTCTAGATCACAGTACTACCGCTGGATGCCAACTTCCACCATACCTGTACCAACTATTGATCCTTGTTGCGTTTTCTGGTGACTTATGCTCGTTCTTTCATGTTGTTTCTCGTGTTCATGTGTTTGGTTCCAGGTGATGGCCCTTCGGAGCGTCCTATCCGTCGTATAAACCCTAGGCATTCTGTTTCAAAGCGCGATCGCACCTCTGAGGCAGCGGCTGCTTATTCAAGTGTTCCTTCTTCAAGTGTTCCGCCAACTCAGTCCCAGCAGCCTTCCAAGAGTACTGCGAAGAAGCCCAAGCCAAAGCCCAAGTCCGTGACTGAGATGACTGCCAAGGAGTTCTGGGAGAGGCATCGGCGCAATCCCTATGAGCAAGATTAAGAGCCCAATCTTGTCAACCGTCCTTTCTAGAACCATTTTCAGTGGGCAATCTATTTTGATGTGATCAAAGCAAAGAAGAATCTCTATGTTGATGTCCGCTTCATCGACCTTGCCTATATGGAGAAGGATCCTTCCTACTTTGGCGAAGCTCTGCAGATGTGTTCTCTGCTGAATATTCTCAGGATCATGGAGTTCAACAAGGACTTTGATGCGGATCTCGTGGCTCAGTTTTATGCCACGGTCCATCTTGGCACTGATGAGGAAAGATCCTTGACTTGGATGACAAATGGCAAACTTCTCTCTATCAAATGGAAGGCATTCATGGAATTACTTGGGATTGAAGATCACGGGCTTGAGAACCCGGTTGGCTTTCGTCCTCACCGCAATGCAACTTCTACTCACAAGCAATCTCTCTGGCCTTACTGCACTTGGAAGATTAACCCCAAGATGCAGAAGGAGACCTATGAGCTGCCTGTCTTTCTGGACATCCTTCATCGCATCTTCAGGGAGAGGCTTTTCCCTCGCATTCGGAACTTGGATAAGGTTCACTCGTTTCTCGTGGACATGTTACTTTTCTGTCAGCATGAGAAGGAAGAAAACACTGGAGAATCCTTGGATATCTCTCATGTCATGTGTCTGAGCTTTTCACCGCTATCTCTGAGCGCAAGTGTGAAAGGATCGAGAAGAGGTGTCTAGAGGGGGGTGATTAGACCCTCAATAAAGAAAAGTAGCAGTTTTTAAGTTCTTCAAGTTAAGGTGGAGTTTTAGCACACGTTTAAACATTCACAATACATTTCAAGCAAGCATGGCAAGAGTATATGAGCAGCGGAAAGTAAAGCATGCAAATTGCAAGAAAGTAAAGGGATCGGATTGGAGTGTGCAAACGCAATTGGAGACACGGAGATTTTTGGCGTGGTTCTGATAGGTGGTGCTATCGTAGATCCACGTTGGTGGAGATTTCAACCCACGAAGGGTAATGGTTGTGCGAGTCCACGGAGGGCTCCACCCACGAAGGGTCCATGAAGAAGCAACCTTGTCTATCCCACCATGGCCATCGCCCACGAAGGACTTGCGTCACCAGGGTAGATCTTCACGAACTAGGCGATCTCCTTGCCCATACAAACTCATTGTTTCAACTCCACAATCTTGACGGAGGCTCCCAAGTGACGCCTAACCAATCTAGGAGACACCACTCTCCAAAAGGTAATAGATGGTGTGTTGATGATGAACTCCTTGCTCTTGTGCTTGAAATGATAGTCTCCCCAACACTCAACTCTCTCACACAAATTTGGCTATGGTGGAAAGATGATTTGAGTGGAAAGCAACTTGGGAAAGGCTAGAAATCAAGATTCTTGTGGTTGGATTGGAATGTCTTGGTCTCAACAGATGAGTAGGTGGTTCTCTCTCAGATAATGAATGTTGGAAGTGTAGGCATGTTCTGATGGCTCTCTCCATGAATGGAGAATGGGTGGAGGGGTATATATAGCCTCCACACAAAATCTAACCGTCACACACAATTTACCAAACTCGGTGGGACTGAATAGTGAAACTCGGTCAGACCGATATGGTTCAAAACGTGAATGTTAGAGTTTTCGGTGGGACCGACATGATCAACTCGGTGGGACCGATGTGCTAGGGTTAGGGTAAAACATCAACTCGGTTTGACCGATTACACAAACTCGATGAGACCGATTTTGGTAATGAGAAAACAGAGAGTTGGTCAAGCAAACTCGGTGGGACCGATTGCATATCTCGGCGGGACAAAAATAATTGCAATAGGCAACAGGGAGTTTGCAATCCCATCTCGGTGAGACAGAGATCCCATCGGTGAGACCGAACTGATTAGGGTTTCTGGTAGTGGTTATGTCAAGTGAACTCGGTGGTGCCGGATAGATCAAATCGGCGGGGCCAAGTTTGAATTTAGGTTTAGGACATATGGAAATGAGAAATTGGTTGAGGGCTTTGGAGCATATCACTAAGCACTTTGATCAAGCAAGCCATTAAGCAACACCTCATCCCCTTTTAATAGTATTGGCTTTTCCTATGGACTCAATGTGATCTTGGATCACTAAAATGAAAATGTAGAGTCTTGAGCTTTTGCCAATGTTTGTCCTTAGCATCTTGAAGGGGTTCCACATCCTCTTGTCCATGCCACGCCTTTGTTAAACTTTCTTAAATATACTAGATAAAAGTATTAGTCCAACAAGAGATATGTTGACATTAATTACCAAAATCACCCAGGGAGCACTTGTGCTTTCAATCTTCCCCTTTGGTAATTGATGACAACATACATCAAAGCTTCAGATAAAGATATGAAGAATAACATGTAAAGCTTTGGAAAGACATGTAACATGCATATGCTCCCCCTACATGTATGCAATCATGTAAATATAGAGTGTAATATCATGTGAATGCATAAGCATGACAAATAAAGCAATGAGTTACCTGTATCTTGGCTATATACATCAGAGCAAATGATGTAACTATAGGGAATGTACCTCCATGTTCATGATTCCTTCTTGCAAACAATATGTACACCAGCAAGAAATCATCATGCACATGAGTGTGATGCATATACTTACCTTGTGGTCTTGAGCTGGCTTTGGAGGAGGTGAACTTGAGAAAACAGGGTTAGATAACACAAGAACACTTACTAAACAATGCAAGAACAGGAAACCACAAGAGTACCAAGATTGGGATGACATGTAGAGAGTGAGTACTTAGTACTCTATTTGGATATAGACATGTCCCCAAAGAGTAAAGATATGCAATGAATTCGAAGATTTTCTTCCCTTGTAATTGAGCTCTTTCTCCCCCTGAATCTTATATTGGATAATGGTAGAAGATAGGGAAAAGAAAATCAGAGCAAAACAATGATAACACATACTGACATACATATTGACATGTCTTTCCCCTCTTGAAGAAATTGTTGGGGAACGTAGTAATTTCAAAAAATTTCCTACGCACACGCAAGATCATGGTGATGCATAGCAACGAGAGGGGAGAGTGTTGTCTACGTACCCTCGTAGACCGAAGCAGAAGCGTTGACACAACATAGAGGAAGTAGTCGTACGTTCTCCTCGCGATCCAACCGATCACAGCACCGTTACTCCGGCACCTCCGAGTTCTTGGCACACGTTCAGCTCGATGACGATCCCCGGGCTCCGATCCAGCAAAGCGTCGAGGAAGAGTTCCGTCAGCACGACGGCGTGGTGACGTTCTTGATGTGTTACCGGTGCAGGGCTTCTCCTAAGCACTGCAACAATATGATCGAGGTGGAATTTGGTGGAAGGGGCACCGCACACGGCTAAGGAAAGATCTCAATGATCAATTGTGTGTTTCTGGGGTGCCCCCTGCCCCCGTATATAAAGGAGCCAAGGGGGAGGGGCTGGCCGGCCAAGCCTGGCGCGCCAGAGAGTCCTACTCCCTCTGGGAATAGGATTCCCCCCCCCCCAATCCTAGTTGGACTAGGTTTCTCCAAGGGGGAGAGAGAGAGAGAGGGGGCGCCCGCCTCTCCTAGTCCTTATAGGACTAGGGGAAGGGGGGAGGTGCGCAGCCCATGAGGGCAGCCCTCTCACCTCTCCTCCAAGGCCCATGTTGGCCCATTATGCTCCCGGGGGGTTCCGGTAACCCTCCCGGTATTCCGGTAAAATCCTGATTTCACCTGGAATGCTCCCGATGTCCAAACATAGGCTTCCAATATATAATTCTTTATGTCTCGACCATTTCGAGACTCCTCGTCATGTCCGTGATCACATCCGGGACTCCGAACTCCTTCGGTACATCAAAATGCATAAACTCATAATAACTGTCATCGTAACGTTAAGCGTGCGGACCCTACGGTTCGAGAACAATGTAGACATGACCGAGACACGTCTCCGGTCAATAACCAATAGCGGGACCTGGATGCCCATATTGGCTCCTACATATTCTATGAAGATCTTTATCGGTCAGACCGCATAACAACATACGTTGTTCCCTTGTCATCGGTATGTTACTTGCCCAAGATTCGATCGTCGGTATCCAATACCTAGTTCAATCTTGTTACCGGCAAGTCTCTTTACTCGTTCTGTAATACATCATCTCGCAACTAACTCATTGGTTGCAATGCTTGCAAGGCTTTATGTGATGTGCATTACTGAGAAGGCCCTGAGATACCTCTCCGACAATCGGAGTGACAAATCCTAATCTCGAAATACGCCAACCCAATATGTACTTTCGGAGACACTTGTAGAGCACCTTTATAATCACCCAGTTACGTTGTGACGTTTGGTAGCACACAAAGTGTTCTTACGGTAAACGGGAGTTGCATAATCTCATAGTTAAAGGAACATGTATAAGTCATGGATAAAAGCAATAGCAACATACTAAACGATCGGGTGCTATGCTAATGGAATGGTTCATGTCAATCAGATCATTCAACTAATGATGTGACCTCGTTAATCAAATAACAACTCCTTGTTCATGGTTAGGAAACATAACCATCTTTGATTAACGAGCTAGTCAAGTAGAGGCATACTAGTGACACTCTGTTTGTCTATGTATTCACACATGTATTATGTTTCCTGTTAATACAATTCTAGCATGAATAATAAACATTTATCATGAATTAAGGAAATAAATAATAACTTTATTATTGCCTCTAGGGCATATTTCCTTCAGTCTCCCACTTGCACTAGAGTCAATAATCTAGTTCACATCGCCATGTGATTTACCAGCAATAGTTCACATCACCATGTGATTAACACCCATAGTTCACATCGATATGTGACCAACACCCAAAGGGTTTACTAGAGTTAGTAATCTAGTTCACATCGTTTATGTGATTAACACCCAAAGAGTACTAAGGTGTGATCATGTTTTGCTTGTGAGATAATTTTAGTCCACGGGTCTGTCACATTCAGATCCGTAAGTATTTTGCAAATTTCTATGTCAACAATACTCTGCACGGAGTTACTTTAGCTAATTGCTCCCACTTTCAATATGTATCTAGATTGAGACTTAGAGTCATCTAGATTAGTGTCAAAACTTGCATCGACGTAATCTTTTACGACGAACCTTTTGTCACCTCCATAATCGAAAAATATATCCTTATTCCACTAAGGATAATTTTGACCGCTGTCCAGTGATCTACTCCTAGATCACTATTGTACTCCCTTGCCAAACTCAGTGGTAGGGTATGCAATAGATCTGGTAGCATGGCATACTTTATAGAATCTATGGCTGAGGCATAGGAAATGACTTTCATTCTCTTTCTATCATCTGCCGTGGTCGGGCTTTGAGTCTTACTCAAGTTCACACCTTGTAATACAGGCAAGAACTCTTTCTTTGACTGTTCCATTTTGAACTACTTCAAAATCTTTTCAAGGTATGTACTTATTGAAAAACTTATCAAGCGTCTTGATCTATCTCTATAGATCTTGATGCTCAATATGTAAGCAGCTTCACCGAAGTCCTTCTTCGAAAAACTCCTTTCAAATACTCCTTTATGCTTTAGAGAATAATTCTACATTATTTCCGATCAATAATATGTCATTTACATATACTTATCAGAAATGCTGTAGTGCTCCCACTCACTTTCTTGTAAATACAGGCTTCACCATAAGTCTGTATAAAACTATATGCTTTGATCAACTTATCAAAGCGTATATTCCAACTCTGAGATGCTTGCACCAGTCCATCGATGGATCGCTGGAGCTTGCTCACTTTATTAGCACCTTTATGGTCGACAAAACCTTCTGGTTGTATCATATACAACTCTCCATTAAGGAATGCAGTTTTGTTTATCCATTTGCCAGATTTCATAAAATGCGGCAATTGCTAACATGATTCGGACAGACTTAAGCATCGCTACGGGTGAGAAAGTCTCATCGTAGTCAATCCCTTGAACTTGTCGAAAACCTTTTGCAACAAGTCGAGCTTTATAGACAGTACATTACCATCAGCGTCAGTCTTCTTCTTAAAAATCCATTTATTCTCAATTGCTTGCCGATCATCGGGCAAGTCAACCAAAGTCCACACTTTGTTCTCATACATGGATCCCATCTCAGATTTCATGGCCTCAAGCCACTTTGCGGAATCTGGGCTCACCATCGCTTCTTCATAGTTCGTAGGTTCATCATGGTCTAGTAACATGACTTCCAAAATAGGATTACCGTACCACTCTGGTGCGGATCTTACTCTGGTTGATCTACGAAGTTCAGTAGAAACTTGATCTGAAGTTTCATGATCATTATCATTAGCTTCCTCCCTATTTGATGTAGGTGTCACAGAAACAGATTTCTGTGATGTACTACTTCTCAATAAGGGAGTAGATACTGTTATCTCATCAAGTTCTACTTTCCTCCCACTCACTTCTTTCGAGAGAAACTCCTTCTCTAGAAAGTTTCCGACTTTAGCAACAAAAATTTTGCCTTCGGATCTGTGATAGAAGGTATACCCAATAGTCTCCTTTGGGTATCCTATGAAGACACATTTTTCCGATTTGGGTTCGAGCTTATCAGGTTGAAGCTTTTTCACATAAGCATCGCAGCCCCAAACTTTAAAAAACGACAGCTTAGGTTTATTGCTAAACCATAGTTCATACGGTGTCGTCTCAACGGATTTAGATGGTGCCCTATTTAATGTGAATGCAGCTGTCTCTAATGCATAATCCCAAAAACGATAGTGGTAAATCAGTAAGAGACATCATGTATCACACTATATCTAATAAAGTGCGTTTATGACGTTCGGACACACCATTATGCTATGGTGTTCCAGGTGGCATTAGTTTGTGAAACAATTTCCACGTTTAATTGAAGGCCAAACTCGTAACTCAAATATTTTACCTCTGCGATCATATCGTAGAAACTTTTTATTTTCTTGTTACGATGATTATCCACTTCACTCTGAAATTCTTTGAACTTTTCAAACGTTTCAGACTTATGTTTCATTAAGTAGATATACCCATATCTGCTTAAATCATCTGTGAAGTTCTGAAAATAATGATACTTGTCGCGAGCCTTAATATTCATCGGACCACATACATCAGTATGTATGATTTCCAACAAATCTGTTGCTTGCTCCATTGTTCCGGAGAACGGCGTTTTAGTCATCTTGCCCAAGAGGCATGGTTCGCAAGCATCAAGTGATTCATAATCAAGTGATTCCAAAATCCCATCAGCATGGAGTTTCTTCATGCGCTTTACACCAATATGACCTAAACGGCAGTGCCACAAATAGGTTGCACTATCATCATTAATTTCGCATCTTTTGGTTTCAATATTATGAATATGTGTATCACTGTGATCGAGATTCAATAAACTATTTTCATTGGTGTGTATGACCATAGAAGGTTTTATTCATGTAAACAGAACAACTATTTATTCTCTTACTTAAATGAATAACCGTATTGCAATTAACATGATCAAATCATATTCATGCTCAACGCAAACACCAAATAACACTTATTTAGTTTCAACACTAATCCCGAAAGTATAGGGAGTGTGTGATGATGATCATATCAATCTTGGAACCACTTCCAACACACATCGTCACCTTGCCCTTTAAATAGTCTTTGTTCATTCTGCAACTCCCGTTTCGAGTTACTAATCTTAGCAACTTGAACTAGTACCAAATACTGAGGGGTTGCTATGAACACTAGTAAAGTACACATCAATAACATGTATATCAAATATACTTATGTTCACTTTGCCATCCTTCTTATCCGCCAATCACTTGGGGTAGTTCCGCTTCCAGTGACTAGTCCCTTTGCAGTAGAAGCACTTAGTCTCAGGCTTAGGACCAGACTTGGGCTTTTTCACTTGAGCAGCAACTTGCTTGCCGTTCTTCTTGAAGTTCCCCTTCTTTCCTTTTTCCCTTTTCTTGAAACTAGTGATCTTGTCAATCATCAACACTTGATGTTTTTCTTTGATTTCTACCTTCGCTGATTTTAGCATCGCGAAGAGCTTGGGAATATTTTCCGTTATCCCTTGCATATTATAGTTCATCACGAAGTTCTACTAACTTGGTGATGGTGACTAGAGAATTCTGTCAATCACTATCTTATCTGGAAGATTAACTCCCACTTGATTCAAGCGATTGTAGTACCCAGACAATCTGAGCACATGCTCACTAGTTGAGCGATTCTCCTCCATCTTTTAGCTATAGAACTTGTTGGAGACTTCATATCTCTCAACTCGAGTATTTTCTTGAAATATTAACTTCAACTCCTGGAACATCTCATATGCTCCATGACGTTCAAAACGTCTTTGAAGTCCCGATTCTAAGCAGTTAAGCATGGTGCACTAAACTATTAAGTAGTCATCATATTGAGCTAGCAAAACGTTCATAATGTCTGCATCTGCTCCTGCAATAGGTCCGTCACCTAGCGGTGCATCAAGGACATAATTCTTCTGTGCAGCAATGAGGATAAACCTCAGATCACGGATCCAATCCGCATCATTGCTACTAACATTTTTCAACACAATTTTCTCTAGGAACATATCAAAATAAACACAGGGAAGCAACAACGCGAGCTATTGATCTACAACATAGATATGCTAATACTACCAGGACTAAGTTCATGATAAATTAAAGTTCAATTAATCATATTACTTAAGAACTCCCACTTAGATAGACATCCCTCTAATCCTCTAAGTGATCACGTGATCCAAATCAACTAAACCATGTCCGATCATCACGTGAGATGGAGTAGTTTCAATGGTGAACATCTTATGTTGATCATATCTACTATATGATTCACGCTCGACCTTTCGGTCTCTGTGTTCCGAGGCCATATCTGTTATATGCTAGGCTCGTCAAGTTAAACCTGAGTATTCCGCGTGTGCAACTGTTTTGCACCCGTTGTATTTGAACGTAGAGCCTATCACACCCGATCATCACGTGGTGTCTCAGCACGAAGAACTTTCGCAACGGTGCATACTTAGGGAGAACACTTCTTGATAATTTAGTGAGAGATCATCTTATAATGCTACCGTCAATCAAAGCAAGATAAGATGCATAAAAGGATAAACATCACATGCAATCAATATAAGTGATATGATATGGCCATCATCATCTTGTGCTTGTGATCTCCATCTTCGAAGCACCGTCATGATCACCATCGTCACCGGCGCGACACCTTGATCTTCATCGCAGCATCGTTGTCGTCTCGCCAATCTTATGCTTCCACGACTATCACTACCGCTTAGTAATAAAGTAAAGCATTACATCGCGATTGCATTGCATACAATAAAGCGACAACCATATGGCTCCTGCCAGTTGCCGATAACTCGGTTACAAAACATGATCATCTCATACAATAAAATTTAGCATCATGTCTTGACCATATCACATCACAACATGCCCTGCAAAAACAAGTTAGACGTCCTCTACTTTGTTGTTGCAAGTTTTACGTGGCTGCTACGGGCTTTAAGCAATAACTCATCTTACCTACGCTTCAAAAACCACAACGATAGTTTGTCAAATAGACTCCGTTTTAACCTTCTCAAGGACCGGGCGTAGCCACACTCGGTTCAACTAAAGTTGGAGAGACAGTCTTCCGCAAGCCATCTATGTGCAAAGTACGTCGAGGGAACCGGTCTCGCGTAAGCGTACGCGTAAGGTTGGTCCGGATCGTCTCGTCCAACAATACCGCTGAACCAAAGTATGACATGCTGGTAGGCAGTATGAATTGTATCGTCCACAACTCAATTGTGTTCTACTCGTGCAAATAACATCATACCATAAAAACCTAGGCTCGGATGCCACTGTTGGGGAACGTAGTAATTTCAAAAAATTTCCTACGCACACGCAAGATCATGGTGATGCATAGCAACGAGAGGGGAGAGTGTTGTCTACGTACCCTCGTAGACCGAAGCGGAAGCGTTGACACAACATAGAGGAAGTAGTCGTACGTTCTCCTCGCGATCCAACCGATCACAGCACCGTTACTCCGGCACCTCCGAGTTCTTGGCACACGTTCAGCTCGATGACGATCCCCGGGCTCCGATCCAGCAAAGCGTCGAGGAAGAGTTTCGCCAGCACGACGGCGTGGTGACGTTCTTGATGTGTTACCGGCGCAGGGCTTCGCCTAAGCACTGCAACAATATGATCGAGGTGGAATTTGGTGGAAGGGGGCACCGCACACGGCTAAGGAAAGATCTCAATGATCAATTGTGTGTTTCTGGGGTGCCCCCTGCCCCCGTATATAAAGGAGCCAAGGGGGAGGGGCTGGCCGGCCAAGCCTGGCGCGCCAGAGAGTCCTACTCCCTCTGGGAATAGGATTCCCCCCCCCCCCCAATCCTAGTTGGACTAGGTTTCTCCAAGGGGGAGAGAGAGAGAGAGGGGGCGCCCACCTCTCCTAGTCCTAATAGGACTAGGGGAAGGGGGGGAGGTGCGCAGCCCATGAGGGCAGCCCTCTCACCTCTCCTCCAAGGCCCATGTTGGCCCATTATGCTCCCGGGGGGTTCCGGTAACCCTCCCGGTATTCCGGTAAAATCCTGATTTCACCTGGAATGCTCCCGATGTCCAAACATAGGCTTCCAATATATAATTCTTTATGTCTCGACCATTTCGAGACTCCTCGTCATGTCCGTGATCACATCCGGGACTCCGAACTCCTTCGGTACATCAAAATGCATAAACTCATAATAACTGTCATCGTAACGTTAAGCGTGCGGACCCTACGGTTCGAGAACAATGTAGACATGACCGAGACACGTCTCCGGTCAATAACAAATAGCGGGACCTAGATGCCCATATTGGCTCCTACATATTCTACGAAGATCTTTATCGGTCAGACCGCATAACAACATACGTTGTTCCCTTTGTCATCGGTATGTTACTTGCCCGAGATTCGATCGTCGGTATCCAATACCTAGTTCAATATCGTTACCGGCAAGTCTCTTTACTCGTTCTATAATACATCATCTCGCAACTAACTCATTGGTTGCAACGCTTGCAAGGCTTTATGTGATGTGCATTACTGAGAAGGCCCTGAGATACCTCTCCGACAATCGGAGTGACAAATCCTAATCTCGAAATACGCCAACCCAATATGTACCTTCAGAGACACCTGTAGAGCACCTTTATAATCACCCAGTTACGTTGTGACGTTTGGTAGCACACAAAGTGTTCTTACGGTAAACGGGAGTTGCATAATCTCATAGTTAAAGGAACATGTAGAAGTCATGGATAAAAGCAATAGCAACATACTAAACGATCGGGTGCTATGCTAATGGAATGGGTCATGTCAATCAGATCATTCAACTAATGATGTGACCTCGTTAATCAAATAACAACTCCTTGTTCATGGTTAGGAAACATAACCATCTTTGATTAACGAGCTAGTCAAGTAGAGGCATACTAGTGACACTCTGTTTGTCTATGTATTCACACATGTATTATGTTTCCTGTTAATACAATTCTAGCATGAATAATAAACATTTATCATGAATTAAGGAAATAAATAATAACTTTATTATTGCCTCTAGGGCATATTTCCTTCAGAAATGTAACTTCTCTCCTCTATGGACAATAAGCATCTGGAGAAGCTTAAGGTATGCAGTCTCTCTTATGTGATAAGCTTTGATGTGCTCTCTCTCCCCCTTTAACATCAATTTCCATGAAGGGATCTTCTCGAGCTTGAGTCAAGTAGGTTTGGTCCTTGAGTCACATTACAAAGCAACATGTAACATAAGATGCTGGTAGAGGACAAGAATCATCGAGTGGAGCTGGAACAAATATGCAGGATGCAAAAGGCAAAATGTTTTCTCAGTACTGAAATCGGTAACACCGAGTCTTTTTCTTTGGTGGCACCGAGTTGTTTTGGTTTAGCCAATAAGAAACAGACCGGTGAGGCCGAATTCAACACAAAAAGAGAACAGTTGTCATCTCAGCTCACTAGGCAAATAGGATCTCACAAAGACTTGCAAGGAATTGACTGAAATATTTGCAATGAATTGGATGCACGGAATGCAAAACATAACAAGAGAGAAAAGAAATCTAGATGAAGTTTTTTTGAAAGGGGAAACAAGCATGCCAGAACATAGGGAAACACTAGAGAACTTAATCTAGAATTGGTCGGCGACAGAGTATATTGACTGAGGAGTCAAGTGAGAACACTTGATCGTAGGTCATACTCATCGTTTAAGCTCAAAATGGGTTTGCCATTTTTCGTTTAAGCATTTTTGATGTATTCACATCTTGTTGAGCTGCTTTGACCCATGTCTTGGGGTAAAGCTTCTCTAAGATGGAATAACATACCTTGGGTGGTGGTGTTGATCTTGATCATGTAGTTGAACTTGTGTGGGATGCTCAAGGTTGATGTAGCTCATCAAGAGTTGGGAGCACCACTTGTAGTTTGAGTTCAGCTACCTACATGGGTTAGTCTTGCAAGGAAGAGCACTTGTGTATCCAAAATGACAAGCATGAAATTTGATACCAAATGAAATTTGATATATAAAGATTGTCAAAGGATATGTTGAAACGATTTATGCTTCCTTGTCTTCAACCGCCATATTCTAGAGACTTGGTGATGTAGAGATTACTCAAGATGTGAGTGAGTTGAAATCTCATATATTTAGATTCATCCAAGTACCTACAAGGGTTATAACATGCAAGGGTACAAATATACATCCAAGACATATGATCATCACCATAAGAGAAATATCAAGGATTAGTCAAAGGCTCATGTCTTGCATGCATCCAAATGAAGTTTCTACTCCAAGTTTGAAGCATCAATGATGTCCAATTCACCTCTCAAACGGCAAAATACTTTCTCATCAAGTGGTTTGGTGAAAATATCCGCCAATTGCTTATCGGTACGAACATGCTTATGATCAATATCTCCTTTAGCAACATGATCTTGAATGAAATGATGACGAACTTCAATATGCTTAGTTCGAGAATGTTGCACGGGATTATGAGCAATCTTAATACCACTTTCATTGTCACAAAGCAATGGAACATGTTTCACATATATCCCATAATCTTTAAGAGTTTGGGTCATCCAAAGTAATTGAGCACAACATGAACCGGCGGCAATGTATTCAGCTTCGGCGGTGGATAAGGATACCGAGTTTTTTTTCTTGGAGGACCAAGACACAAGAGATCTACCAAGAAATTGACAAGTACCCGAAGTGGACTTCCCATCAACCTTATCACCTGCATAGTCCGAATCGGAGTTGCCAACAAGATCGAAAGAAGACCTCTTAGGATACCAAATGCCAAAAATTGGTGTATGACTTAATTATCTCACTATCCGTTTCACAGCCTTAAGATGACATTCTTTGGGGGCCGCTTGATATCGTGCACACACTTAGCATAATATCAGGTCGGGAGGCACATAGATATAACAATGAACCAATCATAGAGCGGTAAACCTTTTGGTCAATCGGTTTGCCATCCTTAGTCAAGTCAAGATGTCCACTCGTAGGCATGGGTGTTTTCATACCTTTGCTTTCTTGCATGTTGAACTTCTTGAATAAGTCCTTGGTATACTTTGTTTGATAAAGAAAGGTACCCTCCTTAGTTTGCTTGATTTGCAAACCAAGAAAGAACTTGAGTTCACTCATCATAGACATCTCAAACTTCTCCGACATTAGCTGTCAGGGGATATCGGCCTCCACGAGCACCTATGGGGACGGAGCCCCTTGTCGGTTCGGCGGGGGGCGGAGGTTGCACAAAGAGCAGATCGAGGCGACACACACACACAACGATTTTACCCAGCTTCGGGCCGCATGGATGCGTAAAACCCTACTGCTGCTTGTTTGGTTGATTCGAGTTCTTGCTCCGGAGCGCAAGAAGCTACAGTAAGTTGGAGCTGGACGTAGACGAGGGTCTACTGGGTGTCCTTCTTCCGGTCTGGATCCCTCCTTTTGTTTGGATCCCTCCTCTTGTTTGGATCCCTCCTTTTGTTTTGATCCCTCCTCCTCCTCCCCCCCTACGTGCGCATGGGCCTCCTTTTATATGCTAAGGGGTTTCCCACAGGTAGCGACGCAGGTGAGGGTAAAAATGGCAAGGAACTGTGCGAACAGTGGCCGCACAGTGCTATCGCACCTAACTCTGACGGCGGGGGACAAAGGCATTAAATGCCCGTCTGGATCGCCTGAACAGTGCCGAGGCGGACCGTTAGGGGCGCCTCCGCTTGCCACGGGGGCAACTCTGCCAACGTCGCATGCCACGCGCACGCCCCAGGTTGCGCGGCGCCCCGCCACATGCCTCTGGGGAAGCTCCAGAGTGACGCGTGGGCAGGTGAGCTGGAGCGCATGCCTGAGGTGGTGGTTCGCCGCGGCAAGTGGCTTGCCGCGGTGGTTGTCTTGCCGCACCTGAGAGCTTGCCGCTCGTCAGGCCTTGCCGGGGTGCGTGACGCGCCGCGGCGGGCTTCTCTTGTGGTGCCTTGGTTTGTCCGTCCCGGCGAGCTCCTCCCGCCGGAGCCTTGGTGCTTCGGCTTAGTCATCCCGGCAAGCTCCTCTTGCCGGGGCCTTGTCGCCTTGGCCCGGCAAGCTCCTCTTGCCGGACCTCGCCTTCTTGGCCCGGCAAGCTCCTCTTGCCGGGGCCTGGTCTTCTAGGCTCGATCACTTGGCCTTCGTCCGGCCCAGAAAGGGCCGTGGAGACTCTTGTCGCTCCCCTGGCAAGCCTTGCTGCGGGACGCTACTACTGCCCATGCACAAGTTCGGGGTACTCAGGAACCCCTACTTTAGTACACCGAAAGGAGCCCCCGGGTCTGGGCCATACACGGTGCCGAGCGTTGTTGGGCCAGGCCCTAACAGTGCACGGGCACGCGTGGCCTGGGTTGCGCTGCTCCTTAACTCCGTGCTCGTCGCGCCCTCCCCAAGTGGCGCGCGCTTATCGCAGCGTCGTGGGGGGCGAGGTGTGCGAGGCGTGTGAGGCGTGCGTGACGTGGGTGGCGTGCGCGGGGCTTGAGGCCCGCAGGCATGCGTCACGTCGGGCACGATTCCTTCATCTGGAAAGGCGAAACGTCCGCCCCCACTTTCAAGTGGGGGGGGGGGAGAGGTCGCCTCATCTGTCGCCTCGGCCCTGCTCGTTCGCCACGCGTCCTCCATGCGCTTGGGGTTGCGGTGGTGGAGGCAGGAAGCCGGGCCGACGCGGGTCGAAGTAGAGGGTCGGCCCCGTCGCCTGCCCTTCCTCTGCTTTGATTGGTCGGGCGGGGCGGCCGAGCCCCCACTCCGCCCCTTTATAAGGAGCGGAAGGGGATGATGAGGGTCCGCACTCCTTCCTTCTTTCTTCTCTTGTCGCTGCTGAGCATGTCATAGAAACAGCTGATTAGAGCAGCGGCAAGTCATTTTGGAATATAACTTTTATCTTAGGCAGTTCATTGCGCTGTTATCTCCCTCGTTCGACGTTGTGCTTCGTACGTTCGCGCCCTACGCTCCCGGGAACTTGTCGGCGCAAGCCTCCGCCTTGCCACGGGTGCCGAGTGCGGGACATCAGCAACCCGCTGGCGGTGCCTCCACCGGCAAGAAACCTTGCCGCGGCTGGCGCAACTCACTTAAAATGTTGAGCAGGCTCAGGGCGAGGTAAGCGTGGCGACTGCAGTCGCGGCACACTCAAGCTGCCGAGCAAGCTCGAAACAAAGTAAGGACGCCACTCTGGATGTAGCACACTTAAGTCGTTGAGCGGACTCAAAACGAAATAAGGGCGCAACAAGCCACGAGCCGGCCCCTCCGCGCACAGGTTTCCGATACGAAGCTCGGCCGTTCGAGGAAGATAACTTAAGGATAAAAAGGAGCTTAATTGCTCAAACTTTGGCAACTTAGCTTTTCTGTTGTTTGTAGTCCGGCAACGCGCAGCTTCCTCGGGCGACGCCCAGCCTATCCTGTCATCCCCCCTTCTCGAGGTAAGGGAATAACGAGGGCTTGGGGCTTCACGACCTGCCATCGCTTGCCGGAGTCGAGTGCTGCACAATCGTGTCAAATAATGCATGCGCAAAGCGGAGAGGCGCAAAATCGACAAGATGTGTGGGGCACATAAGCTATGCTTGGGATCTGCGCTCGTCTCTGTACCAAGGATTACATGCAACTGTGGCAAGACTTGGACAGAGAGGACGGCGGACGGAACGGGTTCTGACTACCGCGCTGGCAAGGTCCCCCCCACGGTCGGCGTCGACTCGTTTGGATCTTGGCGGCCTGGGCGCACCGAAGAACGAGGTCGCCTTTCCCGCAACTTCCGGCGCTAACTTCTGCGGCTACGGGAGCGGCGCAGAGTTTGCTGGAGGCGAGAAACTCGCTCAGCGGCCGGAAGGCGGTCCTCCTCAAGGAGCAGCTGCTCTTGCCCGGGCTCTGCGTGAGTGGGTACTCGAGGAGAGCCGTGCACGAGTCCGTGAGGAGGAATGCCTCCGCTCCACTGGTTGGAGCGGAAAGGTACCTGGCCATACCTGAGCTTACCTGTGGTCGCCAAATTTGGTTCGCACAACCTCGACGCACCCCCTACCTGGCGCGCCAAAGATGTCGGGGGATATCGGCGTCCACGAGCACCTATGGGGACGGAGCCCCTTGTCGGTTCGGCGGGGGGCGGAGGTTGCACAAAGAGCAGATCGAGGCGACACACACACACAACGATTTTACCCAGCTTCGGGCCGCATGGATGCGTAAAACCCTACTTCTGCTTGTCTGGTTGATTCGAGTTCTTGCTCCGGAGCGCAAGAAGCTACAGTAAGTTGGAGCTGGACGTAGACGAGGGTCTACTGGGTGTCCTTCTTCTGGTCTGGATCCCTCCTTTTGTTTGGATCCCTCCTCTTGTTTGGATCCCTCCTTTTGTTTTGATCCCTCCTCCTCCTCCCCCCCCTACGTGCGCATGGGCCTCCTTTTATATGCTAAGGGGTTTCCCACAGGTAGCGACGCAGGTGAGGGTAAAAATGGCAAGGAACTGTGCGAACAATGGCCGCACAGTGCTATCGCACCTAACTCTGACGGCGGGGGACAAAGGCATTAAATGCCCGTCTGGATCCCCTGAACAGTGCCGAGGCGGACCGTTAGGGGCGCCTCCGCTTGCCACGGGGGCGACTCTGCCAACGTCGCATGCCACGCGCGCGCCCCAGGTTGTGCGGCGCCCCGCCACATGCCTCTGGGGAAGCTCCAGAGTGACGCGTGGGCAGGTGAGCTGGAGCGCATGCCTGAGGTGGTGGTTCGCCGCGGCAAGTGGCTTGCCGCGGTGGTTGTCTTGCCGCACCTGAGAGCTTGCCGCTCGTCAGGCCTTGCCGGGGCGCGCGGCGCGCCGCGGCGGGCTTCTCTTGTGGTGCCTTGGTTTGTCCGTCCCGGCGAGCTCCTCCCGCCGGGGCCTTGGTGCTTCGGCTTAGTCATCCCGGCAAGCTCCTCTTGCCGGGGCCTTGTCGCCTTGGCTCGGCAAGCTCCTCTTGTCGGACCTCGCCTTCTTGGCCCGGCAAGCTCCTCTTGCCGGGGCCTGGTCTTCTAGGCTCGATCACTTGGCCTTCGTCCGGCCCAGAAAGGGCCGTGGAGACTCTTGTCGCTCCCCTGGCAAGCCTTGCTGCGGGACGCTACTACTGCCCGTGCACAAGTTCGGGGTACTAAGGTACCCCTACTTTAGTACACCGAAAGGAGCCCCCGGGTCTGGGCCATACACGGTGCCGAGCGTTGTTGGGCCAGGCCCTAACAGTGCACGGGCACGCGTGGCCTGGGTTGCGCTGCTCCTTAACTCCGTGCTCGTCGCGCCCTCCCCAAGTGGCGCGCGCTTATCGCAGCGTCGTGGGGGGCGAGGCGTGCGAGGCGTGCGTGACGTGGGTGGCGTGCGCGGGGCCTGAGGCCCGCAGGCATGCGTCACGTCGGGCACGATTCCTTCATCTGGAAAGGCGAAACGTCCGCCCCCACTTTCAAGTGGGGGGGGGGAGAGGTCGCCTCATCTGTCGCCTCGGCCCTGCTCGCTCGCCACGCGTCCTCCATGCGCTTGGGGTTGCGGTGGTGGAGGTAGGAAGCCGGGCCGACGCGGGTCGAAGTAGAGGGTCGGCCCCGTCGCCTGCCCTTCCTCTGCTTTGATTCGTCGGGCGGGGCGGCCGAGCCCCCACTCCGCCCCTTTATAAGGAGCGGAAGGGGATGATGAGGGTCCGCACTCCTTCCTTCTTTCTTCTCTTGTCGCTGCTGAGCATGTCATAGAAACAGCTGATTAGAGCAGCGGCAAGTCATTTTGGAATATAACTTTTATCTTAGGCAGTTCATTGCGCTGTTATCTCCCTCGTTCGACGTTGTGCTTCGTACGTTCGCGCCCTACGCTCCCGGGAACTTGTCGGCGCAAGCCTCCGCCTTGCCACGGGTGCCGAGTGCGGGACATCAGCAACCCGCTGGCGGTGCCTCCACCGGCAAGAAACCTTGCCGCGGCTGGCACAACTCACTTAAAATGTTGAGCAGGCTCAGGGCGAGGTAAGCGTGGCGACTGCAGTCGCGGTACACTCAAGCTGCCGAGCAAGCTCGAAACAAAGTAAGGACGCCACTCTGGATGTAGCACACTTAAGTCGTTGAGCGGACTCGAAACGAAATAAGGGCGCAACAACCCACGAGCCGGCCCCTCCGCGCACAGGTTTCCCATACGAAGCTCGGCCGTTCGAGGAAGATAACTTAAGGATAAAAAGGAGCTTAATTGCTCAAACTTTGGCAACTTAGCTTTTCTGTTGTTTGCAGTCCGGCAAGGCGCAGCTTCCTCGGGCGACGCCCAGCCTATCCTGTCATCCCCCCTTCTCGAGGTAAGGGAATAACGAGGGCTTGGGGCTTCACGACCTGCCATCGCTTGCCGGAGTCGAGTGCTGCACAATCGTGTCAAATAATGCATGCGCAAAGCGGAGAGGCGCGAAATCGACAAGATGTGTGGGGCACATAAGCTATGTTTGGGATCTGCGCTCGTCTCTGTACCAAGGATTACATGCAACTGCGGCAAGACTTGGACAGAGAGGACGGCGGACGGAACGGGTTCTGACTACCGCGCTGGCAAGGTCCCTCCCACGATCGGCGTCGACTCGTTTGGATCTTGGCGGCCTGGGCGCGCCGAAGAACGAGGTCGCCTTTCCCGCAACTTCCGGCGCTAACTTCTGCGGCTACGGGAGCGGCGCAGAGTTTGCTGGAGGCGAGAAACTCGCTCAGCGGCCGGAAGGCGGTCCTCCTCAAGGAGCAGCTGCTCTTGCCCGGGCTCTGCGTGAGTGGGTACTCGAGGAGAGCCGTGCACGAGTCCGTGAGGAGGAATGCCTCCGCTCCACTGGTTGGAGTGGAAAGGTACCTGGCCATACCTGAGCTTACCTGTGGTCGCCAAATCTGGTTCGCACAACCTCGACGCACCCCCTACCTGGCGCGCCAAAGATGTCGGGGGATATCGGCCTCCACGAGCACCTATGGGGACGGAGCCCCTTGTCGATTCGGCGGGGGGCGGAGGTTGCACAAAGAGCAGATCGAGGCGACACACACACACAACGATATTACCCAGCTTCGGGCCGCATGGATGCGTAAAACCCTACTGCTGCTTGTCTGGTTGATTCGAGTTCTTGCTCCGGAGCGCAAGAAGCTACAGTAAGTTGGAGCTGGACGTAGACGAGGGTCTACTGGGTGTCCTTCTTCCGGTCTGGATCCCTCCTTTTGTTTGGATCCCTCCTCTTGTTTGGATCCCTCCTTTTGTTTTGATCCCTCCTCCTCCTCCCCCCCCTACGTGCGCATGGGCCTCCTTTTATATGCTAAGGGGTTTCCCACAGGTAGCGACGCAGGTGAGGGTAAAAATGGCAAGGAACTGTGCGAACAGTGGCCGCACAGTGCTATCGCACCTAACTCTGACGGCGGGGGACAAAGGCATTAAATGCACGTCTGGATCGCCTGAACAGTGCCGAGGCGGGCCGTTAGGGGCGCCTCCGCTTGCCACGGGGGCGACTCTGCCAACGTCGCATGCCACGCGCGCGCCCCAGGTTGCGCGGCGTCCCGCCACATGCCTCTGGGGAAGCTCCAGAGTGACGCGTGGGCAGGTGAGCTGGAGCGCATGCCTGAGGTGGTGGTTCGCCGCGGCAAGTGGCTTGCCGCGGTGGTTGTCTTGCCGCACCTGAGAGCTTGCCGCTCGTCAGGCCTTGCCGGGGCGCGCGGCGCGCCGCGGCGGGCTTCTCTTGTGGTGCCTTGGTTTGTCCGTCCCGGCGAGCTCCTCCCGCCGGGGCCTTGGTGCTTCGGCTTAGTCATCCCGGCAAGCTCCTCTTGCCGGGGCCTTGTCGCCTTGGCCCGGCAAGCTCCTCTTGCCGGACCTCGCCTTCTTGGCCCGGCAAGCTCCTCTTGCCGGGGCCTCGTCTTCTAGGCTCGATCACTTGGCCTTCGTCCGGCCCAGAAAGGGCCGTGGAGACTCTTGTCGCTCCCCTGGCAAGCCTTGCTGCGGGACGCTACTACTGCCCGTGCACAAGTTCGGGGTACTAAGGTAACCCTACTTTAGTACACCGAAAGGAGCCCCCGGGTCTGGGCCATACACGGTGCCGAGCGTTGTTGGGCCAGGCCCTAACAGTGCACGGGCACGCGTGGCCTGGGTTGCGCTGCTCCTTAACTCCGTGCTCGTCGCGCCCACCCCAAGTGGCGCGCGCTTATCGCAGCGTCGTGGGGGGCGAGGCGTGCGAGGCGTGCGTGACGTGGGTGGCGTGCGCGGGGCCTGAGGCCCGCAGGCATGCGTCACGTCGGGCACGATTCCTTCATCTGGAAAGGCGAAACGTCCGCCCCCACTTTCAAGTGGGGGAGGGGGAGAGGTCGCCTCATCTGTCGCCTCGGCCCTGCTCGCTCGCCACGCGTCCTCCATGCGCTTGGGGTTGCGGTGGTGGAGGCAGGAAGCCGGGCCGACGCGGGTCGAAGTAGAGGGTCGGCCCCGTCGCCTGCCCTTCCTCTGCTTTGATTGGTCGGGCGGGGAGGCCGAGCCCCCACTCCGCCCCGTTATAAGGAGCGGAAGGGGATGATGAGGGTCCGCACTCCTTCCTTCTTTCTTCTCTTGTCGCTGCTGAGCATGTCATAGAAACAGCTGATTAGAGCAGCGGCAAGTCATTTTGGAATATAACTTTTATCTTAGGCAGTTCATTGCGCTGTTATCTCCCTCGTTCGACGTTGTGCTTCGTACGTTCGCGCCCTACGCTCCCGGGAACTTGTCGGCGCAAGCCTCCGCCTTGCCACGGGTGCCGAGTGCGGGACATCAGCAACCCGCTGGCGGTGCCTCCACCGGCAAGAAACCTTGCCGCGGCTGGCGCAACTCACTTAAAATGTTGAGCAGGCTCAGGGCGAGGTAAGCGTGGCGACTGCAGTCGCGGCACACTCAAGCTGCCGAGCAAGCTCGAAACAAAGTAAGGACGCCACTCTGGATGTAGCACACTTAAGTCGTTGAGCGGACTCGAAACGAAATAAGGGCGCAACAAGCCACGAGCCGGCCCCTCCGTGCACAGGTTTCCCATACGAAGCTCGGCCGTTCGAGGAAGATAACTTAAGGATAAAAAGGAGCTTAATTGCTCAAACTTTGGCAACTTAGCTTTTCTGTTGTTTGCAGTCCGGCAAGGCGCAGCTTCATCGGGCGACGCCCAGCCTATCCTGTCATCCCCCCTTCTCGAGGTAAGGGAATAACGAGGGCTTGGGGCTTCACGACCTGCCATTGCTTGCCGGAGTCGAGTGCTGCACAATCGTGTCAAATAATGCATGCGCAAAGCGGAGAGGCGCGAAATCGACAAGATGTGCGGGGCACATAAGCTATGCTTGGGATCTGCGCTCGCCTCTGTACCAAGGATTACATGCAACTGCGGCAAGACTTGGACAGAGAGGACGGCGGACGGAACGGGTTCTGACTACCGCGCTGGCAAGGTCCCTCCCACGGTCGGCGTCGACTCGTTTGGATCTTGGCGGCCTGGGCGCGCCAAAGAACGAGGTCGCCTTTCCCGCAACTTTCGGCGCTAACTTCTGCGGCTACGGGAGCGGCGCAGAGTTTGCTGGAGGCGAGAAACTCGCTCAGCGGCCGGAAGGCGGTCCTCCTCAAGGAGCAGCTGCTCTTGCCCGGGCTCTGCGTGAGTGGGTACTCGAGGAGAGCCGTGCACGAGTCCGTGAGGAGGAATGCCTCTGCTCCACTGGTTGGAGCGGAAAGGTACCTGGCCATACCTGAGCTTACCTGTGGTCGCCAAATCTGGTTCGCACAACCTCGACGCACCCCCTACCTGGCGCGCCAAAGATGTCGGGGGATATCGGCCTCCACGAGCACCTATGGGGACGGAGCCCCTTGTCGGTTCGGCGGGGGGCGGAGGTTGCACAAAGAGCAGATCGAGGCGACACACACACACAACGATTTTACCCAGCTTCAGGCCGCATGGATGCGTAAAACCCTACTGCTGCTTGTCAGGTTGATTCGAGTTCTTGCTCCGGAGCGC
Source organism: Aegilops umbellulata (assembly GCA_032464435.1). Classification (NCBI taxonomy): domain Eukaryota; kingdom Viridiplantae; phylum Streptophyta; class Magnoliopsida; order Poales; family Poaceae; genus Aegilops; species Aegilops umbellulata. The sequence goes on along the minus strand of CP136060.1, from coordinate 66,383,103 downwards.
AAGAAGCTACAGTAAGTTGGAGCTGGACGTAGACGAGGGTCTACTGGGTGTCCTTCTTCCGGTCTGGATCCCTCCTTTTGTTTGGATCCCTCCTCTTGTTTGGATCCCTCCTCCTCCTCCCCCCCCTACGTGCGCATGGGCCTCCTTTTATATGCTAAGGGGTTTCCCACAGATAGCGACGCAGGTGAGGGTAAAAATGGCAAGGAACTGTGCGAACAGTGGCCGCACAGTGCTATCGCACCTAACTCTGACGGCGGGGGACAAAGGCATTAAATGCCCGTCTGGATCGCCTGAACAGTGCCGAGGCAGACCGTTAGGGGCGCCTCCGCTTGCCACGGGGGCGACTTTGCCAACGTCGCATGCCACGCGCGCGCCCCAGGTTGCGCGGCGCCCTGCCACGTGCCTCTGGGGAAGCTCCAGAGTGACGCGTGGGCAGGTGAGCTGGAGCGCATGCCTGAGGTGGTGGTTCGCCGCGGCAAGTGGCTTGCCGCGGTGGTTGTCTTGCCGCACCTGAGAGCTTGCCGCTCGTCAGGCCTTGCCGGGGCGCGCGGCGCGCTGCGGCGGGCTTCTCTTGGGGTGCCTTGGTTTGGCCGTCCCGGCGAGCTCCTCCCGCCGGGGCCTTGGTGCTTCGGCTTAGTCGTCCCGGCAAGCTCCTCTTGCCGGGGCCTTGTCGCCTTGGCCCGGCAAGCTCCTCTTGCCGGACCTCGCCTTCTTGGCCCGGCAAGCTCCTCTTGCCGGGGCCTGGTCTTCTAGGCTCGATCACTTGGCCTTCGTCCGGCCCAGAAAGGGCCGTGGAGACTCTTGTCGCTCCCCTGGCAAGCCTTGCCGCGGGACGCTACTACTGCCCGTGCACAAGTTCGGGGTACTAAGGTACCCCTACTTTAGTACACCGACATTAGCCTTCCAAACTTTTCACTAAAATGAGGGTTAGTCGAACCAAATATGATATCATCAACATAAATTTGGAACACAAATAATTCTCCATTAACCCTTTTAGTAAAAAGAGTAGAATCAATCTTTCCAATCTCAAAGCCTTTTTCAGTAAGGAATTTGGTCAAGCATTTATACCAAGCTCTAGGAGCTTGTTTAAGACCATAAAGAGCTTTGTGAAGTTTGTAAACATGGTCGGGTTTCTTAGGATTAACAAAGCCGGGAGGTTGTTTACCATAAAGTTCCTCCTCAATTTCACCATTTAGAAAAGCACTTTTGATATCCATTTGGTACAAGGTAATATCATGATGATTTGCATAGGCAAGTAAGATGCGGATGGACTCAAGTCTAGCAACGGGGAATATGTCTCACCACAGTCCATACCTTCGACTTGAGTGTAGCCTTGGGAGACGAGACATGCTTTGTTGTGAACGACTTGTCCATCTTCGTCTTGCTTGTTGCAAAACACCCATTTGGTGCCGATGATGTTGTGGTTGTTCTCGGGCTTCTCAACCAATGTCCACACTTGGTTCCTCTCAAAATTGTGTAGCTCTTCGTGCATGGCATGTATCCAATGTGGATCTTCTAGTGCTAGGTTCAATGCTAGAGGTGAATGAATAATGTTCACGAAAATTAGCCAAACGAGTTTTAGAGCTAGTGATTCTCCCAATTTGGATATCATTGAAGATTTGTTCGACGGGATGGTCTCTTGAAACTCTTGATCTAACTCGTGAGAGCTTTTGTTTGGGTCGGGGTGGAACATCTTATTCATCATCTTGTCCTTCCTCTTGGCCTTCTTCGTTGTTGGTGTTGTTGTTCTCTTGTGGAGGTGGAGAAGGAGGTTGATGAGGTTCATCTTGGTGTACTTCCTCGTCTTCTTCATCTTGGCGTGTCCCATTTGTGGATGCCTCCAAGTCAACTTGTGGTTCACCATGTCATGAGGTAGAAGCTTCCACTTGGACGGAGAAGGTACTCTCCTTCACCTCCGTTGGACGGATCTTGCCAATACACAAGTCTTGGATTGCTTCCGAAGGGTCTTTGTCTCCTACATCAATTGACAATTGCTCTACTTGCGAGCCGTTAGATTCATCAAACTTCACATCTACCGTCTCTTCAACCTTTCGGGTGAAATTGTTGTAGACACGGTAAGTGTGAGAGCTTGAGCCATAACCGAGTAGGAAACCCTCATGAGATTTAGGAGCAAATTTAGAATGACGATGCTTATCAAGAATATAACACATTGAGCCGAATACCCGAAAGTATCCAACTTGGGGTTTGTTACCGGGGAGAAGCTCGTGCCGTCTTGCCGAGTAGCTTGTGAAGATATAGACGATTTGTTGCATGACATGCTGTCTCAACCGCTTCCGCCCAAAAGTGTTTTAGCGTCTTGTACTCGTCAAGCATCATTCTTGCCATCTCAATAAGAGTCCGGTTCTTCCTCTCAACAACTCTATTTTTTGAGGCGTGTACGTAGCCGAGAACTCATGTGAAATCCCTTATTCGTCAAGAAAGGTATCCACATTTGCGTTCTTGAACTCCGTTCTGTTGTCGCTGCTAACCTTCTTAGTCTTCACTTCAAATTAATTTTGGGCCTTCCTAGCGAAGTTCTTGAATATCTTTTGGACCTGCGACTTATCATCAAGAAAGAACACCCACATAAATCTTGAAAAATCATCGACTATGACTAGACCAAATGAATTTCCACCGAGACTTTTATAGGCATTTGGACCAAAGAGATCCATATGAAGTAGCTCGAGTGGTCTTCTCGTGGTCATGATGTTCTTCACGGGGTGGCTTCCTCCAACCTATTTTCCTACTTGACAAGCACTGCACAATCTATCCTTGTCAAATATAACATCTTTCACTCCAAGGATATGATCACCTTTAATAAACTTATCAAGATTTCGCATGCCCACATGACCTAACCTCCTATGCCACAACCAGCCTTTAGAAGATTTAGCAATTAAGCAAGTTCTAGGGTGAGCCTTTTTAGCGAAATAAACAATGTATAGATCACCTCTACGTATATCGATAAAGACCATATTATGACTATGTCTTTGAAACACTTGGCAATCTACTTCAGTAAATAGGACATTGAAACCGAAGTCAGCTAGTCTAGATACGGAAAGTAAATTATAGCCAGTAGATTCAACGAGCATAACATTTTGTATGGAGCTATCATATGAGATGGCCACCTTACCAAGGTCAACCACCTTACCCTTTGAGTTATCACCAAAAGTGACATACTTTCGAGGGCCGTTATTTTCAGCAAGCTCACGAAACATATCCTTGTCTCCGGTCATGTGATCGGTAGATCCACTATCAATAAACCATTCCTTTCCTCCAGCCATGTAGCCGCGAAGATTAGCCATAAGACCAAAGTGTCTCATAGACTCATCGAGATCGAAGTCACTATCATCATCCTCATCATAGTATCCATGTTCAACATCATCTTGTGATTGTTCATTTCCTTGAGAGAGTGATTCATTATATATATGATCATGACAATGTTCATCTTTATGAATTCTAATGACTTTCGAGATGATATTACTAATGATTCCAACATCTCCATTGGCACGCATAAGGTCACGAAGCTCAAATAAACAATCACCAAACTTAGGATCATTGGAATTCATTTTACTTAAGGCAGTTGACTTATGAAGAATCACATCTAGATTTTGCAAGGAATAGTTTTGAAATCATTCCTCGAGAAATCTCCATATGGTGTAAGCATAATCAAGAGTAGGCAAACAACAAATTAAATTTCTAGGCAATCCTCTAGTGATAAGATTGATAGTTCTAAGATTGTTGATCATGTCAAGAGACTCATCAGGGGTAGGATGCAATGGGTTAACGAGGGGCGCACAAGGGCTAGTAATGTACTTGTTCAAATGATACTCATTGAAAATCTCAAGCATCTAATTCTTCCACTCATGAAAGAACTCTCCATCAAGTATAGGCACTCTACATCTAAGACTCCCCAATGTAGACTCATCCATCTTCCTCCCCAACGTAAACTAAAGTAATGGAGACCAATGCTCTAATACCAATTGAAATGATTGCGAAGAGATGTCTAGAGGGGGGTGATTAGACCCACAACAAAGAAAAGTAGCAGTTTTTAAGTTCTTCAATTTAAGGTGGAGTTTTAGCACACGTTTAAACATTCACAATACATTTCAAGCAAGCATGCAAAGAGTATATGAGCAGCGGAAAGTAAAGCATGCAACTTGCAAGAAAGTAAAGGGATGGGATTGGAGTGTGCAAACGCAATTGGAGACACTGAGATTTTTTGGCATGGTTCCTATAGGTGGTGCCATCGTACATCCACTTTTGTGGAGACTTCAACCCACGAAGGGTAACGGTTGCGCGAGTCCACGGAGGGCTCCACCCATGAAGGGTCCACGAAGAAGCAACCTTGCCGATCCCACCAAGGCCATCGCCCACGAAGGACTTGCTTCACTAGGGTAGATCTTCACGAAGTAGGCAATCTCCTTGCCCGTACAAACTCCTTGGTTCAACTCCACAATCTTGACGGAGGCTCCCAAGTGACACCTAACCAATCTAGGATACACCACTCTCCAAAAGGTAATAGATGGTGTATTGATGATGAACTCCTTGCTCTCGTGCTTCAAATGATAGTATCCCCAACACTCAACTCTCTCTCATAGATTTGGCTATGGTGGAAAGATGATTTGAGTGGAAAGCAACTTGGAAAATGCTAGAGATCAAGATTCTTCTGGTTGGATATGAATGTCTTGGTCTCAACACATGAGTAGGTGGTTCTCTCTCAGAAAATGAATGTTGGAAGTGTAGGCACATTCTGATGGCTCTCTCCATGAATGGAGAATGGGTGGAGGGGTATATATAGCCTCGACACAAAATCTAACCGTTACACACAATTTACCAAACTCGGTGGGACCGAATAGTGAAACTCGGTCATACCGATATGGTTCAAAACATGAATGTTAGAGTTTTCGGTGGGACCGACATGATCAACTCAGTGGGACCGATGTCCTAGGGTTAGGGTAAAACCTCAACTCGGTTTGACCGATTACACAAACTCGGTGAGACCGATTTTTGTAATGAGCAAACAGAGAGTTGGTCAAGCAAACTCGGTGGGACCGATTGCATATCTCGGTGGGACCGAAATAATTGCAATAGGCAACAGAGAGTTTGCAAGCCCATGTCGATGAGACCGACACCCCATCGGTGTGACCGAACTGATTAGGGTTTCTGGCAATGGCTATGTCAAGTGAACCCGGTAGTGCCGGATAGATCAAATCAGTGGGGCCTGATACGTCTCCAATGTATCTATAGTTTTTTATTGTTCCATGTTGTTTTATTACCAATCTTGGATGTTTTATAATCATTTTATAGTCATTTTTTGGTACTAACCTATTGACATGGTGCCGAGTGCAAGTTGTTGTTTTTCCATGTTTTTTACATCACAGGAAATCAATATCAGACGGAGTCCAAATGCAACGAAACTTCATGATGATTTTTTATGGACCAAAAGAAAGAAGTTGGGCCCTGGTTGCACCTGGGGGGAGTCCCGAGGAGGGGACAACCCACCAGGACGCGCCAGGAGGCCCAGGCATGCCCTGGTGGGTTGTGCCCACCTCGTGTGTCCCCTAGACCGCCTCTTTGCTCTATAAATACCCCAAAAATCCCAGAACCTAGAAGCATCAACACAATATTCATCCAGCCGCCGCAGAGTCCAAAACCACCAGATCCAATCTAGACACCATCTCAAATGGGGTTCACCACCTCCATTGGTGCCTCTCCGATGATGCGTGAGTAGTTCTTTGTAGACCTTCGGGTCCGTAGTTAGTAGCTAGATGGCTTTCTCTCTCTCGCTGAATTCTCAATACAATGGTCTCTTGGAGATCCATATGATGTAATTCTTTTGCGGTGTGTTTGTTGGGATCTGATGAACTTTGAGTTTATGATCAGCCATATCTTTTTATATCCATGAAAGTTATTTGAGTTTCTTTGATCTCTTATATGCATGATTTCTTATAGCCTTGCATTTCTTATCCAATATTTGGGTTTTGTTTGGCCAACTTGATCTATTTATCTTCCAATGGGAAGAGGTGCCCGGTAGTGGGTTCGATCTTACGGTGCTTGATCCCAGTGACAGAAAAGGAACCGACAGGTATGTATCGTTGCTACTAAGGATAAAAAGATGGGATCTATATCTAACGCAATAGATAAACGGATCTTGTCTACATCATGTCATCCTTCTTATTTCATTACTCCATTTTTCCATGAACTTAATACACTATATGCATGCTGGATAGCGGTCGATGTGTGGAGTAATAGTAGTAGATGCAGGCAGGAGTCGGTCTACTAATCTTGGACCTGATGCCTATGTAATGGTCATTGTCGGTGTCAAAACCGGCGGATCTCGGGTAGGGGGTCCCGAACTGTGCGTCTAGGCGGATGGTAACAGGAGACAAGGGACACGATGTTTTTACCCAGGTACGGGCCCTCTCGATGGAGGTAAAACCCTACTCCTGCTTGATTAATATTGATGATATGGGTAGTACAAGAGTAGATCTACCACGAGATCAGAGAGGCTAAACCCTAGAAGCTAGCCTATGGTATGATTGTAGTTCGTCCTGTGGACTAAAACCCTCCGGTTTATATAGACAACGGAGAGGGCTAGGGTTACACAGAGTCGGTTACAATGGGAGGAGATCTACATATCCGTATTTCCAAGCTTGCCTTCCACGCCAAGGAAAGTCCCATCCGGACACGGGACGAAGTCTTCAATCTTGTATCTTCATAGTCCAAGAGTCCGGCCAAAGGTTATAGTCCGGCTATCCAGACACCCCCTAATCCAGGACTCCCTCAGTAGCCCCTGAACCAGGCTTCAATGACGACGAGTCCGGCGCGCAGATTGTCTTCGGCATTGCAAGGTGGGTTCCCCCTCCGAATACTTCATAGAAGATTTTGAACACAAGGATAGTGTCCGGCTCTGCAAAATAAGTTCCACGTACTGCCGTAGAGAGAATAATATTTACACAAATCTAATATGCTGACGTATTCTGCGGCGTGACATCACACCACACCAAGCTTTTATTCGAATCGTTTTTACTGACCCACCTCAGCGCGTTTTGCGAGGCGGTTTCCTTGGCACGTCTTGTTGAAGCAGAGATCATGTCCCCTTTATTTATGGGATTCTCATTAACACGGACTTGGGTAACCCAGTCGTGCCCGTTGGTGTGTCTCCTCAATCAAAGGCGAGTCTCAAACGGTCACGGGGAGGGCTCTTGGTATTCAATCCTCTTATAAAGAGACCAAGGCCTTACTCCTTTCTTTTGATCTCAATCGAATTCGCCCTTCGCCTCGAGTTCCAACACCCAAGGCCCCAGATTTCAGGCACTTCGGACCTTCGATGATGTCCGGCTCCGACCTTCGAGGGCAATGGATGCCTTCCTCTGTCACGGAGGAAGACGTGCTAAAGCTGAGAGAGGCCAGGTTTTTGACCGGCAAAATCTCGCATAGGCTGCCTGCTCACGGGCAGGTTATTCCCACTCCCAAGCCTTGTGAGAGCGTGGTGTTCGTGTCTCACTTCCTCCGAGGGCTAGACTTCGCGACGGATCCCTTCGTGAGGGGGCTCATGTTTTATTATGGGCTGGAATTCCACGACTTAGCTCTGGAGTCCATCCTCCACATCTCATCATTCATTGTCGTGTGCGAAGCCTTCCTCCGTATTACTCCTCACTTCGGACTGTGGCTTAAGACCATTAAAGTAGAGCCGAAGATGATCGAGGGACAACATGCGAAGTGCAGAGGGGCTGTTATAAGCAAGAACGTTGACGCTCCATGGCCCGAGGGCTCTTTTCAAGAGGAGTTCAGCTTATGGCAACAAGAGTGTTTTTATATCAAAGCTCCCAGGGGCACCAAGTGGGTGGCGCCGCTTGCTTTCCGCTCGGGTCCCCCGCCACGACTGGCGTCATGGGTCAATAAGGGGCTGGACTAGGGGTCGGCAAAGGACGTGCCCCTGTTGCAGGGCCGCATCCGAGATCTCCTAGAAAGAGACATCAGTCTGGTCATGGTGACGCAGGTTATGTTAATTCGCCGAGTTCTGCCCTACAAACGTCGCCCCCTCCGTCTGTGGGAGTTCAACCCAGAGGGACCACGAGCTATCCGTCATTCTATGGGTGCGACGCCCGCGGAGATGTACAAATTGTTCTTCAGACCACAAGCAGTGTGTCCGGACTCTACTGAGGACACAGGACTAAGCTGCAATCGTCCGGATACCCAAGTAAGTAGCCCTGTGCCAAGACACGCTATCCGTAAATTTATCACAACATTGCCCTTAAAAGAGCTGTCCTTGAAACAGGAGTGGATAGCGAAAGCAAAGCTAATCAAGTGTACGGCCCCCTTCCTGAGACCACGCCGGATGCCGTGTTAACCAGGATGCTGGAGATTGCGCCTTCGGAAGAAGATGAAGGGGGGACAAGGAAGCTACTGCCTCCCCGAAGGAGGCTGTCCGGAAAGGGGGAATAAAAAATTCCTCCCCTCAGGGAAAGAAGAGGACTGCTTCTGAAGACCCGGAGACCATGGTCTCAAAGCGGGGGAAGAAATCTTCGCCAGAGGGTCCTGTGCCGGGAGATCCTTCGGCTTGTAGTTCGGATCTCAGCCCTTCTTAGCAGAGCTCGTCTTTGGGGGATCTTCTTCCGGAGATGATGGAGAGCGAAACGCCTCCCCCTGCCGTTCCGCATTATGAAGCGGGCGACCCCGAGGTATCATCGCGGAGGGTTTCTCCTAATCCGGCAGGGCCAGAAGGCAATCACATGGCCCCCCAAAGCCCTCCGTGTCCGGCCTTTAAAGAAGGCAATCGAACGAGTCCGGCACGGCCTGGTGCTTGGCCGGAGGTTCTGAAGGATCTGCTAGGGCGAGCGTCTATCTCAGAAGAACACCGTTCGTTGATGAGTATGGTAATTGAAAGGATTTTGTCCATGGAGAGCGGATTGCACGAGGCTGTCAGGAGTTTACTGACAGGTTTTGAGGTACGCGAAGTGATGTACCCTTTGACAGTTCCGCATATTTGAGATGCCCCTTGTGTAGATAGTAGCCCCTGAGACTCTGTGCGTTGTCGAAAGTGACAACGCGCAGAGGATCATAATCCCAGGTATAATGTGCCGCCTTACTATGCAGGTGGCGAAGTGTCCGGTGGCCAGCCGGACTAATGAAGTTGCCGAGATAAAGCGGCAACTTGACGTGGTAGATGCCGACATCGCGCTTGTCAACAAGCGGCTTGACGAGGCACAAGGTATGTAATTTCTCCGCAGGTACCTGGTAAGAGGAGCTTGATGCCAGTATCTTACAACGTGTGCGCTTGATGCAGATGGGGCTGCCGCCGTGGAGTACGTTCGGGCAAAACTTGCCCGGGCCAAGGAGCAGGCCAGGAAAAGCGATGCGGATGCCTTAAAGGCGGTTGAAGAGCTGAAAGCCGAACAGGCTGCTCACTGCCAAAGCAAGAAGGAAATGGCCGAGCTGGCTATAAAGTTGAAGAGTGCTGCTGATCGCTGCAAGCTTCTTGAAAAAGAAGATCAGGCGGAGCGGACGGACCTGGAGAAGGCCACTACAGTGGCCAAGTATGCTTGTTCTCCGATGAGAGCGATGAAGGAGGAGCTGCGTCAGGCCGGAGATATCGTGGCTGGGAAGCCCTTTATGCTGCGGAGGAAGTTCGGGGATCCTAAATATGCTCCATTGGACCGGATGTGGAGTTTGGCGGACCCATATCTGGATTTGGCGGCGAGTGCCGCTGATGCGGCCGAACACTTCCGAGATCAGAAAGATCACGAAGTGGAAAAGCTCTTCTGGTCGCAGTTTCACGATCCAGAGCGTCCGCTTCAACCGATCGTTTGGCCGAATGGGCCGAGCTGAATAAGTTATCCGGACTCGCCATGAATTGTGTCCTGGGTCATCTGTGGCCGGAAAGGCCAACGCCGAACAACTATTTTAGCTTGGTGCAACAGTTCCTTGGTGCGGCGCCCCATATCAACGCGATGAAGAGGTCAGCATGCATTAGAGGGTGCGCGGATGGCTCTTGCCCATGTCAAGACATACTGGGCGGAGATGGAGGCCACCGCTGTTGCATCCCGAGACTCGGACGGAAGCCGAGTACCTGCCGAGCACTATTTGCAGGAAGTTCTGCAAAGTGCTCGTTTAATAGAGACGCAGTGCTCGAAGGATATTATGTTCGAATAACATGTATTAAAAACAATATTTTGGTGAATTGTAGGAGCTTTTTAAACTTGTGCCTGCAAGAATTATAATACCTCCTGTGCGGCCATTAAGGTATATGTGTATATAATCTGAAAGATGGCAGTCGTCGGCTTTAGCCCCCACACATATAATGCGGGGGTGTTCGCAGAAGGCGCATTTTCACACTTGATCCAACGTCTTGGTCCGTGAAGGAGGTGATAGCGTAGCGAACTAGGAAATCGGACTATAATGCTTTATCACTTTCACTTAGCCATAGGAGTTTGACAGTGAGGCTACTATATAGCCCCTGGTGGCGCCGCGCTCACCCGAACTCGGGGCGCGTGTGTGCCTGGCCAAGAAACAGCCCTTCGTTAATGCGGAGGAATCCCTAAGATTCCGGTAGGTCATCGAGTGGTTGACCAGTCTCGCGCTATATCATGACAGTCAGTTTTCGCCTTTCTCTACTGAGGTGCTCGCCTGGCTGAACCGGGGCACAATTGCAGTAGTTCTCCTGGTGCCGCCTTAGCCGATAGAGCGGACCGTAAGGCAGCAAAACACAGGAGCCGGGCAAATCCAACATTTGACCAAAGACATGATTCGGAGCTGATGCATATAAGGCCAAACTCGCGACGCTGAACACTCCTAAGGTATCTGGTCTTTATGAAAAACGGGCTGGACAACGCCCTTGGTGATAAGCCCCTAGTGTCCAGGTACGCGCAAAATTCTGACATGGCCACATGCCAAGACGCCAGCCTCCTCCTCGGTTATACTGAGAATCTGGGGGATGTGTATCAACAAGAGACAGTAAAAAAGGTTTACGCAGGGTCTTAATCTAAAAAGAATCCTTGGAACGGGTCCCTGCTGCACGTCTGCGCCTGTGTCTCCGTTGTGCCGTATCCTGGGCGGGTGTAGCACGGTGTTCATCTGTAAAAGAGAGGAACTTAGTTGAAAAAGGTCGTGCGAAATGTACGTTATACTAAATAAACAAAGTATAATTCAAAATGAGTAAAATTGAGCCTTATTGTCTCTTGTTTTACATGCGCGGAGCCCCTTGTACTGGGGTGTACGGCTATTAAGCCTTTATCAATTGTATGTTTAGGACGGACTCGTCTAGCCGTGTCCGTGGTCTTAACGACCTATTTAGGTGCTTTGATTGGCGAAGCTGCTTTAGTGTGTGGCTGTCTAGGCAGCCGCACAGTCTTCCGCGCGGGAGGAACACACAATGTTTCCCTTTAGTGACATGATGCCTCGTGGACCGGGCATCTTAAGCGTGAGGGACGCATAATGTGGTATTGCGTTAAAGCGGGCGAAAGCTTCGCGTCCCAGTAGTGCTTGATAGCCATTTGAAAATGGGACGATGTGAAAGGTTAGCTTTTCGCTATGGAAGTTGTCAGGGGAACCAAACATAACTTTTAGTAGGAGGGAACCCATGCTATGGCTAATTTTTGCTGGGTCCATCCCCATTTTGCGGACTGTGTCCTGATATAGCAAGTTCAAACCACTGCCGTCGTCCATCAGGACTCGTGTGAAGTGGAATCCGTCAATTAACGGATCTAACACCAAGGCAGCCCAGCCTGCGTGCCGGATACTTCCGGAGTAGTCCTGATGGTTGAAGGTGATTGGTTTTGACAACCAGTGGCGAGGCTCCTTTGTGATAGGCCGCATGGCGCATATCTCTGTGGGCGCCACTTCGTTTCTCCCTTTTGTTATGTGTAGGCAGTTTACTGTTTTGACTTCTTGTGGGAATTTCTTTTGTTCCCTAGTGCTCTGTTTGTGGGATTCGTCATCGTCCTCACTTGGTGTATCCAGCCCCTTGTGTTCGGCATTGAGTTTGCCGGATTGTTTGAAGACCCAACATTCTCTTTGGGAATGGTTTGCAGGATTCCCAGGGGTGCTGTGGATTTGACATATCTTGTCCAGGATTTTGTTTAGATTAGACAGTTCGTCCCTGTGTTCTTTAAGGGGTAGCTTTTGCCGATCTTGCCGAGAGCTTTTGAATCCGGCCTTGACCGCCGTGCTCTTCGGGCTACTTCCCTTATTCCGACGCTGGTCTTTGCTGCGTCGTGGCTTCCCGTTTCCATCCCTTACTTTGGATGTACTTGGGTCGCTGGTGCTGCATCTTGCCAACCAGCTGTCCTCTCCCGCGCAAAAGCGGGTCATGAGGCTTGTTAATGTCGCGACCGGTTTTCCGGACATTAATTTCCAGAAAATGGCCGTCGAGCTCATCAGCCCCAGGATTACTGTTAGCTGATGAGGCAACAACTTCATATAGAAATTCCAAGCAAGAGTACAAAATATGTAGTACAAGACCAATGTGGCCTATGAGTACATCAAATGGTCTCTAGTGGTTGAGGGCGGAAGCGGTTTGTGGATCGCCACGATCAATGGGACTCCATTTCCCACGGGAACAGCTGACCAGGTTAACTCCTATCTTCGCGAGGCTTCTATCACCGTTACTTAGGTTTCCGAGGCTGTCATCGCGACGTTCTTCTCCAAGCAAGTAATTTGGCCAAGACAATAGCCAGGGACAAGCCTGTGAGTACTTTGAATGTACTCGCAAACATTAAGAACACAGGTATAATATAGCCACAGATAAACATGTTTCAAAATATTCTGTGATTTACTCTGATCATTATGAAATAAGGTTCATGATGTATGTGAGTAAATATTTAAGGTATGCATGGGCAATCAAAGAAGTAAATGAAATAATAAAATGTGCCACAGTCGGGCGTCTGAGCGACACCACATACAGGGCTTTAAAAGAAATGCCACAGTCGGGTGTCTTAGCGACACCACTTAAAGGGCTTTGAAAAGAAATGCCACAGTCGGGCGTCTGAGCGACACCACATACAGGGCTTTAAAAAAATGCCACAGTCGAGCGTCTTAGCGACACCAATTAAAGGGCTTTGAAAAGAAATGCCACAATCGGGCGTCTTAGCGACACCACTTAAAGGGCTTTGAAAAGAAATGCCACAGTCGGGCGTCTGAGCGACACCACATACAGGGCTTTAAAAGAAATGCCACAGTCGGGCGTCTTAGCGACACCACTTAAAGGGCTTTGAAAAGAAATGCCATGGTCGGGCGTCTGAGCGACACCACATACAGAGCTTTAAAAGAAATGCCACAGTCGGGCGTCTGAGCGACACCGCTTATGGTGGCTTTAAAAGAAATGCCACCGTCGGGCGTCTGAGCGACACCACTTACGGGGCCTTAAAAGAAATGCCACCGTCGGGCGTCTGAGCGACACGACTTACGGGGCCTTAAAAGAAATGCCACCGTCGGGCGTCTGAACGACACCACTTACAGGGCCTTAGAAGAAATGCCAGTGAATATCTAGGAGGTAGAACCATCCCAGAGATACTCGATGATATCAATAACATCACGGGTTAGTCGATAATAAGGATAATCATAATTATCACAAGTCACAAGTAGTAAATTTCCGTTCTGGTTTAACAGTTTTTACCTCCGAAGACCGACACTAAGACCGACACTCGACCCATCCCAGACTGAAATCCCTAACCATGGACACGGCTATTCGAATAGGTTTAATATCTCTGCAGAGGGTGTACTCTTTACCCACAAGTAACGGATTCCTTTAGTCCATCCGAACTAATTCCGTCTACGGTCTTTTAATCGAAAACACACCTGACTTGCACACACCAGCTCAACTCGCCGGTGTCTGGAATCACCCACAACACCTGTCAAGCAAACTCCAAGTGGGGAGGCTACAACCTCGACGTAGCATGGGATCAAATTTCTAATGCGCGCTCTAAGGGGTATCCCCCTCTCGGTCCCAACCGGATACACCCATGCCCCTAGACCAGGTGGCATGCCTACTGGATGCAGTCGTTATCTTCCACCATGGCCTCTCTGTATGGTGTGTGCCAAGACAAGGGTTAACCACTTACTGAACCATACCCCACCTACGGTGGGGACCTGTGGCAGTACGAAACAAGTATGGGGGTTACCGGAACAAGACTCGATCTATGGCCGACTCAGGAGGCTAGTCAATGTACTCTGCAGGGTTAGTACAACAAAAAAAATACTCCAAACAACAAATCATCACCCATTGTACCTCACCATGCCATACCGGATATAACCGTCCCGACGGAGACCGGCGACAAGCTCACGCCTACACAAGGCAAAGGCTTTCTCGGATTCCTTTCCGGCATGCATGTAAGATACATGAGGATGATTACCATTACACGAGTATGCTTATTTCCAACAGCAAGGAAATCCACATAATGCGTCCATGCAAAAGATCATATCACATGAAATAACACTACTCCGAAACGAGGTGGTATTTATAAACGTGTCAATCATCACACTAACATATTATTCCGGGGTTCAGAATGCTTGCCTTAAAGGTGTGGAGAGGTGGGGGTGCTCTCCAAAACTTTTGGAAGTTTTTCTTCTCTTCCAAAATCCTATTTTCAAAAAATATGCAAACAACACATATTTCAAAAACAGTACAAAAAAGTTGTTTGGAAAATTTTCAAATAAATCTTAAAATAAACTAGACAGAATTTGAGAGATGTAGGAAAAAGAACTAATTCATTTGGAGTTATATTTAAAAAGTTATAGCCGGTCAAAGTTTAGTCAAATCTGTTTTTAAAATAAATATATAAAAGAAAACGATTCGGACAGAATACGCTTTCGGTGTAGGGGAGACGTACTGTGGGGTTTACGCTTCCACTTAAACACGTGGATGGCGCGGGTGCCACTGACAGTGGGTCCAGGGGGCTCACTAGTCAGGTTTGACTAGTCCTTTCTCCCTCTCCTTCCTCTGTCCCGAGCGGAGACGGAGCTCCGGCGATCGTCGCTGGCGTCTGGCGGCTCCTCGCGGGGCTTCGAGGGCAGGGATGGATCCGCCACTCCAGGGCGATCCTCCTAGTGGTCGTCAGGCAGGTGGGGGCGGCGGGAGCTGCCGGCGGCGAGCTTCGCAGCGGAGGAGGCTTCGGGAGCGGAGTGATTTTTGGGCCACGGTGGTCCCCGATCAAAATTGAGTAGGGGGTTGGGTTCGTGGGAGGAAGGGGAGTTTTCTGGTGAAGAGAACGGAGCGGGGGAGGCCTTGGTGGTGCCGGAACGGCCGGGGCAGTGGCGGCGGTGAGGGTTGCCGGAGACGGGGAAGAAAGCTTTCCTGGGTCGATTGGCGAGCTGGGGGAGCGTCATTGGGGTGGCCTGGGGTTGCCAGTGTGTGGGAATGGCTCAAGGCGTCCATTTATAAGCGAGGCAAAGTGGTTCCGCGGCGGCTGTGGATAAGCTTCCGGCGAACCGACATTCTGTAGTAGCAGGGCATCATGGCGGCGACGAGCGCTAGCGGACAAGCTCACGGATGAGTTCGGGCTGTGCCAGGGGCCAGGTGGCGAGCTGGGGTGGCTTGGGCGGCGCTGGACGGAGCAGCGGCTGTCGGCCGACGCCGGCGTGCCGCCAAAAGCGCTCTGGTGGTGGCGCTGTTGGTTGCCAGGGCGGCTTGGCGCGATGCTGTGAGGAGGGTAGTGCGTGGCGTGGCGCCGCAGAGCGAGCCAAAACCAGGGGGGCAGCGTGTCGGCTCGGCAAGGTTCGTGCAATACGCGCGCTCTGGGCGCGTCCAGTGCACGTACAGAAGGCGTTCGACACAATGCCGTGGCATGCTACAGGTTGCGGGTGTGGCTGGCAAGGAACAGGGCTAGGTTAGAGATAGAGGGAAACCCAAGGGACAAGGTGGCTTGGTCAGGTGGTCAAGTCCATAGTGCAAACAAAATCTCATGTCAAAACTGATCATGCCCACAGGGTGTTTGATAAAATGCTAAGGTCATCTAGGTAGTTCTTGGAGGGGTCAAATTCTCTAGATCAGTGTCTCTTTGATTGCATAAGAGGGTGGTGAGGTTAGTTGGTGGAAAGCACAAACTTGCTAGTGCAAGTTTTGCAGAACTCCAAATCTGGACAGGAGGTGGATGGCATTATTTCATGAATCAAAAATATGCCAATGGTTGCATGCTCCTGGACTTAGGGGTTTAACATGGAGGACTACAAGTAGGAGAAAGCATCAAGGGCTAAAGAGCAAACAAAAATATGGTTGCTGTACAAATCATCATGTTGGACCGGAATGAAGATGAGGTTGTTTCACTCAAAATTTTCAAGGAACAACCCTGGATTTATGCATATACTGGAATGATATACTCCTACTGTCATCCCAAAATTTTGGTGGAAGCTAGGAACAAATATTTACAAGAGATGCAGTGCAAAACTGCCCACTGAACCAGAGAAGGAGAACAGGTGCACAGCTCAAAATAATGAAAGGGCAGAAGATGTCTTTGCATAAAAGTGGTTTAAATACATCACAAGACATCTCCAAATTTTGGTGGGATTTTTTAATAAAGTTTTAAAGAGGTTGAAGTACAAATATGGCCACATAGACAAGGGAAATCATTTTTTTCAATAACATGAAGATCAGGCAAATTAATTAAGTAGTTAGCTCTACTAATAAAGAAAAGTTTTTTTTAGAGAGGTTTAAACAAGTCCAACAACATGTTTGAAAAGTTTTCACTTTGAGAGGAACTCATAATAATAAGGTTAAAATACAAAAGGGAGCTCAGAAAATTAAAGTTTTAATTCCTGGCAAAATTTTAATTAAAAAGACAATGTCGAAAATTTTGGGGTGTCACAACACTACCCCCCTTAAGAAAAATCTCGTCCTCGAGATTTGAAAAGGCTATATTGAGAAACAATATGCGAATTAAAGGTGGTTACAGTGAGGGGCAATAAGTGGTGAAAACCACAGTGTGAAAACTGGTGTTGCGCGGAAAGATCTACGGTTCGGGACAAAAACGAGAGATTTCTACACTGGATATAAATTTAGAATAAATTTCTAAATTTTAAATATACGCTGGTCGTACCCGACAGCACAGTGCTCTCTCTGGCTGACGGGTGGACCCGGGGCCCACAGTCAGCCACTTCTTCTCCCTCCGGCTCTTCTTCTTCCTCTCTCCCGCGCGCTCTCCCGCACTTTCTCCACCAGCGACGCCTAGTGCGTAGGGCATCTAGGCCGTACCGCGGTAGTGCGCGGCGTGCTAGCTGCCGGAGCAGCGTGCACTCACTTCGTGGGCCAGCGCGCTGTCGGCACTGCTCGCGGATTCGACTCCGAACACCAGCGATCGAGCGACGAGTGACGTTGGTGGACTTCGCCCACCATGCACCGAGCTCGAGCTATAAAACAGCCGAGGTGTTTCTTTCTTCTCCTCACACCTGGCCTTGCTTCTCCCCCTCCGTCTTCCTCCATTTCTGCTTGCAGAAGCTCGGGCGAGGCTCTAATGGCGGAGGCGATGCCGGACTGGTACGTGATCCTGGTTTGCGGAGGGCTGGCGACACTGCTGGGGTTCGCCGTGCTCCTGTGTGCGATGATCCTCGATGATCGTCGCGATGCTGCTGCTCGGGTGTTGGCTCTCCGCGGTGGTGGTGATCACGAGGAGTAGGTGAGGTGTGTCGGGTGCTAACTGTTGTTAGGGGAGGGGTTAGCCAGCTGCAACACTGTTGCAAAGTTTTGTAATCAGTGTATGTGTGTGTGTTCGAGTGTTTGCGATTGTGAGTCTGCTGCCGTCGTTGTCCTGTGTGAAATAAAATAATCCGAGTCGTGAGAAGGCGCAGATGTATCAATTCAGAGAAAAGATGACTCCCTCCAGGACTATTCGCGGGAGAAAACAGTATTGTAATAGAATCACTCATATTAATCAAAAATAAATAAAAATTAATAATAATAATACACTCAATGCGCACACTTAGTTACCACGCACAAGTTACAACATACCAATAAAGGTTGCAATAATAAATGTAGCAGCGACGTTTTATATTGCAAACGGTAACTGGACGGGGTCCCGAGAAAATGTCTCTGGCACTGGGACACATTCTTCTTCTATCGGGGAAAGTGGATGGACTAGCCGATGCACATGTCTCTCCTGGTCGGGCCTCAGTGATCTGCCGATGGCGATCTATGGATTTAAATCTGCGGGGCTCTGGAGATAACCCATCACGCGTTGGGTTAAACGCTCTTGCGCGATGACGTACTGGACCAGGTTGGCCAGGACTGGGTCTCTCTCAATCCGTCCACCAGGAAAAGATGTTACTCCTCCAGGCGCTGCACGGCTCGGGAAGTAATAATACCCTCGTTCGCTGGCATAGGGAACCGCGAATCGAAGGCGGGCAAGCGCTTCGTAAGCCGCAGCTTCCATGGCCATTTGTGGGGTTGGCATAGATTTCCCCACGAAGGAGACCTCTGTTGGGTCTTGGTTTGAGTTCACGGGAGGGATGTGTACTGCTGCCCAATATCTCGAGGTGGAAGAGGTGATTCTTGATTTGAACAGCTCGTACTGGGGTGGCTGGGTAGCGCCCATGGTACTGCAGGTAAAATCCCACAATATCTTGACAAAACTACCTGGGGTTGCATCTGGGGTTCTCAGGTAAATGCTGGGGCTTGGCATGGCTAGGAAATGGTTGTGAGGTTGGTGCACAAAGTGAGGGTGTTTGGCAAGGTCACGCAGTGGCCTCTTTATAGCACCGGAGCTGGGTTACTTCTACCGTGGTGGATGGTAAAGAAATTTCCAGCCCTGCTCCACGGGTCGGGGTCAATGCCGCAGATACATATATCCGCTAAAGTGACGTGTTACTGTGGGGGTTGTCGGGGAGGTTTTTTGGTAACTGCGCCAGGGATAGCAATCTCATACTGCGTATTGGGTATTACCATTAAAAACAGAAGCAGGACAACAAGCAACGATTATACACAGGGCCACATGGTTACAAAGCGAGGGTACACTGGGACTCGTTACAACACGGGTTACTTAGTCTACCTCGTTTACATCGATGCGGGCGTGCCTTGTGGATGTTGAGGCTCCTTCACGGTTCTCGCCGTCGGAATTAACTGGAGAGGGTTGAGGAGCTGCAGGCTCGGGGTAGCGATGATGGCCGTCTCGGGGATTGTTGGCCACAACTCCGTTGGAGTGTGTTCCCAGTATGCGACGTAGTACTTCTGGGGTTATTGCAACGCCTTGCCCAGTGGCTGGGGTAGACCTCATGGGCTCGATTGGCTGTCCAAACAGCACGACGGGGTTGTTGGTGTTGGGCTCGTCCTCCTCTCTTGTCGGGGCTCATCGAACTAGCTCTCCACGAGCTGCGATTAGATCAATCGTGACCTGATCGCACAGTTCTTCTAGTGCACTTACGTAGCGCACCAGGTGCAATAATGCAGGATCTGTCTCGTGATCTCCGTTGGCAACTTGGGGTGGTCTTCCGTACCCTTCACGTCTGGGGTAATAGTGGAACGAGCGACAGTCAACTCTGGGCGACAAGTGCCGGAGATGAACTATGGCTTCTCGAGCAGCTAGTTGGATGGCTTGTGGCTCAAAGGAAGTTGTTCTTCCGGTGAACCTGTAGGGGCGTTCGGGTGCAAGACCCCTACTGTAGATGTGTACAGTGGCCCAGAATTGACGGCTTTCACCGCTTATGGGCCCTTGGTACACAACATATTCTGGGGGCTCTTCTAACGCATAGGCACGACAGGTGAGGTTTGCGAGTATGGTCACAAAACCTCCAAGGTTGGTTGCTGTGGTCTCATGGTGCACGATAGGACCAGGCATTGTGGCTTAGTTTAGGATAGCGGTTGGGCTGTGCTGGGTTGAGGCTAGCGCGCCCTTTTTATAGGGAAAAAGGGACGGAGCCTTCCCTCGTACGCTTTGCGAGAGGGAACCATTTAGGGGGGCGGTTACTGGTGTGTGATCGACGGCTAGGTTGGTTGGTTTGGCACCGGCTGCCAAAAGGTGTCGAGTCACTGTGTGGCTATTCTGCAGGAGAAGCTTGGCTGGGGTCTGGTTAAGGCTTGGTGGGTTGGTCTGCCTTGGGTCTATTGACCTGGCTAAGATAGGATTAGCCAATGGGCAGCCTGGCTCTGATACCAAGTCTGTCGTGACCGGTTTTCCGGACATTAATTTCCAGAAAATGGCCGTCGAGCTCATCAGCCCCAGGATTACTGTTAGCTGATGAGGCAACAACTTGATACAGAAATTCCAAGCAAGAGTACAAAATATGTAGTACAAGACCAATGTGGCCTATGAGTACATCAAATGGTCTCTAGTGGTTGAGGGCGGAAGCGGTTTGTGGATCGCCACGATCAATGGGACTCCATTTCCCACGGGAACAGCTGACCAGGTTAACTCCTATCTTCGCGAGGCTTCTATCACCGTTACTTAGGTTTCTGAGGCTGTCATCGCGACGTTCTTCTCCAAGCAAGTAATCTGGCCAAGACAATAGCCAGGGACAAGCCTGTGAGTACTTTGAATGTACTCGCAAACATTAAGAACACAGGTATAATATAGCCACAGATAAACATGTTTCAAAATATTCTGTGATTTACTCTGATCATTATGAAATAAGGTTCATGATGTATGTGAGTAAATATTTAAGGTATGCATGGGCAATCAAACAAGTAAATGAAATAATAAAATGTGCCACAGTCGGGCGTCTGAGCGACACCACATACAGGGCTTTAAAAGAAATGCCACAGTCGGGCGTCTTAGCGACACCACTTAAAGGGCTTTGAAAAGAAATGCCACAGTCGGGCGTCTGAGCGACACCACATACAGGGCTTTAAAAAAATGCCACAGTCGGGCGTCTTAGCGACACCACTTAAAGGGCTTTGAAAAGAAATGCCACAATCGGGCGTCTTAGCGACACCACTTAAAGGGCTTTGAAAAGAAATGCCACAGTCGGGCGTCTGAGCGACACCACATACAGGGCTTTAAAAGAAATGCCACAGTCGGGCGTCTTAGCGAAACCACTTAAAGGGCTTTCAAAAGAAATGCCACAGTCGGGCGTCTGAGCGACACCACATACAGGGCTTTAAAAGAAATGCCACAGTCGGGCGTCTGAGCGACACCACTTACGGTGGCTTTAAAAGAAATGCCACCGTCGGGCGTCTGAGCGACACCACTTACGGGGCCTTAAAAGAAATGCCACCGTCGGGCGTCTGAGCGACACCACTTACGGGGCCTTAAAAGAAATGCCACCGTCGGGCGTCTGAACGACACCACTTACGGGGCCTTAAAAGAAATGCCAGTGAATATCTAGGAGGTAGAACCATCCTAGAGATACTCGATGATATCAATAACATCACGGGTTAGTCGACAATAAGGATAATCATAATTATCACAAGTCACAAGTAGTAAATTTCCATTCTGGTTTAACAGTTTTTACCTCCGAAGACCGACACTAAGACCGACACTCGACCCATCCCAGACTGAAATCCTTAACCATGGACACGGCTATTCGAATAGGTTTAATATCTCTGCAGAGGGTGTACTCTTTACCCACGAGTAACGGATTCCTTTAGTCCATCCGAACTAATTCCGTCTACGGTCTTTTAATCGAAAACACACCTGACTTGCACACACCAGCTCAACTCGCCGGTGTCTGGAATCACCCACGACACCTGTCAAGCAAACTCCAAGTGGGGAGGCTACAACCTCGACGTAGCATGGGATCAAATTTCTACTGCGCGCTCTAAGGGGTATCCCCCTCTCGGTCCCAACCAGATACACCCATGCCCCCGGACCAGGTGGCATGCCTACCGGATGCAGCCGGTATCTTCCACCATGGCCTCTCTGTACGGTGTGTGCCAAGACAAGGGTTAACAACTTACTGAACCATACCCCACCTATGGTGGGGACCTGTGGCAGTACGAAACAAGTATGGGGGTTACCGGAACAAGACTCGATCTATGGCCGACTCAGGAGGCTTGTCAATGTACTCTGCAGGGTTAGTACAACAAAAAAATACTCCAGACAACAAATCATCACCCATTGTACCTCACCATGCCATACCGGATATAACCGTCCCGACGGAGACGGGCGACAAGCTCACGCCTACCCAAGGCAAAGGCTTTCTCGGATTCCTTTCCGGCATGCATGTAATATACATGAGGATGATTACCATTACACGAGTATGCTTATTTCCAACAGCAAGGAAATCCACATAATGCATACATGCAAAAGATCATATCACATGAAATAACACTACTCCAAAACGAGGTGGTATTTATAAACGTGTCAATCATCACACTAACATATTATTCCGGGGTTCAGAATGCTTGCCTTAAAGGTGTGGAGAGGTGGGGGTGCTCTCCAAAACTTTTGGAAGTTTTTCTTCTCTTCCAAAATCCTATTTTCAAAAAATATGCAAACAACACATATTTCAAAAACAGTACAAAAAAGTTGTTTGGAAAATTTTCAAATAAATCTTAAAATAAACTAGACAGAATTTGAGAGATGTAGGAAAAAGAATTAATTCATTTGGAGTTATATTTAAAAAGTTATAGCCGGTCAAAGTTTAGTCAAATCTGTTTTTAAAATAAATATATAAAAGAAAACGATTCGGACAGAATACGCTTTCGGTGTAGGGGAGACGTACTGTGGGGTTTACGCTTCCACTTAAACACGTGGACGGCGCGGGTGCCACTGACAGTGGGTCCAGGGGGCCCACTAGTCAGGTTTGACTAGTCCTTTCTCCCTCTCCTTCCTCTGTCCCGAGCGGAGGCGGAGCTCCGGCGATCGTCGCCGGCGAATGGCGGCTCCTCGCGGGGCTTCGAGGGCGGCGATGGATCCGCCACTCCAGGGCAATCCTCCCGGTGGTCGTCAGGCAGGTGGGGGCGGCGGGAGCTGCCGGCGGCGAGCTTCGCGGCGGAGGAGGCTTCGGGAGCGGAGTGATTTTTGGGCCACGGTGGTCCCCGATAAAAATTGAGTAGGGGGTTGGGTTCGTGGGAGGAAGGGGAGTTTTCTGGTGAAGAGAACGGAGCGGGGGAGGCCTTGGTGGCGCCGGAACGGCCGGGGCAGTGGCGGCGGCGAGGGTTGCCGGAGAGGGGGAAGAAAGCTTTCCTGGGTCGATTGGCGAGCTGGGGGAGCGTCATTGGGGTGGCCTGGGGTTGCCAGTGTGTGGGAACGGCTCGGGTCGTCCATTTATAAGCGAGGCAAGGCGGTTCCGCGGCGGCTATGGATAAGCTTCCAGCGAACCGACATTCTGTAGCAGCAGGGCATCGTGGCGGCGATGAGCGCTAGCGGACAAGCTCACGGATGAGTTCGGGTTGTGCCAGGGGCCAGGTGGCGAGTCGGGGTGGCTTGGGCGGCGCTGGACGGAGCAGTGGCTGTCGGCCGACGCCGGCGTGCCGCCAAAAGCGCTCTGGCGGTGGCGCTGTTGGTTGCCAGGGTGGCTTGGCGCGATGCTGTGAGGAGGGTAGTGCGTGGCGTGGCGCCGCAGAGCGAGCCAAAACCTGGGGGGCCAGCGTGTCGGCTCGGCAAGGTTCGTGCAATACGCGCGCTCTGGGCGCGTCCAATGCATGCACGGAAGGCGTTCGACACAATGCCGTCGCATGCTACAGTTTGCGGGTGTGGCTGGCAAGGAACAGGGCTAGGTTAGAGATAGAGGGAAACCCAAGGGACAAGGTGGCTTGGTCAGGTGGTCAAGTCCATAGTGCAAACAAAATCTCATGTCAAAACTGATCATGCCCACAGGGTGTTTGATAAAATGCTAAGGTCATCTAGGTAGTTCTTGGAGGGGTCAAATTCTCCAGATCAGTGTCTCTTTGATTGCATAAGAGGGTGGTGAGGTTAGTTGGTGGAAAGCACAAACTTGCTGGTGCAAGTTTTGCAGAACTCCAAATCTGGACAGGAGGTGGATGGCATTATTTCATGAATCAAAAATATGCCAATGGTTGCATGCTCCTGGACTTAGGGGTTTAACATGGAGGACTACAAGTAGGAGAAAGAATCAAGGGCTAAAGAGCAAACAAAAATATGGTTGCTGTACAAATCATCATGTTGGACCGGAATGAAGATGAGGTTGTTTCACTCAAAATTTTCAAGGAACAACCCTGGATTTATGCATATACTGGAATGATATACTCCTACTGTCATCCCAAAATTTTGGTGGAAGCTAGGAACAAATATTTACAAGAGATGCAGTGCAAAACTGCCCACTGAACCAGAGAAGGAGAACAGGTGCCCAGCTCAAAATAATGAAAGGGCATAAGATGTCTTTGCATAAAAGTGGTTTAAATACATCACAAGACATCTCCAAATTTTGGTGGGATTTTTGACTAAAGTTTTAAAGAGGTTGAAGTACAAATATGGCCACATAGACAAGGGAAATCATTTTTTTCAATAACATGAAGATCAGGCAAATTAATTAAGTAGTTAGCTCTACTAATAAAGAAAAGTTTTTTCTAGAGAGGTTTAAACAAGTCCAACAACATGTTTGAAAAGTTTTCACTTTGAGAGGAACTCATAATAATAAGGTTAAAATACAAAAGGGAGCTCAGAAAATTAAAGTTTTAATTCCTGGCAAAATTTTAATTAAAAAGACAAGGTCGAAAATTTTGGGGTGTCATAGTTAATGCGGCCATTGTTCTTGGCTTTTCTTGGCCGAGGTGTCTGGCGAGCCATTCGTCTCGAACGCTGTGTTTGAAAGCTGCTAAGGCTTCGGCATTCGGACAGTCGACTATCTGTTTCTTTTTGGTAAGGAATCTGTTCCAGAGCTTCCGGGCTGACTCTCCGGGTTGTTGAATTATATGACTTAAATCGTCTGCATCCGGAGGTCGGACATAAGTCCCTTGAAAATTTGCCCAAAAAGCGTCCTCGAGCTCTTCCCAACTTCCAATTGTGTTTTCGGGAAGGCTTTTGAGCCAGTGTTGGGCGGGCCCTTTAAGCTTGAGGGGTAGGTATTTTATGGCGTGGAGGTCATCTCCTCTTGCCATGTGGATATGGAGGATATAGTCCTCAATCCAGACTCCAGGGTCCGTCGTCCCGTCATATGCCTCTATGTTCATGGGTTTGAATCCTGCTGGAAATTCATGGTCCAGCACCTCATCGGTGAAACATAGGGGGTGTGCGGCACCCCTATATTTGGGTGTGCCGTGGTGTTCGGATACTTGTTGCGTTGCATTGCTTACTAGAGCTTGCTTTCTTGGCCTGTAGATAGATCTGGTTGGGCCATCTTTTTTATGCGAATCCTTGGGTGGATCGCGTGCCGGCTTGTGTGCGGCGCCGTTTGCCGTTCTATGTTGGACATGGGGTCGTCTATCCAACCGGGTGGCGTCCTTGATTTTTGATTGCGGGGGCTCGAAGGCCTCCTCATCAAATTCAGGAAGTAGTTTTCGCTTCGAATAACTCTTTGTGTGGCGACTGCCACCGTATTTGTCTGTGGTGTTGAGTACTTTGCTCCATCTGATTCTGAGTGCATCTTCAGCAGTTTTGAGCTTCCGCTACTGCTTTTTCAGGCTACGCGCTGTGGCGATGAGCCTTTTGTGGAGGTTCTTCTGCTCCAGGGACTTGTCCGGCGTGAGGTCGTCCGGACTGTTATCTTCGCCGGGGACGGGTTGTTCGGTTTGTTTATCCACGTTGCCTTGTTCGGACGGTTGCTCATGTTCATCGTCCGCCGGCCCGCCCTATTATGTGGCTGGGTCTGTATGGCCGCTGCCTCTATCGAGGCGGGGCTTGGAGCGGCGCTTACGCCGCCGCTTTGACTGATTTCGAGGGAGCGATCTTTTGTTGCGTCCTCCCGTTCTTCGTCGTCGTTTTCTTTGGGTGAGTCCACCACTTATACATCATGGGATGGGGTTTCTGCCTAGTGCCCTATAGGTGCTGGTTCCTGTTCGTCTCCTACATCGTCGTCCATACCGTCGATGTCTTCGGAGTCAAAGTCGAGCATGTCGGTTAAATCATCGAAAGTGGCTACGAAGTGGGTGGTGGGTGGGCGTTGAATTACGTCGTCTGCATCCCAATCCTGTTGGCCATAGTCCGTCCAGGACTCTCCTGACAAAGAGAGAGACCTTAGAGAATTCAGAATGTCGCCAAAGGGCGAGTGCTGAAAGATATCCGCGGCGGTGAACTCCATGATCGACGCCCAATCGGATTCGATTGGCAGGGGCGCGGAGGGTTCAGAGTCTGGAGAAGAGTCCGACACCTTGGAGTCACGGGCTTCGCAGAGGATAAGGCTGGTATTCGGCTCGATCGCCATTGAGATTGCAGCCCCCGAGGCGGTGTCTAGCCATCCGTCCTCGATCGGCGCAGTTGTCTCCGAGCTAAGGGTCGGAGCTCACGCAGGCACGGCCTCCAGGGCACTGTTCGGCGGCAGAGCTAGGTCATACCCATCGTGACAGTGCGGCACACTCAGCTGTGGCTCGAATCTGTCGAAGATCAAGTCCCCGCGGATGTCAGCCATGTAGTTCGAACTTCCAAATCTGACCTGATGGCCAGGGGCGTAGCTTTCAATCTGCTCCAGATGGCCAAGCGAATTGGCCCGCAGTGCAAAGCCGCCGAATACGAAGATCTGTCCTGGGAGAAAAGTCTCACCCTGGACCGCATCGTTGTTGATGATCGGAGGAGCCATCGGGCCTAAAGATGACGACACATAGGAACTCTCAATGAAAGCACCAATGTCGGTGTCAAAACCGGCGGATCTCGGGTAGGGGGTCCCGAACTGTGCGTCTAGGCGGATGGTAATAGGAGACAAGGGACACGATGTTTTTACCCAGGTTCAGGCCCTCTCGATGGAGGTAAAACCCTACTCCTGCTTGATTAATATTGGTGATATGAGTAGTACAAGAGTAGATCTACCACGAGATCAGAGAGGCTAAACCCTAGAAGCTAGCCTATGGTATGATTGTAGTTCGTCCTATGGACTAAAACCCTCCGGTTTATATAGACACCGGAGAGGGCTAGGGTTACACAGAGTCGGTTACAACAGGAGGAGATCTACATATCCGTATTGCCAAGCTTGCCTTCCACGCCAAGGAAAGTCCCATCCGGACACGGGACGAAGTCTTCAATCTTGTATCTTCATAGTCCAAGAGTCCGTCCAAAGGTTATAGTCCGGCTATCCGGACACCCCCTAATCCAGGACTACCTCAGTCATTGCCTGGATACCGTCATAATTATTTGAGGTTATATCAATTGCCCAACAGTAAGTTTTTTACCCACCATTTGCTATCTTTCTCGAGAGAAGCCACTAGTGAAACCTACGACCCCCGGTCTTCTTTCTCATATATTTGCTTGCGATCTACTTTTCCTTTGCATTTTTCAGATCTATTAAACCAAAAATACAAAAATACTTTGCTGCACTTTATTTATTTGCAATCTATTATTTCAATCTACTACAATTTTCTCGCATCGTTACCCGAAAGGGATTGACAACCCCTTTAACACGTCGGGTTGCGAGGTGTTGTTATTTGTGTGCAGGTGTTGTTTACGTTGTGTTGCTTGGTTGTCCTACTGGTTCGATAAGCTTGGTTTCTTCACTGAGGGAAATACCTACCGTCACTGCGCCACATTATCCCTTCCTCTTTGGGGAAATACCGACGTAGTCCTAGTAGACAGGAGCTTTTCTGGTGCTATAGTCAGAGAGCGATCAGGCTGAGTTTTAATTTAGGTTTAGGGCATATGGAAATGAGAAAGTGGTTGAGGGATTTGGAGCATATCACTAAGCACTTTGAGCAAGCAAGCCATTAAGCAACACCTCATCCCCTTTTAATAGTATTGGCTTTTCCTATGGACTCAATGTGATCTTGGATCACTAAAATGAAAATGTAGAGTCTTTAGCTTTTGCCAATGTTTGTCCTTAGCATCTTGAAGGGGTTCCACATCCTCTTGTCCATGCCACGCCTTTGCTAAACTTTCTGAAATATACTAGATAAAAGTATTAGTCCAACAAGAGATATGTTGACATTAATTACCAAAATCACCCAGGGAGCACTTGTGCTTTCAAAGTTCCCCATCTATACTCCTTTTCTCCTGTTGCTTATTGAGAAATCTTGGGAGCACACTTATCCTGCTATCGTGCTGGAGGCTGGCGAGTTGATCCCTCATGAGGTTAAGCGTCTGGGGAAGAAGGAGAACCGGGGCACTTCGGTTTTGAAGTCTGGGATTCCGTTTAGAGCTGACGAGGTTGAGGTAGAGGCTGATGCTGCTGCTGATGATGAGAACTATGTGCCCTCTAGAGCGGAGCCCTCATGGGCAAAGAAGCTCAAGCACAAGATGACGAAACTTTTCTGCATGGAGTCTCATGGAAAGTATATGGCTCATGTGTCTGAGAAGAAGGCCGGGAGCCACCACAAGGAGCTCAGGCGTCAGTTTGGTGCGAAAATTGCCAGCGGTTCTGAGGGCAAGATCACCGATGAGGAGGAGTGGGTTCAGTACACTGCCCGTGGACAGACTCAGACACCGAGCAGCCCCCTGCCGATGACGGAGGAGCGGACGATCATGCGGGGATGTGATGTTGGAGGTCGTCAGTTGTGCTAGCACCTGTGGCCATAGCAGCACTCTTTGCCCTTTTGGTGTCTCGGTGCCAAAGGGGGAGAGGGTTTAGGGATTTGTCGAGTTGCAAGCTTGTCTTATTTGCCTTGTCTTTGTCTCTTGCAAAATCTTTTCTCGTCATTTTCTTTGGTTTGGTTTGTGCTCATGAGACCTGGTACCCTATCATATGGTGTGAGGCATATGCTACCCTATCCTATTATTAATCTTTGTATGTCGAGTACTTTAGTACTTTGTGAGTTCATGCTTATCTCATATGTCTACTTTGCTCACTTGCTACTCTATTGCATCCTAGCGCATATATGTCTCACGTTTGTTGCAAATGTCGTCAGGCTATAAAACATAGGGGGGGGGGGTTGATCCTAATGTGTGTACTTTGCATTCCAAAGGCACCTTAATTAAGTGCACACATCTAGGGGGAGCCCGTCTATATTTTTGTAGTCTTTGGGATTCGCTTATTCTCTTGTCATTCCTTTGTGCAAATCTCGTGTTGTCATCAATCCACCAAAAAGGGGGAGATTGTTAGGGCATGTCTCTCTTTAAGTAGTTTTGGTGATTGATGACAATGCTTTTACGGACTAATCGTGTGCGTTGAGTTTTCCATAGATTCATTCATTGGCACGAGACGATTCTTTCCCCTCGGATCTTTAAATGAAGACGGTGTAGTCTCTTTCGTTTCGGTTTTGGTGGACATGAGTCATAGGAGACATCGTACTATCAAGAGGGGGTCCACATTGGAAAGGCTAGGGTGGAATCAACACGTACACTTCTTTTTTTGCACCCCCAGCTCCTTTCCTCTCCTTTGAGTTTACCATTTCGACGGAAGTGGAGATTGTGAGGTGCTAGCGGTAGTACCGCCGCCACAGTAGTAGTACCACCTATGGTCCTCCAGCAACAGTACCGATGTCCAACAGCGGTAGTACCGCTCTAGTGCATCGACAGGCAGTACCGTCCTGGTTTGCCACCGCTACCGCCTTGATTTGAGGGCGTCTCTCCTCGAGTCGGGTTGTGCGGCCGTAGTAGCGGCAGTAGAAGCGGTAGTACCGCTCTTGAGCGGTAGTATCGCCGCTACCACTGCTACTAGTGCCGCCCCAGCCCTCTCTCCCTCTTCCGTTCCCCCTCGGATGCCTCTGTGTCAGGACCCCGATCCTAAGCCACATCGATCCAGCAGTTAACACATCATATCACTTTGCGGCCCCACACACGGTACTCCCACGGGTGCCACCTTACCTGGCCCGGGACCGTTTGCGCCTTTTGGCTCACGTATATGATAATGTCGCTAGCATCCATATGACAGAGAACCCGGGCCGACATGGCTAGTCGTGAACCCAAGGCGGCACTAACCCATGAGGACAGGCATACATTAATCACATCGAGCATGTCGGTCAACAACGTATAAATCCGGGCTGTAGCACTGGGCTAACAGGACTCTGGTAACCCGGGCTATAGCAGGCTAGGAAGGACTCTGGATAACACCGCGTGACATTTCCCCGAAGGGACAGACACAGGAACGAAGTGAAACACATGTCGGCCAGTCAAGTGTTCCGAGCAGTAGTGCTGGGCTAGCAGAACTCCGGTGAACTAGGTTGTAGCGGACTACTATCGCTCAGAAGCACTAGACTACATTTCCCCATATGATAGGCTGCCAAGGATAAACAACTAGATAGTCGCATCCCACTCATACCAAGCATTTCAATCATACACACAATATGCCCGATATGAGTAAATACAACATTGCATCACAACAAAACTCTACAACTCAAGTACTTTATTTAAGAGGCTCCGAAGAGCCATACATATCATCCATACAGGTAGGGGTCACATGACCCGACACTCAAGTCATACAAACATACAAGCACATGCGGAAGCAAAGTAGTCTGAGTACAGACACTAGAAAGAAAGAAGGCTTGACGAAGCTTGTCTATCTACATCGACCCTTCACAAGTCTTGGATCACCACCTGGGTGATAAGTCACTCGTCAACGTCGAGGTCTACATAGAACCCATCGGAGGGGTTGGCATTGTCGTCTGAAAACATTAATTAAAGCAACATGAGTACGAAGGTACTCAGCAAGTCTTACAACAGAATCCTACCATACATGCACATTCTCAAGAAGGTAGTGGAGTTATTGCAGCAAGCCAGCTTTGACTCTTGGCTAAGCTATCCTACGATAGACACAACTTGTATATCATTTGTCGCACACGAGTCCACTATCACCACCACAATACTCCACCGTGGATCCTCCCTCGTCATCCTACGAGAGGGCCATCCGCGGTACTCACACTTATCTTGAGATTTTAGTAGTATCCATTTACTTGTCTATGAACTGCATAGGTGACCAAGTAGTCCTTTACCGCGGACGCGGCTATTCGAATAGTTTTATACCCTGCAGGGGTGTACTTCTTCACACATGTTTCCACCACTTAGCGTCTGCACACGTCATGTGCTCGGCAGACTTCAAGGAAAAGCCGACGTGGGTGTAGACCACGACCTAACCAACCACACTAGTCTCTAGTCCAGGTTTATCGCCTATTCGGGTTCCATCCGCAAGGAGATCCAGCCGGGGTGTCCTCAACGGCCCCAAACGATGTGTGGAGGGTTCCCGAGACACCAAACGGGCGAATCGGTACACCGTGCCACGTGCCTACCGCAACACAGCCCACCCCTATGGTCAGCGCTGCGTGCGGCCCCCAGCAACTACAAACACCAGAAACTACTTGCAACTCCTGGACAGAGGACGAGAGGGGTCCGTAAGTCGAGCGGGGTCATATTTCAGGGCCCAATGTGTAGTAGTAGCTGAGTCTTAAATCACACACACAGATCTCAGTTCTTAAGGACGACCTCAATGAAACAATCCACCATGTACTCCTACATGGCCTCCCATCGATTCCTTTACCAAATCGTGTTCAACGCTTTCACACTCTCGACAACGACACAACCTTTCACTCTAGTTCATCATCCCGATGAGCCAGACCTGACACAACTCTAAGCATAGCAAGCATAGCATGGTAGGAACACACTCACATATTGCTCAATCAACTCCTACACATGCTAGTGGGTTTCATCTAGTTACTGTGGCAATGACAGGTCATGCAACGGAAGTGGGTTCAACTATCGCAACACACAGCAGTTTGAATCGCGTTGTCTTAATGCAGTAAAACGAGAGCAGAAGCGAGAAAATGGGTTTGTATCGGAATGATCAATGGGTTGCTTGCCTGATGGAGTGGTAGCGGGATACTGCCCTTTAGTTGGATACTCGAAAATATCCTCGGAGTCAGAACCTACCACGAAGAACACATTGGAACACAATCAACACATGACGATATGCAACATTATGATGCATGCTATGACATGGCAATATGAAAGTGTCTTGGCCTAATGCAAACTAAAACAGGAAGGAAAGTGCTTGATTGAACCAAGGGTTCAAGTGTTAGATCATTTAACATAGCTATAATAGTGCATCACCTTTTATTGCTAAAACAACAAGGTTAACTTGTTCTGACATGCATGAAACCAGTTCCAATTGATAGATTGAATTTTTCTGATCAAATTTCATATATAAACCTTTGCATTTGGAGTTACAGGTTAATTTCTATGAATTTTTGAAGTTTGGACTAATTTCTGGAATTTCCTGTATAAAAATAATTCCAGTAATTAAATTACTGCGTCAGCACTACGTCAGGATGACGTCAGGGTCAACGGGGTCGTCCAGGTCAAACTGACCAGTGGGTCCCGCGTGTCAGTAATTAGTTAAACTAATTAATTTTAATTAAAACTAATCCAGTTAGTTAGCAGAGGGGGGCCCCACTTGTCATTGACTCAGAGGAGTCAACTTGGGCCCACCCAGTCAAAGTCAACAGTCAGACTCTCCGGCGTCTAGCCGCCGGCGAGGCCAGACGCGGCGGAGGAAGTGCATTTGCACGTTCCGGCGACCAAACGAGCGGCGGAGGGCATCTACGTGCAGCTGGGAGCAAGCCACAACGTTCGGTGGCAGTGGTTGGGCTCGGGGTGGCCGGAAACGGCGCCCGCGACGAGCTTTGCGATCGCCGGAGTCGGGTGGAAGTGAGCCCGAGGCTACGGGGCACGGTGAGGTGCGTGGAGTGGTGCGTTGAG
Source organism: Aegilops umbellulata (assembly GCA_032464435.1). NCBI lineage: Eukaryota > Viridiplantae > Streptophyta > Magnoliopsida > Poales > Poaceae > Aegilops > Aegilops umbellulata. The sequence goes on along the minus strand of CP136060.1, from coordinate 66,350,515 downwards.
CTCCTGGTGATGCGTGAGGTGTTCGGACACGGTGGCGTGGCCGGAGTTTGGCCGGAGCCACGTCGGCGACGAGCTCCGCGACGGTGTGTGCGGGTGAGCTTCATGCAGTTGCTGCAGTGCACGAGGAAGTAAACGGGGAGGATGGGCAGGTAGCTGAGCTCACGGCGGTCACGTAGAGCTAGCCGGCGCGGTCGGGGACAAGCTGATGCGGCGGCGACGTCGAAAGGGATCTCTGGCGGTGGCTGACGAGGGCGAGGTCGGTGGAGGTGCTGCAAAGCGTGCGAGCGCTCAGGGCTCGGCCTGTTCGAAGCAGTCGACGACGGCGGAGCGAGTGGACACGGTGGTGCAGCACGGGGACGGCGTTGGACGCGACTACGTTGGCGGAACGACGACGGCTGCGTCGGCCATGGCGAGGGAGTGCGAGGGAGAGGAGCCAGGGGGAAGTGCGGTGTCTGCGAGGTCGGGGAGAGAGAGGGAGCTCGTGCCGCGTCGACAGCGCGGCGAGGGGAGCGGCGAGGCGGCGGCAGCTGCGTGGCGCGCATGCGGTGCTCGCCATCGAGCACCTGGCTGCCTGCCTGGCCAAGCCAAGCGGCTTGCTGGCGCGGTGGCTGGGCTGGGCCGGCAGGTGGGCCTGGTGGGTGGCGCCAGGTAAGTTTTTGTCTTTTGTTTTCCTTTTCTATTTTTCTGTAACTTTGTGGCATTATTAAAAATGCTTAGGCACTTTCTAAAATCCTAAAAATAATTGTGGGCTCTGTTGGGATTATTCCTAATAGCCCTGACTTATTTCCAGAATTATTTGAACATTTAAAATATTTATTAGCATTTAAATGTCCAAAGGCAACATACATATGATTTAATTCAGTGACCTTTTGTTGACCTAGAAAATTGTGCACCTATTTTGCCAGAGGTTCTAACCCAAGACAAAGAGGGTGAACATTTTAGAAGGGCATTTCAGATTCATTGAAAATATTTTTAGTAAACCCTAGTTGAATTCAGGGGGTGCTGGGGGGTTCTGCCTTCCCCATTTCAAGTTTCTGTTAAAAGTAAACATGATGCACACTCTAATGCATGGTCTAACTAGGATGTGACAACTCACCCCCACTCGAAAGAATCTCGTGCCGAGATTTAGGATCTGTCAGAAAGAAGGTGGGGTACTCGAGTCGAAGACGATCCTCCCTTTCCCAAATAGCTTCTTGCTCGGAATAGTGTGACCATTGAACCTTGAGAAACTTGATATTCTGGCGTCGAGTGGTACGCTCGGCTTGATCAAGGATACGAACGGGGTATTCTCGATATGTGAGGTTATCTTGGAGATCAAGCGTTTCGTGGTCCACTCCACGGATAGGATCCGAGAAGAAACGCCTGAGTTGAGAAACGTGGAAGACATCATGAACTCTAGAGAGATGCGAAGGTAGTCCCAACTGGTAGGCAACTTCCCCTCGTTTGGCGAGAATGCGAAAGGGTCCAATGTAACGAGGAGCCAATTCGCCTTTGATACCGAATCGATGGGTTCCCTTTAATGGTGTAACCCGAAGATAAGCCATCTCGCCAACTTCGTAAGCCATCGGCTTATGCTTGCGGTCATACTGACTCTTTTGTCGAGATTGGGCTGTTTTCAACTTCTCACGAATAATGCGAACCTGCTCTTCTACATCCTGGATCATGTCCGGGCCAAAGAGTTGTCTCTCGCCGGTTTCTGACCAGTTAAGAGGCGTTCGACATTTTCGTCCATAGAGAACTTCGAAAGGAGCTTTGCCCAAACTAGCTTGATAACTGTTGTTATAAGCGAACTCGGCGAATGGAAGGCACTTCTCCCAATTCATACCGAAAGAGATGACAGAAGCTCGAAGCATGTCCTCCAGAATTTGATTGACTCGTTCTACTTGACCACTTGACTGAGGATGGAAGGCGGTGCTAAAGGAGAGACGAGTTCCCATAGGATTTTGGAAACTCTCCAAAAATCGAGAGCTGAAAAGACTTCCACGGTCAGAGTTAATTTCCAATGGAACACCATGAAGAGACACTATTCGGGAGATGTACAAGTCAGCTAGCTGGCTAGCGGTTATACTCTCGCGAACAGGTAAGAAGTGGGCTACTTTGGAAAGACGATCGACAACAACGAAGATAGCATTATTCCCTCTTTTGGTTCTGGGAAACCCGGTAATGAAATCCATACCGATTTTATCCCATTTCCATTCAGGAATTTCCAATGGTTGAAGGGTGCCAGCAGGCCGTTGATGCTCTGCTTTAACGCGATGATAGACGTCGCAATTTGCAATGTATTGAGCGATTTCTCTCTTCATCCTAGTACACCAAAACCTCTGGCGTAGGTCCTGATACATTTTAGTACTACCGGGATGAATGGTGAGAGGAGATTCGTGAGCTTCCTTAAGGATCAATTGTCGTAGATGTTGTTTCTTGGGAACCACCAAGCGGTTCTCGAAGAAGACAACACCTCGCTCATGCATGGAAAAACATTTAGCAACTCCGCTAGCGATGTTTTCCTTAATGCGAGATATGCCCTTATCGCGCTTCTAGGCAGCTATGATTTGATCCGTAAGGTTAGGTTTCGCCACCAGGGTGGAAAGGAATCCTCGAGGAACAATGTGAAGGTTAAGCTTACGAAATTCCTCATGGAGAAGTGGTTGACTTTGTTGTAACATCAGATTGTTACAATAAGACTTACGACTTAGTGCATCAGCCATGACATTGGCTTTGCCTGGGGTGTAAGTTATTCCTAAGTCGTAATCCGAGATCAACTTGACCCAACGTCTTTGCCTGAGATTCAAATCCGGTTGGGTGAAGATGTATTTCAGACTTTGGTGATCAGTGTAGATTTCGCAACGATTACCAAGAAGGTAATGTCGCCAGGTTTTGAGTGCGTGGACTACAGCTGCAAGCTCTAGATCATGTGTGGGATAGTTATCCTCATGTGGACGCAACTGTCGAGAAGCGTAAGCAATCACATGACGATCTTGCATGAGTATGCAACCTAGTCCTTGTCGCGAGGCGTCGCAATAGATAACAAAGTCCTTAGAAAAATCTGGTGGTACCAGTACGGGAGCAGATGTCAGGCGTCGTTTCAGTTCCTGAAAGCTGAACTCGCACTGTGGGGTCCACTCGAACTTCTTATCTTTCTCGAGGAGTTCAGTTAGAGGCTTAGCAACTTTGGAGAAATTCTCGACGAAGCGGCGGCAATAGCTCGCTAAACCAAGAAAACTCCGAACTTGCTTGACCGTTTCAGGTGGAGTCCAGTCAAGGACGGCTTGAACTCACTCAGGATTGACAGCAATGCCCTTGCCAGAGCTTACATGGCCCAGATAGGTCACTTCTGGCAACCAAAATTCGCACTTGGAGAATTTGGCATAAAGGCGATGCTCTCGAAGTTTCGTCAATACTAGCCTTAGATGTTCGGCATGTTCCTCCTCATTCTTGGAGTAGATGAGTATATCATCGAGGTAAACCACGACGAATTTATCCAGGTACTCCATGAAGATCGAGTTCATCAACTGAGAGAAGGTGGCTGGAGCATTGGTTAAACCGAAGGACATGACGGTGTACTCGTATTGGCCATAACGAGTAACAAAGGCCGTTTTGGGAATGTCCCCGTTCTTGATTTTGATTTGATGGTAGCCCAACCTCAAATCCATCTTGGAAAAGACTGAGGATCCAGTGAGCTGGTCATACAGGTCGTTGATCCTGGGGAGCGGATACTTGTTCTTGATAGTGACCAAATTGACATGTCGGTAATCTACAACCATCCGATCCGTTCCATCCTTCTTCTTGACGAAGAGGACGGGGCAAGCCCATGGAGAAGAACTAGGACGGATGAAACCCTTTTGCAAGGACTCATCGAGTTGTTTCTTAAGCTCGGCTAGTTCTAGGGGTGCCATCTTATAAGGTCTTCTAGAGATTGGGACGGTTCCTGGAACAAGGTCTATCACGAACTCGACATCTCTGTCAGGTGGAACACTTGGCAGTTCCTCTGGAAAGACATCCGGGAAGTCACGAACTACCGGAATATCTTCAAGGTCTGGAAGGGGGTTGGCATTTAGAGAGTAGAGATGACGCTCTGACACTCGGGTCAAAACATGGACTGTCTTGCCCGAGGGATGGGTGAGTTGAACAGTTCTAGTAGAGCAATCAATCTTAGCGTAATGGGATGACATCCAGTCCATACCCAAGATGATTTTTATGTCCGAGGACTTGAGAGCTATTAGTGACACGAGGAAGACCAATCTGTCGACAAGAATTTCATTTCCATGGCTGATTCTAGAGGTTTGCCACTTAGAACCTGGGGTTTGAATTACCATGGAGGTGGGCATGTCACAAAATGTGGTGTTGTGCAAACGAGCATAGCTCTCAGAAATAAATGAATGAGAAGCTCCAGTATCAAAGAGAACAGTTGCCGGATGGCAATTAACAAGGAGTGTACTGAGAACAACGTTGGGGTCCTCCTGAGTCTCCTCAGCTGAGACGTAGTTGACATGGACGCGAGCAGTGGTGGCCGGCTTGGCGACAAGCACCTTTGCTGTTGGCTTACCATGGCCAACAGACTTTCCGAACTGGTTGGGGTTGTTCTGGGGACACTCGCGGATGTAGTGACCCGACTCTCCACACTTGAAGCAAGTTATCAAATTGGGGCGTGGAGCAGCATTAGCAGCGGGGCCACAATAAGTCTTGGGCGGTACATATTGCTGGTTGGGGCGAGGCGCCTCAAAGGATGGCCTCGGGGTGTACCTGGGTGGCAGGGAAGTGTTTGGAATCTAGACCCGGCGCTTCTGAGATCCAGAGCCGGATGAAGATCCATAGTCACGGGAGTGCTTGCGTGAAGCTTCAAAGTCAGTCTGTCCTGTCTCAGCACTGATGGCCTTGTTGACCAACTTCGGAAAAGAGGTGCAATCGTGCAGTCGAAGGTCACGGCAAAGCTCGGGGCTAAGTCCCTTGCGGAACCTTGCCTGCTTCTTGGCGTCGGCTGATACCTCTTCGGGAGCATAACATGCTAACTTTCCAAACTCTCGACTGTATGCATCCACAGTCAGTCTACCCTGGGTGAAGTTACAGAACTCCTCCCTCTTGCGATCCATGAGGCCTTCCGGAATGTGATGCTCATGGAAAGCAGCACTGAAATCATCCCAAGTAGTGATTTGGCCGACCGGGCGCATAGCCTCATAATTTTCCCACCAAAGGCTAGCAGGGCCTTCGAGGTGATAAGCAGCAAAGGTGACTTTATCATCTTCGGCTACGTTATCAGAACGTAGCTTGTGGGCGATGTTGCGGAGCCAGTCATCCGCATCGAGAGGTTCGACGGAATGGTTAAACTTTGGTGGGTACAGCTTGACAAAGTCATTGATTGACACTGGATTGTGTCTCTACTGGCGTGCAGTATTCTGCTCAATCCGCTCCAGCAAGCGGTTAGTCTCACGCTTGTTTCGTTCTGCCTCCAGCATCACTTCGGCCAGAGAAGGTGGTTGAGGCAGATTTTCATCCCTAGCTGCGCTAGCTTCACCCTGCTCCGGAGCAGCAGGGTTGCTGCGGGTGTTGACCATCCTAGGAAAAACAAAACAACGATTTAGACCAGGATGGCAAAATCTGGGCAAGAAGTGCGGAATTTAATGGATAGCACGGAATGCAGAGATGTTCATCCGTATGACATGGTAATATAGAAACTGCCACATATTAACCAACAGTCATACACACCATACATAGCGTAGTACAAGCCTAGGCTAAAGTACAACTATGATGAAAGACGTTACATCTCATCGGAGGCATTACAAGCTCCTATACATTATTTTTCTACACCTCCGGAAGTGATACACCTAAGTCATATTCCACAAGTCACGTAGGACGGTGGACATACAACTGTTACAATACTAACGAAGCTACTACTAACTCAGACAGCTCCGTAGTAATCCTCATAGAAGTCACCACCCAAGCCTGGAAGCGGAACATGATCATCTGGGAACAGATGGTCTTGTGGAGCTTGCGGACCATAGGGACTTGGGTGTGGCCTTGGTCCAACAAACAGCGGCAGACGAGGTCCACGAGGAGGAGTGATGCCTCCCACCTCACGCCACTCCATGAAATCTGGCAGACTGGCACGCACAGGATACAAGTCCCTCGTGTCCATGTATCCGGCTTGCACTGCAGGGGCAAACCGAGTCAAAGTGGCCCAGTGATCAGAACGAGCATTAAAGAGTTCCATACGCAAGTCCCGATTTTCACGGTCCTTGTCTTCTAGCATCTCCGTAGTGGTGCGGAGGAGTGAGTCCTCATGGGATGCATCACTGTACATACCCTGAAGGTAACCATGCGCCCCAGGGAGGGATGCTGGCATGTAGCGGAAATCGGTGTTACTCAGCAAGGTAGTTCTGGCTCGAATGATAGTCATCATCGAGTAGGCTGCATCCTGAACGGACATCCCAATAGTGATCCCAAGTCCATAAGAACAGTGGAGCGGTTCAGTAGCTCCGGCATAAGATGGATATATCCTGACCGTGCACAGATATTGGCTTTGATTAAAGTCTCTAAACTGCTCCTCGACGGTATATTCGGGATACCATCGGTAACCTGTCTCGACCATCACTCGAACCAAGATGGCTGTGTGACCACATATGTCAATGCAACGGGTCAGACGAACCACTCGGTTCTGGGAACGGGTGGCCATCTGGAAGCACAAAAATAATGCAAAGGCATTAGAATTTTCTAGGAGAATTTGGAAAGCATAACGGCTGTAAATGCTCAGAAAAGGAGATGAGACATCCACAACAGTTTGCAAAACCACTCAACAACATCATATCAAGGTTCTGGTTCAACTGGCAACATACTAAAATTTAGTAGAACTGAACTGGGTTGTATCCAACAATCATGTAAGTTACTACGGATTAGTAACACGTGAAGCTGATAGAGAGAAGAGAGCCTAGTCCTTAACCCACGTAGAATGAGAAGAGAATGACTCAGAACAAAGGGCATAAGGTAAAGGAGTAAAAGAGCCTTACGTTCCCTCCCACAATCAATTCCCCTACATATAACTAAAGCATTTCTAGACTCGACATCGACCAGTTTGGCTTAGCGAACCTACAGGTAGTCCGGCTCTGATGCCAACGCTGTCAGGACCCCGATCCTAAGCCACATTGATCCAGCATGTAACACATCATATCACTTTGCGGCCTCACGCACGGTACTCCCACGGGTGCCACCTTACTTGGCCCGGGACCGTTTGCGCCTTTTGGCTCACGTATATGATAGTGTCGCTAGCATCCATATGACAGAGAACCCGGGCCGACATGGCTAGTCGTGAACCCAAGGCGGCACTAACCCATGAGGACAGGCATACATGAATCACATCGAGCATGTCGGTCAACAACGTATAAATCCGGGCTGTAGCACTGGGCTAACAGGACTCCGGTAACCCGGGCTGTAGCAGGCTAGGCAGGACTCCGGATAACACTGCGTGACATTTCCCCGAAGGGACAGACACAGGAACGAAGTGAAACACATGCCGGCCAGTCAAGTGTTCCGAGCAGTAGTGCTGGGCTAGCAGAACTCCGGTGAACCGGGCTGTAGCGGACTACTATCGCTCAGAAGCACTAGACTACATTTCCCCATATGATAGGCTGCCAAGGATAAACAACTAGATAGTCAGATCCCACTCATACCAAGCATTTCAATCATACACACAATATGCCCGATATGAGTAAATACAACATTGCATCACAACAAAACTCTACAACTCAAGTACTTTATTTCAGAGGCTCCGAAGAGCCATACATATCATCCATACAGGTAGGGGTCACATGACCCGACACTCAAGTCATACAAACATACAAGCACATGCGGAAGCAAAGTAGTCTGAGTACAGACACTAGAAAGAAAGAAGGCTTGACGAAGCCTGTCTATCTACATCGACCCTTCACAAGTCTTGGATCACCACCTGGGTGATAAGTCACTCGTCAACGTCGAGGTCTACATAGAACCCATCGGAGGGGTTGGCGTTGTCGTCTGAAAACATTAATTAAAGCAACATGAGTACGAAGGTACTCAGCAAGTCTTACAACAGAATCCTACCATACATGCACATTCTCAAGAAGGTAGTGGAGTTATTGCAGCAAGCCAGCTTTGACTCTTGGCTAAGCTATCCTACGATAGACACAACTTGTAAATCATTTGTCGCACACGAGTCCACTATCACCACCACAATACTCCACCGTGGATCCTCCCTCGTCATCCTACGAGAGGGCCATCCGCGGTACTCACACTTATCTTGAGATTTTAGTAGTATCCATTTACTTGTCTATGAACTGCATAGGTGACCAAGTAGTCCTTTACCACGGACGCGGCTATTCGAATAGTTTTATACCCTGTAGGGGTGTACTTCTTCACACATGTTTCCACCACTTAGCGTCTGCACACGTCATGTTCTCGGCAGACTTCAAGCGAAAGCCAACGTGGGTGTAGACCACGACCTAACCAACCACACTAGTCTCTAGTCCAGGTTTATCGCCTATTCGGGTTCCATCCGCAAGGAGATCCAGCCGGAGTGTCCTCAACGGTCCCAAACGATGTGTGCAGGGTTCCCGAGACACCAAAGAGGCGAATCGGTACACCGTGCCACGTGCCTACCGCAACACAGCCCACCCCTATGGTCAGCGCTGCGTGCGGCCCCCAGCAACTACAAACACCAGAAACTACTTGCAACTCCTGGACAGAGGACGAGAGGGGTCGGTAAGTCGAGCGAGGTCATATTTCAGGGCCCAATGTGTAGTAGTAGCTGAGTCTTAAATCACACACACCGATCTCAGTTCTTAAGGACGGCCTCAATGAAACAACCCACCGTGTACTCCTACATGGCCTCCCATCGATTCCTTTACCAAATCGTGTTCAACACTTTCACACTCTCGACAACGACACAACCTTTCACTCTAGTTCATCATCCCGATGAGCTAGACCTGAGACAACTCTAAGCATAGCAAGCATAGCATGGTAGGAATACACTCACATATGGCTCAATGACCTCCCACACATGATAGTGGGTTTCATCTAGTTACTGTGGCAATGACAGGTCATGCAAAGGAAGTGGGTTCAACTACCGCAACACATAGCAGTTTGAATCGCGTTGTCTTAATGCAGTAAAAGAAGAGCAGAAGCGAGAACATGGGTTTGTATCGGAATGATCAATGGGTTGCTTGCCTGATGGAGTGGTAGCGTGATACAGCCCTTCAATTGGATACTTGAAAATATCCTCGGAGGCAGAACCTACCACGAAGAACACATCGGAACACAATAAACACATGACGATATGCAACATTATGATGCATCCTTTGACATGGCAATATGAAAGTGTCTTGGCCTAATGCAACCTAAAACAGCAAGGAAAGTGCTTGATTGAACCAAGGGTTCAAGTGTTAGATCATTTAACATAGTTATAATAGTGCATCACCTTGTATTGCTAAAACAGCAAGGTTAACTTGTTCTGACATGCATGAAACCAGTTCCAATGGATAGATTAAATTTTTCTGATCAAATGTCATATATAAATCTTTGCATTTGGAGTTACAGATTAATTTCTATGAGTTTTTGAAGTTTGGACTAATTTCTGGAATTTCCTGTATAAAAATAATTCCAGTAATTAAATTACTGCGTCAGCACTACGTCAGGATGACGTCAGGGTCAACGGGGTCGTCCAGGTCAAACTGACCAGTGGGTCCCGCGTGTTAGTAATTAGTTAAACTAATTAATTTTAATTAAAACTAATCCAGTTAGTTAGGAGAGGGGGGCACACTTGTCATTGACTCAGAGGAGTCAACTTGGGCCCACCCAGTCAAAGTCAACAGTCAAACTCGCCGGCGTGCCAGACGCGGCGGAGGAAGTGCATTTGCACGTTCCGGCGACCAAACGAGCGGCGGAGGGCATCTACGTGCAGCTGGGAGCAAGCCACAACGTTTGGTGGCAGTGGTTGGGCTCGGGGTGGCCGGAAACGGCGCCCGCGACGAGCATTGCGGTCGCCGGAGTCGGGTGGAAGTGAGCCCGAGGCTACGGGGCACGGTGAGGTGCGTGGAGTGGTGCGTTGAGCTCCTGGTGATGCGTGAGGTGTTCGGACACGGTGGCGTGGCCGGAGTTTGGCCGGAGCCACGTCGGCGACGAGCTCCGCGACGGTGTGTGCGGGTGAGCTTCATGCAGTTGCTGTAGTGCACGAGGAAGCAAACGGGGAGGATGGGGAGGTAGCTGAGCTCACGGCGGTCACGTAGAGCTAGCCGGCGCGGTCGGGGACGAGCTGATGCAGCGGCAACGTCGAAAGGGATCTCCGGCGGTGGCTGACGAGGGCGAGGTCGGCGGAGGTGCTGCAGAGCGTGCGAGCGCTCAGGGCTCGGCCTGTTCGAAGCAGTCGACGACGGCGGAGCGAGTGGACACGGTGGTGCAGCACGGGGACGGCGTTGGACACGACTACGGTGGCGGAACGGCGACGGCTGCGTCGGCCATGCCGAGGGAGTGCGAGGGAGAGGAGCCAGGGGGGAAGTGCGGTGTCTGCGAGGTCGGGGACAGAGAGGGAGCTCGTGCCGCGTCGACAGCGCGGCGAGGGGAGCGGCGAGGCGGCGGCAGCTGCGTGGCGCGCATGCGGTGCTCGCCGTCGAGCTCCTGGCTGCCTGCCTGGCCAAGCCAAGCTGCTCGCTGGCGCGGTGGCTGGGCTGGGCCGGCAGGTGGGCCTGGTGGGTGGCGCCAGGTAAGTTTTTCTCTTTTGTTTTCCTTTTCTATTTTTCTGTAACTTTGTGGCATTATTAAAAATGCTTAGGCACTTTCTAAAATCCTGAAAATAATTGTGGGCTCTGTTGGGATTATTCCTAACAGCCCTGACTTATTTCCAGAATTATTTGAGCATTTAAAATATTTATTAGCATTTAAATGTCCAAAGGCGACATACATATGATTTAATTCAGTGACCTTTTGTTGACCTAGAAAATTGTGCACCTATTTTGCCAGAGGTTCCAACCCAAGACAAAGAGGGTGAACATTTTAGAAGGGCATTTCAGGTTCATTGAAAATATTTTTTGTAAACCCTAGTTGAATTCAGGGGGGTGCTGGGGGGTTCTGCCTTCCCCATTTCAAGTTTCTGTTAAAAGTAAACATGATGCACACTCTAATGCATGGTCTAACTAGGACGTGACAACTCTTCTCTTAGTCTTCGCAGCAGTACCGCTAGAGGCCGCACTAGTAGCACTGCTACCAGCAGTAGTACCACTCCACTAAGAAGTAGTACCGCTCCGTGCGGGCTGAAGAGGGGATAACGGTTGGGTAAGTTCCCCCACTATAAAAGGAGGTCTTCTTCTCCAATGAGACCTACCTCTTCCCTCCCCAAGCTCCATTGTTGCTCAAACCTCCATTTTCGCCCGATCTCTCTCCCTAGCCAATCAAACTTGCTGATTTTCTTGGGATTGGTTGAGAAGGCCCCGATCTACACTTCCACCAAGAGAAATTTGATTCCCCCCACTAATCCCTTGCAGATTTTGTTACTCTTGAGTGCTTGAGCACCCTATACGGTTGAGGTCACCGCGGAGCCATATTCCATTGTGGTGAAGCTTTGTGGTGTCATTGGGAGCCTCCAATTAAGTTGTGGAGATAGCCCCAACCTTGTTTGTAAAGGTTCGGTCACCTCCTTCAAGGGCACCAATAGTGGAACCACGGCATCTCACATTATGTGAGGGCGTGAGGAGAATATGGTGGCCCTAGTGGCTTCTTGGGGAGCATTGTGCCTTCACACCGCTCCAACGGAGACGTACTTCCTCTAAAAGGGAAGGAACTTCAGTAACACATCCTCGTCTCCACCAGCTCCACTCTTGGTTATCTTTTACCTTTACTTGTGCAAGCCTATATTGTGTTGTATCCCTTGCTTGCTTGTGTGCTTGTGGTTGTTGCATCATGTAGGGGTCTCACCTAGTTGCATATCTAGACAACCTATTTTTATGCTAAGTTTAATTTGGTAAAGAAAAGCATAAAATTGTTAGTTGCCTATTCACCCCCCCCTCTAGTTAACCATATTGATCCTTTCAACTACGATGAGACTTTCTCACCCGTAGCGATTCTTAAGTCTGTCCGAATCATGTTAGCAATTGCCGCATTTTATGATTATGAAATCTGGCAAATGGACGTCAAACTGCATTCCTTTATGGATTTCTTAAAGAAGAGTTGTATATGGCACAACCAGAAGGTTTTGTCGATCCTAAAGGTACGAACAAAGTGTGCAAGCTCCAGCGATCCATCTATGGACTGGCGCAAGCAGCTTGGAGTTGGAATATACACTTTGTTGAGGTGATCAAAGCATATGGTTTTATACAGACTTACGGTGAAGCATGTATTTACAACAAAGTGAGTGGGAGCTCTGTAGCATTTCTGATATTATATGTGGATGACATATTGTTGATTGGAAATGATATAGAATTTTTGGATAGCATAAAAGGATACTTGAATAAGATTTTTTTTCAATGAAAGGCCTTGGTGAAGCTGCTTATATATTGGGCGTCAATATCTATAGGGATATATCAAGACGCTTAATAGGACTTTCACAAAGCACATACATTGACAAAGTTCTGAAGAAGATCAAAATGGACCAGTCAAAGAAAGGGTTATTGCCTGTGTTGCAAGGTGTGAAACTGAGTCAGACTCAAAGCCCGACCAGGGCAGAAGATAGAGAGAGAATGGAAGTCATTACCTATGCCTTAGCCATAGGTTCTATCATGTATGCTATGATGTGTACCAGACTTGATGTGTGCCTTGCCATAAGTTTGGCAGGGAGGTACCAACGTAATCCAGGAGTAGATCACTGGACAATGGTCAAGAACATCCTGAAGTACCTAAAAATGACCAAGGATATGATTCTCGTTTATGGAGGTGACGAAGCGCTTGTCATAAATGGTTACGTCGATGCTAGCTGCGACACTGATCTGGATGACTCTAAGTCACAAACCGGATACATATTTATATTGAATGATGGAGCTGCCAGTTGGTAAGGTTCCGAGTAGAGCGTCGTGGCAGGATCTACGTGTGAAGTGGGATGCATAGCTGCTTCAGAAGCAGCACATGAAGGAGTCTGGACGAAGGAGTTAATATCCGATCTAGGTGTAATACCCAGTGCATCGAGTCCAATGAAAATATTTTGTGACAACACTGGAGTAATTGCCTTAGCGAAGGAATCCAGGTTTCACAAGAGAACCCAACACATCAAGAGATGCTTCAACTCTATTCGTGAAAAGGTCAAGGATGGAGACATAGAAATTTGCAAAATACATACGGATCTGAATGTAGTAGACCCGTTGATCGCCTTTCCTAGAAGAGGAAGGGACGGAGGCCATAGCTCTCCCACAAAAGCGCTAACGCCGGCAAACCAGAAGGGGTTAGCGAGATGCGCTGCGGTGGAAAAGAAGGGTGAGGCTGATGGAAATATGCCCTAGAGGCAATAATAAAATTGTTATTATAATATTTCCTTATTCATGATAAAGGTTTATTATTCATGCTAGAATTGTATTGACCAGAAACTTAAATACATGTGTGGATACATAAACAAATACCGCGTCCCTAGTGAGCCTCTAGTAGAGTAGCTCGTTGATCAAAGAATGGTTAAGGTTTCCTAACCATGGACATGAGTTGTCATTTTATAATGAGATCACATTATTAGCAGAATGATGTGATGGACAAGACCCATCCGTTAACTTAGCATATGATCGTTCAGTTTATTGCTACTGCTTTCTTGAATGTCAAATACATGTTCCTTCGACCATGAGATCATGCAACTCCCGGATACCAGAGGAATGCCTTGTGTGCTATCAAAGTCAGAACGTAATTGGGTGATCATAAAGATGCTCTACAGGTATCTGTTGAGTTGGCATGGATCGAGATTGGGATTTGCCATTCCAAATTTCAGAGAGGTATCTCTGGGCCCTCTCGGTAGTACACATCATAAGAAGCTTGCAAGAAAAATGACAAAGAGTTGGTTACGAGATGCTGTATTACAGAATGAGTAAAGAGACTTGCCGGTAACGAGATTGAACTAGGTAGGGAGATACCGACTATCGAATATCGGGCAAGTAACATACCAACAGATGAAGGGAATTACGTATGTTTTCGTAAAGGTTTGATTGATAGAGATCTTCGTACAATATGTAGGAACCAATATGGGCATCTAGGTCCCGCTATTGGTTATTGACCAAAGAGGTGTCTCGGTCATGTCTACATCATTCTCGAACCCGTAGGGTCCACACGCTTAACATTCGTTGACGATACAATATTATATGAGTTATGTGAATTGGTGACCGAATGTTTTTTGGAGTCCCAGATGAGATCATGAACATGACGAGGAGCTCCGGAATGGTCTGAAGGTAAATATTGATATATAGTACGACACTATTTGGTCACGGGAGAATTTCGGAGTGTACCGGGTGGTCATCGGATCACCGGAAGGGGTTCCACGAAGCCCTGGGAGGTTAATGGGCCATATGGGCCAAAAGAGGGGAGCACACCAGCCCACAAGGCGCTGGCACACCCTTCCTTAGGCCGCAGGCCTTGGGGGATAAAAGGAAGGGGGAGTCGACCTCCCCCTGCCTTCCTCTCCTCCCCCCTTGTGCAAACAAGGAAAGGGGGCAGAGGGCAGGAGCCCAAGGAGGCCGGCGGCCACCCTTGGGGCGCCTCCTGGCTGCCTCTCCTCCCCCACCTATATATACATGAGGGTGGGGGGAGGGGCGCCACACAACCCACGCCAATCTCTTATCCGTGTGTGGCGCCCCTCTCCACAGTTTCATCCTCCGTCCAGTTTTCTGCAGTGCTCGGCGAAGCCCTGTGGGAACAAGTTCACCATGAACAGCAACATGCCATCATGCTGCCAGAACTCATTCACAACTTCGCCTGTCTTGTTGGATCAAGAAGGCGAGGACGTCATCGAGCTAAACGTGTGTGAAAGTGCGTTATATCGACTAGAGGGGGGTGAATAGGCGATTTTTATGAATTCTTCACTGAGGAATTTGCGGGTGAGGAAATTCCTTAGCGAAGAACTACTTGCAGTGGAATAAGTACTCAAAAGTAAACACAAACGAATACAAGCATAGTCATCATGATGAAATGAAGACAAGCACAGAGTACAGAAAGCGTAATCACAGGATAACACAGGATGAAGACAAACAGACTGAAGAAATTGAACTGAGGAAATTGAGAAAGTCTTCAGCCAAAGGCTTCAAACACAGATATGACAAGCACACAACACAGTTATGAGGAAATGAAAGAGTTGAGGAAATAGAACCAGTAGGCTTGGTGAAGACAATGATTTGGTAGACCAGTTCCAACTGCTGTCTCAGTTGTACATCTGGTTGGAGCGGCTAGGTATTTAAACCTGAGGACACACAGTCCCAGACACACAATCCTCACCGTATTCTCCTTGATCTAAGGTCACACAGACCTCGCCCAATCACTCGTGGTAAGTCTTCAGGTGACTTCCGAACCTTCACAAACTTGGTCACTCGGCGATCCACAATTCCTCTTGGATGCTCTAGACCATGACGCCTAACCGTCTGTAAGAAGCATAGTCTTCAAAGGTAACAAGCGTCGGATCCACGCAGGATCAATCTCTTCAGTGATGCTCAATCACTTTGGGTTTGTAGGTGTTTGGGTTTGGGTTTTCCTCACTTGATGATTTTCGCTCAAAGTCCTCGGAGGATGGGATGCTCTCAAATGACAAGTGTCAGTTTCTCTCGAAGTAGCCAACCAGCTAGTGGTTGTAGGGGCAGCCATTTATAGCCTAGGGAGTAGCCCGACATGATAAGACATAAATGCCCTTCAATGATATGACCGTTAGGTGGATAAGATATTTTGGGACAGCTGGCGCGTAGCACAACAACGATCGGAAATTTGAATATCAAATTCCTCAGGGCTATCATGTTCCTCATTGTGTAGGCAATCCGCACTGGCGAATTCCTAACTCCTCAGTCAGAACAAATTCCTCAGAGATCAAAAGAGCTTCGTCTCTGTCACTGAAGAATATGACTAAACTGTATGAGATTTCCAATGGCTTCACTCGAAGGGATTGGTAGGTGTAGGATTATGAGTTGAGCATCACTTGGAAACTTTTCCTTAGTATTTCCTCAACCCCCTTTAACAGTACGGTGTTTCCTATGACTCAAGAAAGAGAAAATGAAACTATGAAAACAAAAGTCTTCACACTTCATGTTCCTCGAATGAATAGCAAGTCTTCAAGGTGACACCAATTTCTTCACTTTCAAAGTCCTCAGAAAGTCTTCAGAATACCAAAGTCTTCAGTCGAAGAACTTCATTTTTAGGGGTCGACTTTCTCTATAAATATCAAACTCCTCATAGACTTATAGACCTGTGTACACTCATAAAAACATTAGTCCCTTAACCGATAAGTCTTCAATACACCAAAATCACTAAGGGGCACTAGATGCACTTACAATCTCCCCCTTTTTGGTGATTGATGACAATATAGGTTAACTTTTCAACGGGGATAATCATATGAGTGTAAATACTGATATTGAGGAATTTGATTGCAAGATATAGAAGAACTCCCCCTGAAGATGTGTATTGTGAGGAATTTGCTTTTGAAGCAATGCACACTTGAAGAGTTGAATCATGGAGATCTCCCCCTATATCTTGTAATTCATACACGCATTTGACATATAATATGAAGAATTTGAAATGCATGATGAAATATGGTGACTGATGTAATTCAGCATGCGTGCAATAACATTAACGAGGAATAAGCATGCAGAAGAACACAACAAAAGTATCAGGTCACCATAGAGTTTAAGTTTACAACTCGATCCAGCAAAGTCATCAGAAGAACGAGAGTTTTAACTTAGAAAAAAACGCCCATATAATAGACCCGCCTGAAGACTAACTCAAATTTCTCCCCTTTTGTCATCGAATGACCAAAAGGATTGAAAATGAGGACTAACGCCCCTGAAGAATATCAAGTTGATGAAGGAGCGTCAGTGTTGTTGGGGTTGTTTTTTTATGTTGGGCCTGCCGTAGTGTCATCCAAGTCTTCATGCTCGTCGATGTCGCGCGATGAAGAATAGGAGCTGGCCACTAAGGAAGGAACCTTGACCTTCTTGTATTTCTTCGATGGAGGTGCAGACGAGTCAAAGTCTTCCTTGAGACCCATTTTCTTCAGATCTTCTGCACTATAGACATGAGACAGAACAGCCCAGGTACACTTGAAGGTTTCATGGAGGTAGTAGTGGTTTTTCTTCACTGCATTGTGAGTCGCTGTCATGTTTTGAAGAATTGAACCAAACTGACGCTTGACCCATTTATGATTGCGATAAACCTTCTGATGAAGACTGAGGAGAAGCTCATGATCAGTCATCACCCTCGGTGCTGTGCCTTGAGGATTTTGCTTGGTTGTGTTGGCGGCAGATTCATGAGTGGCAGAGTTGTCATTGGTTGAGTAGGATGCAGCCTTGCGAAATTGACCATCCAATGGACGAATGCCTTCATCTATAACAGCAGCAGCCTTGCCCTTGTCATCAGCTGAGGAAAGTGTCCATTTGAGGACTTCAATCGGAGGCAAGTAGCTGCAATGGTTCAGTGTATCAGCTTTGTAGTTGAGTGAAGACCTTGTTCTGATGAATCTCATAATCCAAGGTGCATAAGGCTTCAGCTCAAACAGTGACATAGCGACATTGGCCAGAGTCCTCATGAAGAAATCATGGAAGTTGACGGGAACACCATGAATGATATTGAAAAGCAGATTCTTCAAGATGCCAACGACTTCTTCTTCATTCGAGTCGTGGCCCTTGATTGGACTCAATGTCTTCGTCAAAATGCGATAGACAGTCCGAGGCACATATAGCAATTCCTTCACGAGGAATTTTTTCTTGGGGCTTGCCCTGGCTTCAATGGTTTCATCAACACTTGCATGTAATGATCTATAAGCTTAGGTTCACTGTAGACGCAACGAGAAGCTTCAAGGGGAGGACTGAGTGGTAAGGCACGAAGCAATTCAATAGCTGGTGCCTTGTAGTGAGTGTTTTTAGACATCCAGTCCAGCACCCATGAATTCACATCCTCAGAATCTCTGGTGATGTGCAGCGTCGCATAAAAATGAAGAATAAGTTCTTCATTCCAATCACAGATGTCAGTGCAGAAATTTAATAATCCAGCATCGTGAAGAACACTGAGGACTGGCTCGAAGCACGGCAGAGATTCCATATCCACGTGAGGAATGTGCGCATGATCGAAGACTTTGTCTTTGTTGAACAGCACTGAGGAAAAGAAATTAGCCTGGCTGGCCATCCAGAAACGCCTCTTCCTAATGCGAGCAGAGTCATAGGGATTGTAGTCTGTGAAGAATACGTGCTCGCCGAAGAAATCACCAGCCTTGAATTTATGCTTCCTTGAGAATGGATCCTTTGGCTTGGGTAGAGGAGTGTCAGTGAGTTGCATCACAACCTCAGGAATCGCAATCTCAGGTTCTTCAGGCTGAGGAATTTCTGGTTCCTCTCCAGTGGCAGTCTGCATCTTCAGATGTTCAGCAGCAACAGTTTCTTCAGCACTAGTGGCTGGAATTTCTTCACGTACAGATGAGGTGGGGTGAGTTTCTTCAGAGCCCATTTGAACAGTTTGTGCAGGGGACTGAGGGATTTGCTGTAAAGGTGTGAAGAGTGGAGAATTGGGGTGTTGACTTTCCCAAAAGTCATCATTCATCACTTGTGTGGTACAACCAATGTCCACATCTTCATCTTCCATTTCTTCAACGCCAGCCTCTTTAGCTGTGAACTGAGGCATGGGCGAGGAAACAACTGGTGTTGAAGGGATTTCATCTGGTTCAATTTCGTCATCCATCTGCTCTGACGAAGCAGCAGAAGGATTTTCTTCATCAGATCCGCTAGGGATCACATATTCTTCATCAAAAGGGACGATTTCCTTTGATGGCATGGTAGAGATCGGAATAGCATCAATGGGATTTGCAAACGAACTTGTGATAGACTTCATCTTCTTCGGAGCTGAAGAATCTGAAGTAGCAGATGCTTTCCTTTTCTTCTCAGTTGCACGCTCCACAGCCTTGGTTTTCTTCACATCTGATGTAGATGGAAGGATCGGAGTTGCGGTAGGCGCAGGAGGAGCAGAGGAATCTGGATGATTTTCTTTAGGCACAACTGATGCAGTTGCCCTGACCTCTTCATTTTCTTCAGGCGCACCGCTAGTGGATGCCCAGTCATCAGCCCTGGAACTCGCATTTTCTTCAGCAGCCCGAAAGTCATCAGCGGTGTTTGGCATGTTCTTCAGTTGGCTGAGCAGATGCTTCAACCTAAGGAATTTCCTGTTGCGTTGGAGCTGCAACATTTCTGGTGAACTTCTCAGTCAGTTTAACAAACCTGACTTTGGCTCCTTGCCAATCAGCATAGTAGGCATTGAAATCATCGCTGAGGGTTTTGATTTTAGACTGGATTTTTACAAGTTCATTAGTTGTCATAGAGACAACATTGTTCTTCAGAAATTTCTCCTTTCCTCTACTGCGCTTTCTTGATCTACCTGGCCTTCTCATATTTCCATTTTTCTTCTTGGATGAAATGGGTCAGCATGTGACTTTGGCCAGGTGTCAACTTGAAATCAGGCATAGAGGTGTTGGGTCCTTGTGCCAGAGATAAATATAATCGAGGATCAACCTTGGATCCAAAAGCAGTGGCACATTTGTGCCTTTGGCTCTAGCGGCCCTGACTTGCCTATCTCTGATGATTTCAGCAAGTTCATCATCATCAGCTTCGTCTTCTTCAGACGACACTTGGAAGGCGACCTGCTTCTTCTGAGGACTAGGGCGAGGACCTCGTCCAGCAGTGGCATTTGTCTTCAGCAGAGAAGGACCCGTTGAAGAATTTGGTGTGGCTGAGGAACTAGCTGAGACTCCTGAGGCAATGGAGATGCCTGTAGTCCTTTGGCACGTGACAAGATGCACAGGTGCTGAGGACTTTCTCGGAGCAGCTGAGGACTTTGGAGGAGCTGCTGAGGACTTTGGAGGAGCAGGAGCAACATGAGGAATTGGCCTTGAGGGCTTTGAAGATTCTGGCCGTGAGGGCATTGCTGAGGAACTTCGCCTTGAGGGCACTGAAGGTGAAGCACTTGGCTTACGTGCAGGCTTCTTTTCCATAGATTTCTTCGGCTTGACAGAGGCCTCAGTGGCAGCAGCAGCAACAGAGTCTTCATTGAATTTCCTCACTACTTCTTTTGCCTGTTTGGCCAACTTGACCTGGCGCTTGGCCCATTCTTCAGGATAGTCCTCACCGCGCTTGAGGCTGGTGGGATCCGCTTCTTGGCCAGGTGTCAATGGAGGTCTTGAGCATGGATGATTTAGAGCGAATTTCTTCATGTACTTGGGAGTTACATACCTGTACTCCCTCCACTCTCTTGCCCATCTCCTTTTGTAGCGACCCAACCTCAAACTGTCAAGTCTCTGTGCTTCAGTGTCATCCCTGGATCGGTAATGCTGACACACACAGTACTCGAAGGATTTATAACAGAGTATGTAGGATCGAAAATATGTCTAGAGGGGGGTGATTAGACTACTTAACCAAATAAAAATCTATCCTTTTCCCAATTTTAGTTCTTGGCATATTTTAGCTATCTTAGCACAAGTCAAGCACAATTCAAGCAAGCATGCAAAGAGTATATGAGCAGCGGAAAATAAAGCATGCAACTTGCAAGAATGTAAAGGGAAGGGTTTGGAGGATTCAAACGCAATTCGAGACACGGATGTTTTTGGCGTGGTTCCGATAGGTGGTGCTATCGTACATCCACGTTGATGGAGACTTCAACCCACGGAGGGTAACGGTTGCGCGAGTCCACGGAGGTCTCCACCCACGAAGGGTCCACGAAGAAGCAACCTTGTCTATTCCATCACGGTCGTCGCCCACGAAGGACTTGCCTCACTAGCTCTTCACGAAGTAGGCGATCTCCTTGCCCTTACAAACTCCTTGGTTCAACTCCACAATCTTGTCGGAGGCTCCCAAGTAACACCTAGCCAATCTAGGAGACACCACTCTCCAAGAAGTAACAAATGGTGTGTTAATAATGAACTCCTTGCTCTTGTGCTTCAAATGATAGTCTCCCCAACACTCAACTCTCTCTCATAGGATTTGGATTTGGTGGAAAGAAGATTTGGGTGGAAAGCAACTTGGGGAAGTCTAGAGATCAAGATTCATATGGTAGGAATGGAATATCTTGAGCTCAACACAAGGGTAGGTGGTTCTCTCTCAGAAAATGTGTATTGGAAGTGAAGATCTGTTCTGATGGCTCTCTCTACGAATGAAGAGTGGGTGGAGGGGTATATATAGCCTCCACACAAAATCTAACCGTTACACACAGTCTGCCAAACTCGGTGGGACCGAATCATTAAACTCGGTCAGACCGATTCAGCAAACCTAGTGACCATTAGGATTTTCGGTGGGACTGAGATGCAACTCGGTAGGACCGATATGGTTAGGGTTAGGGTATAACGTAATCTCAGTGTGACCGATTACACAAACTCGGTGGGATTGATTTTGGTAATAAGCTAACCAGAGAGTTGGTCAGGTGAACTCGGTGGGACCGATTTGCTCTTTTCGGTGAGACCAAAATGTTACGAAAGGGAAAAAGTGAGTTGACATTGCAATTTCGGTGGGACCGATCGCTCACTTTGGTTGGACCGAAACGTTACGAAGGGAAACAGAGAAATTGCAATCCCATCTCGGTGAGACCGAGATCCCTATCGGTGAAACCGATTTGCTAGGGTTTTGTGGCAATGGCTATGACATGTGAAACTCGGTGGCTCCGGATAGAAAGAATTGGTGGGGCTGAGTTTGACTTTTGGTTTAGGTCATATGTGGATATGGAAAGGTAGTTGAGGATTTTGGAGCATATCACTAAGCACATGAAGCAAGAGGCTCATTAAGCAACACATCATCCCTCCTTAATAGTATTGGCTTTTCCTATGGACTCAATGTGATCTTGGATCACTAAAATATAAAATGTAGAGTCTTGTCCTTGAAGTTTGAGCCAATCCTTTGTCCTTATAATTTTGAGGGATCCACTTTCCTCATCCATGCCATGCCATCCATTGAGCTTTTCCTGAAATATTCATCTTGGAATAATGTTAGCTCAATGAGCTATATGTTGTTAGGAATTACCAAAACCACCCAGGGATAGTTGCACTTTCAATCTCCCCCTTTTTGGTAATTGATGACAACATATAGATCAAAGCTTCGACAAATGATAATAAGAATGAAATATATCGTCGCTTTGAGAAGTATGTGATAAGTAAGAGCTCCCCCTAAATTTGTGCATATTTTAAGATTTGCTTTGGACTGCAAATGCACAAAGAGTTAGAATCATGGGTTACTCTTCCATGTCACATACATCTTGGTGGAGCGCTCAAAATGATACGAATTAAATACATGCACTCATCACCAAGCAAAGTGAATGATCAAAATAAGGATAAACTGATAATAGCATCCAACAAGCATTAAGTGTAGCTTATGATCAAACACATGATCATCAATGTCTCACAAATTACGGCATAGTATCTCAAGCACTCAAAAGCAAATAAAGTTCAACCAAGAAGACAAGAGAGAACAAATGCAAACTCTCTCTCTCTCTCTCTCGAAGCATATGATCTATACATTTTTCTCCCCCTTTGGCAACAAGTTACCAAAAAGTTCATAGAAAATGCATAGTACTAAACGACTCTCAGGCTTGGTCTTCAGTTGGTGGAGTCCGGATAACGCCAAGGACAAAGGCTTCAGTAGAAGTGGTTGGAGCCGCTGGGGTAGGAGCTGGTGCTGGTGGAACTGAAGCTGTAGCTGGTGCAGAAGTGGTGGCTCTGGTGTCAGGAACTGGCACTGCAGATGATCTCTGAGCTCTGGGCACCCTGGGAAATGCATCGGTTGTGGTTTTTCCCTTCCTCTCCTGCATATCATCTTGTAGTTGTTCCACGGCAGACTGAACCTCTGTTACTTTCACATCCAGGTCATAGAACTTTTGTTCCATGATTCTTTCCAGGCTCTCTTGGTTTCGAGTCAGGGTGGCTAGTCCTTTCTCAATTCTTAGAGTGGATGCTATCAGGTAACTGAGCTGCTCCTGCTTGTTCTTCAAGAAGTACTCAGATGCCTCCTCTTGAGTTGGCATCTTGGCAGCTTTCTCCATCTTTGCCTTCTCCTTCTTTGCTTGAGCATGTGCAGATGATGGTTCATTCTCATTCATGACAACCTGATTGTCTTCAAAGTCTGGATGGATGGGCAGGTGTTCCTTGTCCAACAGGTATGTGCCTGTGCCCATCTTTGAGTTGATTAGCTCTTGAATTTGTGGGGCATATCCACAGCTCCTCCTCTGATCATCTGCTGTCCTCTTAATGGTTTCTACCATGAGGCTCATCACCTTGAATTTTTGTGGCACATCAAATATGTGGAGCATGTTTATTGCATGGCCTCGGATCATCTTGTGATCACCTGAATTGGGCAATAGAGTGTGCCTCAGAATCCAGTTGATAGTGGGCAGCCCTGACAGAAGGTAATGCACTGAGCCAAACTTGAAAGTGTCAAGTGCTTTGTTTGGGATCTCCTTGTACATGTTGGACATGGAATCGTGATCCATCTTCTTCTTGGCATATATATCCAA
This sequence comes from Aegilops umbellulata, assembly GCA_032464435.1. Classification (NCBI taxonomy): domain Eukaryota; kingdom Viridiplantae; phylum Streptophyta; class Magnoliopsida; order Poales; family Poaceae; genus Aegilops; species Aegilops umbellulata. The sequence continues at coordinate 66,326,872 of CP136060.1, read as the reverse complement.
GTCATCTTCCTGCTCTTCTGGGGCACTGATCAGTTGTGCCCATTCAGCAACTGTAGACTGATATCTGGTTCCTTCTGATATCCACACTATCCTGCTATCTGGATAGAAGTGTGCTGTGGAGTAGAATTGCATGATGAGCTCCTCATTCCACTTTGTGAGCTTCTGCCCAACAAAGTCTGCAACTCCACAACCCTTTGAAGTTGTCATACACTCCAGGATAGTGTTCTTCGTTTTCCTTGATGCATTCCCAATCAACCCATCTCATGTCACATACTATGGGCTTCTTATCCAGCAGCACTGTCTCATAGATGTCTTGCTGTTCCTTGGTGTGAAACCTGTAATCCACAGCAGTTCTTCTCCTTGAAGCATATGGATCTGCTTCTCTCCACTTCTTCAGCCCTAAATCTCTTCTAATTTTCATGTCCTCAGCCACAAGATGAGCATCATTGTGGTCTGGGATCTTGGGCTTGAGCTTCCTGAGCACTTGTCCTTCTTCTTCTTCAGCAATGTCAGGCACTGGGGCCTTGTTCTTTTCAACAGCAGATATGTTCCTGGTGTTTCTCTTTGGTGCATTCTTGGGCTTAGATGCAGCTTTGGGTGCTTCCTTGGGCTTGGATGCAGTAGCCCCTGACCTTATGGCATCACCCATAAGCTTCTGTGCCTTGGGTGCTGGAGCAGCAACCTCTTCTTCCTCTTCTTCATCTGAGGAATGCTTTTCAAACTCATCCATTGGATCAACCTTCTTGCACCATCTGCCCCTTTTTCTTTCCTTCTTTTCTTTCACAGCCTCATCTTCTCCAGTTGACTTGGAGGGTTTCTGAGAGGATGCCTTGGCTTTGGATATTGGTTGTCTCCCTACTGTCCTTTTGATTTTCAGTCCTGGCTTTGTGGCTGCAGCTGAGCCATACTCTTTCTTGAGCACCTTCTTCTTGGATGTGGCTTCCTCTTCTGCCACATAGTCCTCATCCTCTGATTCAGAAGTTCTCTTCTTGTTTGCTCTAGTGGCAGCTTTAGGAAGATTGCTTGGGGTGCTCCTGCTACCCTCATCAGAACTGCTAGAGGGACTAGTGCCCTCACTCAAATGAGCCTGCTCCTCAGATTTGTTCTGGTTGTCACTTTGATCAGACATGTTGCAAATTCAGACTGCTGACCCTGTGAATAGTTTATAGATGAGATAGAGTGGATGAGCATCACAAAATGCAGAGATTTTTGCAAAAGAATGAGTCAAAAACTTAGTTTTAGTTTTCCACGGAAAGCATTTCGGATCAACCGATTTGCAAACTCGGTGATACCGAAGCATCTTTTGGAACCAAAACAAGTGAACTCGGTCAGACCGAGTCACAGTTCGGTGGCACCGAGACTGCTAGGGTTTCACAAACTCCTAAACTCGGTCTCACCGATTTGTAATTCTCAGTCAGACCGAGAACCACATGTGCAATGGCCGTGGCCGAATCGGTGGAACCAAGTTCCGCAACCCGGTGGGTCCGAGATGGTTTCGGCGGAAACCTAAACCAAAATTTTCGAATCTCAACTATTCTATGGATTGTTTTGACTGGATAGGAGTGTTTCAATCGTAGCAAGAATTATAAAGAACACAATGTGCTAGGAATTGGACGGGGAATAGCACTGTGATCGAGTCCATACCATAGTTCGGCGGCGGACTCGCTACGACGGCAACGGCGGAGACAAATTCCGTTGACGCCGGCGGAGACCAGCGACAGGAGGCGGCTGGCGACGAGGAGGACGATCCGGAGACCCAGGAGGCAGAGCGAGCTATGCGTGGGCGAAGAGGTTTCAGAGAAATTTCCAAAAAAAATCCCGTGAGTATATATAGCCCGACCCTGTCGGTGTGACCGAGTGGAACAACTCGGTGGCACCGAGATGCATAACTGTTGATAGTTATGGCAACTCGGTGTGACCGAAATGTTCAAATCGGTTGCACCGAGGTGAAAACCTAGATCGACTAAGTGATCTCGGTATGACCGAAATGTAGGGATCAGTCAGACCGAAAAGCAGAAAGAAGTTTTGGAAGTTTAAGTCTATGACAAATCGGGGACTCCGACTGCTCCTCACACAAAGTGGTTTGAATCTGACTTGATCAAAATTTGTGATGTAGCATGAATAGAGTTTGAGACGAGAAAAGCATAGATAGCTAGAGAAGGTTCTTAGGCATTCTTGTCCATCCACTTGGCAAGGAAAAAGGAAAACCAATCAATCCAAAACAACAAGTGGATGTCCTCGAATGAGCTAAATATGCATTCAACATGCTCACACAATAAAATGGCAATTGAAATATGTGTCAAAGCATGCACAACCAATTCTAGCATCTATCAAGCAATTGGCGATGACTAGGTCATCTATATATGAGTATATTGACTTAGGAGTCAAATGAGAACATTTGATCATAGGTCATACTCATCGTTTAAGTACAAGTGGGGTTACCACTTTTACATAAAGCATTGTTGTGTTCACATCATTAGAGTTGCTTTAGCTCAATTCTTAGAGTAAAGCTCCCCCTAGATGTGATATCTCCCCTAAGAGGGATGAACTAACCTTGGGTTTTGTCGATGATGACTTCATGTAGATGTTGAAGATGTGGATGCTCAATGTTGACGTAGATCAATTGGAGCTATCCATTGGAGTGAATTGCACTTTCAATACCTACATGGGTTAGTCGCACAAGGAACAACACAAGGATATCCATAGACATAGAGTGATGCACACACAAGATGATGTCTATGAAAGCTTTTAGGTTACCTTGTCCCTTGACTTACCAACAAGAGGGTTTTTGACTCCTTGAACTAGTGTAAGATATGGAAGTTGATTGCACTTGTTCTTGCCAAAATGATACGAGTGAAGTATGTTGGCGGAGTCACCCTCAAGAACTCTCTAGTTCTTCTTCTTTTGGATCCACACCATCTTGATGGGAATCCTTGGAGTTGTAGTCGTACTTGATGAAGTGGAACTTGAAGTAGTCTTGGGAATCCACTTGACTAAGGTCTTAGGAGCTTCTTCAAATGCATCAATTTCCTCTTGAAGCTTGTCCTTGCCTTTTTGCTTGTAGTCTTGTGGTGGAAGATCATCTTGAGATTGTGTCCCTTTGAAAGAAGTAGGATCATACTTCTCTTGTTGTGGAACAAACTTTGTCCTGGGGTATTGATCTTCTTCCCACTCAACTCCATTGGCATTGAACTTTCGTTCAAAACCAACACCTTGAATCTTCCGGTGCCTTCCTTGCTTGCGTACAATTTCCTCGAATTGCTTACTCCCGGCAAGGCTCTTGTACACTCATTTCTCTATAATTCCCTTCAATAGGCTATTTTCTTGCTCAAGTGTAACTTGGCTAAGAAAATCATTAGTGGAATCAAGAGAGCTACTAGAAGCAACAATATTGGATTTAACATGATCATTGTTACTACTAGAGGAAGAATCTTTCTTGTTCTTGTTACTAGACTTGACTTGAGGCATGTAAGTGGATAAGAGTAACGCTTGGCAATGTAAGAAGAACTTTTCTTACGAAGATCATCATTGATTGCTTTGAAGAACTCATGCTCTTGCTCAAGGTTGAGCTTTTCAAAGCATAATTTCTCATGTGTTCTTAAAAGTTCTCGATGATCTTCTAAGATAGTTTCATGAGCTAACTTAAGAGTGTTTAGTTCTTTAGTTAGAGCCTCAATCTTCTCCTTATCATTGTCATTCGTTTTATCTTGATTAGAATGATTAATTGATGTTTCATCATAGTATTCATCACTAGAGTTGTCAACAAGTAAATCATCATCACCTAACAAGTCATCTTCATCACTATTGAAATCAACATACTCGGGGTGTGATACCTTTGGGCCTTTAGCCATGAAGCATGTTCCAACTCCTTCATTTGGTGAGTCAAATATGTCGTAAGAGTTGGTTGACACAAGTGCTAGACCGGCAACACCTTCATCTTGAGTATATTCGGAATCAGAGTGATAACTTCTCTCGGAGTGGTTGTCGGAGTCGGAGCCGGATACCCATTCACCAACATGAGCTTGATGTCTTCGTTTTGTGTAGCTCCTTGATGACTTTTCTTTTCTTTCCGAATCCTTGCTTCTCCGTGAGTGTCTTCGTTCATAACGATCATCTCTACTCCTTCTTTCTCTAGATGGTGATTCCTCTCTTCTCCTTCTTATTTTGGGAGAGTCTTCTCTTCTCTTGTAGGGAGCCGTACACTCATTGGAATAGTGTACGGGTCTTCCACAATTGTAGCAGTTTCGCTCTCGGTTAGAAGATCTTTTGTCATTCTAGGACCTTGACTTGGAGCTTCTATCTTTGCTTCTATTCTTGTAGAACTTGTTGAAGTTCTTCACCATTAAGCTAAATTCTTCATTGAAGGTTTGCTTCTCACTTGATGATGTGGGGGCTTCACATGAGGCTTTGTAAGCTCCACTTGATTTGTTGTGAAGTTCCTCTTTATCCTTGAGTGACATCTCATGAGCAACAATTCTTCCAATGACTTCGGTTGGCTTGAGATCTTTGTAATTGGGCATCATTTGGATCAATGTGCACACGGTATCATATTTTCCATCCAAGGCTCTTAGGATCTTCTTGATGATGAATCTATCAGTCATCTCTTCACTCCCTAAGCCGGCAATCTCATTTGTGATAAGAGCAAGCCTAGAGTACATTTCAGCGACACCTTCACCATCCTTCATTTTGAACTTGTCAAGTTGACTTTGAAGCACATCCAATTTGGATTCCTTGATGGAGTCGGTACCTTCGTGCATGTCAATCAAAGTATCCCAAATTTCCTTTGCATTCTCAAGATGGCTGATTTTGTTGAATTCTTCGGGGCACAGTCCATTGAAGAGAATATCACAAGCTTGAGCGTTGTATTGCAGCATCTTCAACTCTTCCATGGTAGCTTCGCGGTTTGGTTCTTTCCCATCAAATAAGTCACCTTGCAAGCCAACACACACAATAGCCCGAACAGCGGGGTTATGTCCAAGAACATGCATTTTCATTTTATGCTTCCAACTAGCAAAATTAGTACCATCAAAGTAAGGACCTCTACGGTGATAATTTCCCTCGCTAGACGCCATACTCTCCTAGGTTGTGAAACCAAGGCTATGACCACCAAAAGCTATGGAAATCAAAGCAAATGGAGACCAAAGCTCTAATACCACTTGTAGGGTCGGAAGTATGTCTAGAGGAGGGGAGATTAGACTACTTGACCAAATAAAAATCTATCCTTTTCCCAATTTTAGTTCTTGGCATATTTTAGCTATCTTAGCACAAGTCAAGCACAATTCAAGCAAGCATGCAAAGAGTATATGAGCAGCGGAAAATAAAGCATGCAACTTGCAAGAATGTAGGCGTGGTTCCGATAGGTGGTGCTATCGTGCATCCATGTTGATGGAGACTTCAACCCACGGAGGGTAACGGTTGCGCGAGTCCACGGAGGGCTCCACCCACGAAGGGTCAACGAAGAAGCAACCTTGTCTATTCCATCACGGCCGTCGCCCACGAAGGACTTGCCTCACTAGCGGTAGATCTTCACGAAGTAGGCGATCTCCTTACCCTTAAAAACTCCTTGGTTCAACTCCACAATCTTGTCGGAGGCTCCCAAGTAACACCTAGCCAATCTAGGAGACACCACTCTCCAAGAAGTAACAAATGGTGTGTTGATGATGAACTCCTTGCTCTTGTACTTAAAATGATAGTCTCCCCAACACTCAACTCTCTCTCACAGGATTTGGATTTGGTGGAAAGAAGATTTGAGTGGAAAGCAACTTGGGGAAGGCTAGAGATCAAGATTCATATGGTAGGAATGGAATATCTTGAGCTCAACACAAGGGTAGGTGGTTCTCTCTCAGAAAATGTGTATTGGAAGTGAAGATCTGTTCTGATGGCTCTCTCTACGAATGAAGAGTGGGTGGAGGGGTATATATAGCCTCCACACAAAATCTAACCGTTACACACAGTCTGCCAAACTCGGTGGGACCGAATTGTTAAACTCGGTCAGACTGATTCAGCAAACCTAGTGACCGTTAGGATTTTCGGTGGGACTGAGATGCAACTCGGTAGGACCGATATGGTTAGGGTTAGGGCATAACGTAATCTCGGTATGACCGATTACACAAACTCGGTGGGACCGATTTTGGTAATAAGCTAACCATAGAGTTGGTCAGGTGAACTCGGTGGGACCGATTCGCTCTTTTCGGTGAGACCGAAATGTTATGAAAGGGAAACAGTGAGTTTACATTGCATTCTCGGTGGGACCGATCGCTCACTTCGGTTGGACCGAAACGTTACGAAGGGAAATAGAGAAATTGCAATCCCATCTCGGTGAGACCGAGATCCCTATCGGTGAAACCGACTTGCTAGGGTTTTGTGGCAGTGGCTATGACATGTGAAACTCGGTGGCTCCGGATAGAAAGAATTGGTGGGGCCGAGTTTGACTTTTGGTTTAGGTCATATGTGGATATGGAAAGGTAGTTGAGGATTTTGGAGCATATCACTAAGCACATGAAGCAAGAGGCTCATTAAGCAACACCTCATCCCTCCTTAATAGTATTGGCTTTTCCTATGGACTCAATGTGATCTTGGATCACTAAAATATAAAATGTAGAGTCTTGTCCTTGAAGTTTGAGCCAATCCTTTGTCCTTATAATTTTAAGGGATCCACTTTCCTCATCCATGCCATGCCATCCATTGAGCTTTTCCTGAAATATTCATCTTGGAATAATGTTATCTCAATGAGCTATATGTTGTTAGGAATTAGCAAAACCACCCAGGGATAGTTGCACTTTCCGAGTAGCAATCACACACTTATTACATCGAATGTCTCAAAAGAGAACTTATTACAATAATATGGCTTAAAGCCATCTAATGCGATAACAGCGGAAGGCTTGGAAGATAAAGTGAGTCCATCAACTCCAACGGCATAGTTGAGCTGCATGGCAACGACCTAACGAACCTTACTCCTCGTCTGAAAAGTCTGCAACATAATACGTTGCAGCCCGAAACGGGTCAGCACATGGAATATGCTGGCAATATAACACAATAGAGCATGAACAAAATAATGCTATCACTACATGCATATTTGGCTGGTGGAAAGCTCTATGGTTATAGTTTTTGCGGAAAGCCAATTTTTCCCTACAACAAAGGAATGGATTTTAATTTAACTATCATGGTGGTTGAACAACATTGAGAAGGCACCCCCAACTCAATCCCAATTAAAGTGATTAACAACCCAACAATATTGATTAAAAGTGATGAGATACTTAATGCAACGCCCCGGATTCGATGCGCCAGGTGTCCACCAGCTATTCGCCGTCATTGCCATGTCAAGTGCTTGCGTGTCGCACTTTGCCATGTCATCATCTGCATTTCATATCATGTCATCATGTGCATCGCATTTGCATACGTGTTCGTCTCATGCATCCGAGCATTTTCCCCGTTGTCCGTTTTGCAATCCGGCACTCCTATGTCACCCGGCGCCCCCTCTTGTCTTTTTCATGTGCGGGTGTTAAACTTTCTCGGAATGGACCTAGGTTTGCCAAGCGGCCTTGGTATAGCACCGGTAGACCGCCTGTCAAGTTTCGTGCCATTTGGAGTCCGTTTGATACTCCAACGGTTAACGGGGTAGCTGCAAAGCCCTCTTTGTGTTGCAGCCCAACACCCCTCCTAAGTGGCACAAAACCCACCTAAACCCATTCCATCATCTCGGTCGTTCGATCACGATCGCGTGGCCGAAAACCGCACTCCATTTGGAGCTTCCTAGCTTCCTCTACCTATAAATATGTGCCTCCCCCGTCCAAATCGCAGTTGAAACCCTAGCAAACTCCTCCCCGCGCGGCCGGACGCGTCCATGCCGCGCCGGACACGTCCGCCGCCCCGCAGCCACGTCGCCCGGACCAATCCGGGGCCGACACGTCATCGCCGCCGTCTCCTCGCCCAATGGGACGCCGCCGCGTGGCACCCACGCCCACTTCCCCGTGCCGCCGCGTGCCAGGCCCGCCGGGGCCCAGGCGGGGCCCTCCCAGCCCGCACCGCGCGCCCGCCCGCTTGCTCGAGGCCGCCGCTCGCCGCCTCTTCTTCGCCGGCCGCCGCCCCCGCGCGCTGGTAACCGCGCCCGCCGCCGCCGCGGAGCTCCTCGCGCCCGCCGGCAACCTCCTCCGCCTCCCCGCGCCGGGATCTGGCCGGATCCGGCAAGATCCGGCCCGGATCCGCCATCTCCGGTCGTCCCTCGTCTTCCCCGGCCACAGCTCCGGCGACCCCGCTCCGACGAGCCTTGGTTTCTGTGCCCGTTGACTTTTTCCCCGAGGTTGACCCGGATTTTCTCTAAGTCCCGAAATTATTGACATTATCATGCCATGTTCATCGCATCATAACTCTTTGCATATAGCTCCGTTTTGCATGCACGATATATCGAAAAGTTCATCTGGTTGTGATCCTCATTTTGTACCATTGTGTCATTTTCATTTGAGCTCATCTTGATACCCGAAATGCTGTTAGAAGAGAGCTATGTGATGTTAGTTTCAAATTCTTATCAGAACATGCACTTTTGCCATTTTGCTAAGATTGATGTGTGCATCCTATGATATTGAGCTCTACATGTGTTTTGATATATGTCATGCCATCTTTCCAGGGGTGTATGCCATGTATTTTTGTGATCTATGCGGTGACTAGCACAAGCATGCAAAGTAGCCTCCGTGATGTTGCTGATTTCAGAGATTCAGAATTTCACCAAGTCTTTGTCTGCTGTTATTTTGATGCCATGTATTCATGTTGCTACAGTGAGATCCATGCCTCTTTTGAGGATGATCAGTAAGGATGTTTTGTAGATATGGTTATTCTCTATCCATCCATGCCTCTGTTTGCATTTATGGAGCACCTTAGCTTGACTCAATGGAGCTCTACTTTTGCCATAAAATGTTCCTGGCAGATTGTTTACGTGTTATTCAATTTTGCCAAGGTTGTTGTAGTTGATCCTTGCGTGCTATGTTGTTGTTCTTGCCATGCCTATCTTCTATGCCATGTCTAGTTGCTGGGTGTATGCTTAGTTTGTCATGAAATGCCTCTTAGTGAGTGCATCGAGCTCGTAAACATACCTACCTGTTATCTGTTTTGCCATGCTCCAGATTTTCACCAAGTCTGAATCTGCTTATGTTTTTGCTATGTTCACATGCTTGCAATTGTATTTTATGATCCCTTTTGGCTTATGGTCAGTAAGGGACTTTTGTTATATGCTTGGAGTAGATTCACGCCATGCTCGACTTTGACATGATAGCTTGCTGTAACATGTCGTTTGATAGCTCTAAACATTGCAACCTGATGTTATTTCTGCCATGTCCTGAAATTCTGCCAAGTCTGTGAACCTGTTATTATTTGCAATCTTGCCATGTCCTTTTGAGCATGTTCTAGTAGTTTCTGGAGTTAGCTCAGTGTTCATGTTTTGTCATGCTTTACCTGTACATCGTGTCCATTCCTTTCGTTTTCATGATAATATCCTGTAGCATGTTGTTTTGACGCTTGCTAGATGCCTAGTTGCTGTTTTGGGCAGATTGTTGTTATATCTTGTATAGGGTGTATGTGTTGCACCGTTGCTCCGTTTTGAGTGTGCTCTATATGGAACTTGCTTAGGATTGCATGTAGCTTCCTATTATCATGTTGCATCCTTGTTTTGATGTGTTTGCTTAATGTTTGAATGCATTTTTGCATCAATGCCATGCTTATCTAGTTTTGCTCATATCTTCTAGACCGTAACTCCGAATCTAATGATCTTTATATGTAACTTGACTAGAATTTCGTGTAGATCATGTTGGTGCATCTTAACTTGCTATTTAACCACTTTAACATAAGGTTTATTCAGATCTGGACCAGTTTCGAAATTTGCATATGAGGACTTACCGGAGTTGTTATATGTCGTTTCCGGCCTCATTTAAACTTCACTTGATGTGTTGTTCTTGTATGCATCATCTCTTGCCATGAGTAGCTTCATGTAGCCTTGTCATGCATCATACTTGGTTGAGCATCATGCCTTGTTCATGTGTGGTGTGTTACTGTGTTGTGTGCTTCTTCTCGCTAGTTCCCGTTTCGTTGCGATCGTGAGGATTCGTTCGTCTACGCTTGGTTCGTCTTCGTGGCTTCATCTTCTTCACGGACTCGTTCTTCTTCCTTGCGGGATTTCAGGCAAGATGACCGTCACCTTGGATCTCATTACTATCATTGCTATGCTAGTTGCTTCGTTCTACCGCTATGTTGTGTTACCTACCACTTGCTGCTCAAGCCTCCCAAATTGCCATGAACCTCTGACCTTTGTTACCCTTCCTAGCAAACCGTTGTGTGGCTATGTTACCTCTTTTGCTCAGCCCCTCTTATAGCGTTGCTAGTTGCAGGTGAAGGTGAAGATTGCTCCATGTTGGTTTATGTTTATGTTGGGATATCACAATATCTCTTATATTATTAATGCATCTATATACTTGGTAAAGGGTGGAAGGCTCGGCCTTATGCCTGGTGTTTTGTTCCACTCTTGCCGCCCTAGTTTCCGTCATATCGTTATTATGTTCCCGGATTTTGTGTCCCTAACACGGTTGGGTGATTCATGGGACCCCCTTGACAGTTCGCTTTGAATAAGACTCCTCCAGCAAGGCCCAACATTGGTTTTACCATTTGCCTCACCTATGCCCTTTTTCCCTTGGGTTTCCGGAGCCCAAGGGTCATCTTTATTTTAGCCCCCCCGGGCCAGTGCTCCTTCGAGTGTTGGTCCGAACCGAGCAGCCTGCGGGCCACCTCGGGGAAACTCGAAGTCTGGTTTTACTCGTAGCTTGACTTATTCGGTGTGCCCTGAGAACGAGGTACGTGCGACTCCTATCGGGATTTGTCGGCACACCCGGGTGGCTTTGCTGGTCTTGTTTTATTACTGTCGAAATGTCTTGTAGTCGGGATTCCGAGACTGATCGGGTCTTCCCGGGGAGAAGGAATATCCTTCATTGATCGCGAGAGATTATCATGGGCTAAGTTGGGACACCCCTGCAGGGTTTGAACTTTCGAAAGTCGTGCCCGCGGTTATGGGCAGATGGGAATTTGTTAATGTCCGATTGTAGAAAACCCGAAGTTGATCTTATTTAAAATACATCAACCACGTGTGTAACCGTGATGGTCTCTTCTCGGCGGAGTCCGGGAAGTGAACACGGTGTTGGAGTTATGTTTGACGTAGGTTGTTCTAGGATCACTTCTTGATCATAGATCATCGACCGTGCTTTTGCCTCTCTTCTCACTCTTATTTGCGTATGCTAGCCACCATACTCTACTTAGTCGCTGCTGCAACCTCAACAGTTTACCCCTTTCTTACCCATTAAGCTTTGCTAGTCTTGATACCCATGGTAATGGGATTGCTGAGTCCTCGTGGCTCACAGATTACTACACCACCAGTTGCAGGTACAGGTTATGCGATGATCATGACGTGAGAGCGATGTTTATTTGTGTTGGAGTTCTTCTTCTGCTTCTTCTTCGATTGAGGGATAGGTTCCTAGTCGGCAGCCTGGGCTAGCAGGGTGGATATTGTTTGAGTTGTTGTTTATGTTTCATCCGTAGTCGGATGTTGATCTTGTATATGATGTGTTGTTGTATTCATGTGACATTGTATGTCTTGGTTGTATCCCCACTATTATGTAATGTTGATGTAATGATATCCACCTTGCAAAAGCGTCTTCAAGATGCGCTTCTATCCTTGGTGGGACCTTCGAGTTCCTTTAGGATATGGTCGCATCTTGGGCGTGATAAGTTGGTATCAGAGCCTCGACCGACCCTAGGATCCCCCTTGATTGATCGTGTAGTTTGGCCGATGTCGAGTCTAGAAAAAAAAACTTTTTCAGAGTCTAGTTATATCGGAGAGTAGGATTTCTTTTTACTCCTCTGCCCCTTCGTCGCTCTGGTGAGAAATCTTGTCGTATGTGTTTTGAACTACTCCTCTTCCTGTTCAAATTTTTATTTAGGATCACGTGGTTATTTTTCATTCGTTTGCCATCCTCTTTTCAATCCGGCGCATTTCTCTTCGAGTGGATTCGATCCTCGCCATCTTTTGCGAGATCAGTCCTCAGTGCTTTCTCAACCGATGTCGTTTTCCCCGTCCCAAGTTGTTTTTTTTTTCACCCGCCCACCCTTCTTCCTGTCAGAACCGGAGTCCGTAATCGAGTATCCATCATACTCATGCGAAACCTTTGCATTCTCTGCTCACTTATTCCAACCGGTGTTTTTCCCCTTGCAAGTTATTCGTCGGTTCCCCGTTCCAAGTTGCCTGTGTTTTTTTCCCGCCCTCCCTCCCTTTTATTCTGGAGTGTGAGCCTCTATTCGAGCAATCTATTTCATTCGTGCGGAATATCTTCAATCTTTCCTCAATTGTCTCAACCGGTGAAGTCTCGTCTAGTTCATCATTGTTCGTCGCATTTTCTTTCCGGTAGATCCAATTCAAGTTTTTCGTTGTCGATCATATTCTTTTACTCGACTCAAGTTTTCCCTTTGCTCGTTCTCATCTCGCCATTCTATTATCCCGGAGTGTTGAAGACATCTCAGAAGATTCGTGTTTGCATCCATTTATTTCGAGGCTGTCACCTTATTCTAATCTTTCAATTGTTCCGGTGCATCGTCTCTTCTTCAATACCCTTCCAACGGTGTTTCTTTTCAGTGGGCCCTAACCCACAGGTCTTTTCCCAGGATCTTACCTGACTCTTCTAATTGCCCGGAGGTAGGCTCAAATTCTTTTCAAAATATTACGTAAGTATGGATTTCATCAGTCAGATGCCTCCTCCAAGATCGCTCCCAAATTCTTTCATGTTCGGATCAATCTTTTCTCTTTTCATTCCCCGGAGTATCTCAACAAATTTTGATGGTGTTTCCCGTCGTTATGTGAAAATCGAAGTAGAGTTTTCCCTAAATCTTGTTCGTTCTCCCGGAGATTCACGGATCTAGCTCGATGTTATCCTATCTAATTGTTTCTAGTTGTGCAATTCTTTTCATCCATCCGGAGTATTTCAGGAGTTGTTTTTCCCTCTCGATCATCCGGAGGCTATCTTTTCAGAAGATTTCTTCGTTCTAAATTTTCATATTCGTTCTCCAATTATTCTATATTCGTGCCCCTTCGTTCGTCTCAATATTTTTCCGGTGCTTCATCGAAGTTCTAATCAGTTCGCGATCTCTTCGTTCTCGTGCGTCTTGTTTTACTCAAGTATCTTTGTTCATTTTCTAATTCTTCCCGGTGATTCATCCTCTTTTCTTCGTTCATTTTCATTCTTACGGTGGGTCGTTGAAGATTCTTTTTTGTTGTTAAATATCAATCCATTCGTTTCGTTTCTATCCTACCGGTGGCTCATGAAGACCTTCCCAAATTTGGCGTTATATCTTCCCCTAATATTTTCCCAATGCGAATAAGTGGTATGCAATCCATTGCTTCTCATCAAGTTAATTGGTGGAGGATAAGCATAACATAATTCTTATTATCCTTTCATCAAGTTAATTAATTCTTTTCTTCGAGGATTGTTCGTGATGAGCGATTTCTCGATTCTAAGTTGTTCGTATTTTCTTTTCCGGAGTTCCAAGTCTTCTCGTTGTTCCGTCGCGAAGCCCCATCTAAATCATCGCAAGGCTTTAATCTTATTCTTTCATCCTTCAATTTAATCTCGTCATCCTTTATTTTACCGGAGTTCTTCACGGTGGTCCATTAAGGATTTAATTCATTCTTCGAGTGTTCATCAAGAGTCTTGTTCAAGGAGTTCTAGTATCTTTTCTTCTAGCATCTCCAAGCGCAATTAATTCTCCGCATTCTGTTGCAATGGAGTTTTGCATTTCTTCGTTCTTCGCAGCTATTCAATCTTTTCCGCTTGTGGTCGGTTATCTCCTAATAATTTTGAGATGTTATCCATAAGTCCACAACAAGCTTATTCTTTTCGTTGTTGATTTTCTCAACAACTCCGCTCAGTCCTTTCTTCTATGGATGCTTTCTATTTCATTCGTGGTATAAGTTGTCATTTTCTTCCCCGTTCTTCTCATTCCAATCTTTTAATTCTCCCGGAGGTTTTGTGTTGTTCCTCTCGTCAAGTATCATTCCATCTTCTCAAGTTCATGTTCTAATCTTTCCATGTTTAACCGGAGTGTAGCCTAATTCTTTCGTTCTTATTCCTTTGCGAACCGGAGTGGTTTCGAATCCATTTTTGTTTCGGAGCCTTGATTCTTGTCATATTCGTCGTTTCTTTTTCTTCCTACTCGAGCGTTCTTGACTTTGCTCATCTTCTCTCTTTTCTTCTTATCTCACCTCATTCCTTTTTTCTCTTCCGTCTCGGTCCTAAGATCTCGGGACGAGATCTCTTGTTAGTGGAGGAGAGTTGTAACGCCCCGGATTCGATGCGCCAGGTGTCCGCCAGCTATTCGCCGTCATTGCCATGTCAAGTGCTTGCCTGTCGCACTTTGCCATGTCATCATCTGCATTTCATATCATGTCATCATGTGCATCGCATTTGCATACGTGTTCGTCTCATGCATCCGAGCATTTTCCCCGTTGTCCGTTTTGCAATCCGGCACTCCTATGTCACCCGGCACCCCCTCTTGTCTCTTTTCATGTGCGGGTGTTAAACTTTCTCGGAATGGACCGAGGTTTGCCAAGCGGCCTTGGTATAGCACCGGTAGACCGCCTGTCAAGTTTCGTGCCATTTGGAGTCTGTTTGATACTCCAACGGTTAACCGGGTAGCCGCAAAGCCCTCTTTGTGTTGCAGCCCAACACCCCTCCTAAGTGGCACAAAACCCACCTAAACCCCTTCCATCATCTCGGTCGTTCGATCACGATCGTGTGGCCGAAAACCACACTCCATTTGGAGCTTCCTAGCTCCCTCCGCCTATAAATATGTGCCTCCCCCGTCCAAATCGCAGTTGAAACCCTAGCAAACTCCTCAACGCGCAGCCGGACGCGTCCACGCCGCGCCGGACACATCCGCCGCCCCGCAGCCACGTCGCCCGGACCAATCCGGGGTCGACACGTCATCGCCGCCGTCTCCTCGCCCAATGGGACGCCGCCGCCTGGCACCCGCGCCCACTTCCCCGCGCCGCCGCGTGCTAGGCCCGCCGGGGCCCAGGCGGGGCCCTCCCGGCCCGCACCGAGCGCCCGCCCGCTCGCTCGAGGCCGCCGCCCGCCGCCTCTTCTTCGCCGGCCGCCGCCCCCGCACGCCGGTAACCGCGCCCGCCGCCGCCGCGGAGCTCCCCGCGCCCGCCGGCGACCTCCTCCGCCTCCCCGCGCCAGGATCCGGCCCGGATCCGCCATCTCCGGTCGTCCCTCGTCTTCCCCGGCCACAGCTCCGGCGATCCCGCTCCGACGAGCCTTGGTTTCCGTGCCCGTTGACTTTTTCCCCGAGGTTGACCCGGATTTTCTCTAAGTCCCAAAATTATTGACATTATCATGCCATGTTCATCGCATCATAACCCTCTGCATATAGCTCCGTTTTGCATGCATGATATATCGAAATGTTTATCTGGTTGTGATCCTCATTTTGTTCCATTGTGTCAGTTTCATTTGAGCTCATCGTGATGCCCGAAATGCTGTTAGAAGAGGGCTATGTGATGTTAGTTTCAGATTCTTATCAGAACATGCACTATTACCATTTTTGCCATGATGGATGTGAGCATCCTATGATATTGAGCTCTACATGTGTTTTGATATATGACATGCCATCTTTCCAGGGGTGTACGCCATGTATTTTTGTGATCTATGCGGTGACTAGCACAAGCATGCAAAGTAGCCTCCGTGATGTTGTTGATTTCAGAGACTTAGAATTTCACCAAGTCTGTCTGCTGTTATTTTGATGCCATGTATTCATGTCGCTACAGTGAGATCCATGCCTCTTTTGAGGATGATCAGTAAGGATGTTTTGGAGATATGGTTATTCTCTATCCATCCATGCCTCTGTTTGCATTTATGGAGCACCTTAGCTTGACTCAATGGAGCTCTACTTTTGCCATAAAATGTTCCTGGCAGATTGTTTACGTGTTATTCAATTTTGCCAAGGTTGTTGTAGTTGATCCTTGCGTGCTATGTTGTTGTTCTTGCCATGCCTATCTTCTATGCCATGTCTAGTTGCTGGGTGTATGCTTAGTTTGTCATGAAATGCCTCTTAGTGAGTGCATCGAGCTCGTAAACATACCTACCTGTTATCTGTTTTGCCATGCTCCAGATTTTCACCAAGTCTGAATCTGTTTATGTTTTTGCTATGTTCACATGCTTGCAATTGTATTTTATGATCCCTTTTGGCTTATGGTCAGTAAGGGACTTTTGTTATATGCATAGAGTAGATTCACGCAGTTCTCTAGTTTGACATGATAGCTTGCTGTAACATGTCGTTTGATAGCTCTAAACATTGCAACCTGATGTTATTTCTGCCATGTCCTGAAATTCTGCTAAGTCTGTGAACCTGTTATTATTTGCAATCTTGCCATGTCCTGTTGAGCATGTTCTAGTAGTTTCTGGAGTTAGCTCAGTGTTCATGTTTTGTCATGCTTTACCTGTACATCGTGTCCACGCCTTTTGTTTGCATGATCATATCCTGTCGCATGTTGTTTTGACGCTTGCTAGATGCTTAGTTGCTGTTTTGGGCAGATTGTTGTTATATCTTGTATAGGGTGTATGTGTTGCACCGTTGCTCCGTTTTGAGTGTGCTCTATATGGAACTTGCTTAGGATTGCATGTAGCTTCCTATTATCATGTTGCATCCTTGTTTTGATGTGTTTGCTTGATGTTTGAATGCATTTTGCATCAATGCCATGCTTATTTTGTTTTGCTCATATCTTCTAGACCGTAGCTCCGAATCTAATGATCTTTATATGTAACTTGACTAGAATTTTGTGTAGATAATGTTGGTGCATCTTAACTTGCTGTTTAACCACTTGAACATAAGGTTTATTCAGATCTGGACCAATTTCGAAATTTGCATATGAGGACTTACCGGAGTTGTTATATGTCGTTTCCGGCCTCATTTAAAGTTGACTTGATGTGTTGTTCTTGTATGCATCATCTATTGCCATGAGTAGCTTCATGTAGCCTTGTCATGCATCATACTTGGTTGAGCATCATGCCTTGTTCATGTGTGGTGTGTTTACCGTGTTGTGTGCTTCTTCTCGCTAGTTCCCGTTTCGTTGCGATCTTGAGGATTCGTTCGTCTACGCTTGGTTCGTCTTCGTGGCTTCATCTTCTTCATGGACTCGTTCTTCTTCCTTGCGGGATTTCAGGCAAGATGACCGTCACCTTGGATCTCATTACTATCATTGCTATGCTAGTTGCTTCGTTCTATCGCTATGCTGCGTTACCTACCACTTGTTGCTCAAGCCTCCCAAATTGCCATGAACCTCTGACCTTTGCTACCCTTTCTAGCAAACCGTTGTGTGGCTATGTTACTGCTTTTGCTCAGCCCCTCTTATAGCGTTGCTAGTTGCAGGTGAAGGTGAAGATTGCTCCATGTTGGTTTATGTTTATGTTGGGATATCACAATATCTCTTATATTATTAATGCATCTATATACTTGCTAAAGGGTGGAAGGCTCGGCCTTATGCCTGGTGTTTTGTTCCACTCTTGCCGCCCTATTTTCCGTCATATCGGTATTATGTTCCCGGATTTTGCGTCCCTAACGCGGTTGGGTGATTTATGGGACCACCTTGACAGTTCGCTTTGAATAAGACTCCTCCAGCAAGGCCCAACATTGGTTTTACCATTTGCCTCACCTATGCCCTTTTTCCCTTGGGTTTCCGGAGCCCAAGGGTCATCTTTATTTTAGCCCCCCGGGGCCAGTGCTCCTTCGAGTGTTGGTCCGAACCGAGCAGCCTGCGGGGCCACCTCGGGGAAACTCAAAGTCTGGTTTTACTCGTACCTTGACTTATACGGTGTGCCCTGAGAACGAGGTACGTGCGACTCCTATCGGGATTTGTCGGCACACCCGAGTGGCTTTGCTGGTCTAGTTTTATTACTGTCGAAATGTCTTGTAGCCGGGATTCCGAGACTGATCGGGTCTTCCCGGGGAGAAGGAATATCCTTCGTTGATCGCGAGAGCTTATCATGGGCTAAGTTGGGACACCCCTGCAGGGTTTGAACTTTCGAAAGCCGTGGCCGCGGTTATGGGCAGATGGGAATTTGTTAATGTCCGGTTGTAGAAAACCCGAAGTTGATCTTAATTAAAATACATCAACCGTGTGTGTAACCGTGATGGTCTCTTCTCGGCGGAGTCCGGGAAGTGAACACGGTGTTGGAGTTATGTTTGACGTAGGTTGTTCTAGGATCACTTCTTGATCATAGTTCATTGACCGTGCTTTTGCCTCTCTTCTCACTCTTATTTGCGTATGCTAGCCACCATACTCTGCTTAGTCGCTGCTGCAACCTCACCAGTTTACCCCTTTCTTACCCATTAAGCTTTGCTAGTCTTGATACCCATGGTAATGGGATTGCTGAGTCCTCATGGCTCACAGATTACTACACCACCAGTTGCAGGTACAGGTTATGCGATGATCATGACGTGAGAGCGGTGTTTATTTGTGTTGGAGTTCTTCTTCTGCTTCTTCTTTGACTGAGGGATAGGTTCCTGGTCGGCAGCCTGGGCTAGCAGGGTGGATATTGTATGTTGATCTTGTATATGATGTGTTGTTGTATTCATGTGACATTTCATGTCTTGGTTGTATCCCCACTATTATGTAATGTTGATGTAATGATATCCACCTTGCAAAAGCGTCTTCAAGATGCGCTTCTATCCTTGGTGGGACCTTCGAGCTCCTTTAGGATAGGGTCGCATCTTGGGCGTGATACTTAAGATACTCCAAGTACTAGATACTCAAGATTGTCCATAACCGGGGACACGGCTACCATGATTAGATTGTACACTCTACAGAGGTTTGCGCACTTTTCCCACAAGACTCAATCGCCTCCGTTAGATTTCTCGCACTACATGGTGTTTGAGAAACGGATGACCGAGACACAGCCTTTCAGAAACATTAACTCTCTACTCCGGGTAGACCATACCAAACCTACAAACCCACTACCTACTGATCTACCTCTTCAAGAGCTTCATGTAACTTACTCAACTATGCTAAAGCCCACAATAGCTTGTGGCTGCACACGGAAGTTTCTAGCATGAATCATCTCAGTTCCCTTTGAGCCTGGGTGGCGGTCCATAGGAAGATCACACCCAGGTGCCTCAATCCACCCAGATGTGTATTAAACTTGCCACCTTAAGTTGAACCATTAATTAACAATCTCACATCTGTCATGGATTTCACTCAAACCCAAACCACGTCTACGAGCATAGCATAGCAATATAAGCGACACGTAGAAGTAACTCCCAAGGGTTTGATAATAACAGGGCAATAGGTTCTACCTCAATAACTACTTCCCAACCCACATGTTAATGACATCCTAATCATGCAATGTTTGAGGGGTGAAACTAATGCATAAAAACAGGGTACGAAAAGAATATGATCAATGTGTTACTTGCCTTGCTGACGATCCGCAAATCCTAGGGACTCGTAGAAACACGCTTCGCACTCCGGGAATTCTATCGCAAACAAACAATAGCATACATAAGCAACAAGCAAAGATGCACACGCAAAACTCAAATAAGAGAGGTCGAACAGAAAGTTCAACTTAAGAACTCCGGTTTGCAACAAGAATCAAATCAAACGGAGCAACGAAACTCAAACGGCGAAAAAAACAAGATCCGTTTACTAATCTGAACTAAAGTCAAATTTTACAGTATCAAAATCTTGTTTAAGTTGATTAAAAAGAAAGAGGGTCTCGAGACGAAGATCCAGGCGCTTGAATCGCCTGATTCCGACTAACGAGCGAAAAGATAAACAGAAACGAAAATCGGATCAGAAATCGTGATCGAAAATAATCGCAGATAAATCCGATAAAAGAAAACTGACGAACAGACTAACGAACGAGCGTTCGTTTTCTGTAACTAAGGAGCGAAAACCGTTCGTTTAGACGAACGTACGGACGAACGTCCGCTGAATAGAAGAACCGGAAAAAACCGGCGAACCGATCTAAAAAACGAACTAGGGTTTCTAAAAAACCGAACGTTTTTTTTTTAAAACCGGCGGCTCGGATCGGCGCGTTACCGCTCCGGCGAGGTTTCGGCGAGCCGGGGCTCGGTGGCGGGGCGGCGGCGGGGCGGCGGCGGGGCGACGGCGGCGCGGGGCTGCGGCGAGGGGTGGCGGCGGCGGCGCTGCGGCGGCGGGGCGCGGGAGGCGGCGGCGACTTGGGGCTCCAGGGGGCCCGGGGTGGGTTTTTAAATGGGAGGAGGCGGCGGCGGCTCCGACTTGGGGAGGGGGACGAGGCGGCGGCGGCTCGGACTCCTCCGAGTCCGGCGGCGGCACGGGACGGGGAAGGCGATGGCGCGGGGCTGGGCCGGCCTGGCTCAGCTAGGCTTCGGCCCAGTCGGGCGCGGGAAGTTTTTTTTAAATAATTACGCCGAACAGAATATAAATCCTAGAAAATAAAATAAAAATCTAACAAAGCCAAAACAATTTTTCACCGTCTAAATAAAATATTTAGGACGAGATGAACATTTTCTTGGCCCTAAAATGAAATTTTGAAAACGTGCAATTTTTCTAATGCAAATAAAATCAAATAAAATCAAATAAATGATTTTAATATTTTTCCTCCAATATTTCAATTATTTTGGAGAAGTCATATTATCTCCTCTCATTTATTTTAACATGAAATATTTTTCGGAGAGAAAAATAATTAAAATCAAAATCCTCGTTCCATTATTTGATAAAAATCAAATATGAAAACCGGGAAATCCCCAACTCTCGCCGAGGGTCCTTGAGTTGCTTAGGATTTCGAGGATTGCGGAACGAAAATGCAATGAAACATGATATGCATGAATGACCTATGTATAACATTCCAAATTGAAAATTTGGGATGTTACACCTTTCTATCCTCTGGATGCGCACCTTGCGCTGATTTTTGTTCTCCTTACCAAACTTGGCCTCATCAGGAGTGCAATAGTCTTTGTATATGTCATCAGGGATCTCAAAGGCAGTGTCGATTTCAGGCCTCTTTCCTCCTTTCTGTGGCTTCTTTCCGTCTACCATTTTCTTCAGTTGAGGAATTTGAACAATCGAATTCTCTGAAGAAGTATGAAACTTTTCTTCGAGGAACGCTGCAAATGAGTTAAGTTGATGAGAACCTAGTGATTCAGCAGCGGACATGAGTACCTGTGAACAGAGTATAGTTGCGAGGAATTTGGAGAGGTCATATGCGTTCTCAGAAGGTTTTTCAAAAAAGAACAAGTTTGAGGAATTTGACCAGATGAGTCTTGAAGAATTTCACTAAGCGTTCTTTGTCTTAGGTTCCAGAGTTGTATAGATCGAAGATCCACACAATTGAGGAATCTTGAAGAAAAATGATGCTTAGAGAAACGAATCAAGAACAGATGACTTGTGAGGTGTTTAGTGTGAGAGGATTTGAAGAAAAACACCTTTGAAGATTTTGTAGTAAACATTTGAATCAAAGAGGGCAGTAAAAGTAACTTTTAATTACCCTGAACGAAGAACACGACGAAAAGTGAGGTGAAGAAGTGAAGTTCGTCTGTGCAGATGTCCCACGCCCTAACTCGGCGGAGGAAGATGGCTACGGCGGCGGCGGAGTGCAGATTTCCACGGCCGGCACGAGTACGTCGGTGACGAGGTCGAGGCAGTGAAGCTCTTCCTCACCGGCGACGATGAAGTAGCGGCGGCGCTAGGGTTTGGGAAGCTCGAGCGGGAGAGAGAGGTCGAGTGGAGTAAAGGAAGTGAGGAAGAGGAGAGGGGTATTTATAGCCATGGTGAAAAACTGTTCGCCCGAAGATTTTGGACGAACGTGCCCCTGACCCTTCTCATTCGCATGACATGTGTCACCCACGTACTGAGAAGTGGAGATCGTGTTAGATCGTGGGTGAATAGATAAGTCTATCATGGGATACCGAACGGTTTGAGCGGCAAAACCGAAAATTTGGATAAGATAAGTTAAAAGTTCCGTTCGCAAATTCTTTAGCTGACAAGGACACAGTGAAGATTTTGAACGAGTTCCAAATAGAATGCACATGAAGAATTTGTGAATAGATTGGGTTGAGTATAGCACAGAGGGGGAAGGGTCCGATCACATTCACTTAGCAGAAAAAGCAACTTGAAGAAATAACAATAAGTGAATGTTGTAGAGGACATGGTGATGAAGAAAAATGACGGAAATAGTGAAGTTGAAGAATTTGAAGAACTGAGGAAAAACTCAGATTGAAGATTTTCAACTTTGTGTGGTGGTGTGACCCACCATATAAGAATGATGATTTTAGACACCGCGTACAATTGTCGTAGGGTTCTGAGAATCAAATTCTTCATTAATTTCTTCACACTTAGAGTGTTATTCTTCATTGATTGAAGAAAAACGTTTCTTCATGTGTTGCACATCTAAGTCATCAATTTTGCATAAGTGTTAGGATGAGTGTCCTTTTCAAAGAACATCCGAAGATTCTAAGATATTTAGCTCACACAGTAACTTGCTAAATCTCTTCTCATCCAAGGGCTTTGTGAAGATATCGGCTAGCTGTTCTTCAGTCTTCACATGGTCAATAGAAATGTCACCCTTCAACACATAATCATGAAGAAAATGATGATGAATCTGAATATGCTTTGTCTTCGAGTGCTGAACTGGGTTGTGTGCAATCTTGATGGCACTCTCATTGTCATAGAGGAGAGGCACATTCTTCACGTTCACGATGTAGTCCTTGAGAGTTTGCTTCATCCATAGCAGTTGAGCACAGGAAGAACCAGCAGCAATGTACTCAGCTTCAGCAGTAGACAGTGATACGCAGTTCTGTTTCTTCGAGGACCAACAGACCAAAGATCGTCCGAGGAAATGACATGTACCAGATGTTGACTTGCGGTCCACACGATCACCAACATAGTCAGAGTCAGAATATCCAATGAGATCAAAAGCCGAGCCCTTGGGGTACCATAATCCAAGTGTTGGTGTGTGAGCTAGATATCGAAGAATATACTTCACAGCCTTATGGTGTGATTCCTTTGGCGTAGCTTGAAATCGGGCACGCATGCAAACACTAAGCATTATATCTGGCCTAGATGCACATAAGTACAATAAAGAACCAATCATGGAGCGGTATACCTTATGATCGAAGTCAATACCATTTTCATCAGTGCACAGATGGCCATTTGTGGGCATTGGAATTTTGATGCCTTTGCAATCTTGCATGCCGAATTTCCTGAGTACATCCTTGAGGTATTTCTCCTGAGATATGAATATGCCATTGCGCTGTTGACGAATTTGAAGACCTAAGAAGAATTTCTACTCTCCCATCATAGACATTTGATATTCTTCACTCATCATATAGGCAAATTCATCACTATAACGTTGGTCAGTACAGCCAAAGATAATATCATCAACATATATTTGGCACACAAAATATTCACCATCATAATATTTAGTGAAGAGAGTAGGGTCGAGTGAACCGGGTTTGAAGCCTTTCTTCATGAGGAATTCCTTCAAAGTATCATACCACGCCCGAGGGGCCTGCTTGAGGCCATAGAGGGCCTTATTGAGTCTGAAGACTTTGTCAGGATGCTTAGGATCTTCAAAACCTGGGGGTTGAGCAACATATACTTCTTCCTCAAGCTTACCATTGAGGAATGTACTTTTCACATCCATTTGATATAAAGTGATATCATGATGGTTAGCATAAGCAAGTAATATGCGAATAGCCTCAAGTCTAGCAACAGGTGTAAAAGTTTCATCGAAATAAATTTCTTCAACCTGTGTGTAGCCTTGAGCTACAAGTCGTGTCTTATTCCTCACCACAAGGCCATTTTCATCTTGCTTGTTGCGGTAGATCCACTTTGTGCCAATGATATTGTGCTTGCGAGGATCTGGACGTTTGACCAGTTCCCAGGCGATGTTGAGCTCGAACTGATGTAATTCTTCTTGCATGGCCTGAATCCACTCAGGCTCCAAAAATGCTTCATCTACCTTAGCGGGCTCTATGATAGAAACAAAAGCATAATGCCCACAAAAGTTAGACAAATATGAAGCCTTTGAGCGTGTGAGAGGACCTGGTGCTTCAATGTCATCGATGATCTTTTCAACTTGCACTTCTTTTGCAACGCAAGGATGAGCTGGTTGTCGTCGAGGAATTTGATCAGCATTTTCTTCAGCACCATTTTCTTCAGGTGCATTAGCTCGACGTTCTTCACGCTATCGAATGAATTCTTCACCAGATTCTTCGGTAGGAATGACATCCTCGGTAGCCTTGAACTTGATAGTTTCCTCAGGTGCTGGTTCATCTATCACAAAAGGTAGGTGCTCTCTTTGCGAGCCATTAGTTTCATCGAACCGCACATTGCTACCTCTTGAGGACTGCGTTGGATTTCCCCGAAGAGGAGAGGATGATGCAGCAAAGTAGCGTAAGTATTTCCCTCAGTTTTTGAGAACCAAGGTATCAATCCAGTAGGAGGCTACACGCAAGTCCCTCGTACCTACAAAAAAAATAGATCAACGCAACCAACGCGATTAGGGGTTGTCAATCCCTTCACGGTCACTTACGGGAGTGAGATCTGATAGAGATGATAAATAATATTTTTGGTATTTTTGATATAGAGATGAAAAGTAAAAAGTAAAAGGCAAAGTAAAAAAAGCAAAGAAAAAATAAAGTGATGGAGATTGATATGATGAGAATAGACCCGGGGGCCATAGATTTCACTAGTGACTTCTCTCAAGAGCATAAGTATTCTACGGTGGGTAAACAAATTACTGTTGAGCAATTGATAGAATTGAGCATAGTTATGAGCATATCTAGGTATGATCATGTATATAGGCATCACGTCCGACACAAGTAGACCGACTCCTGCCTGCATCTACTACTATTACTCCACTCATCGATAGCTATCCAGCATGCATCTAGAGTATTAAGTTAAAAACAGAGTAACGCCTTAAGCAAGATGACATGATGTAGAGAGATAAATTCATGCAATATGAAATAAACCCCATCTTGTTATCCTCGATGGCAACGATACAATACGTGCCTTGCTGCCCCTTCTGTCACTGGGAAAGGACACCGCAAGATCGAACCAAAAGCTAAGCACTTCTCCCATGGAAAGAAAAACCAATCTAGTAGGCCAAACCAAACTGATAATTCGAAGAGATTTGCAAAGATAAACAGTCATACATAAAATAATTCAGAGAAGATTCAAATATTATTCATAGATAGACTTGATCATAAACCCACAATTCATCGGTCTCAACAAACACACCGCAAAAACAAGATTACATCGAATAGATCTCCACGAGAGAGGGGGAGAACATTGTATTGAGATCCAAAAAGAGAAAAGAAGACATCTAGCTACTAACTATGGACCCGAAGGTCTGAGGTAAACTACTCACACTTCATCGGAGGGGCTATGATGATGTAGCCCGAAGGTCTGAGGTAAACTACTCACACTTCATCGGAGGGGCTATGATGATGTAGAAGCCCTCCGTGATGCCGGCCCTCTCTGGCGGAGCTCTGGAACAGGCCCCAAGATGGGATCTCGTGGATACAGAAAGTTGCGGCGGTGGAATTAGGTTTTTGGCTCCGTATCTGATCGTTTGGGGGTACGTAGGTATATATAGGAGGAAGGAGTACGTCGGTGGAGCTCCGAGGGGCGCACGAGGCAGGGGGCGCTCCCTAGGGGGGCGCGCCCCCTGCCTCGTGACCACCTCTTGGCTCCCTTGGAGTAGGGTCCAAGTCTCCTGGATCACGTTCGGTGAGAAAATCACGTTCCCAAAGGTTTCATTCCGTTTGGACTCCGTTTGCTATTCCATTTCTTCAAAACACTGAAATAGGCAAAAACAGCAATTCTGGGTTGGGCCTCCGGCTAATAGGTTAGTCCCAAAAATAATAAAAAAGTGGAAAATAAAGCCCAATATAGTCCAAAACTTCAGATAATATAGCATGGAGCAATCAAAAATTATAGATACATTGGAGACGTATCAGGCATCCCCAAGCTTAATTCCTGCTCGTCCTCGAGTAGGTAAATGATAAAAACAGAATTTTTGATGCGAAGTGCTACTTGGCATAATTTCAATGCAAATCTTCTTAATTGCGGTATGAATATTCAGATTTGAAAGATTCAAGACAAAAGTTCATATTGACATAAAAATAATAATACTCCAAGCATACTAACAAAGCTATTATGTCTTGTCAAAATAACATGGCCAAAGAAAGTTATCCCTACAAAATCATATAGTCTGGCTATGCTCTATCTTCACCACACAAAGTATTTAAATCATGCACAACCCCGATGACAAGCCAAGCAATTGTTCCATACTTTAACATTTTCAAAACTTTTTCAATCCTCACGCAATACATGAGCGTGAGCCATGGATATAGCACTATATGTGGAATAGAATGGTGGTTGTGGAGAAGACAAAAGGAGGGGAAGATAGTCTCACATCAACTAGGCGTATCAACGGGCTATGGAGATGCTCATCAATAGATATCAATGTGAGTGAGTAGGGATTGCCATGCAACGGATGCACTAGAGCTATAAGTATATGAAAGCTCATCAAATGAAACTAAGTGGGTGTGCATCCAACTCGCTTGCTCACGAAGACCTAGGGCAATTTTGAGGAAGCCCATCATTGGAATATACAAGCCTAGTTTTATAATGAAAAATTCCCACAAGTATATGAAAGTGACAAAATGAGAGACTCTCTATCATGAAGATCATGGTGCTACTTTGAAGCACAAGTGTGGTAAAAGGATAGTAACATTGTCCCTTCTCTCTTTTTCTCTCATTTTTTTATTTGGGCCTTTTCTCTTTTTTTATGGCCTCTTTTTTTTGTCCGGAGTCTCATCCCGACTTATGGGGGAATCATAGTCTCCATCATCCTTTCCTCACTTGGGACAATGCTCTAAAAATTGATGATCATCACACTTTTATTTTTCTTACAACTCAACACTTAGAACAAATATAACTATATATGAATGCCTCCGGCAGTGTACCGGGATATGCAATGAATCAAGAGTGACATGTATGAAAGAATTATGAACGGTGGCTTTGCCACAAATACGATGTCAACTACATGATCATGCTAGCAATATGACAATGATGGAGCACGTCATAATAAACGGAACGGTGGAAAGTTGCATGGCAATATATCTCGGAATGGCTATGGAAATGCCATGATAGGTAGGTATGGTGGCTGTTTTGAGGAAGGTATATGGTGGGTGTATGATACCAGCGAAAAGTGCGCATTATTAGAGAGGCTAGCAATGGTGGAAGGATGGGAAAAAGTGCGTATAATCCATGGACTCAACATTAGTCATAAAGATCTCATATACTTATTGCAAAAATCTAGAAGTTATCAAAGGAAAGTATTACGCACATGCTCCTAGGGGGATAGATTGGTAGGAAAAGACCATCGCTCATCCCCGACCGCCACTCATAAGGAAGACAATCAATCAATAAATCATGCTCCGACTTCATCACATAACGGTTCACCATACGTGCATGCTACGGGAATCGCAAACTTTAACACAAGTATTTCTCAAATTCACAACTACTCATCTAGCATGACTCTAATATCACCATCTTCATATCTCAAAACAATTATCAAGCATCAATCTTTTCTTAGTATTCAACGCACTCAAAAGAAAGTTTCACAAATCTTGAACACCAAGCATATTATCATTAAGAAAATTACCATGCTATTAAGACTCTCAAAAAAATCTAAGTAAAGCATGAGAGATCAATAGTTTCTATAAAACAAATCCACCACCGTGCTCTAAAAGATCTAAGTGAAGCACATAGAGCAAAACTATCAAGCTCAAAAGATATAAGTGAAGCACATAGAGCAAAACTATCAAGCTCAAAAGATATAAGTGAAGCACATAGAGTATTCTATCAAATTCCAATTCATGTATGTCTCTCTCAAAAGGTGTGTACATCAAGGATGATTTTGGCACACTAACAAACAAAGACACAAATAATACAAGACGCTCCAAGCAAAACCCATATCATGTGGTGAATAAAAATATAGCTCCAAGTAAAATTACCGATGGAAGTAGACGAAAGAGGGGATGCCTTCCGGGGCATCCCCAAGCTTTGACTTTTTGGTGTCCTTGGATTATCTTGGGGGTTCCATGGGCATCCCCAAGCTTAGGCTCTTGGCACTCCTTGTTCCGTAATCCATCAAAATATTTCACCCAAAACTTGAAAACTTCACAACACAAAACTCAATAGAAATCTCGTGAGCTCCGTTAGAGAAAGAAAACAAAAGACCACTTCAAGGTACTGTAATGAACTCATTCTTTATTTATATTGGTTTTAAACCTACTGTATTCCAACTTCGATATGGATTATAAACTATTTTACTAGCCATAGATTCATCAAAATAAGCAAACAACACACGAAAAACAGAATCTGTCAAAAACAAAACAGTCTGTAGTAATCTGTAACTAACGCATACTTCTGGAACTCCAAAACATCTACCAAAGTAGGAAGACCTAGACGATTTGTTTATTGATCAGCAGCGATTGGAATCAGTATTTTATCACATTCTGGTGATTTTTAACAATTGTTTTAGTGAACAGAAAGTTTCTGGAAATTACAGCAAGATCAAATAACTATCATCCAAGAAGATCCTATAGGTCTAACTTCGCACAAACACTAATTAAAACACAAAACCACATCCAAACAGAAGGTATATGGATTATTTATTCCTAAACAGAAACAAAAAACAACAAACTAAAAATAAAATTGGGTTGCCTCCCAACAAGCGCTATCGTTTAACGCACCTAGCTAGGCATAAAAGCGAGGATAGATCTAGGTATTGCCATCTTTGGTAGGCAATCCATAAGTGGCTCTCATGATAGTTTCATATGGCAATTTTATTTTCTTTCTAGGAAAGTGTTCCATGCCCTTTTTTAATGGAAATTGAAATCTAATATTCCCTTGCTTCATATCAATAATCGCACCAACCGTTCTAAGGAAAGGTCTACCAAGAATAATAGGGCAAGAAGGATTGCAATCTATATCAAGAACGATAAAATCTACGGGCACATAATTCCTATTTGCAACAATAAGAACATCATTAATTCTTCCCATAGGTTTCTTAATAGTGGAATCCGCAAGATGCAAGTTTAGAGAGCAATCATCAAAATCACGGAAATCTAGCAAAGCACACAAAGTTTTGGGAATAGTGGAGACACTAGCATCCAAATCACACAAAGCATAAAACTCATGATCTTTCATTTTAATTTTAATAGTTGGTTCCCATTCATCATAGAGTTTTCTAGGAATAGAGACTTTCAACTCAAGTTTTTCTTCATAAGATTGCATCAAGGCATCAACAATATGTTCGGTAAAGTCTTTCTTTTGACTATAAGCATGAGGAGAATTTAGCACGGATTGCAACAAGGAAATACAATCAATTAAAGAGCAACTTTCATAATTAAATTCCTTGAAATCCAATATAGTGGGTTTAGCAACATCTAGGGTTTTATTTCTTTCAATCCCACTTTTATCAATTTCATCATCAAGATCAAAATACTCCGAATTTTTGGAACGCCTTCTAGGTAAAGGAAGATCATATTCAGTTTCATCAAGATTCATATTGCAAAACAAAGATTTGATAGGAGACACATCAATAACTTTTACATCTTCATCTTGATTTTCATAGGAATTGGAAGAACACGCTTTAATAAAGGCATCTTTTGTAGCACGCATCCTAGCGGTTCTTTCCTTGCACTCATCAATGGAAATTCTCATGGCTTTGAGAGACTCATTGATATCATGCTTAGGAGGAATAGATCTAAGCTTTAAAGAATCAACCTCAAGAGAAATTCTATCAACATTCCTAGCCAAGTCATCAACTTTAAGCAATTACTCTTCAAGCAAAGCATTAAAATTCTTTTGTGAATTCATAAACTCTTTAACACTATTCTCAAATTCAGAGGGCATTTTATTAAAGTTTCCATAAGAGTTGTTGTAGGAATTTCCATAATTATTAGAAGGGTTACTAGGATAAGGCCTAGGATTAAAATTCCCTCTATACACGTTGTTACCAAATTATTCCTACCAACAAAATTCACATCCATAGATTCATTATTATTCTCAATCAAAGTAGACAAAGGTATATCATTAGGATCAGAAGAAACACTCTTTGTAGCAAACAATTTCATAAGTTCATCCATCTTTCCACTCAACACATTGATTTCTTCTATCGCATGCACTTTTTTATTAGTGGATCTTTCAGTGTGCCATTGAGAATAATTAACCATAATATTATCTAGGAGTTTAGTAGCATCTCCTAAAGTGATTTCCATAAAAGTGCCTCCCGCGGCCGAATCTAAAAGACTTCTAGAGGCAAAATTCAATCTGGCATAAAAAATTTGTATAATCATCCACAAGTTCAAACCATGAGTAGGGCAATTACGTATCATTAAGTTCATTCTCTTCCAAGCTTGTGCAACATGTTCATGATCAAGTTGCTTAAAATTCATAATGTAGTTTCTAAGAGAGATGATCTTAGCGGGAGGAAAATACTTAGAGATAAAAGCATGTTTGCACTTGTTCCAAGAATCAATACTATTTTTAGGCAAAGACGAAAACCAAGCTTTAGCACGATCTCTAAGCGCAAAAGGAAATAGCTTCGAGTTAACAACGTCATTATCGACATCTTTCTTCTTTTGCATATCACATAAATCAATGAAGCTATTTAGATGAGTAGCGGCATCTTCACTAGGAAGGCCGGCGAATTGATCTTTCATAACAAGATTCAACAAAGCAGTATTGATTTCACAAGATTAAGTATTGGCAAGAGGAGCAATCGGAGTGCTAAGGAAATCATTATTATTGGTATTGGTGAAGTCACACAATTTGGTAGTATCTTGAGCCATCGCGACAAACAAGCAATCCAACACACGAGCAAACAAAAGGCAAGCGAGAGAAAGGCAAACGGAAAAAAAGAGAGGAGGAGAAGGAGATTGGGAGAGAGAGGGAAAATAAAACGGCAAGGGTGAAGTGGGGGAGAGGAAAACGAGAGGCAAATGGCAACTAATGTAATGCGAGAGATAGGGATTGTGATGGGTACTTGGTATGTTGACTTTTGTGCAGACTCCCCGGCAACGGCGCCAGAAATTCTTCTTGCTACCTCTTGAGCACTGCATTGGATTTCCCCAAAGAGGAGAGGATGATGCAGCAAAGTAGCGTAAGTATTTCCCTCAGTTTTTGAGAACCAAGGTATCAATCCAGTAGGAGGCTACACGCAAGTCCCTCGTACCTACACAAAAACAATAGCTCAACGCAACCAACGCGATTAGGGGTTGTCAATCCCTTCACGGTCACTTACGGGAGTGAGATCTGATAGAGATGATAGATAATATTTTTGGTATTTTTGATATAGAGATGCAAAGTAAAAAGTAAAAGGCAAAGTAAAAAAAGCAAAGCAAAAATAAAGTGATGGAGATTGATATGTTGAGAATAGACTCGGGGGCCATAGATTTCACTAGTGGCTTCTCTCAAGAGCATAAGTATTCTACGGTGGGTGAACAAATTACTGTTGAGCAATTGACAGAATTGAGCATAGTTATGAAAATATCTAGGTATGATCATGTATATAGGCATCACGTCCGAGACAAGTAGACCGACTCCTGCCTGCATCTACTACTATTACTCCACTCATCAACCGCTATCCAGCATGCATCTAGAGTATTAAGTTAAAAACAGAGTAACGCCTTAAGCAAGATGACATGATGTAGAGAGATAAATTCATGCAATATGAAATAAACCCCATCTTGTTATCCTCGATGGCAACGATACAATACGTGCCTTGCTGCCCCTTCTGTCACTGGAAAAGGACACCGCAAGATCGAATCCTAAGCTAAGCACTTCTCCCATGGCAAGAAAAACCAATCTAGTAGGCCAAACCAAAATGATAATTCGAAGAGATTTGCAAAGATAACCAATCATACATAAAAGAATTCAGAGAAGATTCAAATATTATTCATAGATAGACTTGATCATAAACCCACAATTCATCGGTCTCAACAAGCACACCGCAAAAAGAAGATTACATCGAATAGATCTCCATGAGAGAGGGGGAGAACATTGTATTGAGATCCAAAAATAGAGAAGAAGCCATCTAGCTATTAACTATGGACCCGAAGGTGTGAGGTAAACTACTCACACTTCATCGGAGGGGCTATGATGATGTAGAAGCCCTCCGTGATGACGGCCCTTTCCGGCGGAGCTCCGGAATAGGCCCCAAGATGGGATCTCCTGGATACAGAAAGCTGCGGCGGTGGAATTAGGTTTTTGGCTCCGTATCTGATCGTTTGGCGGTACCTAGGTATATATAGGAGGAAGGAGTACGTCGGTGGAGCTCCGAGGGGCCCACGAGGTAGGGGGCGCGCCCTAGGGGGAGGGGCGCCCCCCACCCTCGTGGCCGCCTCTTGGCTCCCTTGGAGTAGGGTCCAAGTCTCCTGGATCACGTTCGGTGAGAAAATCACGTTCCCGAAGGTTCCATTCTGTTTGGACTCCATTTGATATTTCGTTTCTTCAAAACACTGAAATAGGCAAAAAAAACAACAATTCTGGGTTGGGCCTCCGGTTAATAGGTTAGTCCCAAAAATAATATAAAAGTGGAAACTAAAGCCCAATATAGTCCAAAACAGTAGATAATATAGCATGGAGCAATCAAAAATTATAGATACATTGGAGACGTATCACACATCTACAGTTTCAACAACCTTGTGAAGAACGTTGTTGAAGACTCTGTAGGTGTGCGAGTCCTTTCCGTAACCAAGCATAAAACCTTCATGTGCTTTTGGTGCAAATTTAGCATTGTGATGAGGATCTCTAATCCATCATTTAGCACCGAAGACTTTGAAATAACTCACATTGGGTTTCTTGTCAGTGAGGAGTTCATAGGCAGTCTTCTTGAAGAATTTGTGAAGATATACCCTGCTGATGATGTGGCACGTAGTGTAAATTGCCTCAATCCAGAAGTGACGAGGCGTCTTGTATTCATCAAGCATAGTGCAAGCCATCTCAACAAGAGTCCTGTTCTTGCGCTCCACGATGCCATTTTGCTGAGGAGTATAAGGAGCAGATAACTCATGAGTAATACCGAGTTC
Organism: Aegilops umbellulata; assembly: GCA_032464435.1. Taxonomy (NCBI): domain Eukaryota; kingdom Viridiplantae; phylum Streptophyta; class Magnoliopsida; order Poales; family Poaceae; genus Aegilops; species Aegilops umbellulata. The sequence goes on along the minus strand of CP136060.1, from coordinate 66,293,707 downwards.
ATCAAGATAGTCATCGAGACCAGAATTCTTGAACTCAGTTCCATTGTCACTTCTGATGTGCTTGATCTTCACACCAAAGTTGGTTGAAGCCCTCGAGGAAAATCGTTTGAAGACTTCCTGCACTTCATGTTTGTAAGTAACAATGTGTACCCATGTCTAACGGGAATAATCATCAACAATAACAAGACCATATAGAGATGCATCATTAGTGACTGTTGAGTAATGATTAGGACCGAAGAGATCCATATGAAGCAATTCAAATGGTCGAGTGGTGGTCATGATAGTCTTTGCTGGATGCTTGGCCTTGGTCATCTTTCCTGCTTCACAGGCACCGCATAAGTGATCCTTGAGGAACTTGACATTCTCAATGCCAATGACATGCTTCTTCTTTGCAAGCGTGTGCAAATTCCTCATGCCTGCATGACCAAGTCGTCGATGCCATAGCCAGCCTTCTGAAGCTTTTGCAAGTAGGCACACGGCTGGTTGTGGTCCTATAGAGAAATCAACAATATACAAGTCTCCTCTCCTAAAGCCTTCGAAGACTTTGGAATTGTCAGCTTCCATAACCACAACACAACGATACTTGCAAAAGACAACAACCATATCAGGATCGCAAAGCATTGAGACAGACATGAGGTTGTATCCTAAGGACTCGACAAGCATGACTTTGTCCATGTGTCGATCCTTTGTGATCGCAACCTTACCTAGACCCCAATACCTGACTTTTGCCTTTGTCTGCGAAGATGATATGCTTCAGATTCATTCTCACTAGATTCAGAGGAGGTATATTTGAGTACCTTGGCACCCTTTGCCATGAAGCAATAGGTGGGAGCGTAGTCATCATTGCCTTCATCAGCCTTGTTGGTGAAGCCATTTTCTTCAGAGTTGAAGATAGACTTGCTGATGAATGCAGTAGCGAGAGCTAGACTCGCTACTCCAGACTCGGACTCCTCAGACGCCTCCTCTTCCTCATGTTCCTCAGATTCAGCTTCAGAGTCCGCTTCCTTGCCAATGAATGCCCCAGCCTTCTTGGAGCTACTCTTCTTGTGAGATGAAGACTTTAAGGATTTTGATGATGAAGATTTTGAGGATTTCTTCTTTTTCTTCGCATCATCAGAACTGTAATCCTTGTATTTCTTCTTCTTTGATTCCTTTTTGCACTGAGGAAAATCTTGAATGTAGTGTCCAGGTTTATTGCATCTATGACAAAGCCTCTTCTTGTAGTCACTGGATGAGGAATCATTGCTCCTTGAGGATCTTCCAAAGCGACCACGTCTTGAGAACTTCTGAAAATTCTTCACGAGCAGTGCTAGTTCCTGGCTCAGTTCTTCAGGATCACCAAGGCTACTGCCAGAGTCTTCATCTTCAGACTCAGAAACCGCCTTGGCCTTCAGTGCACATGATCTGCCATATCTCGAACCATAGAGATCTATCTTTTCAGCAAGCTGGAACTCATAGTATTTAGCCTCTCGAGGATATCAGCAGGATCAAGTGACTTGTAATCAGCATGTTCTTGTATCATCAATGCCAGAGTACCAAATGAGGAATCAAGCGATCTCAACAATTTCTTCACCACCTCATGGTCGGTGATGTCAGTGGCACCAAGCGCTCGGAGCTCATTTGAGATGTCAGTGAGGCGATCGAAGGTTTGTTGAACATTTTCATTGTTGAGTCTTTTGAAGCGGTTGAAGAGATTGCGAAGAACATCAACTCGAGAGTCACGCTGAGTTGAAACTCCTTCATTTAATTTGGACAGCCTATCCCAGATAAGCTTAGCAGTTTCCAAAGCACTCACTCTTCCATGTTGTCCTTTGCTCAGATGGCCACATATGATATTCTTCGCTTGAGAGTTGAGTTGCTTGAATCTCTTCACATCAGCAGCATTCAGAGAAGGTGTGACTGAGGGAACACCATTTTCCACAACATACCAGAGATCGTTCTCAATTGCCTCAAGATGCATTCGCATCTTATTCTTCCAGTAGGGGTACTCCGTCCCATCGAAGGTAGGACACCCAGCAGAGACCTTGATCATACCTGCAGTCGACATAACTAAAACTCCAAGCAGTTAAACCAAAATCACACAGAACAAGGGAGTACCTTGCTCTGATACCAACTGAAAGTGTGTTATATCGACTAGAGGGGGTGAATAGGCGATTTTTATGAATTCTTCACTAAGGAATTTGCGGGTGAGGAAATTCCTTAGCGAAGAACTACTTGCAGCGGAATAAGCACTCAAAAGTAAACACAACGGAATACAAGCATAGTCATCATGATGAAATGAAGACAAGCACAGAGTACAGAAAGCATAATCACAGGATAACACAGGATGAAGACAAACAGACTAAAGAAATTAAACTGAGGAAATTGAGAAAGTCTTCAGTCAAAGTCTTCAAACACAGATATGACAAGCACATAACATAGTTATGAGGAAATGAAAGAGTTGAGGAAATAGAACCAGTAGGCTTGGTGAAGACAATGATTTGGTAGACCAATTCCAACTGCTGTCTCAGTTGTACATCTGGTTGGAGCAGCTAGGTATTTAAACCTGAGGACACACAGTCCTCACCGTATTCTCCTTGTGCTAAGGTCACACAGACCTCGCGCCAATCACTCGTGGTAAGTCTTCAGGCGACTTCCGAACCTTCACAAACTCGGTCACTCGGCGATCCACAATTCCTCTTGGATGCTCTAGACCATGACACCTAACCGTCTGGAAGAAGCACAGTCTTCAAAGGTAACAAGCATCGGATCCACGCAGGATCAATCTCTTCAGTGATGCTCAATCACTTTGGGTTTGCAGGTGTTTGGGTTTGGGTTTTCCTCACTTGATGATTTTCGTTCAAAGTCCTCGGAGGATGGGATGCTCTCAAATGAAAAGTGTCAGTTTCTCTTGGAGCAGCCAACCAGCTAGTGGTTGTAGGGGGAGGTTATTTATAGCCTAGGGAGCAGCTCGACATGATAAGACATAAATGCCCTTCAATGATATGACCGTTAGGTGGATAAGATATTTTGGGACAGCTGGCGCGTAGCACAGCAACAGTCGGAAATTTGAGTATCAAATTCCTCAGGGCTATCATGTACCTCGCTGTGTAGGCAATCCGCATTGGCAAATTCTTAACTCCTCAGTCAGAAAAAATTCCTCAGAGATCAGAAGAGCTTCGTCTCTGTCACTGAAGAATATGACTGAACTGTATGAGATTTCCAATGGCTTCACTCGAAGGGATTGGTAGGTGTAGGATTTTGAGTTGAGCATCACTTGGAAACTATTCCTTAGTATTTCCTCGACCCCCTTTAATAGTACGGTGTTTCCTATGACTCAAGAAAGAGAAAATGAAACTACGAAAAAAAGTCTTCACGCTTCATGTTCCTCGAATGAATAGCAAGTCTTCAAGGTCACACCAATTTCTTCACTTTCAAAGTCTTTAGAAAGTCTTCAGAATACCAAAGAATTCAGTCGAAGAACTTCATTTTTAGGGGTCGACTTTCTCTGTAAATATCAAACTCCTCATAGACTTATAGACCTTTGTACACTCATAAACACATTAGTCCCTTAACCTATAAGTCTTCAATACACGAAAATCACTAAGGGGCACTAGATGCACTTACAGTGTGCTGAACACGGAGGTGTCGTACGTTCGGTACTTGATCGGTTGGATCGCGAAGGTGTTCGACTACATCAACCGCATTGATAAACGCTTCTGCTTAACGGTCTACGAGGGTACGTAGACACACTCTCCCCTCTCGTTCCTATGCATCTCCATGGATTGATCTTGCGTGTGCGTAGTATCTTTTTGTATTCCATGCAACGTTACCCAACAGAGGCGAACCCCAATATGGTTGTGTGACCATTGTACTTAAGGAAGCTGGAACACGTACCGTGCCCGAGACGATAACCGCGCGACTAGTGGGCCGACCCGGTAGGCTATGTTTGGCCCAATCATCCAAAAATGACACAGTGGCATCACCAACGCAATGAAGGAGAGGACTTCCCAACAGGGAGTTCAGGAGGCTAGAGGCAGGAGAAGAAGAGCCCGACGAAGATCTCTGAGCCTAGATGCTCGCAACCTCCGCCACACTCGGGGGCTACTGACAGGGTCCTAGACCCGTGGTGCCTAACATAAAGGAGCCTAGCCTAGACTTAGACACCAGGCCCAGAGAGCATCAATGAACCCTAAGAAGGGGAGGGCGGGCAAAGGTATGCCCCAAGACAAGTGGCAACGGCCAGATCGATATGGTATCTTCTCCATGTAAACCCTAGACATCTCCTGTCTACATAAAGGGAGGTCTAAGGCCCTCATTAGGGATCCAATCTAGAAAAATGTAACGCCCCGGATTCGATGCGCCAGGTATCCGCCAGTTATTCGTCAGCGTTGCCATGTCATGTGCTTGCGTGTTGCACTTTGCCATGTCATCATCTGATTTTCATCAGCATGTTTTTCAAAATTTGCATCTGTTCGGGTCATCCCGGTTTTCTCCGTTGTCCGTTCGGAGCCCAACCACACTCGCACGTGCCCGCGGCACCTCCGAACATTATTTTATAAGTGGCATAAAAATGTTCTCGGAATGGGATGAAACTTGTCGAGCGGTCTTATTATAGTGTAGACAGACCGCCTACCAAATTTTATCGCATTCAGAGTCTGTTTGTTAGCCCAACCGTTAAACATATAGCGGTACCCTTGCCGGTACCTTCGTCGGATGTTTTTGGTCTTCGAAAACCGTGTCGGGCCGCACTTCTCCCTCTCTCTTCTCAGCCCGAGGCCCTCTACACGGTCACTTGCAGCCCACCTAGCCATCCTAAACCCCCCTCCCTCCGGCCGGAGCCATCGGATCGTGATCGGAGGACTCCGAAAGCCCCCAAAACCCTCCTAACCCTAGCACCTACCCTATTTAAACACCTCCCCCTTCCAAATATGGCAGCCTAGTCTTCCCCTACCTCTAGCCTCCCACCTCCTCCTCAAATTCCGCGCGCAGCCGCTCCAGATCCGCCACTTGTTGCCGGCCCAGAGGCCAGCGCCGCCACCCGCCGTCGCCCCGGCCAATCGCCTTGCGCCACGTCGCCTACCCCGCCTCCCGCAGCCACTCACACGCCTCCACGTCACCCCGCACCTCAGCCCCTGGCTCCCCACTCCGCCGCCAGCTCGCCAAGCCCAGATCGGGGGCCCGCCGGGCTCGCCCGGGCCCGGATCGCCCCACGCCTCCCGCTCCCTCACTCCCGATATGGATCGAGGGAAGGAGCTCCTCGACCCCGACCCCGCCGACCGCTCCTTCCCCGCCGACTCGCTGGAGTCGCCGGCGGCAACCACCTCCGACGCAGGTCACGCTGTCGCCCGGTCCCTCTTTCCCTTCCCTTTCTCCTTCCTCTCCTCACCAGCTCTCTCTCTCTCTCCCTCGCAGCAAGCCGCCGTCTCCAGGAACATCACCGTCGAGCTCGCAGTCGTCGTCGTCGTTCCCGCACAGCCGGCCTCCTCATCGCCGGGAACGGAATCCTTGCATCCGGATCTGACGGCCCCTGCCCGGATCCACCCCATGTCGCGCGTCACCGGACCTCCGCGACCTCGCCGGAGCTCCCTCCCGCCGCCGCCTTGACCGCTCGGGAGCGAGCAGAGGAGCCGCTCGCTCCCCGGTCCCCGTTTACCACGCCGCGTGGGCCCGGTCCCTTGTCGGTCCAGCCCAGGCCTCCCTCCGGCCTGCCTTGGCCTCTCCACCGACCTGGGCTTGACCCATGGTGAGAAACCCCCAGCGCCCCTTTGTTTTTCTTCTGTTGGGCCTGCTCCGATTTTGATTCGGCATGTGTAGTTTTTTTTTCAGATCTGCGAATTTAGCTATTATTCCAGACACAACAGTTTTTCAGAAAAACCCTAGTGATCATGCATTTAATAACTCACAAATGGTGCATCGGATTAAAATAATATAAATATGAAAAGTGCTTAGAATTTTGTCTAGTTTCATAATATGCAACTTTCATCCATGTTAAAAATGTTTAACTTGCTGTTTGCACTAATTTGCCGAAATGCCATGCTAAATTGATTTATTTCATAACTAATTAACCGTAACTCGGAATTTAATAAACTTTATATGTAAATGGGGTGGAAAAATGCCTAGTTTAACATGGTGCACTTTATTTTGCTGTTTAACAACATTAAAATTGTGTTTAGGCAGAACAGTACAAATTCATAATATGCACATGAGGATTTTCCGGAATTGATGTTTGTTGTTTCGGCCTCATTTAAATTTGCCTAAATAGGTAGTTTTCATATGTTTCACATCTTGCCATGTTTAACAACATTTAATATTGTTGGGTACATAACCAAGTGAGAACTAAATAAGTCATGTGGTGTTTCGTCAATATGCAACTCGTTGCATATTGAGCTCCACTTAATTTGTATTTTTTGTTTGTGCACTTTGCCACGCCATGCATTTAAACCGGACATGCATCATACTTGGTTGTGCATCATGCCATGTTTATGTGATGGTTGTTTACTATGTTGTTTGTTTCTTTCCGGGTTGCTTCTCTCATTAACTTCAGTTTCATTCCGGGGTTGTGAGGATTCGTTCGACTACGTCCGCTTGTCTTCTTCATGGACTCGTTCTTCTTCCTTGCGGGATTTCAGGCAAGATGACCATACCCTCGAAATCACTTCTATCTTTGCTTGCTAGATTGCTCGCTCTTTTGCTATGCCTATGCTGCGATACCTACCACTTGCTTATCATGCCTCCCATATTGTCAAACCAAGCCTCTAACCCACCTTGTCCTAGCCAACCGTTGTTTGGCTATGTTACCGCTTTGCTCAGCCCCTCTTATAGCGTTGTTAGTTGCAGGTGCAGATGAAGTTTGTTCCTTGTTGGAACATGGAGATGTTGTTCCTTGTTTGGAACATGTTTACTTGTTGGGATATCACAATATATCTTACTTAATTAATGCGTCTATATACTTGGTAAAGGGTGGAAGGCTCGGCCTTATGCCTGGTGTTTTGTCCCACTCTTGCCGCCCTAGTTTCCGTCATATCGGTGTTATGTTCCCGGATTTTGCGTCCCTAACGCGGTCGGGTGATTTATGGGACCCCCTTGACAGTTTGCTTTGAATAAGACTCTTCCAGCAAGGCCCAACATTGGTTTTACCATTTGCCTACCACCTATCCTTTTCCCTTGGGTCGGCCAGCCCGAGGGTCATCTTTACTCAGCCCCCCCAGGCCAATGCTTTCTAAGTGTTGGCCCGAACTAGAGCGCTTTGCAGTGCCACCTCAAGGAAACTTGAGGTCTGGTTTTAGTTTTACGGACTGCTCATCCGGTCGTGGCCTGAGACGAGATACGCGTGGCTACTATCAGGGTGTCGACACGCCGGGAGGTCTTGCTGGACTTGTTTTATTACTGTCGAAAAGTCTTGTAGCCGGGATTCCGAGACTGATCGGGTCTTCCCGGGGAGAAGGAATATCCTTCGTTGATCGCGAGAGCTTATCATGGGCTAAGTTGGGACACACCTGCAGGGTTTGAACTTTCGAAAGCCGTGCCCGCGGTTATGTGGCAGATGGGAATTTGTTAATGTCCGGGTGTAGAAAACCCGAAGTTGATCTTAATTAAAATACACCAACCTCGTGTGTAACCGTGATGGTCTCTTCTCGGCGGAGTCCGAGAAGTGAACACAGTGTTGGAGTTATGCTTGACGTAGGTTGTTCTAGGATCACTTCTTGATCATAGTTGTTCGACCGTGCTTTCGCCTTCTCTTCTCGCTCTCATTTGCGTATGTTAGCCACCATATATGCTAGTCGCTTGCTGCAGCTCCACCTCACTACCCTGTCCTACCTTTAAGCTTAAATAGTCTTGATCTCGCGGGTGTGAGATTGCTGAGTCCCCGTGACTCACAGATACTTCCAAAACCAGTTTGCAGGTGCCGGTGAAACCGTGCAGGTGACGCACCCGAGCTCAAGGAGGAGATCGATGAAGATCTTGTTCATTATGTTGTTTCATTTCAGTTGATCAGTAGTGGAGCCCAGTTGGGGTCGATCAGGGATCTGTGTAGCATTTGGGGTAGTCTTCTTTTATTTTGGTTCCGTAGTCGGACCTTGATTGTAACTGTATCATGTAATGCTTTACTCATGTATTGTGTGAAGTGGCGATTGTAAGCCAACTATGTATCTCTTTCCCTTATGTATTACATGGGTTGTGTGAAGATTACCTCACTTGCGAAATTGCTTTCAATGCGGCTATGCCTCTAAGTCGTGCTTCGACACGTGGGAGATATAGCCGCATCGAGGGCGTCACAAGTTGGTATCAGAGCCTTCCCCGACCTTAGGAGCCCCCACTGATTGATCGTTTTAGCGGCCGAGTTGTGTCTAGAAAAAATGTTTTGAGTCATTTAGGAATTATGTATCGGAGAGTTTAGGAATTCTTTTTTACTTCCCAGTCTCCTCATCGCTCTGGTAAGGCATCCTGACGTAGAGTTTTGACTCTTCTCTTCTCAGATTTCACTAAAAAAAATTTTAGGATCACGCGGGTATCTTAGAATCGTTCCGATGGTTTTGTGATGACAACATTGTCTTGGTGCCTCCTGTCAGCAGGGGTTTAGTGGAGGTGTCCCGGGGAGTTGAGCTCCGAGGTGTTGTCGTCATAATTTTATCGTTGCAGTTCTGGAGTACCTGAGTTTAGTACGCCGACATCGAAAATCTCTTTTGTACAGTTGTTGGCGAGATAACCCTGATAGCCCAGTACTGAGGCGAGTGCGGGAGTATTTCCATAACTCGTATAACGGATGCTTTTCGAAGGTTGAGGTAGACGATTTCCGAGGGTTTCTTGGTTATGTGTTGAAGGATGGATACAGCTGGATCTAGGTATTGTTAGTTTGGGTGATATATTTTGTGTCCCCTGTATCCCCAACACCTGATTGCATAACCTGAAAGTTTCGGGAGTTTATAAGTGGGAATTCAAGTGTCTCGTAGGATATCTTTCCAACAGACACATGATACGATATGGGATCTATCATATGTTTGTTTCCGGCTTATTTCCTGAGCCAATCCTTTGTTTTTGTTTTGTTTTGTGGTATTCGAGTTGCTTCAATGTCAAGTGTTGATTCCATACCTTATTCTAAGCGATGTTCTCATATTTCTATGTGGATGCTAATCCTTCTTGTTCATCAAGGTTGTCTTTTCAGTTATTTTCCAACCGGTGTGTCCCTCTTCAAGTGGATCCGATCACTTCATCATTCGCAAGATCAATTATCAGTTCTTCTCAACGGTGTTTGCTTCATCCGTTCCAAGTTGTCTTTGTTTTTCCCGCCCTCCCACCCTTATTTCTTCAAGGACGCAGATTTCTTGAACAAGTATCCATCTTATTGATGTGAAGCCTCTCCATTCTTCTCCTTCATGTTCTTACCCGGTGTTTCTCATGAAGATGCTAACGGAGCTTCAAGTTTATAATTATTTGTTCTTTTATCTTCCCTGGTGTGTTCAATGCAATCTTTCGATGTTGATCACATCTTTTCCACGTTTCTAATGTTTTTCTCGTACCGGTGCACCTCTTAATCATCCACTTCTCGCTATTCAATTGTTCCGGAGTGATGAAGATATCTCAGAAGATTCAAGTTTCCATTCTCAATTCACTCAATTTCTTTTGAGGATGCTATCTCATTCAAGCCATTTAATTCAACCGACGCATCTCTCTTTTAAATCTTTCAACGGTGTTTCTTTTGAGTGGGCCCTAATCCACAGGTCTTTTTCCAGGATCTTACCTGACTCTTCTAATTTTCCTGGAGCTTCTAAAATTCTTTTCAAAGTTTGATGTAAGAATGAATTATCATCAGTCAAATGTCTTTCTCCAAGATCCTTCAATTCTTTCATCGTTGGTTCAACCTTTCTAAATCTCATTCCGGATTGCCTCAACAATTCATGGTGGTGTTTCTCATCATCATTCTCAACATTTGAAGGCCGAAGAAGGGTTCCTCTTAAATCCTTACCCGTTTCTTCCAAAGTTGTGTAGTTCAAGTTGATGCCATCCTCTCATAATTGTTTTCGATTGAGGGAATTCTTTTCACCCATCTAGAGCAATTCAGGAGTCTTTTCAGTTTGATTCTTCTGAGGCCATCATGTCATAATTATTCATTCAAGTTTTCAGCTATCGTTCTCCAAATCTTACCGGTGCATCATTCTAATATACTCTAATCAGTTCATGATCTCTTCGTTCTCATGTATCTAAATTCTAGCAAGTATCTTCGTTCATTTTCTAATTATTCCCGGTGTTTCTTTATCTTTTCTTCGTTCATTTTCAATTCTTACGGTGGTTCGTTCAAGAGTTCTCTTCCTTCGTTATCATATAGATTCATTCGTCCAATCCTACCGGTGGATCGTTGAAGAATTTTTCCCAAGTTTGCGCTATATATCTATCTTAATCCTTTCTACGAGAATAAGTAGTATGCCAAATCCATTACTTGTCATCAACTTAATTGGTGAAGGATAAGCATAATGTAATTCTTATCCCTGTTTCATCCAAGTGATTATTCCTTATTCCGGAGGTTCATCAAAATTCTTGATTTCATTTGTTTCACCTTATCTTCCTCGGAGTTCCAAGCTCTCGCAATTATATCACCACGGAGATCCATCTAACCATTGCAAGGCTTCAACCTTATTCTTTGCATCCTTCATTTCATTTGATCATCCTTTTATTATCGGAGTTCTTTATGGAGATTACATGATGATTCACAAAGGATTTAATTCCTTCTCGAAGTGTTCATCGAGATTCTTTTCAGAGGAGCTCAAGTATTCTTTATCTTGCATTTCAAAGTGCAATTCTTTCAACCGTATCATTCGAGGTGGTATTATGTCATTCTTGATAATTCTCATGTTTGGCCCAATCATCCAAAAATGACACAGTGGCATCACCAACGCAATGAAGGAGAGGACTTCCCAGCAGGGAGTTCAGGAGGCTAGAGGCAGGAGAAGAAGAGCCCGATGAAGATCTCTGAGCCCAGATGCTCGCAACCTGCGCCACGCTCGGGGGCTACTGACAGGGTCCTAGACCCGTGGTGCCTAACATAAAGGAGCCTAGCCTAGACTTAGACACCAGGCCCAGAGAGCATCAATGAACCCTAAGAAGGGGAGGGCGGGCAAAGGTATGCCCCAAGACAAGCGGCAACGGCCAGATCGATATTGTATCTTCTCCATGTAAACCCTAGACCTCTCCTGTCTACATAAAGGGAGGTCTAAGGCCCTCATTAGGGATCCAATCTAGAAAAAGCTCTTGGTATATGATACGTCCATTTTGCATCATGCTTTTATATCAATATTTATTGCATTATGGGCTGTTACTACACATTATGTTACAATACTTATGCCTATTCTCTCTTATTTGACAAGGTTTACATAAGGAGGGAGAATGTCGGCTGTTGGAATTCTGGGTTGGAAAAGGAGCAAATATTAGAGACCTATTCTGCACAACTCCAAAAGTACTGAAACTCCACGAAAGTCATTTTTGGAAATAATAAAAAATATTGAGCGGAAGAAGTACGTCAGAGGGGGGCCCACCTGGCTACGAGGGTGGGGCGCGCCCCCTGCCTCGTGGGCCCCCTATTGGCCCTCCGGTGGCCATCTTCTGCTATATGAGGTCTTTCGTTGTCAGGACCCCGATCCTAAGCCACATCGATCCAGCGTGTAACACATCATATCACTTTGCGGCCTCACGCACGGTACTCCCACGGGTGCCACCTTACCTGGCCCGGGACCGTTTGCGCCTTTTGGCTCACGTATATGATAGTGTCGCTAGCATCCATATGACAGAGAACCCGGGCCGACATGGCTAGTCGTGAACCCAAAGCGGCGCTAGCCTATGAGGACAGGCATACATGAATCACATCGAACATGTCGGTCATCAACGTATCTATTCGGGTTGTAGCACTGGGCTAACAGGACTCCGGTAACCCGGGCTGTAGCAGGCTAGGCAGGACTCCGAATATCAGCGCGTGACATTTCCCAGAAGGGACAGACATAGGAACGACGTGAAACACATGCCGGCCAGTCAAGTGTCCAAGCAGTAGTGCTGGGCTAGCAGGACTCCGGTGAACCGGGCTGTAGCGGACTACTATCGCTCAGAAGCACAAGACTTACATTTCCCCATATGAAAGGCTGCCAAGGATAAACAACTAGATAGTCGGATCCCACTCATACCAAGCATTTCAATCATACACACAATATGCCCGATATGAGTAAATACAACATGGCATCACAACAGTACTCTACGACTCAAGTACTTTATTTAGAAGGCTCCGAGGAGCCATACATATCATTCATACAGATAGGGGTCACATGACCCAACACTCAAGTCATACAAACATACAAGCACATGCGGAAGCAAAGTAGTCTGAGTACAGACACTAGAAAGAAAGAAGGCTTGACGAAGCCTGTCTATCTACAAAGACCCTTCACAAGTCTTGGATCACCACCTGGGTGATAAGTCACTCGTCAACGTCGAGGTCTATATAGAACCCATCAGAGGGGTTGGTGCAGTCGTCTGAAAAACATGATTAAAGCAACATGAGTACGGGGGTACTCAGCAAGTCTTACAACAGGAACCTACTATACATGCACATTCTCAAGAAGGTAGTGGGGTTATTGCAGCAAGCCAGCTTTGACCCTTGGCTAAGCTATCCTACGATAGACACCACTTGTAAAACATTTGTCGCACACGAGTCCACTAACACCAACACAATACTCCACCGTGGATCCTCTCTCGCCATCCCACGAGAGGGCCATCCGCGGTACTCACACTTATCTTGAGATTTTTAGAAGTATCCATTTAACTTGTCTATGAACTGATATAGGCAACCCAGAAGTCCATTACCGCGGACACGGCTATTCGAATAGATGATGTTAACCCTGCAGGGGTGTACTTCTTCACACACGCTCTCACCACTTATCGCCGTTTACACGACATGTACTCGGCAACCTTCAAGCGGAAGCCCAGCGAGGGTGTCGGCCACGGCCTACCTAAACACTCAAGTCTCTAGTCCAGGTTTATCGCCTATTCGGGTTCCATCCGCAGGGAGTCCGGCCGAGGTTTCCACTAACGGCCCCGAACGATGTGAACAGGGTTCCCGAGACACCAAACGGGCGAGTCGGTACACCGTGCCACGTGCCTACCGCAACACAGCCCACCCCGATGGTCAGCACCGCGTGCGGCCCCCAGCATACTACAAACACCAGAAACTACTTTGCAACTCCTGGACAAAGGACAAGCGTGATCAAGAAGCCGAGAGAGTCAATTAAGGATCCCAATGTGTGGTAGTAACTGTATCATGGATCACAAACACAGAACTCAGTTCCTAGGGACGGCCTCAATGAAACAACCCACCATGTACTCCTACATGGCCTCTCATCGATTCCTTTACCAAATCGTGTTCAACACCTCACTCTTGTCACCGACACAACCTTTCACTCCAGTTCATCATCCCGATGAGCCAGACCTGACACAACTCTAAGCATAGCAAGCATAGCATGGTAGAAACACTCACACACATGTATTGGCTCAATCAACTCCTACACATGCTAGTGGGTTTCATCTAGTTACTGTGGCAATGACAGGTCATGCAAAGGAAGTGGGTTCAACTACCGCAACACACAGCAGTTTGAAACGCGTTGTCTTAATGCAGTAAACGAGAGCAGAAGCGAGAACATGGGTTTGTATCGGAATGATCAATGGTTTGCTTGCCTGATGGAGTGGTGGTGGGATACTGCCCTTCAACTAGATACTCGGAGATATCCTCGGAGGCAGAACCTACCACGAATGACACATTGCAACACAATCAATACATGACGATATGCAACAATATGATGCATGCAATGACATAGCAATATGAATGTGTCCTGGTCTTGTGCAAATTAAAACAGAAGGAAATGACCCTATTTGAACCAAAGATTCAAATGGTAGTGCATTTATAAGATCATATTAGTGCAATACCTTATAATGCCTAAACAGTGGGTTTAACTTGTTTTAACATGCATGAAACCAGTTCCATTGGATAGATTGGATTTTTCTGATAATTTTTCATATATAGAACTTTGCATTTGGAGCTACAGATAATTTTTTATGAATTTTTGAAGTTTGAACTATTTTCTGGATTTTCTGTTTAAAAAAAATCCAGCAAAATAAATTACTGCGTCAGCATGAGGTCATGCTGACCTCAGCAGGTCAACAGACCGGTCCAAGTCAAACCTGACACGTGGGTCCCGCGTGTCAGGGTCATTAACTTAACAGATTAGATTATTTTTTAAATCCTGGATTAATTAGCAGTCGGGGCCCACATGTCATAGACTCAGAGGAGTCAACTGGGTCCACAAGTCAACGGTTAGGGTCAACTCGCCGGTGTCTAGCCGCCGGCGAGGCCAGACGCGGCGGAGCAGAGTGGAAATGGCCATTCCGGCCACCAAATGAGGCGCGGAAGGCATCAGCGCACTCCTGGGAACGAACCGCGACTACTGGTGGAGTCAGTTGGGGTCGGGGTGGCCGGAGTTGGCGCCGGCGACGAGTTTGGCGGCGCCGGGGCTCGGGTGAAGGTGGAACCGGGGCTGCGGGGCACGGCGAGGCGCGTGCGGTAGTGCGTTGGCCTCCTGGGGGCTCCAGGAACACGTTGACGCGCTCTGGCGCGGTTGGCAGGGGCTATGGCCGCGGCGGCGACATGGCCGGCGGAGCCAAGCTCTCGGGCTCGTCGGGGACGGACGCTACGGCGAGCTAGCAGGCATGGGAGGAGGGGGAGAAGGTGCGGGAGCTCACAGGGAGGTCGACGAGCAGCTCAGCGGGCTCGGGGGCGAACGGAGCGGCGCGAATCGAAGAATGGCGGCCGGCGGGCACCGGGGTCGGAGACGAGCTGATGGCGGCGATGCAGGGCCTCCGGCGAGGCGTGGCTCGGTGGGGAGGGCGAGGGCGAAGTGGCGGAGCCTCTGGGCAGGTCAGAGGGGCGAGGGGGCGACGGTGGGCGCGGCTATGGCGGCGGAGCGGCGACGGGTGCGGCGGCCATGGCGCTGGAGAGCGAGAGAGAGAGCCAGGGGGAGAAGTGAGGTGTCCACGGGGTCGAGGGCGCGACGTGGAGGACGTCCAGCGCGTCGGCCGGCGAAGCGGCGAGCAGGTGACGCCGTGGCGAGCTCGCGCTCGCCGGCGTCAGCTCCCTGCCTGCCTGGCAGGGACGAAGCAGCTGGCTGGCGCGGGCCAGCACAGTGCTGGGCCGCCAGGTGGGCCGGCAGGTGGGTAACGTCCAGGTTAGTTTTTCTCTGTTTAACTGTTTTCTTTTCTATTATTTCTGCAACTTTGTGGACTTATTTAAAATACTTAAACAACTCCAAAAATCCCCAAACTGCTCATGCTTGCTATTTAAAATATAGACAACATGAAACATTTCTGTTTGAGAATATTTGAACATTTAAAATATTTTTATAAATTTTAAATGCCCAAATTCAAATACTTATGTGTTAATTCAAAAACCTTCTGTTGACCTAGAAAATTGTGCACCACTTTTGTCAAAGGTTTAAACCCAAAACAAAGGGGGTGAACATTTCAGAAGGGCATTTCAGGTTCATTGAAAAAGATTTTAGTAAACCCTAGTTATTTCCAGGGGGGGGAAGGGTGTGTTGGGGGTTCTGGCATTTCCCATTTCAGAATTAATAGAATGTAAACATGATGCACACTCTAATGCATGGCCTAGCTAGGGATGTGACAACTCACCCCCACTCAAAAGAATCTCGTCCCGAGATTTAGGTTCCTCCGGAAAGAAGGCGGGGTACTCAAGTCGAAGACGATCCTCCCTTTCCCAGGCAGCCTCTTGCTCGGAATGGTGTGACCATTGAACCTTGAGAAACTTGATATTGTGGCGTCGAGTGGTACGCTCGGCTTGATCAAGGATACGAACGGGGTATTTCCGATAAGTGAGGTTATCTTGGAGATCAAGCGTTTCGTGGTCCACTCCACGGATAGGATCCGCGAAGCAACGCCTGAGTTGAGAAACATGGAAGACATCATGAACTCTGGAGAGATGCGTAGGTAGTTCCAGTTGGTAGGCAACTTCCCCTCGTTTGGCAAGAATGCGAAAGGGTCCAATGTAACGAGGAGCCAATTTGCCTTTGATACCGAATTGATGGGTTCCCTTTAAAGGTGTAACCCGAAGGTAAGCCATCTCGCCGACTTCATAAGCCATGGGTTTATGCTTGCGGTCGTACTAACTCTTTTGCCGGGATTGGGCGGTTTTCAACTTCTCACGAATAATGCGAACCTGCTCTTCTGCATCCTGGATCATGTCCGGGCCAAAGAGTTGTCTCTCGCCGGTTTTTGACCAGTTAAGAGGCGTCCGACATTTTCGTCCATAAAGAACTTCGAAAGGAGCTTTACCCAAGCTAGCTTGATAACTGTTGTTATAAGCGAACTCGGCGAATGGTAGACACTTCTCCCAATCCATACCGAAAGAGATGACAGAAGCTCGGAGCATATCCTCCAGAATTTGATTGACTCGTTCTACTTGACCACTTGATTGCGGATGGAAGGCGGTGCTAAAGGAGAGACGAGTTCCCATAGCATTTTGGAAACTTTCCCAAAATCGAGAGGTGAAAAGACTTCCACGGTCTGAATTAATTTCCAATGGAACACCATGGAGAGATACTATTCGAGAGATGTACAAATCAGCTAGCTGGCTAGCGGTTATACTCTCGCGAACGGGTAAAAAGTGGGCTACTTTGGAGAGACGATCGACAACGACGAAGATAGCATTATTCCCTCTTTTGGTTCTGGGAAACCCGGTAATGAAATCCATACCGATTTTATCCCATTCCCATTCAGGAATCTCCAAAGGCTGAAGGGTGCCAGCAGGCCGTTGATGCTCTGCTTTAACACGACGACAGACGTCGCAAGTTGCAATGTATTGAGCGATTTCTCTCTTCATCCTAGTCCACCAAAACCTCTGGCGTAGGTCTTGATACATCTTAGTGCTACCGGGATGAATGGTGAGAGGGGATTCATGAGCTTCCTTAAGAATCAATTGTCGTAAATGTTGCTTCTTGGGAACCACCAAGCGGTTCTCGAAGAAGACAACACCTCGTTCATCCATGGAAAAACATTTAGCAACTCCGCTAGCAATGTTCTCCTTAATCCGAGATATTCCTCTATCATACCGCTGAGCGGTAATGATTTGATCCGTAAGGTTAGGTTTCGCCACCAGGGTGGAAAGAAATCCTCGAGGAGCAATATGAAGGTTAAGCTTACGAAATTCCTCGTGGAGAAGTGGTTGACCTTGTTGTAACATCAAGTTGTTACAATAAGATTTACGACTTAGTGCATCAGCCATGACATTGGCTTTGCCTGGGGTGTAAGTTATTCCTAAGTCGTAATCCGAGATCAACTCGACCCAACGTCTTTGCCTGAGATTCAAATCCGGTTGGGTGAAGAAATATTTCAAGCTTTGGTGATCAGTGTAGATTTCGCAGCGATTACCCAAAAGGTAATGTCGCCAGGTTTTGAGTGCATGGACTACTGCTGCAAGCTCTAGATCATGAGTAGGATAATTATCCTCATGTGGACGCAACTGTCGAGATGCGTAGGCAATCACATGACGATCTTGCATGAGTATGCAACCTAGTCCTTGTCGCGAGGCGTCGCAATAGATAACAAAGTCCTTAGAGAAATCTGGTGGTACCAGTACGGGAGCAGACGTCAGGCGTCTTTTCAGTTCCTGAAAGCTGAACTCGCACTGTGGGGTCCACTCGAACTTTTTATCTTTCTTGAGGAGTTCAGTTAGAGGCTTAGCAACCTTGGAGAAATTCTCGACGAAGCGGCGGCAATAGCTCGCTAACCCAAGAAAACTCCGAACTTGCTTGACCGTTTCAGGTGGAGTCCAGTCAAGGACAGCTTGAACTCGTTCGGGATTGACAGCAATGCCCTTGCCAGAGATTACATGGCCCAGATAGGTCACTTCTGGCAACCAGAATTCGCACTTGGAGAATTTGGCATAAAGGCGATGCTCTCGGAGTTTCATCAATACTAGCCTTAGATGTTCGGCATGTTCTTCCTCATTCTTGGAGTAGATGAGTATATCATCGAGGTATACTACGACGAATTTATCCAAGTACTCCATGAAGATCGAGTTCATTAACCGAGAGAAAGTGGCTGGAGCATTGGTTAAACCGAAGGACATGACGGTGTACTCGTATTGGCCGTAACGAGTGACAAAGGCCGTTTTGGGAATGTCCCCGTTCTTGATTTTGATTTGATGGTAGCCCAACCTCAAATCCATTTTGGAAAAGACTGAGGATCCAGCGAGCTGGTCATACAGATCGTTGATCCTGGGGAGCGGATACTTGTTCTTGATAGTGACCAAATTGACAGGTCGGTAATCCACAACCATCCGATCCGTTCCATCCTTCTTCTTGACGAAGAGGACGGGGCAAGCCCATGGAGATGAACTAGGACGGATGAAACCCTTTTTCAAGGACTCATCGAGTTGTTTCTTAAGCTCAGCTAGTTCTAGGGGTGCCATCTTATAAGGTCTTCTAGAGATTGGGACGGTTCCTGGGACAAGGTCTATCACGAACTCGACATCTCTGTCAGGTGGAACACCTGGCAGTTCCTCTGGAAAGACATCCGGGAAGTCACGGACTACCGGAATATCTTCGAGGTCTGGAAGGGGATTGGCATTTAGAGAGTAGAGCTGACGCTCCGATACTCGGGTCAAAACATTGACTGTCTTGCCCGATGGATGGGTAAGTTGGACAGTTCTAGTTGAGCAGTCAATCTTGGCGTAATGAGCTGACATCCAGTCCATACCCAAGATGATGTTAATGTCTGAAGACTTGAGAGCTATTAGTGACGCGAGAAAAACCAATCTGTCGACAAGAATTTCATTTCCATGGCTGATTCTAGAGGTTTGCCACTTAGAACCAGGGGTTTGAATTACCATGGAGGTGGGCATGTCACGAAAGGTAGTATTGTGCAATCGAGCATAGCTCTCAGAAATAAATGAATGAGATGCTCCAGTATCAAAGAGAACAGTTGCCGGATGGCAATTAACAAGGAGCGTACCGAGAACGACGTTGGGGTCCTCTTGAGTCTCTTCAGCTGACACGTAGTTGACATGGCCACGAGCAGTGGTGGCTGGCTTGGCGACAAGTACTTTTGCTGTTGACTTACCACGGCCAACAGACTTTCCGAACTGGCTGGGGTTGTTCTGGGGACACTCACGGATGTAGTGGCCCGGCTCACCACACTTGAAGCAAGTTGTTATATTGGGGCGTGGAGCAGTATTGGCAGTGGGGCCACCAAAAGTCTTGGGCGGCACATACTGTTGATTGGAACGAGGCGCCTCAAAGGATGGCCTCGGAGTATACCTGGGTGGCATAGCAGAATTTGGAATCCAGACCCGGCGCTTCTGTGATCCAGAACCGGATGAAGATCCATAGTCACGGGAGTGCTTACGTGAAGCTTCAAAATCGTTCTGCCCTGTCTCGGCACTGATGGCCTTATTGACTAGCTTCGGAAAAGAAATGCATTCATGCAGACGAAGGTCACGTCGGAGCTCAGGGCTAAGTCCCTTGCGGAACCTTGCCTGCTTCTTGGCATCGGTGGATACCTCTTCGGAAGCATAGCGTGCAAGCTTCCCAAACTCGCGACTGTATGCATCCACAGTCAGCTTCCCCTGGGTGAAGTTACAGAACTCCTCCCTCTTGCGGTCCATAAGACCTTCCGGGATATGATGCTCACGGAAAGCGGCACTGAAATCAGCCCAAGTAGTGAGTTGGCCGACCGGACGCATAGCCTCATAATTCTCCCACCAAAGGCTGGCAGGGCCTTCGAGGTGATAGGCAGCAAAGGTGACTTTATCATCTTCAGCCACGTTGGCAGAACGTAGCTTGTGGGCGATGCTGCGGAGCCAGTCATCCGCATCGAGAGGTTCGATGGAATGATTGAACTTTGGCGGGTACAGCTTGACAAAGTCATTGATGGACACTGGATTGACCCTTTGCTGACGTGCAGTGTTTTGTTCAATCCGCTCTAACAAGCGGTTGGTGTCGCGCCTGTTGCGCTCTGCCTCCAGCATCACTTCGGCCAGAGAAGGTGGTTGAGGCAGACTTTCCTCTCTAGGTGCACTAGCTTCTCCCTGCTCCGAAGCAGCAGGGTTGCTGCGGGTGTTGACCATCCTGGGAAACAAAACAACGATTTAAACCAGGATGGCAAAATCTGGTCAAGGAAGTGCGGAATGTAATGGATAACAAGGAATGCAGAGATGATCATCCGTATGACATGGTAATATAGAAACTGCCATATATATACCAACGGTCATACACGTCATACATAGTTTAGTACAAGCTCAAGCTGAAGTACAACTAAGACGACAGACGTTACATCTCATCGGAGGCATTCCAAGCTCCTAAACATTATTTTTCTACACCTCCGGAATTGATACACACTAAGTCATATTCCACGGGTCACGCAGGACGGTGGACATACAACTGCTACAATACTAGCGAGACTACTACCAGCTCAGGCGGCTCCGTAGAAGTCCTCATAGAAGTCACCACCCAGACCTGGAAGCGGAACATGGTCATCTGGGAACAGACGGTCCTGCGGTGCTTGTGGACCATAGGGACTTGGGTGCGGCCTCGGTCCAACAAATGGCGGCAGAAGAGGCCCACGAGGAGGGGTGATGCCTCCCACCTCACGCCATTCCATAAAGTCTGGCAGACTAGCCCGCACAGGATACAAGTCTCTCGTATCCATGTATCCGGCTTGCACAGCAGGTGCAAACCTCGTCAAGGTGGCCCAATGATCGGCACGAGCATTAAAGAGCTCCATACGCAAGGCCCGGTTTTCACGGTCCTTATCTTCCAACATCTCAGTAGTGGTGCAAAGGAGTGAGTCCTCATGGGATGCATCACTGTACATGCCCTGGAGGTAACCATGCGCCCCAGGGAGGGATGCAGGCATGTAGCGAAAATCAGTGTTGCTCAACAAGGTAGTTCTAGCTCGCATAATGGTCATCATCGAGTAGGCTGCATCTTGAACGGACATCCCAATAGTGATCCCGAGTCCATAAGAACAATGGAGTGGTTCCGTGGCTCCGGGATAAGATGGATATATCCTAACCGTGCACAGATATTGGCTCTGGTTGAAATCTCTAAACTGTTCTTCGACGGTGTATTCGGGGTACCATCGGTAACCTGCCTCAACCATCACTCGAACCAACATGGCGGTATGACCACATACACCGATGCAACGGGTCAGACGAACCACTTGGTTTTGGGGACGGGTAGCCATCTGAAAGCACAAAATAGTGCAAAGGCATTAGAATTTCTGGATGAAATTGCACAGCATAACGGCTGTAAATGCTCAGAAAAAGAATTGAGACATCCACAACAGTTTGCGAAACCACTCAACAACAACATATCAAGGTTCTGGTTCAATTGGTAACATACTAAACTTTAGTAGAACTGAACTGGGTTGAATCCAACAATCCTATAAGTTACTACGGATTTAGTAACACGTGAACCTGATAGAGAGAAAAGAGCCTAGTTCCTTAACCCACGTAGAATGAGAAGAGAATGACTCAGAATAGAGGGCATAAGGTAAAGGAGTAAAAGAGCCTTACGTTCCCTCCCACAATCAATTCCCCTACATATAACTAAAGCATTTCTAGACTCGACATCGACCAGTTTGGCTTAGCGAACCTACAGGCAGTCCGGCTCTGATGCCAACGCTGTCAGGACCCCGATCCTAAGCCACATCGATCCAGCGTGTAACACATCATATCACTTTGCGGCCTCACGCACGGTACTCCCACGGGTGCCACCTTACCTGGCCCGGGACCGTTTGCGCCTTTTGGCTCACGTATATGATAGTGTCGCTAGCATCCATATGACAGAGAACCCGGGCCGACATGGCTAGTCGTGAACCCAAAGCGGCGCTAGCCTATGAGGACAGGCATACATGAATCACATCGAACATGTCGGTCATCAACGTATCTATTCGGGCTGTAGCACTGGGCTAACAGGACTCCGGTAACCCGGGCTGTAGCAGGCTAGGCAGGACTCCGAATATCAGCGCGTGACATTTCCCCGAAGGGACAGACATAGGAACGACGTGAAACACATGCCGGCCAGTCAAGTGTCCAAGCAGTAGTGCTGGGCTAGCAGGACTCCGATGAACCGGGCTGTAGCGGACTACTATCGCTCAGAAGCACAAGACTTACATTTCCCCATATGAAAGGCTGCCAAGGATAAACAACTAGATAGTCGGATCCCACTCATACCAAGCATTTCAATCATACACACAATATGCCCGATATGAGTAAATACAACATGGCATCACAACAGTACTCTACGACTCAAGTACTTTATTTAGAAGGCTCCGAGGAGCCATACATATCATTCATACAGATAGGGGTCACATGACCCAACACTCAAGTCATACAAACATACAAGCACATGCGGAAGCAAAGTAGTCTGAGTACAGACACTAGAAAGAAAGAAGGCTTGACGAAGCCTGTCTATCTACAAAGACCCTTCACAAGTCTTGGATCACCACCTGGGTGATAAGTCACTCCTCAACGTCGAGGTCTATATAGAACCCATCAGAGGGGTTGGTGCAGTCGTCTGAAAAACATGATTAAAGCAACATGAGTACGGAGGTACTCAGCAAGTCTTACAACAGGAACCTACTATACATGCACATTCTCAAGAAGGTAGTGGGGTTATTGCAGCAAGCCAGCTTTGACCCTTGGCTAAGCTATCCTACGATAGACACCACTTGTAAAACATTTGTCGCACACGAGTCCACTAACACCAACACAATACTCCACCGTGGATCCTCTCTCGCCATCCCACGAGAGGGCCATCCGCGGTACTCACACTTATCTTGAGATTTTTAGAAGTATCCATTTAACTTGTCTATGAACTGATATAGGCAACCCAGAAGTCCATTACCGCGGACACGGCTATTCGAATAGATGATGTTAACCCTGCAGGGGTGTACTTCTTCACACACGCTCTCACCACTTATCGCCGTTTACACGACATGTACTCGGCAACCTTCAAGCGGAAGCCCAGCGAGGGTGTCGGCCACGGCCTACCTAAACACTCAAGTCTCTAGTCCAGGTTTATCGCCTATTCGGGTTCCATCCGCAGGGAGTCCGGCCGAGGTTTCCACTAACGGCCCCGAACGATGTGAACAGGGTTCCCGAGACACCAAACGGGCGAGTCGGTACACCGTGCCACGTGCCTACCGCAACACAGCCCACCCCGATGGTCAGCACCGCGTGCGGCCCCCAGCATACTACAAACACCAGAAACTACTTTGCAACTCCTGGACAAAGGACAAGCGTGATCAAGAAGCCGAGAGAGTCAATTAAGGATCCCAATGTGTGGTAGTAACTGTATCATGGATCACAAACACAGAACTCAGTTCCTAGGGACGGCCTCAATGAAACAACCCACCATGTACTCCTACATGGCCTCTCATCGATTCCTTTACCAAATCGTGTTCAACACCTCACTCTTGTCACCGACACAACCTTTCACTCCAGTTCATCATCCCAATGAGCCAGACCTGACACAACTCTAAGCATAGCAAGCATAGCATGGTAGAAACACTCACACACATGTATTGGCTCAATCAACTCCTACACATGCTAGTGGGTTTCATCTAGTTACTGTGGCAATGACAGGTCATGCAAAGGAAGTGGGTTCAACTACCGCAACACACAGCAGTTTGAAACGCGTTGTCTTAATGCAGTAAACGAGAGCAGAAGCGATAACATGGGTTTGTATCGGAATGATCAATGGTTTGCTTGCCTAATGGAGTGGTGGTGGGATACTGCCCTTCAACTGGATACTCGGAGATATCCTCGGAGGCAGAACCTACCACGAATGACACATTGCAACACAATCAATACATGACGATATGCAACAATATGATGCATGCAATGACATAGCAATATGAATGTGTCCTGGTCTTGTGCAAATTAAAACAGAAGGAAATGACCCTATTTGAACCAAAGATTCAAATGGTAGTGCATTTATAAGATCATATTAGTGCAATACCTTATAATGCCTAAACAGTGGGTTTAACTTGTTTTAACATGCATCAAACCAGTTCCATTGGATAGATTGGATTTTTCTGATAATTTTTCATATATAGAACTTTGCATTTGGAGCTACAGATAATTTTTTATGAATTTTTGAAGTTTGAACTATTTTCTGGATTTTCTGTTTTTAAAAAAATCCAGCAAAATAAATTACTGCGTCAGCATGAGGTCATGCTGACCTCAGCAGGTCAACAGACCGGTCCAAGTCAAACCTGACACGTGGGTCCCGCGTGTCAGGGTCATTAACTTAACAGATTAGATTATTTTTTAAATCCTGGATTAATTAGCAGTCGGGGCCCACATGTCATAGACTTAGAGGAGTCAACTGGGTCCACAAGTCAACGGTTAGGGTCAACTCGCCGGCGTCTAGCCGCCGGCGAGGCCAGACGCGGCGGAGCAGAGTGGAAATGGCCATTCCGGCCACCAAATGAGGCGCGGAAGGCATCAGCGCACTCCTGGGAACGAACCGCGACTACTGGTGGAGTCAGTTGGGGTCGGGGTGGCCGGAGTTGGCGCCGGCGACGAGTTTGGCGGCGCCGGGGCTCGGGTGAAGGTGGAACCGGGGCTGCGGGGCACGGCGAGGCGCGTGCGGTAGTGCGTTGGCCTCCTGGGGGCTCCAGGAACACGTTGACGCGCTCTGGCGCGGTTGGCAGGGGCTATGGCCGCGGCGGCGACATGGCCGGCGGAGCCAAGCTCTCGGGCTCGTCGGGGACGGACGCTACGGTGAGCTAGCAGGCATGGGAGGAGGGGGAGAAGGTGCGGGAGCTCACAGGGAGGTCGACGAGCAGCTCAGCGGGCTCGGGGGCGAACGGAGCGGCGCGAATCGAAGAATGGCGGCCGGCGGGCACCGGGGTCGGAGACGAGCTGATGGCGGCGATGCAGGGCCTCCGGCGAGGCGTGGCTCGGTGGGGAGGGCGAGGGCGAAGTGGCGGAGCCTCTGGGCAGGTCAGAGGGGCGAGGGGGCGACGGTGGGCGCGGCTATGGCGGCGGAGCGGCGACGGGTGCGGCGGCCATGGCGCTGGAGAGCGAGAGAGAGAGCCAGGGGGAGAAGTGAGGTGTCCACGGGGTCGAGGGCGCGACGTGGAGGACGTCCAGCGCGTCGGCCGGCGAAGCGGCGAGCAGGTGACGCCGTGGCGAGCTCGCGCTCGCCGGCGTCAGCTCCCTGCCTGCCTGGCGGGGACGAAGCAGCTGGCTGGCGCGGGCCAGCACAGTGCTGGGCCGCCAGGTGGGCCGGCAGGTGGGTAACGTCCAGGTTAGTTTTTCTCTGTTTAACTGTTTTCTTTTCTATTATTTCTGCAACTTTGTGGACTTATTTAAAATACTTAAACAACTCCAAAAATCCCCAAACTGCTCATGCTTGCTATTTAAAATATAGACAACATGAAACATTTCTGTTTGAGAATATTTGAACATTTAAAATATTTTTATAAATTTTAAATGCCCAAATTCAAATACTTATGTGTTAATTCAAAAACCTTCTGTTGACCTAGAAAATTGTGCACCACTTTTGTCAAAGGTTTAAACCCAAAACAAAGGGGGTGAACATTTCAGAAGGGCATTTCAGGTTCATTGAAAAAGATTTTAGTAAACCCTAGTTATTTCCAGGGGGGGGGGGGGGAGGGTGTGTTGGGGGTTCTGGCATTTCCCATTTCAGAATTAATAGAATGTAAACATGATGCACACTCTAATGCATGGCCTAGCTAGGGATGTGACATTCGTCGAGGAAAAAATCATAAGCAACCTTTCGGGACGAGACTTCGCCGCCACGAGGCGGAACCAATCTAGGGCTCCGGCAGAGCTGTTCTGCCGGGGATACTTCCCTCCGAGAGGGGGAAATCATCGCCATCGTCATCACCAACGCTCCTCTCATTGGGAGAGGGAAATCTCCATCAACATCTTCACCAGCACCATCTCCTCTCAAAACCCTAGTTCATCTCTTGTATCCAATTCTTGTCTCCAAGTCCGGGATTGGTACTAGTAGGTTGCTAGTAGTGTTGATTACTCCTTGTAGTTGATGCTAGTTGGTTTATTTGGTGGAAGATCATATGTTCAGATCCTTTATGCATATTAATACCCCTCTGATTATGAACATGAATATGCTTTGTGAGTAGTTACGTTTGTTCCTGAGGACATGGGAGAAGTCATGCTATTAGTAGTCATGTGAATTTGTTATTCGTTCGATATTTTGATGAGATGTATGTTATCTAGCCTCTAGTGGTGTTATGTGGATGTCGACTACATAACACTTCACCATTATTTGGGCCTAGAGGAAGGCATTGGGAAGTAATAAGTAGATGACGGGTTGCTAGAGTGACAGAAGCTTAAACCCTAGTTTATGCGTTGCTTCGTAAGGGGCTCATTTGGATCCATATGTTTCATGCTATGGTTAGGTTTACCTTAATACTTTTGTTGTAGTTGCGGATGCTTGCAATAGAGGTTAATCATAAGTGGGATACTTGTTCAAGTAAGAACAGCACCCAAGCACCAGTCCACCCACATATCAAATTATCAAAGTACCGAACGCGAATCATATGAACGTGATGAAAACTAGCTTGACGATATTCCCATGTGTCCTCGGGAGCGCTTTTCTCTATATAAGAGCTTGTCCAGGCTTGTCCTTTGCTACAAAAAGGATTGGGCCACCTTGCTGCACTTTATTTATTTTTCTTACTTGTTGCTCGTTACAAATTATCCTATCACAAAACTATCTGTTACCAGTTATTTCAGTACTTGCAGAGAATACCTTGCTGAAAACCGCTTATCATTTCCTTCTGCTCCTCGTTGGGTTCGACACTCTCATTTATCGAAAGGACTACTATAGATCCCCTATACTTGTGGGTCATCAAGACTCTTTTCTGGCACCGTTGCCGGGGAGTGAAGCGCCTTGGGTAGGTGGAATTTGGTAAGGAAAAATTTATATAGTGTGCTGAAATTTACTGTCACTTGTTACTATGGAAAGTAATCCTCTGAGGGGCTTGTTTGGGGTATCTTCACCCCGACCAGTAGAGCAAAGAGTTGCTCCTCAACCTACTGAACCTATTACAAATGAAAATGTTCCCTTTGAAGTTCCTTCAGGTATGTTAGAAAAACTGCTGGCTAATCCTTTTTTAGGAGATGGAACAAAGCATCCTGATGAGCACCTAATCTATGTGGATGAAGTTTGTGGATTATTTAAGCTTGCAGGTATACCCGATGATGTTGTTGAGAAGAAGGTCTTCTCTTTATCTTTGACGGAACATGCATCGACATGGTATAGGCTATGTGATGATACGGGATCATGGAAATATAAACGAATGAAGTTGGAATTTCATCAGAAGTTTTATCCTGTGCATCTTGTTCATCGTGATCGCAATTATATATATAATTTTTGGCCTCGCGAAGGAGAAAGAATCGCTCAAGCTTGGGGGAGGCTTAAATCAATGTTATATTTATGCCCCAATCATGAGCTCCCAAGAGAAATAATTCTTCAAAGTTTTTATGCTCGGCTTTCTGAAAACAATCGCACCATGCTCGATACTTCTTGTGCTGGATCTTTTATGATGAAGACTATTGAATTCAAATGGAATTTATTGGATATAATTAAATGCAACTCTAAAGATTGGGATCTCGACGAAGGTAAGGAGTCAGGTATGACACCTAAGTTTGATTGTGTTAAATCTTTTATGGATACCAATGTTTTCCGTAAATTTAGCACTAAATATGGACTTGACTCTGATATAGTAGCTTCTTTTTGTGAATCTTTTGCTACTTATGTTGATCTCCCCAAGGAGAAGTGGTTTAAATACCATCCTCCCATAGAAGTAAAAGTAGCTGCACCTACTAAAGTTGAAGAAAAGACTATCACTTATAATGATCCTATTGTTCCTACTTCTTATGTTGAGAAACCACCTTTCCCTGTTAGAATAAAGGATCATGCTAAAGCTTCAACTGTGGTTCGTAAAAGCAATATTAGAACTTATACACCTCCTGAGCAAGTTAAAGTTGAACCTAATATTGCTATTGTTAAAGATCTCTTGGCTGATAATATTGATGGGCATGTTATTTATTTCTCCGGTGAAACTGCTAGAATTGCCAAACCTTGTGCTAAAGATAAACATAGACCTGTGGTAGGCGTGCCTGTTATTTCTGTTAAAATAGGAGATCATTTTTATCATGGTTTATGTGATATGGGTGCTAGTGTTAGTGCAATACCTATTGCCTTATACAATGAAATTAAGCATGAGATTGCACCTGCTGAGTTAGAAGATATTGATGTTACAATTAAACTTGCCAATAGAGATACTATTTCACCAATGGGAATTGTAAGGGATGTTGAAGTCTTGTGTGGGAAAACTAAATATCCTGCTGATTTTCTTATTCTTGGCTCCCCACAAGATAGCTTTTGTCCCATTATTTTTGGTAGACCCTTCTTGAACACAGTCAATGGTAGGATAGACTGCGAAAAGAATGTTGTTACTATTGGTTTGGGTGATATGTCTCATGATTTTAATTTATCTGAATTTAGTAGACAACACTGTGAAGAAGAATTGCCTAGTAAGGATGAAATTATTGGTCTTGCTTCTATTGTCGTACCTCCTAGTGATCCTTTAGAACAATATTTGCTAGACCATGAAAATGATATGTTTATGAATGAAAGAAGGGAAATAGATGAGGTATTCTTTAAACAGGAACCTATTCTGAAACACAATTTACCCATTGAAATCCTAGGGGATCCTCCTCCACCCAAGGGTGATCCCGTGTTTGAGCTTAAACTGTTGCCTGATACTCTTAAGTATGCTTATCTTGATGAAAAGAAGATATATCATGTTATTATTAGTGCTAACCTTTCAGAGCATGAAGAAGAGAGATTATTGAAAAATCTGAAGAAGCACCGTGCTGCTATTGGATATACTTTTGATGACCTTAAGGGAATTAGTCCCACACTATGTCAACATAAAATAAATTTGGAAGAAGATGCCAAACCAGTTCGTGATCATCAACGACGTCTGAATCCTAAAGCTCCTTGAGGTAGGTATAATTTATCCCGTTGCTGATAGTCAGTGGGTAAGTCCTGTCCATTGTGTCCCTAAGAAGGGAGGCATTACTGTCGTTCCTAATGATAAAGATGAATTGATTATGCAAAGAATTATTACAGGTTATAGGATAATTGATTTCCGTAAATTAAATAAGGCTACTAAGAAAGATCATTACCCCTTACCTTTTATCGATCAAATGCTAGAAAGATTATGCAAACATACACATTATTGCTTTCTAGACGGTTATTCTGGTTTCTCACAAATACCTGTATCAGCCAATCATCAATCAAAGACTACTTTTACTTGCCCTTTTGGTACTTTTGCTTATAGAAGTATGCCTTTTGGTTTATGTAATGCACCTGCCACCTTTCAAAGATGCATGATGGCTATATTCTCTGACTTTTGTGAAAAGATTTGTGAGGTTTTCATGGACGACTTTTCCGTCTATGGATCCTCTTTTGATGATTGCTTGAGCAACCTTGATCGAGTTTTGCAGAGATGTGAAGAAACTAATCTTGTCTTGAATTGGAAAAAGTGCCACTTTATGGTTAATGAAGGTATTACCTTGGGGCATAAAGTTTCTGAAAGAGGTATTGAAGTTGATAAAGCCAAAGTTGATGCTATTGAAAAGATGCCATGTCCCAAGGACATCAAAGGTAAAAGAAGTTTCCTTGGTCACGCCGGATTTTATAGGAGGTTCATTAAGGACTTCTCCAAAATTTCTCGGCCTCTGACTAATTTATTACAAAAAGATATACCATTTGTCTTTGATGATGATTGTGTAGAAGCATTTGAAATACTTAAGAAAGCATTGATCTTTGCACCCATTGTTCAGCCACCTGATTGGAATTTACCCTTTGAAATTATGTGTGATGCTAGTGATTATGTTGTAGGTGCTGTTCTAGGGCAAAGAGTTGATAAGAAATTAAATGTTATCCATTATGCTAGTAAGACTCTAGACAATGCTCAAAGAAATTATGCTACCACTGAAAAAGAATTCTTAGCAGTTGTATTTGCTTGTGATAAGTTCAGACCTTATATTGTTGATTCTAAAGTAACTATTCACATGGATCATGCTGCTATTAAATATCTTATGGAAAAGAAAGATGCTAAACCTAGACTTATTAGATGGGTTCCCTTGCTATAAGAATTTGATTTGCATATTGTTGATAGAAAGGGAGCTGAGAACCCCGTTGCAGACAACTTGTCTAGGTTAGAAAATGTTCTTGATGACCCACTACCTATTGATGATAGCTTTCCTGATGAGCAATTAAATGTCCTAAATGCCTCTCGTAGTACTCCATGGTATGCTGATTATGCTAATTATATTGTTGCTAAATTTATACCACCTAGTTTCACAGACCAGCAAAAGAAAAAGTTCTTCTATGATTTGAGACATTACTTTTGGGATGACCCACACCTTTATAAAGAAGGAGTATATGGTGTTATTAGACGTTGTGTACCTGAGAATGAACAGGAACAGATCCTTCGCAAGGTCACTCCGAAGCTTATGGAGGAAACCACGCCGGAGATAGAACTGCACATAAGGTATTGCAATCTGGTTTTTATTGGCCTACTCTCTTCAAGGATGCCCGTAAGTTTGTCTTATCTTGTGATGAATGCCAAAGAATTGGTAATATTAGTAGACGTCAAGAAATGCCTATGAATTAATCACTTGTTATTGAACCGTTTGATGTTTGGGGCTTTGATTATATGGGACCTTTTCCTGCCTCTAATGGATATACACATATTTTAGTTGCTGTTGATTACGTTACTAAGTGGGTAGAAGCTATTCCAACTAGTAGTGCTGATCATAACAGTTCTATTAAAATGCTTAAGGAAGTTATTTTTCCGAGGTTTGGAGTCCCTAGATATTTAATGACTGATGGTGGTTCACATTTTATTCATGGTGCTTTCCGTAAAATGCTTGCTAAGTATGATGTTAATCATAGAATTGCATCTCCTTATCACCCGCAGTCTAGTGGTCAAGTAGAATTGACTAATAGAGAGCTCAAATTAATTTTGCAAAAGACTGTTAATAGATCTAGAAAGAATTGGTCCAAGAAACTTGATGATGCATTATGGGCCTATAGAACTTCATATAAAAATCCTATGGGTATGTCTCCGTATAAAATGGTTTATGGAAAAGCATGCCAGTTACCTCTCGAACTAGAACATAAGGCTTATTGGGCTATTAAAGAGCTCAACTATGATTTCAAACTTGCCGGTGAGAAGAGGTTATTTGATATTAGCTCACTTGATGAATGGAGAACCCAAGCTTATGAAAATGCCAAGTTGTTTAAAGAAATATTTAAAAGATGGCATGACAAAAGGATACAAAAGCGTGAGTTTAATGTAGGTGATTATGTATTGTTATACAACTCTCGTTTAAGATTTTTTGCAGGAAAACTTCTCTCTAAATGGGAAGGCCCCTACGTTATCAAGGAGGTCTATCGTTCCAGTGCCATAAAAATCAACAACTTCGAAGGCACAAATCCGAAGGTGGTGAATGGTCAAAGAATTAAACACTATATCTCAGGTAATCCCATAAATATTGAAACCAATGTTATTGAAACCGTAACCCCGGAGGAATACATAAGGGACACTTTTCGAAACGTTTCAGACTCCGGAAGGGAATAGGTATGAGGTACGGTAAGTAAACCGACTCCAAAACAGTTTTTAAGGCAATATTTCTCCGTTTTGGAATATTAAGAAAAATAAAAAATAAGTAGCAGTCCGGGAAGGACACGAGGGTGGAGGGCGCGCCCCCCTACCTCGTGGGCACCTTGTGTGCCTTCCGGACTCCGTTTTCTTGCACGATACGTATTTTGGTCGGTAAAAATTCATTATATATTCTCCCAAAGGTTTTGACTCCTGTATCACGCAATTATCCTCTGTTCTTGTTTCGAGTTGTTGCTGCTGCAGATTAGAGCAAGATGTCTTCTCAAGAGTCAGTCGGGGAGAGCCGGGTGTCTCATCCGGCATCAGAACCAAGGACAAACAGCGATGCTGACCACTTTGGGCCAGCAATGGAGGAAGAGATGGAGGCTGACTTGATGAGGATAGACGCCATGGAGGAGGATCAAGAAGTCACTTCTCGCTTCCGAGCTGGATTCACGATGGGGGAACTGCAGAGCTCAGCTATTCCAAACTCGGTTATCCCTTCCAATGTTAGATTTCTTTCTTATGAAAATATGAAGAGGAGTGTCACTTGTTCTCCCGTAGCTATGCAACACCCTTGGGTGCAAGGAGCCTTAGCCATTACAGGAAAGCTTCGTAAGTAAATAATGGACCTCAAGCAGCAAGTCAATAAGCTCGAGGAGGAGAATCGTATCCTGAGGGGCATCATCGCCAAGAATATAACACCATCACCAAAGAAGGAGACATAATCACATGGGTATGGGCACTCCCCTTGGCAACTGCCAAGCTTGGGGGAGGTGCCCCGATATCGTACCACCATCACACTCCTTTCTTTACCGTTTTTCTTAATTCGATCCTATTAGTAGTATCTTGATCTAGTAGAGTAAAGTCTATGGCATGATCTAGTTTTAAGTTTTGCTTTATGATCTCTCTTTGTATTCGAGTCCGTGAGCTATATAATAAAGATTAGTGTTGATTCAAATGCTTGATTATCTTGCTATGATGTTGAGTGAATAAAAGAAAAGAGAAAAGAATAAAAAGAAACAAAGAGATCATATTGATCTTATCGAGAGTAATGACTTCACATGGAAAGAGTATGATGATTAACAGTTGTTGAGAGTTGACAAACTTAGCTTTGGCCATCGTTGCAATTAATAGGAAGTAATAAAGAAAGAGAGGTTTCACATATAAATACACTATCCTGGACATCTTTTATGATTGGGAGCACTCATTAAAATATGACATGCTAAAGAGTTGATGTTGGACAAGGAAGACAACGTAATGAGTTATGTTTTCTTATATCTGAGATAAAGTATATTGTCATGGATCATCCAACATGTTGAGCTTGCCTTTCCCCCTCATGCTAGCCAAATTCTTTGCACCAAGTAGAGATACTACTTGTGCTTCCCAAAACCCTTAAACCAGTTTTGCCATGAGAGTCCACCATATCTACCTATGGATTGAACAAGATCCTTCAAGTAAGTTGTCATCGGTGCAAGCAATAAAAATTGCTCTCTAAATATGTATGACTTATTAGTGTGGGAGAAAATAAGCTTTATACGATCTTGTGATGTGGAAGAAATAAAAGCGACGGACTGCATAATAAAGTTTCATATCACAAGGGGCAATATAAAGTGACGTTCTTTTGCATTAAGATTTTGTGCATCCAACCATAAAAGCGCATGGCAACCTCTGCTTCCCTCTGCGAAGGGCCTATCTGTTACTATTATCTTCTACCTTATGCAAGATTCCTTTTTATTTTCACCTTTCCTTTTTATTTTATCCTTTGGCAAGCACAGGGTGTTGGAAAGATCCTGATAGATATATCTAATTTGATGTAGGGGAGCATGAGTTATTATTGTTGACATTACCCTTGAGGTAAAAGGTTGGGAGGCAGAAAGTATAAGCCCCTATCTTTCTCTGTGTCTGGCTAAAACTCCGTAACCACAAGTATTGCGTGAGTGTTAGCGATTATGAAAGACTAAATGATAGTTGAGTATGTGGACTTGCTAGAAAGCTACACAGACTCTTTCTGATGTTATGATAAATTGCAATTGCTTCAATGACTGAGATTATAGTTTGTTAGTTCTCAATAAAGTTTACGATTCGTACTTTGCATTGTGAATAGATTATTACTTGAGCATAAGAAATCATATGACAATATCCATATATGTTGCTGTTATGAAAATAATCATGATGCCTTCATGTCCGTATTTTATTTTTATCGACACCTCTACCTCTAAACATGTGGACATATTTATCGTTATCGGCTTCCGCTTGAGGACAAGCGAGGTCTAAGCTTGGGGGAGTTGATACGTCCATTTTGCATCAAGCTTTTATATCGATATTTATTGCATTATGGGTTGTTACTACACGTTATGTTACAATACTTATGCCTATTCTCTCTTATTTGACAAGGTTTACATAAGGAGGGAGAATGCCGGCAGCTGGAATTCTAGGCTGGAAAAGGAGCAAATATTAGAGACCTATTCTGCACAACTCCAAAAGTCCTGAAACTCCACAAGAGTCATTTTTGGAAATAATAAAAAATATTGAGCGAAAGAAGTACGTCAGAGGGGGACCCACCTGGCCACGAGGGTGGGGGCGCGCCCTACCCCCCAGGGCGCGCCCCCTGCCTCGTGGGCCCCCTATTGGCTCTCCGGTGGCCATCTTCTGCTATATGAGGTTTTTCGTCGAGGAAAAAATCATAAGCAACCTTTCGGGACGAGACTCCGCCGCCACGAGGCGGAACCTTGGTGGAACCAATCTAGGGCTCCAACAGAGCTGTTCCGCCGGGGACACTTCCCTCCGGGAGGGGGAAATCATCGCCATCGTCATCACCAACGCTCCTCTCATCGGGAGAGGGCAATCTCCATCAACATCTTCACAAGCACCATCTCCTCTCAAACCCCTAGTTCACCTCTTGTATCCAATTCTTGTCTCCAAGTCCAGGATTGGTACTAGTAGGTTGCTAGTAGTGTTGATTACTCCTTGTAGTTGATGCTAGTTGGTTTATTTGGTGGAAGATCATATGTTCAGATCCTTTATGCATATTAACACCCCTCTGATTATGAACATGAATATGCTTCGTGAGTAGTTACATTTGTTCCTGAGGACATGGGAGAAGTCTTACTATTAGTAGTCATGTGAATTTGGTATTCGTTCGATATTTTGATGAGATGTATGGTGTCTAGCCTCTAGTGGTGTTATGTGAACGTCGACTACATAACACTTCACCATTATTTGGGCCTAGAGGAAGGCATTGGGAAGTAATAAGTAGATGATGGGTTGCTAGAGTGACAGAAGCTTAAACCCTATTTTATGCGTTGCTTCGTAAGGGGCTGATTTGGATCCATATGTTTCATGTTATGGTTAGGTTTACCTTAATACTTATGTTGTAGTTGCCGATGCTTGCAATAGAGGTTAATCATAAGTGGGGTGCTTGTTCAAGTAAGAACAACACCCAAGCACCGGTCCACCCACATATCAAATTATCAAAGTACCGAACATGAATCATATGAACGTGATGAAAACTAGCTTGACGATGTTCCATGTGTCCTCGGGAGCGCTTTTCTCTATATAAGAGTTTGTCCAGGCTTGTCCTTTGCTACAAAAAGGATTGGGCACCTTGCTGCACTTTATTTACTTTTGTTACTTGTTGCTCGTTACAAATTATCCTATCACAAAACTATCTGTTACCAGTTATTTCAGTACTTGCAGAGAATACCTTGCTGAAAATCGCTTATCATTTCCTTCTGCTCCTCGTTGGGTTCGACACTCTTACTTATTGAAAGGACTACGATAGATCCCCTATACTTGTGGGTCATCAGTATACATATCATACACCATTGTAATCCTATGCACGAGGTATCCCCTCACAATGAATACCAAAACAAAGCAGGACGTAGGGTATTACTCTTCGGAGGCCCGAACCTGGGTAAATTGTGTGTGCGGACTCCGTTCCGGTACTTCCGGTCTCGTTATGAACCCTACCGAGGGATCTGACGGGAAATCGCTCTGTCAAAGACCCTCGCCATTGTAAACGAACTGGGCTCTTCAAAGAGTATCAGAGGTGGTTCATTACCCTCCCGACAGTCAGGTCGTACCCCCAAATATGGGTAAGCACTCCACGGCTCTCCCTCGCTGACCGAGGACTATGTACCTCGGGTCCACAACTTTGCATTTAAAATTCCATGGGGGGTTGTGGAGAACAATTAGAGGGCATACCGCTCGGCTCAACCGGACGGTGGGCCAACTACATCCTGGTTATTCTCAAGGCATTGTCATACGCCCACCAGGAATGGTGTCAACAAAAGTATCAAGTTGTTCGACCATGGCTACTTGCTACAACCTCTTCAAAGGATCTGCCATTCGAATGCGTCAGGAACAGCAGCGCCGATGTAGCACGCAGTACTGATGAACCTTGCGATAGACAAGGAAGAGCTAGTAAACAACACGGAAGCGCATACATGCGACAGCGCAAAGCAAGGACGATAAACCCAACTACAGATGCCCTGTATAAACCATCCCTCTTATATATATCTTTATGTATATTTCAAAGTTTCTTTGATGAGCTCGGCATGTACGACTTGACCTTATAAATCAAAGAGAAAATAGACCTTTCGCAGTCGTCGCATCTATTTTTGTTATGATTTTTTCTTTCATTATGCCTCTCAGCCAAGGACAATATTTTTTTCAAAACTCATCGGTTTTTTACCAGGAGCTCGTATTTACGAACCTTCCCAAATACTCATGTAAAAGTATTTGACGTCTCGCATTATATGCATCGGTTTTGAATCATGTCTTTGATCAATAGTTGAGTTGCCCGGCTACTGTGCTTACCCCTTACGTTTCCGCATTGTTCGGCTAAGGTTGTAAAGGGAGAACCATTGCGATTGCGCTTCCAGCTCAAATGGTCAAAGTGCCTCAGTGGAGAAAACCAAAAACTGACTATCATGATAGGCCCAAACTGGCCAACGATCCAATGACTATGTCAAACTACAAATCGATAGAGGTTAATGGTGTCAAACAATGGGCTCTTGTCAAATGAGTCGAAGTGATTAATGGTTTAACCTCGGCACGGCCGACCACTTCAACACCCGGGGGCTAGTTACTCGCCCCCACAGTCTAGCTCGTATGACTAAGTAAAAGTTGTAAAGCCAAAATGGTCCGATTGTCTGGCTTCTACTAACATATACCGCCTCTGGGCACCGAGACGTCGGCTAAGGGTTCAAATGTTGTAGAAACACCCCTTGTATATACAATACAAGGAGGAGGAAGCCGACGAGCGGCCACTTTCAGTATTTAAACGGCCGCACGGGAGTCAAAATAAACAAAACAGACGATAAAGCCAAACATTTCAAAATAAGCTTATCTTTGTACATAATTCAAACTTCGCCATTCCGAAGTACCATCTAGAAAAAATCTCCCTCCGTCTCGACACTCATGCCTCAATCCGCGACGCCAGTGAGGACATCGCAGCCCGCCTCACCTTCACCGCACGACACCCCGATATTGGGTCCGATGGAGCTCCTCTCTACTGTCGGCCCGCCATAGGAACGACGCAGCCGCCGGCGCATGGCAGCCTTGTCGTAGTGGCGGTTTGCGTGGGGGTGGGCACTGGGTGTGAGGAGAGAAACGGATAAACGAGATGGAACTGTTCGCGATCGGCCCTTGCTTTACCAAACGAAAGAAATCGATGAGATGGCTAGTCTCACCTGCACTAAGATTCGTGTTTGGATCCAATGGTCCAGGGTACATTCGATCCCAATCACTAAAAATCCGACGTCAGGTTTTTAGCGATTTCATAAAAAAAATAGGTAACCCCACAAAAAAAATACATTTGAGTAACGGATTTGGATAATCTCTTTTCTACTTTTCTTTCCTGTGATCGGTTGTTTGGATCAAACAACTACACCGATCTCTCAACATGGTAACACAGGAATCTTGCATCATGCATCTTTGCCACCAAACTTAATCCCATGCCTTGAGGACATCTTTTTTTAGGACATCTTACACATATGCCTGGTTGACCAGCCTCAAAATAGAAAAAAAATGTGACATATATACACGTGAGAGGAAAGAGAAACCATCCGAAGCAGAAATAAAGGAAAAACAGATAGAAGAAACACCAAGCAAGCTCCCAGATTCTATCCGGTTTATGTATGGTCGTTCAACGTCGCCGACATCATCATGTAACTAGCATGCATCTCGTCGGATGAGATGGATCAGAAGAAGCCGTAGTTGTTGAAGGCGAAGCTCCCGGCGGCGTAAGCGCTGAGCAGCTCGTTCCGCGGCGACCAGAGCTCCACCCTGAGCCCCACCCTCCTGAGCGCCTTGAGGATCTTGTTCCGGTTCGCATACCCGGTCACCACCACCTTCTGGATGCTCCCCTCCACCTCCACCCTCTCCACCCCTGCACACATACACCAGTCCATCAACAATTTGTGAGATAGAGGAAGAGTCGTATTGCTTCTCTGGTCATTGCACACACAACCATGCCGATCAT
The DNA here is from genome assembly GCA_032464435.1 of Aegilops umbellulata. NCBI lineage: Eukaryota > Viridiplantae > Streptophyta > Magnoliopsida > Poales > Poaceae > Aegilops > Aegilops umbellulata. The sequence continues at coordinate 66,255,453 of CP136060.1, read as the reverse complement.
TCAACCATAGCTAGCTACAGTGAGAAAGGCATCCATCCATGGCTAGCTAGAAAGGATCGACGCATCATCAGGTTGTTCAGATCTCTCCATGGATGGATGATGGGTGCAATGAAATGACTTTAGTTTTGGTTTTTACCTTTCACTTTGGACAGGCATTTCCGTACCCTCTTCTCATGCAGCGCCACCATCTCCACTTTCAGCTCGGTGCTCTGCGTGCATGGGGAAAATCAGGGAATGAGCGCAGGTTACGCATGCATGCACATGCACTCGATCATCATGAGAAAAGTACATGAAAAATATACAGTGGGCAATGTTTTTTTCTTCACTAATCGCTCTCTTAGTTTCTTTTTACATGAATATGTTCTAAGACAAGTAGAAGTAGTAATTAACCTGCCCACCTATGTCTATGATGTTTTTCAGGGCAGTGTAGGGTGATATGAGCCATATTAAACTTGCAATCAACATGCATTATTGCTATAGATATATTGTTGCCAAATGCCCAAATGCAATGTTTAAAAGGGTACATATAGCACATTCATCTTGAAAAACTCATGTTCATCATCACGGCATCATTTCATAGAGAGAAAGTAGAAACTAATGGAATCTCCCCGAATTACAACCTCTAAATGAACAACAACCAAAAGAGGCACATTTAGATTGCGATCAGAGTGTGATTAATTAAGTAACAAGCCATACCTCCATGGATGAACCGACGATCGATCTTGCGGGGGGAAACCCTTTTTCTTATGAACCGACGATCGATCTTGCGTACACCACTTTCGAGACGATGGGAAGAAGAGGAAGAAGAAGGGACCAAGATGAGGCCGACGGTGCAGGGCTCTTATAGCAGAAGCAGCAGGTGAACAAGTTTGGCAAAAGCAAAAAGAGCCACCGGCAGGATGTGATGAAGGGAAAAGGTTAAAGAGCGGTGCCCAAGAGATTCCCGGGTGTTTTGAAGCTATTAGCTACAAGACCTAGCTAAGCTGCTTTACTAAAGGGGGCTTAGGTCTACATGGAGAAGAGCGCGACCGGTGGTCGATCGTACCGATCGAGGCCTAGCTAGGTGTCTCACTAACTGCTGCTAGACAGTTTAGTAATCTCCGAGCTCAACTCTCAATGTTGATTTCAGCCTTGATCAGTTGCATCTAGGAGGTGCAAAAATATGTGCATGTCACTTTCGGCGTTTCATATCACCATGTGCTAGCTACAGTCACATACACAGATCGATCTGGTTCTGGTTCAAGAAAGAGCTATTGGTCGTAGAGGATCTTGGCCTGGTGATGACATGGACGCCATTGACGAGTCCAAGCTACTAAGCTTGCTTTTGAGGTGTCCCCTGGCTAGCTGGACCTGGAATACAGTTTGGAATGTCTGGAGATCTGCAGGACGGACCTAATGGTTACAAAAGGAGCAAAAGCGCAAAAGGTAAAAGAAGCCATGGGATGGAAAATTAAAGAGGAGCCGTGTGAGATCGACAGCAAATGGACCACGGTGCAAGTTTGGTATTTCTTGCCTTGGCTTCGCCGGCATGATAAGCTACTAGCAGAGATCATGGGCTCTGAAATCATCACATCATCTTCATTTTGTTCTACATGTTGAACGGTAGTCAATTGTTTGCTTTCAATTGATTCCAATCTAACAATGCAAAGCCACTTCAGAGAAAAGGCTAATGATGCAATCCAGCAAAAAGCTGCCCCATCAGCAGAGTAATTATACCTGTTAACAAACTGCTGAGCTATTGAACCGATGCATGGGGCGTTAAAATGATCAGAGATAAACACAGAAGAATTAGATAGATAGCATATAACTGTAAATGTCTAAATGGTAACCACTAGGTTTTTTCTTATTTTCTTCCTGGTCACAAATCCAGCTACAGACATTTCTATAAACCTTATTGTGCTGAAAAAACTTATTGCCTTATGATGCAGGCATACAGCAGACCACACAAAACATAGAAAAAAACGAATCAATAGGCACAACACAACAGCCACCACCATATATCATCCGCCGGTCTCAAGCCTCGCTAACAAGCCACTAGCTGGCTACTTTCTCCTCGTCTACTTTTCAGAACGGATTTCTTCATCTCCATTGATCATAACGGAAATCCTCGAGACCAATCTCGCCTAGACCCACATGTTTCTGCAGGATCTGGGGGAGAGGTCCTTGAGCCGGACGACATCCTTGTGGCCTGGGCAGCCCTTGCAGGTCTCCTCATCGAAGTTGCCACCATGGATCTTGCTATGCCGAAGGTAGCCGAACTCGCTGCAAACACTGCCAGGGATGACGTGGTACCCGACATCCTCGATGGGGGTGTGCTCACTACAGACGGCGGCAAAGGTGGCTTCGTCAAGGGTGCCATCCCGGTAGACGATGATACCATCCTGGTCGTTCCTCATAGCCCGAAAGACCTTGTCGAACACCCTGTCCTGCTTCGTCGTCACCGGCATGCATCTGAGGGGATGATAAATGAAATAATCAGACTTAGTTATTCTTCTATTCAGGTTAGCTTCCATGAAAGGAACACATGGGGAAAAGGAAACACTGATCACCATAGATCAACTCAGGTGATTCATCACATATATCCAACGTTTGTGCCATGTCATCAGATTTGAAAGGAAAATAACAGGAACGTGTGTCATGCTAATTCAAAATCATGTTGATCTAGATATTTATAGTCTTCTTTACAGGAAGGTGATAATTTACAGCTGGGATGTACCCAGGCTTGGATGTACCACTATGACATGGCAGGCTAGTGGTAGCTACGAGTTGCACTCGAGCTCACCTGCTTCTGCCTCGAAATAATATTTTTGTGAACTTAAGCAAAAGAAAAAAACAACAATACAAGTGGACATGCAGGAATGCTAAGTGCACAAAAACATTTATTATGGAAAAAAAATGTTCATCTGCGTTATGTACTTAAATATGGAGTTGGTATATTAGCTCTGTATTCCTTGTGTTTTTGTGCATATATAAATCACATATACATATCTTCTAAAATTTGCAAAAAAATAAAACTTGAAAGCTTTTCAACATCTTCATCATTTTGGCATTTGCAAATAATCAATTTGCTTTTTTGTTTGAGAACGGGGGGAAGGGAGGGTTGGGTGCACAAAATCTATACATGTATAAGTGACACCATCAATCATCCAACCTCTATGGGTGGCTGTGGAATGAGATGGCTTTCTCAACATGAAAAGTTAGAAGATCATACATAAAAAGATAATAAGAAAGGAGGAAAGAGCAAGGTTTTTTTATTCTGTTTTTTTTTCAGGAGGGACCGGAAAATCTGATTTTCGAAAATTTTCAGATATTTCGGATTTTTTCAATCCGAAATTTTCAATTCAAAAACATTTAAAGTCAAAATATGTAATTTCTAACCAATTGAGAACGTGAAGTACTTTCTGGTGAATTGGTCAGCTCGCTTACTTACCTATCGAAGGTCGTGCGTTCGATCACTTCCTAACGCACCGCGACCGGTTTTTTTAGGAAGCTTGAATAAGGCAAAAAAAAGTTCAAATTGCAAACAAGGGTAATCGAACCTGAGACGTAAGAATGGTAGGTAGCGCTTCCTACCACTTGGACAAGTTCTTTGGTTATGAATATCTTGGTATACGAAGCCATTTGACATTACTTAGTCTTTTAAATAAAAAAATTAAACTTTTTGGACGGTATCGTTTTTTTTCAGAGGTCACTGTTTCTGGTTTCCAGCCAGTTTCCATTTTTGCAGAACGGAATAAAAACACTGGGTAAGAGACAAAAATGGGCAACTGTTGATCTAGGAGTACTTTGGATTTATATTCTATTTCAAATGGAGTATGTCTCGACTTCGACAAAAGCTGAATATCATATATGTTCAGATATGGGTAGAATTAAAAAGGTACCCAACATAACTTAAAAACAATGGCACTCCGTAGGCCTTATATTTAGTTGGTATGGGATAATTTCGAACAAAATGATACCTAGTATATTAATTTCATATTCTTAAGAATCTTCTAATTTGCACCACAGTAGGCACCAACATGGTCGACAATAAGTCTCATAACCTGGAATGATCAAATACGACCAAAAACTAACGTACAAAGCATAAAAACAAGAAACTTCAAAGAAATTTACTCATATTGTCTTGTCTAATCATCAGTCATTGTGCAAATAAATATGATGTCTAAATATTTGCCCATTGTCTTGAAATACTTAAGTAGTTTCCTTTTTGCTACTAGTGTCTTGAATCAGCAGAATTATTTAACAAGACGTGTGTCCCTTGAATTGAGCATTATAGGGTTAAAATCTTAATGAAAACTCAATTAACTCATGTGCACGGACAAAGACCATAACCATATGGACTCAATACTGAAATAAATTCAGTGAGGTGATTGTTGGAGCAGTAGTTGATCCTCTGGCTTTGATACATTGATCAAATTGGTACGATATTTATTCCCAATTTTTTCATTAAATTTATCTATTTATTCAAATATAATCAACTTACTGACATTATATCAAATATGTTAATACAACCAACTTACTTAATTTGTATTATATATGTAATTGTTTTCTTTATCGACATTTCATCGAGATCATTTCCCCACATATTGTACTACTGAATACTACCCATTTGACCCATAAATCTTCTGCTATTCGCAACATTATGTCCGACAAAGGTTTAAATTGTGATATGTTCAATAAGCCATGACGAGTTTCTGTAGAACTGGGTGTCAGACCAGTTGGCTAGTGGTGTGCGGCCGGCTGCACGCCCAGCCACCACCCACATTTGAGCCTTGTGCTCCGCAGGGCGTGTGTCTAGTCGTTTCTTCTTAATAAATTGTTGTATGGGCTAGTTCCTGTTGGTCCCTTTTTTTATGGTTAGTTTCCATAAATTTGAAGAGCATGTGTGTTAGTTTAATACATGACATTTCCATAAAAAAAGTACAATGATACTCAAAATAATGAAATATGATAGGTGCCACTTAGGAGCTAGTTTTTTTTTTAATATATAGAATTATTTCTTCTTGTTTTAGAGCCTTTTTGGATTCTACCCGCGTCGGCTGTACCAAAATGGGGCGCGCTAATATTTTGGCAAGGGAATCAGAGGCTTCCGTTTCGCTAGTCAGCGGGCGTGAAATCAGAAGAGAACTGCCCCTTAGTTCCCACAAATCAGAACTACCATCCAGACAGCCCCTTAGTTCCCGCAATTTTTGTCTCTTTGATACTTTATCCGTTGAGATATCAAAGTTGGCCTACCAATTTAGTTGTTGGATCATATAGTATACTCTTTATTTGGAGCAAGGGCAATTCAGATGGCATTAAGAATGTGATATAGTTAAGTGTCATGTCCAAGCTAAGACATGGTATTGCTATCACGCAGTTGGCCACAACGTGAGCCAATGTGGCAACCCTCGACATCATCTTCGGCGGCTCGAACTGGATCAACAGTAACTACGTCGTGCCGAGCTTGTAAAAACACAGCCGCCGTCTTCGCCTACCCTCGTATAGGGACTTTTCTAGGAACCCCCTATCGGCGACCGACAAAGGGAAGGGTAGACTTTGCAGGGGCTATATAGCTTTGGCACGGTCTTGGGAACTCAAGCATATAGGTCACTAATGGATGAGTAGGTCAGAGCACTGCAATCCACGGAACGCTGTGGCATTAGTGATGCCAAGCAGTTTGGCAGGGCTCTAAGACCCTACTCTGTTTGCAACCGGAAGATCACGTAAGGGATTTGTCAACCTCTAGATGAAAGCCCAGGCGATTAATCTGGAACCTTGTAAATAAATGCAGCCGACGTATACGGTGGTGTTTGACCGTGCAAGACAGTTACTCTGCATCCTTTGCTTACGGAGTAAGCTTAGCCTCACCGGTAACTCCCCCGGAACAAGGGTGTGCGTTTCAGCAAGATGAGGCCGGCCCTGCGCGGCGTGCGCTTTTTGAAGTTTTTCAGGCCGAGACGGGACGACGGTGTCTGTAATCATTTCAGGCTTGAGAGAGCAAGGATGGCCAGGCAGTGGGTGTGGGTGTGGGTCAATGGAACCGAACAAACACTGGGGTAGGGCGGCGCAGGAGCAGGGGCAGAGGACTGAGCTCGTAGCTGGGCACGCTGCTGACAAATTTTCATGGGTTTTTGGCCTCGCCCTCGCGTAATGCCCGTACATATTTTGCAAGCCCTCCCTGCTCGGGTTTCCTATTCTGGTGCGAATATTATAAGCGGAAAAGAAAAAGGGGGCGAGGGATACTCACGAACCTGACGTGGAAGAGGTTGGGCACACGGGCGGCGCCGAGGTAGACCTCGACGGCCCCGAGGAAGGCCTGGTACGTGCGGATGTGCAGCGCGTCCACGCGCGGGTACGGCAGCCGCGGCCGCGGGCCCAGCCACCCCACCACCGCATTACCGCCGCCGCCGCCGCCGCCGCAGCCGAGGAAGGCGTACTCCCTCCAGCGCACCTGCTGCTGATCCTGGGGCGGCTCCGGCGGGGGCGGCAGCGGCAGCGCGACGAAGCCGGCCGCGGCGAGGATGGGCTCCAGGTCGTCGTGGGTCGTTATGGGGCGGAACGTGGCCGTGTGCCACAGGGACAGCTTCTTGGCCGCCTCCTGCACCGTCAGCCTTATGTCCCTGCTCCTGCCGCCCCCGCCGGCCCCCGCGCCTGGAGCAACCGCCGACGACGCCATGGACCGACGGAGGAGGAGGGGTTTATCGAGGGGACAAGGGGGGAGAGGCGGGGACGGCTCTTGGCGTTGTTTATGCGGGAGAGACAGACAGGGAGAGATTGTTGGTGCGTTGTTTGAATCAAAAGACGGGAAGATTTCCGGGGAGGAAAGAAAGAAAGAAAATAAAGGGAAGGAGGGAGGGAGGGAGCAGGAGGAGGTGGACGAGACGGGAGGGGTCTGAGGCCGCCCGCGTTGGGATTCTCTCTCGCCCGCTCGGCGTCGCAATATATTTCTCGGGCCGTGATAAACGCTCCACGCACCTGTGTTCGGTGCGATGCGAGCGGTTCCCAAACCCCTGGCTGGCGATGACGCGTGGGCCCCGCAGGGGCTTTGCTTGCGTGCCGGGGCCAAATCCGCGCGTGTTTTGTGACGGCTCGTGAACTGTTTCCTCTTCAGTAGAAAGAATGTGGTCAAGATGAATGGAAACGGAAAAATGTTAATGCTGCCCAGAAATAGAAGTACAGCCCGAGTCCAGTGGATGGTGCTCCACATGCTCGTCCGTCTGCCTGTCATGTACTTATCTGTGTTTTTTTGTTCTTTTTAGACACTACTGCCAGGGAGTAGAAGAGAAATGACAAAGTTTTCGGCTGGGTAGAAACGCATGTCCAGTTAGGATGCACTGTCTTCATAAGTGCTTGCCTATACGGGACGACATACACCTGTTTGATAATCTGCAGCTAGCAACACAAATAAATGGATATGTTTTACACTCGGATATTGTATTAGGTATGGCAATTTTTGGTTTCATGCTCGGCTTCGGGTCGGTGGCATTCTCACCGACAGCTCGGTTGTCATTTTTATCTTTTGGCTTGCTGGCATGTGAATTTTCTTACAGCTTTGTATCGGTTCGGCCGTTTGGACTTTATATATAAAGCTAACAAAAGCATGTTTTAAGACGCACGAGTTTGTTAGTGCTTATAGAAAAGGAAGTCAATAAATTATGCCAACATCTTGCACTCAATGACAAGTGATCTGGCGCTCGTTCAAGCCAACGGCGCTACCACCGAGTGTTCCTTCAAAAATCACTTCTAGAGAACGTTTCAGGAATTTTCATGTTATGACAAATTGATTTGCCGTGTTATAACAGAGAGATTTGTCATGCTAACAATAAATAGTTACCATATGTCGTACTAGAAAGAATAGTCATTCGACATTAGGGATATCTAGGGTTTACAAATGGTCGGTTGTGATCTTAGAAATAAGCATGCCGGTTCAAAAACGCATGAAGTGTAAGGAGATCTTCATCTTGATTCCGCTGATGGCCAGGGCTAATATGGTCGTGTCATCAATCTTCAGTGGGTCCTCGACCCGGACTAGTACCAGCAGGCCGACGTGGCAAGTACCCCCTAATCCAGGACACCAACAAATGGTATTACCGACGCACTAGCACACTTGACGTCTAATCTCTTCATTGCAGAAAAAACACTTCTACTTTCAGTTTTATTTATGTTCTTTACTTTCATGTTACTATTGTTCTCATTATCACAAACCTATCACATTTATCATTCTGGTCCGTTTGCTTCTTGGGACACTAACAACATGTGCAGAATCACAAGTAGTTACTTCACATAACAAATGTGACAATTTATGTGTTGTAGAAACGTTACTCATAAATACTCTCCTCCGCTCTTTGTTGGGACGACTACTATTTGGGATGCTTACACGTAACCGCGAGGGCCGGCTCTTCTACAATTGTAACGCCCCGGTCATAGCCACCAGTTCATGACCGTTACGCCTGGCGGGATCTATACTAGCCCCACAAACCAACATTAATCTTTCCTGCAACTTTGGCCTCACTTGTGCGCACCCAGGACAAACTTCTTAGTCTGTCACTCATCCTCAAATCTCTCCAAGCCACAATCGCTCCAAGACAAGCACACTTAACTTTCGAGTTCTTCGCGAATGTGATCCTGAAAAAAGGAATTAGTTGTTGATATGAGTAGTCTATTATTCCTATTATGCCAGGCTCTCACATGTACTCTTTTCCCATTTTCGTATTTTGTTATCCCCATGACTAACTCTTTAGTCACAATACCTAGGCATGCCATGTTGGACACTGTAATACTGAGTGGGCTCAGAGTGTATCTCTCCATTGCTCGAGGGGCAAATTTGAGTATCCATATTCTATTGCCTTCATCCGGATTTGTAAGCCATCCTTATATTGTTGAAAGACTGTGTCAATTAATTAAGATGAGAGAGAGTATTAGATTCACATTTAAAAATGTTTTTAATATTCAAATTATAGTTTATTAGACTAAATTATAGTCAAAGTTTGATGCATTTGTTGGATTAGTACGTCATATATATCAAAATACACCGAGAGAGAGAGAGGAGGGAGAGAGAGAGAGAGAGAGAGAGAGCAGACCTCACATGTAAGAGCATTGTAACACCCCAAAAATTAAACCTTTTTTATTTTTGTGTTGTTACTAACTTTGGACTCTCTTCCAAAAAAATTCTTTTGAACTTTTGGAACAAGGGTTCACCTCCTAGTTATGTCTGGATCACATCACAGCCAACACCAAAACAACTAAAACCCTAGGTAGCTGGAATTTGAAATCTTAGCTCTGACTACCACAAAGGAACCCTACTTTCTTTGTTGAGTTAGATCACCCCACTAGTTCAAGAGACCCATCTGGATCAAAGGAGCACTACAAAAAAGATACACTTCCGTGATGATACGTGTTTGTCACAGTAGGTCATTTTTTTTGTCATGCATGTACATCCATGACAAATTTATGACAGAATCAAGATAGTCATACCTGTGTTGTCGTAGAAGTGTTCCATGACATTACCAAAATTATCATCACGGAAGTGTCCACTTCCATGACAATAAATCGCGCGTCACAGAAGTGCTTTCGTCAAGGGTGACCGACATGTGGCATCCACCGTAACGGAACGCCGTTAAGCTATCGGATCGGGTTTTGGATCCGATAACCCGTTAACAGCCCCGACCAATGGGATTTTCCACGTGTAAAATCATCATTGGCTGGAGGAGACACGTGTCAACTCATCCAATGGGCGAGATGCGCCTATGATATGTTGACACGTGGACCGGCCCATCAAGTTTAAATGGGTCGGCCCAACTGAAGGCCCACAAGATTTTGCGGACCATAATGGGCCGGCCCAGCTAAAGGCCCACGAGATTTTGCGAACCATAATGGGCTGGCCCAGCTAAAGGCCCACAAGATTTTGCGGGCCATAATGGGCCGGCCCAGGTAAAGGCCCACAAGATTTTTTTGTGCCATAATGGGCCGGCCCAGGTAAAGCCCACAAGATTCTTGCGGGTCATAATGGGCGGCCCAGCTAAAGGCCCACGAGATTTCGCCGACATTAATGGGTCGGCCCAGCTGTAGGCCCACAAGATTTTTAGGACCCTAGTAGGCCGGCCCATTAACTGGCTGCCATGTTTTGGGCCAAATGCCGGCCCATATTTGATCCGGTCCATTAATGGCCTGCCATGCTCCGGGCCTAATAGTGGCCCATATGAGATCCGGCCTATTAAAAGCCTACCACGTTCTGGGCCAAATTACGGCCCAGATCAGGTCCGGTCCTTTAAGAGGCTTTGGGCTCAATTATGGCCCATAGCAGATTCGGCCCGTCAACTGGACACTATACTTTTGGGCCCACTTGCTAAAGGCCCACTTAGTAATTTGGCCTGATATTAGTTTTGGCCTGTTAAGGGCCCGTTTAACATTTCGGCCCTATATTAATTTCGGCCTGTTAAAAGCCCGTCATATAGTTGGGCCTAACTATGACCCCGTTTGCATCCGGCCTGCTCGCAGCCGATATCTGATTGGGCCAAACAAGGACCGAGACAATTTTGGCCTATTAAAAGCCCGTGATTTGATTCGCACAATCATGGGCCGGGGTTCATTTCGGGCTGCTGCGTAACTAGTATGAATTAAGAACAAACCTACTCTATACAATAAAGAAATTACGGCATAGTAACTTAGAATAAACCTACACTATACAATAAAGGGTTTAAGGTATATTACATCCACTGGGCATCGAAGTTCGCCACCAGTGATCATAAAGTGCAACGAAGAAGCAGATTACAAAAACTGGGCACCATTGCAGCGTAACAAAATAATACTGAACCGAGACCACTTCCAAGACAGTTCAAGAAAGGTTAGCCTTGCGGGGGAACTGTTGCGCAAGCTGCTGAGCAAGGCTGTGAGACCGGCCTAGCATGTCGGTCATAGCTTCCAGGTGTAGCTGTTTAGCGATGAGGTTCTCATTGGTGTTCTCCGCAATCTTTCTTAGAGATAGGACTTCAAGTCGAAGTTGAGTTGCAGAATGCCTTTCTGCTAGAACTTGGGAATGAAGAAGTCGAACTGATTCAGACAACGAATTCTGTGAGCTTGTCTGACTGTTAGTCTCAAGTAACTTGAACACTACATCAAGACAAGACTTTGGGGTTGTCTCGCTATCTTTAAGATGTTTTGCCTTCTTTGCTGCAATATATGCTGGGTTTGTCTCACAGCCTTCAGCAGACTTGTGCATGCCATCAGGCATATCACCCTGAAACAAAGCAGAGAGATGACAGGTTTTCCACGTGTATAAACAAAGATGATAACTGTTCTGTCAATTTTATCCAATTTCAAATTAGAAAATAAAGAGTATGTTCAAAATATCAATAGCATAATTTGGCATTGTTCATAATGCGTGGAGCTTCACCACACTATTGGATTACCATGTCAACATAACAAGCATAGATGAAGGGCAAAGAAAATCATTGTATCTATTTTGGATAATGTGCATGGCATGTTGTTCATATCATCAGCCACATCAGTAAGATAAAACAGGAGATGACAAGGTGCAAACGTGGGCTGCTTCACCACACACTGGATTATAGATCCACAAAAACAAGCATACATATAGGGAGTATTAAGTAATGTGCATGGTATGAGTAAGGAATTTGGTTTTACAAGTAAAACATAGAACTTACGGTTCTTACAAACATGCATTTTGGTAGAAACAGCAAACTAAACAGCAGTAAACGATAGGGAGTATGAACAAATTAAACAGCAGTTGAGGATAAAGGCTTTAGTAGGACCGACTTACATTAACAGTTAACACCGGCTTTATAATGCCCTTCTCCATGTCAAGGGAAGGATAACTCAAGAATTTCAGCACATAATCTTCTTCATAAGCATTGCCTGTACTCTACATTTTGTAGAGAGTAATTATAGATATGATAATACTTGAAGGGATAGAGGATAATGAAGATAAGATGCAGATTGATGCTACATAATCAACTACCAATCCCTGGAAGTACAAGCGTTACAGGACAAAATGTACTGACAAGAGCAATGGGCTACACTTCTGCACTGTCATTGTCTGTGTATTCTACTTGTTGGTAAGATTAAATATAGATCTGATCTTTTTTAGTAAATGGTGGGCGAGGGAGATAAGATGCAGAATGCTACAAAATGAACCAATCCCTCTTCCCATAATACAAGAGTGTTTTGAACACTGGTGTACTATACAAAACGTTCTTATATTATGGGACGGTGGGAGTAGCTGTTAATGTAAGTACAGTGATAGACCACGTTCAGTCCTTACAAGAGGACTGCAGAGCTAAACCTCTTCAAAAGCATTGGGTTGATTCTAAATTTATGTAAGAGTCCATACGGATCTTATAATGTCCACCAAATGGACGATTACGAGGCTAACATGTGTAGTGATGCTACATAATCAAACAGCTATGAAAGTAAGTATGGCCATATAGGGCAAGAGGTACTCAAAAGAGCAATGCAGTGTGCAGTATAGTTGCGAGATTCTGTGGTCCCTTGAGAACGAATGTTCTTCTGCTAACAGTTTTTGTACAAGTGAGACATTAAGGCAAATCCAGAAATGTAGTTCAAATTGTGATGTGATATCATAGACAGTACCTTACACTGCAGCCGAGACCAATGTGTAACAAGATTATTCTAGTCACCGTCGGATAAATGTAGCACCGGAGACTTTACAGAAATTTCATTCAGAGGCTTGCCATCGAAGTGCGCTTGCCTCAGGTAGGAACGATACTTCATCAACGAGTGCTTGAAAAGCGCAACCAACCCTTGCTCGTCATCACAATCCAGTTTGCGCCTCGCCTATTTAATCTTGTGTCTTCTGTCAGCAGAAACATATGCAGTAATGACCATGAATAACATTAGTACATTACTTACGCGTAAGTTGCGGAGGAAGACTGGAAATTGTTCCGTGTCTGCGGTATAATCTTTCCATGAAGGAAAGATGCGCACAAAGTTCCTGACAACAACATAAGCTTCGTCTTCTAAACTAGGAAGAAATGGAATAGGGGTCCTATTTGCTGCAATTGGGGCTCTCTCTGGTTCGAAAAGGGATTTGGCAACTGGATTTGGTGTACTCTTTGCTGGAATGGGGGTTTTGCGTCGTACAGCTGGTGCTATGTCAACTGGCATAATCATACTGTTTGCTGCAGTTGGGGTCTGCTGAGTTGGGGCATCAGAAATGACTAGTGTAGTAGGGCTAGAGTCTGCTAGAGTTGGGGTATTTTGTGGGTCAGGTGATATTGCAACTACACCTAATGGGCTATTTGATTTATCAGGTGCCGCTACCTTTTCCAAATACTTTGCTTGTGCTCCTCCACGATCAGCAATCGCCCTCTTCCTTTTGAACGTTCGATACACAAGAACAACATTTGAATGGATAAATATGGTATGATGACAGATGGAATATGTACTGAAAATGGATAGGCAGGGCGTATTCACATACACGATGTGTAAACTAAGCTAATGGCAGTTCAACAAAGTAGAAGCAATGCAAAGTATCAGTTGCAAGATATGTGCGAGCAATGCAACCTAGGAAAGTTAGAGAAAGTACCTTGATGGGTGAATAAGATAGGGCATCTTCCTCTGACTCCACTAGGGAGCTACATTGACTTATGTCTCCCTCTAGCTCAGAATCACTGTTAGGATCATATTCTAATCATGAATCTGTAGGTGGAGAGTGTTTGCATTGCATTGCATCCAGACTTGATTTCAGTCCCTTAATGCCAAGTTTGACAGTCATGGCATTGTTCTGCTTTATTCTTTTCATGCACGCAAGCTCATAATCATTATGATGCTATTCAGAATCTGAGATTCATGAAAACATAAAAAGTAGTCAGGTTATCTATGGAATGCATTGCGGTTTCAACTCGGAGAGTGTCTCCCTATAAACCCCTGCATATGCAAAGTTCACCTCCCCAACTGTGCTGACCAGACCACACACAGAGATACACACCCAAGCGGTGAACATGCATTTTCGAAACTAATTTAGGAACATTTAGCTGACCAATTAAACAACTCTATTTTAATAATATCATATTCGTATTTGAACAACTAAGCTTGTTTAGCTTGATGGGTGGAGCAGTGTTATTATGACACGAAGCACGTATTCTGATCATATAGTGATCATAAAAGGGGGAAGCTCTAAGCATATATTTTATAGCAAAAGAGGGTTTCCCCTCTGATTTCTATTAAAGAAGCCACCACGGAACCAACATGATCAGCTAAACCCTAAGCATGATCAATTAAACCGTATTATGGCTCTGCCATGGTAGATTTGAAGCTGCAAACCGGAGAAATGATATTTAGCATCCATTGTTTGCTTCGAACTAAGAACTAAATTCTAAGAGCTAAAAAGAAAGTAGAGTAACCAAGTTAAGATCTATTTTCTGGTTGAGATCAAAAAGTTGAGGAGATATGAAATACCACCTCTCTTGCGGTGCCGTGTAGGCATCGGGGGTGCGATGGCTATCGGTGGCGTTGAAGCAGATCTGCGACGGTAGACGGGTGCATCGGGGGATAAGTCCCGTTGCGGTGGAAGGGAAGGTCGTGTGAGCGGCCCCGGCAAAGAGGACGACGGCGCCGATGAAGCGAGAGGACGCGATGCAAGGCTATTGGTCCATCACCGTGGATGAGAAACGTCCATCTCTAGCAGTGGACGACGCGGTCTTGGTAGGCGCTCCAGCATGGTGGAGGACGGTGGCGATGGATGTGGTGGAGGACGGCGACGATGGATGGGGTGGCGGACGGAGGCTGGTGTGGGAATGGGGTGTTCTAGCGCAGACAGTGTATGAATGGGAAAATGGAGGGAGAGGTACGGGGAACCATGTTTTTGGGACACGCCTGTCTGAAATATGGGAAAGTTACGAACTTATCCCCCGTTTCAAATTTGGACGTCTCGTCGGTTGGGGATAGGACGGTAATCTCGCATCTCCCAAATATTTGCCGGTAACTATTTCGGGCGAGGAGAGGGTGTTTTGCCGCCCACGGTTGGCGCCCACGGTGTATGAACGGGGCTGATAGGTAGGGGGGTTGTGTCACGTCTGATGGAAGTTACACATCTGCCCTATTTAAAATATTAGCCTACATCTATTTCGGACGAGGAGAGTTTGTTTTGCCGCCCACCGTGTATGAATGGGGAATGGAGGGAGAAACAGAGGTCTTTTGGACGAGCTTGAATCAAATGAGTTTTGCCGCCCATGTTTGACGCCCACCGTGTCGGAATGGGCTCAGAGGCGGTCGTGTCACGTCTAATTAAAGTTATTAACCTACCCCTATTTAGAGCAGTGGAAATCGGGCCGATGGATTGTCCGTGTAATGAGTAGACAGTAATTTCCATCTCCCAAACACTTGGCTTCGGGCAGCCGATGTGGAAATGGACATTTTGCTGTTTCTTTTGAATTTTGGGGCAATAAGCATCCACGTTTACCCTGGCAATTAAATTCGAATCCATTTTGTATTCCTATATGAATCTTTATAAATCATTCTATGTGTTTTTATATATCTTCAAAAGGACGACAAAGATGTATTCCACTGTCATATATGAATATGGTTTACAAATGCCGATACTCAAATTCAGAAACTAGAATCCAGTTTAAGGTGAATTAGAATATTTGGAACACTTCATGTCCAACTCAAATGTCACACGCAGCATAATGTGTACTCCCATTTAGATATGTACACAAGCGATGTATCAAGATTCAAATACCGAGTCAATCAACCAAGAATGTATGGAACTAACAGACATATAAACACTTATAGAGTATATGGATCTTAATATCAACTAACATACATAAGCCAGGCCGCTGTACTTTTTTTGGCTACAACATCGTCCTTTTTTTAGCTAGCATCTTGGCCCTTTCCTTTGCGTGCCACTTATGGTCCATCTATACTACTATTGCTGAATGCACATTCAGTCCGATTGGCATATTTGTAGGTCTGGCACAGCAATCCAAATGAAATGTCTCCGAGTCTTATCAATTAATACAGACTTGTGCTCAAATAAAATTACAAACAAAAAAACAATTATTACATGATCTCTAAAACAAATGGTTTGATTGATTACATGAACAGACAACACAAAGGTTATTCAACTATGGAAAGAACATTTCACCTATGATTTACCAAGTAGGAATTTAATTTCCTTTTTTCCTTCAGGACCTTAACAATCTGGTCAGTCTCGGCTTGCTTCGTTTTGAAATCCACCAAATATTTAATGGTTGTCTTGAGTACTGCTTGTGATTGTGCTGTTTGCTTCCTCAACATGTCAAATTCATCTCTAAGTGCAGAAGCAGAATCTCTTTCTACCACTAGTTTAGCCTCTAGAGCATCAGCAGTTGGCAATTCATAATGCACAATTGGGCCGGTGCCACTGCTGTGGGATGATGCAACGTCCATGGGGACCTTGCTCTTTGATCTTGGGCTAACCTGTTTTGCCATTAAAGTTCCGATTGGATTCAGAAAAGTTGAAGTTAGCAAAACATCTCAACTGGGAGCTATAACAGCAAACCAGTTAAACAAACAAGGAATTAAAGAGTTTCAATTGGATGCTGGAAAGTAGTTATTAACATCATTGTAACCCGCTGTTGCAGCAGCAAAGCAGTTAAACAAACAAGTAGATATTTAAGTTAAGGCAAACAAGTAATTCTTAACAGTAAGTATCAAACACATAGATAGGCGCAGTCTACAATATGATTAACAAGCTGTGCCATTATGTAATCAGTAGCAAACTAAATTAAGCCAAGCAACATAATTGAACAATTTTGCAATAAGTGGCTAACTAAAATTCCGAGAAGCAGGTAACTGAACTTACGCTAGTTCTTTGTACAGGCACACTGCAACTTCTTTTTTGCTTACAAGGTTGTACGAAGGAGTCCATGGCATCAATTGCTTGGATACGTAGTCCCAATACTTCTTTCTTCCCACACTGCATGGGTAAGTCGAATGGTTAATCTGGTAAGATGGTGCGTCCTTGATATGTTATATGAGGACGTGTAGTCAGACTAGTTGTAGCCAAACACATCACACTGGATTTTACTGTATATTTCATGCGATTACTTTTGGCATATCGAGACCTAAGCAATCTACAATAGGAAGAAAAGACTGGCATCCTTCACATTATTGGCGAACTCAATTCATAGAAACAAGCAATTCAACCATTCTGTGGGTAAATTAAAAGCGCCACTGGAATATTTTTCACTATCCAATCATACACGCAAAAAGGGGCGACGCCACCATAGGGGCTTGGTATGGGCGGCCGCCTCAGGTGGCTGGAAAGTGTGCACCTAGTTTGAGTCGTCCAGGTTGGCCCACGCTAGTTTTGTTCGTCCCAACGCACGAGCAGGCAATGTAAAAAATGAAGAAAAATCTTTCAATTTGGATGGGCCAATAACATAAGTGCAAGGCAGGCCCTATAGCAGGCTCGCGGCCCAAATGAGCGCCTCCCATATCGATCGACAGCGGGAAAAATCCCAATTCATTTGCTCTGCCGCTAGTCTGGTTCGCTCCTAACCTAGCCGTCGCTGGACAGACTGACACAACACTACCTCGCGCCCTCGTTGGAGGGCGGCCGCCGGGCTTCAAGCGAACGGAAGGACAAGAAGATGAAGATCCAACCCTGGGTGTAGCCTGCGTGGGAGGCAGCGGCGGCAGCACGGGCATGGCATCGAGCTTGGGCAAACAGAGAGTCGCTAATTGCAAGAGTAGCATGCGCAACGAGCAGGTACATCACATCCCTGATTATATCTAATTCAACTCTTCAATTTCGGGCCAATAGTTAAACCTGATGGTGTTGTAAAACTGCTTGTATGTAGGGAATCTATGAGAAAATAAAACCAATTTCTACTTATTTTATAACTCCCCCAATCAATACTGAACTAACTGAATCTGGTGTATCTAATCAAGTTCCCGGTGCTAACATACAAAACTCATGTTGTTCTTGAGCCTGAAGTGTCTAATGAACAGACTGCTAATGAAGGATTTGATGCAAACATTTTACATGCTCCTGGTGATGAACATATAGTGTCTAATGAGGGATCTAATGGAAGCATTTTGCAAGCTCATTGAAGGATTTAGTGTCTAATGATGATCTACTATGTTGAGAGAGACAGAGATTTGCAGGCATTGATGACAAGCAAATTATAGTGCATTTTCATAGCTTGAGGAAACGTCGAGGCCATCTACCAGAAAGTCCCCGTATCATGACAACATAGCATAAATACTTTTCTAATCTGTTGTTTGAAACTATTGGCATACTTGTGCAGGATAGATATATTGATATGCAATTTGCGCACTGGTTATACGTGCAATTACACTTCGATATTTTCAGCCAGAGAACGAATAATTCAAGCAGGTACAGACCATGTTTGTAGTCCTTGTACACCATGTTGCATTTTGTTTTTTTGGTGCTTGCATCATTTAGTGTTTATAATCTGAACTACTTTGGATCATTAGCTGGTTTTCAAAGTGCATGTAGCTTCACATTTCTCAAGTTATGTTGATTTCCGGAGTGCAAGTGCCTTCGTATTTTTTAAGTTAAATGTTCGCCCTGGTAACTTGAATTCGTGGATCAGCCAGTGCACACAAATCATACACAAATGCCAGTATGAATTAAATGAAATGCAGGGACTTACGCTAGCTCGTTGTACAAGCTCACTGCAGCTATGCTTGCGCTTGGGATGTTCCATGTACAAGTCCATGTTACCACTTGCTTGGATGTGCAGGCCTTGTGCTCCTTGCATCCCCCTCTGCATTTTTGACACGGCGAATGGTTGATCAAATAAGAGGAATCGACCTTGATGTTGTACCGGAGGGCAGATACTTACAAGGTTATGCAGGTGTGTAGGATGTGTACCAGATCCCGTAGCGCCGTCATGCTTCGCTAAAATATGGATTTGCTTGTTTCAGATGATATCTCCAGAAGAAATAAGAGTTAAGGTCAGAGTTGCATAGGCGTGTAAGCTAAGAGAGCAGTGAAAGGATATCCAAACATTGTCGGAACAGTGCACAAGGGAGTGATGTGTGGATACCTAGTTCGGGTCGGCGTTTGGGCATGCTCGCCTAGCTAGAGTGCGGGTCACTTCAGAGCCGTTGAGGGTGATGTGCTGGCGTTGGCTAGCCGCGCACGGATGCAGATCTTGAGTGGCAGTGGAGCGCTACGATGCGGTGGACGAGACCGTTGGTGAAGCCCCAACGGCCTCGGGGGGCGGAGGTGCGACGATGTGCTCGGTGAAGTAGCCCCAGTGAGCTGGGAGACGGCGTCGGAAGCGCACCTGATGCGGTGGAACTCGGTGTCTGTGAGGCACGTCGGTTGCGGCGGCCGACGTTGTCGGTGGACCACCCGGTGCGGTGGATGAGGGCGTAGATGAGGTAGCTCCGGTGCGGTGGTTAAGCGCGACCATCGTCTTCGTCGTCGTCGTCCGACGCAGAGGTGGGGAACGGTGGGGAAAGAGACGAGACAAGGGGCGATTCGAGGGTTGGCGGCGAATTAGGGATTTGAGCAATCTGGGCGTGGAAGGGGATGGTGGAGAAGAGAGATTTTGCAGGGCTGGAATTGGGGCCGCCAGATATTTCAATCCGAAACGTGGAAGCGCGAACTTATATTGTCGTCATCCTTTTTTTGGGGGGAGAGGGGGGTGGGTGGCTGGGTGCTACGCGTCCGTCCGACACACGCGACCACCCCGACAGGACTATGCTTCGGTGCCTTAAGGCACCTGCCTCTGTGTCCATGACATATGGGCCCAACAGGTGGTTGGCCCACATGTCAGTGACCCAAAGGCAGTTGCCTTTAAGGCACCGAAGCAACGTCCACCCCGACACGACCCTGGTTTGCCTGGTGCGCCTACATTTGAGAATGCAAACGAATCTTCTTTCATTTGCAAACGAATCTGTATGTATTACCATGCCCGTGTTTTCCTTGCAATAATTAGTCATTCGAAACGAGATACTCCATCCGTTCACTTTTGTAAGTCATTTTAGACAACTTAAAATGAACTATTTTGCACATTGTCTGAAATTTCTTCAAGGTCTTATAGAAGTGAATAGAGGGAGTACTATAAATTAATTAATGAGGAGTTATTTGAAAAAAATATCAAAACGGTACCCATGCTAACATGGATTAGAGTGTGTCTCACATAATTAGTTATTTGAATTAGAGTGTGTGTCACATAGTTAGTTATTTGAATTAGAGTGTGTGTCACATAGCGATCTCCAATTCTAACGTGTATTTCGCATTTCACTGTATCCACGCTACTTTTTTAATACAAATTCATATGTATATGATGAACACCATGGTAGTGAGAAAACTTTTGGATGGATTCAAACATATGAGCTACAAAATAGCACAACAAACTGAGTCAATGTCAACTTTTCGAAACTTAGTATGGCACGAATTCGAAATAATTACCCGTATGCCTGGTCCTCAGTTCAAATCTTACAATGTACACCAAATTGAAACATCGATATTAAGTCTCGTACTATATACATTCAAATGTTGTTTTTAGCCCCCCCCCCCGCACAAACGCTACATACTTCCTGTATCAGTCAATCTTCCTCTCCTAACCACCCTAGGAAGCTATCGGTTTCCAACACACGTTCATTCTTTCTCTCCATGTTTCGATCTCTAAGTCTCTCAACTACACAACCCCTTTTTCCACTCTGTTACCAAATGTATTTACCTCACGCACCCACCATTGCACCCCATGCTGAGCTCTCTCTCTCTCTCTCTCCCCTCTCACCCTCTCGCGCTAAATACATGCATTGCCTATCTAGCCCCCCAACCTCTCGTGCATGCGCACGCATGCACGTTGTATATCTAGGTCACTCCCTCGAGACTGTCTCACTCTTTCTTCCGCACGGCGGGCCACACTCGCTCAATCTCGCTCTCTTTAACTGAGTCTCGTTTAACCTCGTTTTCTTTCACACACAAATGATATATCTCCCTGTTCGGGCCTCGATCAACACACTCTATACTCTCTCACGCAGATTGTCTATCTAGGTCAGTCCATCCAAGCCGCCACCACTCTTTCGACCTCATGGTGGGCCACTCTCACTCAATCTCTCTCTCTCTCTCTCTCTCTCTCCGTATGTCTCGATTGACCTTTCTCTTTCTCGGACAAAAACGATATATCACCATGTTTGAGCCCAATTCGACCTATTCACACTGTATACTCTCTCACGCACATCGTCTATCTAGGTCACTCTCTCCAACCCGTCTCACTCTTTCGATCGCAAAGCGACCCTATGTGATCGGTTGACCTTGCTTCCTCCCACGCACAAAATATATCTACATGTTTGTGACTGGATCATCTCTCAAGCTCTATCTTATAGCCCTCACCCTTGCCAAAAAGCTCAATCGGACAATATCTCTCCAGAGCATATATATTTGTTCAATGAATGTCGGACCACACTCACTTTGTCTCTCTATCTATATGTCTCTCGATTGACCTTGCTTTCTCACACCGTATCTTCCACGCGTTGAAGCTACTACCTCTCCATCCCTCGCAAAGCCGGAGCTATTTACATTGCGAGGGGCACTCCAACCTTGGATTAATTTGTGTAGGCATTTATTCCGGTCGGTTTAGATTATATTTTCATAGCATTCGGCCCACAACTACTCCAAACACCGTTGCAACCCACGCTACTGCCCTAGTTGATTTCCCTCTGGCTCGGTCATCGCTCTCTCGCACGTCCTTTCTCGCCTTCAATGTCGCACCATGGTATTATTCAAAAAACTATGTTGTTCTCTTTAATTATTATAAGTAAGCTACAAAACTACACACCGATAGTCCACTTGGAATGGAACAAATTTTGACCCACAAATTAAAGTGGTACAAACTACACACCGAGGGCCCACATGTCATGAAACAAATTTGGACCCATATACAAATTTAAAAATAAAGGACGAGGATCGAACATGCGACCGGGCCTTCAAGCCGCACGTCAAGAGTAGACAACATACATAGAATAGCAATGTTTGTTGTACCCCCTTTGTTCACATAATGTTTTTATATTACCACAGCCTAATTAATGGATAACATGTAATATTATTTTTAGTACTATTTGCCTTCACTTACTGGTGGGTTCCATGTGTGCTCTCTCTCCTCCCCTTCTGCGTTTAGACGCACGGGCAAACAGGAAGAACTCGCGGGCGATGTTGCCGTTGACCATATCTGGACGCGTTCACAAGTCACGGCACCAGTTTCATGTACTAGCAGCACTAGTCAGTGTATACATGCAATGCACGTTAATTTGGAAGTATATTAAGTGCATGCGGATATTAACTACTAGGATATTATTTGCGCGTTGTCATGTGATTAGCACTATTTTTGGCATGAAATTAACTGCACGCTAAACGTGTTGAGCGCTCGACATTGAAGCAGTCTAGGTCGTTGGATGACAACGAATACATGTGGCTTGATGACGTTTTATATTTAATTTGATACGGCTATAGCAGAACATTCAATCGATCAAACCATACATTTCGTTTAGTCTGACTCCGACTTTAAATTATACGACGATCAATATAAAATAAACGGAAATGATAAACGTTCGGATTTTAAGCATGGCAATCCGAACTTTTTCATGGCAAATTTAGATTACGCGGCGGCGGCGGCGTCTCGCGGTGGGAAGCAGCTCCTCTGCCGTGCTCTGTGTGTCGTCGGGCCATTGACCGACGGCGACGGCGGCATCTTGCGCCATTGTTGGCGTACTCCTGGACGTTGGCCTAGCTTCAAGGAAGGCCAAAATGTTCTGGACTTCGGAGCGAGTCGACTGGCGGGAAGAGGCAACTGGCGTTGTTGCAAGGAAGCGGTCAACGGCGGCCATCCATGCCGCTGAGGGGGGCACTGGCACCCGCGCGGGGACAGGCGCTGTCAACGGCACGACGGAGACATTCGTGTGCACGGGCACCAGCACGGGCGCACACGTCAATGCACGCGCAGGCGCATGCGCTGGCAGGTGCACGGGCACCGGCACGGGCGTGCGCGTCAGTGCACGCGCAGGCGCATGCGCTGGCAGGTGCAAGGGCGCGTGAAAGTCGGCGGGCACCTCGTGGAACCCCGTGGGATCAAGCTCAGCGACATTGTGTGGCTCCCAACCCATCAATGCCATGGGGATGGGCGCTGGCGCTGTCGGGGCGACGGGAGCCGGAACGGGAGCGGGGACAGGCGCGGCGTCTTCCCGCAAGGCCAGTTCAAGCTCGTCCCAAAGCGCCTTATGTTCTTGAGACTCCGGCTGGGTGTCTTCTTCAGGAAACTGGAACACTAAGGGCAGACCATCGTGATGCGGCATGGCGTACGTTTAGGTCAGGCTAGTTGGAGGTAGACGACAGGAGAATCGGAGAGGAAGAGAGAGGATTGTAGCGATACCGGGTAGTGCGGGGTTGATTTTAAACTACGGCGCCGACGACATTAAAAGTGGGAGCAGTTGGGACGACGGCGGGCGGCGGAGCCTGGTCAAAGGGCTCGCCTCCAGTGAGCCTGCACAGCGGTCTGCTCGCACGCCTCCCTGATAGCCGGCGCAACGGTCTGCTCGCACGCCTCCCGTCGACTCACACGCCTGCTCGGATGGCACTTGCCGATTGCCGATGAGAAGCGGGGACTCGTGGCGGCACGTAAACGCCCACGGTTTCAATAGTGAAAGCGTTCGCCTTGACGTGACAGGTCTTTCTTCCAAAATACCTTGGCTCTTCATTTGTGCAACTTGTCATAAGCAGCTTGTCTCAAATTGAAGAAAAAACTTACAAAGTAATATTTGTGCCATATCACGTGACCATGCTTAGTTTCAAGAATTTATGCTCACTTTTGGATTTTTTGAAATTTAAGATCTAGGATTCGAAACAATATCATAACCTGCATCATGCAATAAATTTTCAAGCCGTACATCTGTCCTGTTGTATTTCTTAAGAAAGGATTTGGTCAAACATTTTGCTTAGTTAGACTTCAGACAAGTTATATATGCAGAGTAAAACGATTATCCCTCCGTACCAGTGCATTGCCTGATATATTAACTCAAGTACTAGGCACGAACAAACGGGCTCAATTCTGTGCTCATCCTGGTGTAGTAGTAGTAGTACTAGGCAATGCAGTTGACGGGTGACCTTAACGAGCGGCGACCGAGGGAATTGAACCGTGCTCGGCACGGTAGGTAACGTTGTCTAGTTACTAAAGCATCCCTTTGTTGTTCATCGGTAGTCATTATGGACCGGGGACATGAGGGGAATTTCCTAGGGCTGGAATTCTGGCCGCCAGATATTTCGACTTGAAACGCTGAGGCTCGACTGGTTGGGGTAATGGGATTGCCTAATGTGCGTACCACGCACGCCACTGAAGGACACGAGCCCGGTTTCTTTTAGGATCAACACGAGCCAAGGTCTGGCTGGTACGCCATTGGGTCCTACCATTCGAGAATACAAAAGGAACCTTTTAAATTGCCGAACGAATCTATGTGTATTACAATACCCGTATTTTCCTTACAAATACTAATCTCAACGTGGCAATTGATTTATGACGAGTTGTTGAATTAGAGTGAGTTTGTGATATACTGATCTCAACGTGGATTTCACATTTCATGGTATCCCTAGTAAGTTTTCCAATGCAAATTCAAATTTAAAAGATGAACAATATGGAGGTGAGAAAACTTTGTATGTATCAAGCATATGACCACACACACACACACACACACACACACACACACAGAGATAGAGAGAGACACACACGCACGAACACAACAACAATCCAATAAGTATAGTGCATCTATTTTTCCAAACCATGCATGTATGATATGAATTCAAAAATACTCCTTCTATTCCTAAATATTAGTCTTTTAGAGAATTCAACAAGTGACTACATACGGAGCAAAATGAGTGAATCTAGACTCTAAAATATGTCTATATACATCCGTATGTGCCAGTCCATTTGAAGCCTCTAAAAAGACTAATATTTAGGAACGAAGGGAGTAAAATGTAAGACATCCATGGTCCTCAGTTCAATATTTAAAATGAACATGAAACAGAAACATGAATATTAAGTCTATTACTACAGTACATATGCAAATGTTCTGTTTAGGCGGAGCTATGATTGTCGGGGGTCAACCCCTCGACCTTAGATAAAATTGTGGAGCTCTGTTTAGGGTTGTTTAGATTATATTTGTCCCCACCCTCCCAGGCACCGATTGGTTGTGCACCCCCACCCCTCCTCCCTGGGAGAATATCATGTGCCCCCATACCTTAGATGCTATATGCCGATACGAGTTGCTTGGAGCTTGTAGATCTGAGATATAGCAGCTCACATGCAGGAAACCTTGATGAGTTTGAGAATTGCACACAATTTGTACAAAAACTACTTAGATGCCCTTTGATCCCATATCCAACGACCTCGAAGCTCGTATCACCGTAGCATGTAAGATGAAGGAGGACATCATATTCTCCTGTATGTAAGAATTGTTAGAAATATGCCCTAGAGGCAATAATAAAATGGTTATTATTATATTTCTTTGTTCATGATAATTGTCTATTATTCATGCTATAATTGTATTATCCGGAAATCGTAATGCATGTGTGAATACATAGACCACAATGTGTCCCTAGTGAGCCTCTAGTTGACTAGCTCATTGATCAACAGATAGTCATGGTTTCCTGGCTATGGACATGGGGATGTCATTGATAACGGGATCACATCATTAGGAGAATGATGTGATGGACAAGACCCAAACCTAAGCATAGCACAAAGATCGTGTAGTTCGTTTGCTAGAGCTTTTCTAATGTCAAGTATCATTTCCTTAGACCATGAGATTGTGCAACTCCCGGACACCGTAGGAGTGCTTTGGGTGTATCAAACGTCACAACGTAACTGGGTGGCTATAAAGGTGCACTACGGGTATCTCCGAAAGTGTCTGTTGGGTTGGCACGAATCGAGACTGGGATTTGTCACTCCGTATGACAGAGAGGTATCTCTGGGCCCGCTCGGTAATGCATCATCATAATGAGCTCAATGTGACCAAAGGGTTGGCCACGGGATCATGCATTACGGTACGAGTAAAGTGACTTGCCGGTAACGAGATTGAACAAGGTATTGGGATACCGACGATCGAGTCTCGGGAAAGTAACGTACCGATTGACAAACTGAATTGAATACGGGGTTGATTAAGTCCTCGACATCGTGGTTCATCCGATGAGATCATCGAGGAGCATGTGGGAGCCAACATGGGTATCCAGATCCCGTTGTTGGTTATTGACCGGAGAGGCGCCTCGGTCATGTCTGCATGTCTCCCGAACCCGTAGGGTCTACACACTTAAGGTTCGGTGACGCTAGGGTTGTAGAGATATTAGTATGCAGTAACCCGAAAGTTGTTCGGAGTCCCGGATGAGATCCTGGACGTCAAGAGGAGTTCCGGAATGGTCCGGAGGTAAAGATTTATATATAGGAAGTGCAGTTTCGGCCATCGGGAAGGTTTCGGGGGTTACCGTTATTGTACCGGGACCACCGGAAGGGTCCCGGGGGTCCATCGGGTGGGGCCACCTATCCTGGAGGGCCCCATGGGCTGAAGTGGGAGGGGAACCAGCCCCTGGTGGGCTGGTGCGCCCCCCCCTTGGGGCCCCCTGCGCCTAGGGTTGGGAAACCCTAGGGGTGGGGGCGCCCCCCACTTGACTTGGGGGGGGGAAGCCACCCCTTGGCCGCCGCCGCCCTTGGAGATCAGATCTCCTAGGGCCAGCGCCCCCCAAGGCCCCTATATAAAGAGGGGGGAGGGAGGGCAGCCGCACCCTAGCCCCTGGCGCCTCCCTCTCCCTCCCGTAACACCTCTCCCGCTCGTTGGTGCTTGGCGAAGCCCTGCCGAGACTCTGCTGCATCCACCACCACGCCGTCGTGCTGCTGGAGCTTCATCAACCTCTCCTTCCCCCTTGCTGGATCAAGTAGGAGGAGACGTCTTTCCGACCGTACGTGTGTTGAACGCGGAGGTGCTGTCCGTTCAGCACTTGGTCATCGGTGATTTGGATCACGACGAGTACGACTCCATCATCCCCGTTCTCTTGAACGCTTCCGCTCGCGATCTACAAGGGTATGTAGATGCTCTCCTATTCCCCTCGTTGCTAGAATACTCCATGGATTGATCTTGGTGATGCGTAGAAATTTTTAAATTTCTGCTACGATCCCCAACAGTGGCATCATGAGCTAGGTCTATGCGTAGTTTCTATGCACGAGTAGAACACAAAGTAGTTGTGGGCATTGATATTGTCAATTATCTTGCCGTTACTAGTCTTATCTTGATTCGGCGGTATTGTGGGATGAAGCGGCCCGGACCAACCTTACACGTACGCTTACGTGAGACCGGTTCCACCGACTGACATGCACTAGTTGCATAAGGTGGCTGACGGGTGTCTGTCTCTCCCACTTTAGTCGGATCGGATTCGATGAACAGGGTCCTTATGAAGGGTAAATAGAAATTGGCAATTCATGTTGTGGTTTTGGCGTTGGTAAGAAACGTTCTTGCTAGAAACCTATAGCAGCCACGTAAAAACTTGCAACAACAATTAGAGGACGTCTAACTTGTTTTTGCAGCAAGTGGTTTGTGATGTGATATGGCCAAAAGTTGTGATGAATGATATATGTGATGTATGAGATGTTCATGTTCTTGTAATAGGAATCACGACTTGCATGTCGATGAGTATGACAACTGGCAGGAGCCATAGGAGTTGTCTTAATTTATTTATGACCTGCGTGTCAACATAAACGTCATGTAATTACTTTACTTTATTGCTAAAGCGTTAGCCATAGTAGTAGAAGTAATAGTTGACATGACAACTTCATGAAGACACGATGATAGAGATCATGGTGTCATGCCGGTGACGACGATGATCATGGCGCCCCGAAGATGGAGATCAAAGGAGCGAAATGATATTGGCCATATCATGTCACTATTTGATTACATGTGATGTTTATCATGTTTTACAACTTATTTGCTTAGAACGACGGTAGCTTAAATAAGATGATCCCTCGAATTAATTTCAAGAAAGTGTTCCCCCTAACTATGCACCGTTGCGAAGGTTCGTTGTTTCGAAGCACCACGTGATGATCGGGTGTGATAGATTCTAACGTTCGAATACAATGGGTGTAAGCCAGATTTACACACGCAATACACTTAGGTTGACTTGACGAGCCTAGCATGTACAGACATGGCCTCGGAACACGGAGGACCGAAAGGTCGAGCATGAGTCGTATGGAAGATACGATCAACATGGAAATGTTCACCGATGTTGACTAGTCCATCTCACGTGATGATCGGACACGGCCTAGTTGCCTCGGATCATGTTTCACTTAGATGACTAGAGGGATGTCTGTCTGAGTGGGAGTTCATTGAATAATTTGATTAGATGAACTTAATTATCATGAACTTAGTCAAAAATCTTTACAATATGTCTTGTAGATCAAATGGCCTGCGCTAATGTTGCCCTCAACTTCAACACGTTCCTAGAGAAAACCAAGCTGAAAGATGATGGCAGCAACTATACGGACTGGGTCCGGAACCTGAGGATCATCCTCATAGCTGCCAAGAAAGATTATGTCCTAGAAGCACCGCTAGGTGAAGCACCATTCCCAGCAAACCAAGACGTTATGAACGCCTATCAGTCATGTGCTGATGATTACTCCCTCGTTCAGTGCGGCATGCTTTACAGCTTAGAACCGGGGCTCCAAAAGCGTTTTGAGCAACACGGAGCATATGAGATGTTCGAGGAGCTAAAAATGGTTTTCCAAGCTCATGCCCGGGTCGAGAGATATGAAGTATCCGACAAGTTCTTTAGTTGTAAGATGGAGGAAAATAGCTCTGTCAGTGAACACATACTCAAGATGTCTGGGTTGCACAACCGCTTGACTTAGCTGGGAGTTAATCTCCCGGATGACGCGGTCATTGACAGAATCCTTTAGTCGCTTCCACCAAGCTACACGAGCTTTGTGATGAACTTCAATATGCAGGGGATGGAAAAGAACATTCCCGAGGTATATTCAATGCTGAAATCAGCGGAGGTGGAGATCAAAAAGGAACATCAAGTGTTGATGGTGAATAAAACCACTAAGTTCAAGAAAGGCAAGGGTAAGAAGAACTTCAAGAAGGACGGCAAGGAAGTTGCCACGCCTGGTAAATCAGTTGCCAGGAAGAAGTCAAAGAATGGACCCAAGCCTGAAACTGAGTTCTTTTATTGCAAGGGAAGTGGTCACTGGAAGCGGAACTGCCCCAAATACTTAGCGGACAAGAATGCCGGCAACACCAAAGGTATATGTGATATACATGTTATTGATGTGTACCTTACCAGCACTCGTAGTAGCTCCTGGGTATTTGATACCGGTGCGGTTGCTCATATTTGTAACTCAAAGCAGGAGCTGCGGAATAAGCGGAGACTGGCGAAGGACGAGGTGACGATGCGCGTCGGGAATGGTTCCAAGGTCGATGTGATCGCCGTCGGCACGCTACCTCTACATTTACCTACGGGATTAGTTTTAAACCTCAATAATTGTTATTTAGTTCCAGCTTTGAGCATGAACATTGTATCAGGATCTCGTTTAATTCGAGATGGCTACTCATTTAAATCCAAGAATAATGGTTGTTCTATTTATATGAGAGATATGTTTTATGGTCATGCCCCGCTGGTGAATGGTTTATTCTTGATGAATCTCGAGCGTAATGTTACACATGTTCATAGTGTGAATACCAAAAGATGTAAAGTTGATAATGATAGTCCCACATATTTGTGGCACTGCCGCCTTGGTCACATAGGTGTCAAACGCATGAAGAAGCTCCATGCAGATGGACTTTTAGAGTCTCTTGATTATGAATCATTTGACACGTGCGAACCATGCCTCATGGGTAAAATGACCAAGACTCCGTTCTCCGGAACAATGGAGCGAACAACCAACTTATTGGAAATTATACATATCAATGTGTGCGGTCCAATGAGTGTTGAGGCTCGCGGTGGCTATCGTTATGTTCTCACTCTCACTAATGACTTGAGTAGATATGGGTATGTCTACTTAATGAAACACAAGTCGAAGACCTTTGAAAAGTTCAAGGAATTTCAGAGTGAGGTTGAGAATCAACGTGACAGAAAAATAAAGTTCTTACGATCAGATCGTGGGGGAGAATATTTAAGTCACGAATTTGGCACACACTTAAGGAAATGTGGAATCGTTTCACAACTCACTCCGCCTGGAAGACCTCAGCGTAACGGTGTGCCCGAACGTCATAATCACACTCTATTGGATACGGTGTGATCTATGATGTCTTTTACCGATCTACCGCTCTCATTTTGGGGCTATGCTTTAGAGACTGCCGCATTCACTTTAAATAGGGCTCCGTCGAAATCCGTTGAGACGACACCGTATGAATTATGGTTTGGTAAGAAACATAAGCTGTCGTTTCTGAAAGTTTGGGGATGCGATGCTTATGTCAAGAAACTTCAACCTGAAAAGCTCGAACCCAAGTCGGAAAAATGCATCTTCATAGGATACCCTAAGGAAACCATTGGGTATAGCTTCTACCTCAGATCCGAAGGCAAGATCTTTGTTGCCAGGAATGGATCCTTTCTAGAGAAAGAGTTTCTCTCGAAAGAAGTAAGTGGGAGGAAAGTAGAGCTTGATGAAGTACTGCCTCTTGAAACGGAGAGCAGCGCAGCTCAGGAAAATGTTCCTGTGGTGCCTGCACCGACTAGAGAGGAGGTTAATGATGATGATCAAGATACTTCGGATCAAGCTCCTACGGAACTTCGTAGGTCCACAAGGACACGTTCCGCACCAGAGTGGTACGGCAACCCTGTCTTGGAAATCATGTTGTTAGACAACGGTGAACCTTTGAACTATGAAGAAGCGATGGTGGGCCCAGATTCCGACAAATGGCTAGAAGCCATGAAATCCGATATAGAATCCATGTATGAAAACGAAGTATGGACTTTGACTGACTTGCCCAATGATCGGGGAGCCATAGAAAATAAATGGATCTTTAAGAAGAAGACAGACGCGGATGGTAATGTGACCATCTATAAGGCTCGACTTGTCGCTAAGGGTTATCGACAAGTTCAAGGGGTTGACTACGATGAGACTTTCTCACCCGTAGCGAAGCTGAAGTCCGTCCGAATCATGTTAGAAATTGCCGCATTCTATGATTATGAGATATGGCAAATGGACGTCAGAACGGCATTCCTTAACGGCTATCTTAAGGAAGAATTGTATATGATGCAGCCGGAAGGTTTTGTTGATCCTAAGAATGCTAACAAGGTGTGCAAGCTCCAGCGCTCAATCTATGGGCTGGTGCAAGCATCTCCGAGTTGGAACATTCGCTTTGATGAGATGATCAAAGCGTTTGGGTTTATGCAGACTTACGGAGAAGCCTGCGTTTACAAGAAAGCGAGTGAGAGCTCTGTAGCATTTCTCATATTATATGTGGATGACATACTATTGATGGGAAATGATATAGAATTCTTGGAAAGCATAAAGGCCTATTTGAACAAGTGTTTTTCAATGAAGGACCTTGGAGAAGCTGCTTATATATTAGGCGTCAAGATCTATAGAGATAGATCGAGACGCCTCATCGGTCTTTCACAAAGTACGTACCTTGACAAGATATTGAAGAAGTTAAATATGGATCAGTCCAAGAAGGGGGTTCTTGCCTGTATTGCAAGGTGTGCGATTGAGCACGGCTCAATGCCCGACCACGGCAGAAGATATAGAAGAGATGAGTGTCATCCCCTATGCCTCAGCCATAGGGTCTATTATGTATGCCATGTTGTGTACTAGACCTGATGTAAACCTTGCCGTAAGTTTGGTAGGTAGGTACCAAAGTAATCCCGGCAAGGAACACTGGACAGCGGTCAAAAACATCCTAAAGTACCTGAAAAGGACCAAGGATATGTTTCTCGTTTATGGAGGTGCCCAAGAGCTCATCGTAAAGGGTTACATCGATGCTAGCTTCGACACAGATCTGGATGACTCTAAGTCACAAACCAGATACGTGTATATTTTGAATGGTGGGGCAGTAAGCTAGCGCGGCTGCAAGCAAAGCGTCGCGGCGGGATCTACATGTGAAGCAGAGTATATGGCAGCCTCGGAGGCAGCACAATAAGCAGTCTGGGTGAAGGAGTTCATTACCGACCTAGGAGTCATACCCAATGCGTCGGACCCGATGACTCTCTTCTGTGACAACACTGGAGCTATTGCCCTTGCGAAGGAGCCCAGGTTTCACAAGAAGACCAGGCATATCAAGCGTCGCTTCAACTCCATTCGAGAAAGTGTTCAAAATGGAGACATAGAAATTTGTAAAGTACACATGGACCTGAATGTGGCAGATCCGTTGACTAAACCTCTCCCTAGAGCAAAACATGATCAACACCAGAATTCCATGGGTGTTCGATTCATCACAATGTAACTACACTATTGACTCTAGTGCAAGTGGGAGATTGTTGGAAATATGCCCTAGAGGCAATAATAAAATGGTTATTATTATATTTCTTTGTTCATGATAATTGTCTATTATTCATGCTATAATTGTATTATCCGGAAATTGTAATGCATGTGTGAATACATAGACCACAATGCGTCCCTAGTGAGCCTCTAGTTGACTAGCTCGTTGATCAACAGATAGTCATGGTTTCCTGGCTATGGACATGGGGATGTCATTGATAACGGGATCACATCATTAGGAGAATGATGTGATGGACAAGACCCAAACCTAAGCATAGCACAAAGATCGTGTAGTTCGTTTGCTAGAGCTTTTCTAATGTCAAGTATCATTTCCTTAGACCATGAGATTGTGCAACTCCCGGACACCGTAGGAGTGCTTTGGGTGTATCAAACATCACAACGTAACTGGGTGGCTATAAAGGTGCACTACGGTTATCTCCAAAATTGTCTGTTGGGTTGGCACGAATCGAGACTGGGATTTGTCACTCCGTATGACGGAGAGGTATCTCTGGGCCCACTCGGTAATGCATCATCATAATGAGCTCAATGTGACCAAGGGTTGGCCACTGGATCATGCATTACGGTACGAGTAAAGTGACTATCCGGTAACGAGATTGAACAAGGTATTGGGATACCGACGATCGAGTCTGGGGCAAGTAACGTACCGATTGACAAACTGAATTGAATACGGGATTGATTAAGTCCTCGACATCGTGGTTCATCCGATGAGATCATCGAGGAGCATGTGGGAGCCAACAAGGGTATCCAGATCCCACTGTTGGTTATTGACCGGAGAGGCGCCTCGGTCATGTCTGCATGTCTCCCGAACCCGTAGGGTCTACACACTTAAGGTTCGGTGACGCTAGGGTTGTAGAGATATTAGTATGCAGTAACCTGAAAGTTGTTCGGAGTCCCGGATGAGATCCTGGACGTCAAGAGGAGTTCCGGAATGGTCCGGAGGTAAAGATTTATATATAGGAAGTGCAGTTTCGGCCATCGGGAAGGTTTCGGGGGTTACCGGTATTGTACCAGGACCACCGGAAGGGTCCCGGGGGTCCACCTATCCCGGAGGGCCCCATGGGCTGAAGTGGGAGGGGAACCAGCCCCTGGTGGGCTGGTGCCCCCCCTTGGGCCCCCTGCGCCTAGGGTTGGGAAACCCTAGGGGTGGGGGCGCCCCCCACTTGGCTTGGGGGGAAGCCACCCCTTGGCCGCCGCCCCCCTTGGAGATCAGATCTCCTAGGGCCGGCGCCCCCCAAGGCCCCTATATAAAGAGGGGGGAGGGCAGCCGCACCCTAGCCCCTGGCGCCTCCCTCTCCCTCCCGTAACACCTCTCCCACTCGTTGGTGCTTGGCGAAGCCCTGCCGAGACTCTGCTGCATCGACCACCACGCCGTCGTGCTGCTGGATCTTCATCAACCTTTCCTTCCCCCTTGCTGGATCAAGTAGGAGGAGACGTCTTCCCGACCGTACGTGTGTTGAGCGCGGAGGTGCTGTCCGTTCAGCACTTGGTCATCGGTGATTTGGATCACGATGAGTACGACTCCATCATCCCCGTTCTCTTGAACGCTTCCGCTCACGATCTACAAGGGTATGTAGATGCACTCCTATTCCCCTCGTTGCTAGAATACTCCATAGATTGATCTTGGTGATGCGTAGATAATTTTTAATTTCTGCTACGATCCCCAACAAGAATATCATGTGCCACCACACCTTAGATGCTTTGGTGATACAAGCTCTTCTGAGGCGTTGGATTTGTGACCCAACACCTCCTCGGTGGTTCGAATGGTTTTTTGCAGAAAAGCCCGAAAAGAGTTCGGCCACTGCTTACAAGCACAAAGACTGCTCAGATGCCATTGGATCTCAGATCAAACGACCTCCAAGCTCGTATCACCGTAGCATCCAAGCTGCGATAGCACCTTATGTTTTCTCGCACGGGAGAGTATGAGGTGCTCCCGCACCGTAGATTCTATGGTGATACGAGTTCACTAAGATCTAAAGGCCCACAATAGGAGGTTTGAATGTTTTTGCAATATACGGCTGATAAAGTTTGGGAAATGCGCAGAAAGTACAAGTACTACGCATGTGCCATCTGATCACTGATCATACGACCTAGATGCTCATATCACCGTAGCGGGTAATTAAGCTACGGGGAGCACCTAATATGAGCACCGGGGAGCCGTTGGACCGAAGATGCAGCGGCACACACGAGGCTTGAATGTTTTATTTGCAAAAAAACCTTTGGAGAGTTTGGAAATTGCGCATAATTACAAAGACTACTCCCAAGCCATTGGACCTCACTTCCAACGGTGTAAAAACTCGTATCACCATAGTATCTAAGCTGCGGGGTGGATGTGCTATTCTATGCCGCTGTCATTTTTGTTCGTAAACTTGCAAAATACGTGTAACTCGTGCCTTTACTTGTCTAACCACGCAAAGTGTTTGTTCAAAAAAAACCATCCTAGACTGAAATATCGGAATAACACACGGGGGTCCCACTTGTCATTAATCAAAATTGGACCTAAAACTAACAAATCTGAAAGACGAGATTCGAACTGCCAACCTAGACTACAAAGCGTAAGTCGATATCAGAACAACACACGGGGGTCCCACTTGTCATTAATCAAATTTTATTACTCTCCACATAAGCAAAATTCTTCTCATTCGGAATAGTAGTGGGACCAAACTCAACAAAATAGCTATCATATGATTGAGAATTAAGATCAAGATGACAAGTTTCATGGTTATCATTATTCTTTAAAGAATACGTGTCATCACAATAATCATCATAGATAGGAGGCATGCTTTCATCATAGTAAATTTGCTCATCAAAGCTTGGGGGACAAAAAATATCATCTTCATCAAACATAGCTTCCCCAAGCTTGTGGCTTTGCATATCATTAGCATCATGGATATTCAAAGAATTCGTACTAACAACATTGCAATCATGCTCATCATTCACATATTTGATGCCAATAATTCTATGTAATTCTTCTTCTAGTACTTGAGCACAATTTTCCTTTCCATCATACTCACGAAAGATATTAAAAAGATGAAGCGTATGATGCAAACTCAATCCCATTTTTTTGTAGTTTTCTTTTATAAACTAGACTAGTGCTAAAACAAGAAACAAAAAGATTCAATTGCAAGATCTAAAGATATACCTTCACTTACCTAGCCTCCCCGGCAACAGCGCCAGAAAAGAGCTTGATGTCTACTACACAACCTTCTTCTTGTAGACGTTGTTGGGCCTGCAAGTGCACAGGTTTGTAGGACAGTAGAAAATTTCCCTCAAGTGGATGACCTAAGGTTTATCAATCCGTAGGAGGCGTAGGATGAATATGGTCTCTCTCAAGCAACCCTGCAACCAAATAACAAAGAGTCTCTTGTGTCCCCAACACACACAATACAATGGTAAATTGTATAGGTGCACTAGTTCGGCGAAGAGATGGTGATACAAGTGCAATATGGATGGTAGATAAAGGTTTTTGTAAACTGAAAATATAAAAACATCAAGGTAACAAGTGGTAAAAGTGAGCGTAAACGGTATTGCAATGATAGGAAACAAGGGCTAGGGTTCATACTTTCACTAGTGCAAGTTCTCTCAACAATAATATCATAATTGGATCACATAACTATCCCTCAACATGCAACAAAGAGTCACTCCGAAGCCACTAATAGTGGAGAACAAACATAGAGATTATGGTAGGGTACCAAACCACCTCAAAGTTATTCTTTCAAATCAATCCGTTGGGCTATTCCTATGAGTGTCACGAACAACCCTAGAGTTTTTACTATAATAACACCTTAAGATACAAACCAACCAAAACCCTAATGTCACCTAGATACTCCATTGTCACCTCAAGTTTCCGTGGGCATGATTATACGATATGCATCACACAATCTCAGATTCATCCAACCAACATAAAAGTGCTACAAAGAGTGCCCCAAAGTTTCTACCGGAGAATCACGACGAAAATGTGTGTCAATCCCTATGCATAGGTTCCCAATGTCACGAAACCCGCAAGTTGATCACCAAGACATACATCAAGTATTCTCAAATCTTTAAAGACTCAATCCGAAAAAATAACTTCAATGGGGAAACTCAATCCATTACAAGAGAGAAGAGGGGGAGAAG
The DNA here is from genome assembly GCA_032464435.1 of Aegilops umbellulata. Classification (NCBI taxonomy): domain Eukaryota; kingdom Viridiplantae; phylum Streptophyta; class Magnoliopsida; order Poales; family Poaceae; genus Aegilops; species Aegilops umbellulata. Next base: position 66,218,887 of record CP136060.1, on the reverse strand, counting down.
AAACATAAGATCCAACTATAATAGCATAGCTCGCGATACATCAAGATCGTGTGAAGTCGAGAACACGAGAGAGAGAGAGAGAGAGAGAGAGAGAGAGATCAAACACATAGCTACTGGTACATACCCTCAGCCCCGAGGGTGAACTACTCCCTCCTCGTCATGGAGAGCGCCGGGATGATGAAGATGGCCACCGAAGATGGATCCCCCCTCTGGCAGGGTACCGGAAAGGGGTCCCGATTGGTTTTTCGTGGTTCTGGAGGCTTGCAGCGGCGGAACTCCCGATCTATCTTCTGTTCTGGAGGTTTTAGGGTACGACGGTATATATGGGTGAAAGGAGAACGTCGGTGGAGCTACGGGGGCCCCACGAGGCAGGGGGCGCGCCCAGTGGGGAGGGCACTCCCTCCACCCTCGTGACCGCCTCGTGGCTCTTCTGACGTGGGGTCCAAGTCCATCAGGTGGGTTTCCTTCAAAAAATAACTTCTCCAGTTGATTTCGTTCCGTTTTGACTCCGTCTGATATTCCTTTTCCTTGAAATACTGAAATAGGCATAAAACAACAAATCTGGGCTGGGCCTCCGGTTAATAGGTTAGTCCCAAAAATAATATAAAAGTGGATAATAAAGCCCAATATTGCCTAAAACAATAGATAAAGTAGCATGGAGCAATCAAAAATTATAGATACGTTGGAGACGTATCAAGCATCCCCAAGCTTAATTCCTACTCGTCCTCGAGTAGGTATATGGTAAAAAAAATAATTTTTGATGCGGAGTGATACTTTGGCATAATTTCAATGTAATTCTTCTTACTTGTGATATGAATATTCAGATCCGAAAGATTCAAGATAAAAGTTCATATTGACATAAAAATAATAATACTTCAAGCATGCTAACTAAGCAATTATGTCATCTCAAAATAGCATGGCCAAAGAAAGTTCATCCCTACAAAATCATATGGTTAGGCTATGCTTCGTTTTCGTCACACAAAGATGTTCCCAACTTCTATACCCCCGATGACAAGCCAAGCAATTGTTTCATACTTTTTAACGCGCTTCAGCTTTTTCAACCCTCACGCAATACATGAGCGCAAGCCATGGATATAGCACTATAGGTGGAATAGAATATAATGATGGAGGTTATGTGGAGAAGACAAAAAAGGAGAAAGTCTCACATCGACGCGGATAATCAACGGGCTATGGAGATGACCATCAATTGATGTCAATGCGAGGAGTAGGGATTGCCATGCAACGGATGCACTAGAGCTATAAGTATATGAAAGCTCTACAAAAGAAAACTAGTGGGTGTGCATCCAACTTGCTTGCTCATGAAGACCTAGGGCATTTGAGGAAGCCCATCGTAGGAATATACAAGCCAAGTTCTATAATGAAAAATTCCCACTAGTATATGAAAGTGACAAAATGAGAGACTCTCTATCATGAAGATCTTAGTGCTACTTTGAAGCACAATATATGAGACTCACTACATGAAGAACAAGGTGCTACTTTGAAGCACAAGTGTGATAAGAGGATAGTAGCATTGTCCCTTCTCTCTTTTTCTCTCATTTTTTTGGGCCTTTCTTTTTTTGGCCTTTCTATTTTTTTATTCTTATTTTTATTTTTTTTATTTTTCGTCCGGAGTCTCATCCCGACTTATGGGGGAATCATAGTCTCCATCATACTTTCCTCACTTGGGACAATTCTCTAATAATGATGATCATCACACTTTTATTTTTCTTACAACTCAACAATTACAACTCGAAAATTAGAACAAAATATGACTCTATATGAATGCCTCCGGCGGTGTACCGGGATGGTGCAATGAATCAAGAGTGACATGTATGGAAAATAATGCATGGTGGCTTTGCCACAAATACGATGTCAACTACATGATCATGCAATGGCAATATGACAAAAGTAATGTATGTCATAATAATGATGATGGAAGTTGCATGGCAATATATCTCGGAATGGCTATGGAAATGCCATGATAGGTAGGTATGGTGGCTATTTTGAGGAAGATATAAGGAGGTTTATGTGTGATAGAGCGTATCGTATCATGGGGTTTGGATGCACTGGCGAAGTTTGCACCAACTCTCAAGGTGAGAAAGGGCAATGCACGGTACCGAAGAGGCTAGCAAATGCGGAAAGGTAAAAGTGTGTATAATCCATGGACTCACATTAGTCATAAAGAACTCATATACTTATTGCAAAAGTTTATTAGCCCTCGAAGCAAAGTACTACTACGCATGCTCCTAGGGGGATAGATTGGTAGGAAAAGACCATCGGTCGTCCCCGACCGCCACTCATAAGGATGCACAAGCCAGGTACACTTCATGTTTCAAATTTGTTACACAACTTTACCCATACGTGCATGCTACGGGACTTGCAAACTTCAACACAAGTATTTCTAAAATTCACAATTATCAACTAGCACGACTTTGATATTATTACCTCCATATCTCAAAACAATTATCAAGCATTAAATTTATCTTAGTATTCAATTCACTCAAAAGAAAGTTTCACATATCTCGAACACTAAGTATATTAACATTAAGCAAATTACCATGCTATTTAAGACTCTCAAAATAATATAAGTGAATCATGAGAGTTCATCTATTTGTTCAAAATAAATCCACCACCATGCTCTAAAAGATATAAGTGAAGTATTAGAGCAAATGACAAACTACTCCGAAAGATATAAGTGAAGATCAATGAGTAGCTAAATAATTATTATGCAACTATGTGAAAACTCTCTCTCATTTAAAAATTTCAGATCTTGGTATTTTATTCAAACAGCAAGCAAATCTAAAGAAAATAAAATGACGCTCCAAGCAAAACACATATCATGTGGTGAATAAAAATATAGCTCCAAGTAAAGTTACCGATGAACGAAGACGAAAGGGGGGATGCCATCCGGGCCATCCCCAAGCTTAGGCTCTTCGTTGTCCTTGAATATTACCTTGGGGTGCCTTGGGCATCCCCAAGCTTAGGCTCTTGCCACTCCTTATTCCATAGTCCATCGAAGCCTTACCCAAAACTTGAAAACTTCACAACACAAAACTTAACAGAAAACTCGTGAGCTCCGTTAGCGAAAGAAAACAAAACACCACGTCAAGGTACTGTTATGAACTCATTATTTATTTATATTGGTGTTAAACCTACTGTATTCCAACTTCTCTATGGTTTATAAACTATTTTACTAGCCATGGATTCATCAAAATAAGCAAACAACACAATGAAAACAGAATCTGTCAAAAACTGAACAGTCTGTAGTAATCTGTAACTAACACAAACTTCTGGAACTCCAAAAATTCTAAAATAGATTGGTGGATCTGAGGAATTTGTCTAGTAATCATATGCAAAAATAATCAACTAAATATCACTCTCCAGTAAAAAGTTATAGCTAATCTCGTGAGCGCTAAAGTTTCTGTTTTTTACAACATGATCATAAAGACTTCATCCAAGTCTTCCCAAAGGTTCTACTTGGCAAAACACTAATTAAAACATAAAACCACATCTAAACAGAGGATAGATAGATTATTTATTAATAAACAGAACCAAAAAGTAAGAAACCAAAATAAAATTGGGTTGCCTCCCAACAAGCGCTATCGTTTAACGCCCCTAGCTAGGCATGATGATTTCAATGATGCTCACATAAAAGATAAGAATTGAAACAGAAAGAGAGCATCATGAAGAATATGACTAGCACATTTAAGTCTAACCCACTTCCTATGCATAGGGATTTTGTGAGAAAACAACTTATGGGAACAATAATCAACTTGCAGAGGAAGGTAAAACAAGCATAACTTCAAAACTTTAAGCATATAGAGAGGAAACTTGATATTATTGCAATTCCTACACGAATATGTTCTTCCCTCATAATAATTTTCACTAGCATCATGAATGAATTCAACAATACAACCAGCACCTAAAGCATTCTTTTCATGATCTACTTGCATAGAAATTTTATTACTCTCCACATAAGCAAAATTCTTCTCATTCGGAATAGTAGTGGGAGAAAACTCAACAAAATAATTATCATATGATTGAGAATTAAGATCAAGATGACAAGTTTCATGGTTATCATTATTCTCTAAAGCATACGTGTCATCACAATAATCATCATAGATAGGAGGCATGCTTTCATCATAGTAAATTTGCTCATCAAAGCTTGGGGGACAAAAATATCATCTTCATCAAACATAGCTTCCCCAAGCTTGTGGCTTTGCATATCATTAGCATCATGGATATTCAAAGAATTCGTACTAACAACATTGCAATCATGCTCATCATTCACATATTTTATGCCAATAATTCTATGTAATTCTTCTTCTAGTACTTGAGCACAATTTTCCTTTCCATCATACTCACGAAAGATATTAAAAAGATGAAGCGTATGATGCAAACTCAATTCCATTTTTTTGTAGTTTTCTTTTATAAACTAGACTAGTGCTAAAACAAGAAACAAAAAGATTCAATTGCAAGATCTAAAGATATACCTTCACTTACCTAGCCTCCCCGGCAACGGCGCCAGAAAAGAGCTTGATGTCTACTACACAACCTTCTTCTTGTAGACGTTGTTGGGTCTGCAAGTGCACAGGTTTGTAGGACAGTAGCAGATTTCCGTCAAGTGGATGACCTAAGGTTTATCTCTGTAGGAGGCGTAGGATGAAGATGGTCTCTCTGAAGCAACCCTGCAACCAAATAACAAAGAGTCTCTTGTGTCCCCAACACACCCAATACAATGGTAAATTGTATAGGTGCACTAGTTCGGCGAAGAGATGGTGATACAAGTGCAATATGGATGGTAGATAAAGGTTTTTGTAAACTGAAAATATAAAAACAGCAAGGTAACAAGTGGTAAAAGTGAGCGTAAACGGTATTGCAATGATAGGAAACAAGGCCTAGGGTTCATACTTTCACTAGTGCAAGTTCTCTCAACAATAATATCATAATTGGATCACATAACTATCCCTCAACATGCAACAAAGAGTCACTCCGAAGCCACTAATAGTGGAGAACAAACGTAGAGATTATGGTAGGGTACCAAACCACCTCAAAGGTATTCTTTCAAATCAATCCGTTGGGTTATTGCTATAAGTGTCACAAACAACCCTAGAGTTTTTACTAGAATAACACCTTAAGATACAAACCAACCAAAACCCTAATGTCACCTAGATACTCCATTGTCACCTCAAGTATCCATGGGCATGATTATATGATATGCATCACACAATCTCAGATTCATCCAACCAACATAAAAGTGCTACAAAGAGTGCCCCAAAGTTTCTACTGGAGAATCACGACGAAAACGTGTGCCAACCCCTATGCATAGGTTCCCAATGTCACGAAACCCGCAAGTTGATCACCAAGACATACATCAAGTGTTCTCAAATCTTTAAAGACTCAATCCGAAAAAATAACTACAAAGGGGAAACTCAATCCATTACAAGAGAGAAGAGGGGGAGAAGAAACATAAGATCCAACTATAATAGCAAAGCTCGCGATACATCAAGATCATGTGAAGTCGAGAACATGAGAGAGAGAGATCAAACACATAGCTACTGGTACATACCCTCAGCCCCGAGGGTGAACTACTCCCTCCTCATCATGGAGAGCACCGGGATGATGAAGATGGCCACCGGAGATGGATCCCCCCTCCGGAAGGGTACCGTAAAGGGGTCCCAGTTGGTTTTTCGTGGTTCTGGAGGGTTCCGGCGGCGGAACTCCCGATCTATATTCTGTTCTGGAGGTTTTCGGGTACGGCGGTATATATGGGTGAAAGGAGAACGTCGGTGGAGCTATGGGGGCCCCACGAGGCAGGGGGTTGCGCCCAGGGGGGAGGGCGCGCCCTCCACCCTCGTGACCGCCTCATGGCTCTTCTGACGTGGGGTCCAAGTCCATCAGGTGGGTTTCCTTCAAAAAATAACTTCTCCAGTTGTTTTCGTTCCGTTTTGACTCCGTCTGATATTCCTTTTCCTCGAAATACTGAAATAGGCATAAAACAGCAAATCTGGGCTGGGCCTCCGGTTAATAGGTTAGTCCCAAAAATAATATAAAAGTGGATAATAAAGCCCAATATTGCCTAAAAAGTAGATAAAGTAGCATGGAGCAATCAAAAATTATAGATACGTTGGAGACGTATCACTAGCCTGCCGTGGTGTTATTACAACTGAAAAAAATTGGAAAATAGAAGAATCGCCTAGAACAAGAGATGTTGTGGCTGGTCGAGACGGAGCTAACCACATCTATCCTCCGTGCCACGTTTGCATGATGAAGATGTGTGGCTAGTGGGGTGTTTTCGACCGACTGGCTGGGTCCCGAGGTCGAACCATAGGTACTACGTCTGATACATTATATTTTTACACGCACATTTTTCCTCTGTGCCGAGACGTGGCACACCCTACCACGCGGTTTCGGGGTCCTCCCAGGTGGTGCACGCATACATTCTTCCTGATGTGGGACGCCCTACCGCGCGTTTTCTGGGTCCTCCTCGGTCGTAGCGCCGAAGCAAGTAAATGAGTCTTCAAATCACGAAAGACCACCTTTCTCGCCGAGTACATCAGTGAAGCACGGTGGCTAGCTAGTTGGGCTAGTTCGACCTATTAGCTAGGCCGCCGCCACATTTGTTTTTTCACCCCTTTTTTTATCTACTTGCTAGCAGGTAAATTTAAATATCCACCGCGGCGTTGCTCTGGTGTTTGGGTGCGGCAGGATTTTTATTTTTTTGATTGCCGGGAGCAGGCGCGGCAGGATTTTTAATTTTTTGATTGACGGGAGCAGGCGCGACAGCAATTAGTCACGATGACTCCGCCTATAAAAACCCACTGCTCCCTAATGTGAGAAGTCGTCGACTGGTGTTTTACCGTGGTGAAAACCAAAAGATTCCCCGCTCCCTCCGCCTTCCCGTAGATTGCATTGCCTTCCAGCCGTTTCGCCCCCTTTGCTTCCTCTCCCCATTGCTTCTACCTGGTGTTGAGGGAGTCCTGGATTAGGGGGTGTCCGGATAGCCGGACTATAACCTTTGGCCGGACTCCTGGACTATGAAGATACAAGATTGAAGACTTCGTCCCGTGTCCAGATGGAACTTTCCTTGGCGTGGAAGGCAAGCTTGGCAATACGGATATGTAGATCTCCTCCCATTGTAACCGACTCTGTGTAACCCTAGCCCCCTCCGGTGTCTATATAAACTAGAGGGTTTAGTCCGTAGGACAACGACAAGAACAACAATCATACCATAGGCTAGCTTCTAGGGTTTAGCCTCTCTGATCTCGTGGTAGATCTACTCTTGTACTACCCATATCATCAATACTAATCAAGAAGGAGTAGGGTTTTACCTCCATCGAGAGGTCCCGAACCTGGGTAAAAACATCGTGTCCCTTGTCTCCTGTTACCATCCGCCTAGACGCACAGTTCGGGACCCCCTACCCGAGATCCGCCGGTTTTGACACCAACATTGGTGCTTTCATTGAGAGTTCCTCTGTGTCGTCATCTTTAGGCCCGATGGCCCCTTCGATCATCAACAGCGATGCAGTCCAGGGTGAAACTTTTCTCCCAGGACAGATCTTCATGTTCGGCGGCTTTGCACTGCGGGCTAATTTGCTTGGCCATCTGGAGCAGATTGAAAGCTACGCCCATGGACATCAGGTCAGATTCAGAAGTTTAAACTACACGGCCGACATCCGCGGAGACTTGATCTTCAACGGATTCGAGCCACAGCCGAGCGCGTCGCACTGTCTCGATGGGCATGATCTAGCTCTGCCCCCGAACAGTGTCCTGGAGACCGCACCTGCATCCGCTCCGACCTTCAGTTCGAAGCCAACTGCGCCATCCGAGGACGGGTGGTTAGACCCCGCCGCGGAGGCCGCAGCCTCAACGGCGATCGAGCCAAACACCAGCCTCATCCTTCGCGAGGCCCGTGACTCCACATTGCCGGACTTCTCTCCGGACTTTGAACCCTCCGCGCCCCTGCCAATCGAGTCCGATTGGGCGCCGATTATGGAGTTCACCACCATGGATATCTTTCAGCACTCGCCCTTGGCGATATACTGAATTCACTAAAGTCTGTCTCTTTGTCAGGAGAGTCTTGGCCGGATTATGATCGGCAGGATTGGGATGCGGACGACGAAGAAATTCGACGCCCACCCACCACCCACTTCATAGCCACTATCGATGATTTAACCGACATGCTAGATTTCGACTCCGAAGACATCGACGGTATGGACAACGATGTAGGAGACGAACAGGAACCAACGCCTATAGGGCACTGGAAAGCCACCTCGTCATATGACATATATATGGTGGATACACCCAAAGAAGGCATTGGCGACGGAACAACAGGGGATGACCCCGCCAAGAAGCAACCTAAATGCCGGCGTCAGCGGCACCGCTCTAAGTCCCGCCAAAGAAAAAACGGTGATACTGGCACGGGAGATAATAACACCCCGGATAGTGCCGAAGACAACTCCCTCCAGCAAGATTCAGCACAAGAGGATGGAGAAGCCAGCCCCCCTGAGAGAGCGGCAGACAGAGAGGAAGAGGATGATAATTGCATGCCTCCCTCTGAAGACGAGGCAAACCTCGGCGACGACGAATTTGTCGTGCCTGAGGATCCCGTCGAACAAGAGCGCTTCAAGCGCAGGCTTATGGCCACGGCGAGTAGCCTTAAGAAAAAACAGCAGCAACTTAGAGCTGATCAAGACTTGCAAGCCGACAGATGGACTGAAGTCCCCGCGGCCGAGGAATACGAACTCGAACGCCCCTCCAAGAGCTATCCAAAGCGCAGGTTGCTACCCTGATTAGAGGAGGAAGCACCTAAACCTACATCTCCAGCGCATGGCGCGGCTGACCGGCCACCTCGTGGCCGCGACAGAGAGGCCTCTCGGCCCACAACTCAAGCCGCACCCCGGTGTCGCTCCAAAAATACGAAGGCACGGGGAAATGCACTAGACCTGCGAGATATGTTGGAGGACAAGGCAAGGCAAACATGTCACACCCTGATTTTCATGCCACAACACTTAAGCTAATAAATCATGATAAAATGTGGTTTGACAAAAACTTTTGAGTGTTTTTGACTTTGCTTGATTTGATTTTTGTGTGTTGTTTGCAAGTGCTCTAAAAATCAAATAAATGCTCCAACTCTTATACTCCTTCTCCTTGATCCAAACCTTTTTCCAATGATCATGCCATGCGTATAGAGCAATATAGTATTTTCTTACAAAAATAATTTGGCCAAAAAGTATTTGTCGGGGCGGACCGAGTCCCCCGCGAGCACCTATGGGGCTGGAGCCCCTTTCGTTGTCCGGTGAGGGGGGCGGAGGGAGCACAGAGAGCAGATCGAGGCGAGCACACGGGCGGTTTACCCAGGTTCGGGCCGCGATGCACGCGTAAAACCCTACTCCTGCTTGGTTGTATTGAACTGGGGAGCTCGGGAGCTTGGAGAGCTAGCTGCACCGAGCGTATGGCTGTCTGGATCCCAAATCTCCGAACCCTCGGAACCCAAATCTCCGAACCCCGGAACCCCCGGAACCCAAATCTCCGAACCCCGGAACCCCCGGAACCCCCGGAACCCCTTCTACGTTGCACACGGGCCTCCTTTTATAGCGCAAAGGTGTCACCGACAGGTGTCAACGTAAGAGGAAGGGGTAAAAGTGTAAAATGGGTGGTAGTTGTAACAGTGCGGGAACGGTGGCGCTACAGTGCGGCACAGTGTTATCATACCTACTTCTGACGGTAGGGGACAAGGGCATTAAATGCCCGTCACGGTCGCCCGGACAGCACCGAGGCGGACCGTTAGGTGCGCCACCGCTCGCCACGATGGTGGCTGCATGCCACCGCAGTGCCCTGCCACGTGCCCTTGGGGGAAGCCCCGGAGCGACGCGTGGGCGGGCGAGCTGGAGCGCAGTCCTGAGGTGGCGATTTGCCGCGGCAAGTGGCTTGCCGCGGGGGTCGTCTTCCTGTGCCTGATAGCTTGCCGGCTATCAGGCCTTGCCGGGGCGCATGGCGCGCCGCGGCGGGCTTCTCTTGTGGTGCCTGGGTTCGGCCTTCCCGACAAGCTCCTCTTGTCGGGGTCTCGATCTTCTGTCTCGTATACTTTGTTCTTGGATGGCATTACATGGGCTCAGTCGTCCCGGCAAGCTCCTCTTGCCGGGGTCTTGTCTTCCTGGCCCGGCAAGCTCCTCTTGCCGGGGGCCTTGTCTTCTTGGCCCGGCAAGCTCCTCTTGCCGGGGGCCTTGTCTTGAATGCTTGGTCTTCTCTTGGTGCTTCCTGGGCGGGCCTTGCCGCAGGGTGCTACAACTGCCCGTGCACAAGTCTGGGGTACTAAGGTACCCCTACTTTAGTACACCGACAGGAGCCCCCGGGCCTGGGCCACACACGGTGCCGAGCGTCGTTGGGCCAGGCCCTAACAGTGCGCGGGCACGCGTGGCCTTGGTCGCGCTGCTCCTTAACTCCGCACCCGTCGCACCTTCCCCAGGCGGCGCGCGCTTATCGCGGCGTCGTGGGGGCGGGGCGTGCGGGATGAGCGTGACGTGGGTGGCGTGCGCGGGGCTGAACCGCGCAGGCGCGCGTCACGTCGCGCACGATTCTTGATGGCAAGAACGGAGTGTCCGCCACTCCCCCATATAAGGCAGAGGAAACGGGAGCGGCTCCCCTCCTTCGCCTTTATTGCGTTCTCTCCCGTCTCCAGAGATCCCCTTCGTGCTCCGCCTCCATATTTCCTCCGCCGCTCGCTCGCACCTGCGGTGCTACCGGATTCTTCGTCTCCCTTCCCTCGCCGCCTCCGCCATGGCCCCGAAGACCGAGAAGGCGAAGGCGGAGAAGACCAAGAAGGAGAAATCGGAGCACGCGGCGATGCTCACCTTGCTGCGGAAGCAGAACCTCGTCTTCGCGCCGAAGCTCAGCGCGCGGGAGCTCTGGAACAAGTACTACTTGTTCTGGGCCGAGGAGACCAAGGCGCATCCCCGCACCCGAGCCTATCCGGCCGCCGCCAAGGGCAACTACCCCGGCGGGTATTATTTCTTCGCAGCCTTCTTTCACTGCGGTCTTTGCCCTCCTTTTTCTGACTTCTTCTGCGACATAATGAACACCTTCGGCCTCCACCTTCTTGACTTCACTCCCAACGCCGTCCTCACGATGGCGGTTTTCGCGCATATGTGCGAAAACTATATTGGGGTGTATCCCAACGTCGCGCTTTTTAGGCACTTCTTCATCCCTAGAGTAGAGGCCGGCGCCCCCCTCGCCGGAGGGATATCTTGGGTCTTCCGCCTGAACAAGAAGGATTCCTACTTGCCGGGGGAGCTCCGCGGCAAATGGGAGGAGTGGCGCGCCGACTGGTGCTGGGTTGTCGAGGACCAGCCGCAACCTTTCACCGCGCCGCGCGCAACACCTATTATGCGCGGCAAGGATTGGAGCGAGCTAGATTCGGACGACTGCAAGCTCAACGCCGCCCTCATCAGGATTCTCCGCCTTCGGTCAGCGAGGCTGTCCGTCGGAGAGGTGGGCGCAGACTTCCTCCGCCGCCGCATCGCCCCTCTTCAAGATAGGAAGAGGCCAGCCTGGGAGTATAGCAACGCGGCGGACATAATGAGGCTGCGCCCCGGGCTCAACTTCAACTTCACGTCGGTGGAGCTGAAGGGGATGGTCCGGGAGCTATTCAAGCATGACCCGGCCCACCCAGAGTGGTTTAGGGAGCCCCGGGGAGTTGTGCCTCTTTGCAACAGCTCGGCCCGGGATTCCCTTCGCGCCATGATGCCCGCGTGCGACTCGCATGGCGTCGACCGCACGTGGATTCCGCCCAAGCCAGACGTCGTCATGAACTTCTTTGACAACCTGGCGGAGGTGGCGAAGAAGAAGGACGAGGCCCAGGGGCTGACGCGGGACACCACCGCGCGAGAGGTGGCATGCATAGCTTCTTGGGCTGAAGAGGCCACCGCAGCCGCAGCGGCCGGGGAGTTCGGCTTCTCGCCCGAGGAGGCGGAGGCCGCGGAGGCGTCCCGCCAAGCGGAGGTGGAGGAGATCTGCAGACTGCTGAAGCTGCCCCCCGACGAGCTCGCCGGGGTTCCCTCTCTGAGGCACTCCGGGATCCAGGGGATCTTGATCGAGGCCGCGGCGAGGGCCACCACCGCCGGAGGACAAAGGGCCACAGCGCAAGACGCTGGGTCCAGCAGGCTTGCCGGGGTGGAGGAGGAGGACGGTGGTGACGACGACTCCGACGGATCGTTGGAGCTCTACGCCGATGACCTTCCCTCAGCGTCGGAGACCTCCTCGTCCCGTGTAAGCCCCAGGCATTCTCCAGTGAAGCGTCTCCGCAGGACGGCGATGGGGGCAAAGGCGCCGGCCTCCCGGCAACAACCACCCCGCCAAGCGGCACGAGCCTCCCGGGGGAGCCAGGTTGCGACGAGGGCGCCCGGCGCGTCAGCCACGTCGGGGGCGCCCCGTAAGGCAGCGCCGCACGGAAAGGAGCCCTTGGAGGGTGGAGCGGCGGCTCCGCCCGCTCCCCGGGCCCCGGCAACCGTCGGGACCGCCAAGCGCCCGAGGGAGACCTCGCCTCCCGCTCCCCGCGTGACCGCGCGTCAGGTGGAGTTTGATTTCTCCGCCTTGAGCGACGACGACGACGAGGACGAACGGGAGTAAGAGCTTTGAGGTCTTGCATCTTCGTAAACTTTGCCTTGATTGTCGCAGGCTCTGATCTTGTTCCTCATCTTAACTTCAGGACCTTGGCGGAGCGAGCGGCGAAGAAAGCCAAGGCGCCCGTGGTTGAGGTTGTGGGCGACTCGCCCACCGCGGCAACTGGGGGCGTGCCGGAGCCCAGCCTGCCAGATCCGAGCGCTGCTCCGAGGGGCAGCCCCCAGCGCAGCCCCCAGCGTAAGTCTGGGTTCCGTACTTTCGCTTGTCGGGCGTGCTTGAGGGATCGTCCCTGCGCTGGTATCTTGACAATACTGTCTCGTGCAGAGGTGGAGCCGCAGCCGCAGGAGCGGCCGGAAACCGCCCCCGAGGAGCCGCGGGCCCCGCCGTCCTCGCCAAGGCCGAGCTCTCCGGTAAAGGAGAGCACCCCGCCAAGGGCGAGCACTCTGCCGAGGGGGAGTACCCCGCCAGGGGCGGGTAGCCCGGCGAGGGCGGTGACCCCGCCAAGGCAGAGCTCCCCGGCGAGGGAACCCGCCGCTGATGACGTCCGCCAAGGTAAGCTCTGTGACTTAGTCATCTTGGGTTCGTCTTTTTCTTTTGGATGTTTGCTTGAATTTCTTTTGCTCTCTATTCTCCTTCTTCTAGATTCCCCTCCCCCCGAGCAGATGGAGACGGAGGTCATCAACATCGAGGAGGAGGAGGGTGCGTGCGGCAGCAGCGGCGACGCCCCTGCCGCTGAGGACGCGGCGGGAGCTGCCGAGCCATCCGCGCAGGAGACCGCCCCAGCGGCGGACGCAACCGCCGGGGAGGGGGACGGCGGTCGCACTGCCGACCCGGAGGCAGCAGGAGCATCAGGCGCTGCGCCGGCCGCCGACCCCTCCGCCGAAAAGGAGCGGGCGGGTTATTACCTTGAAGCCCCCAATGGCATCTTCATCCAGGTGCCATGGGGCTCTTCTGCGCGGGCCCCCGCGGAGGGCGAGGCCCTTGACGGGGAGGTCCTTGCCTCCGCGGGCCTGAAGATTGTCGAGGCGCCCGGCGGGGCCGAAGAGCCCGAGGAGGAGAAGCTGCTTCGCCGGCTCCTGGCCCTTTACCGGGCCCGGCAGGCGAAGCTTGCTTCCCGGGAGACCCTCGCTGCGGAGGCCGCCGTCGAGATGGAGAAGTGTGCGACGGAGCTCCGCGCCGCCAACCAAGCTGCCCTCCGCGGCGTGGCGGAGGAGCGCGAGAGGCTCGCCGGGGAGTACCAGGAGTGGGTGCTGCAGAAGGCCGACGCCGAAGAGCAGCAGCGGCTCGCCGGGGAGGAGCTGTCCCGGCGAGAGGGAGCGCTTGCCCAGCTGCAGGCCAATCTCAACTCCCACGAGGAGGAACTTGCCGCTCGGGAGCGGGCCCTTGGCGAGGAGCTGGAAGAGGCGAAAGCCGCCGCGGCTGCCGCGGAGACCGCCAGGGAGGAGCTTGCCGCCAAGGTCGCGCAGCTAGAGGAGTCGTTGAAGGCGAGCGCGGAGAGGGTCGGCGCGCTCAATGCGGAGCGGGAGAAGGACGCCCACGCCAACTCCGAACTCCAGGCGCGTCTCTCCAAGCAGGGCGACGAGCTGAAGGCCGCCAAGGACTCCATCGAGGCCCTGGAGCTGAAAGTCTCCGCGCTGGAGGAGGGGCTCCGCAAGGAGCGAAGCTTGGCGGAGAGCGCCAACACCGCGGCCGAGGACTTCCGTCGGACCGTCGCGGTGTGGACCGAGGACCTGGTGTCTTCTGCATCCAACATCGACCAGGAGTTGCTGGCGTTGAAGCTGGAACACCTCATCTACTCTCCGGACCCGGACCTCCCTCACAGCGCCAAGCTCAGCCTCTTCTTCAGAGGGGTCGCGCCGGCTCTTGCGGATCTTCGGAAGAAGATCCCCGCGCAACTGGCCGAGGAGACGCGCCAGGCCTGCGCGGGAACCTTGGAGCGTGTGCTGACGAAGATTGTATACCGCAATCCCGGTATAAACCTCATCAACGTTCTTCGCAGCCTGCCGGCCGACGCTGACATGGAGGCGCTGAAGGAGCAGGTCGCCGACATCATCGCCAGAGTGGGCAAGATTTCCAGGATTGAGGGCGACCGCGTAGACTAGGCCTCCTTTATCTTATCTCTTTTTGTCGCTGCACACGGCGTTATGAGCTCATTAGTCACTGTGGTAAGTTACGCAAGGTTTTTATCTTATCTGAACCAATCAGTGCATTGTTATCTTCCTTGTCCTGGCCCTTTTACTTTGTATGCTTTTCACCCTACGCTCCCGGGGAACTTTCCGGCAAGGGGCCCTTGGGCTTATAGCAGCCTGCTGGCCAAGGTCTCACCGGGAAGCAACCTCGCCGCAGCCAGTCGCAATCGCGCTCAGCTTGTTGAGTGAGCTCGGAAACGAAACAAGGGCGCGACGCTCATCGCAGCTCACTTGAATCGTTGAGCGTACTCGAAACAAGGTGAGGGTGCGTCTAGCCGCGGGTAGGTTCCTCCGCGCACAGGTTTTCCATACAAAGTGTGACTGTTCAAGGAAGACAACCGAAAATTAAGAATTTGAACTGCTCAAATTCTAATAACTTAGCTTATGCATAACGCTCGTTCCTCGACGAGGCTTCTTTTTCTCGGACAGCACTTGGTTCCAGCACTTGGTTCCTCTCCCATCTCCTTCCCCCGGCAAACTTTGTGCGCGAGGAACGCTCCCTCTGTCTAAGAGGCAAGGAAAATAAAGAGGGAAGCAAACACATGGCCTTTCGGCGTGCTGATGCTTACTGGGCATGCATGTTACGCAGGATGCCAAATAATACATGCAAATAACGAAGAGGAGCACGTAAAAGGCAAAAAGCGCAAAGCATAGGAGCTTTCACTGATGCGCGGGGTCTGCGCCCGCCCCTGCGCCAAGGATCACATGCAACTGCGGCAAGACTTGGGCAGGGAGGTTGGTTGACGGAACGGGTTCCGGCAACCGCGCTGGCGAAACTCCTCCCACGGTTGGCGTCGACTCGTTTGGGTCTTGGCGGACGAAACGCGCCGAAGAACGAGGTCGCCTTTTTCGCGGCTTCCGGCGCTAACCGCTGCGGCTACAGGAGCGGCGCAGGATTCGCTGGAAGCGAGCGGTTCGCCCAGCGGCCGGAAGGCGGTCCTCCTCAAGGAGCAGCTGCTTCTTGCCCGAACTCTGCGTGAGTGGGTACTCGAGGAGGGCCGTGCACGATTCCGTAGGGAGGAATGCCTCCGCCCCGCGGAGCGGGGCGGAAAGGTACCTGTTCATACCTGAACTTACCAGTGTTCGCCTGAATCAGATCCGCACAACCTCGACGCACCCCCTACCTGGCGCGCCAAAGATGTCGGGGCGGACCGAGTCCCCCGCGAGCACCTATGGGGCCGGAGCCCCTTTCGTTGTCCGGTGAGGGGGGCGGAGGGAGCACAGAGAGCAGATCGAGGCCAGCACACGGGCGGTTTACCCAGGTTCGGGCCGCGATGCACGCGTAAAACCCTACTCCTGCTTGGTTGTATTGAACTGGGGAGCTCGGGAGCTTGGAGAGCTAGCTGCACCGAGCGTATGGCTGTCTGGATCCCAAATCTCCGAACCCCCGGAACCCAAATCTCCGAACCCCGGAACCCCCGGAACCCAAATCTCCGAACCCCGGAACCCCCGGAACCCCCGGAACCCCCGGAACCCCCGGAACCCCCGGAACCCCCGGAACCCCTTCTACGTTGCACACGGGCCTCCTTTTATAGCGCAAAGGGGTCACCGACAGGTGTCAACGTAAGAGGAAGGGGTAAAAGTGTAAAAGGGGTGGTAGTTGTAACAGTGCGGGAACGGTGGCGCTACAGTACGGCACAGTGTTATCATACCTACTTCTGACGGTAGGGGACAAGGGCATTAAATGCCCGTCACGGTCGCCCGGACAGCACCGAGGCGGACCGTTAGGTGCGCCACCGCTCGCCACGGTGGTGGCTGCATGCCACCGCATACCCCAGGCTGCGCGGTGCCCCGCCACATGCCCTTGGGGGAAGCCCCGGAGCGACGCGTGGGCGGGCGAGCTGGAGCGCAGTCCTGAGGTGGCGATTTGCCGCGGCAAGTGGCTTGCCGCGGGGGTCGTCTTCCTGTGCCTGATAGCTTGCCGGCTATCAGGCCTTGCCGGGGCGCATGGCGCGTCGCGGCGGGATTCTCTTGTGGTGCCTGGGTTCGGCCTTCCCGACAAGCTCCTCTTGTCGGGGTCTCGATCTTCTGTCTCGTATACTTTGTTCTTGGATGGCATTACATGGGCTCAGTCGTCCCGGCAAGCTCCTCTTGCCGGGGTCTTGTCTTCCTGGCCCGGCAAGCTCCTCTTGCCGGGGGCCTTGTCTTCTTGGCCCGGCAAGCTCCTCTTGCCGGGGGCCTTGTCTTGAATGCTTGGTCTTCTCTTGGTGCTTCCTGGGCGGGCCTTGCCGCAGGGTGCTACAACTGCCCGTGCACAAGTCTGGGGTACTAAGGTACCCCTACTTTAGTACACCGACAGTATTTTCAAAAATTTGTTTTCCAAAACCCCCTGAGTTGAGGTTTGCACTGCAAGTACTTAATTAAGGGTAGTAAAACTCTTTCCAAAAATATTTTTGACTCCTATTAGATATAGGTTACCCACAAACCACAAAAATATAATTTTAAAAGTTATTTTCCTATTTTATTTAAAGGATTTTTCTTAAGGCCAGAAATGGTCTTTAATAGGTTAAAATTGTTTTAAAGCTTTAGAAATATTTGAGAAAAATTAGGGAGACTCGATGGACATATATTTTCCATATATATGAGTTTCAACACTTGGTAATGATCAAAATATTGGACAAAACCTCCCAAAACCATTTCTGCTCATTTCAAGGATTTGAAAAATTTCTACAGGAAATATTTTCATAAAAATCAAAGAAAATTCTAAAATGTCACATATGACATTTTTGATGATCTTGCCAAGTACCATGTCATGGAGAATAGTATAACCCCATGAAACCCTCTCAAAACCACTTCTGTCCTTTTTCAAGTTTGAACATTTTTGCACTGTCAAACATGTCCAAATACTCTCAAACTTGGTGCACATGCTCAAATGGTGTAATAATGCATCTAGACCAAATGGCACAAGTTGGAGAGAATGTTATCTTGATCAAAGTGCCCCAAAACCCTCTCTGAACAGAATCAAATTTGAACAAGTTTGTACTACCAACTTCCTCTCCTTGACCCCAACTTTTGTGAGCATGTTCAAATCCTCAAATGATGACACTACACATAGTGGTGCATCAAGGAGAATAGATTTGCATGACTAAATCTTGGTAAAGCCATTTCTACTGATTTCTAGGGTTTACCAAAGTTACATTGGCAATTTTACCCAAATGATCTCAAAATAGGTGGAAGGACCTAATTATATGTGCCATTTCATCCTGTGGAGTCTCATGCCAAATTAAGTTCATTTGCTTACCCAAACAAGCATCAAACACCTTCTGCCACTTTACCAAAATTCCATTTTTGACCACTTCCACTAATCTCCATGACCCTATGTTTTTACCACAGCTGCCCCAGGTCACCTCCTACCTCCAGTAACACTCCTTCAACAGCTCAATTATTTTGGGGGTGAAACCCATCTCTTTCTCTCTCTGTTTACCCATGGCAACTCCTCCTCTCTCTCTCTCATTTCTTTATGCAGCCCCCACCTAGCTCCTGAGCACTCTAGAGCATCCATGGAAGCTCCAAGACACAAGTGGACATGCCCCTGACCTTTTAAAATGTCCATGCCGGCCATATGCATGCTCTGGAGCACGCTACAGTGCGCCCTTGCAGTGTAGCTGCCCTCTGCCCGATGCCTCCGACCACCTCGGCCCTCCCCCGCATGCCTGCCGACGGGCCTCGACGTCTGCAGCATGCTACATACCTGTCCCCCTCCTCCTTCTCCCTCCTCCTACCCCTGTTCGCACGCGCGCCGGCCGCCCTAGTACACAAGTGAGCAAGATCACACGCGCGGTGTCCCTGACCCCCCTGCTCTCTCTCTTCTCTCCCCTCGCTCTAGACTGAATCCAGGAACACCCCAGACACACCGCGACGAGCTCCCGTGGCCCGTAGCGACGAGCACGAGCTCGCCGGCGCACGAACCCATGGTGCACCATCGCCTCGCCATATAAGGCCACCCCCGAGCCCTCTCTGGCCTCCCTTCGCCCTCTCTCACTCCCAGTGACCCCCCGGACGAACCCACTCCCCTCCTCGAGCCCTCCATCGCTCCCCATGGCCGAAGCCGAGCCGCCGGACTCCGCCTAAATTCACGCCCACCTCTCCTCCTCCTTCCATCTGGACCGCACTAGAGCATCACCACCATCACCGCGAGCCCCTTCCGTGTTTCTCCCTCTCCTCCCGGTGGCCGTATCGCCGTAACCAACGGATGGCCGACGACCTCCCCCGCCACTCTCAAAGCTGCGGTCACCTCGGCCCCCTCCGGCGGCCGTGACCTACACTAGCGGAAGCGCCACTCCGCGCTGAGCTCGCCCATAGGCGGAGCGCCGCGGGAGACGGCCGGAGGCACCGGCTATCACCGGACGAGCGCTGGCGTGCGCTCTGCCTCCTCTGCTATGCCTCGAGCGGGAGGTAGAGGACGACCGCCCCGCCAGCTGGCATGGTGGCCCGCCCGTCAGCGGCAGAGGCGACCGAGCCGGCCCACCAGTCAGGTTAAGTGGAAACGGCTTCGCGCCGATCCGCTTGCCCCGCTGGGTGGCGCCTTCCCGCAGTGCGCCTTCGGCGTCACCTCCTCCCTCGCGCAGCTGAGCCACTGGGCCGAGCCCAGTAGGCGCTGTTTAGTTGGGCTTCGCCCAGCTCGCTTTATAAGGTGGACATCTTTTCCTTCTTTTTCTCTTTTTATAAATATTGTAAAATCTCTAGAAAAATCAAATCAACTCCAAATTTGATGATTCAAATTTCTAGGGGATCCACAAATCATGATCTGTCACATGGTTCTATTTGCACATTTTCCAGAAACTTTCTCTTCAGAAATATTTATTAAAACCCCATTTTCCATTTCTGTGATGAACTTTAGAAAATCATAGAGAGCTCAAATTTATTCCAAATGCCATGATTCAAATTCCTAGGTGTTTCTAAGTTCATAACTTAGTTTATGAACATTTTTACTAATACTTTCTGTATCACCTCAAATAATGAGCCATTTCTTCATATTAGCCAACTTTGCAAATTCATAGGAAATCCATTTGAACCCCAAATCCAGTGAAACCAATTCCTAGATGCTTCTAAAATCATCCTTTGTTAAATGGGTGCCTTTGCCCATTTTTCAAAATAATTCTTCTGTACACTTCTTGCAATTCCATAAACCCCTTGATTCCATCATATCGAAATGTTTAGAAATATCCATAGATCCACTTCCAATGAAATCACTTTGGTCATTACTCATATGACCAGAGGTATCCAAGAAAAGTCAATTTCATATTTTTAGAGCACGTTTATTTCTGCCTTGTTGTGTTGCTTATTATGATTGTTTCGACGTTAGTTGACGAAGTAGACGGAGTACTTGGAGAAGGACCAGAAGATCTCAAGACTCTGATGAACCAGGCAAGCAGCCCTTTGACCATGTCTATGAAACCCTTTTTTTATGCATGTCATATAGCACCATAATATTGTCGCAACGGAATCATGATGAGGTGGTAACCACCTTGATGGGTCGCCACCGTTACTTCCTCGTTGATACTTGCATTGTGCATGACCCTACCTTCTTATGAGGGTGCCGGTGGGAGTAGATAGGATGCTAAGTAGTGCTAGGCAAAAAGGGACAGGAATATGCATAGTGATGGAGACAAAGTATTTTCAAAGGACTTCTCGAAAACCCCGTTGGGTGCCACTTATGCCCGAGGGAGATGATGAGTTGGGTAACCACTTGATGATGAAGTGGTGTACCGAGGCAAGTGTGTGTGTTGTTTTAAAAAACGGATTGGTTTAAGTTGCGACCGTTATTCCAACCTTACATGCGCAACCACTCTACCCTTATATGGGAAAGGGCGTTATTGATTACCTAGGTCGATACTAGCTTGGAGCCTGCATTACTAGTGACGGGGGAGAGTTGGTGCTCTCTCTCGGGACGGGGTCGTGCCAGGTAGGGCGGCCATGACTGTTTTCACAGGGCACCGGATACACCGTTGTGTCCCCTCTCGGATGTTACGATCTTGAGTAAGTCTCGTATGATGTATATCGTGAGGATACGGAACAACGAGTTGACTCCTTGTTAGTGTCGTCTAGGGAAAGATAGTGATCGGGTGCTTACCCCGGGTACTTGAGGTGCCACGGGTCGTGGATGACACGGAAGTTCCCCGGATCTTGTGGGTAAAGTGTGCAACCTCTGCAGAGTGTAAAACTATTCGAATAGCCGTGTCCACGGTCAAGGACAGTTGGGTAACCGCTCTTGGGCTACGTCCACTTGTTTACAAACCAATGTGTATGGGAAGAACTACTTGGGTCAAGTCAAAGGACTTGACATAGATGAGTTGGGTCGGAGCCCACTCCCTTTATGTTAATATCTGTTACCTGTCCTCTTGGTTACTTGAATTCTCCTGATGCATGCCTTACAAGTTGTTGAACATGTCATTGCACTCAAAACTAGCTTTCCGCAAAAATTTCCCTATATCATGCATTGTTGTATCTTGAACCAAAACATGGGTTGCTTGCGAGTACATTCAAAGTACTCATTGGCTTGCCACTGGTTATTTTATTGGCCAGGCATGAAAGAACATGATATGAAGAAGAATACTGTGGTGACGAACATGCGAGCTAGGACGCTTCCTAGTCAGAATGCCTGTAGGGTTAAGGCAGATGGCATGGGTCCAAGTTATCAACGAAGATTTCCGCTGCGATGTTATACTCAAGACTTGACCATAATGGTCCTACTTGTGTAATACGGTATGTATGGATGTAAGACTCTTGTTTATTCAGCTTCTGTGTGTTCAGTGAGCATTGATCTCTGGGATCACTGTACACGTGCATTCGGTGATCACGACTTATGAGTCGGGGTCCCCACAGAGCTGGTATTAGAGCCATCCTGACTGTAGGAAGCCTTAGTTAGCATGGTCGTTAGTTAGGGTAAAACTATTTCCAAAACTATTACAAGTTTTCAAAACTATCTATACTTCTCTTCCCTTCTCAGTTTTTCAAAAACTAAGGTATACTTTCCCCATCGATCTCTTCCCTTCAAAACTATTGCAAACGGTCGCTAGCACCCTTAAGCCCCTGACCACGGGATTCCTTGTAGTCCTCGTGGATAGCCTAGAAGGAGTACACCTTGCCAAACACTCACCCACCTCTTCTAAACCCAAGATTGGCGACACCGCAACAAGACGATGCCAACAGAAGATAGGCCTTTGAAGAATGAGGACATGAAGACCCAGAGGATGGTAACACCTTTGAAATTGCCCCAGGATGATGCAACCTTGTCCTATGACGATCAGGGTGTAAGATATGCAAGACCATGATATACATCGCTAATAGACCAATCATGTCATTATCGTTGTTTTATCGGCAACCACCGGCGGATGAGAACCTAGCTATTTGGTCCGCCTCTCTATAGTGAGCAGGAAAAGGGTTCTCTTCATCCCCCGCTCTCGGTGTCGATGTTGTCATCAACGTAACCGACATGTTGGACCTCTACTATGCCTTGTTAAGGTCATTGCATAAAGGATCACCCAGTTGGTACCATCGACGCCTTAGAAGACAAAAAGGGATCGCCATGATTAAGAAAACAACAGAAGATCGAGTCAATGCCTTCTACGAGGAGCCACCTTCACCCATCACTTCAACAGGCGAGAAGTTGTTGAAGACTCCTCAGGCTCAACCCGGATTGTTTCATCGAACAATTACAAGAAACGTAGCGACACCTGAGGAGAATCCAAAGACTGCACGAGACACGGAGCAAAGCACGACTACTGAATCCGAGAACCCCTAGGGTAGGATGAGTCATGTACTCCCTATGCGCAGTCGAGTCCATATGATGGTTCGAATAGAACCATGATTGTGTGTTCCTTGCTTTTATTTGTTTGAGTTTTGATATCAGTCGCCTTTTTTGCCCTAGGCAACAAGTACGCAACTATATCACCTGCCTTATTTTGTTGTTTGTGTTTGGCCCTTTTTGGCACTTGTTTGTTTGCACCTGCACTATAGAACCCCCTTTAGGCATCCCCCTTTATGCTACTTATCCCTCTCATCTCTCTCCTCAACTGAAGACCAACAAGACAAGATGCACCAAGAATTCCACCTCGGCAGCCAACTAGCACTGAAGACTTTTTGTTGCAGCCTCCTCGACCAAGTGAAACCCCGTAGAGTTATGTTTAACCCTCCAGACTAGAAACCCATTCCTAGACCCTTCGAGACTTCACGAGATACCCCAGCTCGAGTCCTTAACCATGTGCTTAACCCATAGAATTGCAAGAGAACCAGTTAAGCCTCTGTAGACCTTGCACAACACTGGGTTCATTATGGAACTAGCGGACATAGTGAACGAGCACATTATCATCCTAATATAGCACCAGGACTGACGATGCCATAGGGAAGATCAGTTTGAGGATATAGGAATAGAGGACAAATGACTTGATGAGTTTATATCAATGACTTTGAGGAATCATCTGAGACTATTTGGTGGATTATGAGGCTTTGATATTGGTAGATGAACTTGGTGGGATCATTAATATAGAGTAGCATAGCTTTCATTACCCCTGGATAAATTGGAATTAGTGGGACAATTGAGATCGCAAGCTGAATTCTTGGAAGTATGAGGATTTGACTTAGCCAAGGGATATTGATAGGAGATAGTTGACATTACGATAATGACTTTGGGGAAGCATGTAGGAATTCTCGTTGGACATGATATTTGGATTTAAATAGGCGATCCTAGTTGAGTATAGGTGGTGAGTAAGTCTACATGGTTCGGAGTAAATTGGATTTAGACCGATGATCTTGATCATGATACCATGTTTCTTGGAGGACAATAAACTAGGAGATTGGATTAATTGTCGGAGTTGATATAAGCTTGACCTTGGAGATTACTTGATCATGATAATGGAAATTGGTAGACTTACTATAGTAGAGACAGCCCTTTCAAGTATTTGGGGACTATAGGACATTAGAAGATTTGTGTGAGACACCATAGACATTGGATTTGTAGAATTAATGGATTATGTAGCGATTAATGGAAGTTAATGGGCTATTGGAGTTGATTCATAGGAAGGAAACAAGATCTTGGAGTGGCTTATGACGTGTTTCCTTAGGATAGAGATGCTTTATCATGGACCTTGGATCAATAGACTGAGCACTTGGATTGTGGTGATTAAATTCAAGCTTAGCAGCTTATATGCTCTACCCATGGAATTTTAGGGGTAGCCATACATATGAGTTTGGGGATAGTTGACATGTATAGATTTATTAGACCTCCCCTTGGGAGTCATGAGGTTAATAATAGCATGAGTGATGATTGGAGCTGACCTACAAGAGTTGATGCTTTCGGTGGTATAAGGTTATTTGTTTAAAGGACTAGATAGAACCATTGGCATCTCAGAAACTGTGCTCAAGGATAAGATGATAAATGTTCACTCGCACACTAGAATCCTTGAAACCCTTAAGCCCTACCAAGCCACAACATGGCCGGATCATGACCATGGGCTTTGGCTCTAGGTCAAGTAGACCCTGGCCAATACTCAACCGTGACCACCACCGATACCCCAACCTATACCCTATGTACCCTGTGGGAGAGTCTTCACGGAGTACTCGAATGAGCTGGTTGTCATCGCTATTTGGTGATATACTTGCCTACCCGAAGGCGGAAGAAGAACCGTTCAGCCGGTTAGGGGACATCTGAAGATCGCCATGTCAAGGAGGAAGAACTATACCAACCACTACCGCCAAGAAATGAACTTCCTCGTCGAAGACCGTGTGTATCTGCAAAACACTTCTCTCAAGGGAACCAAGCATTTTCATGACAAGGAAACCCACGCCAAGATTCATCGGCCCTCTTCGAGATCACTCCAAGATTTAACAACCCCCTCCGAGATCGCCACAAGACGAAGAGAAGACAGTTACCAGATGGAGTTACCACCTGAGTTACCCACTGTGCGTAATGTTTCCACATGACACAACCCCAGAAGTGTTTTCGACTTCCTAGCTAGACCGATCACTAACAAGGACATCGATCACCGAGCCATCGACCTCTAGCCCAATCTAACCTACCGCGACCTACCCATTAGCAACCTGGATCAAGAAGAGCATCATACACGAAGCCACACCATAAAGTACTTCAAGTTCAATGGAGCACCAAACAGAAGCAGAAGCAGTATGAGGACGTGAAGACAACCCCAAATCCAAGTTTCCATATTCGTTTTCGCGCCTAGTCTAGGAATCTCGGGGACGAGATTCTTGTAAGGGGGGTAGGTCTGTCACATCCTGATTTTCATGCCACAACACTTAAGCTAATAAATCATGATAAAATGTGGTTTGACAAAAACTTTTGAGTGTTTTTGACTTTGCTTGATTTGATTTTTGTGTGTTGTTTGCAAGTGCTCTAAAAATCAAATAAATCCTCCAACTCTTATACTCCTTCTCGTTGATCCAAACCTTTTTCCAATGATCATGCCATGTGTATAGAGCAATATAGTATTTTCTTACAAAAATAATTTGGCCAAAAAGTATTTTCAAAAATTTGTTTTCCAAAAACCCCTGAGTTGAGGTTTGCACTGCAAGTACTTAATTAAGGGGCAGTAAAAATCTTTCCAAAAATATTTTTGACTCCTATTAGATATAGGTTACCCAGAAACCACAAAAATATAATTTTAAAAGTTATTTTCCTATTTTATTTAAAGGATTTTTCTTAAGGCCAGAAATGGTCTTTAATAGGTTAAAATTGTTTTAAAGCTTTAGAAATATTTGAGAAAAAATTAGGGAGACTCAATGGACATATATTTTCCATATATATGAGTTTCAACACTTGGTAATGATCAAAATATTGGACAAAACCTCCCAAAACCATTTCTGCTCATTTCAAGGATTTGAAATATTTCTACAGGAAATATTTTCATAAAAATCCAAGAAAATTCTAAAATGTCACATATGACATTTTTTATGATCTTGCCAAGTACCATGTCATGGAGAATAGTATAACCCCATGAAACTCTATCAAAACCACTTCTGTCCTTTTTCAAGTTTGAACATTTTTGCACTGTCAAACATGTCCAAATACTCTCAAACTTGGTGCACATGCTCAAATGGTGTAATAATGCATCTAGACCAAATGGCACAAGTTGGAGAGAATGTTATCTTGATCAAAGTGCCCCAAAACCCTCTCTGACCAGAATCAAATTTGAACAAGTTTGTACTACCAACTTCCTCTCCTTGACCCCAACTTTTGTGAGCATGTTCAAATCCTCAAATGATGACACTACACAAAGTGGTGCATCTAGGAGAATAGATTTGCATGACTAAATCTTGGTAAAGCCATTTCTACTGATTTCTAGGGTTTACCAAAGTTACATTGGCAATTTTGCCCAAATGATCTCAAAATAGGTGGAAGGACCTAATTATATGTGCCATTTCATCCTGTGGAGTCTCATGCCAAATGAAGTTCATTTGCTTACCCAAACAACCATCAAACACCTTCTGCCACTTTACCAAAATTTCATTTTTGACCACTTCCACTAATCTCCATGACCGTATGTTTTTACCACAGCTGCCCCAGGTCACCTCCTACCTCCAGTAATCTCCTCCATCAACAGATCAATTATTTTGGGGGTGAAACCCATCTCTTTCTCTCTCTGTTTACCCATGGCAACTCCTCCTCTCTCTCTCTCATTTCTATATACAGCCCCCCACCTAGCTCCTGAGCACTCTAGAGCATCCAAGGAAGCTCCAAGACACAAGTGGGCATGCCCCTGACCTTTTAAAATGTCCATGCCGGCCATAGGCATGATCTGGAGCACGCTACAGTGCGCCCTTGCAGTGTAGCTGCCCTCTGGCTGATGCCTCCGACCACCTCGGCCCTCCCCCGCACGCCTGCCGACGGGCCTCGACGTCCGCAGCATGCTACACCCCTGTCCCCCTCCTCCTTCTCCCTCCTCCTGCCCCTGCTCACACGCGCGCCGGCCGTCCGAGTACACCAGTGAGCAAGCTCACACGCGCGGTGTCCCTGACCCCCCTGCTCTCTCTCTTCTCTCCCCTGGCTCTGGACCGAATCCAGGAACACCCCAGACACACCGCGACGAGCTCCCGTGGCCCGTAGCGACGAGCACGAGCTCGCCGGCGCACGAACCCACGGTGCACCATCGCCTCGCCATATAAGGCCACCCCGAGCCCTCTCTGGCCTCCCTTCGCCCTCTCTCACTCCCAGTGACTCCCCCAGACCAACCCACTCCCCTCCTCGAGCCCTCCATCGCTCCCCATGGCCGGAGCCGAGCCGCCGGACTCCGCCTAAATTCACGCCCACCTCTCCTCCTCCTTCCCTCTGGACCACACTAGAGCATCACCACAATCACCGCGAGCCCCTCCCGTGTTTCTCCCTCTCCTCCCGGTGGCCGTATCGTCGTAACCAACGGATGGCCAACGACCTCCCCCGCCACTGTCAAAGCTGCGGTCACCTCGACCCCCTCCGGCGGCCGTGACCTACACCAGCGGATGCGCCACTCCGCGCTCGCCCATAGGCGGAGCGCCGCGGGAGACGGCCGGAGGTGCCGGCTATCGCCGGACGAGCGCACGCGTGCGCTCTGCCTCCCCTGCTCTGCCTCGAGCGGGAGGTAGAGGACGACCGCCCCGCTAGCTGGCATGGTGGCCCGCCCGTCAGCGGCAGAGGCGACCGAGCCGGCCCACCAGTCAGGTTAAGTGGAAACGGCTTCGGGCCGATCCGCTTGCCCCGCTGGGTGGCGCCTTCCCGCAGTACGCCTTCGGCGTCACCTCCTCCCTCGCGCAGCTGAGCCACTGGGCCGAGCCCAGTAGGCGTTGTTTAGTTGGGCTTCGCCTAGTGCGCTTTATAAGGTGGACATCTTTTCCTTCTTTTTCTCTTTTTATAAATATTGTAAAATCTCTAGAAAAATCAAATCAACTCCAAATTTGATGATTCAAATTTCTAGGGGATCCACAAATCATGATCTGTCACATGGTGCTATTTGCACATTTTTCCAGAATCTTTCTCTTCAGAAATATTTATTAAAACCCCATTTTCCATTTCTATGAGGAACTTTAGAAAATCATAGAGAGCTCAAATTTGATCCAAATGCCATGATTCAAATTCCTAGGTGTTTCTAAGTTCACAACTTAGTTTATGAACATTTTTACTAATACTTTCTGTATCACCTCAAATAATGAGCCATTTCTTCATATTAGCCAACTTTGCAAATTCATAGGAAATCCATTTGAACCCCAAATCCAGTGAAACCAATTCCTAGATGCTTCTAAAATCATCCTTTGTTAAATGGGTGCCTTTGCCCATTTTTCAAAATAATTCTTCTGTACACTTCTTGCAATTCCATAAACCCCTTGATTCCATCATATCGAAATGTTTAGAAATATCCATAGATCCACTTCCAATGAAGTCACTTTGGTCATTCCTCATATGACCAGAGGTATCCAAGAAAAGTCAAATTCATATTTTTAGAGCACATTTATTTTATGCCTTGTTGTGTTGCTTATTATGATTGTTTCGACGTTAGTTGACGAAGTAGACGGAGTACTTGGAGAAGGACCAGAAGATCTCAAGACTCTGATGAACCAGGCAAGCAGCCCTTTGACCATGTCTATGAAACCCTTTTTTTATGCATGTCATATAGCACCATAATGTTGTTGCAACGGAATCATGATGAGGTGGTAACCACCTTGATGGGTTGCCACCGTTACTTCCTCGTTGATACTTGCATTGTGCATGACCCTACCTTCATATGAGGGTTATGTCGGTGGGAGTAGATAGGATGCTAAGTAGTGCTACGCAAAAAGGGACGGGAATATGCATACTGATGGAGACAAAGTATTTTCGAAGGACTTTTCGAAAACCCCGTCGGGTGCCACTTATGCCCGAGGGAGATGATGAGTTGGGTAACCACTTGATGATGAAGTGGTGTACCGAGGCAAGTGTGTGTGTTGTTTTAAAAAACGGATTGGTTTAAGTTGCGACCGTTATTCCAACCTTACATGCGCAACCACTCTACCCTTATATGGGAAAGGGCGTTATTGATTACCTAGGTCGATACTAGCTTGGAGCCCGCATTACTAGTGACGGGGGAGAGTTGGTGCTCTCTCTCGGGACGGGGTCGTGCTAGGTAGGGCGGCCATGATTGTTTTCATAGGGCACCGGATACACTGTTGTGTCCCCTCTCGGATGTTACGATCTCGAGAAAGTCTCGTATGATGTACATCGTGAGGATACAGAACAACGAGTGGACTCCTTGTTAGTGTCGTCTAGGTAAAGATAGTGATCGGGTTCTTACCCCGGGTACTTGAGGTACCGCGGGTCGTGGATGACACAGAAGTTCCCCGGATCTTGTGGGTAAAGTGTGCAACGTCTGCCGAGTGTAAAACTATTTGAATAGCTGTGTCCACGGTCAAGGACAGTTGGGTAACCGCTCTTGGGCTACGTCCACTTGTTTACAAACCAATGTGTATGGGAAGAACTACTTGGGTCAAGTTAAAGGACTTGACATAGATGAGTTGGGTCGGAGCCCACTCCCTTTATGTTAATATCTGTTACCTGTCCTCTTGGTTACTTGAATTCTCCTGATGCATGCCTTACAAGTTGTTGAACATGTCATTGCACTCAAAACTAGCTTTCCGCAAAAATTTCCCTATATCAAGCATTGTTGTATCTTGAACCAAAACATGGGTTGCTTGCGAGTACATTCAAAGTACTCATTGGCTTACCACTGGTTATTTTATTGGCCAGGCATGAAAGAACATGATATGAAGAAGAATACTGTGGTGACGAACATGCGAGCTAGGACGCTTCCTAGTCAGAATGCCTGTAGGGTTAAGGCAGATGGCATGGGTCCAAGTTATCAACGAAGATTTCCGCTGCGATGTTATACTCAAGACTTGACCATAATGGTCCTACTTGTGTAATACGATATGTATGGATGCAAGAGTCTTGTTATTCAGCTTCTGTGTGTTCAGTGAGCATTGATCTCTGGGACCACTGTACATGTGCATTCGGTGATCACGACTTATGAGTCGGGGTCCCCACAAAACAAGATCAATCTACGGATTGCGCGGGCGCCCCACGACACAAGACGATAACCGTCATGCCGGATATAGTAAATCCGGCTGGGCCGAACACAACAGACAAAGCTCATTTGAGCTACGTCGTGATATAGCCCAGTACAGGGGTGCCGCACACCAGCTATGCTTCACAGATGAATTAATGGATCATCAAATCCCAGAGGGTTTCAAACCCGTAAACATTGAATCATACGATGCACAACAGATCATGCGGTATGGATCGAGGACTATCTCCTTCATATCCACATGGCCCGTGGCGATGATCTACACGCCATCAAATACCTCCCACTCAAGCTTAAAGGACCAGCTCGGCATTGGCTTAACAGCTTGCCAGCAGAATCCATTGGTTGTTGGGAAGACCTGGAAGCCGCATTCCTCACCAATTTCCAGGGCACCTATGTGCGACCACCAGATGCCGATGACCTGAGCCACATAATTCAGCAGCCAGAGGAATTGGCCAGACAATTCTGGACACTGTTCCTAACCAAGAAAAATCAAATCGTCGACTGTCCGGACGCAGAGGCCCTAGCTGCTTTCAAGCATAACATCCGCGACGAGTGGCTAGCCCGGCACCTTGGACAGGAAAAGCCGAAATCTATGGCAGCCCTCACGACACTCATGACCCGCTTTTGTGCGGGAGAAGACAGCTGGCTGGCTCGCAACAATAACATGTCAAAGAACCCTGTAATTCGGATACCAAGGACAGCAATGGCAGGTCACGTCGCAACAAACACAAGCGCCGCATTAACAGCGACAATGCTGAAGATACGGCAGTTAATGCCGGATTCAGAGGCTCCAAGCCCGGTCAGCGGAAGAAGCCATTCAAAAGAGGCACTCCGGGACCGTCCATTTTGGACCGTATACTCGATCGCTCGTGTCAGATACATGGCACCCCCGAAAAGCCAGCCAATCACACCAACAGGGACTGTTGGGTGTTCAAGAAGGCCGACAAGTTAAATGCCGAAAACAGAGACAAGGGGATACATAGCGACGACGAGGAGGAGCCCCGGCCGCCGAACAATAAAGGACAGAAGGGTTTCCCCCCACAAGTGCGGACGATGAATATGATATACGCAACCCACATCCCCAAGAGGGAGCGGAAGCGTGCGTTAAGGGACGTATATGCGTTGGAGCCAGTCGCCCCAAAGTTCAACCCATGGTCCTCCTGCCCGATCAATTTAGATCGAAGGGACCACCCCACTAGTATCCGCCATGGCGGATTCATCGCATTGGTTTTAGACCCAATCATTGACGGATTTCACCTCACTCGAGTCCTTATGGACGGCGGTAGCAGCCTGAACCTGCTTTATCAGGACACAGTGCGAAAAATGGGCATAGATCCCTCAAGGATTAAACCCACAAAAACGACCTTTAAGGGCGTCATACCAGGTGTAGAAGCCAATTGCACAGGCTCAGCTATACTTGAAGTGGTCTTCGGATCCCCGGATAATTTCCAAAGCGAGGAGTTAATCTTCGACATAGTCCTGTTCCGCAGTGGCTATCACGCACTGCTCGGGCGAACCGCATTTGCAAAGTTCAATGCGGTGCCGCACTACGCATACCTCAAGCTCAAGATGCCAGGACCTCGGGGAGTCATTACGGTCAATGGAAACACCGAACGCTCTCTCCGAAGGGAGGAGCACACGGCGGCCCTCGCAGCGGAAGTACAAAGCAGCCTCTCAAGGCAATTCTCCAGTCCGGCGATAAAACGTCCGGACACTGTCAAGCGCGCCCGGAGTAACCTATAAGACCGCCTGGCATGTTCAGAGCAAGCGTAGAAATGCGGCCCCAACCCCAGTCCTCGCGACAAGGTGAAATCAGTACTACGCATACATAATTATGCTCTGAAAATACCATGGGCACAGGGGGAGGGGCACGACCACGGCAAGCCCAAAACGCGGCTCAGCCGCACTAGGGGCTGCCGATTTTGCCATTTTTTTCTTACTTTCAGGACTCCACTCTCCGGCAGACCTGATCGGCAGTACAATTGCCAAACAAACGATACAACAACCAGGGAGGCAGAAAGCTACGCCGCATTATGGAACTCCCAGGTGGTCTCTATAACAAGAAAAATACCTGTTTTTCATGCCATTCGGCAGCTCGCCCCTGGAGGGGACATGTTAAATAGTCCCATCTCCTGCTTATCGCACTATTTGTATCGTTCTGCTTTTAACGCACCCTTTTCGAATAAACAATGCTTAGCTTCAGCTTATTATTGCATTCTCTACTCATTCCTTTTTTTATATGTTTAGTTATGACATTTAGCACCCGTACACTTTGGTACGGTCAATATGCTAGGGGCTCAAGCACCCCATAATGCGGCGTGAGAAGTCCGAACACTTTCACAAGTGCGGCCCTCCGAACTTATAGCATTATATGCATCAGCTCCGAATCATGTATTTGGTCAATAGTTGGGTTTGCCTGGCTCCCATGTTTTGGTACCTTACGTTCCGCTATATCGGCTAAGGTAGCGCTGGGAGAACTACTGCGATTGTGCCCCGGTTGAGCTGGGCTAAGCACCTCAGTAGAGAAAGCTAAAACTGACTGTCATGATAGGGCGAGAGCTGGTCACTGTTCGAGAGGTTTCGAGTCCCTAAAGACTTATGCCGCTTAGAGCGAGGAGTCGGCTATGTCTGGCCTAGGCATGTATAGAGCCCCGAACTCGGTCTTCCGAACACTAGGGGCTTCGCCAAAATTTAAAATTATAGAATTCTCTGGCTAAGTGAGAGTGATAATGCAAGATAGTCCGATTGCCTTGTTCGTTGTGCTGAGCACCTCCCTTGAAGGACCCAAGAATGGGAAAAAGAGTGCTCAGGTTTATCCCAAACACCCCAGAACTTGTAGCATGGGGGCAGAAGCCGACGACTCTCCATCTCTCAGATTTAATAAACGGCCGCATAGAAGGTAATATTTTAAATTAAAACAAGTGTTGCGTAGCGCATATGAACAAGTTTTCAGCGCACAGGATAACACAAGCGAGTTTACTCAAATATTACATCCTTGGAACATTCATACGCCACAAGGCGGGCACCCTTCAGGACGCCCTCATAATACATCTCGGGGTGGCGATGCTCCTTGCCCGCCGGTGGCCCGTCCTTCACCAGCTTCTCCGCATCCATCTTGCCCCAATGCACTTTAGCACGGGCAAGCACCCTACGGTTGCCCTCAATGCAGATGGAGCGCTTGATGACTTCAAGCCACGGACAGGCATCCACCAGCCGCCTCACCAGCCCAAAGTAGCTCCCAGGCATGGCCTCCCCAGGCCACAGCCGAACTATGAGGCCCTTCATGGCCTGTTCGCCCACCTTATGGAGCTCGACCAGCTGCTTCAGCTGGTCGCTCAAAGGCACCGGGTGTCCGGTCTCAGCATACTGAGACCAGAGCACCTTCTTCGTCGAGCTCCCCTCCTCGGCCCGGTAGAAGGCGGCGGCATCTGACACGCTACGGGGCAAATCTACTAATGCTCCTGGAGAGCTCCGGACTCGGGTAAGTAACAAGTAATTCACTTTCACGTGCTTGCTTTGCATAAAGAATGCCTTACCCGCCGCTATCTTCTTCATCGCCTCAATTTCCTAGAGGGCTTTTTGGGCTTCGGCCTTGGCAGACTTAGCGCTTTCAATGGCCGCCGCGAGCTCGGACTCTCGCGTCTTTGAGTCAAGCTCAAAACTCTCGTGTTTTTTCACGAGAGCCTGGAGCTCTTGCTGCACCTCGCCAACCTGCGCCTCATGTTTCTCCCGCTAGGTGCGCTCCGTGACCGCCTTCTTTTCGGCCTCGGAAAGCGTTTGCTTCAGGGTCGCCACCTTAGTCGTGGCCCCTAGCACTCCATTGACGATCCTATAATTTCTTGCAACTGCATCTTTTTTATATATACACCCGGACAAGGCATTACGTACCATGGTTCTCCTCGAGCTGTTTCTTGGCAAGGCCGAGCTCTTGCTCAGACTGCTTGAGGTTCTGCTTCAGCGCGTCAACCTTCGCAGTCAGTGCGGCAGAGGCCAGCAGCGAAGCCTGTATACGCATATCGACATAATTATGTTAGACTCCTGCGAATATTATTAGATCCTCTATTCGGCTTTTCTTTGTGAACGCCAAACAGTGCATCAGGGGCTACTGTCTATGCGGTAATATTTTCATACATTTTTTACATACCTCAAAGCCTGTTAGCAGGCTGGCACAGGCTTCGGTCAACCCGCTTTTGGCGGACTGAACTTTCTGGATCACCACACTCATAATAGTGCGGTGCTCCTCGTCGATGGAGGCACCGTTAAGCACCTCCAGCAAGTTATCCGGTGCCTCCGGTTGGACGGAGGTCACCGGCGCGGTAGGCTTGCCCTTCTTAGTGGGGGGCCGCCCGCCGGAGTCCGGAACCGCTGAAGGTTCCGGTGCGGTGTCCGGCCCAAGGCCGAACTTGGAGCCCTTGGGAGCCTTGCTCCCTTTGTGCCTGCAGTCCGGGAGGTCGCCTTGCGGCGCCTCCAGGACCACCTCCGCTTGGCTTGGAACCTTCTGGGACAACACCTCGGCGTCGTCCGTGGGGCGAGGGGAGGTAGCGGTCGGAAGTGAAAAGCTATTCACATCCGACGAATCCAGGGAACCGCTCGACGAAATGTCGACTCGGGCCCGGGGCGAACTGCATGGTTATATTCGGCGTCAGGAGAAGCCATGCAATAAAGGAATGCTATGAGTCACTCTGGTGTCCGAATACTTACGACTTCGCCAGGGGCTTGGCCCTGAGCGGCCACTCCTCTTCGCCGTCGGTGGCGTTGGTGGAGTAGTCCGGAGGAAGGGTCCTTCCATTCTTGGACCCCCCGAACTCCCCAGTTGGGGCGGCCTTCCTTTTCTTTTCTCCCCCTGCTGGGGAAGAAACCTCTTATTCCTCCTGCTCGTCTTCATGGGAGGAGTGCGCCTCGGAGTCATCGGACGATGAGTCCGACACCACCGGGCGCCGGGAACTCTTTTGGGTTCCCGTGGCCTTCTTCTTGGCCTTCTTCTTGGCCTTCTTCTCCGGCACCACGTAAGGTGCCGGAACCAGCAGCTCCGCCAAGCGGGCGTCCATTCGGCCTTCGGGCAAAGGAGCCGGAGAGTTGATCTGTCTGGCCGTCTTCTGCTAGTCCTGTCAAAGGTATGGGAGCTTAGATCCCGCATATAGTTAAACTATGAAAGACAAATATCCTGTAAGAGGTAAAACAGCTTACCGCGCTGGCTTGGCGCTACGCGCAGAACCCGCGAACCTCGTTAGTAGGAGAAGGAACCTCGGTGCCCTTGAATAGCACCTTCCAGGCATCTTCATGCGTTGTGTCGAAGAGCCTGTTCAGAGTTCGGTGCTGGGCCGGGTCGAACTCCCACAAGTTGAAAGCCCGTTGTTGACACGGGAGGATCCTGCGGATGAGCATGACCTGGACTACGTTGACGAGTTTGAGCTTCTTTCTCACCAGGTTTTGGACATATGTTTGGAGTCCGGTCACCTCTCCCGAACTACCCCAGGACAGGCCCTTCTCTTTCCAGGAGGTGAGCCGCGTGGGGATGCCGAATCGGAACTCGGGGGCCGCTACCCATTCAGGGTCGCGCGGCTCGGTGATGTAGAACCACCACAATTGCCACCCCTTTATGGTGTCCACGAAGGAGCCCTCGAGCCATGTGACGTTGGGCATCTTGCCCACCATGGCGCCTCCGCACTCCGCCTGGCGGCCACTCACTACCTTCGGCTTGACATTGAAGGTCTTCAGCCATAAGCCGAAGTGGGGCTGGATGCAGAGGAAGGCCTCGCAAACGACGATAAACACCGAGATGTTTGGATGAAGTTCGGGGCCAGATCGTGGAAGTCCAGGCCGTAGTAAAACATGAGCCCCCGGACGAATGAGTGGAGAGGGAATCCCAGTCCGCGGAGGAAATGGGTAAGGAACACTACCCTCTCATGGGGCCTGGGGATGGGGATGAGCTGCCCCTCATCCGGGAGCCGGTGCGCGATGTCGTTGGGCAGGTATCCGGCTATCCTCAGCTTCTTGACGTCTCCCTCCGTGACGGAGGAGACCATCCACTTGCCTCCCGCTCCAGACATGGTTGGAGAAGGTTGAGGAAGAAGACGCGGACTTGGGCGCTGGAGCTCGAGTGTGCGAAAATGGATAAGCAAAGGAGGAAGAAGGCGTGAAAAGGTGAATCCTTATCCCTTTATATGGGCGGACGAAACTATGCGTCCCCCACCAGCCTGGTAAAACTCGCTTATCCCCCAAATGCCGTAATCAATGGCATGGTTGGGTTACCCACGCCCGTATTGATGAGAATCCCGTGATAAGGGGACACGATCTCCGCTTCAACAAGACGTGCCAAGGATACTGCCTCGCAAAACGCGCTGAGGTGGGATAGTAAAAACGATTCGAATAAAGGCTTGGCTGTGGTGTGATGTCATGCTACAGAATACGTCAGTAGATTAGATTTGTGTAAATATTACTCTCTCTACGGTGGTATGTGGAACTTATTTTGCAGAGCCGGACACGATCCTCGTGTTCAAAATCTTCTATGAAGTATTCGGAGGAGGAACCTGCCTTGCAATGCCGAAGACAATCTGCGCGCCGGACTCATCGTCATTGAAGCCTGGTTCAGGGCCTACTGAGGGAGTCCTGGATTAGGGGGTGTCCGAATAGCCGGACTATAACCTTTGGCCGGACTCCTGGACTATGAAGATACAAGATTGAAGACTTCGTCCCGTGTCCGGATGGAACTTTCCTTGGCGTGGAGGGCAAGCTTGGCAATACGGATATGTAGATCTCCTCCCATTGTAACCGACTCTGTGTAAGCCTAGCCCCCTCCGGTGTCTACATAAACCGGAGGGTTTAGTCCGTAGGACAATGACAAGAACAACAATCATACCATAGGCTAGCTTCTAGGGTTTAGCCTCTCTAATCTCGTGGTAGATCTACTCTTGTACTACCCATATCATAAATATTAATCAAGCAGGAGTAGGGTTTTACCTCCATCGAGAGGGCCCGAACCTGGGTAAAAACATCGTGTCCCTTGTCTCCTGTTACCATCCGCCTAGACGCATAGTTCGGGACCCCCTACCCGAGATCCGCTGGTTTTGACACCGACAGGTGCCATGGCAGCACAGCAGATCACAGAGTCCGAGATGAGGCTCCTGACACAGGAGCTCCATGCCAAGGATGAGGAGCTCAGGACCAAGCACGTGGAGCTCTGTGAGCTCAAGGAGGAGAGGAGTGCCATGCTCCTCCGTTATGTGCAGGAGTTCACGGAGCTTCAAAAGCGGCAGGCGTCCACCACAAAGATGCTCGAGGCGTCGTCGGCGTTGCTGCAGAAAGCGGGAGATACGATAGGCCGTCAGTGGAGCCGGCTAGAGCGCGAGCGGGCCAATCATGACGAGGTCCAGGATCGCCTCAGCCACTAGGTGAACGAAGTTGCCACGCACGTGTTGCGGCTGCGCGATGCGTACCGTCATGCCAGCGCGACGATGCCGGCCGTCGGGCTAAACCCATTCGACCACCCGGTCGACTTCGACGAGCTGCGGCTTCCTGACCTAGTCTCCTTCTTCATCTATATCTCCGAGGAGCTGAGCCGTCTCCACGCGATGGTGGGGGCTGAGCTGGACAAGGAGGGGTTGCGGGCTGCCGTCGCCGTTGCCGGGCGAATCCTTTCAGAGCTACGTCACCGGAATCCATTTGTGCCATTGGACGCCATCTTTGACGAGCTGGCTCCCGTCGACCGGGAGCGGGCTCTGCGGGCGGTTGCACCCTGCATCACTAACGTCGTGCGCCTCGAGAAGCAGAGGGACTTCGGTGGTGTTTAGGCGCCCTCTACATGGGCATGTCCATGTCTCGGCGCAACATGACCGTTGGATCAAACTCAGACGGTGCAAATCAGTCACTGTAGCACAAAGCGTGTGGGTGTGTTTGGTTGCATTCTCATCTCAATATAGTTGTTTCCTCTTCGTGTATTTTTGTCAACCTACTAGTGTGGACTCATGCACCCTTCATGCACTCTGCCAAACACCCAAAAGTGGGTCGAGAAGGGAACTTTTGCTCCCATCCCGTGCACCCTTCATACACCCTGCCTAACACTATTCCTGCTTCATATGGTTCATGTTTCGTGGATTAGTGTAGCACCGTACTCTCCGTGCGCTGTGGACCTAGATCTGTTAACATTGATCTCACCGTTCATTCTCGACCGGACAGTCGAAAAAGCGGTACTATGTTACATATAGGAGTAGTTGACATGCGCACAACATCATTTGTTATCGTCATATCTTACTACA
Source organism: Aegilops umbellulata (assembly GCA_032464435.1). Classification (NCBI taxonomy): domain Eukaryota; kingdom Viridiplantae; phylum Streptophyta; class Magnoliopsida; order Poales; family Poaceae; genus Aegilops; species Aegilops umbellulata. The sequence goes on along the minus strand of CP136060.1, from coordinate 66,180,781 downwards.
CTAGCAACAAGATTGTGTAGTACTGACGTATGAAGCACTGCACATGCCTAGTAGTAGGAGCACTATGTATGTTCAAGTGGCTGCCGTGTTTCGCACTCCTCCGTCGTAAGAGTGGAAACGCATGCTGTAATCATTTTTTTTCTTCTGAAAAACAGTGGACACGCTCTACCGTGCAGATCCTCCTCCAGCCATGCACTAAATTACTCACTTTCGCCGACGTGTGGGACAGCCAGCATCGGGGTCCACCAGCCATGCACTAAATTACTCCATAGTAGAGTGACGGTAGACTACCCTGATCGAAGCGCCGCAGTAATGCCCAATGAGCCGTCAAATCACAAAACCCCCTCCTTTCCAGCAGTAAGTTGGACGGACGAAGCAACCATCATTTCACTCTTCTCTCTCAGCTTCCTCTCTACCCAACCCTCGCTTCTGCCTCATCTTGTTCCTCATTTCTTCAAGAAAACCCCAACCTGCTTCTGCCATTGTTCTTCTCTCCCAAAGAAGGAAAGGTGAGCGCATCAATGGTGTTGATTCTGGCTAAGGCCCGGTCTTGCAACCCCGAGACTAATCCTATAACTCTCTCTCTCTTTTCTTCTTTTAGGTTTGTGATTATGGTTTCTTTTCTTTTATTTCTATTTGACAGTTTCTTGATGGACGCTGGAGCACCGGCCGAAGTGATGTCTATGGCTCCGGCCAAAACCGTCGAGGCTCATGGTACGAAGAAGCGCAAGCACCCCGCCGAGACTACCGCACGCAAGCTCAAAGCCATCGCCCTATCCAAGCCCCCCTCTCCGGGATCCCTCATTAAGCAAGTCCAGGTAATATCTGTCGGATTTCAGGTACCGGCAGACCCTTGAGGTTCGAACACTGGGGTGCGCGTGGATGATTTCTCCTTCTACCTACCTGCACCCCACCGCCTCGCAAAGATCTAAGCTATCGGAAGAACAGCACAAGAGACACAAGGTTTATACTGGTTCGGGCCACCGATGTGGTGTAATACCCTACACCAGTGTGGTGTGGTGGATTGCCTCTTATGCTGATGATGATAAGCAATACAAGGAAGAACAGCCTCGCGAGGGTCCGTTCTTGGCTGGGGCGATGAACTGCTATGAGGAGTTCAGTCACCCTTCTCTCTCTCTCTCTCTCTCTCTCTCTCTCTCTCTCTCTGATTGATTCTCTGGATCCTGGTCGATTCCCATTCGCCTCTTCCCTGGGGGTGGCTAGTCCTATTTATAGGAAAAGGCCCTGGCCCTCTTCCCAAATATTGAGCGGGAAGGGCGCCAACAATTGGCCATTTTGAAGGGGAACATCTGGTACACTCATCCTGACTAAAGTTGGTCCTCGTCTGCCAAAGGCTCTGGTGGTGACGCTGGCTTGGGCTCCACAATGACTTCCTCCCTGCCGTTGGACTGGTCTTGGTCTCGTTGCACCAAAACGGGTGCCTTTGCTTGATGCTCTCGCCTGCGCTTGCTCCCTTTGCACCAAAGAGGAAAGGAGGACACTGCGCGGGCTGGTGCCTACCTGGCGCCCTTGGTAGTCATGGCTTGCGTCACGGGCACCTCGTGAGGTACCCCGCCTTGATCTCTCTGCCTCCTCACGAGCCAGCCTGATGAGGCCGTGCCTGAGGAAGCTCTGTGTCGTTCGCCCCGCGAGGCTTGGCCCCTCGCGAGGGTCTTGAGTCTGTGTTGATGAAGATGGGCTGTGCCAGGCCCCTTTTGAGCAACGCCGCGGGCCGCAGGCAGGCAAGTCTGGGGACCCCCGTTCCCAGGACGCCGACAGTAGCCCCTGGGCCCAAGGCGCGCCCGGACTTGGCCGTGTAGGGAGGTGAAAGGGCAAGGGCGACGCGCCGCGGGCCCTAACAGCCTGCGGCCTTTGGCGCCGCGTGGCGGTTGATTGGACGTGAGCGCCTCAGCAACCGCGCGAGTTGATAAAGGAGCGGCATCTGCCTAGGCTTTGCTTTTTGCTTGCTCCGGTTGCTGTTCAGATCCCCTTTCTTGCGCCTCTCCTTCCTTCCTCCAAAATTTCCAGATCTACTTCGTCCGCGCGACCTAGGAAGCCATGGCGCCTTGTCAGTCCCCGGCCGGAGCCTGGTACTCGTCTGCCCTGGAGTCGCCGAATGTGTCGAAGGCGAGTCTTGCCCGGTTGAGCCGGATGGCGGCGGCACAGGGCATCGACGGGGCGAAGGTGTTCAAGGTCGGCTCCGCCACCCCTGAGGGCCAAGGGAGCACCTTCTATCCGTTCTTTGTAAGATCCATTGCTACTGGCCTGGTGCCTCCCTTCTCCGAGTTCTTCTTCTCTGTCCTCCGCCATTATAAGCTACAGGCTCTGCATCTCCACCCCAACTCCGTCCTTCTCCTAGAAATCTTTGCCTATTACTACGAGGCTCACGTAGGGGTGCAGCCCTCTGTGGCCTTGCTGCGCCACTACTTCTACCTCCGGACCTCTCGCGGTTCTGCTTCCGCGTTTGCGAGCTTCATCGCGTACGGTGACGCCATTGCCATTTCGAACCCCGGGAAAAGGATTGAGGGCTTCAGGAGCAAGTGGGTCTTGGTAGATGCTGGGCGCATCCACCCTCGACTGATCTTGTCCACGGAGCAGCCCACGAGCTCCAGCGGTTGGGGTCGAGCGGAGCTCACGGACCCCCGCGCGAAGCTGGTGTTGGAGAAGATGGACGCGGATCTGAGGCCGGCCGGCATGGCGGCGGCGAAGATGACCGGCGCGTCGCTGCTGAGGGAATTCCTGGAGCACCAGCTGGCTCCGCTTCGGCAATACTCACTTCCAATGTGGAGCCCCCATCCGAGCCCCGCGGCCTTGGTCGACGAAGATCTGGCTGCGGTCCTCCAATCTCTGGTTGGGGGCGATGTGGCGAGGTTGGAGGGCGCTCCTACACCCTTATTCCTCCGCGACAACTGGGAGCAGGTAGTGGAGTCCATGCCCGTCTTCAACGGGGACGGGCCCGTGCCCACGGAAGCTTTCGGGGAACCGGTGGACGTGTCCTCCGACGACTCTAGCGACGAGGAGGAAGGAGGGGAGCGGGAAAAAGGGCCTGACTCCGAGGCGACCGACGGGGAGTCGAGGGCTCCCCTCCCCCAGCGCAGGTCCCGCGCTCTCGGCCTCTCTCCGAGCGATGACGAGGAGGATGATGACGAGCAGGGCGGTGGGAGCTTGCCCCCGGTCCCGAAGAAGGACAGGACCGGGCTGATCTCCCGCGGGTCTGCCCCAGCCCTGAGGCGGGCCGCAGACGTGCCTTCCCCTTCTGAGGTTGACCCTTCCAGCCGGCTTTCAGGCTTCAAATTTGGCCGGAGGCAGCTTGAGCTTACTGGCGACGACCCATAAGCGCTTGATTCTTGTCTTTATTCCTTGTTCTGCTGCTGAGGCTTGACGTCCGCATCTCTTGGATAGGCTGGCGCCCGCAGCAAAGAAGCCGAAGGGGGCTCCTGAGGTTCCATCCGTGGCAGCGCCTCCGCCCTCGAAGGAAGGTGACCGCGACGCATGGGCCTCTCCTACCCGGTCGTCCTCGCGAGGCCTGGCTGAGCTGGCTGGGGCGAGCTCAGCTCCCATGGCCCAAGTGACTCCCGAGGTGCCTTTGCCTGCTGTTGCCACCTCAGCCGTTGGGGCACAGCAGGCTCCGCTTCAGGATGCTGTGGTCGTGCCGCCGCCTTCTCCTCCTACTCCACCGACTGATGTCTCTCCGACTCCTCCTGCCGTTCTGGATCGCGCTGCTGCTGAGCTGGACCAACTGCGGCAGGACCTTCTTGGGGCCGACCCTTGCTTGGTGGGCGGGCGCTTGGAGCTGGCTTCAGGATGGATTCGCTCCGACGCTTCGATTCGAGTGGCGCTGGTCCAGGCCTCGACGGCTTGCGATGAGGAGAGGCAGGCCATCCTTGAGGCTAAGGCTGCTCGTGACGCAGCCCTGGGGGAGGTGGTCGACGTCCGTGGTCACTGCAAGGTGCTGGAGGATGAGCTGCAAGGCCTGCGGGACCAGCTCGCAAAAGAGGCCCGCCTTCGCCAAGAGCAAGAAGAAGGCGTGAAGGCTCGCGAGGCGGCCGTCGAGGGCCGGGAGGCCAAGCTCAGGAAGCGCCATGACCGCCTAGGCACGCTGGAGCAGGAGTTGGGGGCGTGGAAGGTCGAGCTAGATGAGAAGGCCCGGGTTCTTGCCGAAGACTGCGTGGCCTTTGCGGACATGGAGGCAAAGGCTCGCTCCTCGCTGAAGACGCTTTACGACAGCAGCCTGGAGAGCCCGCTGGCCGGCGCCGAGGACGGCCCCGCCAAGCTGCTTCCCTTCCTGGTTCGTGCTCTTGAAGATGTCACCCTTGGCCTTGGTCCCATGGCCGAGGCCGAGGCCGAGGCGCTTGTTCTGTCTTCTGCAGCGCTGATGCGGGTCTCCACCCACATCCACCTTCACGACCCCAGCGTCGACCTCGACAGCCTGCTGGAGCCAGTAAGCGGTGAGCGTGCCGCTGCTGCTGCCGAGGCCGTGAAGGGTCGCGCGGAGGCTCTGCTGGGGAAGTTCCGGGCCTTCAGCACCAAGCCGAAGCGAGGCGCTGCCGACCCTGCTGCTCCATGAGGCGAAGCCACTCCGCTTTGCTCCACCGCCGACAAGCGACTCCGTTGTGGCTCCTGTCCTGCTTTTAATTCCTGCACATGTATCATGCCTCGGGGAGGCGTTTAAACTTGCGTTTGGTATTGGGATAACAGTGTGGACTGTAATATATGCTTTTGAATTCCTTGAAATTTACGCTTTTCCTTCCTACTTGCTTATGTTCTACGCCGGCAGAGCCCGGCCCCGCGCATACCTCACCCAGCATTAGCCCCGACCGGAAACCAGGACGGGAACAAGGAGTGAGGGGCTACATGACAAGTTAGGCTCCTGAGTCGTGATGCTCAGGAGTCCCCCTTGGCGCACGAACAACAAGTAGGGAGGTGTGATGTGGGTGGATCTACCGTTCTACGTCTGCAGAGCCCGACCCCGTGCATACCTCACCCAGTGTTAGCCTTTCGGAACTAAGGAGTGAGGGGCTACGTGACCAGTTAGGCTCCTGAGTCGCGATGCTCAGGAGTCCCCCTTGACGCTCAAACGGCCTTCGTACCTTGGCTCCGCTCGGGGAGAGACGCTCGATGAACCAGGCCCAGGGGGGCCTGGCTGGGTGGCGTGCGTCTGGGCGTGACCCAGGCGCAGCCCCCGTGCCCAGCCCCCTCACGCGGCACTCCCGAGGGGAGGCGTTGCGATGAGGCTAGACACTGAGCTCTGGGCTCCCTGAGGTTGGTGCGGCCCGGGGGCCACCCTCAGTTGTTTATCACCAGCGCGGAGCATAGCGCTTCCATATGTGTACGGGCATAGCCGCTCCTCGGCAGTGTCGTCAGCCAGCGCGGAGCATGGTGCTTCCACTGGTACGTGGGAGGGGGCTCCTCGGAGGAGCCCCCAGGGCGTGTACAGCCCCGCCCTGACATGTGGCTGGCACGGTAGGGCCTGGCGAGGTGTATCTGGGCACCCGTGAGCCAGCGCGGGACTCACGGGGCCCTACCTCTAGGCGGGTTGCGCCTGGCACTGGGCCTTATCTTGTGATGTGTTCCTGCAAATTTGGTTAGATGCCGGCACTCTACGTCCTCGGGTCCCGGCCCTCGAGCTGGTCTCAGCCGTCGCTAGTGTGCCAGGTCGCGATGCCGTGGACAAGGCCAGAGGGTGAGGGCTGGAGAGCCAGTAAGAGCCCTGAGTCGCGATGCTCAGGTACCCCCCTTTAACGTGCAAGTGGTCAGCATGGAGAAGAAGAGGTGCCGTGGACCGGCATCAAATAATCAAGCATGGCGGGTTGAACGCATAGCCGGAAATAAACGCAAAAGGGATACATGCCGCTGGGTCTGGCCCGAGCGACTTAGGGATGATGCAGCCCGAGGGGCGCCCCCAACAAAGTAAGCTAACAACATGAGATAAAAGGGATACATGCTGCAGGGACGGACCCACGCGGCCTGGAAATGAAACTTGAAAGATGTCACCTGATGATGTTGAGGATGAAGGAGTGTTGGTGTAGCAGACTCGGTGGGCTGCAGAAGCCGATCCTCATGAGCCCCCAGGAGCCGGGGCCTCGGGAGGCTCCGGAGGCGCCGGTGGCTCCTCACGGACCATCTCCATCTCCGCCAAGGCTGCGGTATGCCTGGCCCCTTGAGCCTCCATGATGCCCCTCATGAGGTGCTGGTACGTGGCAGCCGCGTTCGGCAAGACGTAAGGCATGCGAACGTAGCTGTGGGGTGGACCCTCGCAGCGCCCCACTCGTGAGGGCTAGAGGCCCTCCAGAGAGGCGACTCGATTGAGCCCTGGTATGTCGATGTAGACGCGCAGCCCACCATCCTCGCCTGGATGGGGGCCACAGCTAGTAGGCGGCGGCCGCCTCTCATGAATCTTGACTCCTGTAGCTCCTGAATGGCCATGCTGTTGAACTCCTGAGGGTCTGGCCCTCCTTGCCTTACTCCTTCTTGAGGGAAACGTGCTTTGAAACATGCCTCCATGTGGTGACCAAGCGCCTCCCTCGTGACCTTAGCCAGGTCGGTGGCCCTCCAGGGGAGAGCCCCCGAGCCCTGCCTGAGGAGGGCGCCGGGCGCGCTTTCCTATGCGATGGAAGGAGGTTCACCCTGGGCAGGCGTGGGCCCTGAGGGGCCAGGCCTGAAGATGTCTTCTTCTTCTTGGGGGTGGTCTCAGGAAGCCTCCTGCTTCCGCGATCCGGGTCTTCCAGTGATGAGGCCTGAAAGGCTCGTTCCAGGGAACACACCGCGTCCTTCTCTTCACAGGGCACCGTCATGACACCGCCACTCCCTGGCATCTTGAGGACGTTGTAGCCGTGGTGACTTACGGACATGAACTTGGCCAGCGCTAGGTACCCGAGGATGGCGTTGTATGGCAGGCGAATGTGAGCGACGTCGAAGTCGATGAGCTCGGTGCGGTAGTTGTCGCGTGCCCCGAAGGTGACAGGGAGGCGGACCTGCCCAATCGGGACCGTGGAGCCGTCGGTGACTCCGGAGAAAGGCTTGGTTGGCTGAAGCTGGTTGTAGGGCACTTGGAGATTGTTGAATGTTTCCACGGACAGGATGTTGAGCCCTGCCCCGCCATCGATGAGGGTCCTGGTGACCACCACGTTGCTGATGATTGGGGAACAAATCAGCAGGAGGACTCCGGCTGTGGCCGTGCACTTGAGCTGATCTGCTGAGCTGAACGTGATGGCGCACGTTGACCACCTGAGAGGGCGCGTGGCTTCGAGCTTGGGGAGGATTGCATTCACTTCGTGGGCGAACTGCTTGAAGATGCGCTGAGAGGCTGGGGCTTGAGCTCCGCCCAGGATGCAGGCGATCGCGCGCGGCTCCTAGAAGCCCCCAGCCCCCTCGTCCTGATGGCGGTCCTCGTTTCTCCTTAGCTGCGGTGGCAGCGGAGGGAGGCGTGCGTTGCCTTGCGGGCGATCCCCGCGAGGCTGATCGCGCCAGTCTCCCGAGGCAGATCTTGCCAGCGATCCTCGCGAGGTCGATCGCGCCACCCTTGGCACGGGCAGCGGTCTTCCCAGCGTCCTGCGTTTCTTCCTCCTCGACCATAGCCCCAGTCACCGCGGTCGGGGCGACGGCCGATCCTTCCTTCCTGCAAGGCTTGGAGCTCTTGACACTCGTTGGTGTTGTGGGTGTGGAGGTCATGGTACACACAGTACCGACTGCCCTTGGAAGATTCGGGCTGATCTCTGCCCCGCTTGGTGTCTGGTTCTGCCGCGAGCACGGCAGCCCCCTTGCGCTTCACATCCTTGGCCTTGGGCTTCTTCTCTTCTGGGTCTACGGCAGGCAGCTCGAGGAGGGAGAGACTCCCTTCCTCAGCCCTGGCGCACTTGATCGCCAAGTTGAACAGCTCCAAGGAAGTGCACAGGTCTTCCTGCATCGCCATCTCCTCCTTCATCTTGACGTCGCGCACATCGTCGGAGAAGGCCGAGATGATGGCCTCCTCGCTCACCTTGGGAATCTTGAGGCGTGCGTTGTTGAAGCGCTGGATGTACTTTTGCAGGGTCTCTCCGGGTTGTTGCTTGATGCGGCGCATGTCGCTCACGGCGGGTGGCCGGTCGCGAGTACCTTGGAAGTTGGCGATGAAGCGTGTGCGCATCTCGTCCCAGGAGGAGATCGTGCCTGGAGCCAGGTTCAGGAGCCAGGTGCGGGCCCCGTCCTTTAGCGCCATGGGAAACCAGTTCACCATGACCTTCTCGTCTCTGTTGGCAGCTTCGATGCCCAGCTCATAGAGCTGGAGGAACTCCGCAGGGTCGGCCGTGCCGTCGTAACTAGGAGCCAGGTCTGACTTGAACTTGTCGGGCCATGCGACGCTGCGTAGCTCGGTGGTGAAGGCATGGCAGCCTACTGTGGCCACGGGAGGCCTTGGGTGACGAAGAGCGGGGTCTTGACGTGCGGGAGCAGGAGCATGGTCGCGACGTGCTGGAGCAGGGAGCTCCCGGGCAGCTTCTTGTGGGCGAGGGACTTCTTGGCAGCTCTGCTCTTGCCGCGCTGGCACCTGACGGAGCGGGTTCCGCCCAGGGGCCACATGCCTTGGAGCCACGGCGCCTTCTTGAGGAGGAGGCGGCTGGGGCACCCCCGGAGCTTCGTCTCCCGCGCGGGGCGGGGTGTGGTGCAGCGGAACGGACGGCGTAGGAGAGCCCCCTGCGGCGCGGACGAGCTCGGCGACGCGGTCGAGCCATTCTTCGTAGACGTCGTCGACGGGACGGTAGCACAGGAGCTCGTTTGCCGCGATGAGCGTAGCTCGAGCCTCCATGGGTGCGCGGAGCGTGCGGGACGAAGAACCAGCTGGGGTGAGCAAGGGAGTAGCGGTGCGGCCGTCTTGCCGCACGAACGGATGCTGAGACGACACTTGCTGCTCGTTCCCCGCCAGGCCGATGGCGGCGTTGACGGCAGGTGATGGGGAACGGCGAGGACGCCCGCCGACAGGAGCCGTCTGGGCGATGCGGGAAGCGAGAGCGGCTCGGCGCTCGGCGCGGGCCCGACGGGCGTCAGACATGGACGCGATGGTCGAAGGAGAACGGGGCGGTGGAAGACGAATTCCGGCGCACCCCTACCTGGAGCGCCAAATGTCGGATTTCAGGTTCAGACAGACCCTTGAGGTTCGAACACTTGGGTGCGCGCGAATGATTTCGCCTTCTACCTACCTGCACCCCACCGCCTCGCAAAGATCTAAGCTATCGGAAGAACAACACAGGAGACACAAAGTTTATACTAGTTTGGGCCACCGATGTGGTGTAGTACCCTACTCCAGTGTGGTGTGGTGGATTGACTCTTGGGCTGATGATGATAAGCAATACAAGTAAGAACAGCCTCGCGAGGGTCCGTTCTTGGCTGGGGCGATGAACTGCTATGAGGAGTTCAGTCACCCTTCTCTCTCACTCTCTGATTGATTCTCTGGATCCTTGTCGATTCCCATTCGCCTCTTCCCTGGGGGTGGCTAGTCCTATTTATAGGCAAAGGCCCTGGCCCTCTTCCCAAATATTGAGCGGGAAGGGCACCAACAATTGGCCATTTTGAAGGGGAACATCTGGTACACTCATCCTGACTAAAGTTGGTCCTCGCCTGCCAAAGGCTCTGGTGGTGATGCTGGCTTGGGCTCCACAATGACTTCCTCCCTGCCGTTGGACTGGTCTTGGTCTCGTTGCACCGAAACGGGTGCCTTTGCTTGATGCTCTCGCCTGCGCTTGCTCCCTTTGCACCAAAGAGGAAAGGAGGACACTGCGCAGGCTGGCGCCCGCCTGGCGCCCTTGGTCGCCATGGCTTGCGTCACGGGCACCTTGTGAGGTACCCCGCCTTGATCTCTCCGCCTCCTCACGAGCCAGCCTGATGAGGCCGTGCCTGAGGAAGCTCCGTGTCATCCGCCTCGTGAGGCTTGGCCCTTCGCGAGGGTCTTGAGTCTGTGTTCATGAAGATGGGCCGTGCCAGGCCCCCTTTGAGCCACGCCGCGGGCCGCAGTCAGGCAAGTCTGGGGACCCCCGTTCCCAGGACGCCGACAATATCTCTTCTTGACGATCTTTTTCTCGATCTTGATCATGTTTTTTCATCTAACACGCAGTACTAGTACTAGTAGTACAACTTTCTGGGTGATCTTACATGTGATTTTTGTGTGCCAAATGACGGTTCTAAATTCCTCTTTTGACCAAAACATGTGAGAGGTTGACACTGATTTCTTGTAGATTACTTTCAACTACTCCCTCTGTCCCAAATTTCTTGTCTTAGATTTGTCTAGATACGGATGTACTTGATACATCCTTATCTAGACAAATCTAAGACAAGAATTTTGGGACGGAGGGAGTACTTTATGAACATCAATGCTACCTTTTAAGAGGGTATATTTGCCTCAGTAACTTGTGTTATGGATTTTGCATGTAATCCCTCTGCTCTCATGCCTTTGAAGACATGTTCTAGTGTCTTTGTTCACTCATTTCTGTGCGTGTATGTAGTCATATATGGAGTATAATATCGAAAATCATCTTATATTTCTGAACAGAGGTAGTAATAAAATATGGTTTCTGTTTGAATTAGAACCAGGTCCGCGGTGGAGATGAAGTTCTCAACGTCATGCCATGTGAACTGGAAGACCTGATGATGACTACTGCTGAACTATCCAGCTATTGTGTCCTTGTCTCCACATGTCCTGAACTAGTGTTTTCCTGTAGCATTGTTGTCAGGCGTGTTCTCGAGGTTGTACTTGACCACAACAATTTCCTGGCTGTGCCTTCGATTACGAAGGGTGTGGTTCTTGTAAAGCTTCCCAACAAATCTGATGCGGCCTGTCTTCATCATCATCTTTATGAGTGGAAAGACCACTCTGTTAGGTTCTCCAAGGTTGATAAGATGGTGATGGTGCGTGTAGACATCTCACACGAAGTCCATGGCCTAGTCAGTTATGCGGGGTTCATCCCGTAGGTCGGTGGCAAGAAATAGTCTGCAGAGTTTAGTTAGTGCAACTTTGCTTGTCTGTAGTAAGTACTATTGTTCAGTACTTGATTTGTGTTTGTAAACCCTGTATTGTTTATTAGTACTGCCGCTTTTGGTGTGTGGTCAGTCCTGAGAACGGTCTATGTTAATGTCTGTCCACTCAATTCAGTCTGTATATTTTGAAGTATCCAGATCATATTTTTTGTGAGGACGGTTTATCAATTATGGTTACACTCCAATATATGTATGCATTGCAGGGTTTATCGCACCCACCAGGATTTCCAGTCCCATGGATGTTCGGTCCATACGATTTGTCAAGACCTTTGGACTGTCCTGCTTGTGGGAGTAGGCAGGGCCCCAGCATGCCACGCATAGTTGGACGATCAATTTTCTGTTTAGTACTTCAACATAGTGATTTCCTGGTAAGGATTCACTCATGTCACATCAAGTAAATCTTATTGATTTACTGTCTAAATCTTATTGATTTAATGTCATGTTTTCTTTCTTTTCCTGCAATTTTACGATGCAGGTTTCGCCACGTGACATTCATCATAGAATAAACCGTTTGGTTTGCTCTACGATGGCTATTTTTGCAGGTTTCACTTCTTATGTCGTGTCAGTAACGAAGGCACTGTCCATCACTTATATTACTGGAAAAAATTAGATCAGTCTGTTGTCTGAGTACAAGCTGAATCCCTATGATGAACTACAGTTTGGTTTAACAAAAACGCCACAATTAGTCCTTCTCGTGTTTAAAAGAAATGAAGAAAAAAACTGAATCACGATCACGGATCCTAGTCAAGTTAGAAAGTTGATCATAGCAGACTAGACACGATCGCCGCTGTCTCGCATAGATCGAGCACCGGCAGTTGCTCTAGCACTGGTAGCGGCAGCAGCTCAGTCTGATCCAGCTGAGGATTGGGCATCGACCACGTCAGTGGATCAGTCTGATCTACCGGAGGATCGGGCATCGACACCGGCACCAGCTCTACAAGGAGCACCATCTCCGGCAGCAGCAGCGGCTTCGGCACCTGCACCAACAATTGCACTTGCATCTGCTCCGGCCCGTGCAGTTGCACCAGCAACAGACTGGGCTGCAGTTCGCACTTCATATACCAAAGTCCTTACAAAAACCGACATGTCCACCTTCTTGGTAAGCATTGGCCACCTAAGTGCTTCGTTCTTTTTTCTTTCCATGTTGTTTCACATGATTCACTGTGTTGATCTAACTGTTTGGGTATGCCTTCTTGTTTGCAAACAGAGAATTCCTAGAGCAACGAGGGAGTCGTTCAACAATCCGGGCGACCGCGGCCAAGTTTCTCTTACCATGCGTAGCCTTGGTGTGAATGAACCTGCTCAATATACCGTAAGTACAAAGGATGGTCGCATGATGATTGATGCTAAAGGATGGTCAAGGTTCAAATCTAAATTATATCTTGCGGTAGGGGATGATGTGAAAATCGAACTTTCTCGGCAATGAGAGCTGGTCCAAATCAACTTTGAAATTAGCAGCACGCAACTGCTGAACTGATCTATCCTCCGAGAGATTTTGATGTAATAATCTGGCATGGTGAAACAAGTGTCCTCTGTGTATAAGTAGTACGACAGTATTATTTATCACATGGTATATTGTTGATAGAATTGCAACTCTGATTGCTGGTTAGGAACTGTCGTTCGATTTCATTCCAACAGCTACCGTGCTTTATTCAATTTTGTGTATTCCCCTTGCGACAACGTCTAAAACCAGCGCCGTACCGATCGCTTGCAATATGAAAAGCGCTGAGGTAGAACACATGGCCCCCCAAACATGCAGGGTCAGCCTGCGGCCCAAAGTCCAGAACCGTGAGCCTATCTGAGTATTATATTCTCAGCTGAACCCCCATAAAAAAGTTGAACCCCCATAATGCCCGTGCGTTGCAGAGGGAGTATATTTCTCGGCAAGGTGAGCCTGTGATATAAAAGATTTGTATATTTCTTTACAGAGGGAGTATCTCTCTGTCAAAATATATATTTATGTGTAACTAGTTACTCCTGTCTTTCTACTTCCTTTCGCTGATATGTGGGGCAACCAGCAACGGGGTCCACGTGCCATATGCACAAATTAGAGTGCACAACTTCACGGTAGACACACCCCGGTCGTAGCACCGCAGTAATGCCCAATGAGCCGTCAAATCACAACCCCCCTTTCCAGCTTTAGCAGTAAGCTGGACGGATGAAGCGGCAATATTTCACTGGGCCTGAATCCCCTTCTCCCTCGTCTGCTTGTTCAGAGAAAACCCCCTCTCGGCGATTGCATAGGGTTTTCTCATGGAGAACCAGGTACGAATTCTTCATCCATCCCCGATAAACCCAAGTCCCTTGGTCGCAGGTAGTCCTAGAATGGCAGCCGCCGCCGTTGATGCATTTTTCTTCCTACTGAATCTAGTGTGTTTCATTTGCAGTGCCCAAAGTGCGAGTACCCTATAGGTTTCTGCGCCCTCGGCGAGACGCCACACTTGTCCCTTCTCATCCTAACACAGCATTTTGAAATGCGCACAGTATGTTCCTAGAATCCTCTTTTCTATCCGGGAGGGTGGGGTTTTTTTGAACATGTTGTGTTCTCATATTATTTTTCCTGCAGTGTATTATTTGCTCTGCCAAAACACATCTACTCAAGATGCTCGGCCTTGCCATAACTGAATACACTAGTCTAATGGTCACAATGAAGACAAGCCATGGATATAAGTTCCGAGTTGGGTTCATGAACCAAGAAGATCGCTGCTTTTTTATGTCCGAACTTGGATAAACTTTCTCAAGTGTTACGGACTGAAAGTTGGCGCACGAATGTTGATGGAAATAGTAGAACCTGGTCTCATCTTCACAGCGATCTTCCACCCCGACATCGTTCCAATTGTTCATCCATGTTAGTTTTGTATCTGGTTCTTGCTTGTTGCCTCGACTACTTCTTAATCCACCTATTCTATCTAACTAATCACAATTTAACTTTAGAAGTAGCAACGAATCTCTCACGAAGATGCTACTTCTAACTAATATTTTCTTATAATTGGTGGCACGTGTAGGTTTTTTCAGAGTTAAGCAGTCTGCTCGTTTGTTACTCTGTAATAACTCGGCTGTTACTAATGGCACTGAAGTTGACTGGATCGACATCCACAAGTTCCTACACTTTATTGATCGTCTTGAGGTCCTTGTGGGGCATTGCAATGGTGGAAGGCCACGTAGGATATGTGTGCCACTGCTGCACTCGTTGAACAGGTCCAACTGTGTCGAGAAACTTATGGTACGAGCTATTTTCTGTTATATATGTTGTTCATAAACTATTGCTTATACACAGTTTTACAGCTGTGATCTTCTTGAAACAGGAACTGCCGAGTTCTATTGTTCCTATACAGATGCCTGACCATGGTCGGGTCAGACTTGCACTTGGTCACAACATGATGTTTATGTCGACCTACTCAATTCCCCTTGGAGGTGAAAAGATACTTATTGATGGGTGGTCTCAAATAATGAAGGCCCGTCCATCTTGGAGAATAGGACAGAAGATTATGTTCATGCTTTTCCATGGCTCTAAAGCGAATATCCTGTTTATTGACCTTGTTGTGAGATGAAGCCGCTTTCAGAAGGTTGTGGATGCGCGGGGTGGTGCCTGGGCCTTGTCCTGGGGCTTGGCGGCCTCACCCTTGGTTAACTGTAGGCAAACTAGCACTGTTCGAGGCGTGCTTTGTACGGTTGAACCTGTATAAGTACTCATACTGCTTCCAGCTTTGGTTGTTAAGTGCCCCTGCTGGTTTCAGTTAAGGTTGTTAAGTACTCCTGCTGCTTTTACATTCTGTCGTGTTTCTTCAGTCATGTCTTCATCCAGCCGCCAAAACCAAACCAGCACCAGCGGGGCCGCCTGCTTCCGCCTCCCACGGCTGGCTGCGCCTCAGCGCATGCATCGCCGCCCCACCATCTCCTAAATCGTTAACGCCGACGTCCTCCGCGTGCTTTGGTGTGCTCGCCGCGGCGCCGCCCTCTCGCGTTGTCAACATGGTCAACAAACAACAGGAATCAGCAGAAGTATGTGGAGAGGATGATAGTAGGGGCCCACCACATCAGTGTATGGAAAAATAAAATGCTTGCTCCTAGTGTTTTCCTGACATCTGGGACCCACGACATTGTGAGCGTATATAGTCAATAGACAAGAGAACATCACAAGATCGGCTGACACCTGGGACGTAGATACTCGAGCAGTATTTTTTTTGTTTGTATTATTGAGACGGAGCAGGGTTTGAACTGGGCTGTGGCCCGTCTAGCCCAGGCTTATATTTTATGTTCACCATGAGACCATCCCAGCTATTTTTTCTTTGTGAAAATGAGCCCAGTTTATTTTTTCTAAAGAATACCCAATCCAGGCCTACTTATTTTTCTACGCCCTGATGGGCTGCAACTACTTCAAGACGCCTGCAAATCTTGAAAGTAATATGAAATGGGTTGTAAATATAAAAACAGATGACAAATTGGCAATTACTTTATAATTTCGGAATTTTATCACATTTTTAGATTCCTATTTCACTGGGCATTAACCTAATTTAAATATATCTTCAAAGTACTTTAAATCTGGCTGGACATTTCGGTATTAAAAATAGTTTGGAACCCACAGAAATATGCGAAATTGTCCCTGGCCAACAAAAAAACGACTGCAATAAATTGCATAAGAAGTTGCCATGAGCTATATATAAATTATTAAAAAAAGAGGGAGTGGTCTGACTTGTGGGCCTGTTTTTTGACATGTATGCAAGATTTTTTAGTTATTATATACGTCAACAAACGATTCTAGCAGACGTAACCGTTGGATGTCAATCCAACGACCGTCGTGTTTCTTCAATCTCTGATCTTCTTGCTCCAGCCGCCAAAGCAGCGCTGGCGGGACCGCCTACTCCCGCCTCCAGTGGCCGGTTGTGCTGCCGCGCAGGCCTCAGCACCCCCTACTACTCCCACCGCTGGCCAGGGCATCCCTCTACTCACCCACACCCCCTGTTATTCTGCGGTGACGGGAGCCTCACACCGCAGCCGAACCGGTGAACGCTCGTACTCCTCTCCGTGTGGGCTTCCGCTGCCGCGTCTTCCTCGGCTCCGCATCGTCCCCTTCCTATGCCTCGCCGTCGTCCACTGTCGTGGTGCTCTCGGCGTGGCGTGGTCAATGTGGTCAACGACCGACTTCCATCGGAAGAGTACTATACGTGGAGAGGCTGACAGCTGGGTCCGCGGCAGCCGCAAGGAAGTGCCTCCTTATTACGCGGAAAATAATTATTCCTCCACCTGACAGCGGGGACCCACCGAACGGGCCACCAGTATTTTGCGAAAAAAATCATTTCCCCCTGACTGTTGGGACCCACCGGATGGGCCACCGTATTTTGTGAAAAAAAAACGTTCCCCTCGCTGTCAGCTCGGACCCACCGGAAGTGCCTCCTTATTACGCACAAAAAAATGAATACTACCCCGGCTAGCTGGGACACACCTTGGTGGGAGGCTGACTTGTGGGCCTACTAAGTTGACGGGGACAAAGGGCTTTGTCAACTTAGTCAATATGAACGATTCTAGCTCCAGTGACCGTACGATGTCCATCCAACGGCCATAGTGCTTCTTCAACCTCTGGTCTTCTTGCTCCAGCCGCCCAAAGCAGCGCCGGTCGTGCCGCATGCTCCTGCTTCCCGTGGCCCGCTGTGCTGCCGCGGAGGCCTCACCGCCCCCTACTATTCCCACCGCTGGCCAGGCCCTCGGCAACGGCAGCCTCACACCGCAGCCGAACAAGTGAACCCTCGTACTCCTCTCCGCGTGCGCGGGCTTCCACTGCCGCATCTTCCCCGGCTCCCCGTCGTCCCCTTCCTAGGCCTCGCCGTTGTCCACCGCCCTGGTGCTCTCGGCGCGACATGGTCAACGGGGTCAAGGAACGACTTCCATCGGACGTGGACTATACGTGGACAGGCTGACAACTGGGTCCACGGCTGCAGCAAGGAAGTGCCTCCTTATTACGCGCAAAATAATTATTCCTCCACCAGACAGCGGGGACCCACCGGACGGGCCACCGTATTTTGCGAAAAAAATGTTTCCCCCCTGACTGCTGGGACCCACCAGCTACACCTTCGCACGCAAGGAAGTGCGTCCAGGCAAAAAAAAAACGATTTGTCCCCCTTACTGCTGGGACCCACCAGCTACATCTTCGCACGCAAGGAAGTGCCTGACAGTCGGGACCCACCTGGTCGAAGCGTACGTAACGTTGTCATTCTGGTCGCAAACATGTATGTACATGTATACTGGTCGATGTAGAGGCGCGCACGTGTCGTAGTAGAGGCGCGCACGTAGCATGTACACGTACGTACAACAGCCAGGGTGCAAGAAAGAAAATATGTCCACGTATGTGTACATACGGGGGGGGGGTCTCGAACGCCTACTCGCACATACGTACGGCGAGGGCTCGTGTACATGGCTGGGTCGGAACGGAGAAACAACGTCGTCGTCGAGTTCATGGGTCGGAACAGAGTGCGTGGTCATGTTCATCGGGAGGGCTTGGACGGAAGAGGCGATGGAAACGAGGCCTGGCGTACCGCACAACGGAGGAAACAGACCTCCTACGGTCGAAACGGGGGTCTTGTTGATCGGGAGGGGTGTGGCATACCGCAAAATGGAGGAAACGGACCTCCTACGGTCGAAATGGGGGTCCTGTTGATCGGGAGGGGTGTGGCGTACCGCAAAACAGAGGAAACGGACCTCCTACGGTCGAAACGGGGGTCGTGTTGATCGGGAGGGGTGTGGCGAACCACAAAACGGAGGAAACGGACTTGTGTTGGAGCGCTACGGTCGAAACGGGGGTCCTGTTCATCGGGAGGGGTGTGGCGTACCGCAAAACGGGACTCCACGGGATACTGTTCATCTCCACCGTTGACCCCCTCCAGCCTCCACGAGCTACTGTCCATCCACCGTCGACCTCCTCCAGCCTCCACCTGCGACTGTTCATCCACGGGCTCCTGCTCATCCAGCCTCCACCGCCCTCTACTCCACTGGCTACTATTCAACCAGCCCTCTCCACGGGCTCCTGTTCAACCACCCCTCCACGGGCTACTATTCATCCTGCCCTCCACCGTCTACTGTTCATCCATCCCTCCACACCACGGGGTCCTGTTCATCCACCCGTCCACGGGCACCCCTCCACCGTCTACTGTTCATCCAGCCCTCCAACACACCACGAGGTCCTATTCATCTAGTGGCAACGCCACCGCTCACTGTTCATCCAAACCCCCCTGCAACGCTCACTGTTCATCCCATCGATCGGCTTCAGTTAGCAGCAGTAGCGAAGGAATCGCTCGATCGGGTTCAGTTAACAGCCATCGATCGATCGCTCGGGTTTAGTAACGCATAGCCTGCAGTGCAATCGCTCGGGTTCAGTTAGAGCCCAACGCCTCGCTCGGGTTCAGTTAGAGCCAATGCCTCGCACACACGCGCGTACGTGTACGAGAGAAACGCGCATTGCTCGGCCCCGACCTCCCACCGTAACCGGGAACTCCCCGAAATTTTCCTCCCCCTCGCTTCTACCACGGTTTTTTCCGTCATGGACAGCCCAAAGAATGTCATACAGCTGCGTCTCCGGCCTGCCCAAGACGAAAAGCCCATTTTCTGTCGTGATTTTTTGTCATAGAAGTAGGAGCCCACCACATCTATGATGATACCGGGTTTTGTCACAATTATCTTCATAGAAGTGTCATATGTATGACAGAAAAAAATTCGTTTGGTCCAAAATGTCACGGATGTGTCTTTTTTTGTAGTGGAGTGACACAATATTGCAAAGTCCAATGCAATATTTCTCTTCCATAAACAATTTTAGTTTTGGCCACATTGGGGAAATAAATCCAAATAACACTTAGGCACATCAAAAATTGATGGAATTAATTGGGGATCATCAATAGGCCTATTGTAAGCTCTGGTAAAAATATTGGATCAACTAGGGCAAGGCAAGTTCGTGTTTTAATTGCTATAGTCAATATGACCTAGGTCACTCTTATGAAGAAACTACCATTCAGGTAGGTTCAAAAAATTTCAAATAATTTGAGCAGTACCTAGTAGTCAGACATGACCCAAATACATCACAAATTTGGTCATTCAAAGCCACACAAAATCACGGGCCAAATCTAAGTTTCTACCCTAATTTTCAAGCTATGAAGGAAGTGCAAGCTAGAAGAATATGTTGGAGCTGGAATTTGGTGTAGAGCTGCATCCTAGTAAGTGAAGAATGTTAGACATGGATACACAACTTGAATCACAATACATTGCACTGCATCGATCCCACAATATTACTGTCAGGATGGGAAAATGGATGAATCACACCACTGCTTCATCCTGGGTTAGATGCACACACATACACACACTATTTGACCTTCAATACGCACCCTAGACATGAATTGGCAGCCTGGAGGCCGCCAGAAATGGCAATGCCAATGGTGACCGCTTCCACAGCACGCCAAAGCGCGCACTCTACTACGCGGTTGTGACTTCCCTCGTTGTTCCTCCACCCTGGACGCGTCTGAGGTGTCACTCGTGCAGCCTAGGCCCCATGACCTTCTAGAAGGCCAGCACGTGCCTAACACCGGCAGCCGACACCAGTAGAGCTGTCACCCGAGCCCCGGCCGCCGCCATGACCCCTCTATTGGACGTTTGCACTAGCCAGCTTGATTCCAGCCCTCCGCGAGCTGGCAGGTACGGCCTAGTCCTAGTCCTCTGCCACCAGCCACCGCCCATTAAAGCGGAGCGAGCGACGCAACCCCCCCCCCCCCGGCGCTGACGCGGTTTGACTGTCGCGGTGGCCATGACCCCTCTCGACCCCTCGTACACTCGCACCTCACTCACTCTCCACTCGTGGCCTCTGCCCAAGCCCCAGCCCGAGTAGCCACCCCTCCCAGTGCTCGACTTTAGCCGACGCCTGCTGATACATCCATTTTCCATTATGTTTTCCTACTGTAATTTATAATGTTTTGGGTGAACATTTCACTTCATGAGACAAATCTAATGAGTTTTCTCTCTATTTATGCAAGATTTATATGAAGAGGGAGATTGTCGGCTGATACGTCTCCAATGTATCTCTAATTTATGAAGTATTCATGCCATGTTTACAACGATTATATATGGTTTTGGTATGATTTGAATGGAACTAACCCAGACTGGCGTTGCTTTCAGCAGAATTACTGTGGTGTTGTTTTTTGGGCAAAAATAAAAGTCCCGCAAATGTAGCAAAACTTTTTGACGATTTTTCTGGAACAAAAGAGGCAGTGAAGCTTCGTGGGAGGACCAAGAGGTGAAGGAGTTGGCCAATAGGCACTAGGGCGCGCCACCCCCCTCCAGTGCGCCCTAGTGGGTAGTGGGCCCCTTGAAGCCCATCTTGACGTGAGATCGACGCCAAAAATCCTATAAATACATAAACCCCAGAAATAACCATAGATGAGAAGTTCTGCCGCCCCAAGCCTCTGTATCCATGAAAAGTCAACCGGGAGCCCGTTCCGGCACCCTGTCAAAGGAGGAAATCATCATCGGAGGCCATCTTCATCATCACGGCGGCCACCATGATGATGAGGGAGTAGTCCACCCTCGAGGCTGAGGGTTTGTACTAGTAGCTATGTGTTTGATTTCTCTCTCTCTCTCTCTCTCTCTCGTGTTCTTTATTTGGCATGATCTTGATGTACCGCGAGCTTTGTTAATATAGTTGGATCATATGGTGTTTCTCCCTCTCTATCTTGTTGTGATGAATTGAATTTTTACCTTTGAGGTTTCACTATTATCGGATTGAATACTTGTTCGATTTGAGAACACTTGATGTATGTCTTGCATATGAATACCCGTGGTGACAATGGGGTATTATATTAATTCACTTGATGTATGTTTTGGCACTCAACTCACGGATTCCCGAGGTGACATTGGGGTAATCTATGCATAGGGGTTGATGCACGTTTTCGTCCCACTTTCTCTGGTAGAAATCTTGGGGCACTCTTTGAAGTTCTTTGTGTTGGATTGAGTATTATGAATCCGAAGTTGTTTGATGCGTATCGTATAATTAACTCAGATATTTGTGGTGACATTGGAGTATCTAGGTGATATTGGAGTTTTTTGAGAGACCAGACAGTGGGAGAGGCTCCCACTGTGTTTGTATTACTCAAAATTAGGATACAATGTACATGGTGCAGTTACGGGGTGCTTATCCTCCACTTTGGGAGGGATTAGCAGCTACTTTTTATGGTGGAAGAGTCAAGGAGGTTCAAAGTTTTGTACAAAGGAGAGAATAAAGTCTCTCTTATCAGTCTTAGTTCTATGCTGGAGGAGGCTAAAATCATGCTTGAAACGCTCAAGCCAGGAGAGCAAAGTGGGGGTGATGCTTCTGAAGTGCTTGTTATTCCTCTCTTTCCAGATGCTCCAAGCTGCCTGTAGGAATATTTCCATGAACATGGGTTTGTTCCAATTTTTTGTTGCGTGACTAATCCATTAAAGTCTGGATCCAGAGTGTTGCCATGTGATCCCAAGGACGAACCAACATTGTTTACTGAAAGGGCATTGGAAGACCATATGTTCCACGTCCTCTTCCATTTGTTGATCACATAAAAGGTAATTGTAGTCATCTCCAATGTTGTAGTGCCTCCTCTTGAGCATGTTGCGTGTGTTTAGGCGACCAGAGAGTAGTAGCCACCCAAACACCTTGATTTTCAACATCGTCTTCGCTTTCCATAGCCATTGGTATGATTGATGTGCATGCACATCCCTAAAGTAGAACTTGTAGTATCTGTTTGCTTTGTATTCCTTTGATCCCCAGCAGTATGTCCAGGTGTCATGGGGGATCGGGTCATCATTGTTACCAACATTGATCACGTTTTGTTGCAGCTCACGGACTTCTTGCAGTGCTTGAACTGAGAGTGGAAGGTGAAACGTTTCATGCAGTGACGTGAAGCCCAAGAATGCTTTAACTGATATATCCTCATTTTTTGCATAGGAGAACGTGCGCGGGTATGTTTCATCCAATGTGTTTTCCAACCACAGATCCTTCCACATAAGTACCATTCTGCCATCATGTACATTTGCTTTGGATATACCTCTGTAAATCTGGGTAAGCTTGAGGACATCCCTCCACCAGAAAGATCCGCAAGGCTCTGTGGCATGGGGAATCTTGTTTGTGTAATAAGTCGACCATATGAGTTCAACCCATCGCACATTGTGTCTGTTATAGAATTTATGTAGGTACTTGAGGAGGAGAGCTTCACTTTGTATACGCAGGTTTATGATTCCAAGACCACCACACTGCTTTGGCTGGCAAACCATGCTCCAAGCCGCTAGGGAGTTACATTTGTCCCCTTGTTCTGTCTTTTTTGTCCACAGGCATTTCCTTCTTAGTTTGTCGAGAAGTTCTAAGATCTTTGGATATTGGATTTGGTTGATGTGTATCATATGGTGTTCTTTTAGTATGAAATCTAGGGCTATTCGTGACACATATAGGAATAGCTCAATAGATCGATCTGAAAGGATGAATTTGAGGTGGTTTCGTACCCTACAAAGAATTTCGTCTTATGTTCTCCGCTAGATAAGAACTTTGGAGTGATTCTTTACTCATATTGGGGGATTGTTATATGATTCAATTATGTTAGCACTATTGAGAGATTGCACTAAAGAAAGTATGAAGCCTAGGCCTTGTTTTCAAGCATTGCAATACTGTTTGTGCTCCTTTTTATCACCTGCTACCTTGCTATTTTTATATTTTCAGATTACAAAAACCTATATCTACTATCCATACTACACTTGTATCACCATCTCTTTGCCGAACTAGTGCACCTATACAATTTAACATTGTATTTGGTGTCTTGGGGACACAAGAGATTTCTTGTATTTGATTGCAGGGTTGTTTGAGAGAGACCATCTTCATCCTATGTCTCCCACGAATTGATAAACCTTAGGTCATCCACTTGAGGGAAAATTGCTAATATCCTACAAAACTCTGCGCTTGGAGGCCCAACACGAGTCTATAAGAATAAAGTTGCATAGTAGACATCACCGGCAGCTGGAATTCAAGACCTGAAAGAGCTACAACAGAGATAGCTATTTTCCAGAGATCCAAATGACCTAAAAAGTTACGGAGATTTATTTTGGAATTAAGAAAAAACACTGGAAGAAGAATCACCAGGAGGGACCCCACAATGAGCCACAAGCTCAGGTAGCGCGCCCCTCCCCGCGGGCACGCCATGTGATCTTGTGGGCCCACCAGCATGCCTCTATGGCCCTCCTACTCTTATATGATGCCAATTTCCCTAGAAAAAGATCAACAGAAGACTTTTGGGATGAAGCTTCGCCGCCTTGAGGTGGAACCTAGGTAGGAGCACTTTTGCTCTCCAGCGGAGCGATTCCGGCAGGCATACTTGCCTCCGGGAGGGGGAAATCGAAGCCATCGACACCACCAATGATCCCCTCATCATGGGGGGATCAATCTTCATTAACATCTTCACTAGCACCATCTCATCTCAAAACCTAGTTCATCTCATCTATTCAATGTTTGTCTCAAAACCTCATATTGGTACCTGTGGGTTAATAGTAGTGTTGATTACATCTTGTAGTTGATGCTAGTGATACTTAATCATATACAACACCCCTCTGATCTTGAATATGAATATGATTTTTGATTAGTTCTGTTTGTTCTTGAGGACACGGGAGAAGTCTTGTTACAAGTAATTATGTGAAGTTGGTGTTCGTTCAATATTTTGATGATGCATATGTTGTTCTTCCTCTAGTGGCGTCATGCGAACGTCAACTACGTGACACTTCACCATGTTTGGGTCAGGAGAAGGCATTGGGCAACAGTAAGTAGATGATGGGTTGCTAGAGTGACAGAAGCTTAAACCCTAGTTTGTGAGTTATTTCGTGAGGGGATGATTTGGATCCATATGTTTCATGTTGTGGTTAGATTTATCTTAATTATTCTTTTGTAGTTGCGGATGCTCGCAAGAGGGGGTAATCATAAGTGGGTTGTTTGTTCAAGTAAGAACAACACCCTAGCATTGGTTCACCCACATATCAAATTATTAAAGTAGTGAACGTGAATCAACTAAACATAATGAACGTGACTAGACAAGAATTCCCATGTGTCCTCGAGAACGCTTTACTCACTATAAGAAGTACTTTCATCTTGACCTTTGCTAAAAAGGATTGGGCCACCTTGCTGCACTCTTGTTATTATTGCTACTAGTTACTTGTCATGAATTACCTTGCTACAAAACTATCTGTTATCACCACTTAAAGCACTTGCAGAGAATATCTTGCTCTCGCCCACAACCTCCGCTCCCAATCCACTCCCCGGCCCAACCCCGCCACACGTGGACCAATCCAAGAGATGCACCGCACACCACAAAGCACGTCATCCCCCTCGCCCGACCAAATCCCCAACCGGAGCCCCACCCTATGTCGGAGTTGTCGTTCTCGGCTCCCGCGGTAGCGGCACCAGTAGCCACCCCTGGCTCCTACCACCCACCAACAGATGAGCCACTCGCCGACGACCCCATCCATGGCTACGCCTGCTCGAGAAGCCCACCGGAGCGTCGTCGGCCACTGGAGCATAGGAACCCAACTACAGTGTCGGGGAGAAGAAGGAAGGAGGAAGAAGAGAAGGAGGGAGGAGAGAGAAATTGCCTGTATTAGCAGTTGAGTTGTCAATTCAACCACACCTGGAGACTAAATGTATGCAGCAAAGTGATCAGTAGCATAGTAGTATGGTAATTGATAGTGTTAGAAGTGATAGTAACAACAATAGTGAAAGTAACAATAGTAGTAATTGTTTTGTAGCAGTTGTAACAGTAACAGCAATAGTAGTAACTTAGTAAAGATCTGAAGGAAATATGCCCTAGAGGCAATAATAAAGTTGTTATTTTATATTTCCTTATACCATGATAAATGTTCATTATTCATGCTAGAATTGTATTAACCGGAAACTTGATACATGTGTGGATACATAGACAAAACACTGTGTCCCTAGTAAGCATCTACTAGACTAGCTCGTTAATCAAAGATGGTTAAGTTGCCTAACCATAGACATCAGTTGTCATTTTATGAATGGGGTCACATAATTAGGAGAATGATGTGATGGACAAGAACCATCCGTTAGCTTAGCATAATGATCGTTAAGTTTTATTGCTATTACTTTCTTCATGACTTATACATATTCCTTTGAATATAAGATTATGCAACTCCCGAATACCGGAGGAATGCCTTGTGTGCTATAAAATGTCACAACGTAACTCATTGATTATAAATATGCTCTACAAGTATCTCCTAAGGTGTTTGTTGGGTTGGCATAGATCGAGATTAGGATTTGTCACCCGAGTATCGGAGAGGTATCTCTGGGCCCTCTCGGTAATGCAAACCATAATAAGCCTTGCAAGCAATGTGACTAATGAGTTAGTTGAGGGATGATGCATTACAGAATGAGTAAAGAGACTTGTCGTAACGTGATTGAATGAGGTATGGAGATACCGATGATCGAATCTCGGGAAAGTAACATAACGATGACAAAGGGAATAACATATGCTGTCATTGCGGTTCGACTGATAAAGATCTTCATAGAATATGAGGGATCCAATATGAGCATCCAGGTTCCGCCATTGGTTATTGACCGGAGAGGTGTCTCGGTCATGTCTACATAGTTCTCGAACCCGTAGGGTCTGCACGCTTAATATTCGATGACGATTTGTATTATATGAGTTATGTGATTTGGTGACCGAATATTGTTTGGAGTCCAGGATGAGATCACAGACATGACGAGGAGTCTCAAAATGGTCGCGAGGTAAAGATTGATATATTGAATGATAGTATTCGGACACCGGAAGTGTTCTGGAGTGTATCGGGTACATATCGGAGTACCGGGGGTCACCGGAACCCCCCGGGGGAAGATATGGGCCATATGGGCCACAGGAGGCAGGCACATCAGCCCACTAAGGGGTGGCGCGCGCCCCACAGGGAAGGAGGCTGAATTGGACTAGGGTAGGGGGCGGCACCCCCCTTTCCTTCTCCCCTCTCTCTTTCCCCCTTTCCCCCTCCGGTAAAAGGAAAAGGGGGGCCGAATCCAACTAGGAGCCCAAGTAGGATTCCTCCTACTTGGGCGCGCCAAGGGCCGGCCTCCTCCCCTCCCCCCTTTATATATGTGGGGAGGGGGTGCCTATAACACACATCAACTATTCCAAGCCATGTGCGGCGCCCCCTCCACAGTTTACGCTTTCGGTCATATTCTCGCAGTGCTTAGGCGAAGCCCTGCATGGATCATATCACCATCACCATCACCATGCCGTCGTGCTGACGGAACTCGTCTACTTCCTCAACACTCTGCTGGATCAAGAGCTCGAGGGATGTCATCGCACTGAACGTGTGTAGATCTTGGAGGTGCCGTACATTCGGTACTTGATCGGTCGGAACGAGAAGACATTCGACTAGATCTACCGCGTTAAGAAAACGCTTCCGCTTTCGGTCTATGATGGTACGTGGACACACTCTCCCCTTCTCGTTGATATGCATCTCCTAGATATATCTCGCGTGAGCGTAGGATTTTTTTTGAAATTGAATGCTACGTTCCCTGTCAGTGGCATCCGAGCCGGGTCTATGCGTAGATGATATGCATGAGTAGAACACAAAGAGTTGTGGGCGGTGATGATCATACTGCTTACCACCATTGTCTTATTTTGATTCTGCGGTATTGTTGGATGAAGCGGCCCGGACCAACCTTACATGACCACTTCATGAGACCGGTTCCACCGACAGACATGCAACTAGTTTTGCATAAAGGTGGCTGGTGGGTGTGTTTCTCCAACTTTAGTTGAATCGAATTTGACTGCGGATGGTCCTTGTTGAAGGTTAAAATAGCAAACTTGATAAATCACCGTTGTGGTTTTGATGCGTAGGTAAGAACGGTTCTTACTAGAAGCCCGTAGCAGCCACGTAAAACTTGCAACAAAAAAGTAGAGGACGTCTAACTTGTTTTTGCAGGGCATGCTATGAGGTGATATGGTAAGACATGATGTGATATACGTTATTGTATGAGATGATCATGTTTTGTAGAAGTTATCGGCAACTTGAAGGAGCCTTATTGTTATCGCTTTATTGTATGAAATGAAACGCCATGTAATTGCTTTACTTTATCACTATGTGTTAGCGATAGTTGTAGAAGCAATAGTTGGCGAGACGACAACGACGCTACGATGGAGATTAAGGTGTCAAGCCGGTGACGATTGAAATCATATGACGGTGCTTTGGACATGGAGATCAAAGGCACAAGATGATGATGGCCATATCATGTCACATATTTTGATTGCCTGTGATGTTTATCTCTTATGCATCTTATTTTGCTTAGTACGGCGGTAGAATTATAAGATGATCCCTCACTAAAAATTTCAAGGTATAAGTGTTCTCCTTGAGTATGCACCATTGCGACAGTTTGTCATGCCGAGACACCACCTGATGATCGGGTGTGATAAGCTCTACGTTCACATACAATGGGTGCAAGATAGTTTTGCACATGCAGAATACTCAGGTTAAACTTGACGAGCCTAGCATGTACAGACATGACCTCGAAACACTGGAGACCGAAAGGTCGAACGTGAATCATATAGTAGATATGATCAACATAGAGATGTTCACCATTTTAAACTACTCCATCTGACGTGATGATCGGACATGGTTTAGTTGATATGGATCACGTGATCAATTCGATGACTTGAGGGATGTCTATCTAAGTGGGAGTTCTTAAGTAATATGATTAATTGAACTTAATTTATCATGTACTTAGTCCCGATATTTTTTGCATATCTATGTGGTAGATCAATGGCCCGTGCTACCGTTCCCTTGAATTTTAATGCATTCCTAGAGAAAGCAAAGTTGAAAGATGATGGTAGCAACTACACAGACTGGGTCCATAACTCGAGGATTATCCTCATTGCTGCATAGAAGAATTATGTCCTTGATGCACCACTAGGTGACAAGCCCCCTCCTGCTAATGTAGATGCTTTGAACGTCTGGCAGACGCGGTCTGATGACTACTCTATAGTTTAGTGTGCCATTCTCTACGGCTTAGAATCGGGACTTCAAAGATGTTTTGAACGTCATGGACCATATGAGATGTTCCAGGAGTTGAAGTTAATATTTCAAGCAAATGCCCGGGTTGAGAGATATGAAGTCTCCAACAAGTTCTATAGCTGCAAGATGGAGGAGAATAGTTATGTCGGTGAACACATACTCAGAATGTTTGGGTATCATAACCACTTGACTCAGCTGGGAGTTAATCTTCCATATGATAGTGTTATTGACAGAGTTCTTCAATCACTGCCACCAAGCTACAAAGGCTGATGGATAAGACAATTCCCGAGCTCTTCGCTATGCTCAAAGCTGCAGAGGTAGAAATTAAGAAAGAGCATCAAGTGTTGATGGTTAATAGGACCACTAGTTTCAATAAAAAGGGAAAGGGAAAGAAGGGAAACTTCAAGAAGAATGGCAAGAAAGTTGTCACTCCCGGGAAGAGGCCCAAGTCTGGACCCAAGCCTGAAACTGAGTGCTTCTACTGCAAAGGGACTGGTCACTAGAAGCGGAACTGCCCCAAGTATTTGGCTGATAAGAAGGATGGCAAAGTGAACAAAGGTATATGTTATTGATGTGTACCTTATATACTAATGCTCGTAGTAGCGCCTGGGTGTTTGATACTGGTTCTGTTGCTCATATTTGCAACTCGAAACAGGGGCTACGAATTAAACGAAGATTGGCTAAGGACGAGGTGACGATGCGCGTCGGGAATGGTTCCAAGGTCAATGTGATTGCCGTCGGCACGCTACCTCTACATCTACCTTCGGGATTAGTTTTAGACCTGAATAATTGTTATTTGGTGTCAGCATTGAGCATGAACATTATATCTGGATCTTGTTTGATGCGAGACGGTTATTCATTTAAATCACAGAATAATGGCTGTTCTATTTATATGAGTAATATCTTTTATGGTCATGCACCTTTGAAGAGTGGTCTATTTTTGTTGAATCTCAATCGTGGTGATACACATATTCATAATATTGATGCCAAAAGATGCAAAGTTGATAATGATAATGCAACATATTTGTGGCACTGCCGTTTAGGTCATATTGGTGTAAAGCGCATGAAGAAACTCCATGCAGATGGACTTTTGGAATCACTTGATTATGAATCATTTCATGCTTGTGAACCATGCCTCATGGGCAAGATGACTAAGACTCCGTTCTCCGGAACAATGGAGCGAGCCACTGACTTATTGGAAATAATACATACCGATGTATGTAGTCCAATGAGTGTTGAGGCTCGCGGTGGGTATCGTTATTTTCTAACCTTCACAGATGATTTGAGAAGATATGGGCATAGCTACTTAATGAAACACAAGTCTGAAACATTTCAAAAGTTCAAAGAATTTCAGAGTGCAGTGGAGAATCATCGTAATAAGAAAATAAAGTTTCTATGATCTGATCGCGGAGGCGAATATTTGAGTTACGAGTTTCGCCTTCATTTAAAACGATGTGGAATAGTTTCACTAAAGGAAATATGCCCTAGAGGCAATAATAAAGTTGTTATTTATATTTCCTTATATCATAATAAATGTTTATCATTCATGCTAGAATTGTATTAACCGGAAACTTGATACATGTGTGAATACATAGACAAAACAAAGTGTCCCTAGTATGACTCTACTTCACTAACTCGTTAATCAAAGATGGTTAAGTTTCCTGACCATAGACATGTGTTGTCATTTGATGAACGGGATCACATCATTAGGAGAATGATGTGATGGACAAGACCCATCTGTTAGCTTAGCATAATGATCCTTAAGTTTTATTGATATTGCTTTCTTCATGACTTATACATATTCCTTTCACTATGAGATTATGCAACTCCCAAATACCGGAGGAACACCTTGTGTGCTATGAAATGTTACAACATAACTGGGTGATTACAAAGATGCTCTACAGGTGTCTCCAAAGGTGTTTGTTGGGTTGGCATAGATCGAGATTAGGATTTGTCACTCCGAGTATTGGAGAGGTATCTCTGGGCCCTCTCAGTAATGCACATCATGATAAGCCTTGCAAGTAATGTGACTAATGAGTTAGTTGTGGGATGATGCACTACGAAACGAGTAAACAGACTTTCTGGTAACGAGATTGAACTAGGTATGAGGATACCGACAATCGAATCTCGGGCAAGTAACATACTGATGACAAAGGGAAGGACATATGTTTTCATTGCGGTTGACCGATAAAGATCTTCGTAGAATACGTAGGAACCAATATGAGCATCCAGGTTCCACTATTGGGTATTGACCAGAGATGTTTCTCGGTCATGTCTACATAGTTCCCGAACCCGTAGGGTCCGCACGCTTAACGTTCGTTGACGACTTGTATTATGAGTTATGTGTTTTGGTGACCGAAGATTGTTCGGAGTCCCGAGTGAGATCACAGACATGACGAGGAGTCTCGAAATGGTCGAGAGGTAAGGATTGATATATTGGATGATAGTATTCGGACACAAGAATGGTTTTGGAGTGTTTCGAATATTTATCGAAGTACCGAGGGGTTACCGGAACACCGCGGGGAAAGTAATGGGCCAACATGGGCCATAGGGGAGAGAGAGGGAAGCCCCAAGGGGTGCCCCCCATGGGCAGTCCGAATTGGAAAAGGGAAGTGGGCGCGGCCCCCCTTTCCTTCTCCCTCTCCCTCTCCTTCCCCCTCTCCCTCTCCTTCCCCCTTTCCCCCTCCATAAGAAGGAAAGGGGGGCCGAATAGGACTTGGAGTCCTAGTAGGACCCCCCCACTTGGGGCGTGCCCTAGGCCGGCCTCCTCCCCTATCCTCCTTTATATACGGGGGCAGGGGCACCCCAAAATAGATCAATTGTTTCTTAGCCGTGTGCGGTGCCCCCCTCCATTGTTTACTCCTCCGGTCATATTGCCATAGTGCTTAGGCGAAGCCCTGTGCAGATCTCATCACCATCACCATCACCACGCCGTCGTGCTGACAAAACCTTCCCTCGACACTTTGCTGGATCAAGAGTTCGAGGGACGTCATCGAGCTGAACGTGTGCTGAACTTGGAGGTGACGTACGTTCGGTACTTGATCGGTTGGATCATGAAGACGTCCGACTACATCAACCGCGTTAAACTAACACTTCTGCTTTCGGTCTACGAGGGTACGTGGACACACTCTCCC
Organism: Aegilops umbellulata; assembly: GCA_032464435.1. Lineage (NCBI taxonomy): Eukaryota > Viridiplantae > Streptophyta > Magnoliopsida > Poales > Poaceae > Aegilops > Aegilops umbellulata. Next base: position 66,149,588 of record CP136060.1, on the reverse strand, counting down.
CCTCTCGTTGCTATGCATCTCCTAGATAGATCTTGCGTGATTGTAGGAATTTTTTTAAAATTGCATGCTACGTTCCCCAACAGTGGCATCTGAGCCAGGTCTATGCGTAGATGATATGCACGAGTAGAACACAAAGAGTTGTGGGCGATCATAGTCATATTGCTTACCACCAACGTCTTATTTTGATTCGGCGGTATTGTTGGATGAAGCGGCCCGGACCAACCTTACATGACCACGTTCATGAGACCGGTTCCACCGGCAGACATGCAACTTGTTTGGCATAAAGGTGGCTGGTGATTGTCTGTTTCTCCAACTTTAGTTGAATCGAATTTGACTATGGCCGGTCCTTGTTGAAGGTTAAAACAACACACTTGATGAAAAATCGTTGTGGTTTTGATGCGTAGGTAAGAACAGTTCTTACTAGAAGCCCGTAGCAGCCACGTAAAACTTGCAACAACAAAGTAGAGGAGGCCTAACTTGTTTTTTTTGCAGGGCATGTTGTGATGTGATATGGTCAAGACATGATGTGATATACGTTATTGTATTAGATGATCGTGTTTTGTAAAAGTTATCGGCAACTGGCAGGAGCTTTATGGTTGTTGCTTTATTGTACGAAATGCAATCGCCATGTAATTGTTTTACTTTATCACTTTGCGTTAGCGATAGTTGTTGAAGAAATAGTTGGCGAGACGACAACAACGCTCCACGTGATGATCAGGTGCGATAAGCTCTACGTTCACATACAACAGGTGCAAGACAGTTTTTGCACGTGCGGAATACTTGGGTTAAACTTGACGAGCCTAGCACGTACAGACATGGCCTCGGAACACTGAGACCGAAAGGTCGAACGTGAATCATATAGTATATATGATCAACATAGAGACGTTCACCATTGAAAACTACTCCATCTCACGTGATGATCGGACATGGTTTAGTTAATATGGATCATGTGATCATTTAGATGACTCGAAGGATGTCTATCTAAGTGGGAGTTCTTAATTAATATGATTAATTGAACTTAATTTATCATGAACATTGTCGTGATAGTATTTGCATATCTATGTTGTAGATCAATAGCTCGCATATAGCTCCCCTGTTTTATTTTTGATATGTTCCTAGAGAAAACTAAGTGGAAAGATGATAGTAGCAATGATGCGGACTGGGTGCTGCTACCTCTTGAGCACTGCGTTGGTTTCCCTTGAAGAGGAAAGGGTGATGCAGGAAAGTAGCATAACTATTTCCCTCGGTTTTTGAGAACCAAGGTATCAATCCAGTAGGAGGCCACACCCAAGTCCCTCGTACCTACACAAACAAATAAGAACCTTGCAACCAACGCGATAAAGGGGTTGTCAATCCCTTCACGGCCACTTGCAAAAGTGAGATCTGATAGAGATGATAAGATAATATTTTTGGTATTTTTATGATAAAGATTAAAAGTAAAGATTGCAAAACGAACGGTGAAAGAAATAGCTAGTTGACGGAAGATTAATATGATGGAAAATAGACCCAGGGGCCATAGGTTTCACTAGTGGCTTCTCTTAAGATAACATAAGTATTACGGTGGATGAACAAATTACTGTCGAGAAATTGATAGCAAAGTGCATAATTATGAGAATATCTAGGCATGATCATGTATATAGGCATCACGTCCGCAACAAGTAGACCGACTCCTGCCTGCATCTACTACTATTACTCCACACATCGAGCGCTATCCAGCATGCATCTAGAGTACTAAGTTCATAAGAACAGAGTAACGCATTAGGTAAGATGACATGATGTAGTGGGATAAACTCATGCAATATGATATAAACCCCATCTTTTTATCCTCGATGGCAACAATACAATACGTGTCGTTTCCCCTACTGTCACTGGGATCGAGCACCGCATGATTGAACCCAAAGCTAAGCACTTCTTCCATTGCAAGAAAGATCAATCTAGTAGGCCAAACCAAACTGATAATTCGAAGAGACTTGCAAAGATAACCAATCATACATAAAAGAATTCAGAGAAGATTCAAATATTGTTAATAGATAATCTTGATCATAAACCCACAATTCATCGGATCTCGACAAACACACCACAAAAAGAGTTACATCAAATAGATCTCCAAGAAGATTGAGGAGAAATTTGTATTGAGATCCGAAGAGAGAGAAGAAGCCAACTAGCTAATAACTATGGACCCGAAGGTCTGTGGTAAACTACTCACACATCATCGAAGAGGCTATGGTGTTGATGTAGAAGCCCTCCGTGACCGATGCCCCCTCCGGCAGAGCGCCGGAAAAGGCCCCAAGATGGGATCTCACGGGTACAGAAGGTTGCGGTTGTGGAATTAGGTTTTCATGGTGCCCCCCGATGGTTTGGGGGTACGTAGGTATATATAGGAGGAAGAAGTAGGTCAGTGGAGCCACGTGAGGCCCACAAGGGTGGAGGGCGCGCTTAGGGGGGTAGGTGTGTCCCCCTTCCTGATGGACTCCTCGTTGATTGCTTGGCGTCCACTCCAAGTCCTCTGGAACACGTTCGTTACAAAAATGACGCTCCCGAAGGTTTCATTCCGTTTGGACTCCGTTTGATATTCCTTTTCTGCGAAACACTGAAATAGGCAAAAAACAGCAATTTGCACTGGGCCTTGGGTTAATAGGTTAGTCCCAAAAATAATATAAAAGTGTATAAATAAGCCCATTAAACATCCAAAACAGAATATATAATAGCATGGAGGAATCAAAAATTATAGATACGTTGGAGATGTATCAAGCATCCCCAAGCTTAATTCCTGCTCGTCCTCGAGTAGGTAAATGATAAAAACAGAATTTTTGATGTGGAATGCCACTTAGCATATTCTTCAATGTATTCCTCTTTATTGTGGCATGAATGTTCACATCCGAAAGATTCAAGATAAAAGTTTAATATTGGCATAAAAATAATAATACTTAAAGCATACTAAGAAAGCAATTATGTCTTCTCAAAATAACATAGCCAAAGAAAGCTCATCCCTACAAAATCATATAGTTTCGTCATGCTTCATTTTTGTCACACAAGATGCTCTCATCTTGCACAACCCCGATGACAAGCCAAGCAATTGTTTCATACTTTAGTAATCTCAAACATTTTCAACTTTCACGCAATACATGAGCGTGAGCCATGGATATAGCACTATGGGTGGAATAGAAGACGATGATGGGGGTTGTGTGGAGAAGACAAAAAAGGAGAAAGTCTCACATTGACGCGGCTAATCAATGGGCTAGGGAGATGCCCATCAATTGATGTCAATGCAAGGAGTAGGGATTGCCATGCAACTGATACACTAGAGCTATAAATGTATGAAAGTTCAACAAAAGAAACTAAGTGGGTGTGCATCCAACTTGCTTACTCATGAAGACCTAGGGCATTTGAGGAAGCCCATCATTGGAATATACAAGCCAAGTTATATAATAAAAAATTCCCGCTAGTATATGAGAGTGACCAAACAAGAGACTCTCTATCATAAAGATGATGGTGCTACTTTGAAGCACAAGTGTGGAAAAAGGATAGTAGCATTGTCCCCTTTTTTTGGCCTTTTTTTATTTGGCCTTTCTCTTTTTTGGGGCCAAAGCTCTATTAATGATGATCATCACACTTCTATTTATTTACAACTCAATGATTACAACTCGATACTAGAACAAAGTATGACCCTATATGAATGCCTCCGGCGGTGTACCGGGAAGGGCAATGAATCAAGAGTGACATGTATGAAATAATATGCATGGTGGCTTTGCCACAAATACGATGTCAACTACATGATCATGCAAGGCAATATGACAATGACGATGCGTGTCATAATAAATGGAACGGTGGAAAGTTGCATGGCAGCATATCTCGGAATGGCTATGAAAATGCCATATAGGTAGGTATGGTGGCTGTTTTGAGGAACATATAAGGAGGTTTATGTGTGATAGAGCATATTGTATCACGGGGTTTGGATGCACCGGCGAAGTTTGCACCAACTCTCAAGGTGAGAAAGGGCAATGCACGGTACCGAAGAGGCTATCAATGATGGAAGCTTGAGAGTGCGTATAATCCATGGACTCAACATTAGTCATAAAGAACTCACATACTTATTGCAAAAATCTACAAGTCATCAAAAACTAAGCACTACGTGCATGCTCCTAGGGGGATATATTGGTAGGAAAAGACCATCGCTCGTCCCCGACCGCCACTCATAAGGATGACAATCAAAGAACACCTCATGTTTCAAATTTGTCACACAACGTTTACCATACGTGCATGCTACGGGACTTGCAAACTTCAACACAAGTATTTCTCAAATTCACCACTACTCAACTAGCACAACTTTAATATTACCACCTTTATATCTCAAAACAACTATCAAGTATCAAAGTTCTCTTAGTATTCAAAGCACTTAGAAGTTTTTATCTTGGATGCCTATCATATTAGGACTAATTTTATAACCAAAGCAAATTACCATGCTGTTCTAAAGGACTCTCAAAATAATATAAATGAAGCATGAGAGATCAATAATTTCTATAAAATATAACCACCACCGTTCTCTAAAAGATATAAGTGAAGCGCTAGCGCAAAATTGTTTAGCTCAAAAGATATAAGTGAAGCACATAGAGTATTCTAATAAATTCTGAATAATGTGTGTCTCTCTCAAAAGGTGTGTACATCAAATATGATTGTGGTGAACTAAAAACCAAATACTCAAATCATACAAGACGCTCCAAGCAAAACACATATCATGTGGTGAATAAAAATATAGCTCCAACTAAAGTTACTGATGGACGAAGACAAAAGAGGGGATGCCTTCCGGGGCATCCCCAAGCTTAGGCTTTTTGGGTTCTCCTTAGATTTTACCTTGGGGTGCCTTGGGTATCCACAAGCTTAGGCTCTTGCCACTCCTTGTTTCATAATCCATCAAATCTTTAACCAAAACTTGAAAACTTCACAACACAAAACTTAACAGAAAATCTCGTGAGCTCCGTTAGCGAAAGAAAACAAAACACCACTTCAGGGTACTGTAATGAATTCATTCTTTATTTATGTTAAACCTACAGTATTCCAACTTTTCTATGGTTCATAAACTCCATTACTAGCCATAGATTCATCAAAATAAGCAAACAACACACCAAAAACAGAATCTGTCAAAAACAGAACGGTCTGTAGTAATCTGTAACTAACGCAAACTTATGTAACTCCAAAAATTCTAAAATAACATTCCGGACGTGAGGAATTTATATATTAATCATATGCAAAAAGAATCAACTAAATAGCACTCTCCAGTAAAAATTTGTAGCTAATCTCTTGAGCGCTAAAGTTTCTGTTTTTTCAGCAAGATCGCAAAGACTTTCCCCAAGTCTTCCCAAAGGTTCTACTTGGCACAAACACTAATTAAAACACAAAACCACATCTAAACAGAAGCTATATGGATTATTTATTCCTAAACAGAACCAAAAAAGCAAAAAACTAAAATAAGATTGGGTTGCCTCCCAACAAGCGCTATCGTTTAACGCCCCTAGCTAGGCATAAAGCCAAGGATAGATCTAGGTATTGCCATCTTTGGTAGGCAATCCATAAGTGGCTCTCATGATAGATTCATAAGGTAATTTTATTTTCTTTATAGGAAAGTGTTCCCATGTCTTTCCTTAATGGAAATTGGAATATAATATTTTCTTCCTTCATATCAATAATTGCACCAATCGTTCTAAGGAAAGGTCTACCAAGAATAATAGGACATGAAGGATTGCAATCTATATCAAGAACAATGAAATCTATGGGCACATAATTCCTATTTGCAACAATAAGAACATTATTAATTCTTCCCGTAGGTTTCTTAATGGTGTAATCCGCAAGGTGCAAGTTTAAAGAACAATCATCAAATTCATGGAACCTAGCAAATCACACAAAGTTTTTGGAATTGTGGAAACACTAGCACCCAAATCACACAAAGAATAGCATTCATGATCCTTAATTTCAATTTTAATAGTAGGTTCCTGTCGGCGTTTTGGGAACGGGGGTCCCCAGACTTGCCTGCTTGCGGCCCACGACGTGGCTATGCTAGCAGGCCTGTACGACCCATCTTCATCAACAAGGCATTCAAGACCCTCGCGAGGCGGACGACGCAAGACCTCCTCAGGAGCGGCCTCGCTAGGCAGACTCACGAGGAGCGGAGAGATCAAGGCAAGGCAAACCTCACGAGGCTCTTGTGACGTGAGCCATGACGATCGACACCAGGCAGGCGCCAGCGCGCGCAACGTCCTTGTTTCCTCTTTGGTGCTAAGGAGGCAGGCGCAGGCGCGGAGTACCGAGGCATCAAGCAAAGGTTTCCATATCGGTGCAGCAAGACCAGGACCCGAAGGACGGCAAGACGGAGGTCACCGTGGAGCCCAAGGCAGCATCCCCACCAGAGACTTTTGCAGGCGAAGACCACTTTTGTCAGGATAAGTTGTACTAGCTGTCCCCTTTCAAATTGGCCGTTGTTGGCTCCCTTCCCGCTCAATATTTGGGGAGAGGACCAGGGCCTATATAAGTAGAGCTAGCCACCACCGTAGGGGATAACTCAATCAGAGGCATCTCACCCACACAAGCTCTCCAAGCACAAGGACACCTCAACTTCACGAGGTTGTTCTTCCCCTTATACTGTTCTTCATCAGCCCAAGAGGCAATCCACCACCACCACACTGGAGTAGGGTATTACACCATGATGGTGGCCCGAACCAGTATAAATCTTGTGTCTTTGTGTTGCGAGTTCGTCGAGTTCGTCCGCGAGATCTTAGAGAGCTAGGGCGTACATCGGTAGGGAGGAAATCTTTGCACGCACCCCAGTGTTCGAACCTTAAGGGTTTTTGCCGGAACCCGTGATCCGACATTTGGCGCGCCAGGTAGGGGTGCGCCGTAGCTTCTCTTCCGTCGATCTGTGCTCCGATGCCACCGCGCTCCGCCCGCATGGCAAGCGCCCCTCCACCGACTCTGAGGCCAGCGTTGACGACGGGGCCAGGGGGCTCTAAGCCCTGGCCCCCGCCCTGTGGCGGGTGCGGTGGCCACCCAAATTCAAGCCGGAGATGTCGCCGCGCTATGACGGCATGACGGACCCGTCGGCTTTCCTGCTGGCATACAAGGAGGCCATCCTTGAGGCTGGGGTGATGACAAGGTCATGGCCAACTGGCTTCCCATGGCCCTCGTCGGCGAGCCACGCGCCTGGCTGCTCAACCTTCCCGGATCCACGGTGGCGTCTTGGGAGGAGCTGCGCGACCTCTTCACTGCGCGCTACGTGGCACCGGCGCACCACGCAGTCGCGGCTCTGCTAGGTGGCGCCGCCTTCAGATCGCCACATCAAGCCGTTCCTCCGCCCGATCGGTGCCACTTCCAAGCGCTCGGGGGCTCGGCCCGGCTAGGCTGCGCTTGAGGCCGACCTCACCTTCAGCTCAGAAGACCACCCCGTCACCACCGCCGGCTGGGGCATGCTTCCGATGCTCTGCACACCCACTATCTGCAACGTGGCCGTCACCAAGACCCTCGTCAATGGCAGCGCTGGCCTCAACTTGCTCTCCGTGGAAGCTTTCAGCCTCCTTCATGTGCCACTCGAGCGGCTTAGTCTTAGCAAGCCTTTCTCAGGAGTTGGTGGCGGTGCTTCCCACTCCCTGGGGAAGATCCGCCTTCCCGTCACCTTCGGCACGCGCGACAACTACCGTACCGAGCTGGTCGACTTCGACATCGCCCGCATCGCCCTCCCGTACAAGGCCATCCTCGGGTACCCGGCTCTGGCCCAGTTCATGGCGGCGACTCATCCGGACTACAACCTCATGAAGATGCCTGGAAGAAAAGGTGTCCTCACCGTCAAGGGGGACACCAAGGAGGCCGTGACTGCGCTCAAATTCGCCTTCAAGGCCGCTGCAGCGACGTAGCCCGTCGGCGCCGGTGCCCCTGAGGTCAAGGAGGCTGCGCTAACCAAGAAGAAGCAGTTGTTCACCAAAGACAAGGCAGAAACCAAGCAGGTGCCGGTCGACGAGGACGGGTCCTCAGGATCCAGCTTCACCATAGGTGCCGGCCTCGACCCGAGCCAAGAGGAAGCGTTGGTAAAATTCTTGCGTGCAAACAAGAATATGCTGGCGTGGGAGCCCAACCAGCTGGTGGGGGTCCTGAGAGAGGTGATTCAGCATCACTTAAGGGTATGCCCCAATGTGCGCCCTGTCAAGCAACGGGCGAGACAGCAATCCATGAAGAAACAAGCCTTCATCGTCCAGGAGACCCGCAAGTTGGTGGCAGCCGGTGCCATCCGCGAGGTTCGGTACCCCGAATGGCTGGCGAACCCCGTCGTAGTGCCGAAGAAAGGCGGAAAGGAGCGAATGTGCGTCGACTTCACCAATCTCAACAAGGCATGCCCGCAAGACCCGTTCCCTCTCCCACGCATCGACCAGATCATCGACTCCACCGCCGAGTGCGACCTACTGTGCTTCTTGGATGCGTTCTCAGGGTATCACCAAATCAAGATGGCGGTGAAAGATGTGGAGAAGACAGCCTTCCTGACTCCGTGTGGGGTGTACTGCTACACCTGCATGCCCTTCGGACTGCGCAACGCAGACGCGACCTTTCAGCGGCTCATGCACATCGCCTTAGGGCGGCAGCTCGGGAGAAACAGAGAGGCCTACGTCGGCGACATTGTGGTGAAGTCTCGGGAGGCGGGAACCTTGATCCAAGACCAGGAAGAGACCTTCACGAGCCTGCGCCAGGTGAACTTGTGACTAAACCCGGAGAAGTGTGTGTTCGGTGTCCCTTCCAGCAAGCTGCTTGGGTTCCTCGTGTCCCACCAAGGGATGGAGGCAAACCCAGAGAAGATAAAGGCCATCGAGGACATGATCCCACCACAAACCCTCAAGGAAATGGAGAAGTTGGCTGGTCGGGTAACCGCGTTGGGACGTTTCATCTCCAAGTTGGGGGAGCGCGCCCTACCCTTCTTCAAGCTGATGAAGAAGAAAGGCCCATTCGAGTGGACCCCGGAGGCCAACCAAGCTTTTCAAGGCCTCAAGAGATACCTGACCAGCCCCCCGGTGATGGTAGCGCCAAGGCCACTCGAGCCTCTTGTTCTCTATCTTGCCGCCACCCCGTACTCCTCTAGCGCGGCGCTGGTGGCGGTTTAAGAGGAGAACCAAGCCAAGGGCGCTCCGCACCAGGCTACACCGCCGGCCGAGAAGGCGCGAGATCAGGAAGGCGCAGCAAGAGCCGTGGCGGCGCCAACAGAAGTCCAAGCTCGGAAGGACGATGTCACAGAGACCCCTGCAAGCGACCATGCACAAGGAGTTCCACCACCTCAGGAGACGTCCTGGCCTCCACAAGACACAAGCGTCACCAACGCGCCAGCCCTTGTTGAGCACCTGGTGCATTTTGTCAGCACGGTGTTGTGGGACACAAGGGCACGATACTCCATGCCTCAGAAGCTCCTACTCGCACTCTTGGTGGCCTCGCGCAAGTTGCGGCACTACTTCCAGGGCCACCCCATCAAGGTCGTCTCAGCCTACCCATTGGAGAGAGTGCTCAGGAGCCCAAACTTTGCGGGACGGGTAGCTGAGTGGAACATCGAGCTGCAAGCATTCCAGTTGGAGTTCAGCACTACCCGGGTCATCAAGGGAGCCGCGCTCACTGATTTTGTGGCGGAATGGACGGATGCCCCGGCACTTGAAGTAGGCGAAGACCGGTCCACCTCACCAGGAAGCGAGGTGCCGGACGGTTGAGTCATGTATTTCGATGGCGCCTTCGCACATCACGGCGCGGGGGCTAGAGCAGTACTCATCTCGCCCACTAAGGACAAGCTCTACTACCCCGTGCAGCTCTGCTTTCAACAAGGCGAGAATGTATCCAACAACATCGCAGAATACGAAGGCCTCATAGCTGACCTGAAGGCCGCGACAGCTCTAGGGGTGAAGCGCCTCACCGTTCGGGGTGAGGGAGTCCTGGATTAGGGGGTATCCAGACAGCCGGACTATTTCCTTTGGCCGAACTACTGGACTATGAAGATACAAGATTGAAGACTTCGTCCCGTGTCCAGATGGGACTCTCCTTGGCGTGGAAGGCAAGCTTGGCAATATGGATATGTAGATCTTCTTCCTTGTAACCGACTCTATGTAATCCTAGCCCCCTCCGGTGTCTATATAAACCGGAGGGTTTAGTCCGTACGACCAATAACAACAATCATACCATAGGCTAGCTTCTAGGGTTTAGCCTCTTTGATCTCGTGGTAGATCAACTCTTGTAATACTCATATCATCAAGGTCAATCAAGCAGGAGTAGGGTTTTACCTCCATCGAGAGGGCCCGAACCTGGGTAAAAACATCGTTTCCCCCGTCTCCTGTTACAATCCGCCTAGACACACAGTTCAGGACCCCCTACCCGAGATCCGTCAGTTTTCACACCGACATTGGTGCTTTCATTGAGAGTTCCTCTGTGTCGTCGTCGTTAGGCTTGATAGCTCCTTCGATCATCGATAGCGATGCAGTCTAGGGTGAGATTTTTCTCCCAGGACAGATTTTTGTATTCGGCGGCTTCGCACTGCGGGCCAACTCGCTTGGCCATCTGGAGCAGATTGAGAGTTACGCCCTTGGCCACCAGGTCAGGTTTGGAAGCTTAAACTACACAGCCGACATCCGCGGAGACTTGATCTTCGACGGATTCGAGCCCCTGCCGAGTGCGCCGCACGGTCACGATGAGCATGATTTAGCTCTTCCATCGGACAGTGTTCAGGAGGTCGCACCGGCAACCGCTCCGACCCTCAATTCGAAGCCAATTGCGCCATCCATAGACGGGTGGATAGACCCCGCCACGGAGGCCGCATTCTCAGCGACGACCGAGCCAAATACCAACCTTACCCTTCATGAGAGCCGTGACGCCAAACTGACAGATGCTTCCCCGGCCACGGACTCCAAACCGCCTGCGCCCGTGCCTATCGAATCCGACTGGGCGCCAATCATGGAGTTCACCTCCGCGGATATCTTTCAGCACTCGCCCTTCGGTGACATACTGAACTCATTAAGGTCTCTCTCCTTGTCAGGAGAGTCCTGGCCGAACTATGCCTGGCAGGATTGGGATGCGGATGACGAAGAAATTCGCCGCCCACCCACCACCCATTTAGTAGCCACTGTCGATGATTTGACTGACATGCTCGACTTCGACTCCGAAGACATCGACTGTATGGACGACGATGCAGGAGACGAACAGGAACCACTACCCACAGGGCATTGGACAGCCACCTCATCATGTGATATATATATATATATATATATATATATATATATATATATATATATATATATATATATATATATATATATATATATGGTGGATACACCCAAAGAAGGCAATGGCAACGGGACAGCGGAGGATGACCCCTCCAAGAAGCAACCCAAGCGCCGACGTCAGCGGCGCCGCTCTAAGTCTCGTCAAGGCAAAAGCGGTGATACCGGCATAGGAGATAATAGCACCCCGGACAGTGCCGAAGTTGACGACAATCCCCTCCAGCAAGATTTAGAGCAGGAGGATGGAGAAGCCAGCCCTCCTGAGAGAGCGGCAGATGGAGAGGCGGAGGATGATAATTACATGCCTCCCTCCGAAGACGAGGCAAACCTCGACGATGACGAACTTGTCGTGCCTGAGGATCCCGTCGAGCAAGAGCGCTTCAAGCACCGGCTTATAGCCACGGCAAATAGCCTTAAGAAAAAGCAACAACAACTTCGAGCTGATCAAGATTTGCTAGCTGACAGATGGACTGAAGTTCTTGCATCCGAGGAATATGAACTCGAACGCCCCTCCAAGAGTTACCCAAAGCGCAGGCTGCTACCCCGACTGGAGGAGGAAGCATTGAAACCTACATCTCCAGCATATGACGCGGCTGATCGGCCACCTCATGGCCGCGACAAAGTGGCATTTCAGCTAAAGGCCCAGCCCGCACCCCGGCGCCACTCAGATAAAAATGTCAAGGCACGAGTGAGGGAGTCCTGGATTAGGGGGTGTCCGGATGGCCGGACTATACCTTCCGCCGGACTCCTGGACTATGAAGATACAAGATTGAAGACTTCGTCCCGTGTCTGGATGGGACTTTCCTTGGCGTGGAAGGCAAGCTAGGCGATGCGGATATTTAGATCTCCTACCATTGTAACCGACTTTGTGTAACCCTAACCCTCTCCGGTGTCTATATAAACCGGAGGGTTTTAGTCCGTAGGACAACATACAACAATCATACCATAGGCTAGCTTCTAGGGTTGAGCCTCCTTGATCTCGTGGTAGATCTACTCTTGTACTACCCGTATCATCAATATTAATCAAGCATGACGTAGGGTTTTACCTCCATCAAGAGGGCCCGAACCTGGGTAAAACTTCGTGTCCCTTGTCTCCTGTTACCATTCGCCTAGACGCACAGTTCCGGACCCCCTACCCGAGATCCGCCGGTTTTGACACCGACAATGGTGCTTTCATTGAGAGTTCCTCTGTGTCGTCGCTTTTAGGCCCGATGGCTCCTCCGATCATCAATGACAATGCAGTCCAGGGTGAGACTTTTCTCCCCGGAGCAGATCGAATGCTATGCCCCTGGCCATCAGGTCAGGTTTGGAAGTTTAAACTACATGGCTGACGTCCGCGGGGACTTGATCTTCGACGGATTCGAGCCACAGCCGAGCACGCCACACTGTCACGATGGGCATGATCTAGCTTTGCCGCCGAACAGTGCCCTGGAGGCCGCACACGCATCGGTTCCGACCCTCGATTTGGAACCAACTGCGCCGATCGGGGATGAGTGGTTAGACGCCGCCTCAGGGGCTGTGGTCCCAACGGCGATCGAGCCGAACACCAGCCCCGCACCCCACAAGGCCCATGACTCCGAGGGGCCGGACTCCTCTCCGGACTCCGAGCCCTCCGCGCCCCTGCCGATCGAATCCGATTAGGCGCCGATCATGGAGTTCACCTCCACAGACATCTTTCAGCACTCGCCCTTCGGCGACATTCTGAAGTCACTAAAGTCTCTCTCTTTATCAGGAGAGCCCTGGCCGGACTACGGTCAGCAAGGTTGGGATAGGACGATGAAGGAATTCAAAGCGCACCCACCACCCACTTCATAGCCACTGTCGATGATTTAACCGACATGCTCGACTTCGACTCCGAAGACATCGATGGTATGGACGCCGATGCAGGAGACGATCAAGAACCAGCACCTATGGTGCACTGGAAAGCCACCTCGTCATATGACATATACATGGTGGATACCCCAAAAGAAGGATATGCGGATGGAACGGCGCGGGATGACCCCTCTAAAAAACAGCCTAAGCGTCGGCGTCAGCGACGCCGCTCTAAATCCCGCCAAAGCAAAAACGGTGATTCCGGCACGGGAGATAATAATACTCTACATAGCGCCGAAGAACACCCCCTCCAGCAAGATTCAACATAGGAGGATTGAGAAGCCAGCCCTCATGAGAGAGCGGCAGACAGAGAGGTTGAGGATGATAATTATATGCCTCCCTCCGAAGACGAGGCAAGCCTCGACGACGACGAATTCGTCGTGCCAAAGGATCCCGTCGAACAAGAGCATTTTAAACGCAGGCTTATGGCCACGGCAAGTAGCTTCAAGAAAAAGCAGCAACAGCTTAGAGCTAATCAAGATTTGCTAGATGACAGATGGACTGAAGTCCTCGCGGCCGAAGAGTATGAACTCGAACGCCCCTCCAAGAGCTACCCAAAGCGCAGGTTGCTACCCCAATTAGAGAAGGAAGCACCTAATCCTACATCACCAGCGCATGATACGGCCGATCGGCCACCTTGTGGTCGTGACAGAGAGGCCTCTCAGCCCTCCACTCAAGCCGCGCCCTGGCGCCGCTCAAAACATACTAAGGCACGGGAAAATGCGCTAGACCTGCGAGACATACTGGAGGACAAGGCGAGGCAAACAAGATCGATCTACGGATCGCGTGGGCGCCCCACGGCACATGACGGTGATCGTCACTCTGGATATAATAAATCCGTCTGGGCCGAACACAATAGACAAAGCTCGTTCGAGCTACATCGTGATATCGACCAATACAGAGGCGCCGCACACCCACTATGCTTCACAGATGAAGTAATGGATCATAAAATCCCTGAGGGTTTCAAACCCGTGAACATCGAATCATATGATGGCACAACAGATCCTACGGTATGGATCGAGGATTATCTCCTTCATATCCACATGGCCCGCGGCGATGATCTACATGCCATCAAATACCTCCCACTCAAACTTAAGGGACCAGCTCGGCATTGGCTTAACAGCTTGCCGGCAGAATCAATCAATTCTTGGGAGGACCTGGAGGCCGCATTCCTCGACAATTTCCAGGGTACCTATGTGCGACCACCGGACGCCGATGACCTAAGCCACATAATTCAGTAGCCAGAGGAATCGACCAGGCAATTCTGGACACGGTTCCTAACAAAGAAAAACCAAATAGTCGATTGTCCGGACGCAGAGGCCCTAGCAGCCCTCAAGCATAATATCCGCGACGAGTGGCTTGCCCGGAACCTTGGACAGGAAAAGCCGAAGTCTATGGCAGCCCTCACGACACTCATGACCCGCTTTTGCGCGGGAGAAGGTAGCTGGCTAGCTCGTAGCAATAACTTGACCAAGAACCTTGGTAACTCGGACTCCAAGGACAAAAGTGGCAGGTCACGTCGGAACAAGCAAAAGCGTCGCGTTAACAGCGACAGCAACAAGATACGGCAGTCAATGCCGGATTCAGAGGCTACAAATCCGGTCAGCGGAAAAAGCCATTCAAAAGAAATATTCAGAGCCCGTCCAGTTTGGACCGAATACTCGACCGCTTGTGCCAGATACATGGCACCCCCAAAAAGCCCGCCAATCACACCAACAGGGATTGTTGGGTGTTCAAGCAGTCAGACAAGTTAAATGCCAAAAATAGAGACAAGGGGCTGCGTAGCGACGACGAGGAGGAGCCCAGGCCGCCGAACAACAGTGGACAGAAGGGTTTTCCCCCACAAGTGCGGACGGTGAACATGATATACGCAACCCACATCCCCAAGAGGGAGCGGAAGCGTGCGTTACGGGACGTATACGCGATAGAGCCAGTCGCCCCAAAGTTCAACCCATGGTCCTCCTGCCCGATCACTTTTGATCGAAGGGACCACCCCACTAGAGTCCGTCATGGCGGGTTCGCCGCATTGGTTCTAGACCCAATTATTGACGGATTTCATCTCACAAGAGTCCTTATGGACGGCGGCAGCAGCCTGAACCTGCTTTACCAGGATACAGTGCAGAAAATGGGCATAGATCCCTCGAGGATTAAGCCCAGCAAAACAACCTTTAAAGGCGTCATACCAGGTGTAGAGGCCAACTGTACAGGCTCAGTCACACTTGAAGTGGTCTTTGGATCTCCGGATAACTTCCGAAGCGAGGAGTTAATCTTCGACATAGTCCCGTTCTGCAGTGGCTATCACGCACTGCTCGGGCGAACCGCATTTGCAAAGTTCAATACGGTACCGCACTACGCATACCTTAAGCTCAAGATGCCAGGCCCTCGAGGAGTAATCACGGTCAATGGAAACACCGAACGCTTCCTCCGAACGGAGGAGCACACGGCGGCCCTCGCAGCGGAAGTACAAAGCAACCTCTCTAGGCAGTTCTCCAGTCCGGCCGTTAAAAGGCCGGACACTGTCAAGCGCGCCCGGAGTAACCTACAACAAGACCGCTAGGCACGTTCTGAGAAGGCGTAGCAATGCGGCCCCAACCCCAGCCCTCGCGAAATAACGAAACCAGTGCTTCGCATACATAACTACGCTCTCGAAATACCATGGGCACAGGGGGCGGGGCACCATCATGGCACGCCCAAAACACGGCTTAAACCGTACTAGGGGCTGCCGAATTCTTTTTTTAATTTTCTCCTACTTTCAAGACTCCATACTTCCGACCACCTGATCGGCAATTCAACTGCCGCACAAACGATGCAAGAACCAGGGAAGCAGACAAGCCATGCCGCATTATGGAACTCCCAGGTGGTCTCTATCACGAGCAGTATACCTGTTTTGCATACAATTCCATGGTCTGCCCCTGAACCGGACATGTTAAATAGTCCAACCTTTTGCTTATCGCGCTATTTGTATCGTTCTGCTTTGATCGCAGCCTTTTTAAACAATGCATAGTCTTTATCTATTTTTGCATTCAAGGTTGGAAAAAGCGGTAGGCGTAAGCGAGGCGGTTGGCCTTTGCCTAGTGCCTAGGCGGCGCTTAGGCGCCCTAGGCGCAGCCTAGGCGGTCATATAATTTTTACTATCAGGGTATATATGTGGTTTGTATTTGTGTATTTTGTTAATTCAGGGAATATAAGTATGTTAACTACTAGCTACTATGATTGCAATATGGCCCTTTTGGCATATCAGTGCAATATGGCATGATTTCTTGCTTGGGTAGACAATTTCTTACTTGCTCTGCCTAGACTTCTGCTTATGCCCTAGGCGAGTCGTTTGGCCATTGCCTAGCGCCTAGGCGTGCCTAAGCGCCTCCTAGGCACTACCTTTTCCAACAGAGTTTGCATTACCTTTTTTACAAATATATGTTCATTAATGACATGCTGCACCCGTACACTGTGGTACAGCAAATACGCCAGGGGCTTTAGTACCCCCCAATATGGTGTGAGAAGTCCGAACACTTTAACAAGTGCGGCACCCCGAACTTATAGCATTATATGCATCGGCTCTGAATCATGTCTTGGGTCAATAGTTGGGTTTGCCCGGCTCCTATGTTTTGGTGCCTTACATTCCACTATATCGGCTAAGGTAGCACTAGGAGAACTACTGCAATTGTGCCCCAGTTGAGCTGGGTTGAGCACCTTAGTAGAGAAATCTAAAACTGACTGTCATGATGAAGCGAGAGACCGGTCGCTGTTCGAGAGGTTTTTCGAGTCCCTAAAGACTTATGCCGCTTAGAGCGAGGAGTCGGCTTTGTCCGACCAAAGCGTGGATAGCGCCCTGAACTCGGTCTTACGAATACTAGGGGCTTCGCCAAAATGTAAAATTATAGAGTTCTATGGCTAAGTGAGAGTGTTCAAGCATTATAGTCCGATTGCCTTGTTCGTTGTGCTGAGCGCCTCCCTTGAAGGACCCAAACATGGGAAAAAGAGCGCTCAGGTTTATCCCGAACAACCCAGCACTTGTGGCATGGGGGCAGAAGCCCACGACTGGCCATCTCTCAATTTTTGATAAACGGCCGCACAGAAAGTAATATTTTAAATACAAAAAGCATTGCTTAGCGCATATGAACAAGTTTTCAGTGCACAGGACAATACGAGCGAGTTTACTCAAAAATTACATCCATGGTACATTCATCCACCATAAGGCGGGCACCCTTCAGAACGTCCTTATAATAGTTCTCGGGATTGCGATGCTCTTTCCCCGGCGGTGGCCCGTCCTTCATAAGCTTCTCACCGTCCAGCTTGCCCCAGTGCACCTTAGCACGGGCAAGGGCCCTACGGGCACCTTCGATGCAGACGGAGCGCTTGAGGACCTCGAGCCTTGGACAAGCCTCCACCAGCTGCCGCACCAACCCGAAGTAGCTCCCAGGAAGAGCCTCTCCGGGCCACAGCCGAACTATGAGGCCCTTCATGGCCTGTTCGGCCGCCTTGTGGAGCTCGACCAGGTGCTTCAGCTGGTCGCTCAGGGGCACAGGGTGTCCGGCCTCAGCATACTGAGACCAGAACACCTTCTCCGTCGAGCTGCCCTCCTCGGCTCGGTAGAATGCGGCGGCATAGGATACGCTACTGGGAAGATCTGCGAATGCTCCTGGAGAGCTCCGGATTCGGGTAAGTAACAAGTAGCTCACTTTTACATGCTCGCTTTGCATAAAGAATGCCTTACCCGCCGCTATCTTTTTCACCGCATCCAACTCCTGGAGGGCCTTCTGGGATTCGGCCTTGGCAGACTTGGCAGTTTCGATGGCCGCCGCGAGCTCGGACGCTTGCGTCTTTGAGTCAAGCTCCAAACTTTCATGGTTTTTCATGAGAGCCTGAAGCTCTTGCCGCACCTCGCCGACCTGCGCCTCAAATTTCTCCCGCTCGATGCGCTCCGAGGCCGCTCTCTTCTCGGTCTCGGACAGCGCCTGCTTGAGGGTCGCCACCTCAGTTGTGGCCCCTGCAATAAGCAGCATAATCCTGTCATTTTTTGCAATTGCATCTTTTTATATATATTTTTCTATAAGGTATCTCTTACCTTCTTTCTCCCCGAGCTGCCGCTTGGCAAGGCCGAGCTCTTGCTCGGACCGCTCGAGGCCCTGCTTCAGGGCGCCCACCTCCGCAGTCAGTGCGGCGGTCGCTAGCAACGAAGCCTGCATACGCATATTGACTCTTTTTTGTTAGACTCCTGCGAAATTTATTAGATCCTCTATTCGGCTTTTCTTTCTGAACGCCAAACAGAGCATCAGGGGCTACTGTCTATGCGGTAATATTTTTACATATTTTTTACTTACCTCGAAGCCTGTTAGAAGGCTAGCACAAGCTTCAGTCAGTCCGCTCTTGGCGGACTGAACCTTCTGGATCACCATACTCATAATACTACGGTGCTCCTCGTCGATGGAGGCGCCCTTAAGCACCTCCAGTAGATTGTCTGGCGCCTCCGGTTGGACGGAGGCCGCCGGCTTAGTAGGCTTGCTCCTCTTAGAAGGAGGTCGCCTACCGCAGTCTGGAACCATTGAGGATTCTGGCGCGGTGTCCGGCGCAAAGCCGGACTTGGAGCCCTATGGGGTCTTGTCCCCTTTACTCCCGGAGTCCGGGAGGTCGCCTCGCGGCTCCTCCAGGACCACCTCCTCTTGGCCCGGAACTTGTTCCGACGCCACTTCGGCATCGTCCGCAGCGCGGGGGGAGGCAGCAGGCCGAACTGAATTCACGTCCGATGAATCCAGGGAGCCGCTCGACGACTCGTCGAGCCTGGCCTTGGGCGGGCTGCATAATTATATTCGACATAAGGAAAAGCTGTGCAACAAAGGGATATTATGAGTTACTCTGGTATCCGAATAGTTACGATTCTGCCGGGCGCTTGGCCCTGTGCGGCCACTCCTCTTCTCCCTCGTCGGTGTCGGTGGAGTAGTCCGGAGGGAGGGTCTTCCCCTTCTTGGGCCCTTCGGCCTCCCCTGTTGGGGCGACCTTCCTCTTCTTTCCTCCCCCGCTGGAGGGGGAGAGGTTTCTTCTTCCTCCTCCTCATCTTCACCGGAGGAGTGCGTCTCGGATTCGTCGCATGATGAATCCGACACCTCCAGATGTCGGGCACTCTTTCGAGTCCATGTGGCCTTCTTCTTGGCCTTCTTCTTCGGCACCACATAAGGTGCCGGAACCAGCAGCTTCGATAAACGAGCATTGGCTGGGTCTTCGGGCAAACGAGCCGGACAGTCGATCTGTCCGGACTTCACCTGCCAATCCTGTCAAAGTTAAGGGAGTTTAGATCCCGCATAGAGTCAAAATAGCTTACCTCGCCAGTGTGACGCTGCGTGTTGAATCCGCGGTCCTCGGAAGCGGATGCGGGATCCTCGGCGCCTTTGAATAGCACCTTCCAGACATCTTCATACGTCGTGTCGAAGAGCCTGCTCAGGGTTGGGTGCTGCGCCGGGTCGAACTCCCACAGATTGAAATCCCGTTGTTGACACGGGAGGATCCGGCGGATGAGCATGACCTGGACTACATTGACAAGCCTGAGCTTCTTGTTCACTAGGGTTTGGATGCATTTTTGCAGTCCGGTCACCTCTTCTTTGTAGCCCCACGACAGGCCCGTCTCTTTCCAAGACGTGAGCCACGTAGGGGGTCCGGACCGGAACTCAGGGGCTGCGATCCATTCCGGATCGCGCGGCTCGGTGATGTAAAACCACCCTGACTGCCACCCCTTCAGGTTCTCCACAAAGGAGCCCTCGAGCCATAGGACGTTGGCCATCTTGCCCGCCATGGCGCCTCCGCACTCCGCCTGGCTGCCTCGCACCACCTTTGGCTTGACGTTGAAGGTCTTGAGCCATAGGCCGAAATGGGGGCGGATGCAGAGGAAAGCCTCGCACACGACGATAAAATGCCGATATGTTGAGGACGAAGTTCGGGGCCAGATCATGGAAATCCAGGCCATAGTAGAACATGAGCCCCCGGACGAATGGGTGGAGAGGAAAGCCCAGTCCGCGGAGGAAGTGGGGAAGGAATACTACCCTCTCAAGGGGACTTGGGGTGGGGGGGAACTGCCCCTTTTCGGGAAGCCGGTGCGCGATGTCGTTAGACAAGTATCCAGCCTTCCTTAGTTTTTTGATGTGGCCCTCCGTGATGGAGGAGACCATCCACTTGCCTCCCGCTCCGGACATGGCTGGAGAAGGTTGAGGTGGGAAGTGCGGACTTGGGCGCTGGAGCTTGAGTGCGCGGAAGATGAATAAGCAAAGGAGGAAGAAGGCGTAGGTAAAAAGGTGGATCCTTATGCCCTTATATGGGCGGATGCGACTATGCGTCCCCACCAGCCTGGTAAAACTCGCTTGTCTCCCAAGTGCCGTGATAAATGCGCGGTTGGGTTACCCACGTCCGTATTGATGAGAATCCCGTAAATGAGGGGACGCGATCTCTGCTTTGACAAGACGTCCCAAGGAAACCGCCTCGCAAAATGCGCTGAGGTAGGGGAGTAAAAAGGATTTGAATAAAGGCTTGGCCGTAGTGTGATGTCACGCTACGGAATACGTCAGCAGATTAGATTTGTGTAAATGTTATTCTCTCTATGGCAATATGTGGAAACTTATTTTGCAGAGCCGGACACTATCCTTAGTGTTCAAAATCTTCTACGAAGTACTTGGAGGAGGAACCCGCCTTGGAATGCCGAAGACAATCTGCGCGCCGGACTCGTCGTCATTGAAGCCTGGTTCAGGGGCTACTGAGGGAGTCCTGCATTAGGGGGTGTCCGGTTGGCCGGACTATACCTTCCGCCGGACTCCTGGACTATGAAGATACAAGATTGAAGACTTCGTCCCATGTCTGGATGGGACTTTCCTTGGCGTGGAAGGCAAGCTAGACGATGCGGATATTTAGATCTCCTACCATTGTAACCGACTTTGTGTAACCCTAACCCTCTCCGGTGTCTATATAAACCGGAGGGTTTTAGTCCGTAGGATAACATACAACAATCATACCATAGGCTAACTTCTAGGGTTTAGCCTCCTTGATCTCGTGGTAGATCTACTCTTGTACTACCCATATCATCAATATTAATCAAGCAGGACGTAGGGTTTTACCTCCATCAAGAGGGCCCGAACCTGGGTAAAACTTCGTGTCCCTTGTCTCCTGTTACCATTCGCCTAGACGCACAGTTCGGGACCCCCTACCCGAGATCCGCCGGTTTTGGCACCGACAACGGGGAAATTGTTGGGAAACGTAGTAATTTCAAAAAATTTCCTACGCACACGCAAGATCATGGTGATGCATAACAACGAGAGGGGAGAGTGTTGTCTACGTACCCTCGTAGACCGAAGCGGAAGCGTTGACACAACGTAGAGGAAGTAGTCGTACGTTCTCCTCGCGATCCAACCGATCACAGCACCGTTACTCCGGCAGCTCTGAGTTCTTGGCACACGTTCAGCTCGATGACGATCCCCGGGCTCCGATCCAGCAAAGCGTCGGGGAAGAGTTCCGTCAGCACGACGGCGTGGTGACGATCTTGATGTGTTACCGACGCAGGGCTTCGCCTAAGCACTTCAACGATATGACCGAGGTGGAATTTGGTGGAAGGGGGCACCGCACACGGCTAAGGAACGATTCGTAGATCAACTTGTGTGTCTTTGGGGTGCCCCCTGCCCCTGTATATAAAGGAGCCAAGGGGGAGGGGCTGGCCGGCCAAGCCTGGCGCGCCAGGAGAGTCCTACTCCCTCTGGGAGTAGGATTCCCCCCCCCCCCAATCCTAGTTGGACTAGGATTCTCCAAGGGGGAGAGAGAGAGGGGGCGCCCACCTCTCCTAGTCCTAATAGGACTAGGGGAAGGGGGGAGGCGCGCAGCCCATGAGGGCAGCCCTCTCACCTCTCCTCCAAGGCCCATGTTGGCCCATTATGCCCCCGGGGGGTTCCGGTAACCCTCCCGGTATTCCGGTAAAATCCTGATTTCACCTGGAATGCATCCGATGTCCAAACATAGGCTTCCAATATATCATTCTTTACGTCTCGACCATTTTGAGACTCCTCGTCATGTCCGTGATCACATCCGGGACTCCGAACTCCTTCGGTACATCAAAATGCATAAACTCATAATAACTGTCATCGTAACGTTAAGCGTGCGGACCCTACGGTTCGAGAACAATGTAGACATGACCGAGACACGTCTCCGGTCAATAACCAATAGCGGGACCTGGATGCCCATATTGGCTCCTACATATTCTACGAAGATCTTTATCGGTCAGACCGCATAACAACATACGTTGTTCCCTTTGTCATCGGTATGTTACTTGGCCGAGATTCGATCGTCGGTATCCAATACCTAGTTCAATCTCGTTACTGGCAAGTCTCTTTACTCGTTCCGTAATACATCATCTCGCAACTAACTCATTGGTTGCAATGCTTGCAAGGCTTTATGTGATGTGCATTACCGAGAAGGCCCTGAGATACCTCTCCTACAATCGGAGTGACAAATCCTCATCTCGAAATATGCCAACCCAATATGTACCTTCGGAGACACCTGTACATCACCTTTATAATCACCCAGTTATGTTGTGACGTTTGGTAGCACACAAAGTGTTCCTACGGTAAACGGGAGTTGCATAATCTCATAGTTAAAGGAACATGTATAAGTCATGGATAAAAGCAATAGCAACATACTAAACGATCGGGTGCTATGCTAATGGAATGGGTCATGTCAATCAGATCATTCAACTAATGATGTGATCTCGTTAATCAAATAACAACTCTTTTGTTCATGGCTAGGAAACATAACCATCTTTGATTAATGAGCTAGTCAAGTAGAGGCATACTAGTGACACTCTGTTTGTCTATGTATTCACACATGTATTATGTTTCCAGTTAATACAATTCTAGCATGAATAATAAACATTTATCATGATATAAGGAAATAAATAATAACTTTATTATTGCCTCTAGGGCATATTTCCTTCAGTCTCCCACTTGCACTAGAGTCAATAATCTAGATTACAAAGTAATGATTCTAACACCCATGGAGTCTTGGTGCTGATCATGTTTTGCTCGTGGAAGAGGCTTAGTCAACGGGTCTGCAACATTCAGATCCGTATGTATCTTGCATATCTCTATGTCTCCCACCTGGACCAAATCCCGGATGGAGTTGAAGCGTCTTTTGATGTGTTTGGTTCTTTTGTGAAATCTGGATTCCTTTGCCAAGGCAATTGCACCAGTATTGTCACAAAAGATTTTCATTGGACCCGATACGCTAGGTACAACACCTAGATCGGATATGAACTCCTTCATCCAGACTCCTTCATTAGCTGCTTCCGAAGCGGCTATGTACTCAGCTTCACATGTAGATCCCACCACGACGCTTTGTTTAGAACTGCACCAACTGACAGCTCCACCGTTTAATGTAAATACGTATCCGGTTTGCGATTTAGAATCGTCCGGATCAGTGTCAAAGCTTGCATCGACGTAACCGTTTACGACGAGCTCTTTGTCACCTCCATAAATGAGAAACATATCCTTAGTCCTTCTCAAGTACTTAAGGATGTTCTTGACCGCTGTCCAGTGATCCACTCCTGGATTACTTTGGTACCTGCCTGCTAAACTTACAGCAAGGCACACATCAGGTCTGGTACACAACATTGCATACATGACAGAGCCTATGGCTGAAGCATAGGGAACATTTTTCATTTTCTCTCTATCTTCTGCGGTGGTCGGGCATTGAGTCTTACTCAACTTCACACCTTGTGCCACAGGCAAGAACCCTTTCTTTGCCTGATCCATTTTGAACTTTTTCAAAACTTTGTCAAGGTATGTGCTTTGTGAAAGTCCTATTAAGCGTCTTGATCTATCTCTATAGATCTTAATGCCCAATATGTAAGCAGCTTCACCGAGGTCTTTCATTGAAAAACTCTTATTCAAGTATCCCTTTATGCTATCCAGAAATTCTATATTATTTCCGATCAGCAATATGTCATCCACATATAATATCAGAAATGCTACAGAGCTCCCACTCACTTTCTTGTAAATACAGGCTTCTCCAAAAGTCTGTATAAAACCAAATGCTTTGATCACACTATCAAAGCGTTTATTCCAACTCCGAGAGGCTTGCACCAGTCCATAAATGGATCGCTGGAGCTTGCACCCTTTGTTAGCTCCCTTTGGATCGACAAAACCTTCTGGTTGCATCATATACAACTCTTCTTCCAGAAATCCATTCAGGAATGCAGTTTTGACATCCATTTGCCAAATTTCATAATCATAAAATGCGGCAACTGCTAACATGATTCGGACAGACTTAAGCATCGCTACGGGTGAGAAAGTCTCATCGTAGTCAATCCCTTGAACTTGTCGAAAACCTTTTGCAACAAGTCGAGCTTTATAGACAGTAACATTACCATCAGCGTCAGTCTTCTTCTTAAAAATCCATTTATTCTCAATTGCTTGCCGATCATCAGGCAAGTCAACCAAAGTCCACACTTTGTTTTCATACATGGATCCCATCTCAGATTTCATGGCCTCAAGCCACTTTGCGGAATCTGGGCTCGCCATCGCTTCTTCATAGTTCGTAGGTTCATCATGGTCTAGCAACATGACTTCCAAAATAGGATTACCGTACCACTTTGGTGCGGATCTTACTCTGGTTGATCTATGAAGTTCAGTAGAAACTTGATCTGAAGTTTCATGATCATTATCATTAGCTTCCTCCCTATTTGATGTAGGTGTCACAGAAACAGATTTCTGTGATGTACTACTTCTCAATAAGGGAGTAGATACTGTTATCTCATCAAGTTCTACTTTCCTCCCACTCACTTCTTTCGAGAGAAACTCCTTATCTAGAAAGTTTCCGACTTTAGCAACAAAAATTTTGCCTTCGGATCTGTGATAGAAGGTATACCCAATAGTCTCCTTTGGGTATCCTATGAAGACACATTTTTCCGATTTGGGTTCGAGCTTATCCGGTTGAAGCTTTTTCACATAAGCATCGCAGCCCCAAACTTTAAGAAACGACAACTTTGGTTTCTTGCCAAACCACAGTTCATAAGGCGTCGTCTCAACGGATTTTGATGGTGCCCTATTTAACGTGAATGCGGCCGTCTCTAAAGCATAACCCCAAAAAGATAGCGGTAAATCGGTAAGAGACATCATAGATCGCACCATATCCAGTAAAGTACGATTACGACGTTCGGACACACCATTACGTTGTGGTGTTCCGGGTGGCGTGAGTTGCGAAACTATTCCGCATTGTTTCAAATGTAGACCAAACCCGTAACTCAAATATTCTCCTCCACGATCAGATCGTAGAAACTTTATTTTCTTGTTACGATGATTTTCCACTTCACTCTGAAATTCTTTGAACTTTTCAAATGTTTCAGACTTGTGTTTCATTAAGTAGATATACCCATATCTGCTTAAATAATCAGTGAAGGTGAGAAAATAACGATATCCGCCACGAGCCTCAACATTCATTGGACCACATACATCAGTATGTATGATTTCCAATAAATCTGTTGCTCTCTCCACAGTACCGGAGAACGGTGTTTTAGTCATCTTGCCCATAAGGCACGGTTCGCAAGTGCCAAGTGATTCATAATCAAGTGACTCCAAAAGTCCATCAGTATGGAGTTTCTTCATGCGTTTTACACCGATATGACCTAAACGGCAGTGCCACAAATAAGTTGCACTATCATTATCAACTCTGCATCTTTTGGCTTCAACATTATGAATATGTGTATCACTACTATCGAGATTAAGTAAGAACAAACCATTCTTTAATGGTGCATGACCATAAAAGATATTACTCATATAAATAGAACAACCATTATTCTCTGATTTAAATGAATAACCGTCTCGCATCAAACAAGATCCAGATATAATGTTCATGCTCAACGCTGGTACTAAATAACAATTATTTAGATCTAATATTAATCCCGAAGGTAGATGTAGAGGTAGCGTGCCGACCGCGATCACATCGACTTTGGAACCATTTCCCACGCGCATCGTCACCTCGTCCTTAGCCAATCTTCGCTTAATCCGTAGCCCCTGTTTTGAGTTGCAAATATTAGCAACAGAACCAGTATCAAATACCCAGGTGCTACTGCGAGAATTAGTAAGGTACACATCAATAACATGTATATCATATATACCTTTGTTAACCTTGCCATCCTTCTTATCCGCCAAATACTTGGGGCAGTTCCGCTTCCAGTGACCAGTCTGCTTGCAATAGAAGCACTCAGTTTCAGGCTTAGGTCCAGACTTGGGTTTCTTCTCTTGATTAGCAACTTGCTTGCTGTTCTTTTTGAAGTTCCCCTTTTTCTTCCCTTTGCCCTTTTTCTTGAAACTAGTGGTTTTGTTAACCATCAACACTTGATGCTCCTTTTTGATTTCTACCTCCGCGGCTTTCAGCATCGCGAAGAGCTCGGGCATAGTTTTGGTCATCCCTTGCATATTATAGTTCATCACGAAGCTCTTGTAGCTTGGTGGCAGTGATTGGAGAATTCTGTCAATGACGCAATCATCCGGAAGATTAACTCCCAGTTGAATCAAGTGATTGTTATACCCAGTCATTCTGAGTATATGCTCACTGACAGAACCGTTCTCCTCCATTTTACAGCTATAGAACTTGTTGGAGACTTCATATCTCTCAATCCGGGCATTTGCTTGAAATATTAACTTCAACTCCTGGAACATCTCATATGCTCCATGGTGTTCAAAACGTCGTTGAAGTCCCGGTTCTAAGCCGTAAAGCATGGCACACTGAACTATAGAGTAGTCATCAGCTTTGCTTTGCCAGACGTTCACAACATCTGGCGTAGCTCTTGCACCAGGCCTGGCACCCAGCGGTGCTTCCAGGACGTAATTCTTCTGTGCAGCAATGAGGATAATCCTCAAGTTACGGACCCAGTCCGTGTAATTGCTACCATCATCTTTCAACTTTGCTTTCTCAAGGAACGCATTAAAATTCAACGGAACAACAGCACGAGCCATCTATCTACACAACATAGACAAGCAAGATACTATCAGGTACTAAGTTCATGATAAATTTAAGTTCAATTAATCATATTACTTAAGAACTCCCACTTAGATAGACATCCCTCTAATCCTCTAAGTGATCACGTGATCCAAATCGACTAAACCATGTCCGATCATCACGTGAGATGGAGTAGTTTCAGTGGTGAACATCACTATGTTGATCATATCTACTATATGATTCACGCTCGACCTTTCGGTCTCCGTGTTCCGAGGCCATATCTGTTATATGCTAGGCTCATCAAGTTAAACCTGAGTATTCCGCGTGTGCAACTGTTTTGCACCCGTTGTATCTGAACGTAGAGCCTATCACACCCGATCATCACGTGGTGTCTCAGCACGAAGAACTTTCGCAACGGTGCATACTCAGGGAGAACACTTCTTGATAATTTAGTGAGAGATCATCTTATAATGCTACCATCAATCAAAGCAAGATAAGATGCATAAAAGGATAAACATCACATGCAATCAATATAAGTGATATGATATGGCCATCATCATCTCGTGCTTGTGATGTCCATCTTCGAAGCACCGTCATGATCACCATCGTCACCGGCGCGACACCTTGATCATCATCGCAGCATCGTTGTCGTCTCGCCAATCTTATGCTTCCACGACTATCACTACCGCTTAGTAATAAAGTAAAGCATTACATCGCGATTGCATTGCATACAATAAAGCGACAACCATATGGCTCCTGCCAGTTGCCGATAACTCGGTTACAAAACATGATCATCTCATACAATAAAATTTAGCATCATGTCTTGACCATATCACATCACAACATGCCCTGCAAAAACAAGTTAGACGTCCTCTACTTTGTTGTTGCAAGTTTTACGTGGCTGCTACGGGCTTAAGCAAGAACTCATCTTACCTACGCATCAAAACCACAACGATAGTTTGTCAAATAGACTCCGTTTTAACCTTCTCAAGGACCGGGCGTAGCCACACTCGGTTCAACTAAAGTTGGAGAGACAGTCTTCCGCAAGCCATCTATGTGCAGAGCACGTCGAGGGAACCGGTCTCGCGTAAGAGTACGCGTAAGGTTGGTCCGGATCGTCTCGTCCAACAATACCGCTGAACCAAAGTATGACATGCTGGTAGGCAGTATGACTTGTATCGTCCACAACTCACTTGTGTTCTACTCGTGCAAATAACATCAAACCATAAAAACCTAGGCTCGGATGCCACTGTTGGGAAACGTAGTAATTTCCCAACAGTTTTCCTACGCACACGCAAGATCATGGTGATGCATAGCAACGAGAGGGGAGAGTGTTGTCTATGTACCCTCGTAGACCGAAGCGGAAACGTTGACACAACGTAGAGGAAGTAGTCGTACGTTCTCCTCGCGATCCAACCGATCACAGCACCGTTACTCCGGCACCTCCGAGTTCTTGGCACACGTTCAGCTCGATGACGATCCCCGGGCTCCGATCCAGCAAAGCGTCGGGGAAGAGTTCCGTCAGCACGACGGCGTGGTGACGATCTTGATGTGTTACCGGCGCAGGGCTTCGCCTAAGCACTGCAACGATATGACCGAGGTGGAATTTGGTGGAAGGGGGCACCGCACACGGCTAAGGAACGATCCGTAGATCAACTTGTGTGTCTTTGGGGTGCCCCCTGACCCTGTATATAAAGGAGCCAAGGGGGAGGGGCTGGCCGGCCAAGCCTGGCGCGCCAGGAGAGTCCTACTCCCTCTGGGAGTAGGATTCCCCCCCCCCCCCAATCCTAGTTGGACTAGGATTCTCCAAGGGGGAGAGAGAGAGAGAGAGGGGGCGACCACCTCTCCTAGTCCTAATAGGACTAGGGGAAGGGGGGAGGCACGCAGCCCATGAGGGCAGCCCTCTCACCTCTCCTCCAAGGCCCATGTTGGCCCATTATGCCCCCGGGGGGTTCCGGTAACCCTCCCGGTATTCCGGTAAAATCCTGATTTCACCTGGAATGCATCCGATGTCCAAACATAGGCTTCCAATATATCATTCTTTACGTCTCGACCATTTCGAGACTCCTCGTCATGTCCGTGATCACATCCGGGACTCCGAACTCCTTCGGTACATCAAAATGCATAAACTCATAATAACTGTCATCGTAACGTTAAGCGTGCGGACCCTACGGTTCGAGAACAATGTAGACATGACCAAGACACGTCTCCGGTCAATAACCAATAGCGGGACCTGGATGCCCATATTGGCTCCTACATATTCTACGAAGATCTTTATCGGCAGACCGCATAACAACATACGTTGTTCCCTTTGTCATCGGTATGTTACTTGCCCGAGATTCGATCGTCGGTATCCAATACCTAGTTCAATCTCGTTACTGGCAAGTCTCTTTACTCGTTCCGTAATACATCATCTCGCAACTAACTCATTGGTTGCAATGCTTGCAAGGCTTTATGTGATGTGCATTACCGAGAAGGCCCTGAGATACCTCGAGTGACAAATCCTCATCTCGAAATATGCCAACCCAATATGTACCTTCGGAGACACCTGTAGAGCACCTTTATAATCACCCAGATACGTTGTGACGTTTGGTAGCACACAAAGTGTTCCTACGGTAAACGGGAGTTGCATAATCTCATAGTTAAAGGAACATGTATAAGTCATGGATAAAAGCAATAGCAACATACTAAACGATCGGGTGCTATGCTAATGGAATGGGTCATGTCAATCAGATCATTCAACTAATGATGTGATCTCGTTAATCAAATAACAACTCTTTTGTTCATGGCTAGGAAACATAACCATCTTTGATTAATGAGCTAGTCAAGTAGAGGCATACTAGTGACACTCTGTTTGTCTATGTATTCACACATGTATTATGTTTCCAGTTAATACAATTCTAGCATGAATAATAAACATTTATCATGATATAAGGAAATAAATAATAACTTTATTATTGCCTCTAGGGCATATTTCCTTCAGAAATACGCTAGACCTGCGAGACGTATTGGGGGACAAAGCAAAACACGCAAGATCGATCTACGAATCACGAGGGCGCGCCACTACGGGAGACGATAACTATCACGCCGGATACAGTAAAAGCAAATCCGGCAGGGCCGAACACAACGGACAAGACTCATATGAGCTGCGTCGTGATATAGCCCAGTACAGAGGTGCCGCACACCCCCTATGCTTCACAGACGAAGTAATGGATCACCAAATCCCAGAGGGTTTCAAACCCGTAAATATCGAATCATACGATGGTACAACAGATCCTGCGATATGGATCGAGGACTTCCTCCTGCACATCCACATGGCCCGCGGTGACGATCTACACGCCATCAAATACCTCCCACTCAAACTCAAAGGTCCAGCTCGACATTGGCTGAACAGCTTGCCAGCAGAATCCATTGGCTGTTGGGAAGATCTAGAAGCCGCATTCCTCGACAACTTCCAGGGCACTTATGTGCGACCACTAGATGCCGATGACTTGAGCCACATAATTCAGAAGCCAGAGGAATCGGCCAGGCAATTCTGGACACGGTTCCTAACCAAGAAAAATCAAGTCGTCGACTGCCCGGATGTAGAGGCCCTAGCAGCTTTTAAGCATAACATCCGCGATGAGTGGCTCGCATGACACCTTGGCCAGGAAAAGCCGAAATCTATGGCAGCCCTCACGACACTCATGACCCGATTTTGCGCGGGAGAAGAGAGCTAGCTCTCTCGCAACAATAACATATCAAAGAACCCTGGTACTTCGGATACCAAGGATAGCAATGGCAGGTCACGTCGCAACAAACACAAGCGCCGCATCAACAGCGACAACGCCGAAGATACGACAGTCAATGCCGGATTCAGGGGCTCTAAGCCCGGTCAGCGGAAAAATCCATTCAAAAGAAGGACTCTGGGCCCATCCAGTTTGGACCGCATACTCGATCGCTCGTGTCAAATACACGGCACTACAGACAAGCCAGCCAACCACACCAACAGGGAATGTTGGGTGTTCAAGCAAGCCGGCAAGTTAAATGCCGAAACAAAGGATAAGGGGCCACATAGCGATGACGAGGAGGAGCCCCAGCCGCCGAACACCGGAGGACAGAAGAGGTTCCGCCCACAAGTGCGGACGGTGAACATGATATACACAACCCACATCCCCAAGAGGGAGCGGAAGCGTGCGCTAAGGGACTTATATGTGTTGGAGCCAGTTGCCCCAAAGTTCAACCCATGGTCCTCCTGTCCGATCACCTTCGATCGCAGGGACCACCCCGCTAGTATCCGTCATGGCGGATTTGCCGCACTGGTCCTAGACCCAATCATCGACGGATTTCACCTCACTCGAGTCCGTATGGACGGCGGCAGCAGCCTGAACCTGCTTTATCAGGACACAGTGCGCTAAATGGGTATAGACCCCTCAAGGATCAAGCCCACAAAAACGACCTTCAAAGGGGTCATACCAGGTGTAGAGGCCCATTGCACAGGCTCAGTCACACTGGAAGTGGTCTTCGGATCCCCGGATAACTTCCGAAGCGAGGAATTAATCTTCGATATAGTCCCGTTCCGCAGTGGCTATCATGCACTGCTCGGGCGAACCGCATTTGCAAGATTCAATGCGGTACCACACTATGCATACCTCAAGCTCAAGATGCCAGGACCTCGAGGGGTCATCACAGTCAATGGAAACACAGAGCACTCTCTCCGCATGGAGGAGCACACTGCGGCCCTCGCAGCAGAAGCGCAAAGCATCCTCTTAAGGCAATGAACCAGTTCGGCGATCAAACACCCGGACACCGTCAAGCGCGCCCGGAGTAATCTGCACCTGGCACGTTCCGAGCTCGCATAGCAATTCGGACCCCACCCCAGTCCCCGCCAAACAGCGAAATCCATGCCACGCATACATAATTACGCATTGAAAATACCATGGGCATAGGTGGGAGAGGGGGCACGACTACGGCATGCCCCAAAACGCGGCTCAACCACACTAGGGGCTTCTCGCTTTGTTATTTTTTCTCTCTTTCACGACTTTACTCTCTGGAAACCCTGTCTGGCAGTACGACCGCCGGACACACGATACAATAACCAAGGAGGAAGAAAGCTACGTCGCAGCATGGAACTCCCAGGTGGTCTCTGATAACAAGTGAAATACCTGCTTTAAATATCATTCCATAGCTTGCCCTTGGAGGGGACATGTCAAATAGTCCTATTTTTTGCTTATCGCACTACTTGTATAATTATGCTTCGACGCACCTTTTTGAATAAACAATGCATAGCACTAGTCTATTATCGCATTCTCTATTACTTTATATATATGTTCATTCATGACATTCAGCAGCCGTACACTCTGGTACGGCCAATACGCTAGGGGCTTAAGCGTACCCCATAATACGACATGAGAAGTCTGAACACTTTCGACAGTGCAGCACCCCGAACTTATAGCATTATATGCATCAGCTCCAAATCATGTCTTGGGTCAATAGTTGGGTTTGCCCGGCTCCCATGTTTTGGTACCTTACGTTCCGCTATATCGGCTAAGGTAGCACTGGGAGAACTACTGCGATTGTGCCCCGGTTCATCTGGGCAAGCACCTCGGTAGAGAAAGCTAAAACTGACTGTCATGATAAGGAGAGAAATGGTCGCTGTACGAGAGGTCTCGAGTCCCTAAAGACTTATGCCGCTTAGGGCGAGGAGTCGGCTTTGTCCAGCTTAGGCATGTATAGCGCCCCGAATTCGGCCTTCTGAATACTAGGGGCTTCGCCAAAATTTAAAATTGTAGACTTCTGTGGCTAAGTGAGAGTGATAAAGCATTATAGTCTAATTGCCTCGTTCGTTGCGCTGAGCACCTCCCTCGAAGGACCCAACAATGGGAAAAAGAGTGCTCAGATTTATCCCGAACACCCCAGCACTCATGGCATGGGGCAGAAGCCGACGACTGGCCATCTCTCAGATTTGATCAACAGCTACACAGAAAGTAATATTTTAAATTCAAACAAGCGTTGCATAGCGCATATGAACAAGTTTTCATAATACAGGATCACACGAGCAAGTTCATTCAAAAATTACATCCTTCGCACACTCGTCCGCCACAAGACGGACACCCTTCAGGACACCCTCATAATACATTTCAGGGTGGCGACGCTCCTTGCCCTGCGGCAGCCCCTCCTTCACCAGCTTCTCGGCGTCCATCTTGGCCCAGTGCACCTTCGCACGGTCAAAAGCCCGGCGTGCACCTTCGATGCAAACAGACCGCTTTATGACTTCCAGCCGTGGGCAGGCATCCACAAGCCTCCTCACCAGGCCGAAGTAGCTGTTGGGAAGGCAGTCGCCAGGCCACATCCAGACTATAAGGCCCCTCATGGCCTGTTCGGCCACCTTGTGCAGCTCGACCAGTTGCTTCAGCTGGTCGCTCACAGGCATCGGATGTTCGGTCCCAGTATACTGAGACCAGAAGAACTTCTCCGTCGAGCTTCCCTCCTCGGCCTGGTAATACTTTGCGGCATCCGACACGCTGCGGTGCAAATCTGCGAATGCTCCTGGAGAGCTCCGGACTCGGGTAAGTAACAAGTAATTTACTTTCACATGCTTGCTTTGCATAATGAATGCCTTACCCGCCGCTATCTTCTTCATCGCCTCAGTTTCCTGGAGGGCCTTTTGGGCTTCAGCCTTGGCATGCTTTGTGCTCTCGAGGGCCACGACAAGCTCGGACTCTCGCGTCTTCGAGTCAAGCTCCAAAGTCTCGTGCTTCTTCACAAGAGCCTGGAGCTCTTGCTGCACCTCGTCCACCCGTGCCTCTTGTTTCTCCCGCTCGGTGTGCTCCTTGGCCGCTTTGTTTTCGGCCTCGGACAGCACTTGCTTCAGGGTCGCCACTTCGGTCGTGGCCCCTGGCACATTCATGATGATCCTATCATTTTGCAACCACATCTTTTTTTATATACATATAGACAAGTATTACTTACCTCTGTTCTCCTCGTGCTGCCTCCTGCCAAGGCCGAGCTCTTTGTCGGACCGCTCGAGGTTCTGCTTCAGTGCGGCGACCTTCGCAGTTAGTGCGGCAGAGGTCAGCAACGAAGCCTGCATAGGCATATAGACATACTTGTATTAGACTCATGCAGATATTATTTGATCCTCTATTCGGCTTTTCTTTGTGAACACCAAACAGAGCGTCAGGGGCTACTGTCTATGCGGTAATATTTTCCTATTCTTTTAAATACTTACGTCAAAGCCTGTAAGAAGGCTAGCACAGGCTTCAGTCTGTCCGCTCTTGGCGGACTGAACCTTCTTGATCACCGCACTCATAATAGTGCGGTGCTCTTCATCGATGGAAGCGCCGCGAAGCACTCCCAGCAGGTTGTCCGGTGCCTCTGGATGGACAGAGGTCACTGGCACGGGCGGCTGGCCCCTCTTGGCAGGGGGCTGCCTGCCGGAATCCGGAACCACTGGAGCTTCCGGCGCGGTGTTCGGCTGAGCGCCGAACTTGGAGCCCTTGGGAGTCTTGCTCCCTTTGCGCCTGGAGTCTGGAAGGTCGCCTTGAGGCGCCTCCAGGACTACCTCCCCTCGGCTCGGTGCCCCTTGAGACAATGCCTCGACATTGTCCGTAGGGCGAGGAGAGGAGGCGGTTGGAAGTGAATCGCTATTCATATCCGACGAGTCCAAGGAACCGCCCAATGAGGATACGTCAATACGGGCTCGGGGCGGACTGCATGATCATATTCGGCGATTAGGAGAAGCAGTGCAATAAAAGTATGCTATGAGTTACTATGGTATCTGAATACTTATGACTTTGCCAGGGGCTTGGCCCTGAGTAACCACTCGTCGTCGCTGTCGGCGGCGGTGGTGGAACAGTCCGAAAGGAGAGTGCTTCCCTTCTTGGACCCTCTGGCCTCCCCGGTTGGGGCGGCCTTCCTTTTCTTGTCTCCCCCGGCTGGAGGGGGAGAGCCTTCATCTTCCTCCTCCTCGTTTTCACGGGAGGAGTGCGTCTTGGAGTTATCGGACGATGAGTCCGATACCACCTAGCGCGGGGAACTCTTTCGGGTTCCTGTGGCCTTCATCTTGGTCTTATTCTCCGACACCTCATAAGGAGCCGGAGTCCACATCTCTATTAGGAGAGTGTCTGCAGGGTCTTCGGGCAGAGGGGCCGGGCAGTCAATCTACTCCGATGTCTCCACCCAGTCCTGTCAAAGGCATGGGAGCTCAGATCCCGCACATGGTAAGACTATGGAAAGTAAATACCCTACGAGATGTACAGAACTTACCGGATTCGCAGGGCGCATCGCGCTTAGCCCGCGGTCCTCGGTAAGGGGAGGGGGGACCTCGGCGCCCTTGAACAACACCTTCTAGACGTCCTTATGCGTCGTGTCGAAGACCTCGCGTAGAGTCTGGTGCTGGGCCGGGTCGAACTCCCATAAGTTGAAAGCCCGTTGTTGACACGGGAGGATCCGGCGAAAGAGCATGACCTGGACTATGTTGACAAGCTTGAGTTTCTTGCCTATCATGTTCCGGATACACTTCTGGAGTCCGTCCAGCTCCACCGATGAACCCCGGACAGGCCCTTCTCCTTCCAGGAAGTGAGCCGCGTGGGGATTCTGGATCGAAACTCGGGGGCCGCCACCTAGTTGGTGTCGTGCGGCTCGGTGATGTAGAACCACCCCGATTGTCACCCCTTTATGGTCTCCACGTAGGAGCCCTCGAGCCACGTAACGTTGGGCATTTTGCCCACCATGGTTCCTCTGCATTCCACTTGTTGGCCGCCTACTACCTTCGGTTTGACATTGAAGGTCTTCAGCCACAGGCCGAAGTGGAGCCGGACGCGGAGGAAACCCTCGCACACGACGATGAACGCCGAGATGTTGAGGATGAAATTCGGGGCCTGATCATGGAAGTCTAGCGCATAATAGAACATAAGGCCACAGACGAATGGATGGAGGGGAAACCCCAGTCCGCGGATGAAGTGGGTGAGGAAAACCACCCTTTCGTAAGGTTCCGGGGTAGGGATGATCTGCCCTACGGCTGGCAGCCGGTGCGTGATATCCGCGGCTAAGTATCTGGCATCGCGCAGCTTTTTGATGTCTCCCTCCGTGACAGAGGAGACCATCCACTTGCCTCCCGCTCCGGACATGTTTGGAGAGGGTTGAGGAGAAGGATGCGGACTTGGGCGCTGGAGCTCGAGTGCATGAGAATGAATGAGCAAGGAGGAAGAAGGCGTGGGTAGAAAAAGGTGAACCCTTATCCCTTTATAAGGGCGGACAAAACTATGCGCCCCCACCAGCCTTGTGAAACTCGCTTATCCCCCAAGCATCGTAATTGATGGCACGGTTGGGTTACCCACGTCCGTATTGATGGGAATCCCGTGATAAGGGGACACGATCTCTGCTTCGACAAGACGTGCCAAGGAAACCGCCTCGCGAAACACACTGAGGTTGGTTGTGAAAAATGATTCGAATGGTGATCTGGCTGTGGTGTGATGTCACACTGTGAAATACGTCAGCAGATTAGATTTTTGGAAATATTATTCTCTCTACGGTTGTATGTGGAACTTGTTTTGCAGAGCCGGACACGATCCTCGTGTTCAAAATCTTCTATGAAGTATTCAGAGGAGGAACCCGCCTTGCAATGCCGAAAACAATCTGCACGCGGGACTCATCGTCATTGAAGCCTGGTTCAGGGGCTACTGAGGGAGTCCTGGATTAGGGGGTATCCGGACAGCCGGACTATTTCCTTTGGCCAGACTGTTGGACTATGAAGATACAAGATTGAAGACTTCGTCCCGTGTCCGGATGGGACTCTCCTTGGTGTGGAAGGCAAGCTTGGCGATACGGATGTGTAGATCTTCTTCCTTGTAACCGACTCTATGTAATCCTAGCCCCCTCTGGTGTCTATATAAACCAGAGGGTTTAGTCCATAGGACTAAGAACAACAAGCATAGCATATGCTAGCTTCTAGGGTTTAGCCTCTTCAATCTCGTGGTAGATCAACTCTTGTAATACTCATATCATCAAGATCAATCAAGCAGGAGTAGGGTTTTACCTCCATCGAGAGGGCCCGAACCTGGTTAAAAACATCGTGTCCCCCCTCCTGTTACCATCCGCCTAGACGCACAGTTCGGGACCCCCTACCCGAGATCCGCCGGTTTTGAGACCGACAAGGGGCGACTCACAGCTCCTCGTCAACTTCTCCAACAAATTATACGAGCCAAAGGACGAGCACATGGAGGCATACCTTGCAAAAGTGCGTAAGATGGAAAAATAGTTCATGGGACTAGAGGTGCAGCATGTGCCCCGGGGCACCAATAAGGAAGCCGGCGACATCGCCAGGAGGGCATCCAATCGGCAGCCCCAAGAGCCTGGCGTCTTCGAGGAGCGGCTCTTCAGGCCGTCGGCGACGCCCACACTTTCAAGCACAGTTCAGCCTCGGGAGGAGCTCCCACAACCACCAGCCATGGGAGCCCTAACCTGTGGCCCTACCGCAGGAGCTCACCTGCTCTTGGCACTCGAACCCCAGGAGGAATGTTGTACCAAGGAATTCAAGGAATATCTGATGCAAGGGACGTTGCTGGAGAAGGAAGAGGACGCAGAGCGCGTGGCCCGGCAAGCCACGGCATATTGCATCCAGGACGGCGAGTTGTATAGGAAGCGACCAAACGATGTTTCGCTGCGCTGTATTTCCAGTGACCAGGGGAAGGCGTTGTTGATTGACATACACGGCAGGGACTGCGGACACCACTCGTCATCACGGACTCTCATCGGCAAGGTGTTCTGTAGAGGATTCTACTAGCCCACGACGCTCAACGACGCAGCCGAGTTGGTGAAGTCCTGTGAAGCTTGCCAGTTCCACGCCAAGCAGACACATCAGCCAGCTCAGGGCCTCCAGACCATACCACTCACGTGGCCATTCGTAGTTTGGGGGCTGGATATCTTGGGCCCCTTCCCTCGGGCGCCAGGGGGCTACCGCTATCTGTACGTCACCATCGACAAGTTCACCAAGTGGGCAGAAGTGGAAGCCGTTCGCACCATCCTGGCTGGTTCCATGGTCAAGTTCATCAAGGGCATCGTGAGCCGTTTCGAAGTCCCCAACCGCATCATCACCGAAAAAAGTTTGCAGTTCACCAATAACCTCTTCAAAACATATTGTGCTAACCTTGGAACGCAGATCTGCTATGCTTCGCTAGCGCACCCCAGGAGCAACAGTCAGGCCGAACGCGCCAACACAGAGGTCCTGAGGGGCCTCAAGACCAGGGCCTTCAAGAAGAAGCTCGAGGCCTGTGGCAGGGGCTGGTACGACGAGCTCCAGTCCGTGCTGTGGTCCATCAGCACCACCGCCACCAAGCCGATGGGCGAGACCCCGTTCTTCCTCGTCTACGGAGCTGAAGCGGTCCTCCCTCACGAAGTCAAGCATCCCTCTGCACGGGTCCTGGCGTTTGATGAAATGAGCAGGGCGCCTTGCGGGGGATGGACCTCGTGTTGGGGAAGGAACGCCACCGAGAAGCTGCACTAAGGGCGGCAAGGTACCAGCAGGCGCTACGGCGATACCATTGCCGCAACATCCGCTCCAGGACGCTCGAGACGGGTGACCTCGTCCTGAGGCGGGTCCTCTCCAGGGAAGGGCTGCATAAGCTTTCACCCATGTGGGAGGGCCCTTTCAAGGTCGTCCATATCTCCAGGCCTGGCGCCGTGCGCCTAGAGACGCAGGACGGGGTACCCATTCAGAACACCTGGAACATCCAGCATCTCCGGAAGTTCTACCCGTAAATCAAGGCCCGACGCCTGTGAAGAAGGCCCAGTGCCTGTGAAGAAAGGCCTTGTGCCTTTGAAGAAGTCCCTGTGCCTCTGAAGAATCGCCGCCCGTGACACTCTCACGTAATAATGAGTGGGGCTGTACACGCCCCGGAGTCTCCGGAGAGCCGCCCTCGGGCCACGGGGGCTCCCTCCCACGCCTAGTGGCAGCACTTAGCTCCGCGCTGGTGAGAAGACTCGAAGACTAGACTAGGTGCCGAATGCGGCTTTTCATTTGCTTTCCATAGTTGGCTCGTTTTCTCTTAATCAGAGTTGCTTCCAGTGTTCCTTGCTGATTTGGTTCCGTTTGCTGCTATTCCCGACTTTAGTTCGCCTATGTTCTCTCTCTCGCATACCTCGCGAGGGGGCTAGGCAGGTACCATCGCGAGCATTTTTCCCTTCTGTCTCTCTGCCTTTAGTCTGTTTTCTCGCGAAGCACCCTCATTCGAGCCCACAAGCTTGCGCACCTCTCCTAATCCGTGCCCCTCGGGTACCGCAATATGAAGCGCTGGTTCAAGGCTCGGGCGAACGACAAGTCTCCTAGCGAGCTTCCTAACGAACTTTCCGCAGTTCTTAAGCAACGACTAAGCCAAGACGAGCACAAGGAAACAAGTGCCTCGCAAAGAGGAGGCAGCCCTGAACACGCCAAGCTAAGTTATCTCTGCACCAAACAAACGACATAGCACGGAAACAACAAGCATAGCTTAATGATCAAGGAACCACAGTTCGATACATGCCCCTCCGGGCCCATACTGGTTTCATTTTTGATGCAGCAAAGAAAACGAGAGCAAAACAAAAGCAGCGTGCAGCGATCCACAGGGACAGACTCCTAGCGACTTTCCAAGCTTAGCTAGATCCCTCCTCATGCTTCACGGAGGCACGACGACGAGACGACCCGCTACCACCTTCGAAGCGAGCGCGGCGGCGTGGTGGCTGGTCGTAGCCGGCGCTGCTGGAGCTTTCGCCGAGAGAAGAGCCTCCGTAGCTGGATGAGGGACGGTCGATTGGCTCGCCCTCGCCCTTGTCACGGTCGTCGCCGAGACCGAGCACCTCCTCGCCGTCGTTCGTCTCGGGGCAGCACCCGGTGCGGCGACCATCTTCCCCAAACACCCTCACATAGAGGGTCGCATCACCATCGTACTAGAAGTGGAGGGTGCACCGCCTGCCCAGGCCGCGCCCGTGAGCGAACGTCTGCCAACCGCGGGCCAGGTCTATGTTGCCTGCGGCAGAGACCTCGACCACGACCCAGGAGGCCCTGCTGCAGCAGCCGTCCGCCTACAGCCAGAGCTCGTCTGGACCAGAGGCCGGCAGCTCGTCGACGAAGAAGCATGGGAGCTGAAGCCAGCTGCCGGCCGGATCCTCTAACCAGACGACGAACTTCGGCAGCACTTCCACTGAGTGGAAGCTCGACCGGGGAGGCCGTGCAACCACGGCACGCCTTCCCTCATCGATGGGGCTACCGCGACCGGAGCGACCCCCGCCACGCGTAGCGGCGCCACCCCGGGAGCGGAGGGCCGCGGCGGGAGTCACGGTGTGCTTGCGGGGACGACCACGTCCCCGCTTAGGCGCCGGGGAGTCGGTCCCCTCGCGAGGGGCCTTTCCTTTCTCTGCGGGGGAGAACCTCTTCGACGGCGCCATTGGAGCCGGCGATGGAGCAGAGAAAAAGAAGCGAGCGGAATGGGAAGAGATGGGCGACGGGGGCTTCGTCCCCTCCCTCATTTATAGCAAGAGAAGGCCAACCAGCACCCCCCCACGATCACAGGTACTGATGGTTTTCCTTGCATGTCGCAGGGACTTGTCAAGTCGAGCAGTTGCCGAGGCAGCGTGGGGAAGCGGAGACGCCCATGTCCAATCAACCGCCACGCGTCAACCAAGGCCGCAGGCTTTTGGGGCTCACGGCGCTCCACGCTTGACCTTTGGCTTCGCCTCGAAGCCAAGCCCGAGCGCGCCTTGGGCCCGGGGGCTACTGTCGGCGTTCTGGGAAAGGGGGTCCCCAGACTTGCCTGCCTACTACCCACGGTGTGGCTATGCTAGCAGGCCTGTACGGCTCATCTTCAACAACAAGGCATTCAAGACCCTCGCGAGGGGCCGAGCCTCGCGATGCGGACGACGCAAGACCTCCTCAGGAGCGGCCTCGACAGGCATGCTCATGAGGAGTGGAGAGATCAAGGCAAGGCAAACCTCGCGAGGCTCTCGTGACGTGAGCCATGACGATCGACACCAGGCGGGCGCCAGGCATGCGCCAGCACGCGCAGCGTTGTCGGATTTTGGGTTCCGGCATACCCTTGAGGTTCGAACTCTGGGGTGCACGCGGAGATTACGCCTTCTACCTATCTGCACCCCTCCGCCTCACAAAGATCTAAGCTATCGAAAGAACAACACAAAGGACACAAGGTTTATACTGGTTCGGGCCACCGATGTGGTGTAATACCCTACTCCAGTGTGGTGTGGTGGATTGGCTCTTGGGCTGATGATGATGAACAATACAAGGAAGAACAGCCTCGCGAGGGTCTGCTCTTGGCTGGGGCGATGAACTGCTAGGAGGAGTTCAGTCGCCCTTCTCTCTCTCTCTCTGTGGCCTATGCCTTTCTAACTGATTTCTAGATTTCTAGCTCTCTCTACCCTGGGGGTGGCTAGTCCTATTTATAGGCAAAGGTCCTGGGCCTCTTCCCAAATATTGAGCGGGAAGGGCGCCAACAATTGGCCATTTTGAAGGGGAACATCGGGTACACTTATCCTGACTAAAGTTGGTCCTCGCCTGCCAAAGGCTCTGGTGGTGACGCCGGCCTGGGCTCCGCAATGACTTCCTCCCCACTGTTGGACTTGTCTTGGTCTCGTTGCATCGAAACGGGTGCCTTTGCTTGATGCTCTCGCCTGTGCTTGCTCCCTTTGCACCAAAGAGGAAAGGAGGACACTGCGCGGGCTGGCGCCCGCCTGGCGCCCTTGGTCGTCATGGCTTGCGTCATGGGCACCTCGTGAGGTACCCCGCCTTGATCCTTCCGCCTCCTCGTGAGCCAGCTTGATGAGGCCGTGCCTGAGGAAGCTCCGCGTCATCCGCCCCGCGAGGCTTGGCCCCTCACGAGGGTCTTGGGTCTTGTGTTGATGAAGATGGGCCGTGCTGGGCCCCCCTTTGAGCCACGCCGCAGGCCGCAGGCAGGCAAGTCTGGGGACCCCTGTTCCCAGAACACCGACAGTAGCCCCCGGGCCCATGGCGCGCCCGGACTTGGCCGTGTAGAGAGGCGAAAGGGCAAGGGCGAAGCGCCGCGGGCCCTAACAGCTTGCGGCCTTGGGCGCCGCGTGGCGGTTGATTGGACATGGGCGTCTCCACTTCCCCACGACGCCTCGGTAACTGCGCGGATTGGACAAGTCCCTGCATGCAAAGCGGGTCATGATTACCTGCGATCGTGGAGGCCGATGGTTGGCCTTCGCCGGATATAAGTACGGGGCGGCACGCGCCCTTCCAGTTCATCCCCCTTTGCTTCTCCTTCTTCATGACTCCGTCGAGGAGGTTCTCGGCCGCAGAGAAGGGGAAGGCCCGCCAGGTTGAGCCCGCCTCTCCCCCGCCCAAGCGCGGCCGTGGACGCCCTCGCAAACATCCTGTGGCCACCACGGCAGCTTCCCGCGGCCGTGGAGATGATTTCCAGCACGGTGATGGGCGAACTGCTGCGGCCGGGGGGCGCGCTTCGGTTGTGCGTTCCCCTAGGCCGTGCTTTCGCGGTGCAGAGGCGCTGCCGGAGTTCGTTGTGTGGTCGGCGGAGCCGACTAGCACCCGGCTCCAACTTCCCCGCTTCCTCCTCGGTGAGCTCCCGGCCGGCGCCTCGGGCGGCCTCTGGCTTCAGGCAGACGGCTGCTGCAGCCGGGCCTCGTGGGCTTCGCTGGAGGTCTCCGCAGCCGGGAGCCTGGCCTTGACCCGCGGCTGGCAGGCGTTTGCCCGCGCGCGTGGCCTGAGCCGTCGGTGCACCCTGCACT
The DNA here is from genome assembly GCA_032464435.1 of Aegilops umbellulata. Classification (NCBI taxonomy): domain Eukaryota; kingdom Viridiplantae; phylum Streptophyta; class Magnoliopsida; order Poales; family Poaceae; genus Aegilops; species Aegilops umbellulata. The sequence continues at coordinate 66,106,746 of CP136060.1, read as the reverse complement.
TCAGGTTTGATGGCGATTCCACCCTCTATGTGAGGTTGTTTGGGGAAGATGGTCGCCGCACAGGGTGCTGCCCTGAGGACGACGACCGCAGCCGGGGACCCAGCCCCGACGATGATGGAGAGGGCAGCGCTCGCGGGATTGGCGGCGCTCAGGGTCCCCCAAGCTTCACCGGCTCTTCTTCAGGCGGTGATTCCTCTAGCGGTGGCTGCGGCCGGCCTCCGCGCCGTCGCACCGGCTTGGACGGTGGTAGCGCTCTTGCCCGCCGTCGTGCCTTGGTGAAGCACGAGAGGGAGTCTGTCTGAGCGCTGGAGGCAGCTCGGGTCTTCCCCGCAGGCCGGTGCGATGCGAGCTGCGCCTGATTTGCTCTTTCTTTTCCTTTGTCCTGCGTAAAAGAAAACAGTAGCGTGGAGCCCCGCGGGGGCGTGTTTGGGGTATTGCTGTTAATCATTGCTTTGCTTCCGTTATCGTGCCTTCTGGCTATGTGTCCGCGTGTAGATAGTTCCCGGCCCCAACCATGGGGGGGGGCGACCGACCCAGGCCCTGTGTTCGTGTCGCGGTGCCCGTGGGGCACGGACTGGAGGGGTGCTCTTGTAATGGACCCAGGTCGCGAAACTTTTGAACGGCTAGGACAGGAACACTCGCGAGGGCGCTCGGCTGCCCTCCCTCGCGAGGCCTTGCATAAGAGAAATCGAGGCAGGAGAGCGAAAAGTCGAAGAACCACAAGTCAAAGGCGGCAATAGCTTCAATAAAACTTTGAATGAGAATGAACAAGCCAACTGCGGAAAGCAAATGAAAAAGCCGCGTCCGGCACCTAATCTAGTCTTCGACGTCTTCTCACCAGCACAGAGCTAAGTGCTGCCACTGGGCATGGGAGGGAGCCCCAGGGCCTGAGGCCGGCGCTCCTGAGACTCCGGGGCGTGTACAGCCCCAACTCATTATTACGTGAGAGTGTCACGGGCGGCGAGCTTCACATGCGTTGTCCTTCTTCACAGGCTACGGGCCTTTCTTAGGGGAAACGAGCTTCACGGGCATTTGCCCTCTTCACAAGCTCCGGGCCTTTTCCAAAACGCGACAGCTTCACAGGCATTCTCCTTCTTCACAGGATCTGGGCCTTTTCCAAAACGCGACAGCTTCACAGGCATCCGCCTTCTTCACAGGCTCTGGGCCTTTTCCAAAACGCGGCAGCTTCACAGGAATTCGCCTTCTTCACAGGCTCTGGGCCTTTTCCAAAACGCGACCGCTTCACAGGCATTCGCCTTCTTCACAGGCTCTGGGCCTTTTCCAAAACGCGACAGCTTCACATGCATTCGCCTTCTTCACAGGCTCTGGGCCTTTTCCAAAAAAGATGATCTTCACAGGCGTTCGCCTTCTTCACAGGCTCTAGGCCTTTTAGGGGTAGAACCTCCGGAGGTGCTGGATGTTCCATGCGTTCTGGATCGGCTCCCCCTCCTGAGTCTCCAAGCGCGCAGAGCCAGGCCTGGAAACATGAACAACCTTGAACGGGCCCTCCCACATTGGAGAGAGCTTGTGCAGCCCCTCCCTGGAGAGAACCCGCCTGAGCATGAGGTCTCCTACCTCGAGAGTTCTGGGGCGGATGTTGCGGCAGCGATATCGTCGTAGCGCCTGCTGGTACCTCGCCGCTCGCAGAGCGGCTTCTCGGCGGCGTTCCTCCCCCAGCACGAGGTCCATCCCCCGCGTGGCGTCCTGCTGCGCCTCGTCGAATGCCAGGACCCGTGTGGAGCAACATCTAACCTCGTGAGGGAGGACTGCTTCGGCTCCGTAGACCAGGAAAAACGGGGTCTGTCCAGTCGGCTTGGTCGCGGTCGTACGGATGGACCACAACACGGACTGAAGCTCATCATACCAACATATGCCGCAGGCCTCCAGCTTCTTCTTGAATGTCCTGGTCTTGAGGCCCCTTAGGACCTCCACGTTGGTTCGTTCGGCCTGGCCGTTGCTTCGTGGGTGGGCCACCGAAGTGTAGCATATCTGCGTTCCAAGGTTATCACAGTATGTTTTGAAGAGGTTACTGGTGAACTGTGAACCGTTGTCTGTGATGATGCGGTTCGGCACCCCGAACCGGCTCACGATGCCTTTGATGAACTTGACCGCAGAACCCGCGGGGATGGTGCGGACGGCCTCTACTTCAGCCCACTTGGTGAACTTGTCCACGGCGACGTAGAGGTAGCAGTAGCCCCCTGGTGCCCGAGGAAACGGGCCCAGGATGTCCAGCCCCCAGACTGCGAATGGCCACGAAAGGGGTATAGTCTGCAGGCCTCCTGCCGGCTGATGGATCTGCTTGGCGTGAAATTGGCAGGCCTCACAAGCCTTCACCAGTTCGACAGCGTCGTTGAGTGCGGTGGGCCAATAAAACCCACTGCGGAATGCCTTGCCAACGAGGGTCCATGATGATGAATGATGTCCACAGTCTCCACCGTGTTTGTCCTCCAGCAGTTCCCTTCCCTGCTCCCTGGAGATGCAGTGCAGGGATACATTGTTTGGTCGCTTCCGGTAGACCTCTCCATCCCTGATGCAGTATGCCGTGGCCTGCCGTGTCACACGCTCCGCTTCCTCCTCCTTCTCCGGCAGGGTCCCTTGTGTTAAATAACTCCGGAGCTCCGTGATCCAGCACCCCTCCTGAGGTTCCATCGTCAGAAGCAGGCGTGCTCCAGAGGCCGGGCCGCAGACCGGGGCTCCTGAGGCAGGTGGCTAGGGAAGTTCCTCCCGTGGCTGAGCCGTGTTTGACAATGACGGCAGGGCCGAGGGTTTGAAGAGCCGCTCCTCGAAGACGCGAGGCTCCTGAGGTAACCGCCTGGACGCCCGTCTGGCGATGTTGTCGGCCTCCTGATTGGTGCCACGAGGCACGTGCTGCAACTCCAACCCCCAGAACTGCTTCTCCATCCTGCGAACCTCCGCAAGGTAGGCTTTCATGTGCTCGTCTTTGGGCTTTTATACCTTGTTGGAGAAATTGACAAGGAGCTACGAATCGCCCTTGGTGGTGAGGCGCTTCACCCCCAGGGCAGCTACGGCCTTCAAGCCCGCTATCAAACCTTCATACTCCGCTATGTTGTTGGAGACCTTTTCACCTTGCTGGAAACAGAGCTGTACAGCGTAGTAGAGCTTGTCCTGAGTGGGCGACATGAAGCACCGCCCCAGCCCCAGCGCCGTTCCTGGAGAATGCCCCATCGAAGTACATGACCCAGCCTTCTGGCGCCTCGCTCCCCGGGGAGAGGGACCGATCCTCGTCGGCCTTGAGGCCTAGTGCCTCCGTCCATTCCGCCACAAAATCCGCTAATGCTGCTCCCTTGATGACCCTGGTCGTGCTGAATTCGAGCTGAAACGCTTGCAGTTCTATGTTCCACTCAGCGACCCTCCCGGCTGAGTTAGGGCTCCTGAGCACTCTCTCCAAGGGGTATGACGAGATGACCTTGATGGGGTGACCCTGAAAATAGTGTCGTAGCTTGCGCGAGGCCACCAGTAGCGCGAGGAGGAGCTTCTGAGGCATGGGGTACCGTGCCCTCGCGTCCCGCAACATCGTGCTGACGAAGTATACTGGGTGCTCAACGAGGCTGGGTGTGTCAGTGCTTGTGGCACCCTCCGGAGGCAATGACGCCTCTCGAGGTGATGAGGCCTCCAGAGTCTGACCATCCGGGTGAGGGGCCTCTCCTGCCTCCGGTGCACTCTTCGGCGACCGATCCTCCTCAGCCGCGGTAGCGGTTTCAGTGAGCCTTCCTTGTTCCTGTTTTGCCTTGTCCCGGGCTGCTGCTGTGGTTCTGATTCGACGCTCCTCCCTAACCGCCACCAGGGCTGCGATGGCGGAGTAGGGAGTGGCGGCGAGGTAGAGCACCAGGGGCTCTTGAGGACGCGGAGCCACCATGACCGGGGGACTGGTCAGGTATCTCTTGAGATCTTGAAACGCCTTGTCAGCCTCTTAAGTCCATTCAAAGGGCCCCTTTTTCTTCATTAGCTGGAAGAAAGGCAGCGCTCGCTCCCCCAGCCTGGAGATGAAGCGCCCTAGTGCGGTCACGCGTCCAGTGAGCTTCTGCATTTCTCTGAGGGTCTTCGGCGGCTCATGTCCTCGACCGCCTTGACCTTCTCTGGGTTAGCCTCAATGCCTCGATGGGGTACGAGGAAACCGAAGAGCTTGCCTGAGGGGATCCCGAACACACACTTCTCTGGGTTGAGCCGTAGGTTCACTGCGTCGAGGCTCGCGAAGGTTTCCTCCAGGTCTTGTATGAGGGTCTTGGCCTCCCGAGACTTCACCACAATGTCATCGACGTAAGCCTCGACATTCTTCCCGAGCTGCGGGCCCAAGGTGATGTACATCAGCCGCTGAAAGGTCGCCCCTGCGTTACGCAGCCTAAATGGCATGCATGTGTAGCAGTATACCCCGCACGGGGTTAGGAAGGCTGTCTTCTCGATGTCTTCTACCACCATCTTGATCTGGTGATACCCAGAGAAGGCATCCAGGAAGCATAGCAGGTCGCACTCTGCGGTGGAATCGACGGTCTGGTCGATGCGGGGGAGCGGGAACGGATCTTGCGGGCATGCCTTGTTGAGGTTGGTGAAGTGGACACACATGCGTTCCTTCCCTCCCTTCTTTGGCACAATGACAGGGTTGGCCAACCAATCCGGGTATCGGACCTCGCGAATGACCCCAGCGGCTTCTAATTTGCGGGTCTCTTGGACGATGAAGGCCTGCTTTTCTGTGGACTGCCGCCTTGCCTTCTGCTTCACGGGGCGCACGTTTGGGCACACGTTGAGGTGATGCTCGATTACGCTCCTAGGGATCCCCGCCAACTGGTCAGGATCCCAAGCGAAAACCTTCTTGTTTGCGCGCAAGAACCTGACCAAGGCTTCCTCCTGCTCGGGCTCAAGGTTGGCGCCTATGGTGGAAGTGGCACTGGTGGACTCGTCCTCATCGACGGGTATCTTCTTGGTTTCTGCCTTGTCTTTGGTGAACAACTGTTTCTTCTTGGCCGGTGCACCCCCCTTGGGCTCGGGGGTCTTCGAGTCGGCGGGCTGTGCTGGCGCCGCCGTCTTGAAGGCGAGCTTGAGCACTCGCAGCGCATCTCCGGTGTCCCCGTGCACGGTGAGGACACCGCTGCTCCCGGGCATCTTCATGAGGTTGTATGCCGGGTGTGTCGCGGCCATGAACTAGGCCAGCGCTGGGTAGCCGAGGATGGCGTTGTAGGGGAGGCCGATGGGGGCGATGTCAAAGTCGACCATCTCCGTGCGGAAGTTGTCGTAGGTGCCGAAGGTTACTGGGAGCTGGGTCTGTCCCAAGGAGCTGGATGATCCGCCCCCAACGCCTGAGAAGGGCCGGCTGGGTTGCAGTGGTTCCAGGGGTATGCGGAGGAGGTTGAAGGCCTCAACCGAGAGCACGCTGAGGCCCGCACCGCCATCGATGAGAGTTCTGGTGACGGCCACCTGGCAGATGGTGGGGGTGCACAGCATGGGGAGCACGCCCGAGCAGGCCGAGTTGGACGGGTGGTCCTCCGAGCTGAAGGTCAAGCCGGCCTTGGGCACCACCCGGTCCGGGAGAGCCCCCTGTCGCGCGGAAGCGGCGCTGACCTGGCGGACGAACGGCTTGACGTGGTGACGTGTAGGCGGCGCCTGTGAGCCGCCCAGGAGGGCCGCGACGACCGGGGGTGTTGGTGTAGCGGTGCGGCCGTCTTGCCGCACGAACGGATGTTGAGACGACGCTTGCTGCTCGTTCCCCGCCGGGCCGGTGGCGGTGTTGACGGCAGGTGACGGGGAACAACGAGGATGCCCGCCGACAGGAGCCGTCTGGGCGACGCGGGAAGCGAGAGCGTCTCGGCGCTCGGTGCGGGCTCGACGAGCGCCAGACATGGACGCGAGGGTCGGAGGAGAACGGAGCGGTGGAAGTCGAATTCCGGCGCACCCCTACCTGGCGCGCCAAATGTCGGATTTCGGGTTCCAGCAGACCCTTGAGGTTCGAACTCTGGGGTGCGCGCGGAGATTATGCCTTCTACCTATCTGCACCCCTCCGCCTCACAAAGATCTAAGCTATTGAAAGAACAGCACAAAGGACACAAGGTTTATACTGGTTCGGGCCACCGATGTGGTGTAATAGCCTACTCCAGTGTGGTGTGGTGGATTGCCTCTTGGGCTGATGATGATGAACAATACAAGGAAGAACAGCCTCGCGAGGGTCTGCTCTTGGTTGGGGCAATGAACTACTAGGAGGAGTTCAGTCGCCCTTCTCTCTCTCTCTCTCTCTCTCTCTCTCTCTCTGTGGCCTATGCCTTTCTAACTGATTTCCAGATTTCTAGCTCTCTCTACCATGGGGGTGGCTAGTCCTATTTATAGGTAAAGTCCCTGGGCCTCTTCCCAAATATTGAGTAGGAAGGGCGCCAACAATTGGCCATTTTGAAGGGGAACATCGGGTACACTTATCCTGACTAAAGTTGGTCCTCGCCTGCCAAAGGCTCTGGTGGTGACGCCGGCCTGGGCTCCACAATGACTTCCTCCCCACCGTTGGACTGGTCTTGGTCTCGTTGCACCAAAACGGGTGCCTTTGCTTGATGCTCTCGCCTGCGCTTGCTCCCTTTGCACCAAAGAGGAAAGGAGGACACTGCGCGGGCTGGCGCCCGCCTGGCGCCCTTGGTCGTCATGGCTTGCGTCATGGGCACCTCGTGAGGTAACCCGCCTTGATCCCTCTGCCTCCTCATGAGCCAGCCTGATGAGGCCGTGCCTGAGGAAGCTCCGCGTCGTCCGTCCCGCGAGGCTTGGCCCCTCGCGAGGGTCTTGGGTCTTGTGTTGATGAAGATGGGCCGTCCTGGGCCCCCCTTTGAGCCACACCGCAGGCCGCAGGCAGGCAAGTCTGGGGACCCCCATTCCCAGAGCGCCGACAAGCATCCTTGTTTCCTCTTTGGTGCTAAGGAGGCAGGCGCAGGCGTGGAGTACCGAGGCATCAAGCAAAGGTTTCCATATCGGTGCAGCGAGACCAGGACCCGAAGGACGGCAAGATGGAGGTCACCGTGGAGCCCAAGGCGACATCACCACCAGAGCCTTTCAAATTGGCCGTTGTTGGCTCCCTTCCCACTCAATATTTTGGGAGAGGACCAGGGCCTATATAAGTAGAGCTAGCCACCACCGTAGGGGACAACTCGATCAGAGGCATCTCACCCACACAAGCTCTCCAAGCACAAGAACACCTCAACCTCAGGAGGTTGTTCTTCCCCTTGTACTGTTCTTCATCAGCCCAAGAGGCAATCCACCACCACCACACTAGAGTAGGGTATTACACCACGACGGTGGCCCGAACCAGTATAAATCTTGTGTCTTTGTGTTGCGAGTTCGTCGAGTTCGTCCGCGAGATCTTAGAGAGCTAGGGCGTAGATCGGTAGGGAGGAAATCTTTGCATGCACCCCAGTGTTCGAACCTTAAGGGTTTTGCCAGAACCCGTGATCCGACAGTTCCCACTCATCAAAAAGTTTTATAGGGATAGAAACTTCCAATTCAATCTTTTCTTCATAATATTGCATTAAAGCATCAACGATATGTTTAGTAAAAGCCTTATTTTGACTATAAGCATGCAGAGAATTTAGCAAGGATTGCAACAAGGAAATACAATCTATTAAAGAACAATTATCATAATTAAATTCCTTGAAATCCAAGATAGTGGGTTCATTGCTATCTAAAGTTTTGACCTCTTCCATGCCACTTTTACCAAATTTTGCATCAAGATCTAAAAACTCCGAATCATTGGGACGCCTTTTAACTAAAGTTGACTCATCTCCAGTCCCATCACTATCAAGATTCATATTGCAAAATAGAGATTTAATAGGGGACACATGAATTACTTTTAGATCATCATCCTTATTATCATGGAAACTAGAAGAACACGCTTTTACAAAGCAATCTTTCTTAGCACGCATCCTAGTGGTTCTTTCTTTGCACTCATCAATGGAAATTCTCATGGCTTTGAGAGACTCATTGATATCATGCTTAGGCGGAATAGATCTAAGTTTCAAAGAATCAACATCAAGAGAAATTATATCCATGTTCCTAGCCAATTCATCAATCTTAGGCAATTTTTCTTCAAGCAAAGCATTGAAATTCTTTTGAGAAATCATAAATTCTTTAACACTAGTCTCAAAATCAGAGGGCATCTTATTAAAATTTCCATAAGAGTTGTTGTAGGAATTACCATAATTATTAGAGGGATTACTAGGATACGGCCTAGGATTAAAGTTTCCTCTATAAGCGTTGTTGCCAAAATTGTTCCTACCAACAAAATTCACATCCATAGATTCATTATTGTTCTCAATCAAAGTAGACAAAGGCATATCATTGGGATCAGAAGAAACATTCTTATTAGCAAACAATTTCATAAGTTCATCCATCTTTCCACTCAAAACATTAATTTCTTCAATTGCATGCACCTTTTTAGTAGTAGATCTTTCAGTGTGCCATTGAGAATAATTAACGATAATATTATCTAGGAGTTTAGTAGCTTCTCCTAAAGTGATTTCCATAAACGTGCCTCCCATGGCCGAATATAAAAGGTTTCTAGAAGCAAAATTCAATCCGGCATAAATTTTTTGTATAATCATCCATAAATTGAAACCATGTGTAGGGCAATTACGTATCATTAATTTCATTCTCTCCCAGGCTTGTGCAACATGTTCAAGATCAAGTTGCTTAAAGTTCATAATATCGTTTCTAAGAGAGATGATCTTAGCGGGAGGAAAATACTTAGAGATAAAAGCAATACTATTTTTAGGCAAAGACGAAAACCAAGTTTTAGCACGATCTCTAAGCGAAAAAGGAAATAGCTTCAATTTAACAATATCATTGTCCACATCTTTCTTCTTTTGCATATCACACAAATCAACAAAGCTATTTAGATGGGTAGCGGCTTTTTCACTAGGAAGGCCGGCGAATTGATCTTTCATGACAAGATTCAACAAAGCAGCATTAATTTCATAAGATTCAGCATCGGTAAGAGGAGCAATCGAAGTGCTAAGAAAATCATTGTTGTTGGTATTGGCAAAGTCACACAATTTAGTATTATCTTGAGCCATCGTGACAAGTGAGCAATCCAACACACAAGCAAACAAGATGCAAGCGAAAACAGGCGAACAGAAAGAGAGGGCGAATAAAATGGCAAGGGTAAAGTGGGGGAGAGGAAAACGAGAGGCAAATGGAAAATAATGTAATGCGAGGGATAAGAGTTTGTGATGGGTACTTGGTATGTCTTGACTTGTGCGTAGATTCCCAGGCAACGGCGCCAGAAATCCTTCTTGCTACCTCTTGAGCATTGCGTTGGTTCTCCCTTGAAGAGGAAAGGGTGATGCAGCAAAGTAGCATAAGTATTTCCCTCAGTTTTTGAGAAACAAGATATCAATCCAGTAGGAGGCCACACGCAAGTCCCTCGTACCTACACAAACAAATAAGAACCTTGCAACCAATGCGATAAAGAGGTTGTCAATTCCTTCACGGCCACTTGCAAAAGTGAGATCTGATAGAGATGATAAGATAATATTTTTGGTATTTTTATGATAAAGATTAAAATTAAAGATTGTAAAACAAACGGTGAAAGAAATAGCTAGTTGACGGAAGATTAATATGATGGAAAATAGACCCGGGGGCCATAGGTTTCACTAGTGGCTTCTCTCAAGATATCATAAGTATTACGGTGGGTGAACAAATTACTGTCGAGCAATTGATAGAAAAGTAAATAATTATGAGAATATCTAGCCATGATCATGTATATAGGCATCACGTCCGCAACAAGTAGACCGACTCCTGCCTGCATCTACTACTATTACTCCACACATCGACCGCTATCCAGCATGCATCTATGGATATAAACCCCATCTTTTTATCCTCGATGGCAACAATACAATATGTGTCGTTTCCCCTACTTTCACTGGGATCGAGCACCGCATGATTGAACCCAAAGCTAAGCACTTCTCCCATTGCAAGAAAGATCAATCTAGTAGGCCAAACCAAACTGATAATTCGAAGAGACTTGCAAAGATAACCAATCATACATAAAAAATTTAGAGAAGATTCAAATATTGTTCATAGATAATCTTGATCATAAACCCACAATTCATCGGATCTCGAGAAACACACCGCAAAAATAGTTACATCAAATAGATCTCCAAGAAGATCGAGGAGAACTTTGTATTGAGATCCAAAGAGAGAGAAGAAGCCATCTAGCTAATAACTATGGACCCGAAGGTCTGTGGTGAACTACTCACACATCATCGGAGAGCTATGGTGTTGATGTAGAAGCCCTCCGTGATCGATGCCCCCTCCGGCTGAGCGCCGGTAAAGGCCCCAAGATGGGATCTCACGGGTACAGAAGGTTGCGGCGGTGGAATTAGGTTTTCGTGGTGCCCCCCGATGGTTTAGGGGTACGTAGGTATATATAGGAGGCAGAAGTAGGTCTTTGGAGCCACGAGGGTGGAGGGCGCGCCAAGGGGGGTAGGCGCGTCCCCTGCCTCATGGCCTCCTCATTGATTGCTTGATGTCCACTCCAAGTCCTCTAGATCACGTTCGTTACAAAAATCACACTCCCTAAGGTTACATTCCGTTGGGACTCCGTTTGACATTCCTTTTCTGCGAAACACTGAAATAGGCAAAAACAACAATTTGCACTTGGCCTTGGGTTAATAGGTTTGTCCCAAAAATAATATAGAAGTGTATAAATAAGCCCATTAAACATCCAAAACAGAATATATAATAGCATGGAGCAATAAAAAATTATAGATACATTGGAGACGTATCAGGTGCATGATCGGAGGATTAGCCTCATTGCTGCAAAGAAAAATTATGTCCTTTATGCACCACTAGGTGATAGACCTATTCCAGGAGGAGATGCAGACATTATGAACGTTTGACAAGCTCGGTATGATGACTACTTGATAGTTTAGTGCACTATGCTTTGCGGCTTAGAACCGGGACTTCAAAAATGTTTTGAACGCCATGGAGCATATAAGATGTTCCAAGAGCCGAATACAACATTTCAGACTCATGCCCATGTTAAGAGGTATGATACCTCTGACAAGTACTTTGCCTACAAGATGGAGGAGAATAGCTCAACTAGTGAGCATGTGCTCAGAATGTCTGGGTACTATAATCGCTTGAATCAAGTGGGAGTTAATCTTCCAGATAAGATAGTGATTTACAGAGTTCCCTAGTCACTATCACCGAGTTTCTAGAACTACATGATGAACTATAATATGTAAGGGATGACAAAAATGATTCCCAAGCTCTTCGCGATGTTGAAATCAGCGAAGGTAGACATCAAGAAATAGCTCAAGTGTGTTGATGGTTAACAAGACCACTAGTTTCAATAAAAAGGGAAAGGGAAAGAAAGGGAAACTTCAAAAATAATGGAAAGAAAGTTGCCACTCCCATGAAGAATCCCAAAGCTAGACCCAAGCCTGAAACTGAGTGCTTCCACTGCAAAGGAAATGGTCACTGGAAGTGGAACTGCCCTAGATACTTGGCGGATAAGAAGGATGGTAAAGTGAACAAAGGTATATTTGATATACATGTTATTGTTGTGTACTTTACTAGTGTTTATAGCAAACCCTCGGTATTTCATACTGGTTCAGTTGCTAAGAGTAGGAACTGGAAACAAGAGTTGCAAAATAAACAAAGACTAGTTTAAGGACAAGGTGACGATGTGTGTTGGAAGTAATTCCAAGGTTGATACGATCACCATTGCACACTCCCTCTGCCTTCAGGATTAGAATTGAACCTAAATAAATGTTATTTGGTGTTTGTGTTGAGCATTAATATGATTAGATCATGTTTATTGCAATATGGTTATTCATTTAAGTCAGAGAATAATTGTTGTTCTGTTTATATGAATAAAACCTTCTATGGTCATCCACCCAATGTGAATGGTTTGTTGAATCTCGATCGTGCTGATACACATATTCATAGTATTGATGCCAAAAGATGCAAAGTTGATAATGATAGTGCAACATATTTGTGGCACTGCCATTTAGGTCATATTGGTGTAAAGCGCATGAAGAAACTCCATGCGGATGGACTTTTGGAATCACTTGATTATGAATCATTTCATGCTTGCGAACCATGCCTCATGGGCAAGATGACTAAAACTCCGTTCTCCGGAACAATGGAGCGAGCCACTGACTTATTGGTAATTATACATACCGATGTATGCGTTCCGATGAGTGTTGAGGCTCGCCGTGGGTATCATTATTTTCTGACCTTCACAGATGATTTGATAAAATATGGGTATATCTACTTGATGAAACACAAGTCCGAAACATTTGAAAAGTTAAAAAAAATTCAGAGTGAAGTAGAGAATAACTGTAACAAGAAAATAAAATTTCTACGATCTAATCGCGGAGGCGAATATTTGAGTTATGAGTTTGGCCTTCATTTAAAACAATGTGGAATTGTGTCACAACTCACGCCACATAGAACACCACAACGTAATGGTGTGTCCGAACGTCGTAACCATACTTTATTAGGTATCGTGTGATCTATGATATCTCTTACCGATTTAACACTATCGTTTTGGGGTTATGCATTACAGACAGATGCATTCACGTTAAATAGGGCACCATCTAAATCCGCTGAGACGACATCGTATGAACTATGGTTTGGCAAGAAACCTAAGCTGACTTTTCTTAAAGTTTGGGGTTGCGATGCTTATGTGAAAAAGCTTCAGCCTGATAAGCTCGAACCCAAACCGGAGAAGTGCGTCGTAATAGGATACCCAAAAGAAACTGTTGGGTACACCTTCTATTACAGATCCGAAGGCAAGAACTTTGTTGCTATGAATGGATCCTTTCAAGAGAAGGATTTTCTCTCGAAATAAGTGAGTGGGAGGAAAGTAGAACTTGATGAGGTAATTGTACCTTCTCTCAAATTGGAAAGTAGCTCATCACAGAAAACCGTTCCCGTGATGCCTACACCAACAAGAGAGGAAGCTAACGATAACGATAGTGAAACTTCAGATTAAGTTACTACCGAACCTCGTAGGGCAACCACAGCACGTTCTGCACCAGAGTGGTACGGTAGTCCTGTTTCAGAAGTCATATTACTAGACCATGATGAACCTACGAACTAAGAGGAAGCGATGATGAGCCCAAATTCCGCAAAATGGCTTAAGGCCATGAAATCTGAGATAACATCCATGTATGAGAACAAAGTATGGACTTTGGTTGACTTGCCCGATGATCGGCAAGCCATAGAGAATAAATGGATCTTCAAGAGAAAGACAGACGCTGATAGTACTGTTACTATATACAAAGATAGACTTGTCGAAAAAGTTTTTTTGACAAGTTCAAGGTGTTGACTACGCTGAGATTTTCTCACTTGTAGCGATGCTTAAGTCTGTCTGAATCATGTTAGCAATTGCCACATTTTGTGAAATCTGGCAAATGGATGTCAAAACTGCATTCCTTTATGGATTTATTAAAGAAGAGTTGTATATGATGCAACCAGAAGGTTTTGTCGATCCTAAAGGTGCTAACAAAGTGTGCAAACTTCAACGATCCATCTATGGACTGGTGCAAGCATCTCGGAGTTGGAATATTGATGGCTACTACGCAACCTTCTTCTTGTAGACGTTGTTGGGCCTCCAAGTGCAGTGGTTTGTAGGACAGTAGCAAATTTCCCTCAAGTCGATGACCTAAGGTTTATCAATCCGTGGGAGGCATAGGATGAAGATGGTCTCTCTCAAACAACCCTGCAACCAAATAACAAAGAGTCTCTTGTCTCACCAACACACCTAATACAATGGTAAATTGTATAGGTGCACTAGTTCGGTGAAGAGATGGTGATACAAGTGCAATATGGATGGTAGATATAGGTTTTTGTAATATGAAAATATAAAAACAGCAAGGTAACTAATGATAAAAGTGAGCACAAACGGTATTGCAATGCGTTGAAACAAGGCCTAGGGTTCATACTTTCACTAGTGCAAGTTCTCTCAACAATAATAACATAATAGATCATATAACAATCTATCAACATGCAACAAAGAGTCACCCCAAAGATACTAATAGTGGAGAACAAACGAAGAGATTATGGTTGAGTACGAAACCACCTCAAAGTTATTCTTTCTGATCGATCTATTCAAGAGTCCGTAGTAAAATAACACGAAGCTATTCTTTCCATTCGATCTATCCTAGAGTTCGTACTAGAATAACACCTTAAGACACAAATCAACCAATACCCTAATGTCACCTAGATACTCCAATGTCACCTCAAGTATCTATGGGTATGATTATACGATATGCATCACACAATCTTAGATTCATATATTCAACCAACACAAAGAACTTCAAAGAGTGCCCCAAAGTTTCTACCGGAGAGTCAAGACGAAAACGTGTGCCAACCCCTATGCATAAGTTCACAAGGTCACTGAACACACAAGTTGATCACCAAAACATACATCAAGTAGATCACGTGAATATCCCAATGTCACCACAGATAAGCACATGCCAGACATACATCAAGTGTTCTCAAATCCTTAAAGACTCAATCCGATAAGATAACTTCAAAGGGAAAAACTCAATCCATTACAAGACTGTAGATGGGGAGAAACATCATAAGATCCAACTATAATAGCAAAGCTCGCGGTACATCAAGATCGTGTGAAATCAAGAACACAAGAGAGCGAGAGAGAGATCAAACACATAGCTACTGGTACATACAATCAGCCCCGAGGGTGAACTACTACCTCCTCGTCATGGAGAGCTCCGGGATGATGAAGATGGCCACCGGTAAGGGATCCCCCCTCCGTTAGGGTGCCAGAACAGGGTCCCGATTGGTTTTTGGTGGCTATAGAGGCTTGCGGTGGTGGAACTCCCGATCTAGGTTATGTTCTAGAAGTTTGGGTATATATAAGAGGTTCTTGTGTCGGGAACAAGTGAGGGGGGGGGGGGGTCTCCGAGGCGGCCACGGGGTAGGGGGCACGCCCAGGGGGGTAGGGCGTGCCCCCACCCTCATGGGTGCCTTAGGACTCTTCTGGCCCATCTCCGGTGCTCCGTGGGCTTCTTCTGGTCCAAAAACGATGTCCGTGAAATTTCAAGTCAATTGGACTCCGTTTGGTTTTCCTTTTCTGCGATACTCAAAAACAAGGAAAAAAACAGAAACTGGCACTGGGCTCTAGGTTAATAGGTTAGTCCAAAAAATCATATAAAATAGCATATAAATGCATATAAAACATCCTAGATGGATAATATAATAGCATGGAACAATAAAAAATTATAGATATTTTGGAGACGTATCAAGCATCCCCAAGCTCAATTCCTTCTCGTCCTCGAGTAGGTAAATGATAAAAACAGAATTTTTGATGTGGAATGCTACCTAGCATAATTTTCAATGTAACTTTCTTTATTGTGGCATGAATGTTCAGATCCATAAAATTCAAGACAAAATTTTAATATTGACATAAAAATAATAATACTTCAAGCATACTAACAAGGCAATTATGTCTTCTCAAAATAACATTGCCAAAGAAAGCTTATCCCTACAAAATCATATAGTCTAGCTATGATCCATCTTCATCACACAAAATATTCAAATCATGCACTACCCCGATGACAAGCCAAGCAATTGTTTCATACTTTAGTATTCTCAAACTTTTCAATCTTCACGCAATACATGAGCGTGAGCCATGGACATAGCACTATAGGTGGAATAGAGTGGTGGTTGTGGAGAAGACAAAAAGGAGGAAGATGGTCTCACATCAACTAGGCGTATTAATGGGCTATGGAGATGCCCATCAATAGATATCAATGTGAGGGATTAGGGATTGCCATGCAACGGATGCACTAGAGCTATAAATGTATGAAAGCTCAAAAAGAAACTAAGTGGGTGTGCATCCAACTCGCTTGCTCACGAAGACCTAGGGCACTTTGAGGAAGCCCATCATTGGAATATACAAGCCAAGTTCTATAATGTAAAATTTCCACTAGTATATGAAAGTGAAACCATAGGAGACTGTCTATCATGAAGATCACGGTGCTACTTTGAAGCACAAGTGTGGTAAAAGGATAGTAACATTGTCCCTTCTCCCTTTTTCTTTCATTTTTTTTGTTCGGGCCTTTTTCTCTCTCTTTTTTTTATGGCCTCTTTTTTTTCGTTCGGAGTCTCATCCCAACTTGTGGGGGAATCATAGTCTCCATCATCCTTTCCTCACTTGGGACAATGCTCTAATAATGATGATCATCACACTTTTATTTACTTAGAACTCAAGAATTACAACTCAATACTTAGAACAAAATATGACTCTATGTGAATGCCTCCAGCGGTGTACCGGAATATGCTATGAATCAAGCGTGACATGTATGAAAATCATGAACGGTGGCTTTGCCACAAATACCATGTCAACTATATGATCATGCGAAGCAATATGACAATGATGAAGCATGTCATAATAAACAGAACGGTGGAAAGTTGCATGGCAATATATCTCGGAATGGCTATGGAAATGCCATAATAGGTAGGTATGGTGGCTGTTTTGAGGAAGGTATATGGTGGGTGTATGGTACCGGCGAAAGTTGCGCGGCACAAGAGAGGCTAGCAATGGTGAAAGGGCGAGAGTGCGTATAATCCATGGACTCAACATTAGTCCTAAAGAACTCACGTACTTATTGCAAAAATCTATTAGTTATCAAAATGAAGTACTACGCGCATGCTCCTAGGGGGTATATTGGTAGGAAAAGACCATCGCTCGTCCCCGACCGCCACTCATAAGGAAGACAATCAATAAATAAATTATGCTCCGACTTCATCACATAACGGTTCACCATACGTGCATGCTACGGGAATCAAAAGCTTTAACACAAGTATCTCTCAAATTCACAATTACTCCACTAGCATGACTCTAATATCACCATCTTCATATCTCAAAACAATCATAAAGAATCAAACTTTTCATAGTATTCAATGCACTTTATATGAGAGTTTTTATTATATCCCTCTTGGATGCCTATCATATTAGGACTAAATTTTATAACCCAAGCAAATTACCATGTTGTTTAAGACTCTCAAAATAATATAGTGCAGCATGAGAGTTCATCTAAAAATAAAACCACCGTCGTGCTCTAAAAAGATATAAGTGAAGCACTAGAGCAAATGACAAACTACTTCAAAAGATATAAGTGAAGATCAATGAGTAGTCGAATAATTATGCAACTATGTGAAGACTGTCTAACATTTAAGAATTTCAGATCTTGGTATTTTATTCAAACAGTAAGCAAAACAAAAGAAAATAAAATGACGCTCCAAGCAAAACACATATCATGTGGTGAATAAAAATATAGCTCCAAGTAAAGTTACCGATGAACGAAGATGAAAGAGGGGATGACAGCCGGGGCATCCCCAAGCTTAGGCTCTTGGTTTTCCTTTAATATTAACTTGGGGTGCCTTGGGCATCCCCAAGCTTAGGCTCTTGCCACTCCTTATTCCATAGTGTTAGAAGGGAGAGAGGGATTGGTGGAATAGTTCGATGTATTGCTTGAGCCTCGTGGGCATATATATAGGAGTACATGATCATCTTGGAGTACAAGGCAAGGTAGAATAATATCCTACGCTATCCTAGCTTTCCCAATAATCAGGATACTCAACATCCCCCCGCAGTCACAACGGTAGAGACACAGACGGTGAGACTGGAGAAGAATCCGAAGGTAAGGCGATGGACACCCTCCCACAGTCGTAACGGTCGACGCATCGCGGAGTCGTGGCTGGAGTGGAAACCAATGAGGTTGCTCAAGAAGGCGGTAGCCCTTTGTGCCGTTTGTCGATGTAGCCGAGAGCGGAGGGTGGTGTAGCCGTGGTCGAGGTAGTCGTGCGGAGAATGTCGTGGTCGATGTCGAGTCGGGGAGCTGGTGTCGAGGATGTCGCCGTGGAGCCGCGGGCGCAATGAGGCGCCGAGTTAGCATAGGCGCATTGGTGTCGAAGTAGTGATGCGCCAGGAAGGATAATGGTGTTGACGACGCATCGCGCCGGGGTTGCCAACCCCAGGGACACATCGTAGACGAAGGCATGCGTCGGTGTTGCCAGCACCGGGCATGCGTAGACAGACGAAGACGAAGTTGACGAAGCGCCGACCAGGCTTGCCAGGCCCGGGGACACGTCGTGGATGAAAGCACGCATCGATGTTGCCAGCACCGGGCATGCGTAGACGAGGGACCTGCACAAGTTGTACGCCATGTCGAAGAAGTCGGAGAGGCCAGCGGAGAAGAACTCGACGATGATTGCGGCGTCCACCGACGCGGAGCCAATGTCGCCCCGGTTGTCGAAGTAGATGAAGCGGTCGGGGTAGTTGACGGTGGTGCTGGCGACGAGCTGGTGCTGGAAGAAGACGAAGGGGGTGGACGGGCAGCGGCGGCAGCTACGAAGGTAGCGGCGGTGGCGACCAAAGAAGAGCGGCGGCAGCGGCCTAACAGCGGCGGCGGCTAGGTTAGGAGTGCGGCGGCGGTGCTCGAAGTAGGCGAAGAACCCTGACAGCGTGACGAAGACCGGCGCGGACGGTGGCGTTCCCGCGCCAAGGAAGGCGGCGCGACGCATACCACGGGAAGTCAACGCGCGTGGACAATGAAGTGGATCGCGCGCCGCGGCGCTACGGCCCGAAGGGGCGACGCAGCGGCGACTGGCAGGTCGGGGTGACGGCGGGAAGACCTCGGGGCGGCGGCGGGGACCGTGGGCCGCGACGCTACGGCCCGAAGGGGCGACGCAACGGCGGTTCACGAGTCGGTGCAACCGCGGGGACGGCCTCGGGACGGCGGCGTGGACCGCGTGCCACGCTCGCTACGGCCCGACGGGGCGACGCAACAGCGGCGCGAGGGTCGATGCAGCCACGGGACGGCCTAGAGCGAACGCCCTCGGGGTGGCGGGGGACCGCGAGCCGCG
The DNA here is from genome assembly GCA_032464435.1 of Aegilops umbellulata. NCBI lineage: Eukaryota > Viridiplantae > Streptophyta > Magnoliopsida > Poales > Poaceae > Aegilops > Aegilops umbellulata. The sequence goes on along the minus strand of CP136060.1, from coordinate 66,087,858 downwards.
GCACTATGGCCCGAAGGGGCGACGCAGCGGTGACGCGGGTCGGTGCAGCCGGGAGAAGAACCACGAGGCGGCGGCGCTGCGGCCCGACGGGGCGACGCAGCGGGAGCCCGATGCTCGACCGGTGGAGAGGCGCGCTGAACTCTGGAACGATCTTCACGGGACCTACGGAGGCGCGCGTAACCAACAGGCCAGGTTGGTCGCGGCGCGTAGATGAGGCGGATCGCGGCGGCGGGCGGGTGATCAATCCTATCGCGCGTGAGGTCGGGGATGCCGCTCGATGGAGGCGCGGTGGCGGCGGAGTCCGAGATGAAGCCGACAATGGTGGTCAGCAGGGCGGCTATGATTGGCCGCTGCATGACGCGAGGCCGCCGGGTCGTTGTGATGCAGGAGTCCCGGTCGGAGTAGGGCGGTGATGGCCGGCGTAGATCGACGGGCGGGCCGGCGCGCGAACGGCGGCGGCGAAGGGCCGCCGCATGACGCGAGGCCGCCGGGTCGGGGGACCGGCGGGCCGACGCGCGGACGACGCGCGAGGCCACCCGATCGGGGCAACCGACGGGCAGACGCGCAGACGACGCGCGAGGCCGCCGGGTCGGTGAAGAAGCCGGCCGATCGCGCCGGTGTTGGAGTAGAGGCGCACGGGGTCGACGGCGGCGGTGGGCGACGCAAACCGGATCACATAGACCGGAAAATCAAAAAGAAAAACGCTGATCAAAACGATCGGCGAGAGAGCGAAAAAACCCGGAGCAAGGGCTTGGGAAAAGGACTCTCTAGGGCAGCCGGCCAACACGGCCGGCGGATGAACCCTAGGTACGGGCGGCGCGGCCCCCAGCGGCGGTCATGGAGGCCGACCGCCCCAGGGGCGGCGTGCGGGTGCGGAAGCGGCGGCGGCTAGGGTTTGGATCGTGATTAGGCTGATACCATGTTAGAAGGGAGAGAGGGATTGGTGGAATAGTTCGATGTATTGCTTGAGCCTCGTGGGCATATATATAGGAGTACATGATCATCTTGGAGTACAAGGCAAGGTAGAATAATATCCTACGCTATCCTAGCTTTCCTAATAATCACGATACTCAACACATAGTCCATCGAATCTTTACCCAAAACTTGAAAACTTCACAACACAAAACTCAACAGAAAAATCGTAAGCTCCGTTAGTATAAGAAAATAAAAACACCACTTAGGTAATGTTGTGAACTAATTCTAAATTCATATTGGTTTAATATCTCTCTATGGTTCATACCCTCCGATACTACTCATAGATTCATCAAAATAAGCAAACAACACAATGAAAACAGAATCTGTCAAAAACAGAATAGTCTGTAGTAATCTGTATCAAACGTATACTTCTAGAACTCCAAAAATTCTGAAATAAATTGGTGGACCTGAGAAATTTATCTATTAATCATATTCAAAAATAATCAACCTGAAATCACTCTCCAGTAAAAAATGGCAGCTAATCTCGTGAGCGCAAAAGTTTCTGTTTTTTACAGCAAGATCGCATAGACTTCACCCAAGTCTTCCCAAAGGTTGTACTTGGAACAAACACTAATTAAAACATAAAACCACATCTAAACAGAGGCTAGATAGAATATTTATTACTAAACAGAAGAAAAAGGCAATGAACAAAAATAAAATTGGGTTGCCTCCCAACAAGCGCTAACGTTTAACGCCCCTAGCTAGGCATGATGATTTCAATGATGCTCACATAAAAGATAAGAATTGAAACATAAATAGAGCATCATGAAGAATAAGACTAGCACATTTAAGTCTAAACCACTTCCTATGCATGGGGATTTTGTGAGCAAACAACCTATGGGAACATAAAACAACTAGCATAGGAAGCTAAAACTAGCAAATCTTCAAGATTTTCAACACATAGAGAGGAAACTTGATATTATTGCAATATGTAGAAGCATATGAATGAATGCAACCAAATAACCAACACATAAAGCATGATTTTCATGATCTACTTGCATAGAAATTTTAGTACTCTCCACATAAGCAGATTTATTCTCATCAATAGTAGTGGGAGCAAACTCAACAAAATAACTATCATGTGAAGCATAATCCAATTGAAAATTAAAATCATGATGACAAGATTCATGGTTATCTTTATTCTTTATAGCATACGTGTCATCACAATAATCATCATAAATAGGAGGCATGCTTTCATCATAATAAATTTGCTCATCAAAACTTGGGGGACTAAACATATCATCTTCATCAAACATAGCATCCCCAAGCTTGTGGCTTTGCATATCATTAACATAGTCTCTTGTGTCCCCAACACACCCAATACAATGGTAAATTGTATTGGTGCACTAGTTCGGCGAAGAGATGGTGATACAAATGCAATATGGATGGTAGATATAGGTTTTTGTAATCTGAAAATATAAAAAAAGGCAAGGTAACTAATGATAAAAGTGAGCACTAATGGTATTGCAATGCGTTGAAACAAGGCCTAGGGTTCATACTTTCACTAGTGCAAGTTCTCTCAACAATAATAACATAATTAGATCATATAACAATCCCTCAACATGCAACAAAGAGTCACCCCAAAGTTACTAATAGTGGAGAACAAACGAAGAGATTATGGTTGGGTACGAAACCACCTCAAAGTTATTCTTTCTGATCGATCTATTCAAGAGTCCGTAGTAAAATAACATGAAGCTATTCTTTCCATTCGATCTATCCTATAGTTCGTACTAGAATAACACCTTAAGACACAAATCAACCAAAACCCTAATGTCACCTAGATACTCCAATGTCATCTCAAGTATCCGTGGGTATGATTATACGATATGCATCACACAATCTTAGATTCATCTATTTAACCAACACAAAGAACTTCAAAGAGTGCCCCAAAGTTTCTACCAGAGAGTCAAGACGAAAACGTGTGCCAACCCCTATGCATAAGTTCACAAGGTCACTGAACCCGCAAGTTGATCACCAAAACATACATCAAGTAGATCACGTGAATATCCCAATGTCACCATAGATAAGCACATGCAAGACATACATCAAGTGTTCTCAAATCCTTAAAGACTCAATCCGATAAGATAACTTCAAAGGGAAAACCCAAATCATTACAAGAGAGTAGAGGGGGAGAAACATCATAAGATCCAATTATAATAGCAAAGCTCGTGGTACATCAAGATCGTGCCAAATTAAGAACACAAGAGAGAGAGAGAGAGAGAGAGAGAGAGAGAGAGAGAGATCAAACACATAGCTACTGGTACACACAATCAGCCCCGAGGGTGAACTACTCCCTCCTCGTCATGGAGAGCGCCGGGATGATGAAGATGGCCACCGGTGAGGGATCCCCCCCTCCGTCAGGGTGCCAAAACAGGGTCCCTATTGGTTTTTGGTGGCTACAGAGGCTTGCGGCGGCGGAACTCCCGATCTAGGTTATGTTCTGGAAGTTTTTTTGTGAATATTTACTGTAGGGTAAAAAACCCCACAGTACTTTATTGCCTCAACCAAACAAAACCAAACTGTACAGAGGTTACAATATTTACAGGCCTAAGCTAAAAAGAAAGAAAGCTTACTTTACATGAGGTAGTTAACTCAATCAACAAGTCTAGTCCTAAGGGTATCCTTCAGTCTATGAGACAATAGAAGGATATCATGAATAAAATTACATCTCCATGCAGCAAAAGTAGCCCTCGTCCCCCTGAAGGTTCGTCCATTCCTCATAATCCAAATATTCCAAGCAGCCGTGAGCATCACTTCAAAGAAGAATGGGTGGCCAAAACTTTGCCTTGCGTGGGAGATGCACTGTTGAATATTTGAGCCATGGTTCCAATCCAGCTGCAAATAATTCCAGACCCTGCAACTGAAATTGCATTCAAAGAAAAGATGTGCTCTGTCCTCATAGACAAACGCGTTGCAAATGACACATAAATTATCATCCAGAGGGGACCTCCAGTGCCTTCTGACTAACATGTCCTTAACATTGAGCCTGTCAAAGAAAAGGAGCCAGCCAAAGACCTTAATTTTCATAGTACACCTGCTCTGCCATAGCCACTTGCAAGGATGGATAGTTGGAAGGTGTGAAGCATGATCACATAGAAGCTCTTAGCCGAAAACTATCCAAATTTGCCAGGCCAGGGCCATACATGAGGCAGGGTGGGGTCTCTCTGAAGATTAAATAACCATCCTTCCAAAAGTTCCAGTTCTGCTGCTGCCTCCTGTGAGATTGGCAGATGGAACATGGAAAACAAATCCTGGTTATGTTCTGGAAGTTTGGGTATATATAAGAGGTTTTGGCGTCGGGAACAAGTCAGGGGGGTCTCCGAGGCAGCCACGAGGTAGGGGGCACGCCCCCCACCCTCGTGGGTGCCTCGGGACTCTTCTGGCCCATCTCCGATGCTCCATGGGCTTCTTCTGGTCCAAAAACGATCTCCATGAAATTTCAGGTCAATTGGACTCTGTTTGGTTTTCCTTTTCTGCGATACTCAAAAACAAGGAAAAACAGAAACTGACACTGGGCTCTAGGTTAACTAGCAAAAGGGCCTGTGCGTTGCAACGGGGCGGTGTTCAAATCAATCCATCGAGAACATAAATATCATTTGGTCAAAAAAGAAAGAACATAAGTGGCTGGGAGCACTTAAGAAAGAGTCGTGCTAATATTACACATTTAGTAATTGACTACACACAAGCTTAGAGGCCACAATTTATTCTAAAAGCCTTAGTTTAATTTAGCGATTGAAACATCTATTATCCAATGTGTAAATACAAACGATGATTATATTGTAAGGAATTATAGTGTATTTCTGGTAAAATCCAGTAGCTTACTTAATCAAATGTTTGCCACTACTTTCCATCAGTTTTCATTAATCAAACAGTATAGCGTACAAACCCGGCATCAAAAAATAATTCAAAACTCAAGCAAATCTGCTTCACTCTCTCAGTCTTATACAGACTTCCGAGTAATAGAATAGAACAAACTTGGACAAGAAAGAAGGATGTACTTAGTTAATTTGATGTAGCAGCTTCTATAGAGAAGACGATATGGGAAAACAGGAAGAACTCGAAGAAAAAAATTAAGTAAGATGCAAGTAACAACAGAAAAGAATTCGTAGCCTCAAGCAAATCTATGTCGCTCACTCAGTCCCAACTCCTCCATAAAGACTTTCGATGAACATAATAGAACAAACTCATGTGTTTTGCCATGGAACAATGGCTAGTTTCTAGAATTAGTATTTTTTTCCTTCCCTTTCCTTATCTCCCGCTCTCCACTAATAATAAAGTGAAACTTCTTATAAAGCCAAATTGCATAGTCTGACTTTTGAAAGGAAAAAATACACTACAACATGAAGTGATGTTTGACACACAACCTGGCAAACAAATAAAGATTAATTTGGTCAAAACTAAGGTCAAATTCTGCCTGACTCCGTAATATTATTCTTCATACACAATTATCTTTTACTCTAATGTGTTAATACACAACACTTAAGAAATGACTTACACGACAACAGAACCATTAATAGTGATAGCAGAAGACATTCATTCGGTATTAAATATATGTGCACAATGATCATGTCACAAACATGCAGAAGATTGTTTGAGAAACTACATGTTGTAGATATTCCCACCACTTTTTTGGATTTGCAAATATTCATCTATATTTAAATAGTTTAAAAATTCAAATTAACACTTCTGAAATAAAAAGTCATTTTCATAAGATCTAGAAATCCAAGATTTACACAAAGAGAAGTAACATAATTTGATATATAGGTGAAGAAATTTTGCTGGAACTATCACATTGCATCAGATGATTATATTGTGAGCAAAGTATGTATATATACTACTTACTACTGCTTGAACTTTGAGGCCATTGAGAAATATAAGCAGAGTTAAGTGCAGGTTACATGTAACATGCCCGTGCGTTGCAACGGGAGAAAAATATATAATGTATATGCAAACGGAGAAACAATATATCTAAATCTCATACTAAAACGTGGAAATATGAAGTAACTTACAAAGCTTATTTTTTCCGATTATCCCAAAATTAGTACCTGAATAACACATTGAATAAGGGCAACAGGTCATAGAGAAGTCAAATGAAAAACAAACTGAATTTGCTGGCCTTAATACATTGCATAGAGCTCCTTAAGAATCAGAGGGCCCCAATGTCTCATTTCTTGAATCTCCTGCAAGGCTGCAACAATTGATATAGGCTTTTGCTTCTCTTATAGTATTGTAGTAGTCACGATAGCAGCGAAGGTCACTGTGGCACTAATATTATTATATCAGACAAGATTTTAAGATTAGACAAAAAAAGTACCTTCGGTTATTGAAGGCACAAATTATTAGTTTTGGGAATCCTTGGATTGAGAATTATATTTGTGGCCCATTGATCATGTGGATGGAATAACATGGACATGACACGCACTAAAGTAATTCTCAGGTAAATTTCAGGTAAAAAATAACTCTTAATCGTCATATAAATTAGATAGAAGGAAATATCATGAAGATGTATGCAGAATTGCAGACATATGTTCTCACTTAGCAAAATAAGAAATGCAATTCGAAGTCAACATTGGTGTCCGCCCATATTGTAGTATACAGATAAAGTAATTCATCTCATGTTCTAGTATTGAAAATAAAGTAATCTTCAGAATTGATGTACCACCCTTATCCCACGAACTGCATTTGACAAGATAATTAGTAAAAGAACCAAGCAGATTCTTTCTGGTGAAATAAAATATATTTGCATGCTTAGACGTGTATTGAACCCTGCATCTTTAATTCAATCGTGCATCATGTTTTCTGCTAACCCTGCTACATCCCTTGTCAAAGTTTCGACTTTATTAAATCGTCAGGAAAGTAGTTTAAACTCTGAAAGAGGACAAGAAGTACCACTGTTTCCACCAAAACATTAATATACGTTAGTCTTAATTACGCATAAAAGAGTGAGAAAAATGGTATCTTGTTCACTATAAAATATGAGCCTGAAACCATTAGAGTACCAGGTTTGTGGTTTTTGACATTTAACTCCCCTTAAATATTTTGGTGCTTCTGTTCTGCTAACTGTACATGCTTTGTTTCTGTATCAGTACTGTTACATCTGTACCATGTGACATGTGAGGGAGTCCTGGACTAAGGGGTCCTCGGGCGTCCGGCCTGTTAGCCATGGGCCGGACTGATGGGTTGTAAAGATACGAAGACCGAATACTGCACCCGTGTCCGGATGGGACTCTCCTTGGCGTGGAAGGCAAGCTTCGCGACCGAATATGTAGATTCCTTTCTTTGTAACCGACCATGTGTAACCCTAGATCCTCCCGGTGTCTATATCATGGTATATCAACTCTTGTAATACTCATATTCATCAAGATTAATCAAGCAGGAAGTAGGGTGTTACCTCCATAGAGAGGGCCCGAACCTGGGTAAACATCGTGTCCCCTGTCTCCTGTTACCATCGACCATAGACGCACAGTTCGGGACCCCCTACCCGAGATCCGCCGGTTTTGACACCGACATTGGTGCTTTCATTGAGAGTTCCACTGTGCCGTCCCCAAAAGGATTAATGGCCCCTTCAATCATCGATAATGACGCTGTCCAAGGAGAAACCTTCCTCCCGGGACAGATCTTCGTGTTCGGCGGCTTCGCGCTGCGGGCAAACTCGTTTGGCCACCTGGAGCAGATCGATAGCTACGCCCTAGCCACCAGGTCAGATTTGGGAGCTTGAATTACGCTGCGGACATCCGTGGAGATTTGATCTTTGCCGGATTCGAGACCGCGACGACCGCTCCTGGTCACCTTGACGAACATGACCTAAATCTGTCGTCAGACCGCATCCAGGAGATAGCTCCTGTAACCACTCTGGCCTTAGATCCGGAGCACACTGCGGCATCCAGGGATTGGAGGCTCAACCCCACCACGAAGGCCACAGATTCCCCGGCGTTGGAGCCGCACATGGACTTAAACTCACACAATATTTGTGTCACTGGAACCCCAGATTCGTCTCTGGGTGTAAGTTCCGAACCATGTGAGTCCGCGGATGCAGAACATGATCGTTTATCGATCTTCGAGTTTAGCACCGCAGACATCTTCCAGCACTCTCCCTTGGGAGATGTGCTAAGCTCATTAAAGAACATGTCCTTGGTGGGGGACTCACAGCCGAACTATGTTCGGTTCGAACTAGGGGCTGATGATGGAGAATCTTGCTTCCCACCCGCCACCCACTTCATAGCCACAGTCGAGGATTTAACCGACACGCTTGCTTACGACTCCGAAGACATCGACGGTATGGACGACAATGCCGATGAGGAGCAACATCAAAGTCCGCCATTCACTGGACGCTAGACGGCCACCTCTTCATACGATGTGTACATGGTAGACACACCCAAAACAACCAACGACGATGATAAAGAAAATCCAGTTGAGAATAAACCTCCTGAGACACAGCAAAAACGCCGGCGTCGTCGGCGCCACTCTAAGTCACGTCTTTCAAGAGACAGCAATGCTGGCACCGGAGAAAATAATACTCCGGATGACGCCAAAAACAATGAAGACCTTGCTGAGGTAACATCCAAACAGGAGGAGCAAGAAAACGGGAATGCTAGCCCCGACGAACAGGCCAGGCCCAATGACTCGGAGGATGGTAGTTACTGTCCGCTCTCCGAGGATGAGGAAAGCCTCGGCAACGAAGATTTCATCGTGCCTGAGGAACCTCTTGAGCAGGAGCGCTTCAAGCGCCAGCTAATAGCCACCGCAAGGAGCCTGAAAAAGAAGCAGCAGCAGCTTCAAGCTGACCAAGATATGCTCGTCGACAAATGGACTGATGTCCTGGCAGCCGAAGAACACGGCCTTAGACGCCAAGCCAAGAGTTACTTGAAGCGAAGGTTGCTACCTCAGTTCGATGAAGAGGCACCGGAGCCCATATTTCCCTCGTGTAATGCGGCCGACCGAACACTACACGGTCGGGACAGTGCAGCGGACCGACCACCTCGTGGTTGGGATAGAGCGGCAACTTAAGCCGAACAACAGCCTTCCCCGCCGCCACGAAAAAACAGAGACACAACAGTTCAGGGTCATACATACGACCTCCGGCAAACCCCGTATAGTAGAGCGGGATATACCCGATCGATCTACGGATCGCGAGGACGTTCCTCGACACGGGATGATGGCTACCTATTCAGACGTGACAATCCTAGTCACACCCGAGCCGATAACCACAGACGAACTCGATCGGAGCTACGGCGCGATGCGGCCAGATACAGAGGCGCCGCACACCCCCTTTGCTTCACTAACGAAGTAATGGATCACGAATTCCCCGAAGGGTTCAAACCCATGGATATTGAATCATACGATGGGACAACTGATCCCGCGGTACGGATCGAAGATTTTATCCTCCACGTCCACATGGCCCGGGGAGATGACCTCCAAGCTATCAGGTACCTCCCGCTAAAGCTTAAAGGACCAGCTCGGCACTGGTTAAACAGCCTCCTGAAAGTTCTATTGGCAGCTGGGAGGACTTGGAAGAGGCCTTCCTCGACAACTTCCAAGGTACATTTGTCCGGCCACCAGACGCCGATGACTTAAGCCACATAGTTCAACAGCCCGGGGAGTCAGCTAGGAAGTTCTGGACTAGGTTCCTAACTAAAAAGAACCAGATCGTCGACTGTCCGGATGCAGAAGCCCTAGCGGCCTTTAAACATAGCATCCGTGACGAATGGCTCGCCCGCCACCTCGGCCAAGAAAAGCCAAAATCTATGGCAGCCCTCACGGCGCTCATGACCCGCTTTTGCGTGGGTGAGGATAGCTGGTTGGCTCACAGCAAAAACACAACTAGCAAGGCAGGCCCCTCTCAGGTTAAGAACAACAACGGCAAGCTCCGACGCAACAGACACAAACACTAAAGCAATGGTGACAATACCGACGACACTACAGTCAACGCCGGATTCAGTGGCTCCAAGTCCGGCCAGCGGAGGAAACCGTACAGGAGAAACAATCAGGGACCATCCAGCCTGGACCGCATACTCGACCGCCCATGCCAGGTACATGGCACCCCAGACAAACCATCCAATCATACCAATAGAGATTGTTGGGTTTTTTAACAGGCCGGCAAATTAAACGCCGAGAATAGGGAAAAGGGACCACAGAGCGAGGACGACGACGAGGAGCCCCGGCAACCGAACACAGGGGGACAAAAGAAGTCCCCCCCAAGTCAAAACAATAAACATGATATATGCTACACACATCCCTAAAAGGGAACGCAAGCGCGCACTAAGGGACGTCTACGCGATAGAGCCAGTCGCCCCAAAATTCAATCCATGGTCATCATTCCCGATCACCTTTGATCACCGGGATCATCCGACCAACATCCGTCATGGTGGTTCGGCCGCGCTAGTGCTCGATCCAACCATTGACGGATTTCACCTGACGAGCGTCCTTATGGAAGGAGGTAGCAGTCTCAATCTGCTCTATCAGGATACAGTGCGAAAAATGGGCATCAATCCATCACGGATCAAGCCCACAAAAACTACCTTTAAGGGAGTCATACCAGGTGCGGAGGCCCGTTGTATGGGCTCAATCACGGTAGAGGTTGTCTTCGGGTCTCTGGACAATTTCCGAAGTGAAGAGTTAATCTTCGACATCGTCCCCTTTTGCAGCGGCTATCACGCACTGCTCGGACGAACCGCATTCGTGTGATTCAATGTTGTGCCACACTATGTTTATCTCAAGCTCAAGATTCCCAGTCCACGCGGCGTCATCACGGTCAACAGAAATACGGAACGCTCCCTCCGTATAGAAGAGCACACAGCTGCCTTAGCAACAGAAGTACAGAGTGGCCTTCTCAAGCAGAACCTTAATTAGGCTGCTGAGCCCATCGACACCATTAAGAGGGTCCAAACTACCCTGCAGAAGGACAGCTCGGCTCGTCAGGAGCTTGACTAGCAATCCGGCCTCCATCTCAGCCCCCATCAAGTGGTGGCAATCGTGCCGCGCGTACATAACTACACACTCAAAATCCCATGGGCATTGATGGAGGCATAGCCAACTTGTGATCCATAGGGCAGCTCGACCGCCCCGGACACTCATACTTTCACTATTTCCCTTTCTTCTTTTATTTCTTTCTTTTTACAGGCCTTTCCTGGCGGCCTGATCATCGGTCCTCTTGAAGGACAAAAACACCAAGACAACAAGAAGCATGGACGTACTGGAAAACTCTTAGGTGGTCTCTTTAACGATCCCTTTACCTATCTTCAGGACCCATACACAGCTCTCTCTTGGTGAAGGCATAGTAAATAGCATTTTAGCTCATCAGACTACTTGTATAAATGCGCTTTAACGCACCAATGAAATTATAGTAGAAACAGTTTGCGGCCCAAGTTTCCACGGCTTTAGCTTACCACTGCTTCTTCCTTTTTCTTTCTTTTTTTCTTTCTAGTAATTCTATCATATAGCACCTGTACACTCGGTGTATTCCAACTTTCCAGGGGCTTCATAGACCCCCACAACATGGCAACGAAAGTCCGGACACTTTTATAGTACAGTTCAGCACCCCGAATTTAGCACTATATGCATTGGCTCCGAATCATGTCTTTGGTCAATAGTTGGGCTGCTCGGCTCCTGTGCTTGCTACCTTACGTTCTGCTATATCAGCTAAGGTAGTAAAGGGAGAACTACTGCGATTGTGCCCTGGTTTATCCAAAGGAGCACCTGAGTAGAGAAAGCCGAAAAGTGACTGTCATGATACGATGAGAGCCGGTCAGCTGTTCGGAGGTCGCAAATCGTTGGAGATTTCTCCCACATTATGCGAAGGATCGGCCCTTCCTGATCAGATGCTCATAGCACTCTGGTTCGGATACTAGGGGATGCGCACATGTTTTATTGTAAAACTCCTATGGATAAGTGAGGGTGTTCAAGCCGCATAGTCTGATTGCCTTGTTCGTTGCGCTAAACAACTCCTTCAAGGACCATATAATTGGATCAAGATTGTTTAGATTCCATCCCGAACAACTCTATACTACCTACGTGGGGCAGAAGCCGACGAATGGCCAACCCTCAAATTACATACAACACGGCCGCACAGGAGGAAAAAATTAAAACATAACAAGCATTATATTACAAACCGACTTCGTTTCATCATTGCAGGCAAAGACAACATGAACGTGTTCATTCGAAAATAATGTCTTGCCCACACTACGCTGCTACAATGCGAGACCCCTCTAGGACATCCACAAAATAGCGCTCGAGTGTGCGGTGCTCCTTGCCCTCTGGCGGCCCCCTGGTCAGCTCGACGGCGTCCATCTTCGCCCACCACATCTTGCAACGGGCGAAGGCCATGCGTGCACCTTCAATAAAGGTCGATCGCTTGATGACGTCCAGCCGAGGACAGGCGTTCACCAGCCGCTTCACGAGTTTGAAGTAGCTGTCGGGCATAGCTTCGGCTGGCCACAGCCGGATTATCAAATTCGTCATGGCTAGTTCGGCCATCCTATGCAGCTCCACCAACTGTTTCAGCTGATCAGTGAAGGGCACGGGATGCTCTGGCGCAAAATACTGCGACTAGAACAATTTCTCCGTGGAGCTCCCTTCTTCGGCTCGAAAGAACTCCACGGCGTCGGACACACTGTGCGAAAGATCTATGAAGACTCCTGGAGAACTCCGAATCCGGGTTAGTAAGAAATACTTCTTCTTCATATACTTGCTTGGCATACTAAATGCCTTACCCGCCATGATCTTATTGGCCTCCTGGATCTCTTGGAGGGCGCCCTGGGCCTCATTTCGGGCCATCTCCGTGCCCTGATGAGCCTTGGCGAGTTCGGTCTCTCGAACCGACGCATCATGCTCCAAGGTCTTGCACTTCCTCACCGTGTCCTGGAGCTCCTGGTGGACCTTGTTAACCCGGGCCTTGAGCTTCTTATAGGCGGCCTGCTCCTTGACAGCCTTCCCCTCGGCTTCGGCCAGGGCCTTCTTCAGGGACTCGACTGGTTCGTTGCTCCTATACATATCATGACACTTCGGTCAATATATATCATCCTACTCTCTTCGAGTTTCCCTGGGTTATTGCATACCTTAATTCTCCTGGAGCTGCCTCTTCACCTGGCCAAGCTCCTCCCAGGCCTGCCCCAGCCTCCGCTTTAGTTCGGAGACGGCAGCATGTGGGGCCGCGGCCAGCAGCGACGCCTGCATATTCATTCCCGACAAATTTAGTTACTTTCCTACAATAAAGGATTGATCCTCTGTCTGGTTTTTTATTTCTGAAACACCCGACAGTGTCTAAGGGGCTACTGTCTATATTGGGATTTTCTCTTTTCGTCGCTTACCTCAAAACCTGTCAGCAGGCCGTTGCAGGCTTCGGTTAGTCCGCTCTTGGTGGACTGAACCCTTTCAATCACCGTCCCCATAAGAACACGGTGCTCATCCACAATGGAAGCGCCTCGCAGCCATTCTAGCAGATTATCTGGTGCCCCTGGTTGGACAGGGGTCACCGGTGGAATAGGCATAACCCGCTTCTTTCGAAGGAGGTTGTGTGTCGGATTCCGGAGCCTTATCTGTCTCCGGAATCAAGTCCGGTTGAGGGCCGAACTGAGTATGGCCCTCATCCCCAGTCTCCAGGGGGATTGGTTCCCCCTGGTGTTTGGCAACAGGGGCTTCGCCTTCGGGCACCCCTTGAGCCTCTCCCCGGCCTGGGAAGGTCCATTGGGAGAGCACCACGTTGTCTCCTTTGGCCTTGGGAGAGTAAGCGGCCGGCGGTGTCTCGCTGGCCATCTCCTTTGAGTCCAATGAACCTCTTGATGAGGATCGCTGGGAGCTGTCATGGGCCGGACTACAATAGCATAATTAACCATGTCAATACCTTGAAGAGGAGAGGCTGGACACATGGGTATGCGGAAGTCATAGCACTTACGATGCAGCTGGAGGCTTAGTGCGGGGGTGTCACTCCGGACTGCTGCCGACGTCCCACATCAAGTTATCCGCAAAGGAGCCCTTCCCTTTCTTGGATGTCCCCGCCTCCGGGTTCGTGGAGGCCGCCCTCTATTTCCTTCCCTCATCAGGGGCAGGGTTGTCCTCCTCCTCCTCCTCCTCCTCATCGTCGTCATCTTCGGCGGCGGAGGATCGGGTCTTGTTGTCGGCGTTCTGGGAACGGGGGTCCCCAGACTTGCCTGTCTGCGGCCCGCAGCATGGCTAAGCAGCAGGCCGTACAGCCCATCTTCGTCAACAAGACAACCAAGACCCTCGCGAGGGTCCAAGCCTCGCGAGGCAGATGACGCAAGACCTCCTCTGGAGTGGCCTAGCCAAGCAGGCTCACGAGGAGCAGAGATATCAAGGCGAGGAAAACCTCATGAGGCTCTTGTGACGTGAGCCATGACGAACGGTGCCAGGCGAGTGCCAGGCGGGCGCCGGTGCACGTAGCGTCCTTATTTCCTCTTTGGTGCTAAGGAGGCCAGCGCAGGCGAAGAGTACCGAGGCATCAGGCAAAGGTTGCCATATTGGTGCAACGAGACCAAGACCAGGAGGACGGCAAGGCGGAGGTCATCATGGAGCCCAACGGCGTCACCCCAGGGCTTTTCGCAGGCGAAGACCTCTTTTGTCAGGATAGCTTGTACTAGTTGTCCCCCTTCAAATTTGCCCGCCGTTGTTGTCTCCCTTCCCGCTCAATATTTGGGGAGAGGACGAGGGCCTATATAAATAGGACTAGCCACGACAGTAGAGGGCACGGGATAGATCATCGAATCCTCACGCCACAAGTTCATACGCACAAGAACACCTCAACCTCAGGAGGTTGTTCTTCCCTTGTACTGTTCATCATCGGCCCAAGAGGCAATCCACCACCACCACACTGGAGTATGGTATTACCACAATGGTGGCCCGAACCAGTATAAACCTCGTGTCTTTCTGTGTTGCGAGTTCGTCGAGTTCGTTCGCAAGATCTTAGTGAGCTAGAGCATGGATCGGTAGGAGGGATAGACTTCACGCGCACCCCAGTGTATGAACCTTAAATGTTTGCCGGAACCCCACATCTGACATTTGGCGCGCCAGGTTTCATAGTTTCCCTTCCATCAGTTCATTACTCCATCGCTCCGTCGTTTCCATGGCGGACACTCGCCGTGCTCGAGCTGAGCGTCGGGCTGCCCTCTCCGCCCGTGCCGCTCAGACGGCTCCCGTAGGCGGGCCACCTCGTCGTTCTCCGTCTCCCGTCGCCAACGCTGCCACTGGCCCGGCGGGGAACGAGCAGCAGGCGTCCTCGTTCCATCCTTCGGTGCGGCAGGACGGTCGCACCGCTACTCCGTCACTGACCCCTGCCAGTTCTTCGTCTCACGCGCACCGCGATCCCATGGAGGCACGGGCCGCGCTCATCGCGGCGAATGAGCTCCTGGGTTACCGCCCCGTCGATGACCTCTACAAGGAGTGGCTCGACCGCGTCGCCGAGCTCGTCCGCGCCACAGGGGGCTCTCCGGCGCCGTCCCACTCTCTGCCTCCCCCTCAACCAGCCGCGGGCCACGGGGCTCATGGCATGCCTCCACCACCTCAACCCCAAGACGGTGCCTTGGCACCGAGGCGCGCGCCTCCGCGGCGTGATCCACCGCGCCCGGCGCTCGCGCGTGAAGAAAGAAGCTGTCAAGAAATCCCGCGGCCGCGAGAAGCTGCACCGGCGCTCCCCGGGCCACCTCGTCAAGACCGCGTGCCGCCTGCAGCGGCACAGCGCGGACCTCGCCAAGACCAAGCTCCGCCTCAGAAGCGGGCCCCAGTGACCACGGCCGGCTGTCGCGCCTTCACCCCCGAACTGCGTAGCGTCGCTTGGCCAGGCAAGTTCAAGCTAGATCTGCCTCCTCGCTATGACGGCATCGCCGACCCCACGGAGTTTCTGCAGCTCTATGAGCTGAGCATCGAAGCGGCCAACGGCGACGAAAAAGGCATGGCGAACTGGTTTCCCATGGCTCTCAAGGATGGGGCCCGCTCCTGGCTCCTGAACCTGCAGCACGGCTTGATCTCCTCCTGGGACGAGATGCGCGACCGCTTCGTCGCCAACTTCCAAGTCACTCGCGACCGCCCACCGTCCGCGGGTGACCTTCGCCGCATCAAGCAACAACTAGGACAGACCCTCCAGAAGTACATACAACGCTTCAACAACACCCGCCTCAAGATCCCCAAGGTCACGGACAAAGCCATCATCTCTGCGTTCTCAGACGGCGTCCGTGACGTCAAGATGAAGGAAGAGCTTGCTATCCACGAGGAGCTTTGCACATCTCAGGAGCTGTTCAACCTGGCGACCAACTGCGCAAGAGCTGAGGAGGGGCGCCTCTCTCTCCTTGAGTTGCCAGCTGCATGAGCGGGGGAGAAGAAGGCCAAGGCCAAGGACGTGAAGCGCAAAGAGGGAGTAGTGCTCGCAGGGGAGCCCGACACCAAGCGAGACAGAGATCAACCTGAGTCATCCAAGAACGGTCGACAGTTCTGCGCCTTCCACAAACTGAACACCCACAACACCAGCAACTGCAAAGAGCTCAGAGCCATATGGGAAGGACGCTACGGTCGACGCCCCGAGCGCAACGACCGGGGCTGCGGCCGCGGAGGCGGACGCTGGGAGGACCGTGGCCCGCGCCAGGAGTGGCGCGACTGGCATGACCTACCTCGTGAGGGCGCCTGGAGGGACCCACCTCGTGAGGATCGCCCCCAGGGCAACGCCGGTCTTCCCCCGCTGCCGCCACCAAGAAGGAACGACGACCACCACCAGGACGAGGGGGATGGGGGCTTCCAGGAACCACGTGCGATCGGCTGCATCTTGGGTGGTGCCCAGGCCCCAGCCTCTCAGTGCATCTTCAAACATTTCGCTCGCGAGGTGAACGCGGTGCTCCCCAAGCTCGAGGCCACGCGCCTGCTCCGGTGGTCCCAATGTGCCATCACCTTCAACTCGGCAGGTCAGCTCAAGTGCGCAGCTACCGCTGGCTCCCTCCCTATGCTGTGCTCCCCAGTCATCAACAATGTGGAAGTCACTAAGACTCTCATCTATGGCGGCGCAGGGCTCAACGTCCTGTCCGTCGACACGTTCGACAACCTCCAAGTGCCATATGAGCAGCTCCAGCTAACCAAGTCTTTCTCAGGAGTGACCGGCGGTTCCACCACACCAATAGGGCAGGTCTGCCTGCCTGTCGCCTTCGGGGAGCGCAAGAACTATCGCATCGAGCTCATCGACTTCGACGTCGCGCACATCCGCCTGCCGTATAATGCCATCCTCGGGTATCCAACCCTGTCCAAGTTCATGGCAGTCACTCATCACGGCTACAACATTCTCAAGATGCCGGGAAGCGGAGGAATCTTCATGGTTCAGTGTGAAGAGAGGGATGCGGTGTGCTCCCTTGAGTGCGCCTTTCAAGCCACAACAATCGATTACCCCGACAGCAGAAGTGAAGGCCCTCCAGAGACCATCCCCAAGAAGAAGCTGCCACGCCGCACAGGACCTCAGGAGGATGGCTTGCAGCAGGAGCCTAGTCCGGATCAGTGACCGCTCCAGGGGCGCCTCCCTCCATCGCATAGGAAGGCGTGCCCGGCGCCCTCCTTAGGCAGGGCTCGGGGGCTCTCTTCTGGAGAGCCTCAAACCTTGCCAACCTCACGAGGGAGGCGCTTGGGCACCACTTGGAAGCATGCCTCATGGCACACCTTCCTCAGGAGAGCACAGGGCAAGGAGTGCCCACCACTCAGGAGTTCATCACCAAGACTACCCAGGAACTGCAAGAAGCAAGAGCCACGCGCGGCCACAGCCACTCACAAGGTGCGGCTCCCCATCCAGGCGAGGATGCCAGGCTGCGTGTCTACATCGACATCCCAGGGCTCAACAGGGCCACATCTCAAGAGCGCTTCTGGCCATCGCATGTGGGCCGCTGCGAGGGCCCACCACACAGCTACGTTCACATGCCCTTCAGCTTGCCTAGCGTGGCGTCGGCCTATCAGCGCAACATGCGGCAAGTCCTGGCGGCTCAGGAGGCCAGGTTCCACGCCGTCCTGGAGGAAATGGACACGGTCTTCAGGGGTCCTCCTGAGCCTCCAGAGCCTCCCGAGGCTCAGGGTCCCGGTGGCTCATGAGGAGCCATTCCTTCAGCGCGCGGCTTCAACTGCACCAACTCTACTTCGTCTACAGAACCAGGTGACATCTTCCAAGTTCGTCTAAGCTGGGAACGCCCCTCGGGCTGCATTGTTCCCAGGCCACATGGGTCCGTCCCTGTGGCATGTATCCCTTTTGCTTAAGTCTTTAGCTTACCTTGCTGGGGGCGCCCCTCGGGCTGCATCATTCCCAAGCCGCTCGGGCCAGACCCAGCGGCATGTATCTTCCTGCATTTATCCAAGTCGATCTGCTCTTCATGCTTAACCTGCCAACAACTATCGCCTGCTCGATTGCCGCCCGCCGCGGGCATGTTCACCCTATTGAATCCGCTTGCACATTAAAAGGGGGGCTCCTGAGCATCGCGACTCAGGAGCTCTTACTGGCTCTCCAGCCCTCACCCCCTGGCCCTGACCACGGCATCGCGACCTGGCATACCAACGGCACTGAGCTCGCTTGAGGGCCGGGACCTGAGGACGTAGAGTGCTTGCATCTAACCGCCTTGCAGGAACATACAATCACCAAGACTCAAGACCAGGCGCAACCCGCCTTGAGGTAGAGCCTCGTGAGTCCTGCGCTGGCTCACGAGTGCCCAGATACACCTCGCAGCCCTGCCGTGCAAGCCACGTGTCAGGGCGGGGCTGTACACGCCCTGGGGGCTCCTCCTGGAGGGGGGCCCCCATCCCAAGCCCAAGTGGAAGCACCATGCTCCGCGCTGGCTGATGACACTGCCGAGGAGCGGCTATGCCCGTGCACAAGCGGAAGCACTATGCTCCGCGCTGGTGATAAACAACTGAGGGCGACCCCACGGTCATGCCAACATCAGGGAGCCTAGAGCTCAGTGCAGCCTTACCGCAATGCCTCCCCTCGGGAAAGCCGCGCATGGGGGTTGGGCACGGGGGCTGCGCTTGGGTCACGCCCAAGCGCACGACACCCAACCAGGGCCCCCGGACCTGGGCATCGCGCGCCCCTCCCGAGGCCTCGACGAGGGCAGGTATGGGATTGTTTGCACGTCATGGGGGACTTCTGAGCATCGCGACTCAGGAGCCTAACTGGTCATGTAGCCCCTCACTCCTTGGTCCGTCCCGGTCTTCGGTCGGCCCAATGGCGGTTGAGGTATGCGCCGGGCCGGGCTCTGCCGACGTAGAACATTAATCTATCCCCACGAACTCTCCCTATATGTTGTTTGCGCGTCAAGGGGGACTCCTGAGCATCGCGACTCAGGAGCCTAACTGGTCACGTAGCCCCTCACTCCTTGGTCCGTCCTGGTCTTCGGTCAGCCCAATGGCAGTTGAGGTATGCGCGGGGCCGGGCTCTGCCGACGCAGAACGCAAAGCAAATAGGCAGGAAATCGCAAAATCTTGAAGCAAATATTACAAGCATATTATCCTCACAATACCAAATAAAAATCTAAAAGCCTCCATGAGGCCTGTTACATGTCGCTGGAACAGAACGGGAAGAATGGCCGCGGGTCACCTCTAGACATCGCCGTCGCCTGCGGAAGGCACTCCCTCGTGATCGGTTTTGTCTTCACCACCATCCGCAAGGTCGACGACGCCGGACAGAGGAGCGGAGACAAAGCCACAGAACCTCCTCAGCAAGGCCCCCACTTGATCCTGCACGGCCGCGGCAGCCGCCTCATACTGATCTTCGGCTACAGCTCCAGCAGCTCGTCAAGGCAAGTGTTGTGGTCGCGAAGGTGCAGGTGGCTAAAGACACGAGTCAGCGCGGCTGACGACAGGACGCGAGCTTCTGCCTCCGCCATGGGACCGAGACCATCAACGACCTCCTCAAGCGCCTTCACCATGAGACGAAGCAGTTGGGCGGGCCATCCTCGTCGGTGTCCAGAGGCTTCTCCAGGCCGTGCTCGTAGAGCTTCTTCAGCACCGTGCGAGACCTCTTCTCGAGATCGGCAAAGGCCACGCGGTCTCCTGCCAGGACTCGCACCTTGGCATCGATATCAGCCTCCCTCGTCCCCATCTTCTGCTCCAACTCTTCCAACCGGTTGCGCTCGGCGGCCTGCTTCTTCCCCAGCTCCGCCAACTCTGCATCACGGTTCTTGATGGCTTCCTCCCGGGCCTTCATCTCCTCCTCCTTCGCTTGGCGACAGTGTACCTCTTCGGCGTGCTTGTCGCGCAGGCTATGAAGCTCGCCCTCCAGCTCTTGGCAGCGGTCACGGGCGGCCTTAGCGTCTTTCAGCGCCACCTCATGATCGGCTGCAGCGCCTGGCGGCTCCTTGCTTCTCCTTCTCGGAAGCCGCAGCAGCCTGGCCCAGCGCTGCATGAACTGCCTGGTCGGAGTGAAGCCAGCCAGAGGCCAACTCCAGACGCCCGGCCACCAGGCGCGGGTCCACGCTTAGGAGATCCGCCTGCAGCTGGGTCATCTCCGAAAGGGCACGCTCCAAGACGGCAGCAGGAGTAGAAGAACCAGGGAGTGGAGATGCAGCAGTGGGAGGAAGCGACATCATCACCAGGGCTTGGGATACCGCGGGTTCCGGAACCAGCGGGGCCATGGGGGCTGACTCCACGCGGCGAGGCTCCTCTTGGACTCGCAAGGACGATCGGGCCGGGGAGATGCGGGCGCTGTTGCCTCCTTTCTTCGCGGGAGGGACGGCCGCTGTGTCTCCTCTCCTCTTCTTCGCCGAAGATATCGGACTGATCAACCAAGGGCGAGTATCAGGAAGCGACGAGTACAAGCAAGGACAAAGCGAAGCCTAAGACACTTACTGATCCACTGTGACGTATTCTACTGACCGCTTGAGAGGCTTGAAGCCTGACAGCTTCGGGACCTGAGGGGCAGGCGTTCGGACACCGGCGGCGCCGGGCAGAGCGGAGGCGGAACCGGATCCAGCCCCAGGAGGTATTGGGGCGGAGGCGGCACCTCGGGCCACCAGCGACGACCTACTCCTCGTCAGGACGGGAGGTTGCTCCCTCTCCCCTTGGTGGGCGTCGGCATCGGCATCATTAGGAAGGGCGCGGAGAATCACAGCCTTGCTCAGTGGGGAAGTCTCCCCCACCTCTTCCAGGGTCTTCTCCGAGTCCTCCTCCTCTTCTCCCTCTCCGTGGGACTCACCAGAAGACACCTCCACCGGGTTCTGCGCCATAGGAGCTTCCGGAAGCGTCGGCAGCACCAGCCCGCGTGCATCAAAAGTCGGCCGGGAGGCGACGAATTCCTCCCAGTCCCTCCATTTGAACAGGGGAAGGAAGGCGCTAGGCGGGTACTCCTGGTTGTTCCCTAATATGAGGCGCAGGACAGCGTCCAATTCATCGCCAGGCAGGTCCCCCGGCCTCAGGCGGGTCTTGTTTTCCTCTTTGTCAAGCTCCCAGAGGGGGCGCGCGCGCCTGGAGTGGCGCAACCCGCAGCGGCACAAACTCCCTCAGGAGCATCGCCCCCGTCACCTTGGCCGCCCTCGCGTTGCCCGGCCTCTAGTCGGTCATCATCTGCCCCAACACCAGCGATGCCGCTCGTTGACAAGCTCCACCTTGGGCCACCCCCCGTTGGGAGGGGCGCCGCTGTTGGCAACGCTAGACGCGGGTCGGCGCGCTGAGCATCCATCATGACCCATTTGGATCGGATGTTGTCGGCCCTCTTCCCGGTGCTCGAGATCGAGTTGGCCTTGCCGCACGGAACGAAATTAGCACACCCGGAGGTGTGCTCGCCGCTGACGCGGAGGAAGAAGAAATGGCGAAGGAGCGCCACGGATGACAGAACGCCCAGGTACGCCTCACAGTAGTAGGCGAAGATGGATAGGAGGAGGACAGAGTTGGGATGGAGACGCAACGCCTGCAGCCCGTAGTGGTTGAGGACTTCATAAAAGAAATCAAAGAAGGGAGGAACCAACCCGACGGCGACGCTGCTTGAGAAGAAGGGGAAGAAGGTGCTCCCCTCAGGCTCCGGCTCGTCGGAGGCAAGCTGAAGCTCCGTCTTCCCCCACTCATTTCCCTCGCCCACTGTCAGCAGGCGCACGGAGGCGAGGCTCTTCTCCATGACGGTGGGCGCCTCGAGGGCCGGCTCATACCAAGCCGGTGTTGAGGAGGTCCTCACCTTGCGCCACGCCATGGGTGGCAGATGCAGAGCAAGACTGGAGCGGATCTGGATGTAGCGGTGGCGAGGAGCAAGAAAGGGGATCTAGAGCGAGGCAAGGAAGAAGCAATGAAGGCGGGAACTGCACGCGCCAGCCTTTTGTCAGGTCAAGCAGTTGCCGAGGCAACGTGGGGAAGTGGAGACGCCCACGTCCAATCAACCGCCACGGGTCGACCGAGGCCGCAGGCTTTTGGGGCCCGCGGTGCTCCGAACATGACCCTTGGCTTCGCCGCGAAGCCAAGCCCGAGCGCACCTTGGGCCTGGGGGCTACTGTCGGCGTTCTGGGAATGGGGGTCCCCAGACTTGCCTGCCTGCAGCCCGCAGCGTAGCTAAGCAGTAGGCCATACGACCCATCTTCGTCAACAAGACACCCAGGACCCTCGCGAGGGTCCAACCCTCGCGAGGAGGATGACGCAAGACCTCCTCTAGAGTGGCCTAGCCAAGCAGGCTCATGAGGAGCGGAGATATCAAGGCGAGGCAAACCTCACAAGGCTCTTGTGACGTGAGCCATGACGAACGGTGCCAGGCGGGTGCCAGGAGGGAGCCGGTGCACGCAGCATCCTTATTTCCTCTTTGGTGCTAAGGAGGCCAGCACAGGGCAAAGAGTACCGAGGCATCAGGCAAAGGTTGCCATATTGGTGCAATGATACCAAGACCAGGAGGACGGCAAGGCGGAGGTCATCGTGGAGCCCAAGACGGCGTCACCCCAGGGCTTTTCGCAGGCGAAGACCGCTTTTGTCAGGATAGCTTGTACTAGTTGTCCCCCTTCAAATTTTCCCACCGTTGTTGGCTCCCTTCCCGCTCAATATTTTGAGAGAGGACCAGTGCCTATATAAATAGGACTAGCCACCACAGTAGAGGGCACGGGATAGATCATCGAATCCTCACGCCACAAGTTCATACGCACAAGAACACCTCAACCTCAGGAGATAAAAGTACAGGAGATAAAAGTACTCCGGATAGTGCCGAGGATGATGACAATCCCCTCCAGCACGATCTAGAGCCGGAGGATGAACAAACCAACCCTCCTAAGAGAGCGGCAGAGGGAGAAGCGGAGGACGACAATTACATGCCTCTCTCCGAAGACGAAGCGAGCCTCGACGACAAAGAATTTGTCGTGCGTGAGGATCCCGTCGAGCAGGAGCGCTTTAAGCGCCGGCTTATAGCCACAGCAAATAGCCTGAAGAAAAAGCAACAACAGCTTCGAGCTGATCAGGATCTGCTAGCAGATAGATGGACTGAAGTCCTTGCGGCCAAGGAATATGAACTCGAAACGCCCTTCCAAAGGTTACCCAAAGCGCAGGTTGCTACCCCGACTTGAGGAGGAAGCATTGAAACCTACATCACCAGCGTACAATGCGGCTGATCGGCCACCTCGTGGCCGAGACAGAGAGTCATTCCAGCCTGAAGCTCCGCCCGCACCCCGCCGCCACTCAAACAAAAATACCAAGGCACGGGTCAACACGCGAGACCTGCGAGACGCATTGGAAGATAGGGCAAAACACGCAAGATCGATCTACGGATCACGAGGGCACGCCCCTACGCGGGACGGTGACCGCCACGCCGGATACAGTAAAAGCAAATCCGGCCGGGCCGAATACAGCAGGCAAGACTCATATGAGCTACGTCGCGACATAGCCCAGCACAGAGGCGTGGCACACCTCCTATGCTTCACTGACGAAGTAATGGAGCATGAATTCCCAGAGGGTTTTTAACCCGTAAATATCGAATCATATGATGGCACAACAGACCCCGCAGTATGGATCGAGGACTTCCTCCTCCACATCCACATGGCCCGCGGTGATGATCTACATGCCATCAAGTACCTCCCGTTAAAACTTAAAGGACCAGCTCGGCATTGGCTGAATAGCTTGCCAGCAGACTCCGTTGGCTGTTGGGAGGATCTGGAAGTCGCATTTCTTGACAACTTCCAGGGCACTTATGTGCGACCACCAGATGCCGATGACTTGAACCACATAATTTAGCATTCAGGGGAATCGGCCAGGCAATTCTGACATGGTTCCTAACCAAGAAAAATCAAATTGTCGACTATCCGGATGCAGAAGCCTTAGCGGCATTTAAGCACGACATCCGTGTTGAGTGGCTCGCCCGGCACCTCGGCCAGGAAAAGACAAAGTCTATGGCAGCCCTCACGACACTCATGACCCGCTTCTACGTGGGAGAGGATAGCTGGCTGGCTCGCAGCAATAACATATCAAGGAACCTTGGCACTTTGGATACCAAGGACAGTAACGGCAGGCTACGTCACAGCAAGCACAAGCGCAACAACAACGGCGATAACACCGAGGATACGACAGTCAATGCCGGATTCAGAGGCTCTAAATCCGGTCAGCGGAAAAAGCCATTCAAAAGAAGCACTCCGGGCCCGTCCAGTTTGGACCGCATACTCGATCGCTCGTGTCAAATCCATGGCGCCCCCGATAAGCCAGCCAATCACACCAACAGAGAATGCTGGGTGTTCAAGCAGGCCGGCAAGTTAAACACCAAAAACAAGGACAAGGGGTTGCACAGTGATGATGAGGAGGAGCCACGGCCGCCGAACACGGGAGGACAGAAAAGGTTCCCCCCGCAAGTGAGGACGGTGAACATGATATACGCAACCCACATCCCCAAGAGGGAACGGAAGCATGCACTAAGGGACGTATATGCGATGGAGCCCGTCGCCCCAAAGTTCAACCCATGGTCCTCTTGTCCGATCATCTTCGATCGCAGGGACCACCCCACTAGTATCCGTCATGGCGGATCTGCCGCATTGGTCTTAGACCCCATCATTGACGGATTTCACCTCACTCGAGTCCTTATGGACGGCGGCAGCAGCCTGAACCTGCTCTATCAGGATACAGTGCGCAAAATTGGTATAGACCCCTCGAGGATCAAACCCACAAAAACGACCTTTAAAGGCGTCATCCCAGGTGTAGAGGCCCACTGTACGGGTTCAATCACACTGGAAGTGGTGTTCGGATCTCCGGACAACTTCCGAAGCGAGGAGTTAATCTTTGATATCGTCCCGTTCCGCAGCGGCTATCACGCACTGCTGGGGCGAACCGCATTTGCAAAATTCTATGCGGTACCGCATTACGCATACCTCAAGCTCAAGATGCCAGGACCTAGGGGGGTCATCACAGTCAATGGAAACACAGAGCGCTCGCTCCGTACGGAGGAGCACACTGCGGCCCTCACAGCGAAGGCACAAAGCAGCCTCTTAAGGCAATCCACCAGTTCGGCGATAAAGCCCCCGAACACCGTCAAGCGTGTCCGGAGCAATCTGAAATAGGATCGCCTGGCATGCTCAGAGCTCGCCTAGCAATTTAGCCCCAGCCCTAGCCTCAGTCGAACGCCAAAATTCGTGCCACGCGTACATAATTACGCATTGAAAATACCATAGGCATAGGCAGGGGCGCGATCATGGCATGTCCCATAATGCGGCTCAACCGCACTAGGGGCTTACTACCTTTATCATTTTTTTCTCTTTCAGGATTTACTCTCTGGAAACCCTATCCGGCAGTATGATTGCCGAACACATGATACAACATCCATGGAGGCAGGAAGCTACGTCGCGCAATGGAATCCCCAGGTGGTCTCTGATAATGAGTGAAATACCTGCTTTAAGATACCAGTCTACAGCTTGCCCTTGGATGGGACATGTCAAATAGTCCTATTTTTTGCTTAGCGCACTACTTGTATCAGTATGCTTCGACGCATTTTTCGAATAAACAATGCATAGCACTAGTCTATTATCGCATTCTATATTCTTATATATATATATATATATATATATATATATATATATATATGTTCATTTACGACAGTCAGCACCCGTACACTCTGGTACGGCCAGTACGCCAGGGGCTCCCGTATACCCCATAATACGGTGCAAGAAGTCCGAACACTTTCGACAGTGCGGCACCCCGAACTTATAGCATTATATGCATCAGCTCCGAATCATGTCTTGGGTCAATAGTTGGGTTTGCCCGGCAACTATGTTTTGGTACCTTACGTTCCGCTATATCGGCTAAGGTAGCACTGGGAGAACTACTGCGATTGTGCCCCGGTTCTTCTGGCCGAGCACCTCAGTAGAGAAAGCTAAAACTAACTGTCATGATAAGGCGAGAGCTGGTCGCTGTTCGAGAGGTCTCAAGTCCCTAAAGACTTTTTCCGCTTCGGGCGAGGAGTCGGCCTTGTCCGACTTAGGCGTGTATAGCGCCCCAAATTCGGCCTTCTGAATACTAGGGGCTACGCCAAAATTTAAAATTGTAGACTTCTATGGCTAAGTGAGAGTGATAAAGCATTATAGTCCGATTGCCTGGTTCGTTGCGCTGAGCACCTCCCTCGAAGGACCCAAAAATGGGGAAAAGAGTGCCCAGATTTATCCCGAACATCCCAGCACTAGTTGCATGGGGGCAGAAGCCGACGACTAGCCAACTCTCAGATTTATAAACGGACGCACAGAAGGTAATATTTTAAATACAAAAGCATTGCATAGCACACATGAACTAGTTTTCATAATTCAGGATCACACGAGCAAGTTCATTCAAAGATTACATCTTTGGTACACTCGTCCGCCACGAGACGGGCACCCTTCAGGACACCTTCATAATACATTTCGGGGTGGCGATGCTCCTTGCCCTGCGGCGGCCCCTCCTTCACCAGCTTCTCGGCATCCATCTTGGCCCAGTGCACCTTCGCACGGGCGAATGCCCTGCGTGCACCTTCTATGCAGACGGACCGTTTTATGACGTCCAGCCATGGGCAGGCATCCACAAGCCGCCTCACCAGGCCGAAGTAGCTGTTGGGAAGGGAATCGCCAGGCCACATCCGGACTATAAGGCCCTTCATGGCCTATTCGGCTGCCTTGTGGAGTTTGACCAGTTGCTTCAGCTGGTCGCTCAAGGGCATCGGGTGTTCGGTCCCAGTATACTGAGAGCAGAACACTTTCTCCGTTGAGCTCCCCACCTCGTCCCGGTAGAACTCCGCGGCATCAGACACACTGCGGGGCAGATCTGCGAACGCCCCTGGAGAGCTCCGAACTCGGGTAAGTAAATAGAAAATTTCCTTCACATGCTTGCTTTGCATAATGAATGCCTTACCCACCGCTATCTTCTTCACCGCTTCAATCTCCTGGAGGGCCTTTTGGGCTTCGGCCTTGGCATGTTTTGCACTTTCGAGGGCCTTGGCAAGCTCGGACTCTCGTGTCTTCGAGTCAAGCTCCAAGGACTCGTGTTTCTTCACGAGCGCCTGGAGCTCTTGCTGCACCTCGCCTAATCGGGCTTCTTGTTTTTCTCGCTCGATGCGCTCCTTGGCCGCTTTGTTTTCGGCCTGGGCCAGTGCCTGCTTCAGGGTGGCCACTTCGGTTGTGGTACCTGGCACATTCATGATGATCCTATTATCTTGCAACCAAATCTTTTTTCTTTATATATATATATAGACAAGGTATTGCTTACCTTTGTTCTCCTCGAGCTGCCTCTTGGCAAGTCCGAGTTCTTCCTCGAACCGCTCGAGGTTTTGCTTTAGTGCGGCGACCTCCGCAGTACGTGCGGCAGCGGCCAGCAGTGAAGCCTGCATACGCATATGGACACATCTAGATTAGACTCCTGCAGTTATTGATTGATCCTCTATTCGGCTTTTCTTTTCGAACGCCGAACAGATCATCAGGGGCTACTGTCTATGCGGTAATATTTTCCTATATTTTGATTACTCACCTCAAAGCCTGTTAAGAGGCTGGCACAGGCTTCAGTCAGTCCGCTTTTAGCGGACTGAACCTTCTTGATCACCGCACTCATGATAGTGCGGTGCTCTTCATCGATGGAAGCGCCGTGAAGCACTTCCAGCAAGTTTTCCGGTGCCTCTGGAATGACAGAGGTCTCCGGCACGGGCGGCTTGCCCCTCTTAGCAGGGGGTCGCCTGCCAGTGTCCGGGACCACTGGTGGTCTCGGTGCAGTGTTCGACTGAGGGCCAAACTTGGAGCCCATGGGAGTCTTGCTCTCTTTGCGCCCAGGGTCCGGAAGGTCGCCTTGAGGCGCCTCCAGGACTACCTCCCCTCGGCTTAGCGCCCTTTGAGACAACACCTCGATGTTGTCCGTAGGGCGAGGGGAGGAGGCGGTCGGAAGTGAACCGCTACTCATAGCCGACTGGTCTAAAGAACCGTCCGACGAGGATACGTCGATGCGGGCTCGAGGCAGACTGCATAATCATACTCGGCGTAGTGAGAAGCAGTGCAATAAAAGCATACCGTGAATTACTTTGGTATCCGAATACTTACGACTTCGCCAGGGGCTTGTCCCTGGTCAACCACTCGTCTTCTCTGTGAGCGGCGGTCGTGGAGCAGTCCGGAAGGAGAGTCCTTCCCTTCTTGGACCCTCCGGCCTCCCTGGTTGGGGCGTGTCGTGGAATTGTCACGTCAGATGTCCTAGTGTGAGTACTTAGTCGTGAGGCCAACGCATCTATGTGGTAGCTTGAGAGGGGTTGAGCGGAATTAAGAAAGCAACACGCAAGACAAAGATTTAGACAGCTTCGGGCCCCGGGAAACATCATCCGGTAACAACCCTACATGCTGTTTGAGGCTAGATCTCATTATCATCACGAGGGAGTCGCCGTAAACCGGCTCTCCTCTTTGTGTCTAACCCTAAGATTGCTTCTTCTTTCTTGTCCCTCTTTGGGGAGCCCTGCCCCTACTTATATATGTTGAAGGGGCGGGTTACATGTGGAGTCCAACTCGGACTTTAACTTAAACTATTTTGACTTCCTTTCCTGGGCTTCTTAACGTCTGTCAGTTTAACATTGTAACGGTTTAACATTGGTCTGTCGGTTTAACATTGGTCTGCCGGTTTAACATTGTCTGCCGGTTTACCATTGTTTGCCGGTTTAACATCTACCGGTTTACCGTCTGTCTTAGCCATCTGTCTTGACTCCAGCCGGTTTACCGTCTGTCTCAGCCATCTGTCTTAACTGCCCGCCGGTTTACCAAGTCCCAGCCGGGTTACGACTCCGGCCGGGTCATACCGCGGGATATATCCCCGACATTAGCCCCCAGTTTAATTTGGATTTATCCATATTAAACTGACTCTGATCATCCTTAAGTCCTTGTCACTTCCTTCTTCTAGAAAATCCGGTTTAATAGGCCAACTTCATAATCACCTTGCTGACATTGGTTTGTCACAGAGAAATATTGTGAAGAATAACTTCTTTGACTCAGCTCCCAATGACTTAACAAAAATATTGGTCCTTGAAATCCTCCTCTGATCTTCAGCCGGTTTAAGAATGTAGAGCTTTGAAAATATACCTCTTATATGACTATCACTTATAGCCCTCAAGTATTAAGAAGGTAGCATAGCAACAGCTTAAGACTTGCTTCAATATAAATATCACAATCTTGAAGAAATCCAGGTTGTTCATCTCAATCACTAGTCAGAATTGAGTATTCCAGATATGTAGCCCCCAAGTGCTGGGTTGTCATGCTTGCAGCAACCTGGGACTTGTAATTGATGCTCATAAAAACTTCAACCAATGTAGCCCCCAAGGGCCGGGTCATTATGCAATAATGAGTAGGGACTTTGTAAATATAATCTTGTAAACTTTGAACAGCAACGTGTAGCCCCCAAGGGCCGGATCAGTAAGATAATATTGAGCTGGGACTTTGATATATACTTCAATGAAAATAACATCATATGATGTAACCCCCATCATGGGGCTTGAATCCACGTCCACAAGGTTAAGAGCCTTGTGCTTTACCAACTGAGCAGTGGACCCTTCAATATAATGGATAAAAAGCTTTGTACCTTGAATAGTTGACAGGAGCAATTGGTAGCCCCCAAGGGCCGGCTCATTATAATGTGATGAGTCGGGTCTTCAATAAGGTGAGCAAACAATGATTTTGCATTAGCCCCCAAGTGTCATGGTGCATGCTTGCAGCGACATGAGACTTGCATATTTGATGTAATCTCAACTTAAATAATGTAGCCCCCAAGTGCCGGGTTGTAAGCCTGCAGTGACTCGGGACTATTCCTTAAATTGTAGAATAAATCATATCCATTGACAATATGATAGCCATTGCGCTAAAGCGACTTTGAAAACCTTAATCATAATACTGGTTATTGATAACCATAATAAAAATCCAGCCATATTGGCTATTTGAATAATATATCCAATGATTTATAAGCGCATGATTCCAATGGCGCAATCCAAATATATACTGGTGACTTATAGTCGAAAGCCAGGCCGGGTCAATAAACACCGGATTATAAGTGATTATGTACTGACAACTTGTAGTTGAAAGTCAAGCCGGGTTAAAGAACACCAGGTTAATTTGATGACTGATAGTCAGGCCGGGTCGAGAGACGCCGGTTCAACATAAAATTTATCAAAAGAGGAAAATCTTGACAAAGGAAAATAAAACCGTGTAGTCGAGGCTTTTTAAGGGCTGCCAGGCCCAAATTCGAGGCTTTTCATGGGCTGCCAGGCCGCTGAGTTAAACCATTTGACAAAGCCTTTTAAGATGGGCCTCCAACTAACCAATCGTCGTTTTAACTTTGACAAGTTCAGGGTCTCGGTGAGAGTAACTGTCAAACGTTCGACGGGTCATGCCAGGATTACCTGGATAGGAGTGGCTTACTTGATGAAGGCAGGTTAACCCGGGGTTTTAGGTGAATACACCAGGCTTCCAAGCCGTGGGTCGATACCCGGTTACAAGGGTCCTTTCAAACTCTTTGGTATTTGACACAAAGAGCCCCCAAGTAACTTTGTGAGTTGTGCTCAATGGGTGCCTATGTTTGAGTTATGCGTAGCAACAAGACTCTCTTTGGCCCCTTGGGTGTGAAGCTCCCAAGCTTTGTTGTGGCGTGATAGCCGGATTAATGGAGAAAACTCCGCTTTGTAAGCTGAAGCCCCCATGCAACCAATAATATGATAAGCTAAAGAGGCGGGATACCCATGTTTGAACCTTGCATCGTGGCAACAGGTCCTCTTCGGCAACCTTTAACTTTTTACAAGAGATAAATTCTTCTTGAACCGGGATTTTGAACCGGATATTGAGAGCTTCAAAGCTTTATGGGAGAACAAACTTCCCTTAAACCGGATTGCAAACCGGAATTTTCATTTTCAGCCGAAAATTTTCTGACGACCTTTTAACTCGAACTTGCGAGAAGTTAATTCCTTTTTTAAACCGGACACTTTGAAACCGGATTTGAGCGCTTCAAAGCTTTGTGGGAGATAGATTTCCCTTTCTGATGACCCAGAACTTCTTCACTGAGCCGGGATTTTGTCATATACTTTTTGAGCCGGAAATTCTCTGACGGCCTTTAAATTTTCATCAATATAGCAGTAGCCTCCGGGACCGGGTTATCTTTCCCTCCATCGTCCTGGGCTGAAACTGGCAAGATTTGCCGAGTCATGTCATCGTAGCCCCCGAGTCTCAAGGTGACTCGAGAAGTTGGCTTGAGATTCTCCATATTGAACCGTGATATAAACCGGCATAAGTTGGAGATCATTGGTGTTAATAGCACGATGTGAATCCACAGAAGGTTGAGGTGACTGCGGTGGGTTATAAATGGTCCCGTATGAGTTGTGTCAGCAACTCGGCCAATGGTTCCTTCCAACTGGTTGTTTGAAGTTGACCAAACTGTAGTGACGACAACTTGTGCGCATGTCCATTGAGCCATCCAGCGTAGAGTGCCACTGAATGATAATTTTGCCTCCAATTTGTGGAAAGAAAACCAGGCTACCCAAGTAGTGACTTGCTCATATTCAATAAATAACTCATGCAGACAGGTGCGGCCCGGTATGTTGATGTAGATCAGACCGCAAGGGCGGTAGCGCAAGCACTTCTGTTGAGCACGGCAGCACGGATAAATGTTAGTGCACCATGACGATAGTATGCACTCCATATCCGCGACATAACTCCACTTCGACGGTGAATAATTGTCCTGATGTATTTGAATGACAGATGATCTTGTCGTCTCTGCCATGATCATGGAACAAAAAATATTAAAGGGAGGACAATTGTTCCCGGAGGAACTTAAAGTATATTGAAAAAATAAATAAGATGGATAGCACCTGAGCTTTTCCTGGGACGTCAGGCTAGTCATGTCCGTCGTCGGTTCTCAATTGATCTGAATTATACTGCTTCATTGTACTACTCCAAGAATATGCATGTACTCTGCTTGCACCTTTGGCGCCAGGCAAACTACTGTATGGCCAGTGACTAGCAATTGTCCATGACTTCCAACGAAAGCAACAGCATCTAGTAGCATGATGGATTGTCTGACCACGTGGTAGCTTCAGTCTCCTTGGTGTATATTTCCTGTATGAATTTGCCAAGGCTGAACCGATCTGGTCGCTCCCCTTGTAGCAGTTTTTTGGCCAATAGAAAATTTGTAGATCAACTTTTTCCAACCTGTGGCAGAGTACTAATTTTTAGTAGTAAGATTGCTACTATTGTCTCGTTCGAACAGAGGACAATGCAGCTGGTCTGATCCCTTGCATGTGCGTGGCGAGCAGCAGTAGTGAACTGATGCGGGGGCGGAGTGACGAGGTAGCAGCGGTTCAACGGGACCCCCGACGGGGTGGCAACTGAAACGGGACGGATCAGCAGGTCGGTGTCAGGCAGAGAGTTATTTACCCAGAACCACCACACTTGGGGCTAGGGTAACAGGTCAGTACCACATTTGAGACAAGTTACAAAAAACCACCAACTCTGGGCCTAATTGGTAACGCGGAGCACTGACGGGCCGATTTGGCCGCGAAAACAGCGAAACCGACAGGTCGGACCCACGTGTCGGGCCAACGTGGCGCGGGCTGACGGACGACGTTAGACGGGGGTTGACGGCCGTTTCCGCGCACGTGTATTAGTGGGCCATGCGGGTCGCTGGTCGGACCAGACCGCACCAGAGCACATCCGACCCCTCTGTCTCGACCTCGACGACCGCCGCCGCCGCCGCCACCATCGTCTCGCCGCCGTCCGCCGGTCCGCCATGGTTTCTTGGAGCGAGGGGTCAAGCTCTTCTTCTTCGGACGACGAGTCAGTGACTAGCCAGGTACGTGTATTTGGGGATTCCAGCATTTAGGGTTAGGGTTAGGGTTCTTGAGTTGGGGATTTCTTAGAGTCAACTCGCTGATTTCTTCAATCTCTTTGGTTTAAAGCTTCCTAGGACTATCCCATGCTATGAATGGAGTGGCATTGCTCATGAGCTCTCCTCCCGCTGTCTGCATTGCGAGCCTTGCCTCAGGCTAGTAGCATCCGAATCTACGGACACTGGCCGACGTTTTATTGCTTGCGCTGAGGAGAAGGTATGTTGGTTAGTACTGTATTTAGTTAACCTTAGTTAGTTTTTGCTCCATTCAAATGCCAGAAGGAAATTTTGCTCTGCTTCTTAGTGTGAACAATTGTCACTGCCCACAGTTGGATTTAATTATGCTGTGACAGTAGGAAATTATGATATGCCAGTGTAATTTGCTCCAAATAATTAAGTAGTGTACAACATTGTTAGTGCCAGTAGGAAATTATGCTATGGCAGTGTAATTTGCTCAAATAATTAAGTAGTGTACAACTAGTGTACAACATTGTTAGTGCCAGTACTAATTTTTATTGTTATAATGACAACATATATTTAGTTTATATGATGTTAAAAGTGACAAAAATATCTTATTGGCAACACATATTAATTTGATAGGCTGTTAAAAGTGACAACAATTTCTTACTGAGAACATCTCTTGTGCACTATGATTGACAATACTTTTTCTGAATTATAGCCTGAACTAAAGTGCAACTATTTGGAGTGGATAGACCCTGAGTGGTCAGTGGCTTTGCAGTTCTGCCTAACTGAATTGTGGAGCATGTATGACAAAGAAAACAAGGACAGGCTGAGAGACAATGTTCAGCTAGCTAAACACAATTACAAAGTAGTTGGAGAAAAGAGGAAGATGGAAGAAGAGCTTAGATTTTTCAAACTTGATTTTGCAAAAATGGTGGCTCACAAGGAGGATGCTATTACTGAGCTGGGCAAAACTAGGTTGGCTCTCAATGATCTGAAAGAGGAGATGGAGAAGAAGAAGCTGGCAGACCATGGTTGCACAAACCTACATCAGTTACTCAGGGCAAAGGCAGAGAAGGAGAGGGACCAGCTTCTGGTAGAGAGAGACCAAGTGCTCACAGAGAGAGACCAACTAAAGGCAGAGAAGAAAAAGCTAGAGTACATCATCTCTGATTTGCTGAAACAGAAGCATGGCTACAAGGACAAGATCAAGAAGTTGAAGGAGATCTGTGATGAATTTTAATTATGTAATGTGGCATTGTACTGGTGTAGTTGTGCTCTGTTGCACTGAATAATCAGCCCTACTAGAAGTGCACTGTACTGTTGTAATGGTTAAATTTGTACTGAATTATGCAGTTTATCTGCAAGTCTAGAATTTGAACTTATGGCATGAATTTGAACTTAATTTGTAGTGCTATATCTTGTATCATATTGAGTACTCTATTATATTTACTTCACTCCAGGTGAAACTGGTGTGATAGTTTGATTATTGTGCACAGAAAAATTTGAAATACTAGCATGAGTATACCAGGAACTTCACTCCAGGTGAAACTTATGGCATGAGTATACCAGGAACTTTCTGGCATTATTATTATGCACATAATGTGATTATCAGGGAGTGCAAACAGCATAGCAGTACAGAGTAAATGTAGCAGTGCAAGCACATAATTATAGATAATTGAAGCAAGCCAACATAGTAGTACACCAGAATAATAGATAGCAGTTCCTCATAGCATAAAACCAAGATCCATACATAGGTTTAGCATAGCATTACACAACAGTAGTTCGTAGTGGCACACATAGGTTCAACACAACATTACATAAGTTCAAATTTAGTCTTGGCATAGATAAATTGCTCTAGTGCCTGATGGAGCACACATGCACTTGGATACATAGTAAAACAAGAACTCTCAGTAGTTCCCACTGGCATAGAAGTACCCCTCCATCCTTGTGCTCATGTATCTTGCCCTTTTAGGCCTATTTCCTGTTGGCTGGCTAGTTGAAGCTTCTGCAGTAGTTCTTGGAGGATTGAAGCTTCTTGCACCTGTTTTTGCACCTCTCCTTGCAGCAGCAGTACCAGCACCAGAAGGAGAAGAATCTGCAGCTCTAGCAGATGAACCAGCAGCTCTAGCAGATGTAGCAGTAGCTCTAGTAGATTTGCTCTTTGAAGCACCAGCAGCAGATCCCCTTGAAGCAGATGTAGAGTTTGCACCCCTAGGAGTTGTTGTACCAAATGTTGAGCTTCCACCTTGCTGCCAGGCAGGGGCTGTCCTGTTTTGCTGCAATTATTTATGTTGGATAAATTTCAGTGATACTTAATGAGTGATGAGACAGAGAAGGAAGTAAAAAAAAACATACCATGTGCTTGTTCTTCCTGATTTGCAGATCTGGCCTCAATGGCTTTGCACAGCTTGTGT
Organism: Aegilops umbellulata; assembly: GCA_032464435.1. Taxonomy (NCBI): domain Eukaryota; kingdom Viridiplantae; phylum Streptophyta; class Magnoliopsida; order Poales; family Poaceae; genus Aegilops; species Aegilops umbellulata. The sequence goes on along the minus strand of CP136060.1, from coordinate 66,052,261 downwards.
ATTTGTGGCCCTACAACTTGCAGTTACTACAAGTTATTGTAGCCATCCTTGATGTCTGCTTTGCTTGAGGAGGCTCAAATCTGCCTTTCTTCCTTTTCTCTTCTGCTGGACCCTTCTTGTCCTCTTTGAACTGAGGTGGGTCAATGTCAGGAGTTGCAGTTTTCACCCAACAATCAGGACCAGGAACTGGGTAAATGATAGGCTTGTATGACTCCAAGTACATATCCTTTTTGAAGAAAACATTTACATGGTCCTCTGGTAGTTGTTTGGACCTGTAGATGGCAGAACAAGCATGGTTGCAAGGAATTCCAGAGATGTCCCACTTCTTACAACCACATGTTTTCAGATTATTGTCAACAGAGTAGGTCTTATCCCCACTACTCACTTGGAAAAGACCTGGTCCAGCTATCAATGATTTGCAGTCCCTTGCATATCTCTTGTTCACCTCTAACCTCTCAACAAAAGTTGGTGCAATTTCCCATCTTGCAACTAGTCCACCTGTCGTGGACTTGTCACGGCAGATGTCCTAGCGAAAGGACTTAGTCGTGGAGCCATCGCAACGGGTTAACTTGAAGGGGTTAAAGCGGACGCAAGGACACGGTGTTTATACTAGTTCGGCCCCTTCAATGAAGGTAAAAGCCTACGTCTAGTTGTGATGGGATTGATGGGTTTCGAGGTCTTAGGGAGCGATAAGCTTCGCCTAAACCTCGAGTTCTTGTTCTCTGTCCTTAAACCGCCGTCGGGTCGTCCCCTTATATACACGGGTGACGCTCGTCGGTCTGTAAAGTCCCAACCCCCGGTTCATAAACGTGCCCGGGTCGGTCTCTCTATTCCTAACTTACAATGCAAGTTTACCTCAGGCCGGTTTACGCCATAAACCTCTAAACCGATTATAGGCTTCGGGCCCTTCTATTTCCCCTTGGGTTTTAACATCTCGGGTCCATTGACGGAGCTAACCCGGGCCCTATAGGCCGGTTTACCCCAAATAGCAATATCCCCAACATTAGGCCCCAGATTGATTTGAACAGGTTCATGTCAATCCTTAATAAGAATTTCTGTCTTCAACTGTCTTCCAGTAACTGTTAAACCGCCGTTTCTTCGTCTCCTTTTGCTGCGGTAAGCCGATATGACGTCAGCGTAAAGTTACCCTCTCCTTTTACTAATCCGCAATAATCAGGGCGACGGCTGGGCTCCCGAAATCACCGGCCCCTGGATTCGCGCGCCTGGCACGCGCGCCGCGCCTTATAAATAGGACTTGAAGGCCATCTTCCTTTCCTCCCTTTCGTCCCCTTCTTCGTCTTTCTCGCAACCCAGACCTCGGAGCTCTGCCGCCGCCGTCAGCTACCGCATCAACTCCGGCCGCTGCATCACCCTGATCGAACCAGAGTACCGCGGCGACCTTCCACATCCGTTTGGATTCCGGTAAGGCTCATGTTCTTCTTGCTGTAGATCTGTTCTAGGGTTCGTCCTCGTGCCACTGTTCCTTGTTCATCTTCATAACAGCTTTTGCGAACAGATGATGATACCTATATTGTGATTTGTAGTCCCTCTCAGTATTCGCCATAAATCTGTACTCATCTCCTTAGATCCCACTCATTTCCCTGCTTGCCGAACTTATGTTGTTCTGCTATGAGCCAAACCTCATATTTTTATTTCTTTTCCGCCCTAGCTGTAGATCCATTGTTTTGAAAGAATCCGTACGGGATCTGTTTCTGCTTTCATATTCACAACTGTTAGATCCGGTCGGTTTAACTTGTAGCAGAGCGAGCACCCCAATCCATATATCCATTAGTCCCCTTGATGAACCGCTAGATGATACCATTGTAGATAACTTCACTCTATATAAGAGCATCTTCGGTTTACAATCACACTTGTTCTCAAACCGGAATACCTTTGTCTTGCAGATTTCCTCATGGCAAAACAGGTGTACGAATGCAACTGGGTTCCCTCTCGCATCACTGAGACCCAATTAAACAACTTAGTTCTGACTGGCGCTTTGAGTAGCAAAAATGCCATCCATTGGAGGGTTCCAGGGGATGAATGTCCTCCTACCCCACAGGAGGGAGAAGTGGTGGTGTTTGCGGATCACCTGGCCCGGGGTTTTAATCCACCCGGTTCAAAATTTTATCGGGACGTCCTGGCTAATTTTAGGCTGCGCCCACAAGATGTTGGACCAAACTCAGTCACGAATATCTGCCATTTTCAAGTGCTTTGTGAGGTGTACTTCCAGGAGGAACCTACTGTAGAGCTGTTCCGAGACTGTTTTCATTTGAACCGACGTACTGAATTCACCGACGGCCCTAATATGGAACTGGGTGGTATGGCGATTCAAAAGAGGAAAGAAGTGACTTATCCTCATGCCAAGTTGCATAGTCATCCGCAAGAATGGAATCACACTTGGTTCTATTGCAAGGATACTTCTCCTGCTGAAGAAAATCCTCTGCCTGGCTTTCGTCCAGAGAGACTTAGCAATACACACCCCTTCCCCCCAAGACTAACCGCCAAAGAGAGGAGTAAGTATGCCCCTCAGCTGTCCAAGCTCAGAGCCTTCATGGCCAACGGTTTAACGGGGGTGGATCTTGCCCGTTGCTGGATTTCATGGAGCATCCTGCCCCTTAGCATTTGCTCCGGTTTAATGTGCCAATACACGGGCCGGGTTGATGATCCTTTGAGGCACTGCAACATTCAGCTGACGGAAGACGAAGTTACTGAAGCTGTGAAAAAGATGCTGAATGAACCGGAATATGTTTGCGCCCGAACTGGCCTGCTTCCCTTTTGTGCTATAAACAAACCACCTGCTGTAAGCATCTCACCTCTGTTTGTTATAGAAGTTATGATCTCCTTATATACATTTTCTTAACTCCAGTCCTTTCTGAGACAGGGAGATGATCCGTTTTGGAGCAAGAAGTTTCAAGAGCCGACCGAAAAGGTAACCCGACCCAAAACAAGGGTGAAGAAGCCCGCTCAGAAGAAAAGGAACACTGCTTCCTCTACCCCGGATTTAGAGGAGGATGATGTGGGTAATCCGGACCTTGGGGTAGACCTTGATTCAGTTGGCTTACTTTTTATACGTCTTATTGATGATGATATTTGTCAGGACGACGCTGAAGCGAGTAATGCTGAAGGCCCAGAGGTAACTATTCTTTCTTCTGATGCAGTTCCTTTGCCTTTGAAAAGATTTCGCCAAGCAAACCGGAAAATTAAATTTTTCTCATCCTCTTGCTTACTTGGATCCCAAATTTCTTGTGAAGACCCAGCAACATGAAGCTCGACGCACCACCCGGCATAGCGGCCAGGTAGTTACCTCCGCCGGTTTACCGAACAGCCCGGTTCGGAAACGCCGCTCAGAGGTCTCCGATTTATGCGCTAGCTTTCCTCCTAAAGCAGGTTTAACTCGTCAGCCTCTTAATCCATCTGACTCCGATTATCAGGTCACTTCCCATTCATCTTCTGGTGAATCTTCAGCCACTCAACTGCCACCGCTAAAGACAGTTATTGGGTAAGTTGGACCGATCACAACACATTTCTATATGGGTTTCTTAATCCATCTTATACCGTTCTTTCAATCTTTGGGTCTTTCCCAGGGCTAAACCTAGACCGAGCAAGAAGGCTCGTCTGGATAACCCGGCCGAAGGAACTGCCGCTCCTGAACCGGAGAGAACTCCTGGTGCTGATGCTCTGTGTCGTGAAGACGTTCAGAATTATCTACCTCCACAAGACGACGCCTATGCTGAAGCAAGGCCTACCGATCCTGCCAGCCGTACTGATCAGCCTGCTAGTCCTGTTCGGGTTGAGGAATCCATCCCCCCTTCTGGAACTGTTGATTAACCGACAGCGCCAATGCAGAGCAGCGACTCCAAAGATGATGATGTTGTAATTACCGGCATTGGTCGCTCTGAACCGGGGAATTCCGCTATTCTGGCCAAGCATACTGCCAAGGAAGAAATCTCGGCCATAAAGGGCAAATGGGACGTTGATTCCTCCACGTATGCCGCTTTAAGCGCCCCAGATCTTTATTCTGGGTACCTGAACCGACTGTACACCAGTCGTGATTATGAAGCTGGCATGATCAGGATGATGAAGGAGAAACTTGAGGTAACTTTCTCGTGCTTCATTCCATTGCAACTTAGCTTATCAATTCTTCCAAACCGAGATGGTAATCCGGATCAGGCTGCCTTGACAACTAAGGTCCGGTTTAAAAACCCCGGGCTCCAACATAGGTCGTAACCAGAAAACATCATCAAATACCTATTAGCCCCCAAGTACCAAGTTTAAATACTTGTATAAACCCTGGGACTTCGCAATTGAAAACATGCATTAAGATCAAGTACGCATTAGCCCCCAAGTATCGAGCACATAACTTGCTTGTGTGATTGATACTTCCAAACCGTGCAATATTTTCTGAACACTGCTGATGACCTGCTGCAGGGGGATCTGAAGACCAAAGAGAAACAAGTCTCGGACCTTCAGGAAACTCTAAAAACCCAGCAGGCTGAAACTGCAAAAGCGAAGGAGGAATTGACCAATGCCTTAACCGTTATGGAACAGCTGAAAGAAAGCCGCAAAAAGGAACAAGCTGATTGGGCTACTGAAAAAGCTCTTTTGACAAAGAGGGCTGAAAATGCCGAAGCTGCTCTCAAACCGGTGGTTGATGAATTATCCACCGTGAAGCGACAAATACACTCCATGACCTCTGCCGTCTTTGGTAAATTTCTTTCGATGCCCTTCTTCCAATTTGCACCTTGTCTGCTATATCCTATGTCCGGTTTGTAATCCATCCTGAAACACTGCAGGCACACGTATTGGACACTTGGGTTCTGATGTGCGGATGAAACTCAAAGCTGCCTATACTCTGATTGAACAGTTGTACACCGGAGCACAGAGAGCTATCACCACTGCATCGCATAACAACCCTGCACCGTCTCTGATTCAAGACACGTTAAAAAGGCTATCCATGCTTCCAGCCCGGATTGAAGAGTTGAAAAGATCAGCTGCTCGAACTGGAGCCATCACTGCTCTGATCCGGGCCAAAGCGTGGGTACCAGATTTCGATCCTATCGAAGCGGCCCAAGGATATCCCAGCTTGAAAGAAGATGGTTCAGACTTTGGCGAAAATGACTTGAGGGCGATAAACCGGGCGGTGCGCCCCCTAGCTTGTCAATTGGCTGAAGAGGCAGATCTGACACATTACCAGGCCCAATATGATAACCAGAACAAACGAGTAGCTGCCCCGGTCCCTGAAGCGGAAAACCTTATTCCTCCAATCCGTAAGCATACCTACGCCCCTGACATTGAACCGTCTTTGCTGATTCACGAAGAAGCTGTCTTTCAAGCGCTAATGGGAATCGACTGGACCACTGCTGATTTCCAGCCAATGGGTAGCCAAGATAAAGCTGAAGCGGCGCAAGATGATCCACAGCCTTCGAACCGAGGCGGCGAACGGACGTAATCAACGCTCCGGTTCACCTTAATTGGCGACGTTTAATCCGTCAAAAAACAATATATTCAGGCACTACGCTGCCTTGTAATAAGATAGTTTAATACCTCTGCGTTTGAATGCACCTTTGCGCACGGGTACTGATGCCCTTTCCAACGACTTTTTCCAACTTATGTTTCCTGTCTTTACTGAGTACACAAGACGATCTTTCGACCATCTGAACCGTGCCGCGCCTTTGCCAAACCAGGCGACTTGCCTCCGGGTTAAAAAACGGACCAGGCTGTGTCAGCTGAATCGGTTTAAAAGTACTTGACGTTCCGAAGAACAAAAAACACCACAATAAAGGCAGAAAACAAAAACCAAATACGAGAGGACAACGCGATAGTAAAACGCATGCAAATAGTGGTTGCTATGAACCGTTCAGAAGGCGTGACCGTCGTCAAGACAAAAGAAACCAAGCCCCGAAGAGGTGTAGCTACGGTTCAGGTCGACTAGGTTCCTAACTGAATCGTGGCAAATATGCCGGTCAAATGGCATTGCATTGGTTCGGATTCGACCAAGCCCCCAAGTGACTCTGTGGCCAAGGGCCGATCAAGTGGCATTGCGTTGGTTCGGACACGACCAAGCCCCCAAATGATTCATTGGCTAAAAGCCGATCAGAAGGCATTACCATCATCAAGACATGACCGAGCTCCGATAAGGTGTAACTACGGTTCAAGTCGATTAGGTCCCCAACTGATTCAGTGGCAAATGTGCCAGCCAGAAGGCATTACCGTCGTCAAGGCATGACCAAGCTCCCCGGAGGTGTAGCTACGGTTCAGGCCGACTAGGTCCCCAACTGACTTTATAAGGATAGCTATGTTCTCTTTGGTTCGAATACGACCTATGTTTGAACACGAAGCCCCATGTTTGAGCCGTGCATCATGTCAGCAGGTCCTCTTCTTGAACCGGGATCTTGAAACGGATATTAAGAGCTTCACAGCTTTGCGGGAGACATCTTCCCTTGAACCGACTTTTAAACCGGAATCTTTACTTTGATCTTCTGTGAAGCGACCTCAAAGGGTAAACACGCATGATGTGAAGAACAGCAGAGACCCCGCCTTACTCGAGGCTCCGGTTTATTGTATTAATCATAATATCTACATGGTCATGATATGTACATAAACAGAGCCCAAGGCTCATGTATAATAAGGTCGAAGATGAGCTATGTTCCACGGCCTGCTGGTCTCCTCCTCTGAAGCGCGTGAATCCTTGCGCTCTCGAATATCAATCAGGTAGTATGACCCATTATTCAGATTCTTGCTGACCACAAAAGGTCCCTCCCAAGGCGGGGATAATTTATGCTGATCAGACTGATCCTGGATGAGCCGAAGCACCAAATCCCCCTCCTGAAAGGTTCTGGTCCTAACCCGACGGCTGTGGTAACGGCGAAGATCTTGCTGGTAAATCGCTGAACGGGCAGCTGCTAAGTCACGTTCCTCATCCAACAAGTCAAGAGCGTTCTGCCGTGCCTGCTCGTTGTCCGCTTCAACATACGCTGCCACACGAGGTGAGTCATGTCGTATATCACTTGGGAGAACCGCCTCTGCTCCATAGACCATAAAAAATGGCGTAAACCCCGTGGACCTGTTAGGCGTGGTGTTGATGCTCCATAATACAGACGGTAGCTCCTCCACCCAACAACCCGGCGTCCTTTGCAAAGGGACCAGAAGCCAGGGTTTGATACCTCTCAAGATTTCTTGATTCGCTCGTTCTGCCTGACCATTAGATTGTGGGTGAGCTACCGAGGAAACATCAAGCTGTATATGCTCCCGTGCGCAGAACTCTTTCATGGCCCCCTTGGATAGATTGGTACCATTATCTGTGATGATGCTGTGTGGAAAGCCAAACCGGAAGATCACCTTCTTTATAAACCGAACCGCCGTGGCCGCATCACATTTACTGACCGGTTCTGCCTCCACCCACTTTGTAAATTTGTCAACCGCCACCAGTAGGTGGGTCTTCTTATCTTTGGAACGCTTAAAAGGCCCAACCATATCGAGCCCCCAAGTCGCAAACGGCCAAGTGATCGGAATCATCCTCAATTCTTGAGCCGGTATGTGCGCTCGTCTGGAAAATTTCTGGCAACCATCACATAACCTGACCAGGTCCTCTGCATCAGCATGAGCAGTTAACCAGTAGAAACCATGGCGGAACGCTTTAGCCACCAATGATTTTGAACCGGCGTGGTGGCCGCAATCCCCTTCATGTATTTCACGTAATATCTCGCACCCCTCCTCAGGGGATACGCACCGTTGCAGTGCTCCTGACACGCTGCGATGATGTAGCTCCCCTTTGAGGATGGTCATAGACTTGGACCGCCGTACTATCTGTCGAGCCAAGCTTTCGTCTTCTGGCAACTCACCCCGGTTCATATATGCCAGATAAGGGAGCGTCCAATCCGGGGTGACGTGAAGAGCCGCCACTAATTGAGCCTCCGGATCAGGAACAGCCAACTCCAGCTCACTGGGTAACTGTACCGATGGGTGATACAATACATCCAAGAAAACATTGGGTGGGACCGGTTTACGCTGAGAGCCCAAGCGGCTTAAAGCGTCCGCTGCCTCATTCTTTCTGCGGTCCACATGGTCCACTTGATAGCCTTTGAAATGCCCGGCTACCATATCTACTTCACGTCGGTATGCAGCCATGAGCGGGTCCTTAGAATCCCAGGTGCCAGATACCTGCTGAGCCACCAGATCCGAATCACCAAAGCACCTAACTCTGCTCAGATTCATCTCTTTAGCCATCCGAAGACCATGAAGCAAAGCTTCATACTCAGCCGCATTATTTGTACAGGGGAACATTAAACGGAGGACATAACAAAACTTATCACCTCGTGGGGAAGTTAAAACGACTCCAGCCCCCGAGCCTTCCAATTGTCTTGACCCGTCAAAATGAATGGTCCAATAGGTGTTATCTGGCTTCTCCTCAGGCGCTTGTAACTCTGTCCAATCGTTTATGAAGTCGACAAGTGCTTGTGACTTTATGGCCGTCCGGGGTACGTATCTTAAATCGTGCGGCCCGAGCTCGATAGCCCACTTGGCAATCCGACCGGTCGCCTCCCGGTTCTGTATGATGTCACCCAAAGGAGCAGAACTGACCACCGTGATGGGGTGTCCTTGAAAATATTGCCTCAGCTTCCGGCTTGCCATAAAAACGCCATATACCAGCTTCTGCCAATGCGGATACCTTTGTTTGGACTCGATAAGCACTTCACTGATATAGTAAACCGGTCGCTGAACCGGATGTTCCTTTCCAGCCTCCTTTCGTTCTACCACCATCGCCACACTAACCGCTCTGGCATTCGCAGCAACATATAACAGGAGTGGCTCTTTATCTACAGGGGCTGCCAACACTGGCGGATTGACTAGCTGTCGCTTCAAGTCCTCAAACGCTTTATCAGCCTCCGGACTCCAGACAAATTGATCCGTCTTCTTGAGCATTTGATACAAGGGGATTGCCTTTTCACCGAGGCGACTGATAAACAGGCTTAACGCTGCAATCCGCCCGGCCATGCGCTGAACATCATTGACGCATTTCGGTTTGGCCAGGGAGGTGATGGCTGTGATCTTTTCCGGATTGGCCTCAATTCCTCTATGGGACACTAAAAATCCCAACAACTTGCCTGCAGGTACACCAAAAACACATTTAGCTAGGTTGAGCATCATTTGGTACACTCTCAAGTTATCGAAAGTCTCCTTCAAATCGTCAACCAGGGTCTCCTTCTTTCGTGACTTGACCACAATATCATCCACATAAGCATGCACATTACGACCAATCTGCTCGTGGAGGCAATTTTGCACACATCGTTGATAAGTAGCCTGCGCACTCTTAAGCCCGAAGGGCATAGACACATAGCAGAAGGCTCCAAAGGGAGTAATGAACGCCGTCTTCTCCTGGTCCTTAACTGCCATCTTGATCTGATGATAACCCGAATAGGCATCCAAAAAACTCAAACGCTCGCAACCTGCCGTAGCATCAATGATCTGATCAATCCGGGGGAGAGCAAAAGGATCCGCTGGACAAGCTTTATTCAAGTCTGTGTAATCCACACACATGCGCCAGGTGCCGTTTTTCTTAAGAACCAGCACCGGATTAGCAAGCCATTCGGGATGAAAAACCTCAATGATAAACCCAGCTGCCAGGAGCCTGGCCACTTCCTCACCAATCGCTTTACGTCTTTCTTCGTTAAACCGGCGTAAGAACTGCTTTACCGGTTTATACTTAGGATCCACATTAAGGGTGTGCTCAGCGAGTCGCCTCGGTACACCAGGCATGTCAGACGGCTTCCATGCAAAGATGTCCCGATTCTCACGGATGAACTCGATGAGCGCGCTTTCCTATTTTGGATCCAGGTTTGCACTGATGCTGAACTGCTTGGACGAATCACCAGGTACGAAGTCAACAAGCTTAGTTTCGGCAGCCGATTTGAACTTCAAGGCCGGATCGTGGTCCGTGGTTGGCTTCTTCAACGAAGTCATGTCCTCCGGGTCAACACTGTCTTTGTACTGCTTTAGCTCCTCCGTAGCACAAACCGATTCTGCATAAGTCGCATCTCCTTCCTCGCATTCCAAAGCGATTCGACGGCTCCCATGAACCGTTATAGTGCGCTTGTAACCCAGCATCTTGAGTTGCAGATATACATAGCAGGGCCGTGCCATAAATTTTGCATAGGCTGGCCGTCCGAACAAAGCGTGGTATGGACTTTGGATTTTAACCACTTCGAACGTCAGCGTCTCTGATCTAGAATCATGACTATCGCCGAAGACCACTTCAAGGGCTATCTTACCAACCGGGTACGCAGACTTGCCAGGCACCACCCCGTGGAACACTGTATTGGTCGGTTTGAGATCCTTGTCTACCAGTCCCATGCGGCGGAAGGTCTCATAATACAAAATGTTAATGCTGCTCCCTCCGTCCATGAGCACCTTGGTGAGCTTATAACCTCCCACTTGAGGCGCCACCACCAATGCTAACTGACCCGGATTATAAACCCTGGGAGGGTGATCTTCTCGGCTCCATATGATAGGTTGTTCCGACCAGCGCAGATAGTGAGGCGTGGCCGGTTCGATAGCACTAACTGCCCGTCTCTGAAGCTTTCTATCCCGTTTATCCAAGCTTGTAGTAAAGACATGATACTGTCCACTGCTCAACTGTTTCGGGTTGCTCTGATAACCTGATTGCTGCTGTCCGTAACCACTTTGATTACTTTGATTATTTTGGCTGTCCTGTCCGCCCGGATTACCATGGAACCCTGGACCGGAATTTCCTCCACCGTATCCTGATCCGGAACCTGAACCGCCGCCGGAGCTGTGATCATATTGGAAAGTGTTTGAGCTTTTGAATTCCTTCATGATATAACAATCCTTCCAAAGATGGGTTGCTGGTTCCTCTTTTGTTCCGTGCTTCGGACAGGGCTGGTTTAAGAAAAAGTTCAAACGCTCCGGATTAGGACCGGGATTTGCGCGGAAACTTGGCTGTTTCCCCTTACGCCGCTGGCCTTTATTCTGTGCACTTGTGTTGGCCACAAAATCCATGCTCCCGTCCGGTTTACGCTTACCTCCGCCTCCATTACCTGTCGGTCGATGTTGCTGGCCTTTGGTGTTGCTATTCTTCTTTCCCTTCCCTGCTTTGTCATCACCAGAGTTGGGATCCTTGGTACTGTCAGAATCCGCATACTTCACTAAAGCGGTCATGAGCGTTCCTATATCTGTACAATCACGCTTCATCCGGCCTAACTTTAGCTTCAAAGGGCCAAACCGACAGTTACTTTCCAACAGCACCACGGCGGTGTCTGCGTTGATGCGATCTGACGAGTGCAAAACTTCTGATACCCGCCGTACCCAATGGGTAGTTGACTCCCCTTCTTGCTGAACGCAGGCTGCTAGGTCAACTATCGACATTGGCTGTTTGCACGTGTCCTTGAAATTCTTGATAAACCGGGCGCGCAATTGGGCCCACGAACTAATAGAATTAGGCGGTAAGCTCTTTAGCCAAGTCCGGGCCGTTCCTTCTAACATCATAGTAAAATACTTGGCACACGCCGTGTCATCCACATCCAGCATCTCCATAGCCATCTCATAGCTCTCCACCCATGTCTCCGGAGGCTGATCTGCCGTGTAGTTTGGTACCTTGCGGGGGCCTTTGAAGTCTTTGGGCAGGCGTACGTTGCGCAAAGTGGGAACAAGGCACGGTACTCCCAAAGAACTGGAGACCACCCCTGGTTCAACCGTAGCCACTGGGAAGATAGGTGTAAACTGACGAGCCTGATGCTGCGATGCTAATTCGGCCTCCCGCGCACGGGTGCGATCCACATTCTCCTGAGCATTGTCGACGCCCGCCGGATTGTTGCCGCGGAGTGCTTCACGCCTGGCATTACTTGAAACAGCCGGCTCCTCCCTGCGCCTACTATAGCTCCCGCTGGGGCGAGGGGTGGAGTGAATCCGATCACGGCTTTGCGAATATGCTTCTTGTTGGGCCAACGCGGTCCTAAGGAGCTCCTTGACCCGGCGTGTCTCTACATCCTGCGGTGAATCGCCTTCGATCGGAATGGCTTCCAACCGAGCTGCCGCCGCGACGAGGTTATCCATCGGGTTGGAATAATGACCTGACGGTGTTGGCACGGCCTGTGGTGTACCAGTGTTGTGACGAGGCAGGTTTATTATCCGGTGCTGAACCGGGGCGCCGACTGTCGCCTCCGCACGGTTTACCCCCGGGGTGTTGAAGAGATTTCGGGCGTCGAGGGCTGCGGGCAATCGAGATCGGAATTTCCTCTTCAGGACCTCCTGAGACGCATTCTGGTCCATCATGAGCCTGTAAGCCTGTGCATCTAAAGCGGCGCGCTCCACCGTCATCCTGATCTCTTCTGCTGCCAGCTCCGCTTTAGCTTGAGTGATCTGCTCTCTTACTTTGGCAATCTCAGCATTGTGAACCTCCTGATCCACCGGGTTGGCTTCCGCCATGAGCGCTGCCAGTGCGTCAAACAGGTCTGACAAAACTTGGGCTGGTGAATCCGCAGGGCCTCCTGCCCGCGCAGCTGTTGCCGCTGCCGATCCGGAGATCGCTGCTGCTGCAGTTGATGAACGTGGCGCCGCCTGTGTTCCAGCCATGAAGATCCCAACCCGATAGGGCAGATCAGAGGGGTCCGGAATACTGTTGCCATCGGAGCCGCCCCCAATCCGATCGTCTTGCAGCTGGTAAAGAGATTCGGTTTCCCCGGTCGACGTTTCATCGCCGGAGTAGATGGCGGTTTCGTCACCGGATTCGGATCCTTCCTCGTAGCTTCCTCCGTGGATGACTCCCACGAAGGCGCGCTTCCTGGTCGGTTTAGCCAGGGTCGATCTTGTGCACTGAGCTGTCTCGACGAGGTCGGTGCAGGCGCCTAGCTCGGGGCCTGGTTCACCGATCTTGCCAATGAAAACATGGATGCCGCCAAAGGGGACCCGGTACCCGTACTCGATCGAGCCGGCGTCGGGGCCCCAGCCTGTGCTGTCGATGTAGAGTTTTCCGCGACGGCTCTTGGTCATCTGACCCACAGCGTAACCCTCGAGTCCTTCAAAGCGGCCCTCCAAAAACTTGAAACCATCTCGCGATAGCCCCACGGTGGGCGCCAACTGTCGTGGACTTGTCACGGCAGATGTCCTAGCGAAAGGACTTAGTCGTGGAGCCATCGCAACGGGTTAACTTGAAGGGGTTAAAGCGGACGCAAGGACACGGTGTTTATACTAGTTCGGCCCCTTCAATGAAGGTAAAAGCCTACGTCTAGTTGTGATGGGATTGATGGGTTTCGAGGTCTTAGGGAGCGATAAGCTTCGCCTAAACCTCGAGTTCTTGTTCTCTGTCCTTAAACCGCCGTCGGGTCGTCCCCTTATATACACGGGTGACGCCCGTCGGTCTGTAAAGTCCCAACCCCCGGTTCATAAACGTGCCCGGGTCGGTCTCTCTATTCCTAACTTACAATGCAAGTTTACCTCAGGCCGGTTTACGCCATAAACCTCTAAACCGATTATAGGCTTCGGGCCCTTCTATTTCCCCTTGGGTTTTAACATCTCGGGTCCATTGACGGAGCTAACCCGGGCCCTATAGGCCGGTTTACCCCAAATAGCAATATCCCCAACACCACCCTCTCTCTTTTGCTGATACCTTACCAGAAGTTTGTCCTTGATCCCATTGATCATGGTGACAATTGGCTTGTTCCTTACATCAAGTATGTACTTATTAAAAACTTCACTGAAGTTATTGACAACCAGATCAGTTTTGCAGTTAGTATCCATTGCATGTCTTGACCAAGCTTTTGGAGGAATCCTTGACATCCACTCCCAAGCTTCCTTGCACTCAGCCTTCATGCTCTCCATTCCCAACTGAAAGTCATGTTCAGTGTAGGCATATGCAGCTGCATCCATGCATTTCTTCAAGTCTTCCCCTCTGAATCCTGCTCTCTGAAAGTTGGCATAAATGTGCCTCAAGCAGTACCTATGAGGGCAGTTGGGAAAGACTGTTGTGACTGCATTCAACAGACCCTGAAAAGGATTTTGAATTCGTTAACATGAAAGAAATTATGAAAAGGATTTTGAATATAATATTATATTGATTTATTTCAATTTAATTGTTGTAGTAATATTATATTGATTTATTTCAATTTACTTGTTGTAGTAATATTATATTCATTTATTTCAATTTAATATAGGTGGGCTCAAATCAAGGTTGGTTAGGCTATGGTGGCCCTTTTGGGTCACCCTAGCCTATCTTGACCAAAGTGTCGGCAAATTGCGGTATCACTCGACAAGTGGCAACTAGGGTAGGTGGGCTCAAATTAAGGTTGGTTAGGCTATGGTGGCCCTTTTGGGGCACCCTAGCGTATCTTGACCAAAGTGTCGGCAAATTGCGGTATCGCTCGACAAGTGGCAACTAGGGTAGGTGGGCTCAAATCAAGGTTGGTTAGGCTATGGTGGCCCTTTTGGGTCACCCTAGCCTATCTTGACCAAAGTGTCGGCAAATTGCGGTATCGCTCGACAAGTGGCAACTAGGGTAGGTCGGCTCAAATTAAGGTTGGTTAGGCTATGGTGGCTACTAAGTGTTGAACTAATTAGACTAAATGCAGAACAACATAATGAACTAATTATACTGAACTAATGTAGATGAACTCACCTTCTGTCTATCAGACATGAATGTGTACTTCCCAAATTTTCCCTCTTCAGTCCCTCCTAGGGCATACTTCAGTTGAGTCAAAAACCAGGACCAATTTGGTGTGTCTTCAACTCCAACCACTCCAAATGCTATGGGATACATATTATTGTTTGCATCCCTTCCAGTATCAGCTAGTATTTGTGCCCCACTAGTTAACTTAATGAAACAACCATCTAGGCCTATGAATGGCCTGCATCCATTCAAAAATCCCTGAACACATGCATTCAAACAGAAAAAAAGACCATGAAACCTTGGTCCTGCAGTTGGGTTTTCTCTTGTTTTTCCACTCACAGTAGCAACAATGCATCTTGATCCAGGATTTGTAGCTTTCACAGTCTCCAAATAATCTCTCGGCCTCTTGTATTGCCTCTTGTGATCTCCAAGCACAATGTCCTTTGCTTTCCTCTTTGCTCTCCATGCCATCATCTTGGGCACCTCAACACCAAACTGCCTCTTAACCTTGTCAACTATAGCAGGTACAGTAGTGTTGGGGTCTGATCTGATAGTTTCAAGCATTTTGTTGCCAAGCCACTTTGAGCTAATCCTTGTCTTCTCAGATTGGGTGGGACATGTGTGCTCCAATATCATCTTCTTAATGCAGAAAGTGGGCTCATTAGTGATCTTTGCTGCAACCATGTGGAACTGACAGCCCTCTCCATCACAACACACTATTACCCTATCACTGCAGTTTCTGTGATATTTGTATCTTCTAAGTTGCTTCACATGCAAATTCACAAGAGCCTCTCTAAATTGGTACACATCTCTGAAACAAAGCCTAAGCTGGAATTGCTGCTCTGGATGCAGCCTGCCCTCATCATACCAGACCCTGGGTGGTCTTTTCTTAGCTCTGCTCCTTCTACCAGATGGGATTATAAAGGACATTGGTTCATTGCCGTCATCATCAGCTTCAAAGCCTGTATCATCCTCTTCTGAAGATGGATACCAATCCTCATTCATGCTTCTGTTAGCACTAGGGTGGGACCTACTAGTAGGCCCAGGCCTCTTTATCTTCTTCTCAACAGGCTCAGGAACTGCTATCTCTTGACAGTCATCATCCTCTTCCTCCAAGTCTATGTCATATAAATCTTCAGGGTCTGTGTCCCCTTCACAGTGTGTACTGCTCATGTATTGAGCTCTCTTCCTCTTAATGTCAGCAATTGTGTCTTTCAGATCATTGTCCACTTTCCTCCTCTGTTCTTCTTCTCTAGCTACATTATCTTCTTCTTCATAGTCCATGGAATCTGAATCTGCATTTGGGATGTCCAGATCAGCTACAAAGTCTTCATCAAATACTGAGTCATCATCATCTTCATCAGATGGGTCCTCAGTTGATGCATGCTCCTCCTCATCTGTATCAAACTGGAAATCTGCATAATTCACACTTACTTGAGTGTTGACCTGCTGCAATGCATTATTTTCATGCTCTGCATCTGCCTTCTCTGGCTCAACAAGCTGGCCTGGTGGAGGAATTGTTTTTATTGGCATATAGTTCACACTTTCTTGTGTACCAAGAACATATGATGAGCCACCATAATGATCTGTTGTTTTGTGCACAACACCTGACTCATTAACAGCAAAAACAACAGGTTGGTCCACTGTCAAATCTACAACTGTTTCAGCTGGGTCCACTTCTTCAGGTTCTACTGGTGCTTTCTTCCTATATAACTTCCCCTCTTTAACATACAAACACAATGTCTGACTGGTTTTAAATTGATTTATCATATCATCCACTTCAGTGTTGTTTGTGATGACAGATATCCCTTGCATCCCTATGCCATCCTTCCTCAGGTAGCAAATACTGTCATCACTTCCATATCCATTTCTGACCATCACATTAAGCAAGCTGCCATAAGTGATGTCTCTCTCATACATCTTCACAAGGGCATACTTTCTGGCAGCATCTTTAGAAGGAAACTGGAAATATAATGACCATGGCTCCTCAGGCCTACACAATACAAAACAAAATAACAACATTTTCAGTACAGTTAAAAAATGCAGTACAAACAACACTAAATAACAACAATATTCAGTACAAACAACACTAAATAACAGCAATATTCAGTACAAACAACACTGAATAATAGCAATATTCAGTACAAAAACACTGAATAACAGCAATATTCAGTACAAACAACACTGAACAACATGTCATTATTAATAAGCAGTTCCTCATTCATTAAGATCTATGTATGAGGATAATTAAATACAATTAGGATCTATGTATAATATTCAGATAATAACATGCAGTTCCTCATTCAGATAACAAAATGCAGTTCCTCATTCAGTAGCACAATAAAAACTATTACATATTCAGCACAATATTGCTGCTAGCCCTAACCCTAGGTACAGCTAGAACTAACACTAGGTATCCTAACTAACCAGTACTGCTAGACCCTAACCCTAGGTATTTTGCACTGACATTTACCTGGATTCAGATGGATGCAAGGGGGGTACTTCCTCCCCCAACGAATCAACCGTCGCCGCCTTCTCTGCCTCCGCAACTGCCTTCTCTGCCTCCTCCGCATATTGGGACGGCAGCGGCAGGACAGCTTTACCCCAAACCGCCACCGTCGACTCCGAATCGCCATTGGGGTTGGGGACCCACTTGCCATCGGGGTCGCATTGCGGGCGGCGGCCACTGTTAGAACGGCCACCGCCGCCGGAGCCGTCGACTCCTTCTCCGCCATCGCCGCCGCCAGAGCTGGTCGCCATGAGTGGAGCGGGAGGAACGCGCGGGAGGAAACTGAATCGGGGATTGGACAGGGAAACGGCGGGTGCGTGACCTAATACACGGGCGTGGAAACGGCCGTCCCCCTCCGTCTAACGGCGTCCGTCAGCCCGCGCCACGTCGGCCCGACAGGTGGGTCCGACCTGTCGGTTTCGCTGTTTTCGCGGCCAAATCGGCCCGTCAATGCTCCGCGTTACCGATTAGGCCCAGAGTTGGTGGTTTTTTGTGACTTGGCTCAAATCTGGTACTGAGCTGTTACCCTAGCCCCAAGTGTGGTGGTTCTGGGTAAATAACTCTCAGGCAGAGGTAATCCGGCGGGGCAGCAGCTTGGCGCGATGACGAATAAGGCCGCAGGGGCGGCTCAAGCCACGGCCGTCGAAGCGTGGTAAAGCGGAAGCGGCGAGCAGCGGGAGCGGCGGTTTGCCGACGCCGGCCTTAAAACGGGGGCATGGTCAGCAGAGGTGGCGGATCAACAAGGCCATGGCCACGCGCAGCCGGGGCAGCCATCCTGGGAAGTAAACCGGAGCAACGGCGGGTCAGCAGCCGGCGCCTCGTGGTTGTAGAGCAATCGGTGAAGCGAGATCGCAACGGCTCGAGCGCAGTTCGGTGGTGATGGAAGAGGAGCTCGGGCGTGGGTGCCGGCAGGTGCCGCAGGAGGTGTCCGAGCAGAGCAGAAAAACAGAACCCGCCCCCGCGGACCCAGCAACACACGGCAACCACAGCGGCTCACGGCAGCGGTTCAGACCAAGGGCTCGACAGCGCGGCAGTGAAGGTGGCGCCGGTCTTGAAACGGCGCAGTGTGGACGGGTCGGCGGTGAGCTGATCCGGAGCGGCGCGAAGCGGAGGACAAACCGGCGGCGGTTTGAAACTGGGGAGCCGTCCAGCAACGGAGCAAGGCCGCGGGCGTTATCGATAAATCGGTGCGAGCGGACGGCAGCAGCTGACTGCAGTGGTGAACCGGCGTGCGGGGAGCAGCAGTATTGAGTCAAGGCGGCGATGAAGGTCGGACTGGCTCGGGCGACTCAAGCCAGGCGTCGTAGCAGAGAGGCAGTTTGAAGGTAGCTGAGCGGGGCCGAGCCGGTTTGAAGCGAAGCGACGTCGGCCAGTCGGCGCACGGCCGAGATGGCGCAAAGTGAGTCAACCGTGGCGGTTTGATCGAAGCACAGCCAGCCAGCGGACGGGGCGGTTTGGCCACAGAGGAGGCCGAGTCCAGGTGACCACGGGGCGATTCACGGCAACATAGAAAACGGTGCGGTGAACCGGACAGAGGCGGAACACCAACAGTAGCCTTTCCGCGGCGGAGGTGGAGATCGCGGCAGTGACTCCGATTGAAGAATGGCGACTTCGGCGAGTCAAATGGCCGCTACACCGGCTCTCAGGCAAGGCCGGCTTTCAGGCAGAGGAGGAGCAAGGGCGCGGGCATGAGCAGTGAGCCGGCGCGTGTGTACAGCAGTGCTTTCAACTAGCACTCATGGTACTGGTTTTGGCTTCAGTTCTCTTGTGAACAGTACTACCCACTATGATACAGAAGTAGGCGATTTGGCAATTCAAGGCACAGGAACAGCCGGGGAAGGGTTGAAGTCGAGGGCGGCGTGGAGTACAGCAGCTAGCAGGCACCGGCGACTTAGCGTAGGGCGGCCCGCAAGCAACTTGGAGATATGCCGTAGTAGATTGTAGAGATGATGGCCGGCGAATGCGGGTCAAAGCGGAGAGGCGGCTCATCGGCGGGATGTCAGTAACCCGGAGCGAACAACAGAGACGATCCAATCCCTCGAGGGCGAGCCAGCAGCAGTATATGAATCCGTAGAAATACCTTGATCCGGTCCGGGAACCGGGCCCCCGACTCTGATCCAACTTGGCCTAATATTTCACAGGTTACTGTTTTGGACTACGTGATGTCCACCTTAGTTTGACTTGGTCTTCATGGAAAATAACGAGCCTCGGCAGAAAAGCAAACCGGCCCCGAGGCAAGGCAGGCCCGGTTCGGAACGGCTTCGAGGGCAACTTGACGCCAACACAAGGATAATACTAGACTCACGGGCTGCGTTCAACGGACCTTCACGGAGTGGCCTACGTGCCATCTTCTAATTTGCCCCCCGTGATTTTCACTGTGGGGCCCGCCAACCTTAATTAAATCCTGGCCACTGATACTTAATCAACCCCGTAAACTCCCCGTGAGCCCCCCGTGAGTGTAGCATTGCCCCAACCACAACGGGGGCAGACGAAACTGTACGTCCCCACTAGCCTGGTAAACCCGCTTATTTCCCAAGCGCCGTTATTGATGGCGCGGTTGGGTTACCCACGCCCATATTGATGAAAATCCCGTGATAAGGCGACACGATCTCTGCCTCGACAAGACGTGCCAAGGAAACCGCCTCGCGATACGCGCCAAGGCTGGTTGAGAAAAATGGTTCGAATAATGACCGGACCGTGGTATGATGTCATGATATCAAGTGTGTCAGCAGATTAGATTGGTGGAAATATTATTCTCTCTACGGTGGTATGTGGAACTTGTTTTGCAGAGCCGGACACTATCCTTGTGTTCAAGATCTTCTATGGAGTATTCGGAGGAGGAACCCGCCTGGCAATGCCGAAGACAATATGCGCGCCGGACTCATCGTCATTGAAGCCTGGTTCAGGGGCTACTGAGGGAGTCCTGAATTATGGGGTATCCGGACAGCCGGACTATATCCTTTGGCCGGACTATTGGACTATGAAGATATAAGATTGAAGACTTCGTCTCGTGTCCGGATGGGACTCTCCTTGGTGTGGAAGGCAAGCTTGGCGATACGGATATGTAGATCTCCTCCCTTGTAACCGACTCTGTGTAACCCTAGCCCCCTTCGGTGTCTATATAAACCGGAGGGTTTAGTCCGTAGGACCAACAACAATCATACCATAGGCTAGCTTGTAGGGTTTAGCCTCTACGATCTCGTGGTAGATCAACTCTTGTACTACTCATATCATCAAGACCAATCAAGAAGGAAGTAGGGTATTACCTCCATCGAGAGGGCCCGAACCTGGGTAAACATCGTGTCCCCTGCCTCCTGTTACCATCCGCCTTAGACGCACAGTTCTGGACCCCTACCTGAGATCCGCCGGTTTTGACACCGACACTTCCCTTGTACTGTTCATCACCGGCCCAAGAGGCAATCCACCACCACCACACTGGAGTACGGTATTACACCACAACGGTGGCCCGAACCAGTATAAATCTCGTGTCTTTCTGTGTTGTGAGTTCGTCGAGTTTGTCCGCGAGATCTTAGTGAGCTAGAGCATGGATCGGTAGGAGGGAAAGACTTTGCACACACCGCAATGTTTGAACCATAAGGGTTTGCTGGAACCCCACATCCGACACTTGCCTTCGGACGTTCCGTCCGAAGCGCCCTTGCGACGGGGGCCACTCCGGACCCCCTTGGCCTTCTTCACCGGCGCGGTATAGGGCGCCGGCACCAGCATCTTCGCTAAACGCGGAATGACTAGTTCTTCAGGTAGCGGAGCCAAACACTGGATCCGTTTCGCCCTCTCCATCCATTACTGGAGAAGCAATGACAGTAAAAGTTCAGATATCCTCCTTGAAGCAAACGAGTAGAGGACGCTTTGGAAACTCACCTCGCTGGCGGGGTGGTTAATGTCGTGCCCGCGATCCGAATCCGTGGCTGGCGAAATCTCGTTGCCCTTGAAGAGCAACTTCCAGGCATCTTTGTGAGTGGTCTCGAAGAGCCTCTTTAGGGTATGGTGCTTCTTCGGATTGAACTTCCATAGTGGGAGGCTTCGGCTTTGGCACGGGAGAATCCGGTGAACTAGCATCACCTGGATTATATCGACAAGTTTGACATCCTTGTCCGCCATGCTTTGAACGCGCGTCTACAGCGCAATCATCTCGTCTGGCGAACACCAGTTCGGGCTCTTCTCGACACAGGAGGTGAGCCGCATTGGAGCACCGGAGTTGAATTCGGCAGCTGCGGCCCAGTTGGTGCTGCGGGGTTCTGTAATGTAGAACCATTGTTTATGCCATTCCTTGACAGTCTCCATGAAAGTGCCTTTCGGCCAGGAGACATTGGACACCTTACTCACCATGGCTCCTCCGCACTCCGCGTGCTGGCCATCCACCACCTTCGGCTTCACGTTGAAGACTTTGAGCCACAGCCCGAAGTGGGGTTGGATGCGGAGGAAGGCCTCACACACGATGATGAGCGCCGAGATGTTGAGGAAGGAGTTCGGGGACAGATCATGGAAGTCTATGCCGTAATAGTACATCAGCCCACAGACGAAAGGGTGGAGTGGAAACCCTAGCCCGCGGAAGAAATGAGGGATGAGTACCACCCTCTCGTTGGGCTTCGGCGTGGGGACGACTTGTCCCTGGGCCGGCAGACGGTGGACGATTTCCTTCGCCAAGTACCCGGCCGCCCGAAGCTCAGTAATGTCCTTGTCCTTGACGAAGGAGACCATCCACTTGCCTCGACCTCCGGACCCGGATATGGTTGAATGCTAGCTTGAGTGGGAAGAAGATGAGAGCTTGGGCGTTGGAGCTTAATATTGGAAGGGCGGAGGAAGAGAGAAGGCGTGGGAGAAGAAGGGGGAATCCTTATCCCCTTATAAAGGCAGTGAATATTGAACGCCTCCCCACTCGCCTCAAAACTCGCCTATTCCCAAGGACTGTGTAAATGGTACGGTTGGATTACCCACGCCCGTATTGATGAGAATCCCGCAATAAGGGGACACGATCTCTGCTTTGACAAGACATGCCAATGGCAACCGCATCTCGAAATGTGGAGCGGCAGACAAAAAACAATACGAAATTATGACCGGACAGATGTGATGTCATGTTACAGAAAGTTGTCAGCGGATTGGACTCATGTAAAATTATATTCTCTCTGCGGTTGTGTGTATGTTGCCGGTCCGGATACGTTCAATACGTCCGAGGACTATCTTGGAGTTTGGAAGGAGGAACCCGCCTTGCAATGCCGAAGACAGACCTACGCGCCAGATACCTTGTCATTGAAGCCAGGTTTAGGGGCTAATGAGGGAGTCCAAGACTAAGAGGTCCTCGGGCGTCCGGCCGGTTAGCCATGGGCCGGACTGATGGGCTGTAAAGATACAAAGACCGAAGACTGCACCCATGTCCGGATGGAACTCTCCTTGGCGTGGAAGGCAAGCTTGGCGACCGAATATGTAGATTCCTTTCTTTGTAACCGACCTTGTGTAACCCTAGATCCTCCCGGTGTCTATATAAACCGGAGGACTTAGTCCGGAGGGAGAGACTCATTACCATAGTCATACAGGCTAGGCTTTTAGGGTTTAGCCATCTCGATCTCGTGGTAGATCAACTCTTGTAATACTCATATTCATCAAGATCAATCAAGCAGGAAGTAGGGTATTACCTTCATAGAGAGGGCCCGAACCTGGTAAACATCGTGTCCCCTGTCTCCTGTTACCATCGACCTTAGACGCACAGTTCAGGACCCCCTACCTGAGATCCGCCGGTTTTGACATCGACAACATGCTTTCACTGTTCTGATGTTTCTCCTATCCTCAAGTTTATTAGTAATTTTAATTGTACTAATAAACCCAGCAGTCATAAAAAACTGAAAGATTGAAAGACATGTATAAAGATGATCTTATAAAACTTGTTCAAAGTTTTCCTCATGGCATCATTTTCTCTTAACTCTGTCAAATACGTTTCCAGTTGTACACGTATGGTGCCAGCAGTGTGAATACTTTAAGACGGAATGATAAAATCACAAGTGCTGCAACATTTAATCCTACAAAGACAATTCAAGACATGTTTGTACTGAATATGTTAGATGTCAATACCAAGAGCATACCAATTTATCAAGAAGGGTGTTGAATTGTGAGCAGAACACGCTAGAAAGACAAAGCCTTTAAGATGTCCCTTTGAACATGAGATGCGGGTCGTTTGTATTTACTGAATAGGTTCTGCTCCTGCCATTTACCTAACAAATGATTCAAGTTCCCCAGTTGCATCTAATTCTTTTAAGTAAAGATGTCAGATGTTAAGTTACTCACAGGGAATACAAATCTGCATCTCAAGCTCAAAGGTGCGGCACACAAGATTTCGTTCACTCATAGTCGCACAATTTTTATAGAATTCATACAAACAATTGGTCGAATGGCACGCTCATTGAACGAGGCATTATCAAACACAATCATAAGCACAGAAGAAACTCACCTACATCTATCTCTGTGAACCAGCAAAGACATCCAAAATCCCACAACAATTCCACCATATTGCCCAATGCCATGAAGCAGCCATAAAATCCCAGTCACACATATGCAGATCCGCGATTGTAATTAGCGTTCATGATCCAGGGGTCAGTGGAGAAACATCCATGTCACATACTTCCTGAGTAGTCATTAGAGTAAATCAGTAAATCTCTTTGCATTAATTGCATACATACCTGGCCTTCGTCTCTGATTGGTGCGCAGGATGCACCTTGGCTGTGTCCGGGACCACCACCTCCTCGCTCTTCACCTCTAGTTCACGGACGGCCTCAACGCCAAGGAGTTCGCGCTGCTCTGCTCCATCGTGGCCGCGCGTGCGCCCAGCAGGCTGCTTGTGTTCGGCCTCTCGCCGCAGCTCCTCGCGCTCGCCGCGGTCAACTCCGGGCAGGGCGCTGCCACCACCTCCGTCACCGACAGCGCCGAGGATGCGCAGGGCGTGCTCGCTGGGCGGACGTCCATGTTTCAAGGTACCCCGACCCTGCCGGGGAGGCGTGGGTGGTGCTGCGACGCGCGAGGTCAAGCCCGGTGTGCTGGCGCCCGACAGGGACGGTGCGCAAGTTGGGCTGGCGGCTGGTGCTGACCTCCTTGCCGCGATAGTGCTCGACGCGAGGTGGGAGGTGGTTGTCGTCGACGGGCTGAGCGGGGGAGGTCCCGGGGAGCCGGGGAGGATGGGTGCCATATACACCATGGCCGCGCGCGTGATGGGGGGCGAAGCGGTGGACGTGACAATGCACGAGATGAACCGGACGACGGGAAGATCTGACGCCACCGCCAATCTTCTCCACCAAGCAGCGCCATGGCTGCCGACCGACGAGCGCCTCATCGCAGCTGCTGGTGACGAGGACAGGGGAGCTCAGGTGCTGGGATGGAGACGCACCTACAGGGGGGCCGGGGATGCCGGAGGCGGAGGAGAGGCCGAGAGGGCCAAAGGCGGAGAGGAGAGCCGGACGGCCAACGAGTTCGTCGACGAGAGCCCCGCCGGAGCCGTCCCCCCTTAGACCTTCTCTGCTCGGCGGCGCAGCTCATGCGCGTATCCATGATGGCGTCCATGATGTTTGATCGGCGTGGTTCAGCGGTCTCTCAGATCTCGCTACTTATAGGTGTGCCTCTCCTATCCCGATGGCTACGGAGGTGACAGAATCTCCGAAACGTTTTAAGGAAATTTTAGCGAGAAGTTTGGGCACGTAAAACATATAGTACCACCTGTAAGTGCATCTAGTGCCACCCTTAATTGGTTTTGGAGTATTAACGAAAAACTTGATTGAGGGACTAATGTGTTTGTGAGAATTGCAGGATAACACAGATAGTAGTCCATCATTGATTCGGTTTACCTACCGGAGATGACCCCTAAAAATGTGTGAAGACATTGAAGACAATGGTGGTATGTGAAGATATTCATAATGAAGATTATGACTCGAGAAGACATTCACATGAAGACTATGGAGTGCGAAAACATAGCTGTTTCGTAGTTTCATTTTCTTCTTTGTTGAGTCATAGGAACCACTGTACTGTTATGTGGGGTCCAAGTGAATAAAGTCAGAGTGACTGAAGTGATGCTCAACCAAATCCTAAGTCTTCGAGCGAAGACAATGAGAGAAAATCTTATCCAAAGTTGGATGAGTCAGCTTTACTTGTAGCCCAAGTTAAGCTGCCGCGTGTGTTTGAAATATGACCGTTGGAACACGTGTCAGTTCCTTAGTGACCCAGGGTCATTTCGGACAAATCAGGTCGGGTTGCCTACTGGCTATAAATAGCCCACCCCCTACACCATAAATTGGTGGCTGCTCAGAGTTAGTACACGGCTTTTATCGTTTGAGAGCAATCCACATCGAAGCCTTTGAGAGAGAGAGAAATCATTGCGAGGACAAAGCCCAAAACACCCAGAGCCAAAGAGTGTTAAACATCACTGAAGTCTTTCTGTCGGCGTGACCTGAAGACTTATTACACTTCAGGACTGTGAATCCTCCAACTGGTTAGGCGTCGCGTTCTGAGCATCCAAGAGTCATTGTGGATTGCCGGTGAACGAAGTCTGTGAAGGTTTGGAAGCCTACCTTGAAGACTTACCAGAGTGATTGGGCGAGGACTAAGTGTCCTTAGCTCAAGGGGAATAAGGTGTAGACGCGGTCTTTTGAGTTAAATCTCAGCCTCCCAAACTAGACGTACGGTTGTCACAACAACTGGAACTGGTCCAACAAATCATGTGTCTTCACCAAGCAACTAGTTCTATCTCGTCCTTAACTTATTTATAGTTTGTCTTCGTGAAGTCTTTTGCTTGGTTGTCTTATCTGTTTGACTTCACTATGTGTCGACTATTGTTGTTTAGCTTCACACTATCTTCCATCTTGATCCATACTACCTAGTTGCTAATAGTCTTCATGCTTTAGCTTCATTACTTGCTTGACTATGGCTTGTCTAGTGTAGTCTACCTTCCGCTGCATGTCTATAGGTTCATTTCTATCCTTTGTCTTTGAAACTCCCATGTTTTGAAGATTTTCATAAAACCGCCTATTCACCCTCCCTCTAGTTGATAACTAACACTTTCAATTGGTATCAGAGCAAGGTATTCCCTTGTTCTGTGTGATTCGATTTAACCACCTGGAGTTTTAGCTATGTCGACTGCAGGGATAATCAAAGTCTCCGCTGCGTGCCCTGTCTTTGATGGCACTGATTACCCCTACTGGAAGAATAAGATGCGTATGCATCTTGAAGCCATTGATGTCGACCTCTGGTATGTCGTCAAGAACGGAGTTCCCAAGGGCGGTAAAGGTGTCACCCCTGCCGATGTCAAGAACTTCATTCAACTGGACTTTACTGCCAAGAACATCATCTGTGGTCATCTGACCAAAGGACAGTATGGCCGAGTGAGTGCTCTAGAAACTTCGAAGCTAGTCTGGGACTGGCTGTCCAAGGTCAACGAAGGCGTCTCAACCCAGAGAGACTCAAGGATCAGTGTTCTTCGCAACCTCTTCAACCGCTTCAAGAGAAACGACAATGAGAATGTCCAGCTCACGTTTGATCACCTCACTAACATCACAAATGAGCTTCATGCTCTTGGCGCCATAGAGATCACCAAGCATGAAATCGTAAAGACACTCCTGAGATCACTTGACAACTCGTTTGACACCCTAGCCTTAATGATCCAAGAACGCCCTGATTTCAAGACTCTCGATCTGTTTGACATACTTGAGAGGCTCAACACACATGAGTTCCAGTTACCTGAGAAAAGAGAGATCTATGGTTCTAGCTATGGACGTACTCGTGCTTTGAAGGCAAACGTTGTTTCCTCATCTCAAGAAGAATCTGACTGCAGTTCTGGGGATCCTGAAGACATTGGAAAGGAGCTTGCTATGCTTGTGAAGAAGTTCCAGAAATTCACCAAGAAGAAAGGCTTCAGAAAGTCTTCAAGATCCAGCTCAAGAAATGATGAAGCTTCCACTTATGACCACAAGGAGAGAACATGCCACAATTGCAAGAAACCTCGTCACTACATCTCTGAATGTCCTCAGTGGGACAATGAGAACAAGAAGAAGAAGAAGAAGAGCAATGAATATGATTCTGATGACAAGAAGAAGAAGAGATCCTCAAAGTCTTCTTCCAAGTCTTCATCACATAAGAAGAGCTCATCTGGCAAGGCTCATGCTTTTGTTGGCAAGGAGATGGATTCAGAGGAGGAGTCTGCTTCTGAGGAGGCAGAGGTGGAGTCTGAGGAGGAGTCCGACTCTGGCGTTGCAAGTCTGGCTCTAGCCACAACCTACGTTGCCAAGTCCATCTTCAACACTGAAGACAATGGCTCCTTCACCAACGCTTCTGCTAATGACAAGGACCACTCTGCCCCCACCTACTGCTTTATGGCACGTGGTGCCAAGGTAAACTCACGCGATACTTACTTTCAAACATCAAGTGAAGATGACTCTGATTGTGAATCCAAACCCAGCTACAAAACACTTGCTAAAATTGCAACTGAACAATAGAAAGCTATGGAACATATTCAAAAACTGTTAGACAAAAGTGATGACCTGTTGGACGCGGAAATGACCCGATCTCAGTCCTTAATTGAAGACATAAAAAATATTCATGTTAATTACGAGGAACTTGAAAGTCGTCATGAAACGCTCTCAACAACTCATGAAAAGCTTTCCTATGATTATATTCAAAGGAAGCAAGAACTTGAGAAATTGAGAGCAGTTCATAAAGATCTTCGAAAGGAGAATGAGTCACTTCATGCTCAATAGATCAGTCCCGCTCAGGAAAGATTTGAACCACCATGTCTAAAATGCCTTGAGCGTGATAACGCTACTTCTGTTGCTGAATGTTCTACTGCTGCTGCTGTCACAATATCTTCAACTGCTGATGTGGTAATTAACCCCTCTGCTGAGGATACTACTACTATTGCTGATGAAAATGCTAGGTTGAAGACATTGCTTGAGACTGGGATGTACAAAAGTCTCAAAGGGCATCAGACACTATGTGATGTCCTCAAAAAGCCGATTCTGAACCGAAACCCTAGAAAAGAGGGTCTCGGGTTCGAGAGGAAAATGAATGTTGATGGTTCTTACTGGAACCTGAGTAGTACCCCAAAACCACATGGGTTGCTGCAAAGGGACCTTCAGTGGGCCCATCCACCTTATCTGGCTTCACTTGTGCTAACCCGATTGTCATTGATGAATCCTTTGATGCAAACTATAAACTGTTTAAGAATCAGAATGGTGAAGTGTTTGCCAGGTATATAGGTACTAACTGCAGGAATGGACCACCTATGAAGAAGATTTGGGTGCCCAAAAGGTGTCTTGAGAATCTTCCTGTGAATTTCATCATGACACCACAAGGGAAGAAGACAAATCCTGGAGCAAAGGCTTCATATGGTCCAAAGGCTTCATACAGACAGAGGACTCACAAGAGTCAACCTAACGCCAATGTTTTGTAGGGAAATCATAATCAAAATTATGAATATGAGCGTGTATCATCAAACCGCTATGTTCATAAGACTAAGAACTATTCTACTTATTCATATGAGTATTATTCACCTCCTGCAAGGCTATTTGCTAGGGCTCCAAAGCCGAAGTTCTCAGATGCTGCACTTAGACTCATTGCTTCTAAGCCACCCCTGAAGATGTGGGTGGTTAAGAAAAATTAACTTTCCATTGCAGGGAAAGGTCTCCAGCCAGAAATCAAAGGCGTCGGATGCTTATGCTGGGGACCTAAAACATCTTGTGGGGCGCAAGATAAAATGCCCAAATGGTCTTAATATGTATTTTGTTCCTGAATCACTTGCCAATCATCCTATCAGTCCTAACCTTGATCTGAGCTTTGATAATCCTCTTGCCCGTCAAATGTTTATGCTTCACAATACTCTTGGTGAAGCCTATCCCCCTAACTGTACTATAGGGTATGACACCACATGCTTCAGAATGGATTATGGACAGTGGATGCACTAATCACATGACTGGTGATCGAAGTCTTCTCATGGACTCAACCTTACATCCATCTGACAAGAGTCACATCACGTTCGCTGACACTAGTAAAAGCAAGGTATTGGGTCTAGGTAGAGTTGTAGTCTCAAAGGATCAACACATGGATAAAAGTGATGCTTGTTGAATCCCTTGGTTTCAACTTAATGTATGTCTCAATGCTTTGTGACTTGAACATGATTGTGATATTTGGAAAATATCGTTGCCTTGTTCTAATGGAATCTGACAAGACTCTAGTCTTTGAAGGGTACCGAAAAGATGATCTATAAATGGTAGATTTCTCAGCAGGACCACAATTAGCCGTATGTCTTCTAGAAAAAGCTTCAGAGTGCTGGCTCTGGCATCGGAGGCTAGGGCATGCTGGCATGAGGAACATGTACACTCTCGCGAAGAAGAAACACGTCATAGGCATCGAGGGTGTCAAGTTCAAGAAAGATCATCTGTGTGGTGCCTGCGAAGCTGGAAAGATGACTAGGGCCAAGCATCCCTCAAAGACAATCATGACAACATCTCAACCCTTTGAGCTGCTACACATGGACTTATTTGGCCCTACTCACTACTCTACTCTTACCACCACTGCTTGCCTCTATGGCTTCGTCATTGTTGATGATTATTCAAGATATACATGGGTGCATATAATCCTCTACAAGAATGAAGTGCAGGATGTCTTCAGACGCTTCGCAAATCGTGCCATGACGAACTATGGCATCAAGATCAAGCACATCAGAAGTGACAACGGCACAGAGTTCAAGAACACAGGCCTTGACACCTATCTTGATATGTTGGGTATCACTCAAGAGTTCTCTGCTCCATACACACCTCAGCAGAATGGCATCGTGGAGCGCAAGAACAGGACACTCATTGAGATGGCTCGAACGATACTTGAGGAATACAAGACACCAAGGAAGTTCTGGCTTGAAGCCATTGATACCGCATGCCATGTCATCAACCGTGTTTATCTTCACAAGCTTCTGAAGAAGACATCCTATGAGCTCCTAACTGGTAAGAAGCCAAACGTCAGTTACCTTAGAGTATTTGGTGCTAGGTGCTGGATCAAGGATCCACATCACACTTCAAAATTTGCACCGAAAGCACATGAAGGTTTTATGCTTGGTTACGGAAAGGATTCGCACTCCTACAGAGTCTTCAACCTCTTTCACTATAAAGTGGTTGAAACTGTAGATGTGCGGTTCGATGAGACTAACGGCTCGCAAAGAGAGCACCTGCCAAATGTGCTAGATGAAGTTCCACCTAGTGAATCCATGAAGCTCATGGGAACTGGAGAAATCATACCGTCTGAAGAATAGGCTGAAGAGGAACTTATCATTTCTGCACCTAATCAACCTGAAGACAATGCTCAGTCTGAAGTCAATGCACAAAATGAAGACAATGATCAGCAACAGTAAAATCTTCGTCCAGTTCATCCTCGTGTTGCAAATGAAGTACATATTGAGAAGATAATTGATAGTATCAATGCACCTGGTCCACTCACTCATTCAAGAGCGACGCAACTGGCAAATTTCTATGGGCACTTTGCATTTGTCTCTATATCTGAACCCAAGAAAGTTGTTGAAGCATTCATGGAACTTGAATGGATTCAAGCTATGCAGGAAGAGCTTCAACAGTTTGAGCTGAACAATGTATGGGAATTGTTCAAGCGTCCTGATCCTCGTAAGCACAATGTCATTGGCACCAAATGGATATATCGCAACAAGCAAGATGAGCATGGTCAAGTTGTCAGAAACAAGGCTCGTCTTGTTGCTCAAGGATACACTCAAGTTGAAGGGATTGACTTCGATGAAACATTTGCTCATGTAGCTAGGCTTGAAGCCATTTGCATACTACTAGCCTATGCAAATCATCACAACATCCTTCTATATCAAATGGATGTGAAGAGTGCCTTCCTCAATGGAAAGATTGAAGAAGAAGTGTATGTTGCACAACCACCTGGATTTGAAGATCCAAAACAACCTGATATGGTATACAAGCTAAACAAGGCACTGTATGGCCTCAAACAAGTCCCTCGTGCTTGGTATGACACACTCAAAGACTTCCTGAAGAGCAAAGGCTTCAAACCTAGTTCTCTAGATCCTACACTCTTCACGAAGTCATATGATGGTGAACTGTTTGTATGCCAAATCTATGTGGATGACATTATCTTCGGCAGCACTAACCAGAAATACAGTGATGAGTTTGGGCACATGATGCAAGAGCAATATCAGATGTCCATGATAGGTGAGCTGAAGTTCTTCCTAGGTCTTCAAATTCGTCAACAAAGCAACAGTATCTTCATATCTCAAGAGAAATACCTCAAAGAATGCTTGAAGAAGTTTGGAATGCAAGACTGCAAAGGTTAGACGACACCAATGCCAGCCAAAAGTCATCTAGGTCCTGACGCCAATGGTAAAGAGTTCGATCAAAAGGTATATCGCTCCATGATTGGTTCTTTACTTTATTTATGTGCATCTAGGCCAGATATCATGCTTAGTGTTTGCATGTGTGCCTGATTCCAAGCGGCACCAAAGGAATCGCATCACTTAGCTGTGAAGCGAATTCTTCGATATTTGGCTTACACCCCCAACATTAGGATTATGGTATCCAAAGGGCTCAGTGTTTGATCTAGTTGGATTCTTGGATGCTGATTATGCTAGTGACAAGGTGGATCGCAAGTCTACATCAGGCACATGTCACTTTCTGGGACGATCACTTGTCTGTTGGTCTTCAAAGCAGCAAAACTGTGTGTGTCTCTCCACTGCTGAATCTGAATACATTGCTGCTGGATCTTGCTGCGCTCAGCCTCTATGGATGAAGCAAACTCTTAAGGACTATGGCATCCATCTGAAGCAAGTACCACTCTACTGCGACAATGAAAGCGCCATCAAGATTGCCAACAACCCAGTTCAGCACTCGAAGACAAAGCACATTGAAATTCGTCATCACTTTCTCAGAGATCATGTCATGAAGGAAGATATTGATATCATTCACGTCAACACTGAAGAGCAATTGGCAGATATATTCACAAAGCCCTTGGATGAGAAAAGGTTTTGCAAGTTGCGGTGTGAGCTAAATATCTTAGAATCCTGAAATGTCCTGTAATTGGACACACATCCTGACACTTATGCATGTTAGTGACTTAGATGTGCAACACACAAAGTAACGTATATCTTCAATCAATGAAGACATACACTCTAAGTGGTGAATATATTAATGCGGAATTTGACTTCGGAGCACCACGACAATTGTGCGTCATGTCTGGGTCTAATACTTCCTATACGGTGGGTAACACCACCACCCAATCCTTGTGTGAAGTGTTTTATTGGGAGTCTCAGTTGCAAAGTCTTCTCATTTGATTTGTCTTCAACATTGATTTGACTTCTGTTTTATCTTCACAATGTTAATTTGGTCTTACTTAGATATATATACATATATTTGTGTTCTGTCCTCTACAGCATTCAATTATAGCTATGTCTTCTCACTTGAATCTTTCGACCAAAGTTAATGTGATCAGACCCTAACCTCCTCTATGCTTCTATCTATCCAAATCATATGCATTCTATTGAAACTGTCAAATGTCTTCTCTGCGTCCTTGTCAGCAGAAGATACAGAGACAAACATTAAATCTGTTTTAAATGCTATATCCTTATTGCATGAAACCCAGAAAAGCCGGAACGACCACCCGACAGTCCAGGCGTGCGTGGGAACATGGAACAACTTTCGATGTGTCGCCAGGGGCACCTGCGTAATTACGCTGTGCCGTCTCTTTCCATATAAATACTCATCACATCGCGGTAAAAACTTCTTCTCCCACCTCTCCACCTCGCACAAACCCTAGCGCCACCGCTAGCTCTCGATGACGCCGGCGATGAAGCGCTTAGCTGCCACGACCTCACCGATGCCGACTGTCGGATTTCGGGTTCCGGCAGACCCTTAAGGTTCGAACTCTGCGGTGCGCGCGGAGATTATGCCCTCTACCTCTCCGTCTCGCAAAGATCTAACTACTGAAAGAACAAAACAAGAGACACAGGGTTTATACTAGTTCGGGCCACCGTTGTGGTGTAATACCCTACTCTAGTTTGTACTAGTTTGGGCCTCCGTCTTCCCGCGACCGAGGCAGAGGTCGCGGTCATTGCCTCGGGCGAGGTCTTCATGACTCGCGGCTGGGGCAAGATCGCTCGGGGTTGCAGAGCAAGGGGCGCCCTCACGATCCACCTGGAGTATGATGGCGCTTCGGTGATGTTCTTCAAGGTCTTCGACGCGAACGGGCGCCGGCTGGAGTGATGCCCCGGGAGAGGCGGCCAGGACCTTGCCATGGTGAGGGCTAGGCCCGCCGACCGCTCCCTGGACGGCTCCACAAGCAACGGGAGCGCCGGAGGATCCAGCGACCCAAGCGAGATCTTCGCGACTCCGGAGACGAGCGACGACAGCTACGAGCCCACGAGCCAGCGCCGCTCCCGGAGCAGAGCGGGCTCACTTGGCCGTCGCCGACTCTGATTTCGATGGGGTTGGCGTCGGTGCTTGACGGCCCACTATTGATGATGGCGTCTTTTGCAGGGTACGCGTAGTTAGCATCCCTTAGGATCCGTTTCCTGCGTGGAATCGCACTGCGCCCAATGGGGGCTTGTAAGGTGCCTGTGATCCTTTTTGTTAATATATAACTCTTGCTATGGAACTGTGCGAGTCGCCAATTCCGTCGTAGGTTAGTTCTCCCTATCGAACCTCGCGAGGGCTCGGTGCTCTGCGTCGACAGGTCCCAGTTCCAAGGCGGCGTCAGCCGTCGCTGGTATGCCAGGTCGCAATGCCATGGTCAAGGCCAGGAGGTGAGCGATCCGGGGTCCAGTAAGAGCCCCTGAGTCGCGATGCTCAGGAGGTCCCCTTTGGCGCCCAAGCAGCCATCGCTCGGTGAGAAAGGGGAGCGACGTTGCTAGTACGGAATTGCGTTAGGTGCGTGGGTAGTGCCACGGTAGCCGGTGCTTTCGGGTGGTGACTTATCTTGTTAATCGGGGGTTATTCCTGGTGTATCATCGGGTCCGCGTGGCAGCAGGAGCGGAGTTGCTTGGCGAGGTCCTCGCGTGCCCCTTCTCCCTCGCCTTTGCTCCCCTTTCTGCTCTACGTCCTCGGGTCTCGGCCCTCGAGCTGGCCTCAGCCGTTGCTGGTATGCCAGGTCGCGATGCCGTGGGCAAGGCCAGAGGGTGAGGGCTGGAGTGCCGGTAGGATCCCTGAGTCGTGATGCTCAGGCGCCCCCCCTTTAACGTGCAAGCGGTTCGCGCGGACGAGGGTGAAGGGAACTCCGCGAGGGCCTCGGCTAGCGCAATTCCCTCAGGGGGTCCTGCAAACTCATCACGGAAAGAAGAAGGGGTTGCCATGATAATTATCAGTCGATCGTTAGTTGCTCAGAGGCTTGCTGGTTAGCACAGGTGAGGTGTACTTGGGCGCCTGTGAGCCGGCGCGGGACTCACGGAGCCCTACCTATAGGCGGGTTGCGCCTGGCACTGGGCCGTATCTTGAGATGTGTTCCTGCAAATTTGGTTAGATGCCGGCACTCTACGTCCTCGAGTCCCGGCCCTCGAGCTTGTCTCAACCATCGCTGGTATGCCAGGTCGTGATGCCGTGGACAAGTCCAGAGGGTGAGGGCTGGAGAGCCAGTAAGAGCCCTGAGTCGCGATGCTCAGGTACCCCCCCTTTAACGTGCAAGTGGTCGACATGGAGAAGAAGAGGTGCCGTGGACAGGCATCAAGTAATCAAGCATGATAGGCGAATGTATAGCTGGAAATAAACGCAAGGGAGATACATGCCACTGGGCCTGGCCCGAGCGGCCTGGGGATGATGCAGCCCGAGGGGCGCCCCCAACAAAGCAAGCTAATGACCCAAAAATAAAAAGGGATACATGCCGCAGGGACGGACCCACGCGGCCTGGGAATGATGCAGCCCTGGGAGGGCGCTCCCAGCTGGAAATGAAGCTTGAAAGATGTCACCTGAAGATGCCGAAGACGAAGTGGTGTTGGTGCAGCAGACTCGGTGGGCTGCGGAAGCCGATACTCATGAGCCCCCAGGCCCAGGGGCCTCAGGAGGCCCCGGTGGCGCTGGTGGCTCCTCGCGAATCATCTCCATCTCCGCCAGGACTGCGGAACGCCTGTCTTCCTAAGTCTCCATGATGCCCCTCACGAGGCGCTGGTACGCAGCAGCCTCGCTCGGCAAGCCGTAAGGCATGCAAACGTAGCTGTGGGGTGGACCTCCACAACGCCCCACTTGCGAGGGCCAGAGGCGTTCCGTCGTGGCGACCTGATTGAGCCCTGGTACGTCGATGCAGACACGCAGCCCACCATCCTCGCCTGGATGGGGAGCCACAGCCGGTGAACGGCGGCAACCTCTCATGATTCTTGATTCCTGTAGTTCTTGAACGGCCTTGTTAACGAACTCCTGCTGGTCTGACCTTCCTTGCCTCGCTCCTTCTTGGGGGAAACGTGCTTTGAAGCATGCCTCCACATGGTGCCCAAGCGCCTCCCTCGTGACCTTGGCCAGGTCGGTGGCCCTCCAGGTGAGAGCCCCCGAGCCCTGCCTGAGGAGGGCGCCGGGCGCGCTTTCCTATGCGATGGAAGGAGGTTCCCCTTGGGCATGCGCGGGCCCTGAGGGGCCTGCCTCCTGAGGGGCTGAGCCTGACGATGTCTTCTTCTTCTTGGGGGTGGTCTCCGGAAGCCTCCTGCTTCCGCGATCCGGCTCTTCTAGTGACGCGGCCTCAAAGGCTCGCTCCAGGGAACACACTGCATCCTTCTCTTCACATGGCACCGTGATGACTCCGCCACTTCCTGGCATCTTGAGGACGTTGTAGCCATGATGAGTCACGGCCATGAACTTGGCCAGCGCTGGGTACCCGAGGATGGCGTTGTACGGCAGGCGGATGTGGGCGACGTCGAAGTCGATGAGCTCGGTGTGGTAGTTGCTGGGGGCCCCGAAGGTGATAGGGAGGCGGACCTGCCCGATCGGGATCGTGGAACAGTCGGTGACTCCGGAGAAAGGCTTGGTTGGCTGAATCTGGTCATAGGGTACTTGGAGATTGTTGAATGTTTCCACGGACAAGACGTTGAGCCCTGCTCCACCATCGATGAGGGTCCTGGTGACCAGTACGTTGCTGATGACTTGGGAGCAAAGCATCGGGAGGACTCCGGCTGTGGCCGCGCACTTGAGCTGATCCGCTGAGCTGAACGTGATGGCGCACGCCGACCACCTGAGAGGGCGCGTTGCTTCGAGCTTGGGGAGGACTGCATTCACTTCGTGGGCAAACTGCTTGAAGATGCGTTGAGAGGCTGAGGCTTGAGCTCCGCCCAGGATGCAGGCGATTGCGCGCGGCTCCTGGAAGCCCCCAGCCCCCTCGTCTTGATGGCGGTCCTCGTTCCTCCTCGGCTGAGGCGGCAGTGGGAGGAGGCCTGCGTTGCCCTGT
This sequence comes from Aegilops umbellulata, assembly GCA_032464435.1. Classification (NCBI taxonomy): domain Eukaryota; kingdom Viridiplantae; phylum Streptophyta; class Magnoliopsida; order Poales; family Poaceae; genus Aegilops; species Aegilops umbellulata. Next base: position 66,015,719 of record CP136060.1, on the reverse strand, counting down.
GGGCGATCCTCACGAGGCTGATCCCTCCAGTCCCCCTCGCGAGGCAGGTCTCGCCAGCGGTCCTCGCGAGTTTGATCACGCCACCCTTGGCGCGGGCCACGGTCTTCGCAGCGTCCTGCGTTTCTTCCTCCTCCTCGGCCGTAGCCCCGGTCAGCACGGTTAGGACGACGGCCGATCCTTCCTTCCCGCACGGCGCGGAGCTCTTGGCATTCATTGGTGTTGTGGGTGTGGAGGTCGTGGAACACACAGTACTGGCTGCCCCTGGATGATTCGGGCAGATCCTTGCCCCTCTTGGTGTCCGGTTCCGCCGCGAGCACGGCAACCCCCTTGCGCTTCACGTCCTTGGCCTTGGGGTTCTTCTCTTCTGGGTCTGCGGCAGGCAGCTCGAGGAGGAGAGACGCCCCTCCTCAGCCCTGGCGCACTTGGTCGCCAAGTTGAACAGCTCCAGGGAGGTGCATAGGTCTTCATGCATCGCCAGCTCCTCCTTCATCTTGACATCATGCACACCATCGGAGAAGGCTGAGATGATGGCTTCCTCGGACACCTTGGGGATCTTGAGGCGCGCACTGTTGAAGCATTGGATGTACTTTTGCAGGGTCTCTCCGGGTTGTTGCTTGATGCGGTGCATGTCGCTCACGGCGGGTGGCCAGTCGCGAGTACCTTGGAAGTTGGTGATGAAGCGGGTGCGCATCTGGTCCCAGGAAGTGATCATGCCTGGGGACAGGTTCAGGAGCCAGGTGCGAGCTCCTTCCTTGAGCGCCGTGGGGAACCACTTCGCCATGACTTTCTCATCCCCGCTGGCATCTTCGATGCCCAGCTCATAGAGCTGGAGGAACTCTGCAGGGTCGGTCGTGCCGTCGTAGCGAGGAGGCAGGTCTGGCTTGAACTTGCCGGGCCACGCGACGCTGCACAGCTCGGTGGTGTAGGCGTGGCAGCCCGCGGTGGCCACAAGAGGCTTTGGTTGAGGGAGAGCTTGGCCTTGCGGGTCCCCATGCGCTACAGCTGGAAGCAGCGCGGGGTCTTGACATGCCGGAGCTGGAGCAGGGTCACGACGAGCCGGAGCAGGGAGCGCCCAGACAGCCTCTTGCGGTCGAGGGACTTCTTGGTAGCTCCGTTCTTGCTGGGATGGCACCTGACGCAGCGGGTTCCGCCCAGGGGCCACGCGCCTTGGAGCCATGGCGTCTTCTTGAAGAGGAGGTGGCTGGTACGCCCCCGGAGCTTCATTGCCCGCACGGGGCGGGGTGTGACGCAGCGGAGAGGACGGCGCAGGAGAGCCCCCTGTGGCACATACGAGCTCGGCGACGCGGTCGAGCCACTCTTCGTAGACGTCGTCGATGGGACGGTAGCGCAGGAGCTCGTTTGCCGCGATGAGTGCAGCTCGAGCCTCCAAGGGTGCACGGAGCGCACGGGACGAAGAGCCAGCTGGTGTGAGCGATGGAGTAGCGGTGCGGCCGTCTTGCCGCACAGATGGATGCTGAGACGATGCTTGCTGCTCGTTCCCCGCTGGGCCGGTGGCTGCGTTGATGGCGAGCGACAGGGAACGACGACGACGGGGCTCGTATTTCGGGTTCTGGCAGACCCTTAAGGTTCGAACTCTGGGGCGCGCGCGGAGATTATGCCCTCTACCTCTCCGTCTCGCAAAGATCTAACTACTGAAAGAACAACACAAGAGACACATGGTTTATACTAGTTCGGGCCACCGTTGTGGTGTAATACCCTACTCTAGTTTGTGGTGGGTGGATTGCCTCTTGGGCTGATGATGATGAACAATACAAGGAAGAACAGCCTTGCGAGGGTCTGCTCTTAGCTAGGACGATGAAATGCTAGGGGGAGTTCAACCGCCCTTCTCTCTCTCACTCACTTGTTCTCTGCTTGCTCAGATTCTAGGTACCCAATTCTCGATGCCCCTACCCTGGGGGTGGCTAGTCCTATTTATGGGCAAAGGCCCTGGGCCTCTTCCCAAATATTGAGCGGGAAGGGCGCCAACAATTGGCCAATTCGAAGGGGAACATCTGGTACACTTATCCTGACTAAAGTTAGTCCTCGCCTGCCAAAGGCCCTGTGGTGATGTCGTTCTGGGCTCCACGATGACCTCCTTCCCACCGTTAGACTGGTCTTGGTCTCATTGCACCGAAATGGGTGCCTTTTCTTGATCCTCTCGCCTGCGCTTGCCCCCTTTGCACCAAAGAGGAAAGGGAGACACTGCGCAAGCTGGCGCCCGCCTGGCACCCTTGGTCGTCATGGCTTGCGTCATGGGAACCTCGTGAGGTACCTCGCCTTGATCTCTCCGCCTCCTCATGAGCCAGCCTGACGAGGCCGTGCCTAAGGAAGCGCCGTGTCATCCGCCCCGCGAGGCTTGGCCCCTCGCGAGGGTCTTGGGTCTCGTGTTGATGAAGATGGGCCGTGCTGGGCCCCCTTTCGAGCCACGCCGCAGGCCGCAGGCAGGCAAGTCTGGGGACCCCCATTCCCAGAACACTGACACTCACGCCGGTCGCGGACCTCGACTCCTCCGCCGCTGCCGTAGGTGTCTTCCGTCGCCGAGTTAGGGCACGGAAGATCGAACTGCTCGACCTCCTCTCTACTCCGTCTAGCAGTTCTTCGTGTGGTAATTAAAGCTTACTTTTACTACCTTTTTGATCCGATAGATTCATCCTTCTCAACCAAAAGTGGTTTCTGTGCCTACAAATTTGGATCTATCATGTTCTTCATCTCATAACATGACTAGTATATTCACTTATGCTTCACACATAGTTAGATTCCTCACTTGTACCTATTCTTGGATTCGTACAAATCTGGAACCAACTCTCAACATATAAGTGAATGTATTCGCGCTATGAGGTCAATGTCTTCAAACTGATTTATCTTCAAAATCTTTTGAGAATGCATATGACCTCTTCCCCTTCCCTTGCATCTCTAATGCTTTCACAAGTACATGTCCGTGGGAGAATCCCTTGGTTCTCATAGTCTGCATTCATTTGCAGAGTTCTTACATCGTCACATCAATTCTCCTGAAGCCAGTTCCTGTCTGACCAGCAGACGGAAGCCTTTGCAAGTTCTGAAGCCATTCAGTTTGAACTTCATGGCCACTAAAAAGTCATCTAGAAAGGGTGATAGACAACACCGTGGGAATACATCCAAAGATTTGCCACCAGATCTCTATGAGTTGTACAAGACAGACACTGAAGAAACCTATGGCGAACGCAAGACTCGAATCCAATGGATTCACAGATACTAGGCTGAACAATGGTTTCTGTACAGATTTGTGACTGCAGAGTATGATGAGAAGAATGCCATCAAATGACCATGGGGATATATTCTCTTCAAAAATCTTCCACCCAGGTCCAGAACTAAAGCCATTGCTCAGGGCTTCTATCCTTGCATGGTTCGTGGACCACAGCCAGAGAATCCTGACCCATCTTCTCTGTTATGGTGTCGTGACGACAATCTGTTCAAGCGCAACTACAAGTTTGCCAAGGACTCTGCGGTGAAAAACAAGAAAGCATTTGGACTCGACTTCAACCCAGGTCCACCTACTCCTCGGGCTGATGGCACCCGCAATGCTGAACCAAATATCCTCAGGCCCTTCTACAACCTCGAAGGTCTCATCACACGCATTGCTGTTCAGGGCACAGCCGAGGAGCACTCTGCAGACGACGCTGATTCTGATGAAGCGCCTGCTCCACCAAAGCCACAGAAGTAGAAGAAACCAAAGGCTTCAAAGCCCTCCACTGCACCGAAATCTTCGCGTGCGAAGCCTCTGCCCACTGCACCTCCTGAAGCCAGTGTGGAGTCTGAAGATCTCTCTCGCATCTCCAAGACCGAGAAGAAGAAGAAGCCCATCCAGATTTTTTGTCAAGCCTTGATCTCAGCTGCCGTTCTGAGGAATGAAAAAGAAGCCATTGATCTATCAAGTGACGATGATCTTGGCGATGATGCTCTTGAGCTGTTGATAAAGAGCAAGCAAGAGGCGGAGATCTTCAATGATCCGCCCCTCTTTGATGTGGACATCTTGAACAACTTCATTGATGAGTGGTTTGACAACCTAAGCCTTAGTATCGATGATCTTCAGCTCCCAATTGGCATCAGTGTCTCCTTCCATGGAGCCATTGCTCATGAACTGGCTCTGGCTCAGAAGATTGTTGAACTGAAGAACAAAATTGACTATGAGAAGGCTCAGTTCAAGAAGCACATGGCCCAGCTCAGCGTGGCTGATGTCCAAAACTTCAAGCAGATAATGCATGGCCCCAAGGAGGCGTTTCACAAGAAACGAGAGGAAGCAAAAGGTTCAAGAGAGCGAATGAAACATATCGCTGCAAAATGTGTTCAAGCCCACAATGAAGCTGAAAAGCGCAAAGCCCTTGGGCGTCCAGGCATTGACCCCAAGATGGCTGCCAAGAAGAAGAAGCCAGCTGTGGTCCAAGCTGAAGCATCAGGGCGGGAAGCACCTCGCATTGTCTTCCCTGCCAGCATGACAGGCGCGAAGCCAAAGGTCCCCACAGCTGCGTCTGAACTGAAGAAGACAAGGGCAGCTGAGGCTGAAGCCAGAAAGTGCAAGAGCAAGAATACCACTAACGACGCTCCTCGGGCCAAGAAGAGGAAGACAAAGAAGAATGATCGGGCTGCTACCACAGAGCCCCTTGTCGTCGAGCCAATCTCTGTTGCTCGTCCTGCATCCGAACACCAAGAGCGTCAGTTAATTGTTCTCGAGCCTGCTACCACAGAGGCTCTTGAAGCTGAAGAAGATCCTACTGTGGACCCCACCGCAGCTGAAGACATTGGTCCCCAAGACAATGTAGATGATGATGAAGTCCTTCCTCAGATTGAGCACCAAATGGTATCATCGCCTGTTCTCACGAACAACGAACTCATCAGCATTGGTCATCCTTTGACACCAATTGCTCAGGATGATTCATGGGCCGATCACCCTTAAGACTCCCCCTGACAAGAAGAATCACCAAGTACCCCCCCTCCTCAAGTCACCACTCCGGTTCTTGACGATGACGAGTATGTGGTCTAGCCAACTCCCTCTCCAAAAGCGTCGCCCGCATTTCGTAGGCTTCGCAAAGGACCAAGGCCACAAGTCGCTCTTGTAGGATCAGAAGTATGTCTAGAGGGGGGTGATTAGACTACTTGACCAAATAAAAACTTAACCTTTTCCCAATTTTAGTTCTTGGCAGATTTTAGCAACTTTAGGACAAGTCAAGCAATCATCACACAATTCAAGCAAGCATGCAAAGAGTATATAGGCAGCGGAAAGTAAAGCATGCAACTTGCAAGAATGTAAAGGGAAGGGTTTGGAGAATTCAAACGCAATTGGAGACACGGATGTTTTTCCCGTGGTTCAGATAGGTGGTGCTATCCTACATCCACGTTGATGGAGATTTCAACCCACGAAGGGTAACGGTTGCGCAAGTCCACGGAGGGCTCCACCCACGAAGGGTCCACGAAGAAGCAACCTTGTCTATCCCACCATGGCCATCGCCCACGAAGGACTTGCCTCACTAGCGGTAGATCTTCGCGAAGTAGGCGATCTCCTTGCCCTTACAGACTCCTTGGTTCAACTCCACAATCTTGTCGGAGGCTCCCAAGTGACACCTAGCCAATCTAGGAGACACCACTCTCCAAGAAGTAACGAATGGTGTGTTGATGATGAACTCCTTGCTCTTGTGCTTCAAATGATAGTCTCCCCAACACTCAACTCTCTCTCACAGGATTTGGATTGGGTAGAAAGAAGATTTGAGTGGAAAGCAACTTGGGGAAGGCTAGAGATGAAGATTCATATGGTAGGAATGGAATATCTTGGCCTCAACACAAGGGTAGGTGGTTCTCTCTCAGAACATATGAGTTGGAAGTGTAGATGTGTTCTGATGGCTCTCTCCACGAGTGAAGAGGAGGTGGAGGGGTATATATAGCCTCCACACAAAATCCAACCGTTACACACAATTTACCACTCTCGGTGGGACCGAATCAACAAACTCGGTCGGACCGAAATAGTAAACCTAGTGACCGTTAGAGATTTTTGGTGGGACTGACATGCAACTCGGTAGGACCGATATGGTTAGGGTTAGGGCATAATGTAATCTCAGTGAGACCGATTACACAAACTAAGTGAGACCGATTTGGTAATAAGCAAACCAGAGAGTTGGTCAGGTAAACTCGGTGGGACCGATTTGCTCTTTTGGTGAGACCGAAATGTTACAAAAGGGAAACAGAGAGTTTACATTGCAATCTTGGTGGGACCGATCCGCTCTTTCGGTGAGACCGAAAAGTTACGAAAAGGAAACAGAGAAATTGCAATCCCATCTCGGTGAGACCGAGATCCCTATCGGTAGAACCGATTTGCTAGGGTTTGGTAGTGGCTTATGACATGTGAAACTCGGTGGCGCCGGATAGGAAGAATCGGTAGGACCAAGTTTGGCTTAGGGTTTAGGTCATTTGTGGATATGGGAAAGTAGCTGAGGAGTTTGGAGCATATCATTAAGGACATGAAGCAAAAGGCTCATTAAGCAACACCACATCCCTCCTTGATAGTATTGGCTTTTCCTATGGACTCAATGTGATCTTGGATCACTAAAATGTAAAATGAAGAGTCTTGAGCTTTTGAGCTTGAGCCAATCCTTTGTCCTTAGCATTTTGAGGGTTCCACTTTCACCATCCATGCCATGCCAATCATTGAGCTTTCCTGAAATAATTGTCTTGGAATAGCATTAGCTCAATGAGCTATATGTTGTTATGAATTACCAAAACCACCTAGGGATAGTTGCACTTTCAATCTCCCCCTTTTTGGTACTTGATGACAACATATAGATCAAAGCTTCGACAAATGATAATAAGAATGAATTATATCGTCGCTTTCAGAAGTATGTGATAAGTAAGAGCTCCCCCTAAATTTGTGCATATTTAAAATTTGCTTTGGACTGCAAATGCACAAAGAGTTAGAATCATGGGTTACTCTTCCATGTCACATACATCTTGGTGGAGCGCTCAAAATGATAAGAATGAAATACATGCACTCATCACCAAGAAAAGTGAATGATCACATAAGATAGATAAGATATATCAAGCATGCATAAGTGTAGCTTATGATCAAACACATCATCATCAATGTCTCACAAGCATATCAAAGTATCTCGACCAAAAGCAAACAAAGTTAGATAAACCACCAAATAAAGCAAGAGAGAATAAACGCAACACACTCTCTCTCGAAGCCTATGATCTATACATTTTTCTCCCCCTTTGGCGATAAGTTACCAAAAAGTTCCTAGAAAATGCATAGTGCTTGATCGACACTTAGGCTTGATCTTCTGGTGGTGGTGGAGTCTGGATCACTCCAAGGACGAAGGATTCTGTAGACGTGGTTGGAGCTGGAGCTGAAGTAGATGCTGGAGCTGGTTGGGCTGGTGCTGTGGCTGGAGCTGAGGTGGTGGCTCTTGTGTCAGGAACTGGCACTGCAGACGACCTCTGGGCTCGTGGCACTCTGGCAAATGCATCAGTGGTAGTCTTCCCTTTCCTCTCCTGCATGTCATCTTGAAGTTGCTCCACTGCAGACTGAACCTCTGTCACTTTGACATCCAAGTCATAGAACTTTTGTTCTACGATTCTCTCTAAGCTCTCCTAATTCTGAGTGAGGGTGGCCAGTCCTTTCTCTATCCTCAGGGTGGATGCAATCAAGTAATTGAGCTGCTCTTGCTTGGTTTTCAAGAAATATTCAGATGCCTCCTCTTGAGTTGGCATCTTTGCAGCTTTCTCCTTCCTTGCCTTCTCCTTATGTGCTTGTGCATGGGCTGAAGATGGTTCATCCTTGTTCATCACAACTTCATTATCTTCAAAATCTGGATGAATAGGCAAATGTTCCTTGTCCAAGAGGTATATGCCTGTGCCCATCTTGGAGTTGATCAGCTCTTGGATCCGAGGGGCATATCCACAACTCCTCTTCTGGTCTGCTGCAGTCCTCTTGATTGTTTCTACCATGAGGCTCATGACTTTGAATTTTTGTGGCACATCAAAGATATGAAGCAAGTTGATTGCATGGCCTCTGATCATCTTGTGATCACCTGACTTTGGCAACAGAGTGTGCCTCAGTATCCAATTGATGGTTGGCAATCCTGACAGAAGATAATGTACTGATCCAAACTTGAAAGTGTCAAGTGCCTTGTTTAGGATCTCCTTGTACATGTTGGACATAGAGTTGTGGTCCATCTTCTTCTTGGCATAAATATCTAGGTCATCCTCATGCTCCTCTTGGGCATTGATGAGCTGTGCCCACTCATCAATTGTTGATTGGTACCTCGTACCTTCACACATCCATACAATTTTGCCATCTGGATAAAAATGTGCTGTGGAGTAGAACTGCATGATCAGCTCTTCATTCCACTTTGTGAGCTTCTGCCCAACAAAGTCAGCTACTCCACAAGCCTTGAAGCTGTCTTGCACTCCAGGATAGTGCTCTTCGTTGTCCTTGATGTATTCCTAGTCGACCCATCTCATGTCACACACAATGGGCTACTTATCCAACAAGACTGTCTCATAGAAGTCCTGCTGTTCCTTAGTGTGGAACCTGTAGTCAACAACAGTTCTCCTCCTGGTAGCATAAGGATCTTCTGCTCTCCACTTTCTTAGCCCTGAGTCTCTTCTGATTTTCATGTCCTCAGCCACAGGATGAGCATCATTGTGGTCTGGGATCTTGGGCTTCAACTTTCTGAGAACTTGTCCTTCCTCTTCTTCTGCAGTGTCAGGCACTGGGGCCTTGTTCTTTTCAGCAGCTGGTATGCTCCTTGTATTCCTCTTCGGAGCTGTCTTGGCCTTTGATGCAATCTTGGGTGCTTCCTTGGGCTTGGATGCAGTAGCCCCTGATTTGATAGCATCACCCATTAGCTTGGGTGCCTTAGGTGCTGGTGCAGCAACCTCTCCTTCTTCTTCCTCATCAGAAGAATGCTGTTCAAATTCAGCCATGGGATCAACTTTCTTGCACCATCTGCCTCTTTTCCTTTCCTTCTTCCCTTCAGCAGCAACTGTCTCTTTGGGTGCAGGCTTTTCAGGAATCTTTGTTGAGGCTCTGGCCTTTGGCATAGGCTGCCTGCCTGCTGACCTTTTGATTTTCATCCCTGGCTTGATGGCTGCAGCTGAGCCATACTCCTTATTAAGCACAACTTTCTTGGAAGTTGCTTCCTGTTCTGCCACATAGTCCTCATCCTCTGAATCTGAGGTTCTCTTCCTCCTTTGTCTGGTGGCAGCTTTTGGCAGGTTGCTAGGGGTGCTCCTGCTGCCTTCATCTGAAGAATTGGAGGGACTAGTGCCCTCACTCATCTGCACTTGTTGTTCTGACACATTCTGGCTATCACTCTGATCTGACATGATGGACAAGCTGACTGCTGACCCTGTGAATAGTTTATAGATGAGGTAGAGTGGATGAGCATCACAAAATGCAGAGATTTTTGCAAAAGAATGATTCAAAAACTTAGTTTTAGTTTCCCACAGATATCATTTCGGATCTACCGATTTTTAAACTCGGTGATACCGAAGCAGTTTTTGGAACCTAAACTAGTGAACTCGGTTGGACCGAGTCACAGTTCGGTGGCACCGAGACTGCTAGGGTTTCACAAAGTTCTAAAATCGGTCACACCGATTAGCAATTCTCGGTCAGACCGAGTCTCACTTGTGCAATGGCATGAGCCAAATCGGTGGGACCGAGTTTTTCAACTCGGTGGGTCCGAGATGGTTTCGGCGGAAACCTAACCCTAAAGTTTTCAAATCAAACCTATTCTACGAATTCATTGATTGGATAGGAGTGTCTCAAACATGGCTAGAATCAATATGATCACAATGTGCTAGGAATCGGATAGGGGAATAGCACAAAGATCGAGTCCATACCCTAGTTCGGCGGAGACTCGCTACGGCGGCAACGGCGGGGTTGAATTCCATTGACGGCGACGGAGACCAGCGACTGGAGGCGGCTGGCGGCGAGGAGACGATCCGGAGACCATGTTGGCAGAGCGAGCTATCGCGCGGGCGAAGGGGTTTGGAGAAATTTCCAAATTTTTGCCCGTGTCTATATATAGCCGACCCTGTCGGTGTGACCGAGTGGAACAACTCGGTGGCACCGAGATGCAAAACTGTATACAGTTATTGCAACTCGGTGTGACCGAATGGTTCAAATCGGTTGCACCGAGATCGAAAACATAGATCAACTTAATGATCTCGGTAAGACCGAAAGTGGGGTATCGGTCAGACCGAGAATCACAAAGAGGTTTTGGAAGTTTAAGTCTATGACGAATCGGGGACTCCGAGTGCTCCTGACATAGAGTGGTTCGAATCTGACTTGATCAAATTTTGTGATGTAGCATGAATATAGTTTGAGACGAGAAAAGCATAGATAGCTAGAGAAGGTTCTTAGGCATTCTTGTCCATCCGCTTGGCAAAAGAAAATAAAGCCAAACAATCAAAACAACAAGTGGATGTCCTCGAATGAGTAAAATATGCACTCAACATGCTCACACAATAAAATGGCAATTGAAATATGTGACAAAGCATGCACAACCAATTCTAGCATCTATCAAGCAATTGGCGATGACTAGGTCATCTATGTATGAGTATATTGACTTAGGAGTCAAATAAGAGCACTTGATCATAGGTCATACTCATCGTTTAAGCTCAAGTGGGGTTACCACTTTTACATAAAGCATTGTTGTGTTCACATCATTAGAGTTACTTTAGCTCTAGTCTTAGAGTAAAGCTCCCCCTAGATGTGATATCCCCCCTAAGAGGGATGAACCAACCTTGGGTTTTGTCGATGATGACTTCATGTAGATGTTGAAGATGTGGATGCTCAATGTTGTTGTAGATCACTTGAAGCTATCCTTTTGAGTTAATTGCACTTTCAATACCTACATGGGTTAGTCCCACAAGGAACAAACAAGGATATCCATAGACATAGAGTTATGCACACACAAGATGATGTCCATGAAAACTTTTAGGTTACCTTGTCCCTTGACTTACCAACAAGAGGGTTTGTGACTCCTTGAACTAGTGCAAGATGTGGAAGTTGATTGCACTTGTTCTCGCCAAAATGATAAGAGTGAAGTATGTTGGCGGAGTCACCCTCAAGAACTTTCTAGTTCTTCTTCTTTTGGATCCACACCATCTTGATGGGAATCCTTGGAGTTGTAGTCGTACTTGATGAAGTGGAACTTGAAGTAGTCTTGGGAATCCACTTGACTAAGGTCTTAGGAGCTTCTTCAAATGCATCAATTTCCTTTTTAAGCTTGTCCTTGCCTTTTTGCTTGTAGTCTTGTGGTGGAAGATCATCTTGAGTTTGTGTCCCCTTGAAAGAAGTAGGATCCTACTTCTCTTGTTGGGGAACAAACTTTGTCTTGGGGTATTGATCTTCTTCCCACTCAACTCCATTGGCATTGAACTTCCGTTCAAAACCAACACCTTGATTCTTCCGGTGCCTTCCTTGCTTGCGTACAATTTCCTCGAATTGCTTACTCCCGGCAAGGCTTTTGTACACTGCTTTCTCTATGATTCCCTTCAATAAGCTATTTTCTTGCTCAAGTGTAACTTGGCTAAGAGAATCATTAGTGGAATCAAGAGAACTACTAGAAGCAACAACATTGGATTTAACATGATCATTGTCACTACTAGAGGAAGAATCTTTCTTGTTCTTGTTACTAGACTTGACTTGAGGCATGTAAGTGGATAAGAGTAAATGCTTGGCAATGTAAGAAGAACTTTTCTTGCAGAGATCATCATTGATTGCCTTTAAAAACTCATGCTCTTGCTCAAGATTGAGCTTTTCAAAGCGTAACTTCTCATGAGCTCTTAAAAGTTCTTGATGATCTTCGAAGATAGTTTCATGAGCTAACTTAAGAGTGTTTAGTTCTTTAGTTAGAGCCTCAATTTTCTCCTTATCATTGTCATTCTTTTTATCTTGATTAGCATGATTAATTGACGTTTCATCATAGTATTCATCACTAGAGTTGTCAACAAGTAAATCATCATCACCTAACAAGTCATCTTCATCACTATTAAAATCAACATACTCAGGGTGTGTTACCTTAGGACCTTTGGACATGCAACATCTTCCAATTCCTTCATTTGGTGAGTCAAATGTGTCGTAGGAGTTGGTTGACACAAGTGCTAGACCGGCAACACCTTCATCTTGAGTATATTCGGAGTCGGAGTGATAACTTCTCTCGGAGTGGTTGTCGGAGTTGGAGTCGGATACCCATTCACCAACATGAGCTTGATGTCTTCATTTTGTGTAGCTCCTTGATGATTTTTCCTTTCTTTCCGAATCCTTGCTTCTCCGTGAGTATCTACGTTCATAACGATCATCTCTACTCCTTCTCTCTCTTGATGGCGATTCTTCTCTTTTGCTTCTTCTTTTTGGAGAATCTTCTCTTCTTTTGTAGGGAGCCGTACACTCATTGGAATAGTGTCCGGGTCTTCCACAATTGTAGCAGTTTCGCTCTCGACTAGAAGATCTTTTGTCATTGTAGGACCTTGACTTGGAGCTTCTATCTTTGATTCTACTCTTGTAGAACTTGTTGAAGTTCTTCACCATTAAGCTCAATTCTTCGTTGAAGTTTTGTTTCTCACTTCATGATGTGGGGGCTTCACATGAGGCTTTGTAAGCACCACTTGATTTGTTGTGAAGTTCCTCTTTATCCTTGAGTGACATCTCATGAGCAACAATTCTTCCAATGACCTCCGTTGGCTTGAGATCTTTGTAATTGGGCATCATTTGGATCAATGTGCACACGGTATCATATTTTCCATCCAAGGCTCTTAGGATCTTCTTGATGATGAATCTATCGGTCATCTCTTCACTCCCTAAGCCGGCAATCTCATTTGTGATGAGAGCAAGCCTAGAGTACATTTCAGCGACACTTTCACCATCCTTCATTTTGAACTTGTCAAGTTGACTTTGAAGCACATCCAATTTGGATTCCTTGACGGAGTCGGTACCTTCGTGCATATCAATCAAAGTATCCCAAATTTCCTTTGCATTCTCAAGACGGCTGATTTTGTTGAATTCTTCGGGGCACAATCCGTTGAAGAGGATATCACAAGCTTGAGCGTTGTATTGCAGCATCTTGAACTCTTCCGCGGTAGCTTCACGGTTTGGTTCTTTCCCATCAAAGAAGTCACCTTGCAAGCCAACACACACAATAGCCCAAACGGCGGGGTTATGTCCAAGAATATGCATTTTCATCTTATGCTTCTAACTAGCAAAATTAGTATTATCAAAGTAAGGACCTCTACGGTGATAATTTCCCTCGCTAGACGCCATACTCTCCTAGGTTGTGAAACCAAGCCTATGACCACCAAAAGCTACGGAAATCAAAGCAAATGGAGACCAAAGCTCTGATACCACTCGTAGGATCGGAAGTATGTCTAGAGGGGGGGTGATTAGACTACTTGACCAAATAAAAACTTAACCTTTTCCCAATTTTAGTTCTTGGAAGATTTTAGCAACTTTAGGACAAGTCAAGCAATCATCACACAATTCAAGCAAGCATGCAAAGAGTATATAGGCAGCGGAAAGTAAAGCATGCAACTTGCAAGAATGTAAAGGGAAGGGTTTGGAGAATTCAAACGCATTTGGAGACACGGATGTTTTTCCCGTGGTTTAGATAGGTGGTGCTATCCTACATCCACGTTGATGGAGACTTCAACCCACGAAGGGTAATGGTTGCGCAAGTCCACGGAGGGCTCCACCCACGAAGGGTCCACGAAGAAGCAACCTTGTCTATCCCACCATGGCCATCGCCCACGAAGGACTTGCCTCACTAGCGGTAGATCTTCGCGAAGTAGGCGATCTCCTTGCCCTTACAGACTCCTTGGTTCAACTCCACAATCTTGTCGGAGGCTCCCAAGTGACACCTAGCCAATCTAGGAGACACCACTCTCCAAGAAGTAACAAATGGTGTGTTGATGATGAACTCCTTGCTCTTGTGCTTCAAATGATAGTCTCCCCAACACTCAACTCTCTCTCACAGGATTTGGATTGGGTAGAAAGAAGATTTGAGTGGAAAGCAACTTGGGGAAGGCTAGAGATCAAGATTCATATGGTAGGAATGGAATATCTTGGCCTCAACACAAGGGTAGGTGGTTCTCTCTCAGAACATATGAGTTGGAAGTGTAGATGTGTTCTGATGGCTCTCTCCACGAGTGAAGAGGAGGTGGAGGGGTATATATAGCCTCCACACAAAATCCAACCATTACACACAATTTACCAATATCGGTGGGACCGAATCAACAAACTCGGTCGGACCGAAATAGTAAACCTAGTGACTGTTAGAGATTTTCGGTGGGACTGACATGCAACTCGATAGGACCGATATGGTTAGGGTTAGGGCATAACGTAATCTCGGTGAGACCGATTACACAAACTCGGTGAGACCGATTTGGTAATAAGTTAACCAGAGAGTTGGTCAAGTAAACTCGGTGGGACCGATTTGCTCTTTCGGTGAGACCGAAATGTTACAAAAGGGAAACAGAGAGTTTACATTGCAATCTCGGTGGGACCGATCCGCTCTTTCGGTGAGACCGAAAAGTTACGAAAAGGAAACAGTGAAATTGCAATCCCATCTCGGTGAGGCCGAGATCCCTATCGGTAGAACCGATTTGCTAGGGTTTGGCAGTGGCTTATGACATGTGAAACTCGGTGGCGCCGGATAGGAAGAATCGGTAGGACCGAGTTTGGCTTAGGGTTTAGGTCATTTGTGGATATGGGAAAGTAGCTGAGGATTTTGGAGCATATCATTAAGCACATGAAGCAAAAGGCTCATTAAGCAACACCACATCCCTCCTTGATAGTATTGGCTTTTCCTATGGACTCAATGTGATCTTGGATCACTAAAATGTAAAATGAAGAGTCTTGAGCTTTTGAGCTTGAGCCAATCCTTTGTCCTTAGCATTTTGAGGGTTCCACTTTCACCATCCATGCCATGCCAATCATTGAGCTTTCCTGAAATAATTGTCTTGGAATAGCATTAGCTCAATGAGCTATATGTTGTTATGAATTACCAAAACCACCTAGGGATAGTTGCACTTTCAGCTCTATCGAGCGTTCCAGCAGGAGAAGAGCAACACAACTCAGTGGCCCGACAAGCGTTTCCTGACGCCACTCCAACTGTGAACGTCTCTGAGTCTGAAGCCAAAGCTGCTAAAGACATTTCGGCTGCATCAGCCGATGACCAACAAGAACCCCGACAAGAAGAAGAGCATGTTGCTACACCCCCTACCAACCAAGAAGTTGTTCTCGAGGAGAACGTGTCTGACCCTCCATCTACTCAAGTGGAGGTTGATAATACTCAGGCGGCCACCAACAACCCTAATGAAGCCAATGACATTGTAATGGCTGAAGCTAATGTGGCGCCTGAAGTGGATATGGTACCTGAAGCCAATGCTGCACCTGAAGCTAATGCCAATACTACTGCTCCTGTACCGCCTCCAAGGACACACACCATTGAGCAAGCCTTTGATCATGGTCAGCTGGTTACTGTCAGATGGCCCATTCTGGTTCCTCCACCAGCTGCTGAACCACAATTTGACTATCATGTGGAGCACAGGCCTCTCGTCCAGAAGCCAAAACCCAGGCTGCCAAGGTTTCCAGGTACAGCAACTTCACCAGGATCTTTTAATGTGAATGGATTCATAGCACACAACACCTTCTTTGATAGCGCCAAGAACCCATATTTCAAGCCAAGAATCTCATCTGATCGGTTCTGGAGTTATCAGCAACGCAATTACTATTCCTGTATACTCTACAATCAGGGGCGCATTTTTTCCCATATGCTTCTAGACTGCGAAGCCATTGCTAGCCTGCCATGCTTGGAAGGAGCCCTCGACTGTTTTAGAGATGCAGGCCTTCTACAGTTTGTGACCGACAAAAAAATTGGAATGAATAACTTCTACTGCAATTATATGCAACTCTTCACATTCGCGGCTACAACAGGGATCCGAAGACTTGGGTCCTTGAGTGGATGACAGTCAATGTACACCATGAAGCCAATGCTCTTGATATTATTGAGCTCACTGCCTTACCCACTCCAGGTGAACTCTATGAACCTGGTTTTCAGCTTCACCACAATGCTTTGGAGAGCATCTTCCAGAAGCCAGAGCCAAACATCAGCCAAATGCTGAGCATGATGAAGCCACTGCCACAAGATGCTAAATATCCAAAGGAATTCCTTGTTGAAGACCTAGAGTATCTGCCACGCCCTATTTATCACATCATCAGGCGAACTCTTTGGCCTGTCAAGGGACATTCTCCTGCAGCGAAGCTAGAAGGCGCAATGAAGACATTGGTCTTCTATATCTTCAATGGCATCAGTTTCAATGCTCAAGACTTCTTCATCAGGCAATTGGCTGCATCTGGCTCTGATCTATTTGGTCTAAAGTTTTATGCTCCATGCGTAATGTGCCTCATCATGCTTCACTCTGCTATCAACTATCAGCCTTCTGCGCGCAATCATCTAATATTCTGGCCAGAGGTTGATCTGTCTGTCGAAGCCATTTACCCAGAGCCTGCCAAGGAGCCAATTTATCTTCACAACGCAGATCGACAAAGCTTCACACAACCCATTGAAGGAGTTCTTGCTGCAACTCGTGTTTATCCTTTGGCTGGCAATACACGTGCACCTCATCGTGCCCATACTGAAGCCACTGAGAGTACCATGGCTCAAAGGCCTCGGAAGCGATCTCATGTTCTCAATGACCGAGAGTTTCTCGTTGCCCTACATCAAAAACAGGATAAGCATCACGACCGGCTGTAGCGTCAGATGCAAAGCCTCTTGGTGGATGTTAATCGCATTCGCAACCTTGCCACCAAGAATGCTTTTGTCACTCATGAAACCTGTCGGCGGTCGTGGAAGAGTCTAACATTGTTGAGCTCTGAAGATGATCTTCAACAAGATGGCTTCACAGATAGATTCAAGTTTGATTCCACTCCTCCCAGGAATGTTGTCTTGCGTCGGACTCCCTCACTTGAAGACTCTGAAAACTCATCCTCAGCGACAACTGTCAATGCCAGAGTCATTGATGACCAAGACCATGCTACTTCACCAGCTACAACTTCGCCTCGAATCGACACTGCACCAAGTTCTTCTGCACCACCGGACCTCAACGACGACCCTGAAGCTTCACCTACTCCTCATGGGGACGAGTAGAAGCTCTGTGTCTTCAAAACTTTTTGGTCCTTACTGACAAAAGGGGGAGAAGCATATGAGTTGATAGTCTTCAAGCGGGTCCATATGGGCGGTTGCTATACTTTTTCCAAGTGCTTACAACTCTCGCTTTTGATACATTTGGTTCTTTGAGTTGTAACACTTAAACTTGATGGGCGTCTGCTAACTTTTCTGTCAACTATGTGATGCGATGATAAATTCCGCATGTGCGACGATAAATCCCGCACGAAGTCATTTTGCATATGTCCATTTATCATTATGCATGTCATATCTTCGTTATATCTTTTCATGCATGATGAATTGTCTTCATAAGTTGAAGAGGATCTCCACAAGTACAACCTGCCATGTGCATTTGCATTCAAAAGCAAAATAGATATATGCACATCTTCAGGGGGAGCCTTTTGCTACTTATGAAGACAATACCTTAATCCTTTACAATTTCACATACTTTTATCCCCGTTGAAAACTTTAACCAGTTTGTCATCAATCACCAAAAAGGGGGAGATTGTAAGTGCATCTAGTGCCACCCCTAGTTGGTTTTGGAGTATTGACGACAAACCTGGTTGAGGGACTAATGTGTTTGTGAGAATTGCAGGATAACACGGGTAGTAGTCCCTCATTGATTCAATTTACCTACCGGAGATGACCCCTAAAAATGTGTGAAGACATTGAAGACAATGGTGGTATGTGAAGATATTCACAACGAAGATTATGACTCGAGAAGACATTCACGTGAAGACTATGGAGTGCAAAGACATAGCTGTTTTGTAGTTTCCTTTTCTTCTTTGTTGAGTCATAGGAACCACCGTACTGTTATGTGGGGTCCAAGTGAACAAAGTTAGAGTGACTAAAGTGATGCTCAACCAAATCCTAAGTCTTCGAGCGAAGACAATGAGAGCAAATCTTATCCAAAGCTGGATTAGTCAGCTTTACTTGTAGCCCAAGTTAAGCTGCCGCGTGTGTTTGAAATATGATCGTTGGAACACGTGTTAGTTCCTTAGTGACCCAGGGTCATTTCGGATAAATCAGGTCAGGTTGCCTAGTGGCTATAAATAGCCCACCCCCTACACCATAAATTGGTGGCTGCTCAGAGTTAGTACACGGCTTTTGTCGTTTGAGAGCAATCCACATCGAAGCCTTTGAGAGAGAGAGAAATCCTTGCGAGGACAAAGCCCAAAACACCCAGAGCCAAAGAGTGTTAGGCATCACTGAAGTATTTCTGTCCGCGTGGCCTGAAGACTTATTACACTTGAGGACTGTGAATCCTCCAGCTGTTTAGGCGTCACGTTCTGAGCATCCAAGAGTCATTGTGGATTGCCGGTGAACGAAGTCTGTGAAGGTTTGGAAGTCTACCTTGAAGACTTACCAGAGTGATTGGGCGAGGACTAAGTGTCCTTAGCTCAAGGGGAATAAGGTGAAGACGTGGTCTTCTGAGTTAAATCTTAGCCTCCCTAACCAGACGTACAGTTCTCATAGTAACTGGAACTGGTCCAACAAATCCTGTGTCTTCACCAAGCAACTGGTTCTATCACTTCCTTAACTTATTTACAGTTTGTCTTCGTGAAGTCTTTTGCTTGGTTGTCTTATCTGTTTGACTTCACTGTGTGTCGACTATTGTTGTTTGGCTTCACACTATCTTCCATCTTGATCCATACTACCTAGCTGCTAATTGTCTTCATGCTTTAGCTTCATTACTTGCTTGACTATGGCTTGTCTAGTGTAGTCTACCTTCTGCTGCATGTCTATAGGTTCATTTCTATCGTTTGTCTTCGAAACTCCCATGTTTTGAAGACTTTCATAAAAATCGCCTATTCACCCCCTGTATTCGATAACTAGCACTTTCACCTCCTCGTGTATATGTTTTAAATTCAAAGTGAAAGCGTAAACTTACGGGAAGAATCGTATTGTGACGGTGAACCCGACAAAGTCAATCCATGCTTTATTATTAGGGAAAGATAGGTTAGTCCCAAAAATCATATAAAATAGCATATAAATGCATATAAAACATCCTAGATGGATAATATAATAGCATGGAACAAACAAAAATTATAGATACGTTGGAGACATATCAAATATACGCTTTGATAAGGTGATCAAAGCATATGGTTTCATACATACTTGTGGTGAAGCCTGTATTTACTAGGAAGTGAGTGGGAGCACTACAACCTTTCTAATAAGTATATGTGAATGACATATTGTTGATCGGAAATGATGTAGAATTTTCTAGGAAGCATAAAGGAGTGTTTGAAAGGAGTTTTTCGAAGAAGCGCCTCGGTGAAGCTGCTTACATATTGGGCATCAAGATCTATAGAGATAGATCAAGACGCTTGATAAGACTTTTGATGAGTACATACCTTGATAAGATATTGAGGGAGTTTAAAATGGATTAGTCAAAGAAGGAGTTCTTGCCTGAGTTTTAAGGCATGAAGTTGAGTAATACACAAAACCCGACCACGGCAGAAGATAGAAAGAGAATGAAAGTCATTCCCTATGCCTCAACCATAGGTTCAATATGTTGGGGAACATAGTATTTCAAAAATTTGCCTAAGATCACACAAGATCTATCTAGGAGAAGCATAGCAACGAGCGGGGAGAGTGTGTCCACGTACCCTTTTAGACGAAAGCGGAAGCGTTTAGTAATGCGGTTGATGTAGTCGAACGTCTTCACGATCCAACCGATCAAGTACCGAACGCACGACACCTCCGCGATCTGCACAAGTTGAGCTCGGTGACGTCCCTCAAACTTCTAGATCTAGCTGAGGTTGAGGGAGAGTTTCATCAACACGACAGCGTGTTGACAGTGATGATGAAGTTACCGACGCAGGGCTTCACCTAAGCTCTACAATGATATGACCGAGGTGGAAATATGTGGAAGGGGGCAACGCACACGACTAAGATCAACTTGTGTGTCTATGGGAGGCCCTGTCGGTGTCAAAACCGGCGGATCTCGGGTAGGGGGTCCCGAACTGTGCGTCTAGGCGGACGGTAACAGGAGACAAGGGACACGATGTTTTACCCAGGTTCGGGCCCCTTGATGGAGGTAAAACCCTACGTCCTGCTTGATTAATATTGATGATATGGGTAGTACAAGAGTAGATCTACCACGAGATCAAGGAGGCTAAACCCTAGAAGCTAGCCTATGGTATGATTGTCATGTGTTGTCCCACGGACTAAAACCCTCCGGTTTATATAGACACCGGGGAGGGTTAGGGTTACACAGAGTCGGTTACAATGGTAGGAGATCTACATATCCGCATCGCCAAGCTTGCCTTCCACGCCAAGGAAAGTCCCTTCCGGACACGGGACGAAGTCTTCAATCTTGTATCTTCATAGTCCAGGAGTCCAGCTGAAGGTATAGTCCGGCTACTCGGACACCCCCTAATCCAGGACTCCCTCAGTAGCCCCTGAACCAGGGTTCAATGACGACGAGTCCGGCGCGCAGATTCTCTTCGGCATTGCAAGGCGGGTTCCTCCTCCAAGTACTTCATAGAAGATTTTGGACACAAAAGATAGTGTCCGGCTCTGCAAAATAAGTTTCCACATATTGCCATAGAGAGAATAATAATTACACAAATCTAATCTGCTGACGTATTCCGCAGCGTAACATCACACTACGGCCAAGCCTTTATTCGAATCGTTTTTACTCCCCCACCTCAGCGCGCTTTGCGAGGTGGTTTCCTTGGCACGTCTTGTCAAAGCAGAGATCATGTCCCCTCATTTACGGGATTCTCATCAATATGGATGTGGGTAACCCAACCGCGCCATTTATCACGGCGCTTGGGAAATAAGCGAGTTTTATCAGGCTGGTGGGGACGCATGGCCGCATCTGCCCATATAAGGGGATAAGGATCCACCTTTTTACCTACGCCTTCTTCCTCCTTCGCCTATCCATCTTCCGCGCACTCGAGCTCCAGCGCCCAAGTCCGCACTTCCCACCTCGACCTTCTCCAGCCATGTCCGGAGCGGGAGGCAAGTGGATGGTCTCCTCCGTCACGGAGGGGCACATCAAAAAACTGAGGAAGGCCGGATACTTGTCCAACGACATCGCGCACCGGCTTCCCGAAGAGGGGCAGCTCCTCCCCACCCCAAGGCCCCATGAGAGGGTAGTATTCCTTCCTCATTTCCTCCGCGGATTGGTCTTTCCTCTCCACCCATTCGTCCAGGGGCTCATGTTCTACTACGGCCTAGATTTCCACGATCTGGCCCCGAGCTTCGTCCTCAACATCTCAGCGTTTATCGTCGTGTGCGAGGCTTTCCTCTGCATCCGCCCCCATTTCGGCCTATGGCTCAAGACCTTCAACGTCAAGCCAAAGGTGGTGCGCAGCAACCAGGCGGAGTGTGGAGGTGCCATGGCGGGCAAGATGGCCAATGTCCTATGGCTCGAGGGCTCCTTTGTGGAGACCCTGAAGGGGTGGCAATCGGGGTGGTTTTACATCACCGAGCCACGCGACTCTGAATGGGTCGCAGCCCCGAGTTCCGGTCCGGACCCCCTACGCGGCTCACGTCTTGGAAAGAGACGGGCCTGTCGTGGGGCAACAAAGGAGAGGTAACCGGACTGCAAAAATGCATCCAAACCCTGGTGAACAAGCAGCTAAAGCTTGTCAACGTAGTCCAGGTTATGCTCATCCGCCGGATCCTCCCGTGTCAACAACGGGCTTTCAATATGTGGGAGTTCAACCCGGCGCAGCACCAAACCCTGAGCAGGCTCTTTGACATGACGTACGAAGACGCCTAGAAGGTGCTATTCAAAGGCGCCGAGGCTCCCGCATTCGCTTCCGAGGACCGCGGATTCAGCACGCAGCGTTACGCTAGTGCAGTAAGCTATTTTTACCTTTTACAGGATGTTAGTTTTCCATAGTTTGACTCTATGCGGTATCTAAGCTCCCTTTCCTTTGACAGGATTGGCAGGCGAAGTCCGGACAGATCGACTGTCCGGCCCCTTTGCCCGAAGACCCAGCCGATGCTCACTTAGCGAAGCTGCTGGCTCCGGCACCTTATGTGGTGCCGGAGAAGAAGGCCAAGAAGAAGACCACGGGGACTCGAAAGAGTGCCCGACGCCTGGAGGTGTCGAATTCCTCATCCGACGAATCCGAGACGCGCTCCTCCTGTGAAGACGAGGAGGAGGAAGAAGAACCCTCTCCCCCTCCAGCGGGGGGAGGAAAGAAGAGAAAGGTCGCCCCAACAGGGGAGGCCAAGGGGTCCAGGAAGGGGAAGACCCCTCCTCCGTACTACTCCGCCGACGCCGACGACTGCGAAGAGGAGTGGCCGCACAGGGCCAAGCGCCCGGCGAGATCGTAAGTATTCGGATGCCGGAGTAATTTATAGTACTCTTTTATGGCGCAGCCTTTCCTTATGTCGAATATGATCATGCAGTCCGCCCAAGGCCGGGCTCGACGAGTCGTCGAGCGGCTCCCTCGATTCATCGGATGTGAATTCACTTCCGACGGTTACCTCCCCCCGCCATACGGACGACGCCGAAGTGTTGTCCCAACAAGTTCCAAGCCAGGAGGAGGTGGTCCTGGAGGCGCCACTAGGCGACTTCCCGGACTCCAGGAGTAAAGGGGATAAGACCCCCCAGGGCTCAAAGTCCAGCTTTGAGCCGGACACCGCGTCGGAATCGTCAGCGGTTCCGGACTACGATAGGCGAACTCCTTCCAAGAGGAGCAAGCCTACTGAGCCGGCGGCCCCCGTCCAACCGGAGGCGCCGGACAATCTACTGGAGGTGCTTAACGGCACCTCCATCGACGAGGAGCACCGCACTATTATGAGTGCGGTGATCCAAAAGGTTCAGTCCGCCAAGAGCGAACTGACTGTAGCTTGTGCCAGCCTTCTAACAGGCTTCGAGGTAAGTAAAGAATATGTAAAAATATTACCGCATAGACAGTAGCCCCTGATGCTCTGTTTGGCGTTCGGAAAGAAAAGCCGAATAGAGGATCTAATAACATTCGCAGGAGTCTAACAAAAAATGAGTCAATATGCGTATGCAGGCTTCGCTGCTAGCGACCGCCGCTTTGACTGCGGAGGTGGGCACACTGAAGTAGGGCCTCGAGCGGTCCGAGCAAGAGCTCGGCCTTGCCAAGCGGCAGCTCGAGGAGAAATAAGGTAAGAAATACCTTATAGAAAAAACAAAAATATAGAAGTGCAATTGCAAAAAGATGACAGGATTAATGTGGCTATTGTAGGGGCCACAACTGAGGTGGCGACCCTCAAGCAAGCGCTGGCCGAGGCCGAGAAGAGAGCGGCAACAGAGCGCGCCAAGTGGGAGAAATATGAGGCGCAAGTTGGCGAGGTACGGCAAGAGGTCCAGGCTCTCATGGAAAAACATGAGAGTTTGGAGCTTGACTCAAGGACGCGAACGTCCGAGCTCGCGGAGGCTATTGAAAATGCCAAGTCTGCCAAGGCCGAATCCCAGAAGGCCCTCCAGGAGTTGGATGCGGTGAAAAAGATAGTGACGGGTAAGGCATTCTTTATGCAAAGCAAACATATAAAAGGGAGCTACTTGTTACTTACCCGAATCCGGAGCTCTCCAGGAGCATTCGCAGATCTTCCCCGTAGCGTGTCCGATGCCGCCGCATTCTACCGAGCCGAGGAGGGCACCTCGACGAAGAAGGTGTTCTGGTCTCAGTACGCTGAGGCCGGACACCCAGTGCCCCTGAGCGACCAACTGAAGCAGCTGGTCGAGCTCCACAAGGTGGCCGAACAGGCCATGAAGGGCCTTATAGTTCGGCTGTGGTCTGGAGAGGCTCTGCCTGGGAGCTACATCGGGCTGGTGCGGCGGCTGGTGGAGGCCTGTCCAAGGCTCGAAGTCATCAAGCGCTCCGTCTGCATCGAAGGTGCCCGTAGGGCCCTTGCCCGCGCTAAGGTGCACTGGGGCAAGCTGGATGCTGAGAAGCTTGTGAAGGACGGGTCGCCGCCGGGGAAAGAGCATCGCAAGCCCGAGAATTATTATAAGGACGTTCTGAAGGGTGCCCGCCTTATGGTGGATGAATGTTCCAGGGATGTAATTTTTGAGTAAACTTGATCGTATTGTCCTGTGCGCTGAAAACTTGTTCATATGCGCCAAGCAATGCTTTTGAATTTAAAATATTACTTTCTGTGCGGCTTATTATCAAAATTGAGAGATGGCCAGTCGTCGGCTTCTGCCCCATGCCACCAGTGCTGGGGTGTTCGGGATAAACCTGAGCACTCTTTTACCCATGGTTGGGTCCTTCGAGGGAGGCGCTCAGCACAACGAACAAGGCAATCGGACTATAATGCTTGAACACTGTCACTTAGCCATAGAATTCTATAATTTTAAATTTCGGCGAAGCCCCTAGTATTCGGAAGACCGAGTTCGGGGCACTATCCACGCCTTTGGCCGGACAAAGCCGACTCCTCGCTCTAAGCGGCATAAGTCTTTAGGGACTCGGAAAACCTCTCGAACAACGACCAGTCTCTCGCTTCATCATGACAGTCAGTTTTAGCTTTCTCTACTGAGGTGCTCAGCCCAGCTCAACTGGGGCACAATCGCAGTAGTTCTCCTAGTGCTACCTTAGCCAGTATAACGAAACGTAAGGCACCAAAACATAGGAGCCGGGCAAACCCAACTATTGACCCAAGACATGATTCGGAGCCGATGCATATAATGCTATAAGTTCGGGGTGTCGCACTTGTTAAAGTGTTCAGACTTCTCACACCATATTGAGGGGTACTGAATCCCCTGGCGTGTTGACCGTACCAAAGTGTACGGGTGCAACATGTCGTTAATGAACATATAGTTGTAGCAAAGAGTAATGCAAAAATATACAAAAGCTATGCATTGTTTGTAGAAAGGCTGCGATCAAAGCAGAATGATACAAATAGTGCGATAAGCAAAAGCAGGACTATTTAACAGTTCCTTTCTAGGGGCAGGCTGCGGAATAGTATGCAAAATAGGTATACTGCTCGTGATAGAGACCACCTGGGAGTTCTGTAATGCGGCATAGCTTTTCTTCTTCTCTGGTTCTTGCATTGTTGTGCGGCAGGTGGATTGCCGAACAGGTCTTTCGAAGTACGGAGTCCTGAAAGTAAGAGAAAATGAAGAAATCGGCAGCCCCTAGTGCGGTTTAAGACGTCTTCCGGGCGTGCCGTGATGGTGTGTCAGGACCCCGATCCTAAGTCACACCGATCTAGCATGTAACACATCATATCACTTTGCGGCCTCATGCACGGTATTCCCACGGGTGCCACCTTACCTGGCCCAGGACTGTTTGCGCCTTTTGGCTCACATATATGATAGTGTCGCTAGCATCCATATGACAAAGAACCCGGGCCGACATGGCTAGTCGTGAACCCAAAGCGGCACTAACCCATGGGGACAGGCATACATGGATCAACCTCGAGCATGTCGGTCAACAGCGTGTGAATCCGGGCTGTAGCACTGGGCTAACAGGACTCCGGTAACCCAGGCTATAGCAGGCTAGGCAGGACTCCGGATATCACCGCGTGACATTTCCCCGAAGGGACAGACACAGGAACGAAGTGAAACACATGCCGGCCAGTCAAGTGTCCTGAGCAGTAGTGCTGGGCTAGCAGGACTCCGGTGAACCGGGCTATAGCAGACTACTATGGCTCAAGGGAGCACTAGACTACATTTCCCATAAGAGAGGCTGCCGAGGATAAACAACTAGATTGTCGGATCCCACATATACCAAGCATTTCAATCATACACACAATATGCTCGATATGTGTAAATACAACATGGCATCACAACAAGACTCTACGACTCAAATATTTATTCATTAGGCTCCGAGGAGCGAGATATTACAAACATGGGTCTCATGACCCAACATTCAGAGCATACAAGTCAAAGCACATGCGGAAGCTTAACATGTCTGAGTACAGACATCTACAAATGAAAAAGGCTGAGAAGCCCGGCTATCTACCAGATCCTGCCGAGGGCACAAGATTGTAGCTAAGGTAACAAGCTAAACGTCGAAGTCCGCGCGGAACTACTAGCGAGACTGACCTCTCTCTGCAAAATATAAAATAGGCAAACGTGAGTACAAATGTACCCAGCAAGACTTACATCAGAACTAGCTACATATGCATCGGTATCAACAAAGGGGGTGGTGGAGTTTGACTGCAGCAAGCCAGCTTTGACTCGGTGGCTATCCTGAACTACGACTGCAAGTAACTCTTTTGAGGTGGCGCACACGAGTCCACATATTCACCATATCAATACGCCACTATGGATCCGCTCCCGTCTCCCTACGAGAAGGCCATCCATAGCACTCACGCTTATCTTGCGAGTTTTAGAGTATCCACTTTCACTTGTCTATGAACTGTTATAGGCAACCCAGAAGTCCTTTACTGCGGACACGGCTATTCGAATAGATCATTTATAACCCTGCAGGGGTGTACTTGCTCACACATGTTTCCACCACTTAGCGTCTGCACACGACATGTGCTCGGCAGACTTCAAGCGAAAGCCGACGTGGGTGTAGACCACGACCTAACTAACCACACAAGTCTCTAGTCCAGGTTTATCGCCTATTCGGGTTCCATCCGCGAGGAGATCCGGCCGGAGTTTCGCTCACAACCCCAAACGATGTGTGCAGGGTTCCCGGGACACCAAACGGGCGCCCGGTACACCATGCCACGTGCCTACCGCAACACAGCCCACCCCTATGGTCAGCGCTGCGTGCGGCCCCCAGCATACTACAAACACCAGAAACTACTTGCAACTCCTGGACAGAGGACGAGAGGGGTCAGTAAGTCGAGCGGGGTCATATTTCAGGGCCCAACGTGTGGTAGTAGCTGTTTCATGGATCACAAACACAGAACTCAGTTCCTGAGCACGATTCCAATGAGACAACCCACCATGTACTCCTACATGGCCTCTCACCGCTACCTTTACCAAATCGTGTTCACACACTTAGCTCACACACAGTAGGACATGTTCATCACCATTCCAATTCATCCCCGATGAATCAGACCTGACACAACTCTAAGCTATAGCAGGCACGACAAACAAGCATGAATGAGTAGGCACATCAGGGCTCAAACAACTCCTACTCATGCTAGTGGGTTTCATCTATTTACTGTGGCAATGACAGGTCATGCAGAGGATAAGGGGTTCAACTACCGCAGCATGTAACAGTTGAATCGATGTTGTCCTAATGCAGTACAAGAGAGCAGGAGCGAGAGAGTGGGATTGTATCGGAATGAACAAGGGGGTTTTGCTTGCCTGGCACTTCTGAAGATAATATAGTTCTTCATCGGTGTCATCGAACAATCGTCGGAGCGTCGTCTACTGAGAGGGGACAGTCACCGGCAAACAAAGGAGAAACACAATCAATGTCATGCAACAATATGATGCATGAATGTCACATGGCAATATGCTATTGATTGAGCTAATGCAACTAGCAACCAGATTAAATGAAGTTGGTTTGAACCAAAGGTTCAAATTCAAACTCCATATGTGCTTATTTAAATGTCAATTATGCAAATTGCCCTGTACAGCAACCCTAGGTTGTTCAAACATGCATGCAAATGCAATAAACAGATTCCTTGAATTTTTCTGATAATTTTTCATATATAATTTATTTCATTCTGAGCTACGGTTGATTTTATATGATTTTTAGAAGTTAATAACATTTTCTGGAATTTCCTGAATAGAAATAAATCCAGAAATTACATTATTGCATCAGCACTACGTCATGCTGACCTCAGCAGGTCAACAGGCGCCATCCAGGTCAAACCTGACCAGTGGGGTCCACTGGTCAGTGACCCAGTGCCGATTACAGCGGCTGACGCGTGGGGCCAGGTCAACGGCCACGCCAGCAGGGTCAAAGTTGACACATGGGTCCCACTGGGTTAAGAACTAATCTAAACCGAAAATTAACTTAAGCTAAATAGGCACAGGGCCCACATGGTTGTGGCTCTAGGGGTGTTCAGTGGAGTCATTAGCGCTAATTAAATCGGGATTAGGCCGGCGGCTAATCACCGGCGAGGCCAGAGGCGGCGGTGGGGCTCGGGATTGCGCTACGGGGCACGGTTCGAGCCGCGGCTAGGCGCGTTGGAGTGCCCTCGCCGGCGCGCGTTGTTTGGTGGTGCTAGCCGGGCCTGTGGTGGCCGAAGGCGACGGCTATGAGCTCGGCAGCGGCGACCGGCGTTCGGGCGCAGGTGGTGCGGCGGATACGGTGTGCAACAGAAGGAACGGAGAGGGGGAGGAGGAGCAGGAGCTCACTGCGGTTGCGACGAGGCCAACGACGAGCTCAGGGAGGAACCGGAGCGAAGCGGGGCGGCGAGGGGATCTCCGGCGGCCGAAGCTTCAAGACGAGGTCGGGGGAGACGATGCGGGGCTTCCGGCGTCGCGTGAGTCGCCGATGAGAAAGAGGGAGTCGCGGCGGACCTCGGGAACAGCTCGGAGAGGCGAGTAGGTGGTTGTGGACGCGGTGGCTTTGGACGGCGGCGACGGACGCGTTTGGTCTGGGCGAGAGAGAGGGAGCAGAGGAGAGAGGGCCGTGGGGGAGAGTGAGCGAAGCGGTCAGCGGGATCAGGACGGCACGCGGAAGTCGTCCACGCGTCCAGGGGTTCGTCGGCAAGCAGGAGGTGGCCGCGCGTGCGTCGGGTACACGCCCGCGTCCTCCTGGCGCGGTGGAGAAGACGACAGGAGGCGGCAGATGGGCTGGGTCAGCGAGCTGGGCCGGCTACAGGTAGGTGGGCCAGGTAGTCCTTCTCTCTCTCTCTCTCTTTTCTAATTCTGTTTCCGTTTTCTATTTATTTGGATCTGTTTTGAATTAGTAAAAATACTAACTCATTTTGTAAAATCCTGACAAAAATTGTGGGCACTATTTGAATGATTTCCAACAGCCCCCAATTGTTTTCAGAAGTATTGAAGCATTTAAGATATTTATAGGCAGTAAATGCTCCAATTCAAATACAATATGATTTAACTCAAAAATCCATAAATGGCCAAGAAATATGCTCATCATTTTTGGCACAGGTTTTCACCTTTATCAGAAATCATGAACATTTTCCATGACATTTTGGGTTCTTTGAAAATATTTTTATTTTGATCCTAATTGCATTTCATTTGGTGCTAGGGTTTGGTCAGTCCCCATTTCAAGTTTCATGAATATTAAACATGATGCATGGATGCAATGCCACTAGTTACAAGCGAACTCTAGGGCTGTGACAACTCACCCCCACTAAACAAGAATCTCGTCCCGAGACTCAAGACGTGAGGTAAGAAGACAAAGGGAGCACAAGCTAACACGGTCTTCACAATCCAAGTTGCACCTCATAGAAACGTTGACACGATCACCATCTTTGTCTCGATGTCTTGCTCTGAGAACTCCATCCAACACGATAACGGGAAGAAAAGAAACTCTCAAAGAATCGATCTTCTCGAAGATCGAGCAACCGACGATCAACTCACAGAATGAGACATAGCGACATATGTCGAGATGAGACACGATACATTCATCAAGAATGATGGAAATGAGCATATGACAAGGTTTAGATACGTAGCGGAGTTCTCACACCTAGGAGGGTGGTGAATGGTGTCATCGTAGCGAGGAGTTGGGTTGCCATGATACCATAACAGGGCACCTCGGGGAAGGTGACTCGAAGAACTATTCCCTTAAGTGGCAAAAAGAATTACTTTTGATACAAAGATCATTGTAATTCTTTATACCAGCCTAAGGCAATCACAAATGATCATGTGAACGAATTATAAAGAATGGCATACCCATACCAGAATGGATGATGTGGACTACCTTGTTGAAGACAATGTAATGGATGACTTTTGCTTATCACCGGAAATGATTGGGACCCATGATAGGACCACCTCTGAAGATGATCCTGAACAACAATTGCTGAGAAGGGCAATCCAAGGGAGATTGGCACGAGGCGGTGCAATCTGGGAACAAGATGCAAATGTCGGAAATGTTCCAACCATCATATCTTCTTGAGATTCAGATCTGGTTGGTGTCAGGACATTCCAGACTCACCGTCCAGAAGGAAAAATGAAAGTTTGCAACACAAATCGACGAGATGACGTCGCGAGATTCTCGGGGAGTGAAATACGATAGCAAGCTCCAATATGAGCTGGTTCTGCTACATACATGTGAACATGTTGTCCAAGACAAGAATGACCACATAGTAGTCTTATAATAAAACACTATCGAGTTCAGGTTAGGATCCATCATCAAGGATTTTGAAGTCTTTACGTGCGCTAGACTTCTTTTCCTTGAACAAGTCAATCGGTGGCTTGGGGTGCTAGGGAACATATGGAATGAAGGTTGCAAGTCTCCAACCCACAGGATACTTCGCACATATGCATGAATGACTTGGGATGATTCCAGAGGAAGCAAAAACAAGATTTCTCGAATTCACGGCGGCAACTTGCATCGATTGCACGTGAACATTAGAGGAAGTCACTACTTTCATCCAAACATATGCTCCATGAACAGAACACGAAGATAATGCTTATAAAGTTTCCAACACTAAGTTGATGTTCAACATGAGTCATGGGGGAGACAGGATGCTGCTAATGGGCTCAACAGCAACTCATCCGAATTTCCATATCACTGGACTTCCACCATCATGTGAACACGGTGATAGTATTTGTCAGACCAAAAGATGTAATGATGTATGCTCGAGGGATCAACCACGAGTAAGACAACATTACGAACATCGTTGGCTCTGGTTTGACTTGACGATAGCCCATACTCAAGTCAAAGTTTTGTCAAGGCAATAGATCCAACAACTGATCACGAGGACCAATCGATGGAGATATCATCTTTCTTCAACTAACACACAAACATAAAGATATCCCTTTCGAACGAACTAAGTTGGACAAGCTTTCATCTTCCAACTCTCCAAGTTGTCGTTTAGCTTAACCAACTAGCGCAGGGGTATCCAACACAGATTCTGGAGAGTGGGTGGTTTGGAGGAAAACCAACATGATCACGAACTCAACATAGCGGTCAGGTGACAACCTGGTAATACTTCCGAGAAGATATTTGAAACATCACGAACCACCGATATGTTACTAAGCTCGTGAACAATCTTGCTTTTCAAAGCAAGACGATGTGATGAAATAAGCAAGGGATTGAATAATTCTAACTCATGATCGAAGAGTGCACCAGAAATAAGGACTAGGTAGCACGATCAATCTTAGGATGACGATTTAATAACCAACACGCTAAGAATGAGAATACTGTCCATCTACTACCAGGCAACTAGTTGCTAGGAGTATTGATTTCACACATCACGATTCACTCGCCGGCATTCCGGTTACAACAACACGGAACCAAGGAATGAACAATGATGGCAAGAAGTATCACTAAATCAATAATTCATAAGAGGTGGTGCAATTCTTATGACATTAATCACATGGTGATGTGAACTATTGCTATTAAATCACATGGCGATGTGAACTAGATTATTGACTCTAGTGCAAGTGGGAGACTGAAGGAAATATGCCCTAGAGGCAATAATAAAGTTATTATTTATTTCCTTACATGTCATGATAAATGATTATTATTCATGCTAGAATTGTATTAACCGGAAACATAATACATGTGTGAATACATAGACAAACAGAGTGTCACTAGTATGCCTCTACTAGACTAGCTCGTTAATCAAAGATGGTTATGTTTCCTAACCATAAACAAAGAGTTGTTATTTGATTAACGAGGTCACATCATTAGTTGAATGATCTGATTGACATGACCCATTATATTAGCTTAGCACCCGATCGTTTAGTATGTTGCTATTGCTTTTATCCATGACTTATACATGTTCCTATGACTATGAGATTATGCAACTCCCGTTTACCGTAGGAACACTTTGTGTGCTACCAAACGTCACAACGTAACTGGGTGATTATAAAGGTGCTCTGCAGGTGTCTCCAAAGGTACATATTGGGTTGGCGTATTTCGAGATTAGGATTTGTCACTCCGATTGTCGGGGAGGTATCTCAGGGCCTTCTCGGTAATGCACATCACATAAGCCTTGCAAGCATTGCAACCAATGAGTTAGCTGCAAGATGATGTATTACGGAACGAGTAAAGAGACTTGCCGGTAACGAGATTGAACTAGGTATTGGATACCGACGGTCGAATCTCCGGCAAGTAACATACCGATGGACAAAGGGAACAACGTATGTTGTTATGCGGTCTGACCGATAAAGATCTTCGCAGAATATGTAGGAGCCAATATGGGCATCCAGGTCCCGCTATTGGTTATTGACCGGAGACGTGTCTCGGTCATGTCTACATTGTTCTCGAACCGTAGGGTCCGCACGCTTAAGGTTTCGATGACAGTTATATTATGAGTTTATGAGTTTTGATGTACCGAAGGAGTTCGGAGTCCCGGATGAGATCGGGGACATGACGAGGAGTCTCAAAATGGTCGAGACGTAAAGATCGATATATTGGACGACTATATTCGGACATCGGAAAGGTTCTGAGTGATCCGGGTATTTTCGGGAGTATCGGGGAGTTACGGGATTACGGGAGAAGTAATGGGCCTTGATGGGCTTTAGTGGGAAGAGGAAAAAGGCTGCTGCGCCCCCCCTTCCCTCTGGTCCGAATTGGACTAGGGAAAAGGGGGCCGGCCACCTTTCCTTCTCCTCCTATTCCTTCTCCCTTCCTCCCCTCTTGGTGGACTCCTACTAGGACTTGGAGACCTAGTAGGACTCCACACCCTGGCGCGCCAAACCCTAGGCCGGCCACCCCCTCCCTTGCTCCTTTATATACGGGTGCAGGGGGCACCCCATAGACACACAAGTTGATCTACGGATCGTTCCTTAGCCGTGTGCGGTGCCCCCATCCACCAAATTCCACCTCGGTCATATCGTTGCAGTGCTTAGGCGAAGCCCTGCGCCGGTAACACATCAAGATCGTCACCACGCCGTCATGCTGACGGAACTCTTCCCCGACGCTTTGCTGGATCGGAGCCCGGGGATCGTCATCGAGCTGAACGTGTGCCAAGAACTCGGAGGTGCCGGAGTAACGGTGCTGTGATCGGTTGGATCGCGAGGAGAACGTACGACTACTTCCTCTACGTTGTGTCAACGCTTCCGCTTCGGTCTACGAGGGTACGTAGACAACACTCTCCCCTCTCGTTGCTATGCATCACCATGATCTTGCGTGTGCGTAGGCAATTTTTGAAATTACTACGTTCCCCAACAGACACTCCACGGTAGAACAGAGCAAATGCTAGATTGGCATTTTGATTTGCGGATTACAACTGTTTTGTCCCAATCCTAGAAATGGATAAGGTACTGGATTTTGTTTCTCCTAGTCATTCTGAAATAGAACGGCTCGACAGACCACAAGAATAATAAGCATCGATAACACGAATGCACACATACTCTTGGCTATCAACTGATAGAGGATGGTCGGAATACAACTGAAGGGAACAGCTCAGGGAACATATAATTTTCTAAGTTGTGGATGCATGGATTAGTATGTCGAGCAAAGCTCAACATTTCTTTCGGACAACCCATGCAGAAAGGAAGAACTAGGAGAGTCACAATATGAATGGAGTACTCCTCAAGAACACCCTGGTTGTGATCTTTTGATTCAAACGAATTTCTGCCAAGGATGGTTCATGGTATTTGGAAGAAGGAAATACCACGGACCTCGAGGGCTATCACAAAGGTTACTAATATTCTAAAGGTACGAGCAACACTATCAACACGAAGTAGGGTGAATCACGGGTTCGAAAACCCAGGAGTAGAATACCTACTACTAAATGGCATCACGGGATGCTTTCGAGAATGGTGGCCAGAATCATCACACCGGGAACACAAAGCATTGCTAGATTACTAGGTGACTCCCTAAGATACCTAGGTACATAATAATAACTCCAACATATATGTCGAGGCAATAGAGTACCTCAACTCACCGATTAGTGTGCTCATTCTGACCAAAAGGGCATCGAGAACGGAAAGAAAGGATTTGCAAATGCATCAGACTATTTAGAGACCTGGGATGACTCGGACAACATAACGGCTGTAAATGCTCAGAAAAGATTTGAGACATTCACAAGGATTTGCATAGTCACTTGGCAACATCATATCAAGGTTCTGGTTCATCTCACAACACACTAAAGTAGTAGAAACTGTGTTGAAGCCTGGAACCAACAATCCTATAAGTCTATGGATTAGTAACATGTCATCCTGATAGATAGATGAGAAGGCCTAGTTCTTAATCCCCGTAGAAGAGAGGAGGTTGACTCAGATCAGAAGGCCATGAGGTATAAGGAGTAAAAAGAGCCTTACGTTCCCTTCCACAATCAATTCCCTTATATAACTAAAGCATTTCTAGACTCGACTTCGACCAGTTTGGCTTGGTAATCCTACAGGCAGTCAGGCTCTGATACCAAAGCTGTCAGGACCCTGATCCTAAGTCACGCCGATCTAGCATGTAACACATCATATCACTTTGCGGCCTCACGCACGGTATTCCCACGGGTGCCACCTTACCTGGCCCGGGACCGTTTGCGCCTTTTGGCTCACGTATATGATAGTGTCGCTAGCATCCATATGACAAAGAACCCGGGCCAACATGGCTAGTCGTGAACCCAAAGCAGCACTAACCCATGGGGACAGGCATACATGAATCAGCCTCGAGCATGTCGGTCAACAACGCGTGAATCCGGGATGTAGCACTGGGCTAACAGGACTCCGGTAACCCGGGCTGTAGCAGGCTAGGCAGGACTCCGGATATCACCGCGTGACATTTCCCCGAAGGGACAGACACAGGAACGAAGTGAAACACATGCCGGCCAGTCAAGTGTCCTGAGCAGTAGTGCTGGGCTAGCAGGACTCCGGTGAACCGGGCTGTAGCGGTCTACTATGGCTCAAGGGAGCACTAGACTACATTTACCCATAAGAGAGGCTGCCGAGGATAAACAACTAGATTGTCGGATCCCACATATACCAAGCATTTCAATCATACACACAATATGCTCGATATGTGTAAATACAACATGGCATCACAACAAGACTCTACGACTCAAATATTTATTCATTAGGCTCCGAGGAGCGAGATATTACAAACATGGGTCTCATGACCCAACATTCAGAGCATACAAGTCAAAGCACATGCGGAAGCTTAACATGTCTGAGTACAGACATCTACAAATGAAAAAGGCTGAGAAGCCTGGCTATCTACGAGATCCTGCCGAGGGCACAAGATCGTAGCTGAGGTAACAAGCTAAACGTCGAAGTCCGTGCGGAACTACTAGCGAGACTGACGTCTCTCTGCAAAACATAAAATAGGCAAACATGAGTACAAATGTACCCAGCAAGACTTACATCAGAACTAGCTACATATGCATCGGTATCAACAAAGGGGGTGGTGGAGTTTGACTGCAGCAAGCCAGCTTTGACTCGGTGGCTATCCTAAACTACGACTGCAAGTAACTCTTTTGAGGTGGCGCACACGAGTCCACATATTCACCATATCAATACGCCACTATGGATCCGCTCCCGTCTCCCTACGAGAAGGCCATCCATAGCACTCACGCTTATCTTGCGAGTTTTAGAGTATCCACTTTCACTTGTCTATGAACTGTTATAGACAACCCAGAAGTCCTTTACCACAGACACGGCTATTCAAATAGATCATTTATAACCCTGCAGGGGTGTAGTTCTTCACACATGTTTCCACCACTTAGCGTCTGCACACGACATATGCTCGGCAGACTTCAAGCGAAAGCCGACGTGGGTGTAGACCACGACCTAACTAACCACACAAGTCTCTAGTCCAGGTTTATCGCCTATTCGGGTTCCATCCGCGAGGAGATCCGGCCGGAGTTTCGCTCACAACCCCAAACGATGTGTGCAGGGTTCCCGGGACACCAAACGGGCGCCTGGTACACCGTGCCACATGCCTACCCCAACACAGCCCACCCCTATGGTCAGCGCTGCGTGCGGCCCCCAGCATACTAAAAACACCAGAAACTACTTGCAACTCCTGGACAGAGGACGAGAGGGGTCAGTAAGTCGAGCGGGGTCATATTTCAGGGCCCAACGTGTGGTAGTAGCTGTTTCATGGATCACAAACACAGAACTCAGTTCCTGAGCACGATTCCAATGAGACAACCCACCATGTACTCCTACATGGCCTCTCACCGCTACCTTTACCAAATCGTGTTCACACACTTAGCTCACACACAGTAGGACATGTTCATCACCATTCCAATTCATCCCCGATGAATCAGACCTGACACAACTCTAAGCTATAGCAGGCACGACAAACAAGCATGAATGAGTAGGAACATCAGGGCTCAAACAACTCCTACTCATGCTAGTGGGTTTCATCTATTTACTGTGGCAATGACAGGTCATGCAGAGGATAAGGGGTTCAACTACCGCAGCATGTAACAGTTGAATCGATGTTGTCCTAATGCAGTACAAGAGAGCAGGAGCGAGGGAGTGGGATTGTATCGGAATGAACAAGGGGGTTTTGCTTGCCTGGCACTTCTGAAGATAATATAGTTCTTCATCGGTGTCATCGAACAATCGTCGGAGCGTCGTCTACTGAGAGGGGACAGTCACCGGCAAACAAAGGAGAAACACAATCAATGTCATGCAACAATATGATGCATGAATGTTACATGGTAATATGCTGTTGATTGAGCTAATGCAACTAGCAACCAGATTAAATGAAGTTGGTTTGAACCAAAGGTTCAAATTCAAACTCCATATGTGCTTATTTAAATGTCAATTATGCAAATTTCCCTGTACAGCAACCCTAGGTTGTTCAAACATGCATGCAAATGCCATAAACAGATTCCTTGAATTTTTCTCATAATTTTTCATATATAATTTATTTCATTCTAAGCTACGGTTGATTTTATATGATTTTTAGAAGTTAATAACATTTTCTGGAATTTCCTGAATAGAAATAAATCCAGAAATTACATTATTGCATCAGCACTACGTCATGCTGACCTCAGCAGGTCAACAAGCGCCATCCAGGTCAAACCTGACCAGTGGGGTCCACTGGTCAGTGACCCAGTGCCGATTACAGCGGCTGACACGTGGGGCCAGGTCAACGGCCACGCCAACAGGGTCAAAGTTGACAATGGGTCCCACTGGGTTAAGAACTAATCTAAACCGGAAATTAACTTAAGCGAAACAGGCACAGGGCCCACAAGGCAGTGGCTCTAGGGGTGTTCAGCGGAGTCATTAGCGCTAATTAAATCGGGATTAGGCCAGCGGCTAATCGCCGGCGAGGCCAGAGGCGGCGGTGGGGCTCGGGATTGCGCTACGTGGCATGGTTCGAGTCGCGGCTAGGTGCGTTGGAGTGCCCTCGCCGGCGCACGTTGTTTGGTGGTGCTAGCCGGGCCTGTGGTGGCCGGAGGCGACGGCTACGAGCTCGGCAGCGGCGGCCGGCGTTCGGGCGCAGGTGGTGCGGCGGCTACGGCGTGCAACAGAAGGAACGGAGAGGGGGAGGAGGAGCAGGAGCTCACTGCGGTTGCGACGAGGCCAAAGGCGAGCTCGGGGAGGAACCGGAGCGAAGCGGGGCGGCGAGGGGATCTCCGGCGGCCGAAGCTTCAAGATGAGGTCGGGGGAGACGATGCGGGGCTTCCGGCGTCGCGTGAGTCGCCGATGAGGAAGAGGGAGTCGCGGCAGACCTCGGGAACATCTCGGAGAGGCGAGTAGGTGGCTGTGGACGCGGTGGCTTTGGACGGCGGCGACGGACGCGTTCGGTCCGGGCGAGAGAGAGGGAGCAGAGGAGAGAGGGCCGTGGGGGAGAGTGAGCGAAGCGGTCAGCGGGATCGGGACGGCACGCGGGAGTCGTCCACGCATCTAGGGGCTCGTCGGCAAGCAGGAGGTGGTCGCACGTGCGTCGGGCACACGCCCGCGTTCTCCTAGCGCGGTGGACAAGACGACAGGAGGAGCCAGATGGGCTGGGCCAGCGAGCTGGGCCGGCTACAGGTAGGTGGGCCAGGTAGTCCTTCTCTCTCTCTCTCTCTTTTCTAATTCTGTTTCCGTTTTCTATTTATTTTGATCTGTTTTGAATTAGTAAAAATACTAACTCATTTTGTAAAATCCTGACAAAAATTGTGGGCACTATTTGAATGATTTCCAATAGCCCCCAATTGTTTTCAGAAGTATTGAAGCATTTAAGATATTTATAGGCATTAAATGCTCCAATTCAAATAAAATATGATTTAACTCAAAAATCCATAAATGGCCAAGAAATATGCTCATCATTTTTGGCAGAGGTTATCACCTTTATCAGAAATCATGAACATTTTCCATGACATTTTGGGTTCTTTGAAAATATTTTTATTTTGATCCTAATTGCATTTCATTTGGTGCTAGGGTTTGGTCAGTCCCCATTTCAAGTTTCATGAATATTAAACATGATGCATGGATGCAATGCCACTCTAGGGCTGTGACAACTCACCCCCACTAAACAAGAATCTCGTCCCGAGATTCAAGACGTGAGGTAAGAAGACAGAGGGAGCACAAGCTAACACGGTCTTCATAATCCAAGTTGCACCTCATAGAAACGTTGACACGATCACCATCTTTGTCTCGATGTCTTGCTCTGAGAACTCCATCCAACACGATAATGGGAAGAAAAGAAACTCTCGAAGAATCAATCTTCTCAAAGATCGAGCAACCGACGATCAACTCACAGAATGAGACATAGCGACATCTGTCGAGATGAGACACGATACATACATCAAGAATGATGGAAATTAGCATATGACAAGGTTTAGATACGTAGCGGAGTTCCCACACCTAGGAGGGTGGTGAATGGTGTCATCGTAGCGAGGAGTTGGGTTGCCATGATACCATAACGGGGCACCTCGGGGAAGGTGACTCGAAGAACTATTCCCTTAAGTGGCAAAAAGAATTACTTTTGATACAAAGATCATTGAAATTCTTTATACCAGCCTAAGGCAATCACAAATGATCGTGTGAACGAATTCGAAAGAATGGCATACCCATACCAGAATGGATGATGTGGACTACCTTGTTGAAGACAACGCAATGGATGACTTTTGCTTATCACCGGAAATTATTGGGACCCATGATAGGACCACCTTTGAAGATGATCCTGAACAACAATTGCTGAGAAGGGCAATCCAAGGGAGATTGGCACGAGGCGGTGCAAGATGGGAACAAAATGCAAATGTCGGAAATGTTCCAACCATCATATCTGCCTGAGATTCATATCTGGTTGGTGTCAGGACATTCCAGACTCATCGTCCAGAAGGAAAAATAAAAGTTTGCAACACAAATCGACGAGAGGACGTTGCGAGATTCTCGGGGAGTGAACTACGATAGCAAGCTCCAAAATATGAGTTGGTTCTGCTACATACATGTGAACATGTTGTCCAAGACAAGAATGACCACATAGTAGTCTTATAGTAAAACACTATCGAGTTCAGGTTAGGATCCATCATCAAGGATTTTGAAGTCTTTACGTGCGCTAGACTTCTTTTCCTTGAACAAGTCAATCGGTGGCTTGGGGTGCTAGGGAACATATGAATGAAGGTTGCAAGTCTCCAACCCATAGGATACTTCGCACATATGCATGAATGACTTGGGATGATTCCAGAGGAAGCAAAAACAAGCTTTCTCAAATTCACGGCGGCAACTTGCATCGATTGCACGTGAACATTAGAGGAAGTCACTACTTTCATCCAAACATATGCTCCATGAACAGAACACGAAGATAATGCTTATAAAGTTTCCAACACTAAGTTGATGTTCAACATGAGTCATGGGGGAGACAGGATGCTGCTAATGGGCTCAACAGCAACTCATCCGAATTTCCATATCACTGGACTTCCACCATCATGTGAACACGGTGATAGTATTGGTCAGACCAAAAGATGTAATGATGTATGCTCGGGGGATCAACCACGAGTATGACAACATTACGAACATCGTTGGCTCTGGTTTGACTTGACGATAGCCCATACTCAAGTCAAAGTTTTGTCAAGGCAATAGATCCAACAACTGATCACGAGGACCAATCGATGGAGATATCATCTTTCTTCAACAAACACACAAACACAAAGATGTCCCTTTGGAACGAACTAAGTTGGACAAGCTTTCATCTTCTAACTCTCCAAGTTGTCGTTTAGCTTAACCAACTAGCGCAGGGGTATCCAACACATATTCTTGGAGAATGGGTGGTTTGGAGGAAAACCAAAATGATCACGAACTCAACATAGCGGTCAGGTGACAACTTGGTAATACTTCCGAGAAGATATTCAAAACATCACGAACCACCGATATGTTACTAAGCTCGTGAACAATCTTGCTTTTCAAAGCAAGACGATGTGATCAAATAAGCAAGGGATTGAATAATCCTAACTCATGATCGAAGAGTGCACCAGACATAAGGACTAGGTAGCACGATCAATCTTAGGATGATGATTTAATAACCAACACGCTAAGAATGAGAATACTGTCCATCTACTACCAGGCAACTAGTTGCTAGGAGTATTGATTTCACACATCACGATTCACTCGCCGGCATTCCGGTTACAACAACACGGAACCGAGGAATGAACAATGATGGCAAGAAGTATCACTAAATCAATAACTCATAAGAGGTGGTGCAATTCTTATGACATTCTTGATAAGAAAGAAGGTGACACTCCATGGTAGAACAGAGCAAATGCTAGATTGGCATTTTGATCTGCGGATTACAACTGTTTTGTCCCAATCCTAGAAATGGATAAGGTACTGGATTTTGTTTCTCCTAGTCATTGTGAAATAGAACGGCTCGACGGACCACAAGAATAATAAGCATCGATAACACGAATGCACACATACTCTTGGCTATCAACTGATAGAGGATGGTCGGAATACAGCTAAAGGGAACAACTCAGGGAACATATAATTTTCTAAGTTGTGGATGCATAGATTAGTATGTCGAGCAAAGCTCAACATTTCTTCCGGACAACCCATGCAAAAAGGAAGAACTAGCAGAGTCACAATATGAATGGAGTACTCCTCAAGAACACCCTGGTTGTGATCTTTTGATTCAAACGAATTTCTGCCAAGGATGGTTCATGGTATTTGGAAGAAGGAAATACCACGGACCCCGAGGGATATCGCAAAGGTTACTAATATTCTAAAGGTACGAGCAACACTATCAACACGAAGTAGGGTGAATCACGGGTTCGAAAACCCAGGAGTAGAATACCTACTACTAAATGGCATCACGGGATGCTTTCAAGAATGGTGGCCAGAATCATCACACCGGGAACACAAAGCATTGCTAGATTACTAGGTGACTCCCTAAGATACCTAGGGACATAATAATAACTCCAACATATATGTCGAGGCAATAGAGTACCTCAACTCACCAATTAGTGTGCTTATTCTGACCAAAAGGACATCGGGAACAGAAAGAAAGGATTTGCAAATGCATCAGACTATTTAGAGACCTGGGATGACTCGGACAGCATAACGGCTGTAAATGATCAGAAAAGATTTGAGACATTCACAAGGATTTGCATAGTCACTTGACAACATCATATCAAGGTTCTGGTTCAGCTCACAACACACTAAAGTAGTAGAAACTGTGTTGAAGCCTGGAACCAACAATCCTATAAGTCTATGGATTAGTAACACGTCATCCTGATAGATAGATGAGAAGGCCTAGTTCTTAATCCCCGTAGAAGAGAAGAGGTTGACTCAGATCAGAAGGCCATGAGGTATAAGGAGTAAAAAGAGCCTTACATTCCCTTCCACAATCAATTCCCTTATATAACTAAAGCATTTCTAGACTGGACTTCGACCAGTTTGGCTTGGTAATCCTACAGGGAGTCAGGCTCTGATACCAAAGCTGTCAGGACCCCGATCCTAAGTCACACCGATCTAGCATGTAACACATCATATCACTTTGCGGCCTCACGCATGGTATTCCCACAGGTGCCACCTTACCTGGCCCAGGACCGTTTGCGCCTTTTGGCTCAC
The DNA here is from genome assembly GCA_032464435.1 of Aegilops umbellulata. Lineage (NCBI taxonomy): Eukaryota > Viridiplantae > Streptophyta > Magnoliopsida > Poales > Poaceae > Aegilops > Aegilops umbellulata. Next base: position 65,973,578 of record CP136060.1, on the reverse strand, counting down.
GTATATGATAGTGTCGCTAGCATCCATATGACAAAGAACCCGGGCCAACATGGCTAGTCGTGAACACAAAGCGGCACTAACCCATGGGGACAGGCATACATGAATCAGCCTCGAGCATGTCGGTCAACAGCGTGTGAATCCGGGCTGTAGCACTGGGCTAACAGGACTCCAGTAACCCGGGCTGTAGCAGGCTAGGCAGGACTCCGGATATCACCGCGTGACATTTCCCCGAAGGGACAGACACAGGAATGAAGTGAAACACATGCCGGCCAGTCGAGTGTCCTGAGCAGTAGTGCTGGGCTAGCAGGACTCCGGTGAACCGGGCTGTAGCGGACTACTATGGCTCAAGGGAGCACTAGACTACATTTCCCCATAAGAGAGGCTGCCGAGGATAAACAACTAGACTGTCGGATCCCACATATACCAAGCATTTCAATCATACACACAATATGCTCGATATGTGTAAATAAAACATGGCATCACAATAAGACTCTACGACTCAAATATTTATCCACTAGGCTCCGAGGAGCGAGATATTACAAACATGGGTCTCATGACCCAACATTCAGAGCATACAAGTCAAAGCACATGCGGAAGCTTAACATGTCTGATTACAGACATCTACAAATGAAAAAGGCTGACAAGCCTGGCTATCTACCAGATCCTGCCAAGGGCACAAGATCGTAGCTGAGGTAACAAGCTAAACGTCGAAGTCCGCGCAGAACTACTAGCGAGACTGACGTCTCTCTGCAAAACATAAAATAGGCAAACGTGAGTACAAATGTACCCAGCAAGACTTACATCAGAACTAGCTACATATGCATCGGTATCAACAAAGGGGGTGGTGGAGTTTGACTGCAGCAAGCCAGCTTTGACTCGGTGGCTATCCTGAACTACGACTGCAAGTAACTCTTTTGAGGTGGTGCACACGAGTCCACATATTCACCATATCAATATGCCACTATGGATCCGCTCCCGTCTCCCTACGAGAAGGCCATCCATAGCACTCACGCTTATCTTGCGAGTTTTAGAGTATCCACTTTCACTTGTCTATGAACTGTTATAGGCAACCCAGAAGTCCTTTACCGCGGACACGGCTATTGGAATAGATCATTTATAACCCTGCAGGGGTGTACTTCTTCACACATGTTTCCACCACTTAGAGTCTTCACACGACATGTGCTCGGCAGACTTCAAGCGAAAGCCGACGTGGGTCTAGACCACGACCTAACTAACCACACAAGTCTCTAGTCCAGGTTTATCGCCTATTCGGGTTCCATCCGCGAGGAGATCCGGCCGGAGTTTCGCTCACAGCCCCAAACGATGTGTGCAGGGTTCCCGGGACACCAAACGGGCGCCCGGTACAACGTGCCACGTGCCTACCGCAACACAGCCCACCCCTATGGTCAGCGCTGCGTGCGGCCCCCAGCATACTACAAACACCAGAAACTACTTGCAACTCCTGAACAGAGGACGAGAGGGGTCAGTAAGTCGAGCGGGGTCATATTTCAGGGCCCAACGTGTGGTAGTAGCTGTTTCATGGATCACAAACACAGAACTCAGTTCCTGAGGACGATTTCAATGAGACAACCCACCATGTACTCCTACATGGCCTCTCACCGCTACCTTTACCAAATCGTGTTCACACACTTAGCTCACACACAGTAGGACATGTTCATCACCATTCCAATTCATCCCCGATGAATCAGACCTGACACGACTCTAAGCAATAGCAGGCACGACAAACAAGCATGAATGAATAGGCACATCAGGGCTCAAACAACTCCTACTCATGCTAGTGGGTTTCATCCATTTACTGTGGCAATGATAGGTCATGCAGAGGATAAGGGGTTTAACTACCGCAACATGTAACAGTTGAATCGATATTGTCCTAATGCAGTAAAAGAGAGTAGGAGCGAGAGAGTGGGATTGTATCGGAATGAACAAGGGGGTTTTGCTTTCCTGGCACTTCTGAAGATAATATAGTTCTTCATCGGTGTCATCGAACAATCGTCGGAGCGTCGTCTACAGAGAGGGGACAATCACCGGCAAACAAAGGAGAAACACAATCAATGTCATGCAACAATATGATGCATGAATGTGACATGGCAATATGCTGTTGATTGAGCTAATGCAACTAGCAACCAGATTAAATGAAGTTGGTTTGAACCAAAGGTTCAAATTCAAACTCCATATGTGCTTATTTAAATGTCAATTATGCAAATTGCCCTGTACAGCAACCCTAGGTTGTTCAAACATACATGCAAATGCCATAAACAGATTCCTTAAATTTTTCTGATAATTTTTCATATATAATTTATTTCATTCTGAGCTACGGTTGATTTTATATGATTTTTAGAAGTTAATAACATTTTCTAGAATTTCCTGAATAGAAATAAATCCAGAAATTACATTATTTCATCAGCACTACGTCATGCTGACCTTAGCAGGTCAACAGGTGCCATCCAGGTCAAACCGGACCAGTGGGGTCCACTGGTCAGTGACCTAGTGCCGATTACAGCGGCTGACACGTGGGGCCAGGTCAACGGCCACGCCAGCAGGGTCAACGTTGACACGTGGGTCCCACTGGGTTAAGAACTAATCTAAACCGAAAATTAACTTAAGCTAAACAGGCACAGGGCCCACATGGCAGTGGCTCTAGGGGTGTTCAGCGGAGTCATTAGCGCTAATTAAATCGGGATTAGGCCGGTGGCTAATCGCCGGCGAGGCCACAGGCGGCGGCGTGGCTCGAGATTGCGCTACGGGGCACGGTTCGAGCCGCGGCTAGGCGCGTTGGAGTGCCCTCTCCGGCGCGCGTTGTTTGGTGGTGCTAGCCGGGCCTGTGGTGGCCGGAGGCGACGGCTACGAGCTCGGCAGCGGCGGCCGGCGTTTGGGCGCAGGTGGTGCGGCAGCTACGGCGTGCAATAGAAGGAACGGAGAGGGGGAGGAGGAGCAGGAGCTCACTGTGGTTGCGACGAGGCCAACGGCGAGCTCGGGGAGGAACCGGAGCGAAGCGGGGCGGCGAGGGGATCTCCGGCGGCCGAAGCTTCAAGACGAGGTCAGGGGAGACGATGCGGGGCTTCCGGCGTCGCGTGAGTTGGCGATGAGGAAGAGGGAGTCGTGGCGGACCTCGGGAACAGCTCGGAGAGGCGAGTAGGTGGCTGTGGACGCGGTGGCTTTGGACGGCGGCGACGGACGCGTTCGGTCCGGGCGAGAGAGAGGGAGCAGAGGAGAGAGGGCCGTGGGGGAGAGTGAGCGAAGCGGTCAGCGGGATCGGGACGGCACGCGGGAGTCGTCCACGCATCCAGGGGCTCGTCGGCAAGCAGGAGGAGGACGCGCGTGCATCGGGCACACGCCCGCGTCCTCCTGGCGCGGTGGAGAAGACGACAGGAGGCGCCAGATGGGCTGGGCCAGCGAGCTGGGCCAGCTACAGGTAGGTGGGCCAGGTAGTCCTTCTCTCTCTCTCTCTCTCTCTCTCTCTCTCTCTCTCTCTCTCTCTCTCTCTCTCTTTTCTAATTCTGTTTCTGTTTTCTATCTATTTTGATCTGTTTTGAATTAGTAAAAATACTAACTCATTTTGTAAAATCCTGACAAAAATTGTGGGCACTATTTGAATGATTTCCAATAGCCCCCAATTGTTTTCAGAAGTATTGAAGCATTTAAGATATTTATAGGCATTAAATGCTCCAATTCAAATACAATATGATTTAACTCAAAAATCCATAAATGGCCAAGAAATATGCTCATCATTTGTGGCAGAGGTTTTCACCTTTATCAGAAATCATGAACATTTTCCATGACATTTTGGGTTCTTTGAAAATATTTTTATTTTGATCCTAATTGCATTTCATTTGGTGCTAGGGTTTGGTCAGTCCCCATTTCAAGTTTAATGAAAATTAAACATGATGCATGGATGCAATGCCACTAGTTACAAGCGAACTCTAGGGTTGTGACATGGTGCCCCTCCCCCTGTGCCCATGGTATTTCGAGAGCGTAGTTATGTATGCGAAGCACAGGTTTCACTATTTCGCGAGGGCTGGGGTTGGGGCCGCATTGCTACGCCTTCTCGGAACGTGTCAGGCGGTCTTGTTGTAGGTTACTCCGGGCGTGCTTGACAGTGTCCGGACGTCAACGGCCGGACTGGAGAACTGCCTTGAGAGGCTGCTTTGTACTTCTGCTGCGAGGGCCGCCGTGTGCTCCTCCATTCGGAGGGAGCGTTCGGTGTTTCCATTGACCGTGATTACTCCTCGAGGGCCTGGCATCTTGAGCTTAAGGTATGCGTAGTGCGGTACCACATTGAACTTTGCAAATGTGGTTCGCCCGAGCAGTGCGTGATAGCCACTGCAGAACGGGACTATGTCGAAGATTAATTCCTCGCTTCAGAAATTATCCGGAGATCCGAAGACCACTTCAAGTGTAACTGAGCCTGTACAGTTGGCCTGTACACCTGGTATGACGCCTTTAACGGTCGTTTTGGTGGGCTTAATCCTCGAGGGATCTATGCCCATTTTCCGCACTGTGTCCTGGTAAAGCAGGTTCAGGCTGCTGCCGCCGTCCATAAGGACTCTTGTGAGATGAAATCCGTCAATAATTGGGTCTAGAACCAATGCGGCAAATCCGCCATGACGGATGCTAGTGGGGTGGTCCCTTCGATCAAAGGTGATCGGGCAGGAAGACCATGGGTTGAACTTTGGGGCGACTAGCTCCATCGCATATACGTCCCTTAACGCACGCTTCCGCTCCCTCTTGGGGATGTGGGTTGCGTATATCATGTTCACCGTCCGCACTTGTGGGAGAAAACCCTTCTGTCCACTGTTGTTCGGCGGCCGGGGCTCCTCCTCATCATCGCTACGCAGCCCCTTGTCTCTATTTTCGGCATTTAACTTGCCTGCCTGCTTGAACACCCAACAATCCCTGTTGGTGTGATTGGCTGGCTTTTCGGGGGTGCCATGTATCTGGCACAAGTGGTCGAGTATTCGGTCCAAACTGGACGGGCCCTGAGTATTTCTTTGAATGGCTTTTTCCGCTGACCGGATTTATAGCCTCTGAATCTGGCATTGACTGCCGTATCCTCGTTGCTGTCGCTGTTAACGCAGCGCTTTTGCTTGTTCCGACGCGACCTGCCACTATTGTCCTTGGTGTCTGAATTACCAAGGTTCTTGGTCAAGTTATTGCTACGAGCTAGCCAGCTGTCTTCTCCCACGAAGAAGCGGGTCATGAGTATCGTGAGTGATGCCATAGATTTCGGCTTTTCCTGTCCAAGGTGCTGGGCAAGCCACTCGTCATGGATGTTATGCTTGAAGGCTGCTAGGGCCTCTGCGTCCGGACAGTCGACAATTTGATTTTTCTTTGTTAGGAACCATGTCCAGAATTGCCTGGCCGATTCCTCTGGCTGCTGAATTATGTGGCTTAGGTCATCGACGTCTGGTGGTCGCACATAAGTGCCCTGGAAGTTGTCGAGGAATGCGGCTTCCAGGTCCTCCCAACAACCGATTGATTCTGCTGGCAAGCTATTAAGCCAATGCCGAGCTGGTCCTTTAAGTTTGAGTGGGAGGTATTTGATGGCATGTAGATCATCGCCGCGGGCCATGTGAATATGAAGGAGATAATCCTGGATCCATACCGCGGGATCTGTTGTGCCATCGTATGATTCATGTTCACGGGTTTGAAACCCTCAGGGATTTGATGATCCATTACTTCATCTGTGAAGCATAGTGGGTGTGCGGTGCCTCTGTATTGGGCTATATCACGACGCAGCTCAAACAAGCTTTGTCTATTGTGTTCGGCCCGGCCGGACTTATTATATCCGGAGTGACGATCACCGTCACGTGTCGTGGGGCGCCCGCACGATCCGTAGATCGATCTTGTTTGCCTCGCCTTGTCCTCCAATATGTCTCGCAGGTCTGGCGCATTCTCCCGTGCCTTAGAATGTTTTGAGCGGCGCCGGGGCGCGGCTTGAGTGGAGGGCCGAGAGGCCTCTCTGTCACGGCCACGAGGTGGCCGGTCGGCCATATCATGCGCTGGTGATGTAGATTTAGGTGCTTCCTCCTCTAATTGGGGTAGCAACCTGCGCTTTGGGTAGCTCTTGGAGGGGCGTTCAGGTTCATACTAATCGGCCGCAAGGACTTCAGTCCATCTGTCGGCTAGCAAATCTTGATTAGCTCTAAGCTGTTGCTGATTTTTCTTGAGGCTGCTTGCCGTGGCTATAAGCCTGCGTTTGAAATGCTCTTGTTCGACGGGATCCTCTGGCACGACGAATTCGTCGTTGTTGAGGCTTGCCTCTGTCGGATTTCGGGTTCCGGCAGACCCTTGAGGTTCGAACTCTGGGGTGCGCGCGGAGATTACGCCCTCTACCTCTCCGTCTCGCAAGGATCTAAACTACTAAAAGAACAGCACAAGAGACACAGGGTTTATACTAGTTCGGGCCACCATTGTGGTGTAATACCCTACTCTAGTTTGTGGTGGGTGGATTGCCTCTTGGGCTGATGATGATGAACAATACAAGGAAGAACGGCCTCGCGAGGGTCTGCTCTTGGCTGGGGCGATGAACTGCTAGGAGGAGTTCAGCCGCCCTTCTCTCTCTCTCTGATTCTCTGCTTGCCCAGGTTTTGGACCTCTTCTCGACCTAGATGCTCATTGCCCCTACCCTGGGGGTGGCTAGTCCTATTTATAGGCAAAGGCCCTGGGCCTCTTCCCAAATATTGAGCGGGAAGGGCGCCAACAATTGGCCATTTTGAAGGGGAACATCTGGTCCACTTATCCTGACTAAAATTGGTCCTCGCCTGCCAAAGGCTCTGTGGTGACGCCGTCCTGGGCTCCACGATGACCTCCTTCCCACCGTTGGACTGGTCTTGGTCTCGTTGCACCGAAATGGATGCCTTTGCTTGATCCTCTCGCCTGCGCTTGCCCCCTTTGCACCAAAGAGGAAAGGAGGACACCGCGCGGGCTGGCGCCTGCCTGGCGCCCTTGGTCGTCATGGCTTGCGTAATGGGCACCTCGTGAGGTACCCCGCCTTGATCTCCCCGCCTCCTCGTGAGCCAGCCTGATGAGGCTGCGCCTGAGGAAGCTCCGCGTCGTCGGCCCCGCGAGGCTTGGCCCCTCGCGAGGGTCTTGGGTCTTGTGTTGATGAAGATGGGCCGTGCTGGGCCCCCCTTTGAGCCACGCCGCAGGCCGCAGGCAGGCAAGTCTGGGGACCCCCGTTCCCAGAACGCCGACAGCCTCGTCTTCGGAGGGAGGCATATAATTATCATCCTCGACCTCTCTGTCTGCCGCTCCCTCATGAGAGCTGGCTTCACCATCCTCCTGTGCTGAATCTTGCTAGAGGGGTGTTCTTCGGCGCTATCCGGAGAGTTATTATCTCTTGTGCCGGAATCACCGTTTTTGCTTTGGCGGGATTTAGAGCGGCGCCGCTGACGCCGGCGCTTAGGCTGTTTCTTTGAGGGGTCATCCCCCGCTGTTCCATCGCCATCTCCTTCTTTTGGGGTATCCACCATGTATATGTCATACGACGAGGTGGCTTTCTAGTGCCCTATAGGTGTTGGTTCTTGATCGTCTCCTGCATCGGCGTCCATACCGTCGATGTCTTCGGAGTCGAAGTCGAGCATGTCGGTTAAATCATCGACAGTGGCTATAAAGTGGGTGGTGGGTGGGCTTTGAATTTCTTCATCGTCCGTATCCCAACCTTGCTGACCGCAATCCAGCTAGGGCTCTCCCGATAAAGAGAGAGACTTTAGTGACTTCAGAATATCGCCAAAGGGCGAGTGCTGAAAGATGTCCGTGATGGTGAACTCCATGATTCGCGCCCAATCGGATTCGATCGGCAGGGGCGCGGAGGGCTCGGAGTTCGGCTCCTCAGAGTCACGGGCCTTGCGGAGTGCGGGGCTGGTGTTCGGCTCGATCGCCGTTGGGATCGCAGCCCCCGAGACAGCGTCCAACCACTCATCCTCGATCGGCGCACTTGGTTCCGAATTAAGGGTCGGAACCGATGCGTGTGCGGCCTCCAGGGCACGTTTCGGCGGCAGAGCTAGATCATGCCCATCGTGACAGTGCGGCACGCTCGGCTGTGGCTCGAATCCGTCGAAGATCAAGTCCCCGCGGATGTCAGCCGTGTAGTTTAAACTTCCAAATCTGACCTGATGGCCAGGGGCGTAGCTTTCGATCTGCTCCAGATGGCCAAGCAAATTGGCCCGCAGTGCGAAGCCACCGAAGACGAAGATCTGTCCGGGGAGAAAAGTCTCACCCTGGACTGCATCGCTATTGATGATCGGAGGAGTCATCGGGCCTAAAAGCGACGACACAGAGGAACTCTCAATGAAAGCACCAATGTTGGTGTCAAAACCGGCGGATCTCGGGTAGGGGGTCTCGAACTGTGCGTCTAGGTGGATGGTAACAGGAGGCATGGGACATGATGTTTTACCCAGGTTCGGGCCCTCTTGATGGAGGTAAAAACCCTACGTCTTGCTTGATTAATATTGATGATATGGGTAGTACAAGAGTAGATCTACCATGAGATCAAGGAGGCTAAACCCTAGAAGCTAGCCTATGGTATGATTGTTATGTGTTGTCCTATGGACTAAAACCATCCGGTTTATATAGACACCGAGGAGGGTTAGGGTTACACAGAGTCGGTTACAATGGTAGGAGATCTACATATCCGCATCGCCAAGCTTGCCTTCCACGCCAAGGAAAGTTCCTTCCGGACACGGGACGAAGTCTTCAATCTTGTATCTTCATAGTCCAGGAGTCCGGCTGAAGGTATAGTCCGCCTACCCGGACACCCCCTAATCCAGGACTCCCTCAGGCCCCCTCCCCCGTATATAAAGGAGTGGAGGAGGGGAGGGCCGACCCTCTCTGTGGCGTGCCCCAAGGGGGATTCCTACTCCTAGTAGGAGTAGGTTCCCCCCTTTCCCTAGTTGGTGTACGAGAAGAAGGAAGAGGGAGAAGGAGAGAAGGAAAGGGGGCACCCCCCTCCCCAATTCGGATTAGGCTTGGGGGCGCGCCCCTCCCACTTGGCCGCCTCCTCCTGTCTTCCACCATGGCCCATTAAGGCCCATTAACTCCCCGGGGGGTTCCGGTAACCCCCCGGTACTCCGGAAAATGCACGAACTCATCTCAAACCTTTCCGGTGTCCAAAAATAACCTTCCAATATATCAATCTTTATGTATCGACCATTTCGAGACTCCTCGTCATGTCCGTGATCACATCCGGGACTCAAAACTACCTTCGGTACATCAAAATGCATAAACTCATAATACCAATCGTCATCGAACGTTAAGCGTGCGGACCCTGCGGGCTCGAGAACTATGTAGACATGACCGAGACTCATCTCCGGTCAATAACCAATAGCGGAACCTGGATGCTCATATTGGTTCCTACATATTCTACGAAGATCTTTATCGGTCAAACCGCAAAACAAAATACGTTGTTCCCTTTGTCATTGGTATGTTACTTGCCCGAGATTCGATCGTCGGTATCATCATACCTAGCTCAATCTCGTTACCGGCAAGTCTCTTTACTCATTCGGTAATGCATCATCTCGTAACTAACCCATTAGTTACATTGCATGCAAGGCTTATAGTGATGTGCATTACCGAGTGGGCCCACAGATACCTCTTCGACAATCGGAGTGATAAATCCTTATCTCGATCTATGCCAACTCAACAAACACCATCGAAGACACCTGTAGAGCATCTTTATAATCAACCAGTTACATTGTGAAGTTTGATAGCACACTAAGTGTTCCTCCGGTATTCGGGAGTTGCATAATCTCATAGTCATAGGAACATGTATAAGTTATGAAGAAAGCAATAGCAATAAACTAAACGATCAAAGTGCTAAGCTAACGGATGGGTCAAGTCAATCACATCATTCTCTAATGATGTGATCCCGTTCATCAAATGACAACTCTTTTCCATGGCTAGGAAACTTAACCATCTTTGATTAATGAGCTAGTAAAGTAGAGGCATACCAGTGACACTCTATTTGTCTATGTATTCACACATGTACTATGTTTCTGGTTAATACAATTCTAGCATGAATAATAAACATTTATCATGATATAAGGAAATATAAATAACAACTTTATTATTGCCTCTAGGGCATATTTCCTTCAGTCTCCCACTTGCACTAGAGTCAATAATCTAGATTACATTGTAATGATTCTAACACCCATTGAGTCTTGGTGCTGATCATGTTTTGCTCGTGAGAGAGGCTTAGTCAACAGGTTTGCAACATTCAGATCCGTATGTATTTTGCAAATCTCTATGTCTCCCTCCTTGACTTGATCCTGGATGGAATTGAAGCATCTCTTGATGTGTTTGGTTCTCTTGTGAAATCTGGTTTCCTTTGCCAAGGCAATTGCACCAGTATTGTCACAAAAGATTTTCATTGGACCCGATGCACTAGGTATGACACCTAGATCGGATATGAACTCCTTCATCCAGACTCCTTCATTTTCTGCTTCCGAAGCAGCTATGTACTCCGCTTCACACGTAGATCCCGCCACGACGCTCTGCTTGGAACTGCACCAACTGACAGCTCCACCAATTAAAATATGTATCTAGTTTGTGACTTAGAGTCATCCGGATCAATGTCAAAGCTTGCATCAACGTAACCATTTACGACGAGCTCTTTGTAACCTCCATAAACGAGAAACATATCCTTAGTCCTTTTCAGGTATTTCAGGATGTTGTTGACCGCTGTCCAGTGATCCATTCCTGGATTACTTTGGTACCTCCCTGCTAAACTAATAGCAAGGCACACATCAAGTTTGGTACACAGCATTGCATACATGATAGAACCTATGGCTGAAGCATAGGGAATGACTTTCATTTTCTCTCTATCTTCTGTAGTGGTCGGGCACTGAGTTTGACTCAACTTCACACCTTGCAACACAGGCAAGAACCCTTTCTTTGCTTGATCCATTTTGAACTTATTCAAAACTTTATCAAGGTATGTGCTTTGTGAAAGTCCAATTAAGCGCCTTGATCTATCTCTATTGATCTTGATGCCTAATATATAAGCAGCTTCACCGAGGTCTTTCATTGAAAAATTCTTATTCAAGTATCCTTTATGCTATTCGAAAATTCAGTATCATTTCCGATCAACAATATGTCATCCACATATGATATCAGAAAAGCTACAGAGCTCCCACTCACTTTCTTGCAAATACAGGCTTCTCCAAAAGTCTGTATAAAACCATATGCTTTGATCATACTATCAAAGCGTATATTCCAACTCCGAGAGGCTTGCACCAGTCCATAAATGGATAGCTAGAGCTTGCACACTTTGTTAGTACCTTTTGGATCGACAAAACCTTCTGGTTGCATCATATACAACTCTTATTTAAGATATCCATTAAGGAATGCAGTTTTGACATCCATTTGCCAAATTTGATAATCATAAAATGCGGCAATTGCTAACATGATTTGGACAGACTTAAGCATCGCTACGGGTGAGAAGGTCTCATCCTAGTCAACTCCTTGAACTTTTTGAAAACCTTTCGCAACAAGCCAAGATTTGTAGACAGTAATATTACCATCAGTGTCAGTCTTCTTCTTGAATATCCATTTATTCTCTATGGCTTGTGTCGGAGTCAAAACCGGCGGATCTCGGGTAGGGGGTCCCGAACTGTGCGTCTAGGCGGATGGTAACAGGTGTCACATCCCTAGTTCTGGTATGCTCAAGGCTAGCTAGTCATGTGTGCATCATGTTTAAATTTCATTTAAATTTGAAATGGGGAATTGTGAAATCCTCAGAAATCATTTCTGGAAATGACCCAGATAAAAATTGCTCCAAAAGGGTCCAAAGAAATGCTCATGTTGCTCTCTGAAAATATTGGACAGAGATAAAAATCAAACCAATATTTCCAGGACCTCATAAGTATTTATTTTTGGCCATTTGGAATTAATGCAATAATTATTTGCATTGGATATATATCTGTTATATATATAATATATGTCCAAAAAATTGTGCCACTTGTTGGGGAGCTCTGGAATAATACCACTAGTTCCTACCAAAATTGGCATAAGAAAATAAAATGATTTAGTATTATTACTAAATCAAAACAAATGTCAGAAAATAGAAAAGAGAAATAAATGGGAAAAACTACCTGGCGCTTACCTGCCGCCGTCTGGCCCAGTAATGTGCGGCCCAGCTGGGCCAGCCCACCTGCGCCATCGTCCTCCTGGCGCCAGTCGGCCAGGCGTGTGGCCGGCGCGTGCGCACGGCCGTGCCGCCACGCCACCTGCCTGCCTGGCCTCTTCCCCGACGCCCTGGCCGTCCCGCGCGACGCCACACGCTACCCCGCACCGCTCCCACTCTCTTCCGTTCTCCCTCCTCCCCTGGAACTCTCCCTCTCCCCGCGCCGAAGCGCTGCCGTCGCCGCCGACAAGCACCACCGCGGCCACCGCCTCCCCCTCGCTCTCCCTCTGTGTCTGCAAGTTCCGCGCCGCCGTCTGCTACCTCCTCGCCGAGCCACGCAAGGCGGAGTGCCCCGTGGAGCCGCCATCGCCGCCGCCTTCATCTCCGGTCGCCGGAGATCGTCTTCGCCGCCCCGCCGACTCCAGCCCCTCCCCGAGCTCGCCGACCGCCTCGTCCGAACCGCCGTGAGCTCTCCTCCATTTCCCCCTCCTCCCCGTGCTAGTTTGCCCCGCCTAGCTAGCTCAGCTACCGCTCCCTAGACCTCATCGCCGCCGGCCATGGCGCCACCGTCGCCAGAGCCCAAGCCAGCCGCTCCCGCGCGAGTCACCGTGCTCCTGGTGACGCCAGGAGGCCGTAGATGCCCTCCGCAGCCCCAGCCGTGCCCCGTAGCCCGCTCCCGCTCGGAGCCGAGCTCCGGCCGCTGCCGCGAGCTGCGCTCCGGCGAGCTCCGACCACCCCTTCTCCTCCTACCCGCTCCGCTGGATGCGGGAGAGCACGGGCTTCGTCCCGGTGCCCTTAGCCGCCGCCCCCGTGGCCTGAAACGCGGACGCCGCCGTGTCCTGTGGTCACCGCCGACGACCTTGCCGGCCTGACGGGTGGGCCCCGTCGCCCAGGTGATTAGCTTAGTGCTAATCACCGCCTAATTAACCACTGACACTGACCAGTGGGCCCCGTGCCCCCTAATCCTTTTAATTAAGCAAATAACCCCCTGTTTAACCCCCTGTCACTGACGTGTGGACCCCGCACGTCAGGTTTGACCTGGTCAGTGCTGTTGACCGCTGACGCAGTGCTGACGTCATGCTGACGCAATTATTTATTTTCTGGAATTATTTTAAAACAGGAAATTCCAGAAAATATTCAAAACTTCAAAAAATCATATCAATTCAACCGTAGCTCAGATTGAAATAATTTATATATGAAAAATTATCAGAAAAATTCAATCTATCCATCTGTACCAGTTTCATGCATGACAAAACAACTTAAAACTTCTGTATAGATGAAAGCATATAAATGGCATATATAAGGACTTACTTTGGAAATGCATTTGAATGTCTGGTTCAAATGGATTTCGACCAAATGAACTCTAGCTGCATTAGCTCAAACAGCATCACATCTTCATGCCATGTTCATACATCATATTGTTGCATATGCTTGTGTTTTGATTGTTGGCACCGTTCCTTCTCGATAGGTCCTGCTCCGGAGACCGTTCCAGAGTACCTGTCTATGAAGCAGTGCCCCCCTTGTTGATCTACCAGGCAAGCAAACCCCCCTTGTTCATTCCGATATGATCCCACTCTCGCTCCTGCTCTCTTATATTGCATTAGGACAACAACGAGACAACTGCTACTTTATGCTGCGGTAGTTGAACCCATTCCTCTGCATGACCTGTCATTGCCACAGTAAATAGATGAAACCCACTAGCATGTGTAGGAGTTGATTGAGCCATGTTGTGCTTCTACCATGCCATGCCTGCTATTGCTTAGAGTTATGTCAGGTCTGATTCATTGGGAATGGATTGGAGTGATATGATATGTTCTGATGCTGAGAGTGAACGTGTGAACATGATTTGGTAAAGGTAGCGATGAGAGGCCATGTAGGAGTACATGGTGGGTTGTCTCATTGGAACCGTCCTTAAGCACTGAGTTCTGTGTATTTTGTCCAATGACTAGCTACTACCACGCATTGGAATGCTTAAGAGCCCCTCTCGACTTATTAACCAACTTGATCTCTGTCCAGGAGTTGCAAATAGTTTCTGGTGTTTGTAGGTAGTGTTAGTAGTCTACCAAGTGGCACACGGCCAGGTGGACTTGGGACAGACTAGGCACAAGTGGCACGGTGTACCAAGCGTAGATCCATCCGGCGAGGTGGGCTTGGGAACCCTGCACACATCATTTGGGGCCGTGAGCGACACCCCGGCCGGATCTCCTTGCGGATGGAACCCGAATAGGCGATAAACCTGGACTAGAGTCTTGTGTGGTTAGTCAGGTCGTGGCCGACACCCTCGCCAGGCTTCCGCTTGAAGGTTGCCGAGATACATGACGTGTACATGGTGATAAGTGGTGAGAGCGTGTGTGAAGAAGTACACCCCTGCAGGGTTATCATGATCTATTCGAATAGCCGTGTCCTCGGTTATGGACTTCTTGGATGCTTACGTGGTACATAGACAACTTGAAGTGGATACTCTAAAATGCTCAAGATAAGTGTGAGTGCTATGGATGGCCTTCTCGTAGTGAGACGGGGATGAATCCATAGTAGTGTATTGATGTGGTGATTAGTGGACTCGTGTGCGCCATTTCAAAAGAGTTACCAGCAGTCGTAGAACAGGATAGCCACAGAGTCAAAGCTGGCTTGCTGCAACTAAACCCCACATTACCTCCTTGATACTAATGCATGTATGATAGGATCCAATGTAAGTCTTGCTGAGTACCTTTGTACTCATGTTTGCGTTATTTATGTTTTGCAGATGAGACATCTGTCTCACTAGTAGTTCCGCTTGGACTTCGACGAGTAGCTTGCCACCTCAGCTACGATCTTGATCGGAGGTTGTAGATAGTCAGGCGCTTCAGCCTTTTTCTTTTGTAGTTGTCTGTACTCAGACATGTAAGGCTTCCGCTTGTTGCTTGTATGCTCTGAATGATGGGTCATGTGACCCCTGTCTGTATTTATGCTTTGGCCCTTTTGGGCCTTTATCTATATAAGTTTGTGTTATGTTGTGATGCCATGTTGTACAGCGCATACTTGCATGTTATGCGTACGTGTGACGTGTATTGCTATGTGTGGGATCCGACAATCTAGTTGTTTATTCTTGGCAGCCTATCATATGGGGAAATGTAGTCTAGTGCTTTCTGAGCGATAGTAGTCCGCTACAGCCCGGTTAACCGGAGTCCTGCTAGCCCAGCACTACTGCTCGGAACACTTGACTGGCCGGCATGTGATTCACTTCGTTCCTGTGTCTGTCCCTTCGGGGAAATGTCACGCAGTGTTATCCGGAGTCCTGCCTAGCCTGCTACAGCCCGGGTCACCGGAGTCCTGTTAGCCCAGTGCTACAGCCCGGATTTATACGTTGATGACCGACATGCTCGATGTGATTCATGTATGCCTGTCCTCATGAGTTAGTGCCGCCTGGGGTTCACGACTAGCCATGTCGGCCTGGGTTCTTTGTCATATGGATGCTAGCGACACTATCATATACATGGGCCAAAAAGGCGCAAACGGTCCCGGGCCAGGTAAGGTGGCACCCGTGGGAATACCGTGCGTGAGGCCGCAAAGTGATATGATGTGTTACATGCTAGATCGGTGTGACTTAGGATCGGGGTCCCGACAGCTTTGGTATCAGAGCCTGACTGCTTGTAGGATTTCCAAGCCAGCCTGGTCGAAGTTGAGTCTAGAAATGCTTTAGTTATGTAGGGGAATTGATTGTGGAAGGGAACGTAAGGCTCTTTTTACTCCTTATACTTCATGCCTTCTGATCTGAGTCATCCTATCTTTCCTACGGGGTTAAGGAACTAGGCTTTCTCTTCTGTCTATCAGGATCACGTGTTACTACTCCGTAGTCTCTTAGGATTGGTTGATCAGAGTCTTATCCCAGTTTGAGTACTTCCGGTGTAGCCTGTTTAGTAATATTTCAGAACCTTGAGTGATGATGTTGAGTATGGTGCTACCCCATCTTTTGCAGAATGTCTCATTCTGAGCATTTTAATGCCGTTATGCTGCCGGAATTGTCCTAGGAGTTTGAGAGATACTAAATTCCCTTGTGTTACATATTACATCCTATAGTTGTTGTTGACCTCGTCCTTGGTTCCACTTCTCAGGATGTCGTCAGTTAACCGAAGTTTTGTTGCTCATAGCCGGAACCATGGAGATGGTAGGGATGAGGAGGATCCTCCCGACCAACCTTCGTTGACAGAGTTCATGTTAGAGGTTGAGATGAACAAGCGTGAGTCTAACCGCTTGTTGGCACGTATCGAGGAGAACACCGCACCCCAATGTAAAGAGTCAGCGACCATCTATGATTTCATTCGTCTGAAACCACCCACCTTCCATCATTCCATTGAACCACTCGAGGCAGATGACTGGCTCCGTAGTATCACACACAAGCTCCGTTCTGCGAACATAGCTGAAGGTGACAAGGTCATCTATGCTGCATATCACCTGGAAGGTCCTGCTAGTCTTTGGTGGCAAAACTATGAGGCTATGCTTCCAACTGGTCAGATACCTATCTGGAGGGGTTTCACTGAGGCTTTTCGCGAGCATCACATTCCTGAAGCCCTCATCGATCGCAAGAGAGAAGAGTTCTGTAGTTTCACCCAGGGTAAGATGGCTGTTGATGCTTACAGTAGAGAGTTTGAGAATCTCGCTCGCTATGCTACAGAAGAAGTGTCCACAGACGCCAAGAAGCAAGCTAGGTTCCGGAAGGGTCTCAACCCCAAGTTGCGTCGTGATCTCCACTTGCACCAATGCAATACATTCCAGGCTCTTGTGAACAAGGCCATTAACGCGGAGACAGCACAGCTCACTTACGAGGAGTCTCGTAAGCACACCCGTGATTTGGTTTCTTCCTCCGGTTCTAGTTCGCAGAAGCGCCGGATTTGGATCCCGAACTCCGCTCTTCCACCCGGTTATACACCGAGGCCATCTTGTGTGGCGCCTCACCCAGTTCAGCCAATTGCACCACCCAAGCCCATTGGTGGACCGCCTGTCAATGCGGGTCCACGTCCTACTTCCAAGATTTGTTACAAGTGCGGAGAGCCAGGCCACATTGCCCGTATTTGCACTCAGACCAGTGTTGCTCCATCTCAGCCCGAGAAGTTTGTTGGCCGTGGAAGTAAGCCATCACACAAGATGATTAATGCCAAGTCAGCTCCCACTAAACGTGGACGTGTGCATCACGTCTCAGCTGAAGACGCTTATGATGATCCGGATGTCGTTCTTGGTACACTCCTTGTAAACTGTCATCCAGCATCGGTTTTATTCGATACTGGAGCATCTCATTCCTTCATTTCCGAAAGTTATGCCCGCTTGCACGACATGTTATTTTGTGATATGCCCTCCCCACTACTCATTCAGACTCCTGGATCCAAATGGCAAACCTCTAGGATAAGTTATGGCAATGAAATACATGTTGACAGACTTGTGTTCCTAGCTTCCTTGATATCTCTTAAGTCTTCAGATATTAACATCATCTTGGGTATGGACTGGATGAAAGCTCATTATGCCAAGATTGATTGTTACACCAGGTCTGTTCAGCTCACACAACCCTCTGGCAAGATAGTCACTGTCTCCACCAAAATTGCAAAGCGTCAGCTTTATTCCCTTAATGCCAGCCCTCTTCCAGACCTTGAAGATATCCCGGTAGTCCGTGACTTTCCGGATGTCTTTCCAGAAGAACTGCCAGGTATTCCACCTGACAGGGATGCAGAGTTCGTCATAGATCTTATCCCAGGAACTGCTCCAATCTCTAGTAGACCCTATAAGATGGCACCCTTAGAACTAGTCGAGCTTAAGAAACAACTTGATGAATCCTTGCAAAAGGGTTTCATCCGTCCTAGTTCTTCTCCCTGGGCTTGCCCCGTCCTCTTCGTCAAGAAGAAGGATGGTACGGACCGGATGGTTGTAGATTATCGTCCCGTTAATTTGGTCACGATAAAGAACAAGTATCCGCTTCCCAGGATCAACGATCTGTATGATCAGCTGGCTGGATCCTCAGTCTTTTCCAAGATGGATTTGAGGTTAGGCTACCACCAAATCAAGATCAGAAACGGGGACATTCCTAAGACGGCTTTTGTCACTCGTTATGGCCAATACGAGTACACCGTCATGTCCTTTGGTCTAACCAATGCTCCAGCCACCTTCTCCCGCTTGATGAACTCGATCTTCATGGAGTACTTAGATAAGTTCGTCGTGGTTTACCTCGATGATATTCTTATTTACTCGAAGAACGAGGAAGAGCATGCCGAACATCTTAGACTTGTGCTAGAAAAACTCAGAGAGCACCGCCTTTATGCCAAGTTCTCCAAGTGTGAATTTTGGTTGCCAGAAGTGACCTATCTAGGCCACGTGATCTCTGGTAAGGGCATTGCTGTCAATCCCGAGAGAGTTCAGGCCGTTCTTGATTGGACTCCACCCGAAACCGTTAAACAAGTTAGGAGTTTCCTTGGTCTAGCCAGTTATTGTTGCCGCTTCGTTGAGAACTTCTCCAAAGTGGCCAAACCTCTCACGGAACTTCTCAAGAAAGATAAAAAGTTTGAGTGGTCCCCACAGTGTGAGTACAGTTTTCAGGAACTGAAAAGACGCCTGACATCTGCTCCCATACTTGTGCCACCGGATTTCACTAAAGACTTTGTTATCTACTGCGACGCCTCACGACAGGGACTAGGTTGCATTCTTATGCAGGATCGTCATGTGATTGCCTATGCATCTCGACAGTTGCATCCACATGAGGATAATTATCCTACACATGATCTGGAGCTTGCAGCCGTAGTCTATGCACTTAAGACCTGGCGACATTACCTTCTTGGTAAACGTTGCGAGATTTACACCGATCACCAGAGTCTCAAGTATATCTTCACCCAACCAGATTTGAACCTTAGGCAAAGACGTTGGTTGGAGTTGATCTCAGATTACGACTTAGGGATTACCTACACCCCAGGCAAGGGCAATGTCATGGCTGATGCGCTAAGTCGTAAGTCCTATTGCAACAATCTTATGTTGCAGCAGGGCCAACCACTTCTCCATGAGGAATTCTGTAAGCTTAACCTTCACATTGCTCCTCACGGATTCCTTTCTACCCTGGTGGCGAAACCTACCCTTGAAGATTAGATCATTTCTGACCAGAAGTTTGATAAGGGTGTTATCCGCATGAAGAGAAACATTAAGAAGGGAGTTGGTGGATGTTTCTCTATGGATGATCGAGGTGTTGTTTTCTTTGAGAATCGCTTGGTGGTTCCCAAGAATCAACATCTGCGACAATTGTTTCTTAAGGAGGCGCATGAATCTCCTCTCACGATTCATCCCGGTAGTACTAGGATGTATCAGGACCTACGCCAGAGGTTCTGGTGGACTACGATGAAAAGAGAAATCGCTGAATTCATTGCTAACTGTGATGTTTGTCGTCGCGTTAAGGCAGAACATCAGAGACCTGCTGGCACCCTTCAGCCTTTAGCTATTCCTGAGTGGAAATGGGATAAGGTTGGTATGGACTTCATCACCGGCTTTCCCAGGACCAAGAAAGGAAATAATGCTATCTTCGTAGTCATTGATCGTCTTTCCAAAGTGGCTCACTTCCTACCTGTTCGAGAGAATATCACCGCTAGTCAGCTCGCTGACTTATATATTTCTCGAATAGTTTCACTTCATGGTGTTCCACTAGAGATCAATTCAGACCGTGGTAGTCTTTTCACTTCTCATTTCTGGGAGAGTTTCCAAACTGCCATGGGCACCCATCTCTCCTTCAGTACCGCTTTCCACCCTCAATCAAGTGGTCAGGTGGAAAGGGTCAACCAAATCCTCGAAGACATGCTTAGAGCTTGCGTTATCTCATTCGGTATGGATTGGGAGAAGTGTCTTCCTTTCCCGAGTTTGCTTATAACAATAGCTACCAATCCAGTCTCAAGAAAGCTCCTTTTGAGATTCTGTATGGACGAAGATGTCGAACACCTTTGAACTGGTCAGAAACCGGTGAAAGACAATTCTTTGGACCGGATATGATTCAGGAGGCAGAAGAGCAAGTTCGCATCATTCATGAGAATTTAAAAAAAGCCCAATCTCGTCAAAAGAGCCAGTATGACCGTCGTCATAAGGAAGTGGCTTATGAAGTTGGCGACAAGGCTTACCTTCGGGTCACCCCTTTGAAGGGTACCCATCGTTTCGGTATCAAGGGCAAGTTGGCTCCTTGTTACATTGGTCCTTTTCGCATTCTTGCTAAACGAGGATAGGTGGCCTACCAGTTGGAACTACCCCCACATCTTTCTCGAGTTCATGATGTCTTCCACGTCTCTCAACTCAGGCGTTGCTTCTCGGATCCCATCCGCGGAGTGGACCACGAAACGCTTGATCTCCAAGATAACCTCACTTATCGAGAGTACCCCGTCCGCATTCTGGATCAAGCAGAGCGTGTCACTCGACGCCAGAACATCAAGTTTCTCAAAGTTCAGTGGTCTCATCATTCCGAGAGAGAAGCTACCTGGGAGCATGAAGATCGTCTTCGACTGGAGTACCCCACCTTCTTTCCATCGACCCCTGAATCTCGGGACGAGATTCTTTCGCGTGGGGGCGAGTTGTCACATCCCTAGTTCTGGTATGCTCAAGGCTAGCTAGTCATGTGTGCATCATGTTTAAATTTCATTTAAATTTGAAATGGGGAATTGTGAAATCCTCAGAAATCATTTCTGGAAATGACCCAGATAAAAATTGCTCCAAAAGGGTCCAAAGAAATGCTCATGTTGCTCTCTGAAAATATTGGACAGAGATAAAAATCAAACCAATATTTTCAGGACCTCATAAGTATTTATTTTTGGCCATTTGGAATTAATGCAATAATTATTTGCATTGGATATATATCTGTTATATATATAATATATGTCCAAAAAATTGTGCCACTTGTTGGGGAGCTCTGGAATAATACCACTAGTTCCTACAAAAATTGGCATAAGAAAATAAAATGATTTAGTATTATTACTAAATCAAAACAAATGTTAGAAAATAGAAAAGAGAAATAAATGGGAAAAACTACCTCGCGCTTACCTGCCGCCGTCTGGCCCAGTACTGTGCGGCCCAGCTGGGCCAGCCCACCTGCGTCGTCGTCCTCCTGGCGCCAGTCGGCCAGGCGTGTGGCCGGCGCGCGCGCACGGCCGTGCCGCCACGCCACCTGCCTGCCTGGCCTCTTCCCTGACGCCCTGGCCGTCCCACGCGACGCCACGCGCTACCCCGCACCGCTCCCACTCTCTTCCGTTCTCCCTCCTCCCCTGGAACTCTCCCTCTCCCCGCGCCGAAGCGCTGCCGTCGCCGCCGACAAGCACCACCGCGGCCACCGCCTCCCCCTCGCTCTCCCTCTGTGTCTGCAAGTTCCGCGCTGCCGTCTGCTACCTCCTCGCCGAGCCACGCAAGGCGGAGTGCCCCGTGGAGCCGCCATAGCCGCCGCCTTCATCTCCGGTCGCCGGAGATCGTCTTCGCCGCCCCGCCGACTCCAGCCCCTCCCCGAGCTCGCTGACCGCCTCGTCTGAACCGCCGTGAGCTCTCCTCCATTTCCCCCTCCTCCCCGTGCTAGTTTGCCCCGCCTAGCTAGCTCAGCTGCCGCGCCCGAGACCTCATCGCCGCCGGCCATGGCGCCACCGTAGCCAGAGCCCCAAGCCAGCCGCTCCCGCGCGCGTCACCGTGCTCTTGGTGACGCCAGGAGGCCGTAGATGCCCTCCGCAGCCCCAGCCGTGCCCTGTAGCCCGCTCCCGCTCGGAGCCGAGCTCCGGCCGCCGCTGCGAGCTGCGCTCCGGCGAGCTCCGGCCACCCCTTCTCCTCCTACCCGCTCCTCTGGATGCGGGAGAGCACGGGCTTCGTCCCGGTGCCCTTAGCCGCCGCCCCCGTGGCCTGAAACGCGGACGCCGCCGCGTCCTGTGGTCGCCGCCGACGA
The DNA here is from genome assembly GCA_032464435.1 of Aegilops umbellulata. NCBI lineage: Eukaryota > Viridiplantae > Streptophyta > Magnoliopsida > Poales > Poaceae > Aegilops > Aegilops umbellulata. The sequence continues at coordinate 65,951,535 of CP136060.1, read as the reverse complement.
CCTCGCCGGCCTGACGGGTGGGCCCCATCGCCCAGGTGATTAGCTTAGTGCTAATCACCGCCTAATTAACCACTGACACTGACCAGTGGGCCGCGTGCCCCCTAATCCTTTTAATTAAGCAAATAACCCCCTGTTTAACCCCCTGTCACTAACGTGTGGACCCCGCACGTCAGGTTTGACCTGGTCAGCGCCGTTGACCGCTGACGCAGTGCTGACATCATGCTGACGCAATTATTTATTTTCTGGAATTATTTTAAAACAGGAAATTCCAGAAAATATTCAAAACTTCAAAAAATCATATCAATTCAACCGTAGCTCAGATTGAAATAATTTATATATGAAAAATTATCAGAAAAATTCAATCTATCCATCTGTACCAGTTTCATGCATGACAAAACAACTTAAACCTGCTGTATAGATGAAAGCATATAAATGGCATATATAAGGACTTACTTTGGAAATGCATTTGAATGTCTGGTTCAAATGGATTTCAACCAAATGAACTCTAGCTGCATTAGCTCAAACAGCATCACATCTTCATGCCATGTTCATACATCATATTGTTGCATATGCTTGTGTTTTGATTGTTGGCACCATTCCTTCTCGATAGGTCCTGCTCCGGAGACCGTTCCAGAGTACCTGTCTATGAAGCAGTGCCCCCCTTGTTGATCTACCAGGCAAGCAAACCCCCCTTGTTCATTCCGATATGATCCCACTCTCGCTCCTGTTCTCTTTTATTTCATTAGGACCACAATGAGACAACTGCTACTTCATGCTGCGGTAGTTGAACCCATTCCTCTGCATGACCTGTCATTGCCACAGTAAATAGATGAAACCCACTAGCATGTGTAGGAGTTGATTGAGCCATGTTGTGCTTCTACCATGCCATGCCTGCTATTGCTTAGAGTTATGTCAGGTCTGATTCATTGGGAATGGATTGGGGTGATATGATATGTTCCGATGCTGAGAGTGAACGTGTGAACACGATTTGGTAAAGGTAGCGATGAGAGGCCATGTAGGAGTACATGGTGGGTTGTCTCATTGGAACCGTCCTTAAGCACTGAGTTCTGTGTATGTTGTCCAATGACTAGCTACTACCACGCATTGGAATGCTTAAGTGCCCCTCTCGACTTATTAACCAACTTGATCTCTGTCCAGGAGTTGCAAATAGTTTCTGGTGTTTGTAGGTAGTGTTTGTAGTCTACCAAGTGGCACCCGGCCAGGTGGACTTGGGACAGACTAGGCACAAGTGGCACGGTGTACCAAGCGTAGATCCATCCAGCGAGGTGGGCTTGGGAACCCTGCACACATCGTTTGGGGCCGTGAGCGACACCCCGGCCGGATCTCCTTGCGGATGGAACCCGAATAGGCGATAAACCTGGACTAGAGTCTTGTGTGGTTAGTCAGGTCGTGGCCGACACCCTCGCCAGGCTTCCGCTTGAAGGTTGCCGAGATACATGACGTGTACATGGTGATAAGTGGTGAGAGCGTGTGTGAAGAAGTACACCCCTGCAGGGTTATCATGATCTATTAGAATAGCCGTGTCCTCGGTTATGGACTTCTTGGATGCTTACGTGGTACATAGACAACTTGAAGTGGATACTCTAAAATGCTCAAGATAAGTGTGAGTGCTATGGATGGCCTTCTCGTAGTGAGACGGGGATGAATCCATAGTAGTGTATTGATGTGGTGATTAGTGGACTCGTGTGCGCCATTTCAAAAGAGTTACCAGCAGTCGTAGAACAGGATAGCCACAGAGTCAAAGCTGGCTTGCTGCAACTAAACCCCACATTACCTCCTTGATACTAATGCATGTATGATAGGATCCGATGTAAGTCTTGCTGAGTACCTTTGTACTCACGTTTGCGTTATTTATGTTTTTTGCAGATGAGACATCTGTCTCACTAGTAGTTCCGCTTGGACTTCGACGAGTAGCTTGCCACCTCAGCTACGATCTTGATCGGAGGTTGTAGATAGTCAGGCGCTTCAGCCTTTTTCTTTTGTAGCTGTCTGTACTCAGACATGTAAGGCTTCCGCTTGTTGCTTGTATGCTCTGAATGATGGGTCATGTGACCCCTGTCTGTATTTATGCTGTGGCCCTTTTGGGCCTTTATCTATATAAGTTTGCGTTATGTTGTGATGTCATGTTGTACAGCACATACTTACATGTTATGCGTACATGTGACGTGTATTGCTATGTGTGGGATCCGACAATCTAGTTGTTTATTCTTGGCAGCCTATCATATGGGGAAATGTAGTCTAGTGCTTTCTGAGCGATAGTAGTCCGCTACAGCCCGGTTAACCGGAGTCCTGCTAGCCCAGCACTACTACTCGGAACACTTGACTGGCCGGCATGTGATTCACTTCGTTCCTGTGTCTGTCCCTTCGGGGAAATGTCACGCGGTGTTATCCGGAGTCCTGCCTAGCCTACTACAGCCCGGGTCACCGGAGTCCTGTTAGCCCAGTGCTACAGCCCGGATTTATACGTTGATGACCGACATGCTCGATGTGATTCATGTATGCCTGTCCTCATGAGTTAGTGCCGCCTGGGGTTCACGACTAGCCATGTCGGCCTGGGTTCTTTGTCATATGGATGCTAGCGACACTATCATATACATGGGCCAAAAAGGCGCAAACGGTCCCGGGCCAGGTAAGGTGGCACCCGTGGGAATACCGTGCGTGAGGCCGCAAAGTGATATAATGTGTTACATGCTAGATCGGTGTGACTTAGGATCGGGGTCCCGACAACAGGAGACGGGGGACATGATGTTTTTACCCAGGTTCGGGCCCTCTCGATGGAGGTAAAAACTTACTCCTGCTTGATTGATCTTGATGATATGAGTATTACAAGAGTTGATCTACCACGAGATCGAAGAGGCTAAACCCTAGAAGCTAGCCTATGGTATGATTGTTGTTCTTGGTCCTACGGACTAAAACCTCCGGTTTATATAGACACCGGAGGGGGCTAGGGTTACATAGAGTCAGTTACAAGGAAGGAGATCTACATATCCGTATCGCCAAGCTTGCCTTCCACGCCAAGGAGAGTCCCATCCAAACATGGGACGAAGTCTTCAATCTTGTATCTTCATAGTCCAACTGTCAGGCCAAAGGAAATAGTCCGGCTGTCCGGATACCCCCTAATCCAGGACTCCCTCAGTAGCCCCTGAACCAGGCTTCAATGACGATGAGTCCGGCGCACAGATTGTCTTTGGCATTGCAAGGCGGATTCCTCCTCCAAGTACTTCATAGAAGATTTTGGACACAAAAGATAGTGTCCGGCTCTGCAAAACAAGTTTCCACATATTGCGATAGAGAGAATAATATTTACACAAATCTAATCTGCTGACGTATTCCGCAGCGTGACATCACACCACAGCCAGGTCACCATTCAAATCGTTTTTCACAACCAACCTCAGCGTGTTCCGCGAGGCGGTTTCCTTGGCACGTCTTGTCGAAGCAGAGATCATGTCCCCTCATCACGGGATTCCCATCAATACGAACGTGGGTAACCCAACCGCGCCATCAATTATGGTGCTTGGGGGATAAGCGAGTTTCACCAGGTTGGTGGGGGCGCATAGTTTCGTTCGCCCTTATAAAGGGATAAGGGTTCACCTTTTTCTACCCATGCCTTCTTCTTCCTTGCTAATCCATTCTCACGCACTCGAGCTCCAGCGCCCAAGTCCGCATCCTTCTCCTCAACCCTCTCCAAACATGTCCGGAGCAGGAGGCAAGTGGATGGTCTCCTCCGTCACAGAGGGAGACATCAAAAAGCTGCGCCGGGGCCGGATACTTAGCCACGGATATCGCGCACCGGCTGCCAGCCGTGAGGCAGATCGTCCCTACCCCGGAACCTTACGAAACGGTGGTTTTCCTCACCCACTTCGTCCGTGGACTGGGGTTTCCCCTCCATCCATTCGTCCGCGCCTTATGTTCTATTATGGGCTGGACTTCCATGATCTGGCCCCGAATTTCATCCTCAACATCTCGGCGTTCATCGTCGTGTGCGAGGCTTTCCTCTGCGTCTGGCCCCACTTCGGCCTGTGGCTGAAGACCTTCAATGTCAAACCGAAGGTAGTAGGCGGCCAACAAGCGGAATGCGGAGGATCCATGGTGGGCAAAATGCCCAACATTATGTGGCTCGAGGCCTCCTACGTGGATACCATAAAGGGGTCGCAATCAGGGTGGTTCTACATCACCGAGCCACGCGACACCAACTGGGTGGCGGCCCCCGAGTTTCGATCCGGGATCCCCACGAGGCTCACTTCCTGGAAGGAGAAGGGCCTATCCTGGGGTTCATTGGTGGAGCTGGACGGACTCCAGAAGTGTATCCGGAACATGATAGGCAAGAAACTCAAGCTTGTCAACATAGTCTAGGTCATGCTCTTCCGCCGGATCCTCCCGTGTCAACAATGGGCTTTCAACTTATGGGAGTTCGACCCGGCCCAGCACTAGACTCTACGCGAGCTCTTCGACACGACGCATAAGGACGTCTGGAAGGTGCTGTTCAAGGGCGCCGAGGTCCCCCTCCCCTTACCGAGGACCGCGGGCTAAGCGCGACGCACCCTGCGAGTCTGGTAAGTTTTGTACATCTCGTAGGTATTTACTTTCCATAGTCTAACCATGTGCGGGATCTGAGCTCCCATGCCTTTGACAGGACTGGGTGGAGACATCGGAGCAGATTGACTGCCCGGCCCCTCTGCCCGAAGACCCTGCAGACGCTCTCCTGACGGAGATGCGGACTCCGGCTCCTTATGAGGTGCCGGAGAAGAAGACCAAGAAGAAGGCCACGGGAACCCGAAAGAGTTCCCGGCGCCAGGTGGTATCGGACTCATCGTCCTATAACTCTAAGACGCACTCCTCCCGTGAAAACGAGGAGGAGGAAGATGAAGGTTCTCCCCCTCAAGCCGGGGGAGACAAGAAAAGGAAGGCCGCCCCAACCGGGGAGGCCGGAGGGTCCAAGAAGGGAAGGACTCTCCTTCCGGACTATTCCACCACCGCCGCTGACAGCGAAGATGAGTGGTTACTCAGGGCCAAGCCCCTGGCGAAGTCGTAAGTATTCGGATACCAGAGTAACTCATAGCATACTTTTATTGCACTGCTTCTCCTAATCACCGAATATGATCATGCAGTCCGCCCCGAGCCCGTATCGACGTATCTTCGTCGGGCGGTTCCTTGGACTCGTCGGATATGAATAGCGATTCACTTCCAACCACCTCCTCTCCTCGCCCTACGGACAATGTCGAGGCATTGTCTCAAGGGGCACCGAGCCGAGGGGAGGTAGTCCTGGAAGCGCCTCAAGGCGACCTTCCGGACTCCAGGCGCAAATGGAGCAAGACTCCCAAGGGCTCCAAGTTCGGCCCTCAGCCGAACACCGCGCTAGAACCTCCAGTGGTTCCGGAATCCGGCAGGCGGCCCCCTGCCAAGAGGGGCCAGCCGCCCGTGCCGGTGACATCTGTCCATCCAGAGGCACCGGAGAACCTACTAGGAGCGCTTCGCGGCGCTTCCATCGACGAAGAGCATCGCACTATTATGAGTGCGGTCATCAAGAAGGTTCAGTCCGCCAAGAGCGGACTGACTGAAGCCTGTGCTAGCCTTCTAACAGGCTTTGAGGTAAGTATTTAAAATATAGGAAAATATTACCGCATAGATAGTAGCCCCTGATGCTCTGTTTGGTGTTCACAAAGAAAAGCCGAATAGAGGATCAAATAATATCTGCAGGAGTCTAATACAAGTATGTCTATTTGCGTATGTAGGCTTCGCTGCTGACCTCTGCCGCACTAACTGCGGAGGTCACCGCACTGAAGCAGAAGCTCGAGCGGTCCGAGAAAGAGCTCGGCATTGCCAGGAGGCAGCTCGAGGAGAACAGAGGTAAGTAATACCTTGTCTATATGTATATAAAAAAAGATGTGGTTGCAAAATGATAGGATCATCATGAATGTGCCAGGGGCCACGACCGAAGTGGCGACCCTGAAGCAAGCACTGTCCGAGGCCGAAAACAAAGCGGCCAAGGAGCGCACCGAGCGCGAGAAACAAGAGGCACGGGTGGGCGAGGTGCAGCAAGAGCTCCAGGCTCTCGTGAAGAAGCACGAGACTTTGGAGCTTGACTCGAAGACGCGAGAGTCCGAGCTTGTCGCGGCCCTCGAGAGCACAAAGCATGCCAAGGATAAAGCCCAAAAGGCCCTCCAGGAAATTGAGGCGATGAAGAAGATAGCGGCGGGTAAGGCATTCATTATGCAAAGCAAGCATGTGAAAGTAAATTACTTATTACTTACCCGAGTCCGGAGCTCTCCAGGAGCATTCGCAGATTTGCCCCGCAGCGTGTCAGATGCCGCAAAGTATTACCAGGCCGAGGAGGGAAGCTCGACGAAGAAGTTGTTCTGGTCTCAGTATACTGGGACCGAACACCCAATGCCTGTGAGCGACCAGCTAAAGCAACTGGTCGAGCTGCACAAGGTGGCCGAACATGCCATGAGGGGCCTTATAGTCCGGATGTGGCCTGGCGACTCCCTTCCCAACAGCTACTTCGGCCTGGTGAGGCGGCTTCTGGATGCCTGCCCACGACTGGAAGTCATAAAGCGGTCTGTCTGCATCGAAGGTGCACGCCGGGCTTTTTCCCGTGCGAAGGTGCACTGGGCCAAGATGGACGCCGAGAAGCTGGTGAAGGAGGGGCCGCCGCAGGGCAAGGAGCATCGCCACCCTGAAATGTATTATGAGGGTGTCCTGAAGGGTGCCCGTCTTGTGGCGGATGAGTGTGCGAAGGATGTAACTTCTGAATGAACTTGCTCGTGCGATCCTGTATTATGAAAACTTGTTCATATGCGCTATGCAACGCTTGTTTGAATTTAAAATATTACCTTTTGTGCGGCTGTTTATCAAATCTGAGAGATGGCCAGTCGTCGGCTTCTGCCCCCATGCCACGAGTGTTGGGGTGTTCGGGATAAATCTGAGCACTCTTTTTCCCATTGTTGGGTCCTTCGAGGGAGGTGCTCAGTGCAACGAACAAGGCAATCGGACTATAATGCTTTATCACTCTCACTTGGCCATAGAAGTCTACAGTTTTAAATTTTGGCGAAGCCCCTAGTATTCGAAAGGCCAAATTCAGGGCGCTATACACGCCTAAGCCGGACAAAGCCGACTCCTCACCCTAAGCGGTATAAGTCTTTAGGGACTCGAGACCTCTCGAACAGCGACCAGCTCTCGCCTTATCATGACAGTCAGTGTTAGCTTTCTCTACTAAGGTGCTTGCGTAGATGAACCAGGGCACAATCGCAGTAGTTCTCCCAGTGCTACCTTAGCCGATATAGCGGAACGTAAGGTACCAAAACATGGGATCCGGGCAAACCCAACTATTGACCCAAGACATGATTCGGAGCTGATGCATATAATGCTATAAGTTCGGGGTGCTGCACTGTCGAAAGTGTTCGGACTTCTCACGCCGTGTTATGGGGCACGCTTAAGCCCCTGGCGTATTGGCCGTACCAGAGTGTACGGGTACTGAATGTCATGAATGAACATATATATAAAAAGGAATAGAGAATGCGATAATAGACTAGTGTTATGCATTGTTTATTCAAAAAGGTGCGTCGAAGCATAATTATAGAAGTAGTGCGATAAGCAAAAAATAGGACTATTTGACATGTCCCCTCCAAGGGCAAGCTGCGGAATGGTATTTAAAGCAGGTATTTCACTCGTTATCAGAGACCGCCTGGGAGTTCCATGCTGCGACGTAGCTTTCTGCCTCCTTGGTTGTTGTAACGTGTGTCCGGCGGTCGTACTACCGGACAGGGTTTCCAGAGAGTAAAGTCGTGAAAGAGAGAAAAATAACAAAGCGGGAAGCCCCTAGTGCGGTTGAGCCGCGTTTTGGGGCATGCCGTAGTCGTGCCCCCCTCTCCCACCTATGCTCATGGTATTTTCAATGCGTAATTATGTACGCGTGGCACATATTTCGCCATTTGGCAGGGACTGGGGTGGGGTCCGAATTGCTATGCGAGCTTGGAACGTGCCAGGCGCAGATTACTCCGGGCGCGCTTGACGGTGTCCGGGTGTTTGATCGCTGAACTAGTTGACTGCCTTAAGAGGCTGCTTTGCGCTTCTGCTGCGAGGGCCGCAGTGTGCTCCTCCGTGCGGAGAGAGCGTTCTGTGTTTCCATTGACTGTGATGACCCCCCGAGGTCCTGGCATCTTGAGCTTGAGGTATGCATAATGCGGTACCGCAATGAATCTTGCAAATGCGGTTCGCCCGAGCAGTGCATGATAGCCACTGCGGAACGGGACTATATCAAAGATTAATTCCTCGCTTCGGAAGTTATCCGGGGATCTGAAGAACACTTCCAGTGTGACTGAGCTTGTGCAATGGGCCTCTACACCTGGTATGATGCCTTTGAAGATCGTTTTTGTGGGTTTCATCCTTGAGGGGTCTATACCCATTTTGTGCACTGTGTCCTGATAAAGCAGGTTCAGGCTGATGCCTCCGTCCATAAGGACTCGAGTGTGGTGAAATCCGTCGATGATTGGGTCTAGGACCAGTGTGGCAAATCCGCCATGACGGATACTAGTGGGGTGGTCCCTGCGATCGAAGGTGATTGGACAGGAGGACCATGGGTTGAACTTTGGGGCGACTGGCTCCAACGCATATACGTCCCTTAGCGCACGCTTCCGCTCCCTCTTGGGGATGTGGGTTGCGTATATCATGTTCACCGTCCGCACTTGTGGGGGGAACCTCTTCTGTCCTCAGGTGTTCGGCGGCTGGGGCTCCTCATCATCATCGCTATGTGGCCCCTTATCCTTGGTTTCAGCATTTAACTTGCCGGCCTGCTTGAACACCCAACATTCCCTGTTGGTGTGGTTGGCTGGCTTGTCTGGGGTGCCGTGTATTTGACACGAGCAATCGAGTATGCGTTCCAAACTGGACGGGCCCGGAGTGCTTCTTTTGAATGGCTTTTTCCGCTGACCGGGCTTAGAGCCCCTGAATCCGGCATTGACTGCCGTATCTTCAGCGTTGTCGCTGTTGATGCGGCGCTTGTGTTTGTTGCGACGTGACTTGCCATTGCTATCCTTGGTATCCGAAGTACCAGGGTTCTTTGATATGTTATTGCTGCGAGCCAGCCAGCTGTCTTCTCCCGCGCAAAAGCGGGTCATGAGTGTCGTGGGGGCTGCCATAGATTTCGGCTTTTCCTGGCCAAGGTGCCGGGCGAGCCACTCGTCGCGGTTGTTATGCTTAAAAGCTGCTAGGGCCTCTGCATCCGGACAGTCGACGATTTGATTTTTCTTGGTTAGGAACCGTGTCCAGAATTTCCTGGCCAATTCCTCTGGCTGCTGAAATATGTGGCTCAAGTCATCGGCATCTGGTGGTCGCACATAAGTGCCCTGGAAGTTGTCGAGGAATGCGGCTTCCAGATCTTCCCAACAGCCAATGGATTCTGCTGACAACCTATTCAGCCAATACCGAGCTGGTCCTTTGAGTTTGAGTGGGAGGTATTTGATGGCGTGTAGATCGTCACCGCGGGCTATGTGGATGTGCAGGAGGAAGTCCTCGATCCATACCGCAGGATCTGTTGTACCATCGTATGATTCGATATTTACGGGTTTGAAACCCTCTAGGATTTGGTGATCCATTACTTCGTCTGCGAAGCATAGGGGGTGTGCGGCGCCTCTGTACTGGGCTATATCACGACGCAGCTCATATGAGTCTTGTCCGCTGTGTTCGGCCTGGCCGGATTTGCTTTTACTGTATCCGGCGTGACGGTTATCGTCTCACGTAGTGGCGCGCCCTCGTGATCCGTAGATCGATCTTGCATGTTTTGCTTTGTCCTCCAATACGTCTCGCAGGTCTAGCGTATTTCCCCGTGCCTTGACATTTTTATTTGAGTGGCGCCGGGGTGCGGGCTGGGCCTTTGGCTGAAATGCCGCTTTGTCACGGCCACGAGGTAGCCGATCAGCCGCGTCATACGCTGGAGATGTAGGTTTCAATGCTTCCTCCTCCAGTCGGGGTTGCAGCCTGCGCTTTGGGTAACTCTTGGAGGGGCGATCGAGTTCATATTCCTTGGCCGCAAGGACTTCAGTCCATCTGTCAGCTAGCAAATCTTGATCAGCTCGAAGCTGCTGTTGCTTTTTCTTAAGGCTATTTGCCATGGCTATAAGCCGGCACTTGAAGCGCTCTTTCTCGATGGGATCCTCAGGCACGACAAATTCGTCATCGTCGAGGCTTGCCTCATCTTTGAAGGGAAGCATGTAATTATCATCCTCCTCCTCTCCATCTGTCGCTCTCTCAAGAGGGCTGGCTTCTCCATCCTCCTGCTCTAAATCTTGCTGGAGGGAATTGTCGTCATCTTCGGCACTGTCCGGAGTGCTATTATCTCCTAGGCCGGTATCACCGCTTTTGCCTTGGCGAGACTTAGAGCGGCGCCGCTGACGTCGGCACTTGGGTTGCTTCTTGGAGTGGTAATCCTCCGCTGTCCCGTCGCCATTGCCTTCTTTGGGTGTATCCACCATATATATATATATATATATATATATATATATATATATATATATATATATATATATATATATCATATGATGAGGTGGCTGTCCAGTGCCCTGTGGGCAGTGGTTCCTGTTCGTCTCCTGCATCGTCGTCCATACCGTCGATCTCTTTGGAGTCGAAGTCGAGCATGTGGGTCAAATCATCGACAATGGCTACTAAATGGGTGGTGGGTGGGCGGCGAATTTCTTTGTCATCCGCATCCCAATCCTGCCAGGCATAGTTCGGCCAGGACTCTCCTGACAAGGAGAGAGACCTTAATGAGTTCAGTATGTCGCCAAAGGGCGAGTGCTGAAAGATATTCGCGGAGGTGCACTCCATGATCGGCGCCCAGTCAGATTCGATAGGCACGGGCGCAGGCGGTTTGGACTCCATGGCCAGTGAAGGATCCGGCAGTTTGGCGTCACGGCTCTCGTGAAGGGTAAGGTTGGTATTTGGCTCGATCGCCGCTGAGAATGCGGCCTCCATGGTGGGTTCTATCCACCCATCCATGGATGGCGCAATTGGCTCTGAATTGAGGGTCGGAGCGGTTGCCGGTGCGACCTCCTGAACACTGTCCGATGCCAGAGCTAAATCATGCTCATCGTGATCGTGCGGCGCACTCGGCAGGGGCTCGAATCCGTCGAAGATCAAATCTCCGCAGATGTTGGCCATGTAGTTTAAGCTTCCAAACCTGACCTGGTGGCCAGGGGCGTAACTCTCAATCTGCTCCAGATGGCCAAGCGAGTTGGCCCGCAGTGCGAAGCCGCCGAATAAAAAAAATTGTCCGGGGAGAAAAGTCTCACCCTGGACTGCATCACTATCGATGATCGAAGGAGCCATCAAGCCTAACGACAATGACACAGAGGAACTCTCAATGAAAGCACCAATGTCGGTGTCAAAACCGGCGGATCTCGGGTAGGGGGTCCCGAACTGTGTGTCTAGGCGGATGGTAACAGGAGACGGGGGACATGATGTTTTTACCCAGGTTCGGGCCCTCTCGATGGAGGTAAAACCCTACTCCTGCTTGATTGATCTTGATGATATGAGTATTACAAGAGTTGATCTACCACGAGATCGAAGAGGCTAAACCCTAGAAGCTAGCCTACGGTATGATTGTTGTTCTTGGTCCTACGGACTAAACCCTCCGGTTTATATAGACAACAGAGGGGCTAGGGTTACATAGAGTCGGTTACAAGGAAGGAGATCTACATATCCGTATCGCCAAGCTTGCCTTCCACGCCAAGGAGAGTCCCATCTGGACACAGGACAAAGCCTTCAATCTTGTATCTTCATAGTCCAACAGTCCGGCCAAAGTAAATAGTCCGACAGTCCGGATACCCCCTAATCCAGGACTCCCTCAGCTTGCGATCATCGGGCAAGTCAGCCAAAGTCCATACTTTGTTCTCATACATGGATCCCATCTCAGATTTCACGGCCTCAAGCCATTTCGCGGAATCTGGGCTCATCATCGCTTCCTCATAGTTCGTAGGTTCGTCATGGTCAAGTCACATGACTTCCAGAACATGATTACCGTACCACTCTGGTGAGGATCTTACTCTAGTTTGACCTACGAGGTTCGGTAGTAACTTGATCAGAAGTGTCATGATCGTCATCATTAGCTTCCTCACTTACTAGTGTAGGAATCACCGAAACTGATTTCTTTGATGAACTACTTTCCAATAAGGGAGCAGATACAGTTACCTCATCAAGTTCTACTTTCCTCCCACCCACTTCTTTCGAGAGAAACTCCTTCTCTAAAAAGGATCCATTCTTAGCAACGAATATCTTGCCTTCGGATCTGCGATAGAAGGTGTACCCAACAGTCTCCTATGGGTATCCTATGAAGACACATTTCTCCGATTCGGGTTCGAGCTTATCAGGTTGAAGGTCTTTCACATAAGCATCGCAGCCCCAAACTTTAAGAAATGACAACTTGGGTTTCTTGCCAAACCATAGTTCATATGGTGTCGTCTCAACGGATTTAGATGGTGCCCTTAACGTGAATGCAGTCGTCTCTAAAGCATAACCCCAAAACGATAGCGGTAAATCAGTAAGAGACTTCATAGATCGCACCATATCTAATAGAGTATGTTACGACGTTCGGACACACCATTATGCTGTGGTGTTCCAGGTGGCGTGAGTCGCGAAACTATTCTGCATTGTTTCAAATGAAGACCAAACTCGTAACTCAAATATTCTCCTCCACGATCAGATCGTAGAAACTTTATTTTCTTGTTACGATGATTTTCCACTTCACTTTGAAATTCTTTGAACTTTTCAAATGTTTCAGACTTATGTTTCATTAAGTAGATGTACCCATATATGCTCAAATCATCTGTGAAGGTCAGAAAATAATGATACCCGCCGCAAGCATCAACACTCATCGGACCGGATACATCAGTATGTATCATTTCCAACAAGTGTGTTGCTCGCTCCATTGTTCCGGAGAACGGAGTCTTAGTCGTCTTGCCCATGAGGCATGGTTCGCAAGCATCAAGTGATTCCAAAAGCCCATCAGCATGGAGTTTCTTCATGCGCTTTACACCAATATGACCTAAACGGCAGTGCCACAAATAAGTTGCACTATCATTATTAGACTTATATCTTTTGGCTTCAATACTATGAATATGTGTATCACTGCTATCAAGATTTAGTAAAAATAGTCCACTCATCAAGGGTGCATGACCATAAAAGATATTACTCATATAAATAGAACAACCATTATTCTATGATTTAAATGAATAACCGTCTCGCATCAAACAAGATCCAGATATAATGTTCATGCTTAACGCCGGCACCAAATAACAATTTTTTAGGTCTAAAACTAATCCCGAAGGTAGATGTAGAGGTAGCGTGCCGACGGCGATCACATCGACTTTGGAAGCATTTCCCACGCGCATTGTCACCTCGTCCTTAGCCAATCTTCGCTTAATCCGTAGCCCCTGTTTCGAGTTGCAAATATGAGCAACAGAACCAATATCAAATACCCAGGCGCTACTGCGAGCATTAGTTAAGTACACATCAATAGCATGTATAAACTATATAGCTTTCACTTTGCCATCCTTCTTATCCGCCAAATACTTGGGGCAGTTCCGCTTCCAGTGACCAGTCCCTTTGCACTAGAAGCACTTAGTCTCAGGCTTAGGTCCAGACTTGGGCTTCTTCACTTGAGCAGCAACTTGCTTGTCATTCTTCTTGAAGTTCCCCATCTTCCCTTTACCCTTTTTCTTGAAACTAGTGTTCTTGTTGACCATCAACACTTGATGCTCCTTCTTGATTTCTGCCTCTGCAGCCTTTAGCATTGTGAAGAGGTCGGAATTATATTATCCATCCCTTGCATATTATAGTTGATCACAAAGCTTTTGTAGCTTGGTGGCAGTGATTGAAGAACTCTATCAATGACACTATCATCAGGAAGATTAACTCCCAGTTGAGTCAAGTGGTTGTGGTACCCAGACATTCTGAGTATGTGTTCACTGACAGAACTATTCTCCTCCATTTTGCAGCTATAGAACTTATTGTAGACTCCATATCTCTCAATCTAGGCATTTGCTTGAAATATTAACTTCAACTCCTGGAACATATCATATGCTCCATGACGCTCGAAACGTCGTTGAAGTCCTGGTTCTAAGCCGTAAAGCATGGCACACTAAACTATCGAGTAGTCATCAGCTTTGCTCTGCCAGATGTTCAAAACATCTGGCGTTGCTCCTGCAGCGGGTTTGGCACCCAGCGGTGCTTCCAGGACGTAATTCTTCTGTGCAGCAATGAGGATAATCCTCAAGTTACAGACCTAGTCCGTGTAATTGCTACCATCATCTTTCAACTTAGCTTTCTCTAGGAACGCATTAAAATTCAACGGAACAACAGCACGGGCCATTTATCTACAACAACATAGACATGCAAAATACTATCAGGTACTAAGTTCATGATAAATTAAAGTTCAATTAATCATATTATTTAAGAACTCCCACTTAGATAGACATCCCTCTAATCATCTGAGTGATTACGTGATCCATATCAACTAAACCATGTCCCATCATCATGTGAGATGGAGTAGTTTTCAATGGTGAACATCACTATGTTGATCATATCTACTATATGATTCACGCTCGACCTTTCAGTCTCAGTGTTCTGAGGCCATATCTGTATATGCTAGGCTCGTCAAGTTTAACCTGAGTATTCTGCGTGTGCAAAACTGGCTTGTACCCGTTGTATGTGAACATAGAGCTTATCACACCCGATCATCACGTGGTGTCTCGGCACGACGAACTGTAGCAACGGTGCATAGTCAGGGAGAACACTTGTACCTTGAAATTTAGTGAGAGTTCGTCTTATAATGCTACCGTCATACTAAGCAAAATAAGATGCATAAAGCATAAACATCACATGCAATCAACATAAGTGATATGATATGGCCATCATCACCTTGTGCCTTTGATCTCCATCTCCAAAGCACTGTCATGATCACCATCGTCACCGGCTTGACACCTTGATCTCCATCGAAGCATCGTTGTCGTCTCGCCAACTATTGCTTCTACGACTATCGCTGCCGCTTAGTGATAAAGTAATGCAATGACATGGTGATTGCATTTCATACAATAAAGCGACAACCACATGGCTCCTGCCAGTTGCTGATAACTGTGTTACAAAACATGATCATCTCATACAACAATTCATATAATCACGTCTTGACCATATCACATCACAACATGCCCTGCAAAAACAACACTTTATATGCACGAGTAGAACAGAAAGAGTTGTGGGCGATAATAGCACGTCCTCTACTTTGTTGTTGCAAGTTTTACGTGGCTGCTACGGGCTTAGCAAGACCGTTCTTACCTACGCATCAAAACCACAACGATTTTTCGTCAAGTTTGCTGTTTTAACCTTCAACAAGGACCGGGCATAGTCACACTCGATTCAACTAAAGTTGGAGAAACAAACACCCACTAGCCACCTGTGTGTGAAGCACGTCCGTAGAACCAGTCTCGCGTAAGCGTACGCGTAATGTCGGTCTGAGCCGCTTCATCCAACAATACCTCCGAATCAAAGTATGACTTGCTAATCAGCAGTATGACTATTATCGCCCACAACTCTTTCTGTTCTACTCGTGCATATAACATCTACGCATAGACCTGGCTCGGATCCCACTGTTTGGAACGTAGTATTTCAAAAAAAATCCTACGGTCACGCAAGATCTATCTAGGAGAAGCATAGCAACGAGCGAGGAGAGTTTGTCCACGTACCCTCGTAGACCTAAAGCGGAAGCGTTTAGTAACGCGGTTGATGTAGTCGAACGTCTTCACGATCCAACTGATCAAGTACCGAACGCAAGGCACCTACGCGATCTGCACACGTTCAGCTCGGTGACGTCCCTCGAGCTTCTAGATCCAGCTGAGGTTGAGGAAGAGTTTCGTCAGCACGGCGGTGTGTTGACGGTGATGACGAAGTTACCGACGCAGGGCTTCGCCTAAGCTCTACAATGATATGACCGAGGTGGAAATATGTGGAGGGGGCACCGCACACGGCTAAGATTAACTTGTGTGTCTATGGGGTGCCCCCTCCCCGTATATAAAGGAGTGGAGGAGGGCAGGGCTGGCCCTCTCTATGGCACGCCCCAAGGGGGATTCCTACTCCTAGTAGGAGTAGGTCCCCCCCTTCCCTAGTTGGAGTAGGAGAAGAAGGAAGACGGAGAAGGAGAGAAGGAAAGGGGGGCACGCCTCCCACTTGGTCGCCTCCTCCTCTCTACCACCATGGCCCATTAAGGCCCATTAACTCCCCGGGGGGTTCCGGTAACCCCCCGGTACTCCGGAAAATGCCCGAACTCATCCAAAACCATTTTGGTGTCCAAACATAGCCTTCCAATATATCAATCTTTATGTCTCGACCATTTCGAGACTCCTCGTCATGTCCGTGATCACATCCGGTACTCCGAAATACCTTCAATACATCATAACACATAAACTCATAATATCGATCGTCATCGAACGTTAAGCGTGCGGACACTACGAGTTTGAGAACTATGTAGACATGACCGAGACTCATCTCCGGTCAATAACCAATAGAGGAACTTGGATGCTCATATTGGTTCCTACATATTCTATGAAGATCTTTATCGGTCAATCCGCATGACAACATACGTTGTTCCCTTTGTCATCGGTATGTTACTTGCCCGAGATTCGATCGTCGGTATCATCATACCTAGTTCAGTCTCATTACCGGCAAGTCTATTTACTCGTTCCGTAATGCATCATATCGTAACTAACTCATTAGTTACATTGCTTGCAAGGCTTATAGTGATGTGTATTACCGAGTGGGCCCAGAGATACCTCTCAGACAATCCGAGTGACAAATCCTAATCTCGATCTATGCCAACTCAACAAACACCCTCGGAGACACCTGTATAGCATCTTTATAATCACCCAGTTACGTTGTGACGTTTGATAGCACACTAAGTGTTCCTCCGGTATTCAGGAGTTGCATAATCTGATAGTCATAGGAACATGTATAAGTTATGAAGAAAGCAATAGCAATAAACTAAATGATCAAAGTGCTAAGCTAACGGATGGGTTAAGTCAATCACATCATTCTCTAATGATGTGATCTCGTTCATCAAATGACAAATCTTGTCCATGGCTAGGAAACTTAACCATCTTTGATTAACGAGCTAGTCAAGTAGAGGCATACTAGTGACCCTCTGTTTGTGTATGTATTCACACATGTACTAAGTTTTCGGTTAATACAATGCTAGCATGAATAATAAACATTTATCATTATATAAGGAAATATAAATAACAACTTTATTATTGCCTCTAGGGCATATTTCCTTCACTATAAAGTATGACAGGCTGTATACCAGACCTATTGTGTACGTTTCCATGAGTTTGGCAAAGGGGTACAATAGTGATCCAGGTGTAGATCACTAGACAACGGTAAAAATTATCCTTAGAAGACTAAGGAGATATTTCTCGGTTATGGAGGTGATAAAGAGTTCGCCGTAAAGAGTTACGTCGATGCAAGCTTTGACACCGATCTGGATGACTCTGAGTCTCAATCTGGATACATGTTGAAAGTGGGAGCAATTAGCTAGATTAGCTCTGTGCAGAGCATTGTAGACATAGAAATTTGCAAAATACATATGGATCTGAATGTGGCAGACCCGTTGACTAAACTTCTCTCACAAGCAAAACATGATCACACCTTAGTACCCTTTCGGTGTTAATCACATAGCGATGTGAACTAGATTATTGACTCTAGTAAACCCTTTGGGTGTTGATCACATGGCGATGTGAACTATGGGTGTTAATCACATAAAGATGTGAACTATTAGTGTTAAATCACATGGATATATGAACTAGATTATTGACTCCAGTGCAAGTGAGGGACTAAAGGAAATATGCCCTAGAGGCAATAATAAAGTTGTTATTTCTATTTCCTT
The DNA here is from genome assembly GCA_032464435.1 of Aegilops umbellulata. NCBI lineage: Eukaryota > Viridiplantae > Streptophyta > Magnoliopsida > Poales > Poaceae > Aegilops > Aegilops umbellulata. Next base: position 65,933,591 of record CP136060.1, on the reverse strand, counting down.
ATATCATGATAAATGTTTATTATTCATGCTAGAATTGTATTAACTGGAAACTAGATACATGTGTGAATACATAGACAAAAAAAGTGTCCCTAGTATGCCTCTACTTGACTAGCTCGTTAATCAAAGATGGTTAATTGTCCTGACCATAGACATGTGTTGTCACTTGATGAACGGGATCACATCATTAGGAGAATGATGTGATGGACAAGACCCATCCATTAGCTTAGCATAATTATTGTTAAGTTTTATTGCTATTGCTTTCTTCATGACTTATACATATTCCTTTGACTATGAGATTATGCAACTCCCGAATACCGGAGGAACACCTTGTGTGCTATCAAACGTCACAACATAACTGGGTGATTATAAAGATGCTCTATAGGTGTCTCCGAAGGTGTTTGTTGGGTTGGCATAGATCGAGATTAGGATTTGTCACTCCGAGTATCGGAGAGGTATCTTTGGGCCCTCTCGGTAATGCACATCATGACAACCCTTGCAAGCAATGTGACTAATGAGTTAGTTGCGGGATGATGCATTACGGAATGAGTAAAGAGACTTGTCAGTAACGAGATTGAACTAGGGATGAGGATACCGATGATGAAATCTCGGGCAAGTAACATACCAATGACAAAGGGAATGACGTATGTTGTCATTGCGGTTTGACCGAAAAGATCTTCGTAGAATATTTAGGAACCAATATGAGCATCCAGGTTCCGCTATTGGTTATTGACCGGATATGTGTCTCGGTCATGTCTACATAGTTCTCGAACCCGTAGGGTCCGCACGCTTAACGTTCAATGATGATTTGTATTATGAGTTATGTGTTTTGGAGACCGAAGAATGTTCGGAGTCCCAGATGAGATCACGGACATGACGAGGAGTCTCGAAATAGTTGAGAGGTAAAGATTGATATATTGGACGATAGTATTCGGATGTCAGAATGGTTTCATAGTGTTTCAGATATTTATCGGAATACCGAGGGGTTACCGGAATCCCCCGGGGTAAGTAATGTGCCAACATGGGCCATAGGGGAGAGAGAGGGCAGCCCACAAGGCGTAGCGCCCCCCCATGGACAGTCTGATACGTCTCCAACGTATCTATAATTTTTTATTGTTCCGTGCTATTATATATTCTGTTTTGGATGTTTAATGGGCTTATTTATACACTTGTATATTATTTTTGGGACTAACCTCTTAACCGGTGGCCCGGCCCAAATTGCTGTTTTTTTGCCTATTTTAGTGTTTCACAGAAAAACAATATCAAACAGAGTCAAAACGGAATGAAACCTTCGGGAGCGTGATTTTTGGAACAAACGTGATCTAGAGGACTTGGAGTGGACGTCAAGCAATCAACGAGGAGGCCATGAGGCAGGGGGCGCGCCTACCCCCTGGTCGCGCCCTCCACCCTCATGGGCCCCTCGTGGCTCCACTGACCTACTTCTTCCTCCTATATATACCTACGTACCCCCAAACCATCGGAGAGCACCACAAAAACCTAATTCCACCGCCGCAACCTTTTGTACCCGTGAGATCCCATCTTGGGGCCTTTTCCGGCGCTCTGCCGGAGGGGGCATTGATCACAGAGGGATTCTACATCAACACCATAGCCTCTCCGATGAAGTGTGAGTAGTTTACCTCAGACCTTCGGGTCCATAGTTATTAGCTAGATGGTTTCTTCTCTCTCTTTGGATCTCAATACAAAGTTCTCCTCGATTCTCTTGGAGATCTATGTGATATAATCTTGTTTTGCGGTGTGTTTGTCGAGATCCGATGAATTGTGGGTTTATGATCAAGATTGTCTATGAACAATATTTGAATCTTCTCTGAATTCTTTTATGTATGATTGGTTATCTTTGCAAGTCTCTTCGAATTATCAGTTTGGTTTGGCCTACTACATTGATCTTTCTTGCAATGGGAGAAATGCTTAGCTTTGGGTTCAATCTTGCGGTGCTCGATCCCAGTGACAGTAGGGGAAATGACACGTGTTGTATTCTTGCCATCGAGGATAAAAAGATGGGGTTTATATCATATTGCATGAGTTTATCCCTCTACATCATGTCATATTGCTTAAAGCGTTACCCCATTCTTATGAACTTAATACTCTAGATGCATGCTGGATAGCGGTCGATGTGTGGAGTAATAGTAGTAGATGCAGGCATGAGTCGGTCTACTTGTCACGGACGTGATGCCTATATACATGATCATACCTAGATATTCTCATAACTATGCTAAATTCTATCAATTGCTCGACAGTAATTTGTTCACCCACCATAATACTTATGCTATCTTGAGAGAAGCCACTAGTGAAACCTATGGCGCCCGGGTCTATTTTCCATCATATTAATCTTCCGTCAACAAGCTATTTCTTTTGCCGTTTATTTTGCTTTCTTTACTTTTAGTCTTTATCATAAAAATACCAAAAGTGTTATCTTATCTTCTCTATCAAATCTCACTTTTGCACGTGGTCGTGAAGGGATTGACAACCCCTTCATCGCGTTGGTTGCAAGGTTCTTATTTGTTTGTGTAGGTACGAGGGACTTGAGCGTGGCCTCCTACTGGATTGATACCTTGCTTCTCAAAAACTGAGGGAAATACTTACGCTACTTTGCTGCATCACCCTTTCCTCTTCAAGGGAAAACCAACGCACTGCTCAAGAGGTAGCCAGAAGGATTTCTGGCGCCGTTGCCGGGGAATCTACGCACAAGTCAAGACATACCAAGTACCCATCACAAACTCTTATCTCTCGCATTACATTATTTTCCATTTCCCTCTCGTTTTCCTCTCCCCCATTTCACCCTTGCCGTTTTATTCGCCCTCTCTTTCCGTTCGCCTCTTTTTCGCTTGCTTCTTGTTTGCTCGTGTGTTGGATTGCTTGCTTGTCACGATGGCTCAAGACAATACTAAATTGTGTGACTTTACCCATATCAACAACAATGATTTTCTTAGCACTCCGATTGCTCCTCTTACCGAAGCTGAATCTTGTGAAATTAATGCTGCTTTGTTGAATCTTGTCATGAAAGATCAATTTGCCGGCCTTCCTAGTGAAGATGCCGCTACCCATCTAAATAGCTTTGTTGATTTGTGTGATATGCAAAAGAAGAAAGATGTGGATAATGATATTGTTAAATTGAAGCTATTTCCGTTTTCTCTTAGAGATCACGCTAAAACTTGGTTTTCGTCTTTGCCTAAAAATAGTATTGATTCTTGGAATAAGTGCAGAGACGCCTTTATCTCTAAGTATTTTCCTCCTGCTAAGATCATCTCTCTTAGAAACAATATTATGAATTTTAAGCAACTTGATCATGAACATGTTGCACAAGATTGGGAGAGGATGAAATTAATGATACGTAATTGCCCTACTCATGGTTTGAATTTGTGGATGATTATACAAAAAAATTATGCCGGATTGAATTTTGTTTCTAGAAATCTTTTAGATTCGATCGCGGAGGCACTTTTATGGAAATCACTTTAGGAGAAGCTACCAAACTCCTAGATAATATTATGGTTAACTATTCTCAATGGCACACTGAAAGATCTACTAGTAAAAAGGTTCATGCGATTGAAGAAATTAATGTTTTGAGTGGAAAGATGGATGAACTTATGAAATTATTTGCTAATAAGAGTGTTTCTTCTTATCCTAATGATATGCCTTTGTCTACTTTGATTGAGAATAATAATGAATCTATGGATGCTAATTTTGTTGGTAGGAATAATTTTGGTAACAATGCGTATAGAGGAAACTTTAATCCTAGGCCGTTCCCTAATAATTCCTCTAATAACTATGGTAATTCCTACAACAACTCTTATGGAAATTTTAATAAGATGCCCTATGATTTTGATACTAGTGTTAAAGAATTTATGATTTCTCAAAAGAATTCCAATGCTTTGTTTGAAGAAAAATTGCCTAAGATTGATGAATTGGCTCGGAACGTGGATAGAATTTCTCTTGATGTTGATTCTTTGAAACTTAGATCTATTCACCCTAAGCATGATATCAATGAGTCTCTCAAAGACATGAGAATTTCCATTTATGAGTGCAAGGAAAGAACCGCTAGGATGCGTGCTAAGAAAGATTGCTTTAAAGGCGTGTTTTTCTAGTTTTTATGAGAATAAAGATGAAGATCTAAAAGTTATTGATGTGTCCCCTATTAAATCCTTGTTTTGCAATATGAATCTTGATAATGATGGTACTGGAGATGAGTCAAGTTTAGTTAGAAGGTGTCCCAAAAATTCGGAGTTTTTAGATCTTGATGCTAAAATTGGTAAATGTGGGATTGAACAGGTTAAAACTTTAGATAGCGATGAACCCACTATCTTGGATTTCAAGGAATTTAATTATGATAATTGCTATTTGATAGATTATATTTCCTTGTTGCAATCCATGCTAAATTCTCCTCATGCTTATAGTCAAAATAAAGCTTTTACTAAACATATTGTTGATGCTTTGATGCAATCTTATGAAGAAAAACTTGAGTTGGAAGTTTCTATCCCTAGAAAACTTTATGATGAATGGGAACCTGCAATTAAAATTAAAATTAAAGATCATGAATGCTATGCTTTGTGTGATTTGGGTGCTAGTGTTTCCACGATCCCAAAAACTTTGTGTGATTTGCTAGGTTTTCGTGAATTTGATGATTGTTCTTTAAACTTGCACCTTGCGGATTCCACCATTAAGAAACCTATGGGAAGAATTAATGATGTTCTTATTGTTTCAAATAGGAATTATGTGCTCGTATATTTCATTGTTCTTGTTATAGATTGCAATCCTTCATGTCCTATTATTCTTGGTAGACCTTTCCTTAGAACGATTGGTGCAATCATCGATATGAAGGAAGGGAATATTAGATTCCAATTTCCATTAAGGAAAGGCATGGAACACTTCCCTAGAAAGAAAATTAAATTACCATATGAATCTATTATGAGATCCACCTATGGATTGCCTACCAAAGATGGGAATACCTAGATATATCCTCGCTTTTATGCCTAGCTAGGGGCGTTAAACGATAGCGCTTGTTGGGAGGCAACCCAATTTTATTTTAGTTTTTTGCTTTTTCGTTATGTTTAGGAATAAATAATCCATCTAGCTTCTGTTTAGATGTGGTTTTGTGTTTTAATTAGTATTTGTGCCAAGTTAAACCTATAGGATCTTCTTGGATGATAGTTATTTGATCTTGCTGAAAATTCCAGAAACTTTCTGCTCATGAAAACAATTGTTACAAATCACCAGAACGTGATAAAATACTGATTCTAATTGCAGTAGATCAAGAAAAACAAATTATCTAGGTCGTCCTATTTTGGTAGAATTTTTGGAGTTCCAGAAGTTTGCGTTAGTTGCAGATTACTACAGACTGTTCTGTTTTTGACAGATTCTGTTTTTCACGTGTTGTTTGCTTATTTTAATTAATCTATGGCTAGTAATGGAGTTTATGAACCATAGAAAAGTTGTAATACATTAGGTTTAACACCAATATAAATAAATATTGAGTTCATTACAGTACCTTGAAGTGGTGTTTTGTTTTCTTTCGCTAACGGAGCTCACGAGATTTTCTATTAATTTTTGTGTTGTGAATTTTTCAAGTTTTGGGTAAAGATTTGATGGATTATGGAACAAGTATTGGCAAGAGCCTAAGCTTGGGAATTCCCAAGGCACCCCAAGGTAAAATTCAAGGACAACCAAAAGCTTAAGCTTAGGGATTCCCCGGAAGGCATCCCCTCTTTCATCTTCGTCTATCGGTAACTTTACTTGGGGCTATATTTTTATTCACCACATGATATGTGTTTTGCTTGGAGCGTATTGTATGATTTGAGTCTTTGCTTTTTATTTTATCACAATCATCTTCTCTGTATACACCTTTTGAGAGAGAGACACATGATTCGGAATTTGTTAGAATACTCTATGTGCTTCACTTATATCTTTTGAGCTATATAGCTTTTGCTCTAGTACTTCACTTATATCTTTTAGAGCACAGTGGTGGTTTTATTTCATAGAAATTATTGATATCTCATGCTTCACTTATATTATTTTGAGAGTCTTAAACATAATGGTAATTAGCTTTAATTGTGAAATTAATTCGAATGTGATAGGCATCCAAGATGAGCATAATAAAAACTTCCATATTGAGTTCATTGAATATCATGAGAAGTTTAATACTTAATAAGTGTTTTTAGATATAAAGGTGGTAATATTAGAGTGTGCTAGTTGAGTAATTGTGAAATTGATAAATACTTGTGTTAAGGTTGGCAAGTCCCGTAGCATGCACGTATGGTAAAAGTTGTGTGACAATTTTGACACATAAGGTGTTCTTTTATTGCTTTCCTTATGAGTGGCGATCAGGGACAAGCGATGGTATTTTCCTACCAATCTATCCCTCTAGGGGCATGCGTAGTAGTACTTTGCTTTGAGGGCTAATAAACTTTTGAAATAAGTATATGAGTTCTTTATGACTAATGTGAGTCCATGGATTATACGCACTCTCAACCTTCCACAATTTTCTAGCCTCTACGGTATCATGCATTGTCGTTTCTCGCCTTGAGAGTTTGTGCAAACTTCGCCGATGCATCCAAACCCCGTGATATGATACGCTCTATCACACATAAACCTCCTTATATCTTCCTCAAAACAGCCACCATACCTACCTATCAAGGCATTTCCATAGCCATTCTGAGATATATTGCCATGCAACTTTCCACCGTTCCGTTTATTATGACACGGTCCATCATTGTCATATTGCTTTGCATGATCATGTAGTTGACATCATATTTGTGGAAAAGCAACCAATCATAATTTTTTCATACATCTCACTCTTGATTCATTGCATATCCCGGTACACCGCCGGAGGCATTCACATAGAGTCATATTTTGTTCTAAGTATTGAGTTGTAATTCTTGACTTGTAAGTAATAAAAGTATGATGATCATCAATATTAGAGCATTGTCCCATGTGAGGAAAGGATGATGGAGACTAAATAAAAAAAGGAGGCCAAAGAAAAAAAAAAGGAGAAGGCCCAAGCATAAAAAGGGGGAAAGAAAAAATGAGAGAAAAAGAGAGAAGGGACAATGTTACTATCCTTTTTCCACACTTGTGCTTCAAAGTAGCACCGTGATCTTCATGATAGAGAGTCTCCTATGTTATCACTTTCATATACTAGTGGGAATTTTTCATTCTAGAACTTGGCTTGTATATTCCAACGATGGGCTTCCTCAAAATGCCCTAGGTCTTCATGAGCAAGCAAGTTGGATGCACACCCACTTAGTTTCTTTTGTTGAGCTTTCATACATTTATAGCTCTAGTGCATCCGTTGCATGGCAATCCGTACTCCTCTCATTGGCATCAATTGACGAGCATCTCCATAGCCTATTGATTAGTCGCGTCAATATGAGACTTTCACCTTTTTGACTTCTCACATAACCCCCATCATTATACTTTATTCCACCCATAGTGCTATATCCCTGGCTTGCGCTCATGTATTGCGTAAGGGTTGAAAAGGATGAAGCGCGTTAAAAAGTATGAACCAATTGCTCGGCTTGTCATCGGGGTTATGCATGATGAGAACATTTTGTGTGACGAAATTGAAACATGGCCTAACTATATGATTTTGTAGGGATAAGCTATCTTTGGCTATGTTATTTTGATAAGACATAATTGCTTGGTTAGCATGTTTGAAGTATTATTGTTTTTATGTCAACATTAAACTTTTACCTTGAATCTTTTGGATATAAATATTCATGCCACAATAAAAATAATTACATTGAAAATTATGCTAAGAAGCATTCCACATCAATAATTTTGTATTTATCATTTACCTACTCGAGGACGAGCAGGAATTAAGCTTGGGGATGCTTGATACGTCTCCAACGTATCTATAATTTTTTATTGCTCCATGCTATTATATATTCTGTTTTGGATGTTTAATGGGCTTAGTTATACACTTTTATATTATTTTTCGTACTAACCTATTAACCAGAGGCCCAGCCCAAATTGCTGTTTTTTGCCTATTTCAGTGTTTCGCAGAAAAACAATATCAAACGGAGTCCAAACGGAATGAAACCTTCGGGAGCGTGATTTTTGGAACAAACGTGATCCAGAGGACTTGGAGTGGACGTCAAGAAATCAACGAGGAGGCCACGAGCCAGGGCGTGCGCCTACCCCCCTGGGTGCGCCCTCCACCCTCGTGGGCCCCTCGTGGCTCCACCGACCTACTTCTTCCTCCTATATATACCTACGTACCCCCAAACCATCGGAGAGCACCACAAAAACCTAATTCCACTGCCGCACCCTTCTATACCCGTGACATCCCATCTTGGGGCCTTTTCCGGCGCTCCGTCGGAGGGGGCATTTATCATGGAGGGCTTCTACATCAACACCATAGCCTCTCCGATGATGCGTGAGTAGTTTACCTCAGACCTTCGGGCCCATAGTTATTAGCTAGATGGCTTCTTCTCTCTCTTTGTATCTCAATACAAAGTTCTCCTTGATTCTCCTGGAGATCTATTTGATGTAATCTTATTTTGCAGTGTCTTTGTCGAGATCCGATGAATAGTGGGTTTATGATCAAGATTATCTATGAACAATATTTGAATCTTCTCTGAATTCTTTTATGTATGATTGGTTATCTTTGCAAGTCTCTTCGAATTGTCAGTTTGCTTTGGCCTACTAGATTGATCTTTCTTGCAATGGGAGAAGTGCTTAGCTTTGGGTTCAATCTTGCGGTGCTCGATCCCAATGACAGTAGGGGAAACGATAGGTATTGTATTCTTGCCATCGAGGATAAAAAGATGGGGTTTATATCATATTGCATGAGTTTATCCCTCTACATCATGTCATCTTGCTTAAAGCGTTACTCTGTTCTTATGAACTTAATACTCTAGATGCATGTTGGATAGTGGTCGATGTGTGGAGTAATAGTAGTAGATGCATGCAGGAGTCGGTCTACTTGTGACGAACGTGATGCCTATATACATGATCATACCTAGATATTATCATAACTATGCTAAATTCTATCAATTGCTCGACAGTAATTTGTTCACCCACCGTAATACTTATGCTATCTTGAGAGAAGCCACTAGTTCCCCGGGTCTATTTTCCATCATATTAATCTTCCGTCAACAAGCTATTTCTTCTACCATTTACTTTGCTTTCTTTACTTTTAGTCTTTATCATAAAAATACCAAAAATATTATCTTATCTTCTCTATCAGATCTCACTTTTGCAAGTGGCCGTGAAGGGATTGACAACCCCTTTATAGCATTGGTTGAAGGTTCTTATTTGTTTGTGTAGGTACGAGGGACTTGAGTGTGGCCTCCTAGTGGATTGATACCTTGGTTTTTCAAAAACTAGGGGAAATACTTACGCTACTTTGCTGCATCACCCTTTCCTCTTCAAGGGAAAACCAACGCAGTGCTCAAGACGACACCGTATGAACTCTCGTTTGGAAAGAAACCTAAGTTGTCGTTTCTTAAAGTTTGCGGTTATGATACTTATGTGAAAAAGCTTCAGCCTAATAAGCTCGAACCCAAATTGGAGAAGTGTGTCTTCATAGGATACCCAAAAAAACTACTGGGTACCCCTTCTATCACAGATCTGAAGGCAAGATCTTTGTTGCTAAAAATGGATCATTTCTAGAGAAGGAGTTTCTCTCGAAAGAAGTGAGTGGGAGGATAGTAGAACTTGATGAGGAAATTGTACCTTTTCTCGAATTGGAAAGAAGGTCATTACAGAAAATCGTCCCCGTGATGCCTACACCAACTAGTGAGGAAGCTATTGATAATGATCATGAAACTTTGGATCAAGTTACTACCGAACCTCGTAGGTCAACCAGAGCACGTTCCGCACCAGAGTGGTACGGTAATCCTGTTCTGGAAGTTATGTTACTAGACCTTGACGAACCTATGAACTATGAGGAAGCGATGTTGAGCCCAGATTCCGCAAAATGGCTTGATGCCTTGAAACTGAGGTGGGATCCTGATGTCTACTATGCAACTTTATTCTTGTAGAAACGTGTTGGGCCTCCAAGCATAGAGTTTTGTTGGACAATAGCAATTTTCCCTCAAGTGGATGACCTAAGGTTTATCAATCCGTGGGAGGCGTGGGATGAAGATAGTCTCTCTCAAACGACCCTGCAACCAAATACAAGAAATGTCTTGTGTCCCCAACACACCCAATACAATGGCAATTTGTATAGGTGCACTCGTTCGGTCAAGAGATGATGATAAAAGTGTAATATGGATGGTAGAAATATATTTTTATAATTTGAATAAAAAACAGCAAGGTAGAAAATAGTAAACAGGCACAAAAATGGTATTGCAATGCTTGAAAATGAGGCCTAGGGTCCATACTTTCACTAGTGTAATCTCTCAACAGTGCTAATATTATTGGATCATATAACCACCCCTCAAAGTGCGATGAAGTATCACTCCAAAGTTCCTATCTAGCAGAGAACATAAGAATAAATTGTTTGTAGGGTATGAAACCACCTCAAAGCTATTCTTTCCGTTCGGTCTATTCAAGAGTTCATACTAAAATAACACGAAGCTATTCTTTCCGTTCGATCTATCCTAGAGTTCGTACTAAAATAACACCAAAGCAAATTCATATTGATAACACTCAATCCAACACAAAGAACTTCAAAGAGTGCCCCAAGATTTCTACCGGAGAAACAAAGACAAGAACGTGCATCAACCCCCATGCATAGATTACCCCAATGTCACCTCGGGAATCCGCCAGTTGAGTGCCAAAACATATATCAAGTGAATCAATACGATACCCCATTGTCACCACGAGTATTCAATTGTAAGACATATATCAAGTGTTCTCAAATCCATAAAAGTATTCAATCCGATAACAAAGAAATATCAAAGGGAAAACTCAATTCATCACAACAAGATAAAGAGGGGAAAACACCATATGATCCAACTATATTAACAAAGCCCACGATACATCAAGATCGTGAAATCTCAAGAACACGATAGAGAGAGATTAAACACATAGCTACTGGTACAAACCCTCAACCTTGAGGGTGGACTACTCCCTCCTCATCGTGGTGGCTGCCGGGATGATGAAGATGGCATAAGCAACTATGATCTCTAATTGTCATTGCAAACATGTTTATTCATAATAAGCTGAATCAAGAAAGATGAACTCATCATATTTACAAAAACAAAAGAGGTCGAGTTCATACCAGCTTTTCTCATCTCAGTCAGTCCATCATATATCATCATAATTGCCTTTCATTTGCACGACCGAACGATGTGAATAATAATAAGGGTGTACGTGCATTGGACTAAGCTGGAATCTGCGAGTATTCAATAAATAGGAGAAGACAAGGCAATATGGGCTCTTGGTTAAATCAACAATAATGCATATAAGAGCCACTTCAAAAATTTAATCATGGTCTTCTCCTATCGACCCCCAAAGGAAAGAAAAGAAATAAAACTATTTACACAGGAAAGCTCCCAACAAGCAAAAGAAGAACGGGAAATATTTTTGGGTTTTCCTTTTTAATTACTACTACTACAGCAGGAAAAGTAAACTACTACTAATAATATATTTTTGGTTTTTCTGAAGGTTTATTAAACACACAAGAAGAAAGCAGGAAAAAGGAAAATAAACTAGCATGGATATTACAGTGAAAAAGTATGAGCACCGACATCTAGCAATGAGTGTGTGTGAACATAAATGTAATGTCAGTGAGAAATACGTACTCCCCCAAGCTTAGGATTTTGGCCTAAGTTGGTTTATTGCCAGGGATAGCCTGGCTGATACCCGTAGGTGTAGCTAGGGTCGTACTGCGAAGAAGAATAGCTGGGGTCGTACTGTGATGAAGAAGACTCTGACTGCCATTGGCTGACAGCCATCTCCGGATCCCAAGAATAAACAGACTGTCGTGGAGGCTCATCTTGTGGTTCCGGTTCCGGGGCTGGTGCAGGATTCCGGTAGGCTTGAACGGCAGCCCAGTAACGAGATAAGGTCCTTCAAAATTAAAAAAGGAAGGAGCAGGCAAGGTAATAGTTTCAGGATGATGTTTATGAAAGAATAATTTATATCTGAGCTCTCCTTCCCTGCCTTTAATAATAAAATCATGCGCTAGCATGCTCTTATAATCTAAGTAAGCACTAGGCAACAATTTTTCTTCTTTCTCATGAAGCCTAATAGGTATGCTAAAATGTGCAGCGAGGCATGAAGCATAAATGCCTCCAAAGATGGGATGCTTAGTACGGTTCATACTTAACCGTCTAGCAATAAATGTCCGCCCATACTAACAGTGTTATCATGGTATAAACCATGGGACAAAATAATAATATCAGGAACACTAAGGTTTCCACAGTTTCCACGACCAATCAAGCAACGACTAGCAAATATGGCGAAGTAGCGTAAAACGGGAAAATGTATGCTAGTGATTCTTGCATCAGAAACCTTCCTGGTTTCTCCCACAGTGATAGTGTTAATAAATGCTTCCACATCTTTACGGTGTGGTTCCTCTAAGGTGCCCTCAGGGGGTATGTTGCAAACCTTGCAAAATTCAGCTAATGGCATCTTTTTAACAACGTTATATAAATGAAACTCTACTGAAGGAGGTGATTCCTTAGGGAAAAAGTAGAAGTTTTGCACAAAAGTATTTGTGAGTAAGAGATACTGATGACGTTGGTCGCGGAGGAAGTCAGTGAGGCCGGCATTCTCAATCAATGAATAGAAATCCTCATAAATCCCGGCTCGTCTCAAGAAGTCATCGGAAGGCCATTCACACGGCCGGACCTCCGCGGTACGAGGCAAATTATATTTGGGCCTCTATGCTTCTTCATTTTCGTTTTCCTTCGAGCTTCGGCTAGATGAGCCCCTCAAAAGTCTCTTCATTATTTTTTGAAATATTCTGAAATTTTTAGTAACTTCAAACAAAAGTGAACCATATTCAATAAAATTGATAGCAACTACTCCTACAAGCGCCTAGAGCCTATATCAAGCATTAGAACTACTTGGAACCATATAAAATTGACATGCAAGCTCAAGAACATGGTCACCTATGTAGCACAAATTTGCAAGGAATAAAGCACTATAGCAAAAACTAATTGGACCAATGGAGGAGTCACATACCAAGGAACAATCTCCCCGAGCAGTTTTGTGAGAGGTGCTTTGAGCAAGGAGATCGAAAATCACAGCAAAGAGAGCTAGAACTCGTGCCTGAGTTGGTTATTCGTGTTTGTGGGAGGAAGAAGAAGAGGATGGGTGTAGGAATAAGTGAAGGAGGGCCACTGTGGGCCCACGAGCCAAGGGGCACGCCCAGGGGGGTAGGGCGTGCCCTCCACCCTCGTGGCCAGGTGGCAGGTCCCCCCGCGGTGATTTTTGCACCATAAATCCTCAAATATTCCTGAAAAAATCATATTAAATTGGCATGGCATTCTGAGGACTTCTATTTTCGGGGTAATTTTATATTGCACGAATAAATCAGGAAACAGACAGAAAAATACTATTTTTACTTTATTTCAACTAAATAACAGAAAGTATAGAGAGGGTACAGAAGGTTGTGCCTTCTAGTTTCATCTGTCTCATGCTCCTCAAAAGGAATCCACTAACAAGGTTGATCAGGTCTTGTTAATAAACTCATTCTGAATAACATGAAACCGGAGTAATTTCGAATAACACTAAGTTACCTCAATGGGGATATGCACATCCCCAATAATAGGTATATCATATTTCTTCTGGACAGTAGGAAGAGGAAATTCAAAACCTCCAAATATAATTGATGGAATTTTTCCAATAGAGTTGATACTATGAACTTGAGGTTGTTTCCTCGGAAAGTGTACCGTATGCTCATTACAATTAATATGAAAAGTGACATTGCCTTTATTGCAATCAATAACAGCCCCTGCAGTATTCAGAAAAGGTCTTCCAGGAATAATAGACATACTATCATCCTCGGGAATATCAAGAATAACAAAGTCCGTTAAAATAGTAATGTTTGCAACCACAACAGGCACATCCTCACAAATACCGACAGGTATAGCACTTGATTTATCAGCCATTTGCAAAGATATTTCAGTAGGTGTCAACTTATTCAAATCAAGTCTACAATATAAAGAGAGAGGCATAACACTAACATCGGCTCCAAGATCACATAAAGCAGTTTTAACATAATTTCTTTTAATGAAGCATGGTATAGTGGGTACTCCTGGATCTCCAAGTTTCTTTGGTATTCCACCCTTAAAAGTATAATTAGCAAGCATGGTGGAAATTTCAGCTTCCGGTATCTTTCTTTTATTAGTAATGATATCCTTCATATACTTAGCATAAGGATTAGTTTTGAGCATATCAGTCAATCGCATACGTAAAAAGATAGGTCTAATCATTTCAGCAAAGCGCTCAAAATCCTCATCATCCTTTTTCTATGATGGTTTGGGAGGAAAAGGCATGGGTTTCTGAACCCATGGTTCTCTTTCTTTACCATGTTTCCTAGCAACAAAGTCTCTCTTATCATAACGTTGATTCTTTGATTGTGGGTTATCAAGATCAACACCAGGTTCAACTTCTACATCATTATCATTACTAGGTTGAGCATCATCATGAACATCATCATTAACATTTTCACTAGGTTCATGTTCATTATCAGATTGAGTTTCAGCATCAGACATAGAGATATCATTTGGATTCTCAGGTGGTTCAGCAATAGGTTCACTAGAAGTTTGCAAAGTCCTATCATTTTTCTTTTTCTTCCTTTTAGAAGAACTAGGAACATCAACATTATTTCTCTGAGAATCTTGCTCAATTCTCTTAGGGTGGCCTTCAGGATACAAAGGTTCCTGAGTCATTCTACCAGTTCTAGTAGCCACTCTAACAACATAATCATTTTTCTTACTATTCATTTCATCGAGCAATTCTTTTTGAGCTTTAAGTACTTGTTCTACTTGAGTGGTGACCATAGAAGCATGTTTGCTAACAAGTTTAAGTTCACCTCTAATATTAGCCATATAATCACCCAAGTGTTTAATCATATAAGCATTTTGTTTTAATTGTCTACCAAAATAAGCATTGAAGTCTTCTTGCTTAAACTTAAAGTTATCAAACTCATCCAAGCACTGACTAGCAATTTTAGTAGGAGGGATTTCAGCTTTATCAAATCTATAGAGAGAATTTACCTTTACTACCTGTGTCGGGTTATCGAGGTCTGGAGGTTCTTCAATAAATAAAGGATTAAGATCATATATTTCTTCAACAGGCGGTAAATTAAGACCATGTATCTCTTCAATAGGAGGTAAATTATTAACATCTTACGCTTTAATACCTTTTTCTTTCATAGATTTCTTTGCCTCTTGCATATCTTCCAAACTGAGAAATATAACACCTCTCTTCTTTGGAGTTGGTTTAGGGATAGGTTCAGTAATTGGAGCAGGAGCTGGCTCGGGAGGTGCCCAATTATTTTCATTTGTCAACATATTATTCAATAGAATCTCAGCTTCATCTGGTGTTCTTTCCCTGAAAAGAGAACCAGCACAACTATCCAGGTAATCTCTAGAAGCATCAGTTAGTCCATTATAAAAGATATCAAGTATTTCATTTTTCTTGAGAGGATGATCAGGCAAAGCATTCAGTAACTTGAGAAGCCTCCCCCAAGCTGACTCTCTTCTTCAATTTGCACAAAGTTGTATATTTCCTTTAAAGCAGCTTGTTTCTTATGAGCAGGGAAATATTTAGCAGAGAAGTAATAAATCATATCCTGGGGACTACGCACACAGCCAGGATCAAGAGAATTAAACCATATCTTAGCATCACCCTTTAATGAGAACGAAAATATTTTAAGTATATAAAAGTAGCGAGATCTCTCATCATTAGTGAACAGGGTGGCTATATCATTTAATTTAGTAAGATGTGCCACAACAGTTTCAGATTCATAACCATGAAAAGGATCAGATTCGAACAAAGTAATTATATCAGGATCAACAGAGGATTCATAATCCTTATCGGGAACACAAATAGGCGAAGTAGCAAAAGCAGGGTCAGGTTTCAATAGCCTCTTAAGCTCCATTAAGAGATTCTTTACTCCATTTAACTAATAGCCTCTTAAGCTCGTTTCTATCTCTACAGGCTAAAATAGATGCAGAAGCTTCCATATCAAAAACATAACCCTCAAGAATAACAGGCCTATCTTCATCATCACTTTCATCAATATATTCAGATTCAATAATTTCTTTCTCTCTAGCCCTGGCAATTTGTTCATCAAGAAATTCACTAAGGGGCACAGTAGTGTCAGGAATAGAAGTAGTTTCATCATAAGTATCATGCATAGCAGAAGTGGCATCATCAATAACATGTGACATATCAGAACGAATAGCAGAAGCAGGTTTAGGCGTCGCAAGCTTACTCATAACATAAGGTGAATCAAGTGCAGAGCTAGATGGCAGTTCCTTACCTCCCCTCGTAGTTGAGGGATAAAATTTGGTTTTCTCGTCTTTCAAGTTCTTCATAGTGTCCAGCAAATATAAATCCCAAGTGACTCAAAGAATAGAGCTATGCTCCCCAGCAACGGCACCAAAAAAAGGTCTTGATAACCCACAAGTATAGGGGATCACAACAGTTTTCGAGGTTAGAGTATTCAACCCAAATTTGTTGATTCAACACAAGGGGAGCCAAAGAATATTCTCAAGTATTAGCAGTTGAGTTGTCGATTCAACCACACCTGGATAACTTAGTATCTGCAACAAAGTGTTTAGTAGCAAAGTAATATGATAGTGGTGGTAACGGTAACAAAAGTAAAGGAAGCAAAAGTAATATTTTTGGTGTTTTGTAGTGATTGTAACAGTGACAATGGGAAAGTAAATAAGCGAAGACCAGTATATGGAAAACTCGTAGGCATCGGATCGGTGATGGGTAATTATGCCGGATGTGGATCATCATGTAACAGTCATAACATAGGGTGACACAGAACTAGCTCCAATTCATCAATGTAATGTAGGCATGTATTCCGAATATAGTCATACGTGCTTATGGAAAAGAACATGCATGGCATCTTTTGTCCTACCCTCCCGTGGCAGCGGGGTCCTAATGGAAACTAAGGGATATTAAGGCCTCCTTTTAATAGAGAACCGGAACAAAGCATTAGCACATAGTGAATACATGAACTCCTCAAACTATGGTCATCACCGGGAGTGGTCCCGATTATTGTCACTTCGGGGTTGCCGGATCATAACACATAGTAGGTGACTATAGACTTGCAAGATAGGATCAAGAACACACATATATTCATGAAAACATAATAGGTTCAGATCTGAAATCATGGCACTCGGGCCCTAGTGACAAGCATTAAGCATAGCAAAGTCATAGCAACATCAATCTCAGAACATGATGGATACTAGGGATCAAACCCTAACAAAACTAACTCGATTCACTACAAAAAAAAGACACATCCGTGACATTTTGGGCCGAACATTTTTTTTTCTGTCATACATATGACACTTCTATGACGATAATTGTGACAAAACCCGGTATCATCATATATGTGGTGGGCTCCTACTTCTATGACAAAAAATCATGACAGAAAATGGGCTTTTCGTCCTGGGCGGGCCGGAGACGCAGCTGCATGACATTCTTTGGGCCGACCATGACGGAAAAAACCGTGGTAGAAGAGAGGGGGAGGAAAATTTCGGGGAGTTCCCGGTTACGGTGGGAGGTCGAGGGCCGAGCGATGTGCGTTTCTCTCGTACACGTACGCGCATGTGTGTGAGGCGTTGGCTCTAACTAAACCCGAGCGAGGCGTTGGGCTCTAACTGAACCCGAGCGATTGCACTGCAGGCTACGCATTACTGAACCCGAGCGATCGATCGATGGCTGTTAACTGAACCCAATCGAGCGATTCCTTGGCTACTGCTGCTAACTGAAGCCGATCGATGCTGCCTCTGGATGAACAGTGAGCGTTGCAGGCGGTTTGGATGAACAGTGAGCAGTGGTGTTGCCTCTGGATGAACAGGACCCCGTGGTGTGGTGGAGGGCTGGATGAACAGTAGATGGTGGAGGGGTGCCCGTGGAGGGGTGGATGAACAGGCCCCCGTGGTCTGGAGGGCAGGATGAACAATAGACGGTGGAGGGGTTCCCGTGGAGGGGTGGTTAAACATGACCTCGTGGTGTGGAGGGCTGGATGAACAGTGGACGGTGGAGGGGTGGTTGAACAGTAGCCGGTGGGGGCTGGATGAACAGGAGCCCGTGGAGGCTGGAGGAGGTCGACGGTGGATGAACAGTAGCTCGTGGAGGTTGGAGGGGGTTGACGGTGGAGATGAACAGTATCCTGTGGAGTCTCGTTTTGCGGTATGCGACACCCCTCCAGATGAACAGGACCCCCGTTTCGACCGTAGCGCTCCAACACAAGTCCGTTTCCTCTGTTTTGCGGTACGCCACACCCCTCCCGATCAACAGGACCCCCGTTTCGACCATAGGAGGTCCGTTTCCTCCGTTTTGCGGTACGCCACACCCCTCCCGATCAACAGGACCCCCGTTTCGACCGTAGGAGGTCCGTTTCCTCCGTTTTGTGGTACGCGACACCCCTCCCGATCAACAGGACCCCCGTTTCGACCGTAGGAGGTCCGTTTCCTCCGTTTTGTGGTACGTCAGGCCTCGTTTCCATCGCCTCTTCCGTCCAAGCCCTCCCGATGAACACGACCACGCATTCCGTTCCGACCCAGCCGCGTTGCCTCCCGATGAACACGAGGCATTCCGTTGCCTCCCGATGAACACGACGCATTCCGTTGCCTCCCCATGAACACGACGCATTCCGTTGCCTCCCCATGAACACGACGACGACGTTGTTTCTCCGTTCCGACCCAGCCATGTACACGAGCCCTCGCCGTACGTATGCGCGAGTAGGCGTTCGAGACCCCGCCCATATGTACACATACGTGGCCGTATTTTCTTTCTTGCACCCTGGCCGCCTCTACTACGACACGTGCGCACCTCTACATCCACTAGTATATATGTACGTACACGTTCGCGACCAGAATGACAACGCTACGTACGCTTAGACCAGGTGGGTCCCGACTGTCAGGCACTTCCTTGCCTGCGAAGATGTAGCTGGTGGGTCCCAGCAGTCAGGGGGGCGAAATACGGTGGCCCGTCCGGTGGGTCTCCGCTGTCAGGTGGAGGAATAATTATTTTGCACATCATAAGGAGGCACTTCCTTGCTGCGGCCGTGGACCAAGCTGTCAGCCTCTCCATGTACAGTCCATGTCCGATGGAAGTCGTTCCTTGACCACGTTGAACACGCCGCGCCGAGAGCACCAGAGCGGTGGACGACGGCGAGGCCTAGGAAGGGGACGACGGGGAGCCGGGGAAGGCGCGGCAGTGGAAGCCCGCGCGCGCGGAGAGGAGTACGAGGGTTCACTGGTTCGGCTGCGGTGTGAGGCTGCCATCGCTGCAGCGCCTGGCCAGCGGTGGGAATAGTAGGGGCGGTGAGGCCTCCACGGCAGCAAAGCCGGCCACGGGAGGCAGGAGAATGCGGCACGACCGGCGCTACTTTGGGCGGCTGGAGCAAGAAGACCAGAGGTTGAAGAAGCACTACGGCCGTTGGATGGACATCATACGGTCAATGGAGCTAGAATCGTTCATATTGACTAAGTTGACAAAGCCCTTTGTCCCCGTCAACTTAGTAGGCCCACAAGTCAGCCTCCCACCAAGGTGGGTCCCAGCTAGCCGGGGGAGTATTCATTTTTTTGTGCGTAATAAGGAGGCAGTTCCGGTGGGTCCGAGATGATAGCGGGGTGAACATTTTTTTCACGAAATACGATGGCCCGTCCGGTGGGTCCCAGCAGTCAGGGGGAAACGATTATTTTCGCAAAATACTGGTGGCCCGTTCGGTGGGTCCCTGCTGTCAGGTGGAGGAATAATTATTTTGCACGTAATAAGGAGGCACTTCCTTGCTGCGGCCCTAGACCCAGCTGTCAGCCTCTCCATGTACAGTCCACGTCCGATGGAAGCCGTTCCTTGACCATGTTGACCACGCCGCGCCGAGCGCACCAGGGCGGTGGACGACGACGAGGCCTAGGAAGGGGACGAAGCAGAGCCGGGGAAGATGCGGCAGTGGATGCCCACGCGTAGAGGAGTACGAGGGCTCTGGGTCGCTGCGGTGTGAGGTTGCCGTCGCCGCAGAGTAACACGGGATGTGGGTGAGTAGAGGGATGGCATGGCCAGCGGTGGGAGTAGTAGGGGGCGGTGAGGCCTCCGCCGCATCGCACCCGGCCACGGGAGGTAGGAGCACGAGGCACGACCGGCGCTGGTTTGGGCGGCTGGAGCAAGAAGACCAGAGGTTGAAGAAGCACTACGGCCATTGGATGGACATCGTACGGTCACTGGAGCTAGAATCGTGCATTATTGACTAAGTTGACAAAGCCCTCCGTGCCCGTCAACTTAGTAGGCCCCACAAGTCAGCCTGCCACTATACTGGGTTCACTGGTTCGGCTGCGGTGTGAGGCTGCCGTCGCCGCAGGGCCTGGCCAGCGGTGGGAATAGTAGGGGCGGTGAGGCCTCCGCGGCGGCACAGCCGGCCACGGGAGGCAGGAGCATGCGGCACGACCGGCGCTGCTTTGGGCGGCTAGAGCAAGAAGACCAGAGGTTGGAGAAGCACTACGGCCGTTGGATGGACATCGTACGGTCACTGGAGCTAGAATCGTTCATATTGACGAAGTTGACAAAGCCCTCCGTCCCCGTCAACTTTGTTGGCCCACAAGTCATCCTCCCACTATGGTGGGTCCCAGCTAGCAGGGGGTATTCTTTTTTTTGTGCGTAATAAGGAGGCACTTCCTTGCGTGCGAAGATATAGCTGGTGGGTCCGACATGTCAGCGGGGGGAACGTTTTTTTCGCGAAATACAGAGGCCCTTCCGGTGGGTCCCAGCTGTCAGGTCCTTGCAAAAAAAGGGAAAGAAAATCAATGACTTGGGAAGGCGTACAGAACAAGCTAGTGTAGCAGTAAATAGACGTTGCCGAGTTTTAGAAAAAAGAAAGACATGCTCCTGTAGCTGGTTCGAATCCAAACCTAGACTATGACTATATATGGTGCTATGCTACTCTGCAAGTAATGAAACTGACATATCCAACGTTCGCTTCTCCTCTTCTCTACTTACTCTACCTAGCATCAGAAGCTCTAGCCGCAGCAACCATGTCCGCTGGCTGCTCGTCCACCTGCTCTTCAGCAGGCAACAACCAGATATGCGCCAAGTCGCAACCCGTACCATCGCCTGTGGGTCTCATCACACCCTCGCCGGCACGCGCACCGCAGCCGATTGCTCATCGCAACCCGCTGCCGTTGGTGTGGTGCCACTGCTGCAAATCACGCAGAGTCATCCGTCGCGTCTCAACCACAATCCGCAACCCTGCCCGAGTCTTCTACAAATGCCCGAATCATGGGGTAATAATATGTTTAAGTGTTGTTCTGCTTCTTTCAGTTGCCGATTTTTTAATAGTTTGGTTGATGATCTACCAATTTGATTCGTGTAGAAAAGGGAAGGTTCGTGTGATTTGTATTTCTGGGAAGTTGCTGATGTGGGGGACTGCAACTACGCTGATTATTTGGTTAGCCAAGGAATCCCAATACCAGCATGGGGTGTTGGACAAGTAACTGAAGGAACGACAGAAGAGGAAGATGCAGAGCAGAAGGTTAAAGATGTAGTTCCTCTGATCATGGCCAAGCAATAGCTGCTGAACGGCCTTGACAGCAATGAGGAGATGAAAGAGCTTGTGAAGATAATGGGCAAAGTCGATGTGCTCTATAGGATGATTGTCTCTTTATTTGCAGTGTATGTAGCACTCGTGATGTATTCAGTGGCTATGACATGAGCACTTTGCTGAAACTAGTAATGAATGAAACCTGTGTAGCAGGCTGGGCGTAGTGTTTTGAACATCTAATGATTTCCATTAACGGAAATCAGGGGGTATTCCCTTTTGCTCATATAAATAAATAAATAGGAGAGGCCCTGTCGGGTCAGCTTTGTTCTCATTCGAAGACACCGAGAAAATTGCAGTCCAACAACAAACTGTGTCATCAAATTCAAGTTTCACAGCCAAATATGAGTACAACTAAACAACAATGTCATCATGTTTTAGTTGTCATACAATCACCAAACACAAGTCAGCATACATAACAAGTGATGTTCTCACAGCAAAATACTAAACAACATGTTCATCAGATTTCAGTTGTCATAGCAAACACAATTTCACAGAGTAGATAAAAAACGTCTTCTGATAGGCAAATACGACAAAAAAAATGTAATCATCATCTGCAGCAGCAGCGTCAACATCTTCGCCATGTGTATCAGTCTGAATCGTAATTCCCCACGGTGTCATCTTCTTCTTTGTCCTCAACGTGCTCGAACGTTGGCTTCTTCTTGATCAATTCTTGTATGTCCACAGCACGACAGGCAATCTTTTCATTGGCGTCATTGACGTGATGGTTCTCAAAGATATTAGGAACATCTGTGTTATCTTATACATCAGGAGCAGTGTAAGCATCATCTTGTTGTGCAACTTCATTAAACGAATTCCTCTGCTCAAACCTTTGCAATACTCTCCAGTCATCGCTACGTGCAAATGTGTCTTCCAAGAAAAATATCTGTGTTGCTTGATTTGCCAAAATAAAAGGCTCGTTGGTCTAGTACGCCGCCTTGATATTGATGGATTTGAAATAATCATCAGCTCTGGGTTTTGCGATCCTGGAAAACAGGTTATACCAACGAAAGCACAACAGAACCACACATGGATGATCCTCGAAATTGGAGATATACTGCAACTGAACAATGTCTGTTATGTTAGCATATATTTCAGTTGTCTCTTTGTCATACATATCCGTGCTCATGATGGCACTGTTTTGTGTCTTCCTGCCTTCGTCTCGTGCAAGGGTGTTGTAGCGCACATCTCCAACAACGCAAGATTCATAATGTCTTACCCGAGTATCAAAACCCATTGCTAGTGAGTAAAGGGCATCATCAACTGCCTGCCCATCCTTCCGCATCTTCTTAACCTATGGTTAGAAAATAGACAAGCTGATCATCTTATGTATTCAATATATTAAAAAAACTGACAGTGCACTTCAAAAGCTTACATGGTTCTTGAACCATTTCGCAAATCCTGCCATAACCAGTTTGTCAATGTTTCCTGGATTTTGCGGCAGTAACTCCTCTTTGTAGATGCTGCACAACATAGTGATCGCGTCAAACATCTAAATATATAAGAATGTGCTGCAAGTTTGGTAGATCGATGTATAAGCTGCAGTACTGCACTTACTTGATATAAGGTACTATCTCAGGGCAGTTATTCAACACATACCAAACCATTTTGTCCAAATCTTTAGGTTTGTCCTCTTGTCGACTCTTCCCTGTAACTCGAACAGAATAATCGAAAACATTGAGCCCGGGATTGTCTTCACCCACCTCTTTGCTAAGCTGATCAGTTGTTTCAATGTATTTTGAGCAGAATTTCAACGCTTCTGTAGAAATGTAGGCCTCTGCAATTGAACCCTCGGGTCTAGCTCTGTTCCTAACATAGCCCTTGAAAGTGCCTAGCCGCCTTTCAATAGGGTACATCCAGCCATACTGTACTGGACCTCTAAGTAGTGCCTCATCAGGTAGATGAACAGCCAAATGCACCATCACATCAAAGAAGGCTGGAGGATATATCTTCTCAAGGTCACATAGGATAGTTGGTATCTTGTCTCTAAGATGCTTCAAAGCATCTATCCTGATATTCCTACTGCAGAGTTCCCTGAAGAATTGTCCCAACTCTGCAACTGCTCTGTATAAGTCAGGGCGGCCCAGTCCTCTAAGGATAACAGGTAAAACCCTTTGAAGTAGGACGTGGCAGTCATGAGTTTTCAACCCTTGTACCTTGTTTCCATCTGCACTGACTCTCCTTTCAGGGTTGGAAGCAAATCCATGTGGGAATCTCACACGTGACAGGACCTCGCAGAATTCTTTTCTTTTTACCTTGTCCAAGATGTACACAGCTGGTGCCATATCCCATGGTTTACCTTCATCTTGCACCTGCAAATCCTGTTTGATACCCAGGTGTGTCAAATCAATCCTAGATTTTAAGGTATCTTTCGTCTTGCCTTCAATATTAAGAAGTGTGCCGATAATGCTGTCACATATATTTTTCTCGATGTGCATCACATCAAGATTATGCCGCAGATCCAAATCTTTCCAATACTCCAAGCCCCACAAAGTGGACCTGCCGGTAAACAATAATCTCTCTTCTGCCCTGCCATGCTTCCTTTTCACGCTACCATTATCAGGATGGTTTCCTGGTGTAATATGCCTGACCTTCTCTAATTCCACTTGCAACTCATCGGCGGTGAGCCTCTTTGGCGCATCACGGTTTTCATGCTTTGCATTGAACACATGTCTTCGGTATTTTCTAGGAAGCGGCTTGTCCTTGGCAAGGAAACGGCAGTGTCCAATGTAACAGATCTTGCTAAGTATTGCGTATGACAGCGAAGTCCTGTCACAGCGAACACATGCATTGTAACCATGTGTCGTTCGCCGTGACATAGTGCCGAAAGCCGGATAATCATGGATGCACCAAATTATAACAGCACGCAGAAAGAAATTAGCTGGTGGGCTGCTATATAGGTCTCGAGTGAGAATACCCTTCCATAGCTGTTGAAGTTCCTCGACAAGAGGCTCCATGAACAAATCAAAATCCTTTCCAGGACTTTTTGGACCTGGGATGAGCAAGGCCATCATGTAGTTTGATTCTTTGGTGCAGACATTTGGAGGCATGTTGTAAGGGATAACAAGCACTGGCCACATGCTATATGTGGCGCTCTGGTGGCCAAATGGGTTAAATCCATCTGAAGCTAAGCCAAGTCTAATGTTTCTTGGGTCAGCAGCAAACTCTTTGTGTTTATCATTGAAGCTTTTCCACTCACTACCATGAGATGGATGGCTCATTACATTCTGATCTCTGTACTCCTGGTTCCTAGAATGCCACAGTACATCCTCTCTTGTTTCAGCATCATGAAACAACCTCTGCAATCTTGGTGTAATTGGAAAATGTCTCAGAACATTATCAGGAATCCCCTTCACAGCATCGCCATCTTTCCATCTTGATGATTTGCATTTCGGGCATTCACTTAAGTTGGCATAATCCTTCCGGAACATAACACAATTATTCTTACAAGCATGGATCATATCATATCCAATTCCAACTACACGAAGGAAATTCTTCATTTTACTGTAGGTGTGTGGCAGCTCAGACGCGTCTGGGAAAGATTCGCGGAAAGCAGCCAACATCGCATCGAATGATTTGTTGGTCATCCGCTCAGATGTCTTCACCTGAAGAAAGGTGACCATAGCTAAGAATACTGACAGCTTATTTCCTGGGGTGACAGCAACGTTGCATTGTTCCAACATGCGGGCCCACCGTTTTTCTTCTGCAGGTGAAAGTTCACGAAATGCACGAGCATTCCGTAGCATTGTTTCAATGTTGTTCAAACTCACTGGCTCCGCCACCACCAACTCCTCCTCCTCTTCCACCTGAGCATCAGGCAGATCAAGATGGTGATCTGCTGCTTCCACGTAGTCAATAACATTGACGTTCACAGCTTCACCATGATGAACCCACCTAGTATATGTGACCGACATCCCATACAAGTGTAGATGATTTTGCACAGTTGACTGGGGTCTTGTAACTGAATTCGTACAACTGCTACACGGGCAGAGCACATCTGATTTCGGACCACCGTACTCAACTCTGATAAAGTTCATGAAGTTTTCAACCCCCTCGACATATGCAGCGGAGAATCTTCGAGCAGAAGTTATCCAAGTCCTGTCCATCTGTTAGACATACAAATTAGTTCTTCTACTAGATATTACAGGAAAAACATATATGCTTTTTTATGAAGTCCAGAAAAAAAATACCTAGGTCGATGTCTAAAGCTATGGCAAGATATTTGGACGAGCAGATCTAAGTAACGAAATATATGTAAAGCTAATTCAGCAAACAGATTTGAGTGCCAAATTATGGCAGGTTGTCTCAGCAGTCAATGAGGCCGAGCACACAACTATCAAACTATCGAAGGCCATCGCAGCAACAAAGATCGAGTATAAAATGGTGTAGAGCTATTTCACCTAACAGATTGGCTACTAGACCATGGCAATCTATGTCACAATAAATATATGGCAGGATATTTTAGCAACTAATCGGCCTTGGCATGCCATCTCAGCTAAGCAGATTGAGTGCAGAACAGGGCAAGGAAGCTTCTTAAGCAGAGCATATTGACAGTAAACTACTTCGGCAAACAGTGAGATTAACAGGGTCTATCAGCTAACATTCAGCGCTACACCGACATGAACAGGGCCTTAGTCTAGAATGCGCGTACCGTGGGAGAAGCTGCCGCCGTGCGTCTCCACACGAACGTCGCCAGCGGTGGCAGCGCTGACTGCCGTGCGCCTCCACAAGAACGTAGCCAGAGGTGGCGGCGCGGCTAGAGGACGGCAGTCTACGAGAGAGTACTGTGGGAGCGAGAGGATCGCCGAACCGCGGCGCCAACGTATCGGCGCGGCGGGGAGGGCGGCTTTGGCGGAGTGAATGGAGTGGAGGGGGACAGGGGGAGGGGGGTTTGGGGGATATTATTGGCTAGTTGGCCGAAGGGCGGTTGAATCGGATTTGGGGGGAATTTTTGGGTGTTGGGGGGAGGATTCTCGCACGGTGGGCGGGGGGAGTTTGGCGCATGGTCGGTTTCTCCAAGTGTAGTCCCACGTGTCAGTGAAGAGGCAAGCCGAAGCGCGTTCCGTTTGCGTGAAACGTGTGCAGGACCGAACGTGTGTGCGGTGCAATGCGACCGCGACAGGAGTGCTGTGAGTGTACCGCATTTTTTCCTTTTAAACTAGGTGCTTCGCCCCCACAAAAAAATATGTTGCTTCGCGCGATCCATTGATACTACTACTAGTAATCCGGTAATCCCGACAAAAATAGCGCGGCCGGGTCTTTTCCCGCGCGGTATGCTGGGGGGTTGGCTTAGTTCGGTTTTTTAGGACGAGTAATGCTACACCTACGTAATCCCAGTTACGTAATTAACGTAATGTGAAACATGTGAGCTGTTCATTGTAGATTGGGGGAGGGTGGGGCCCACCACCATGAAAATCAGGGGAGGAGAGAGAGAGGCAATTTACGTTAACCCTTTCGTAGGTTCCCGTAGATGTAGAAAGATGTGTCTGATCCTGAAATATAGGTCGTCCGATCTATATGTAATGGATAGGAAGGAAACTATGACAATTTACCCGCACTCCTCTCCACATTTGCAGATAAGGCTTTCCCTCGTTCATCCTTTTCTCCCACAAGATCTTGATCTTCCGTGCAACGCACGGGCATCTTGCTAGTACTCCTACAATATGTATATTATTGTGAAAGTTCATATACACCGGCCGAGATTAATGCAAACACGACGGATTTTCATTACATTTCGAACTTTTATAGGACAAAAAAAATAAACCCGACCCTAAACCTATTCTACGGCGGCGACCGACGTCCTCCATCTGTGATCTCCATGTACGGGGGCGGGGTTCAAGACCCATGAAGTGAAGGTGTGGTCTCCGGCGAGGAAAAGTAGAACACGGGAGATGGACCGGATAGTTGGCACACCATGCCCTGCCGCCTCCCATGCCCTACTCATCCTCGGAGGAGTCCCCGACCTCGGCGGTGCCGGACGTTGGATGGCAGCAAGTAGGACCCGTGGCTGACGGTGCTCCCGTCGTCGGCCGCCAGCGTGGCCACCGCTTGTGCGGTGACTTCAGCGAGGGCAGCGACCTCAAGCTCCATCCCCGAAGACAAGCTCTCCCGCAGAGAGTTCGCGCTTGCGGTCATGGCGGATGTGGTTCCAGGTAGGAGGACGATGCACTATGGTGTGGAGGTTAGCTGGGCGTTGCCGCTTTAAGTAGCGCATTCCGGTGAGGCCAAGCGTCCGGGTGCGTCATTAAGTCGCCGGAGTTAGTTCCTCGGGCACCGAGCCTCTTAATGACGACATAGGAACAAACGGCATGAATGCGGGCAGCTGGCGCCGGCTGGGAACGCACCGCGCGACGACACGAGGGACGAGGGTTTTGGTGTACCAGGGTAGTCAGCTGCGGTCGTGGCAACGTTGGAGATGCCCTTTGCTCACATGCGATCCCCGCATGTCATTGAAAAGCAAGACGACCCGACATGGTCCCAGGTCCAGAGGATGCAGTTGGCCGTGCTACACCACTCCGCGGACGCGTCGCGACGCCCCGTGCATCCTCGACGAGCCGGATGTTGGGGTGTGTTTGGATTGTGGCCAAAGTGCACCTTGCCAAAATTTTGGTCATGACCAAAAGATTGGTCTTTGTTTGGATGGTTGCCATTTTTTTGGCATGCCAATGAACTCTAGCCAACTCTAGTTCATTTTTCTTGCCAATGTCGGCCAAATCATGGGCAACCAATACCTCAACCAAAATTTTGGTCATGACCCAAAGATTGGTCTTTGTTTGGATGGTTGCCATTTTTTGGCATGCCAACGAACTCTAGCTAACTCTAGTTCATTTTTCTTGCCAATGTCGGCCAAATCATGGGCAACCAATACCTCAACCAAAATTTTGGTCATGACCCAAAGATTGGTCTTTGTTTGGATGGTTGGCATTTCTTTGTCATGCCAATGAACTCTAGCCAACTCAAGTTCATTTTTCTTGCCAATGTCGGCCAAATCATGGGCAACCAATACCTCAACCAAAATTTTGGCTACCCAATGCTTTGATGGGGCAACCTTGGGCACAAACCAAACATACCGTTGGTCGTGCCACAGTACTTTCGCCACCCTTGGCAAACTTAAACCGACCGTGTCTAGCGACGATATGAGCGTGTCGCTCACCGCGGTCACCATGTCCAGAGGCAGTGCTGGAGCTGCGCCCCGTTGTTGGCCCCAACGACCCACATGAATGGTTGTCGGTGGCGAGGAGGTCGTGGGCCAGCTCCTTCATTGGACTAGTCTGCGCTACGTCGTCCCGACGGGTGTGCCCCACATGTCTGTTTCCCTATTTTCCCGGCCATATTCGAGCGTCAGTGCTCCGTGTTGCGCATTAGGCCTTTCACTATGTAGGCCAAGCAAGACAACTTATTGTTTATTTGAGCCGTTCAAGTATAATCATGTGGCGTTTGCTTATTTCTCATTCCTCTCCAACCCTCTTCTCCATTGATCATGTCGCCCTCCAGTCGAGTCCATCCTCCCGCATGCCTCATTTGAACATTCCGCCGAGTATCATTCGCATGTACCCACCCTAGTCCTCTTTCAATAGATCTCCGGACCCCGAGATGAAATCGAGAGGGAACGAGTGGGGGGCACGTGATACCTAAGGCGGATTCAAAATTTTGAACCAGTGATCATAGCATCCGCAAATCATATATAAAGGGTATTCAATGTTCATTTCGTTTTTGAACGTACAATATACTCCCTCCTATCCTTTCTACTCCCTCCTTCCATCTATATTGGGCCTAATGCATTTTTCAAGACCGCCTTTGACTATTGACAAGATTAATAGTACATGACATGTATAATGCGAAAATTATATCATTGGAAGCTCCTTTCACATACGAATTTGATGGTATGCTTTATTTAAGTTGCATGTGATATATTATTGCTCTACCTTTTGGTCAAAGTTAGCCTCGAAAACGCATTAGGCCCTATACAGATGGAAGGAGGGAGTAGTTTACATATAAGTTTTATGTGTAGTCAAAGTATATCTACTTTGATAAAAAAAGGTATCAACATTCAACAACGCCCAATCAATATTGTTAGATTCGTACGTACTCCTAGATTTGTACTCGAGATGGTTTCCAATTTGACTATTGACAAGATTAATAGTACATGAGATGTATATTGTGAAAATTATATCATTGGAAACTCCTTTCACATACGAATTTGACCGTATGCTTTGTGTAAGTTGCATGTCATATATTATTACTCTAACATTTGGTCAAAGTTAGCCTCGAAAAACGCATTAGACCATGTATGCTTTGTGTAAGTTGCATGTCATATATTATTACTCTAACATTTGTGTAAGTTGCATGTCATATATTATTACTCTAACATTTGGTCAAAGTAGTATAGTGGAAGTGGATCCTCTGACATAGGTATCCCTGCCTTACCCTCCCTTTCGGTCACTTACTGGCGGACCCCATGCTTGCTAGGCCCCGCATGTCAGTTACTCAATGGGTTCGGCCACGTCAGGGGATCCTCATCCGTAGTAATACTCCCTCTGTTTTTATTTACTCCGCATAAAATGGAGGGAGTGGTGGTATAATAAATGACGCGGGCGGGGGAGGGGGAGGGACGTCAGTTTGCTCTCAACTGCGGTCCCACAAGCGAGCGAAAACGCAAGACGAAGTGTGTTCCATTCGGTGGGCGACGTGGAGGGTCCAGCGTGCCGGGCTGCAACGCGAACGCGACAAGAGCGATGTAAAGTCAAAACCGATTGACCGGTCGTCACCGGAACCACTATTCACACCAGAACCTTCGCTGCTCGGCCTATGCCAGCCACTGCCCTAAAACCACACCAAATCTCCAGCCCATTCCCCCACCTTTCGATCCCCTAGCCCGCATCAAGCGTCCCCTAGTTCGCCGGAAAGCCATGGTGCGCCACAAGATCACTTACTACAAGATGCTGACGCCGGAGCGCCGCGCAGAAATTGCGGTGGTGGTCGGCGCCACAGACATCCGTTCCCAAGCTCGCTTTGCGGCGGGCTAATCCCCGAGTTCTCCGGAGCCAAGCTACGAGGAGGAGGAAGCCGATCCAATGTTCATAGCGGAGGTCGCGGCGCAGAAGGCCCCCGATGGGTATGAGACGATGGACGTCGACTTCGTGCCGGCATCCAAATCCCGCATGGTGCAGGCGGACCAGCAGTTCAACATGGCGATACTAAAGGAGGACCGGGAGGCAGAGGCTCAACTCGACGTGGAGCGCGCGCATGCCGCTACCATCGAGGCTCTCCTGCAGGCGGAACCGGATGTCGTGGATGTGAACCGGGCGGCGGAGGCTCAACTTGAGGCAGAGCGCGCGTATGCCACTGCCATCAAGGCCCTCCTGCAGGCGGAACCGAACGTCCTGGACTTGAACCGAGCGGCAGAGGCTCGACTTGACGCAAAGAGCGCGGATGCCGCTCTCATCGACGCCATCCTGCAGGCGGAACCGGACGTCCTGGACTTGAACCGGGCGGCGAAGGCTCGACTCGACGCAGAGCGCGCGGATGCCGCTGCCATCGAGGCCCTCCTGCAGGCAGAACCGGACGTCCTCGACTTGAAGCGGGCTGTGCTCTCGTCCATGCAGAGCGCCCGCATGCTCCGCTTGAACGAGTAGCTGGAGGCCGAGGACAACCACGGTGCGGAGACACATGTCGGCAGCGACGGCTGGTTCGCGCCGGCAGCCAAAGACGACGAGGCCGTCTCTTTCCGCGAGCAGTGATAGTTTTTCTTTATGTTGTTGTTTTCATGGATCTTTTGCTGTGTAAAAACATATATTTGTTATGCAAGTCGCCTGACTTGGGTCAGTCTACCATTTCAGGCGGTTGGATGAATATCCTACGTCTCCTAACCCTTCTTTCCTTCTTCCTCACCTCTTCTTCTTCCCCAACAAACCACCGCACGGGCCGTACGGATACTCCCCAACATGCGGTTTGATAAACATACTCTATGAACGAAAATTATGTGTCAGCGATAGGATGGCTGAGTTTGGTGTGTTCACATGCGACAGCACGTGTCAGTGAGGGTGCGTTCCCTTGGTTGGGTTTGCGGCGCGCAGGAGCGACCGTGTGAGGGTGCGGTGCGACCGCAGCGTGCAGGAGCGACCGTGTGAGGGTGCGGTGCGACCGCGATAGCCGTGCGCAAGTGTACCTCCTACTCATTTTGAAAACTTTAGGAAAGCTTGGCAAAAATGTGTGGCGAAGTTTGGCAATGCAAAGCCTAGACCCAAACAGGATAAGTACGTACGTACTAGGAGTACTAGTGTTAAAAAAGAAAGGCTGGGTTTTCCTTCGCGGGATTTAATCGATACAAATCCTTGTTTCACGTGTCAATTAATGCGTATTTTCTTCTCCAAAGACCAAAGAGCTAACCATCTCACTCCTCATCGCTTGATTAATGCAGCGCCATGCAAACCAACCTTCTCACTTCCGCATGCATGCAGGGGATATTAATGTCCTTGGTTGCTAACCCCATCAATTTTGCCTCGATTAGTGTTAGTGGCCCTTTCCAAATTGTAATTTTGATATACTGGCCATGTGTACAAAAAAATTGAGGTAGTAACTATATTTGAATTCCTTCCCCATTGCGGTGATGTCGACGATATTTTTTTTTGGTGGTGGTTTGGCGAAGTGCGTTCAACGGAGAACACCATTTGCATCCAGGAAGTCCTTTACTAGTACTACTAGGAGCAACTAATGCGGTGAGATGGCTTCTCGAAGAAGACGATGGAGAAGCGGAGTCAGCGAAGAGTGAAATGATGGTTGCTTCGTCCGTGCTTTTGTGATTTGACACCTCACTGCTTTGTGATTTGTGATAGAAGGGACAGGGGAGTAGACTCTATGCTCTATACTGTAGTACTACATGCGTCCAAGCATGGGAGAAAGAGGAGAGACGTTGCATTTTTCTATTCCTTCAATCAATCAATCACGGAGCTTCGGTTCCATCTTTTTCGCTTTGGCAACACCGTCCACAATGGTTCCCACGATGCCAAAAGCTATTTTCACATTTGGCTACACATTGTGGATGCCCTTAACCGTACCACTTAGTTTTGCTCCTGTGTGCTATCTATACAAATCTCAATTATATTGATCTAAAAAATTATAGAATCGAGATTAGTAAAAAGGAGGTGATTTTGCCTCGTGGATGGCGGGGGAGGTTCCTTATTTGAGCAATGCTACATCCATGTAATAGTTTACGTAAAGTTACGAACTGATGTGATGTGGGACTATTTGATTGGATTAAAGGAGAGGATTAGGCCCACCCCACCTGAAAATCAGGGGGGCATATATAGATTAGATGGAAAGTATACGTAGCATCTACGTAGCCCTTTGTAAGTCTAGGATTAGGCTTCTTATTTTTGGAGGACGTTGTCCTGGCGGTTTGCTAACATGCGGTCCCAAGTGTCAGTGCTTTACCAAGCCGATCCGCGTCCCACATGAGGCAGAACAACGGCAGAAGCAACACGTGGTTAAGTTGAAGAAGATGAGGGAGTAGCGGATTCAGCAATGAGTGAAATGATGGTTGCTTCGTCCCTCCAACTTAACTGCGGGAAAGGTGCAGCTTTGTGATTTGATGCCTCATTGCTCATTACTACGCCGGCGCCATGACTGGGGTGCTTCACCCCAGCTGCTCTGCACTGTATTCCGGTATGGCACGTGGACCCGGTAGCTTGATGTCCCACAAGTCGGCGAAAGGGACTAGAATATTTATGAAAGCGAGCGCTCCACTCTTACGACGGAGGAGTAGACGACACGACGGCCCAATGAACTGTCACTTGTACTGTATAATACTAGTATAGTTTTTCTGTTTCGCACGATCCATCGATACAAACCCGATTAAACAGGAAAGGGCGGGATTTTTCCCACGCGGTAGATGATACTGGCCATACATTTCAAAGGCAATTTTAATGTATGCAAACTGAATAATTATAAGTAACAATATGATATCTAGTAAAACTAAAAACACATATGATTTATTGTGTTAGAGTGTAGTAGTAGTGCTGTATTGCATAGTTGTTAGATGTAACATGCGAGAACGTGTAGAGATGTAGTTTTGGAGGGCCTACAAAGAGAAAAGTGTAATACGGTCACCGAACTTCAGAATAAGCTGATTACGGTCACTATATACGTTTTGCGGTGATTATACGGTCACTTGCTCACAGCTCAGCATCGGATTGCACTCTGTTAACCGGCCAAATAGTCTGCGTGGCGCCATGTTGACTAGTTAAATTGACCACGTTCGTTGTGGGTCCCACCTGTCAGTTCGCATAGGCAAAAGGTCAGATAAACACAAATTTACGCAGGCGCGACAAGGCTCCAACCCGTGCGCGGGAATCACCTGGTTGTGTATGTGTCTGTCAGGGCCTGATGTGTGCACATGCATGTGTAGGTTGAGCACTTGAGCGTGAGAGTGTGTGTTGGTCGTGTGGTGTACTGGTGTGTGCATGCATGCGTGCGTGTGTGCGTGTGAGTGTTGCGTGCGTGCGTGTGAGTGTTGCGTGCGTGTGTGGCTGCGTGTGTACGTGTGAGTGTTGCGTCCGTGCGTGGGTGCATGTGTTTGTGTGAGTGTTGCGTGGATGCAGTTCGTGTGCATGCGTGCGTGTGTGTATAATCACCACACCAGCTCCTGTGTGTTAAAACAGACGGCTCAGCATACCAATACAAGGCCACCTTGTCCGCTGTGCCCGCGGTCATGACTTTGAACCACTGTCCAAATATTTTTTTGTCGTTTGTTTTCATTCTTACTAGCAAGATGCCCGTGCGTTGCATGTAACATCAAGATGCATTTGCATGACTTGATTATCTTGTGAGAGAAAAGGATGAATGAGGGAAGGCCTTATTTGCAAATGTGGATAGGTGTGTGGGTACCTTCTTGCAAAATTGCCATAGTTTCTTTCCTATCCGTTGGATATAAATCGGACGGCCTATATTGCAGGATGGCAGGCACACCATCATCACCAACTCTATTTTTTATAAGAGTGTATTTTATGTATTTTATAAGAGTGTAGATGTAGAGTAGATACAAGTCGACAGGTGGGCACGATGGTAGTGAGATAATGTGATGCAACACTAGAGGTGCCACATGGAGCGTTTAACTGGTCAACTAGTCATGTCATGAGCAAATACAGAGTTGTACGGTGAGCCCATGACTGCATAATAACCACTAAACATAAATGGTGACCGTAATGAGTGGATTCTGAAGTCCAATGTACGTATCGTGCTTTCGCTTCAAATACAATGATCGTCATTACATATATCGCGAGAGAAAGATGAAACATGCCTGAATTTTCTGGGGGGCTTACTTTTAGAGGACCTGGAGATAGTTTTGTATGCATATGTGAAAGGGTGTACAGGGGGTATGCGATGGAGAGAGAGAGACGCTCTTCATTTCTCTTTATTATGACTAACTTTGTATATAGTTTAAAAACATACAAATTCACAGTGCGGAATAAATATCATTGTGGGCACCATGCAATGCAAATTAGCGTTCCTACTCCTCCATATAACTTTGTAATGTTGTACATATGTAGAAACTCTAAAATATTTTTTTGGCCACACTTTATTCAAAAGGAATGTTGTATGCAAAATAAACGTGAAGAGAGGGCTTTTTAGATCAATGGGGTACGTGACGTAACATGTGTGAATGTGTAGTTGATGCATTTGGCGGGGCCTAGAGAGGTATGTGTGTGTATTACGTATTCGAGAGAGGCATGGATAGAGGGGCCGACGGGGGGGCGTGGGAGAGATAGCACGAGAAATGAGAGTGGTCCAGAGAGAGGGAGAGACGAATATGACGTCACGACAAGAGATTCCATTCCGTTGAGTGTGTATATGCAAGGGGGGACGGAATAGAGGCACCAGGAGAAATTTTCTGTGTGTGTGGTGTT
Source organism: Aegilops umbellulata (assembly GCA_032464435.1). Taxonomy (NCBI): domain Eukaryota; kingdom Viridiplantae; phylum Streptophyta; class Magnoliopsida; order Poales; family Poaceae; genus Aegilops; species Aegilops umbellulata. The sequence goes on along the minus strand of CP136060.1, from coordinate 65,897,999 downwards.
TGTGTTGGTATGTGTGGGTGTGAGAAGATAATGAGACGTGGGGGCAGAGGGTGTGTCACCGCGTGAGGTCCGGTAGGTCGAGGTGAGGCCCTTCGTTCTGTTCCGTCCTGCGCCACATTGGTCGGCCCGTGACGCATTTAGGAAGACCCATGGATGACTAGTCGTACAAGACAAAGATAGCAGAATTGTGAAGGACTCTGTGTCCACTGACAAAGCCGGCTAGGATTTGTAACCCTAGGTTCTCGGACTAAGGTAACCCCTTTTATCTCTGATATTACTATTCATCCAACCTAACTTTAAGGGGCATCCTACAGAATGCTCTGCTAGAATCATACTCGTGGATTAGGAAGAGAGGTGTGAGACAATGCGTGAGATACAGGCGTAAAGATAATGTGCGTACATGAGACACATATGCAGGTCCATGTATATAGAAAGGGTCGATGAGGATTGTGCGTGTGTATGTTTGCGAGAGGAAGAGTGTTTGTGATAAAGGTTAGTGAAAACAGTTGTAAATGGTTACGAGAGAGAGGGAGGGTTATATCTAGAGCATGTGTGCGAGAAAGACACCTCGGGAGAGAGTGTGTGAGTGTCGGGGGAAATCGGCATCCACGAGCACCTATGGGGACGGAGCCCCTTGTCGGTTCGGCGGGGGGCGGAGGTTGCACAAAGAGTAGATCGAGGCGACACGCACACACAACGATTTTACCCAGCTTTGGGCCGCATGGATGCGTAAAACCCTACTGCTGCTTATCTGGTTGATTCGAGTTCTTGCTCTGGAGCGCAAGAAGCTACAGTAAGTTGGAGTTGGACGTAGGCGAGGGTCTACTGGGCGCCCTTCTTTCTCCCCCCTCCTACGTGCGCATGGGCCTCCTTTTATATGCTAAGGGGTTTCCCACAGGTAGCGACGCAGGTGAGGGTAAAAATGGCAAAGACTGCGCGCATAGTGGCCGCACAGTGCTATCGCACCTAACTCTGACGGCGGGGGACAAAGGCATTAAATGCCCGTATGAATCGCCTGAACAGTGCCGAGGCGGACCGTTAGGGGCGCCTCCGCTTGCCACGGGGGCGACTCTGCCAACGTCGCATGCCATGCGCGCGCCCCAGGTTGCGCGGCGCCCCGCCACGTGTCTCCGGGGAAGCTCCAGAGTGACGCGTGGGCAGGTGAGCTGGAGCGCATGCCTGAGGTGGTGGTTTGCCGCAGCAAGCGGCTTGCCGCGGTGGTTGTCTTGCCGCACCTGAGAGCTTGCCGCTCGTCAGGCCTTGCCGAGGCGCGCGGAGCGCCGCGGCGGGCTTCTCTTGGTGTGCCTTGGTTCGGCCGTCCCGGCGAGCTCCTCCCGCCGGGGCCTTGGTGCTTCGGCTTAGTCGTCCCGGCAAGCTCCTCTTGCCGTGGCCTTGTCGCCTTGGCCCGGCAAGCTCCTCTTGCCGGACCTCGCCTGCTTGGCCCGGCAAGCTCCTCTTGCCGGGGCTTGGTCTTCTAGGCTCGATCACTTGGCCTTCGTCCGGCCTAGAAAGGGCCGTCGAGACTCTTGTCGCTCCCCTGGCAGGCCTTGCCGCGGGACGCTACTACTGCCCGTGCACAAGTTCGGGGTACTAAGGTACCCCTACTTTAGTACACCGACAGGAGCCCCCGGGTCTGGGTCATACACGGTGCCGAGCGTTGTTGGGCCAGGCCCTAACAGTGCACGGGCACGCGTGGCCTGGGTTGTGCTGCTCCTTAATTCCGTGTCCGTCGCGCCCTCCCCAAGTGGCGCGCGCTTATCGCGGCGTCGTGGGGGGCGAGGCGTGCGAGACGTGCGTGACGTGGGTGGCGTGCGCGGAGCTTGAGGCCCGCAGGCATGCGTCACGTCGGGCACGATTCCTTTATTTGGAAAGGCGAAACATCCGCCCCCACTTTCGAGTGGGGGGGGGAGAGGTCGCCTCATCTGTCGCCTCGGCCCTGCTCGCCCGCCACGCGTCCTCCATGCGCTAGGGGTTGCGGTGGAGGAGGCAGGAAGCCGGGCCGACGCGGGTCGAAGTAGAGGGTCGGCCCCGTCGCCTGCCCTTCCTCTGCTTTGATTGGTTGGGCGGGGCGGTCGAGCCCCCACTCCGCCCCTTTATAAGGAGCGGAATGGGATGACGAGGGTCCGCACTCCTTCCTTCTTCCTTCTCTTAGATCCCTGGTCCCCTCTCCCCAACTATCATGGAGGAAGGGAACCCTGGTCCTTCTTCGGTGGCGGCAAGGGTTGCCGCCAGGCAGCGCGCCCCTCCTCCCCTTGCACCCGCGGCGGCGGAGCCAACCGTAAGGGGAAGGGGGAGGGGGTGAGGTCGTGGACGAGGCCGTGGACGGGGCCGAGGCGCTCGAGGCGGGCGGGGCGGCGCGCCGGCCTCGCCTCCGCCGGTGGCTCCGTTTCCCCCGGCGGTTCATCTCGGGGACGAACCCTGCGAGTTCATCATCAGGCTGCGCCGGGCGCCTCGCCGTCGCCTCCGCCTCCCGGCTCCCTTCGCGGACGTCTTGGAGGCGGAACAACACGAGACGCTGAGACTGCGCATGAGGGGATGCGATATCAGTGGTACGCGAGTCCACGTCGAATGCCGAGCCCCCGACGTGATGTGTCTTGGCCGCGGGTGGAAGACGTTCGCCCGGATCCACAGCTTGATGGAGGGGTTCACCCTCCATTTCAAGCTGATGGAGGGCGATCTCCTCTCCGTCAAGGCCTTCGGGGACCTCGGCACCCGGGCCCGGTGCTGCGTGGATAGCTCCTCCGACAGCGAAGGCTCCTCCTCGAGCAAGAGTGGCGAGGAGGGGAGCGACAGCGACGACGAGGGGAGCGGCCGCCGGGATGACGGGTCCGACTAGGTGCCGGTCGCAGCTCCGCGTGGCACCGGCGGCCCCCATCGTCCGCGTCGCTGGCGCCGTGAACTCCCCGGGGTCGTCTCCTTGGGCGGCTGGCGTAGGGAGGCTGCGGAAGAGGAAGAGGGCGGGCGGCAAGGCCGCTGCCTCGTCTTCCAACTTCGCCCCAGACGCCGTCACCACCCCTGCGCGAGGCGGCGACCACCGGGGTCTTCTCTCTGGCCCGGCAAGCTCCTCTTGTCGGGGCTTCGTCTTCTCGGGCGGCTGGAGTGGCGAGGCTGCGGAAGGGGAAGAGGCCGGCGGCAAGGCCGTCAACTCGGAGTACGAGGGCTAGATGCCCTCGACAGCGTGCTGACGTCCCGCCGCCTCCTTTTCGAGCTCCGCTTCCGGCGTCGCCGTCTCCATCCAGCCTCCGGAGCCCCCCGGGCGGAGCCCCGGATGCTCTCTTGGCGTCTTCTGCCACTCGTAGCTCGTCTAGGCGCCCCTTTTGCCCTTCTCGCCTCCTTGCCCTACCTCCTGAGGAGAGAGACAAGAAAGGGATTACGGGCACCTTATCTCTTTTTATCTTGTAAGCCCTCGGGCCTTAGTTGTATTTAAATCTTGTAATCCCATTTTTCATGTTTTTCATTCTCTCTGAGCTGTACCTGAGTGGAATGTTTTTAATGAAAAGGGAGTGTTTGCCGGACCATTTCTCTCGCGGGTACATCCCGCGGCAAGGAGCGAACCCTTTGCATCATTAAGATAGACACTTCCCCGCCCGGCAACGGACCCTGCCGTCTCCCCGCGCCTCTTGGCCCTCCTCACGCTCTTGGCGAAGGCAGGGAGAAGGCGGGTTCTGGCCCCTCGCTTCCTCCTCTTGCTGTCGCGGCTACTATCAGAAGCGGGCCCCGGGAACGCGCTCCGGGGTTTGTCGCTTAAGAGAGCACGGCAGCTTTTAGGAGGAAGCAAGGTTTTCGCATTCCGCAGCTCATGAGAGAATGCATGATAAGGGATGTAAAGACTTATCTGAGGTTGCAGCCCCCGGCAACTCTGGCTTGTCGGGGCGCGCGTGCTGGCTTGCCCTTCTCCCCTTCTTCGTCCTTGAGCGGATCGGCAAGGGTATGCAACTCCTGCGAGCCAAAGGGAAAGGACGGGAAAAAGACACGGACTCGACCTCTAAGTTAGGGGTTAGCGACTGTTAGGCACTATCAACCCTAACCAAGGACGAGACTCGACTCAGCATGCATGCTAAAACTTGGGGGCCCCAGCGCTTCATTACTGCCAGGGTCTGCGCCTGGCTTTGTACAAAGGATTACATGCAACTGCGGCAAGACTTTTGTACAAAGAGTTGGTTCCCGGACGGGGTCCGACAACCGCGTCTTACGGGTAAAACTTGCGAAGATGCTCAATGTTCCAGGAATTGCTCACCGGACTACCATCTTCGGTCTCGAGGCGGACGGCGCCGGGCCTCGTGACTCGTTTCACCCGGTAAGGGCCTTCCCACTTTGGCGTCAACTTGTTGTGTATCTTGGCCGACTGAACGCGCCGAAGAACAAGGTCGCCTTCCTCGAGGCTCCTGGCTTTAACTTTGCGGCTATGATAGCGACGCAGAGCTTGCTGGTAGCGAGCGGATCGCACAGCGGCCTGGAGACGATCTTCCTCGAGGAGCAGTGCGTCATCTTCACGCGACCGCTCTTGCTCAAGCTCATCATAAGCGAGCACTCGAGGTGACCCGTATACGAGTTCCGTGGGGGTAACTGCTTCTGCTCCATAGACTAGAGCAAATGGTGTCTGGCCGGTGGCTCGATTTGGTGTCGTTCTGACCGACCAAAGAACCGCCGGCAGCTCCTCAATCCAGTTCCGTCCGCGCTTGAGCAGCTTGTCAAAACTTCTGGTCTTGAGCCCGTGCAGTACCTCGGCGTTGGCCCTTTCCGCTTGACCGTTGCTCCGGGGATGAGCAACAGAAGCGAAGCAGACCTTGGTGCCGAGGTTTTGGGTGTACTGCATGAAAGCGTGGCTTGTGAAATGCGTGCCGTTGTCGGTGATGATCCTGTTGGGGATCCCGAAGCGGCAAACAATCGACCTGAAGAATTTGATCGCGGACTGGGCAGTCACCTTCCTCACCGGCTCCACTTCTGGCCACTTTGTGAACTTGTCGATGGCAACGAACAAGTACTCAAAGCCCCCGACGGCTCAGGGGAAGGGGCCGAGGATATCGAGCCCCCAGACCGAGAAGGGCCAGGACGAAGGGATCATCTGGAGAGCTTGAGCTGGCTGGTGTATCTTCTTGGAATGGAACTGGCACGCTTCACACTTGGTTACTTGTGCAGTTGCATCCTGGAGGGCTGTGGGCCAGAAGAAACCTTGCCGGAACGCTTTGCCGGCAAGTGCTCTGGCGCCAATGTGGTGTCCACATATGCCTCCGTGTATCTCCGCCAACAGCTCCTGTCCGTCTTCCCGGTGAATGCACTTCAATTTCACCCCCATTGCGTCCTCTTCTGTACAGTGCGTCGTCGACGAACTGGTACATACTGGACTGCCGGGCTACTCTTTCCGCTTCTTCTTGTTCTTCGGGAAGTTCTCCTGTCTGGAGAAAATGGACGATCTGCTGTGCCCACGTCGGAGCCTGTGGCTCGACGACGAGCACCAAAGGCATGTCGGCAGCTGCGGGAACATCAGCTTCTACGGCGAGGACTTGGGGCTCAGCCGGAGCTGGACGTTCCCCGGCAAGCTTGCCGGGGCATGGCTTGCCGGGAGCGCCTGCTTCCTCGGGACAAACCCTGGGGCTTGCCGGAGCGGGCAGCTCCTCAGCACTCTTGGCGTTGATCTTGGGGACTCTCTTGGCAGCGGCTTCAGGAAGCTCTGCCGGGAGATAGTCACCAGAGATCGATCTTCTCTTGTTGCTTGGACCAGTCGATGGTGTCACGGATGGCTGAGTCAGCTTGAGCACAAAAGTCCCTGGTTCCACAGGTAGCTTTAGTGCGGCGCATTTTGACAGGCCGTCGGCGATGTCGTTCTCTGCTCTTGGAACGTATTCCATTTGCAGGCCGTCAAAGCGCTCTTCCAGCTTCCTCACTTCATCAACGTAAGCTTCCATCAACAGGCACTGGTAATCCTTGTTCACTGGGCGGACGACGAGCTGCGAGTCACCCCTGACAATGAGCTTCTTGATCCCAAGTTCCGCCGCGATCCTGAGACCGGCGAGCAAACCTTCATACTCTGTCGTATTGTTGGTCGCTTGCTCCTTGGGAAAGTGCATCTGGACGACGTACTTGAGGTGCTCTGCGGTGGGCGCGATGAGCAGCACGCCGGCACCGGCGCCTTCCAGCGAAAAGGCACCATCAAAGTACATCAGCCACTCTTTGGTTGCTTCCTTGCCGGGGATGCTCGTCTCTGGAATTTCTTCGTCCGGTGTCGGCATCCACTCTACTATGAACTCTGCCAATGCTCTGCTCTGGATGGTCGATGTGCTCTCGAACTTGAGGCCAAAGCTTGACAGTTCTAGTGCCCACTCGACAATCCTGCCTGTTGCTTCGGGATTCTGCAGTATCCTCTTAAGCGGAAAGCGAGTGACCACGGTGATCTCGTGTGCTTGGAAGTAATGGCGCAGCTTCCTCGAGGCCATGAGGAGGCCGAAGAGCAATTTCTGCACACCAGAGTACCTCGACCTAGCCCCCTGCAGGAGGGAACTGACGAAGTAAACTGGGCGCTGCACCATCCTCTTCCTCTGCACTTCCCCTTGCGCTTGCGCGGATCCGCCTTTGCCGGGGCCAGAGCTTGTCGGGGAAGCCCCCTGCTTGCCGTCGGACGCGCTTGCCGTGGTTGCTGGCTCGTCATCAGCTTCCCTCTCCGCAACTAACGCAGCACTAGCCACTTGATTGGTTGCCGCTAGGTAGAGCAGCAACTTCTCTTGCGGTCTAGGCGCGACAAGTATAGGAGCGGAGGACAGGTATTTCTTCAAGTCTTGCAGCGCAGCCTCCGCTTCCGGAGTCCATTTTACTGGACCTGCCTTTTTCAAGATTTTGAAAAACGGCAGGGCACGTTCCGACCTGGAAATAAACCTGCTGAGAGCCGCCATGCAGCCAGCAAGTCTTCGCACGTCCTTGACACGCGTTGGTGCTTCAATCTGCTCGATGGCCTTGATCTTGTCGGGGTTGGCTTCGATCCCACGCTGAGACACGAAGAACCCGAGAAGCTTGCCGGAGGGAACTCCGAACATGCATTTCTTGGGGTTGAGCATGAGGCTGATCTTGCGCAAGTTCGCAAAGGTCTCTTCCAAGTCTTGAACCAAGGTTGCCTTATCTCTGCTCTTGACCACAATGTCGTCCATGTAGGCCTCCACATTTCTATGGATCTGTGGCTCGAAAGCAGTGTGGACAACCCTCGTGAACGTCGAGCCTGCGTTCTTCAGTCCAAAAGGCATCCGCACAAAGCAGTACGTGCCGCATGGAGTGATGAACGCAGTCTTCTCTTCGTCTTCTTCAGCCATGAAGATCTGGTGGTACCCGGAGTAGGCGTCAAGGAATGAAAGCAGGTCGCATCCGGCCGTGGAGTCAACAATCTGGTCGATGCGCGGCAAGGGAAATGGATCTTTAGGGCAAGCTCTGTTGACATCGGTGAAATCGATGCAAAGCCTCCACTTCCCGTTTGCTTTGCGCACGACAACAGGATTGGCCAACCACGTCGGATGGAGCACGCCTCTGACGAGGCCTGCCGCTTCCAACTTCCTGATCTCCTCCGCGATAAACTCTTGGCGCTCCACCGCTTGTTTCCTGACCTTTTGCTTGATGGGCCGCGCATGAGGACAGACGGCGAGGTGGTGCTCAATCACTTCCCTGGGAACGCCGGGGATGTCAGATGGTTGCCAGGCAAACACATCGACATTCGCCCGCAGGAAAGCAACGAGCGCGCCTTCCTATTTGGGGTCGAGAGTGGCACTGATGGTGAAGGTACCACCAGTGTCGTCCTCCTTGGCGGGCACCTTCTTGGTCGCTGGTGGAGCGGCCGTCGTCTCCTTGTGTTTACCGGCAGGGCTCGATGGTGCGTCCTCAACGGCAGCGCAGCGATCCGAAGAGGCGCGCTTGCCGGAGTGGGCACCAGAGCATTCGCCGGGCTTGGCCTTCTTGCCGGCGGGGCTCGATGGCACGTCCTCGACGGCAGCGCAGCACTCCGAAGAGGCGCGCTTGCCGGAGTGGGCGCCAGAGCATTCGCCGGACATGGTCTTCATGCCGGCGGGGCTCGATGGCACGTCCTCGACGGCAGCGCAGCACTCCGAAGAGGCGCGCTTGCCGGAGTGGGCGCCAAAGCACTTGCCGGACTTGGTCTTCATGCCGGCGGGGCTCGATGGCACGTCCTCGACGGCAGCGCAGCACTCCGAAGAGGCGCGCTTGCCGGAGTGGGCGCCAAAGCACTTGCCGGACTTGGTCTTCATGCCGGCGGGGCTCGATGGCACGTCCTCGACGGCAGCGCAGCACTCCGAAGAGGCGCGCTTGCCGGAGTGGGCGCCAAAGCACTTGCCGGACTTCTTCTTTCCCCCGGAAGCTCCAGCGGCAAGCGGGAAGCGGGCCGTTGCTGCTGTTGCGTCCCGGTATATTTGGTCGGCGCAGATAAGGGCATCCTTCGTGTCGCCGGGGACAGAAATGACGCTTATCGGGCCAGGCATCTTGAGCATGTTATACGCGTAGTGGGTGGCCGCCATGAACTTGGCGAGCGCTGGTCGGCCGAGGATCCCGTTGTAAGGCAACGGAAAGTCGGCGACGTCAAAGGTGACCTTCTCAGTCCTGAAATTCAGCTCGCTGCCAAATGTCACCGGCAGCGTGATCTTTCCCTTCGGCTTGCTCCTTCCCGGGTTGATTCCTTGGAATGTGCCGGTTTCTTCGAGCTCGCTGTCGGGAACTTGGAGTCTCCGGAGGACAGCAGAGGAGATCAGATTCAAGCCGGCCCCGCTGTCAACTAGCATCTTAGTGACCTTGAGGTTGCGGATCGTTGGGGAAAGCAACATCGGCAAGCACCCGACCGCGGTTGTGCGATCAGGGTGGTCCTCGATGTCGAAGATGATAGGCGTGCTGGACCATCTCAGGGGCCTGCGTGACTCGACGGGTGGCTCCGCTGCATTGACCTCCCGCACCCACCGTTTAAGCTGGTGGTGGGAAGTGTGCAGGGAGGCACCGCCGTCCACACACAAGACCTCAGTGGCTTTCTGAAACTCCTGCTCGCTAGTCTCGGGGTCTTCCATGTCTTCGTCGTCGTCATCGTCTTCGCCCTTGTCGCGCCCCCGGGGAGGTCCGTCTGCTTGCCGCTGCTTGTCCTTGCCGCGGCGCTCCCCCGGGCCGGGGCGCTTCGTGCCGGATCCCCCGCCACCTGCTTGGGCTCTCTCCTTGTCGCGTCGTGCGTACTCGGCCTTCTGCAGGTCAACGAGCCGCTCGACTTGCTTGCAACTCTGGAGGTCGTGGCCCCTGGTACGGTGGATCTTGCAGTACTTCTTGTCGGTATCGTCTCGCTTATCGGCAGCGGCCACCGCCCGGTAGTTGGCGCACCCGAAATCTCCTTGCCGGGGCCTCCCGCCTGGGCTTTCTTGGCGGAGCCCTCGCTGCCGGACTTCTCGACAACCAGTACCTCTGGGTTTTTCTTCTTTTTGCCATTCTGCCGCCGGCCTCTCCTTGCCGGGGCGGTACCTTCACTGTCGGATTCTGCTTCTCCAACACTTTCTCCGGGGAGCTTCCTCCCCTCCTCAGCGCGTGCACACTTGTCGGCTAGGGCGTAAAGCTCGCTGACCTCCTTGATTTTGCACATCGCCATCTCCTCCCGCATCCTGCGGTTACGCACGTTCTGGTGGAACGCGCTGATCACCGCGGCGGGGTGGACGTCTGGGATGTTGTAGTGCACACGGCTGAACCTCTGGATGAACTTGCGCAAAGGCTCCCCCTCCTTCTAAACAAGCAGATGAAGGTCGCTCGCCTGGCCATGGGGTTTGTGGCCGCCCGTGAAGGCGCCAACGAACTGATGGCATAGATCTGGCCAGGAGGAGATGGAGCCGTCCGGCAAGTGCATGAGCCAGGATCTGACGTTGGGCTTGAGTACCAGCGGGAAGTAGTTGGCAAGGATCTTATCGTCCCGTCCCCCGGCAGCCTGCACCGTAATGGTGTAGATGCTGAGGAACTCAGACGGATGTGACTTGCCGTCGTACTTCTCGGGCACGTCGGGCTTGAAGTTCTTCATGCTGGGCCACTGGACTTGCCGCAGCTCGCGGGTGAACGCGGGGCAGCCTACCGAATACGGTAGTTCGCCTGGTTCCCCCGGTGCGGGCATGTTTCCAGAGGGCTCAACGCGCTGGTATGATTGACGCCGCGCCTCTCTTCTGCGCTCGATGCGGGTTCGAGCGTCTTCTTCCCTTCGTTCGTGAAGGACTTGGCGTTGGTCGCGGCGAGTTCGCGGGTTCGACGACGCGGTGGAGTCGTTGTCGAGGTGAGCCCGGCGAGTCGGCGACCGCGGCTTCTGGGGCGGGGAGTGCACGGTGGTCGCACCCCCACCATTCTTGGCGCCATCGGTTCTCGCCTGGGTGACTGGCCACGGCTGCGACGCGCTGTGCTGCCGCGGAGTGTCGCCGTTGGCGAAACCGATGAGGCTCTGGATGGTTGCCCTCCAGTCGTCGAGCTTGTCCGTCGTTGGAGGGTAGTCTAGGAGCAGCTGAGCTCGCGCGAGAGCTTCCGCTGGGGTGGCGGGCAGAGGCGGCGTACGGCGCGAGGAGCGGGATGTGCTCGAACTCCTAACTATGTTAGAAGGAGCAGCACCCGGTCCAGGCAGCCGCGCGACGCTTGTTCCGGCATGCTGGATCGCATGCTGGTCCTGAGCGCCTTGGGACCCACCAGCACGGTCTGGGTCCAGCGAGCGTATGGTACCATGGGTACCATGACGCTGCTGGTTTCGCGCCTCCTGAGAGGGGCGCGGGGCGAGCTCGGACGTCGCGGGACCAAGAACTGGTTCGACGGTGCCCGTTCCTCCGCCGGCGTCCTCTCCACCACCCATCTGCTCCATGGGCGGTGGGTTCGGCGCTGACGGACCGGTCGCCTCCGGAGCTTTCTTCTTCGGCGCCATGCCGGCGCAAACAATGAGAGTCTGGCTCGCGCGGACGCCGGATCTGGTTCACACAACCTCGACGCACCCCCTACCTGGCGCGCCAAAGATGTCGGGGGAAATCGGCCTCCACGAGCACCTATGGGGACGGAGCCCCTTGTCGGTTCGGCGGGGGGCGGAGGTTGCACAAAGAGCAGATCGAGGCGACACACACACACACACACACACACAACGATTTTACCCAGCTTCGGGCCGCATGGATGCGTAAAACCCTACTGCTGCTTGTCTGGTTGATTCGAGTTCTTGCTCTGGAGCGCAAGAAGCTACAGTAAGTTGGAGCTGGACGTAGGCGAGGTTCTACTGGGCGCCCATCTTCCTCCCCCCTCCTACGTGCGCATGGGCCTCCTTTTATATGCTAAGGGGTTTCCCACAGGTAGCGACGCAGGTGAGGGTAAAAATGGCAAAGACTGCACGCATAGTGGCCGCACAGTGCTATCGCACCTAACTCTAACGGCGGGGGACAAAGGCATTAAATGCCCGTCTGAATCGCCTGAACAGTGCCGAGGCGGACCGTTAGGGGCGCCTCCGCTTGCCACGGGGGCGACTCTGCCAATGTCGCATGCCATGCGCGCGCCCCAGGTTGCGCGGCGCCCCGCCACGTGTCTCCGGGGAAGCTCCAGAGTGACGCGTGGGCAGGTGAGCTGGAGCGCATGCCTGAGGTGGTGGTTTGCCGCGGCAAGCGGCTTGCCGCGGTGGTTGTCTTGCCGCACCTGAGAGCTTGCCGCTCGTCAGGCCTTGCCGAGGCGCGCGGAGCGCCGCGGCGGGCTTCTCTTGGTGTGCCTTGGTTCGGCCGTCCCGGCGAGCTCCTCCCGCCGGGGCCTTGGTGCTTCGGCTTAATCGTCCCGGCAAGCTCCTCTTGCCGGGGCCTTGTCGCCTTGGCCCGGCAAGCTCCTCTTGCCGGACCTTGCCTGCTTGGCCCGGCAAGCTCCTCTTGCCGGGGCTTGGTCTTCTAGGCTCGATCACTTGGCCTTCGTCCGGGCCAGAAAGGGCCGTGGAGACTCTTGTCGCTCCCCTGGCAGGCCTTGCTGCGGGACGCTACTACTGCCCGTGCACAAGTTCGGGGTACTAAGGTACCCCTACTTTAGTACACCGACAGTGAAGAAGCGGATAATTTAATGCGGTTTTCAAACATACAAGGTCAAATATAGCGTTGTATATTTAGGTCAATCCTCATAGTTCAAGAGTACTCTAAACGTGAATTCTTGTGTTTCAAAATTTTGAACGAAGCGCCAAAAGAGCCTCTACTCGCCCGAAACCGCGTGAGACCAATGTTTGGTAGTACAAGGAAATTACTTTTCTAATAACTCCGACCCGTGAAACCTACCGGCCCGACGTCCAAAGGTCTAAACCGGGGTAGGTTTGTAGCTTCATCTAGACGCCACGCAACCGCATCCGAAAAACATTCATACACAATGGCGCCTAAGCACACATGCGCGCGGCCGAAATCGCTCCCGCCAACTATTTGGGACACCTGGGATTACCATCCTACCCCCGACCTGCAGTAGGTCCCAAATTTAAGAGGGGGGCAAAGTTTGTACTTTCCCCAAATTTCAAACAAGCGCGTCCCATCTTTTGTTCAAAAAAGCCAAAAACAAGCGCGTCCCAGACCGAAACATGGTTCCCCCCCCCCCACCCGTCTGATTCCCCATTTGTACTCCGCGGGCACCAAAACTACCTCTCCACCAGCTGTGAAACCCCGGCGTCCTCCGTCCGCCACCCCATCCCACCCATCAACCGCCGCCCTCCTCCATCACGCCGGAGCCGATACCCCGACGTCGTCGTCCACCGCAACCTCAACCACAACGCCCTCCACGACTAGTAGTTGAAGCCGAGGCCGAGCCGTCCATACCCGAGCCAGTTCAACCACGTTGTCCTGCGCCTAACCTATTTATTTTCAGTCTAATGTTATCTTAGATATGACCACATGTGGTGGTGTGCTGGAGGAGTACCTGCATTTCCTGTGCTCATATATTACAAAATCATATGGAGTAGAATCTAATTTTGTTTGCCATGCAATGTTGTAGAGCTATCATATGTCTCCTGTCATTTATTTTTCAGCCACCTGCTATCTGCTACTTTTACAGTGCACTCGTTCTTCACACACTTCACCCTTACTCTCACTGTTGTGTTTTTATGCAAGGGTATTTCATACTGTACTGCCATGAGAGAAGCCAAAAAGAAAAGAGATAAGTTGCTCCAGCTTGGTGTGCGGCTAGGCAAGACACGTTACAACGCTTTAAAGGGTGCAGTGTCAGTAGATGGAGACGGGGAACGTAGCTCTGGAGTTGATGACCTCGCTCGCAATGAACCACCATCCCAGGTGCTTGCTTTAACTTCGCGGTGTCATATGTGGTTGCATGTTCCATATGGTGTCTAGCTTGTATTCGAAAGGCCGAAGTCGGTAAGATAAGGAAAGATATTTTTTACATGAACCACCATCCCGTGAGCATCAGAAGACAAATAGCTAGTCAGGGCACTGGCCGAGCCAGTGACAAACCCAGCAAAGATAGGCATCACCTGGAAGCCGACTAAAATTCTGCGATGGTGGCGAAGCAGCCCGCCTCCCACCAGGCTCTTAGGTCCTAGATGATCATGCTCACCACTCCAGCCGGATGTCTAGCTTGTATTGCTTCCAATTTGGTTAAATTGCATCTGCTTAGCTTACACATTATACCTTTGAATATGACATGCCTTTCTGTTTTTGGTACATACTAGTACATCTGTGTATTAACCATGTTCTTACATCAAACTAATGTTCTTGTGTATCCCTCATCATTCACTTATGACGAGGCAGGCAGGCAAGGGTACTACTCCTCATTTAAAGAATGCAGCGTCAGCCTCCCGACATGGTTCTCAAGAAACAGAAATGCTACATGAAGATAGTGAATGTAGCTCTGTAGTTGATTACAGCATTTCCCCTACACTAGCATCGCAGGTGCTTGCTCTAACTTGGCAGCGTGATATGTGGTTGCATGTTGCATATGGTGTCTAGATTGTAATTCTTCCAATCTGGTTAAACTGCATGTGCTAGTCTGCTTAGGTTATACATTATACCTGTTAATCTGTCTTTTAAGCATGTCCTTACATAAAACTATTGTTTTTTTTGTATCCCGCATCAATCAACATGACGAGACACCTTTAGTATATGCAGTGCGATATTAGTTGCATCTTTCATATGATTTATAGCATGCACTTCTTCTAATTTGTTGAAATTTCATTTATGATGGGACGCTTTTAACTTGGCAGCGTCATATTGGTTGCATCTTTCATGTGGTGTCTAGCTTGCATTGCTTCTTATTTGCTGGAATGGTTTCTGCTTAGTTTACACAAACAGTTGTGAACATGCCATGCCGTCCTGTTTTTCATACATATTCCATCCTGGTATCATGTGTTTGCCTTACATCATAGTGATTGTCAGTATCATGCATGAATGAGTTCTGAAGAGACAATTTTATTGCTTTTCTTGTCGGTTTTACTTGACCATTCAAAATCAATAACGCGGAAGGAAGTTAGCAAGGCAGCGGATAAATGTGCTCCTTCCGAACCGAGGGCCTCTACAGTTTCTACTCCTCCACACCCCCAAGATGATTTCCAAGACAACACATGCATAGACACTCAACAAAGCTGTGTTTATGATGAGCACGTCTCCCCTAGTGCAGCATCACCGGTGCTCCCTCTAACTTGGCACTGTTATATGTGGTTGCATGTTATGTGTGATGTCTAGCTTGTATTGCTTCTAATTTTGTTGAATTCCATCTGCTTACTTTACACATTATACTTGAGTAAGACATGTGTTCCTGTTTCTAGAACATACAATATCTGTCTATCACACAATGTTCTTACATCATATTACTACTGTTGCGTAACCTGCAACAATCACTTATCATAAGACACGTTTCACTTCAGAGTGTGATATAGGTTACATCTCACATTCTTTTCTAGCTTGTACTACTAATTTGTTGAAATGTCACTTATGACGAGACAGTTTTAACTTGGTAGAGTGATATTCATTGCATCTTTCATATGGTTTCTAGCTTTCGTTGCTTCTAATTTGTTGAAATGCCTTCTCCTTAGTTTACACATCATAAGATGTGAATATGCAATGCTATGAATATGCAATGGCACTAATGACAAGAGACCTCTAACATGGTAGTGTGATGTTGTTTGCATCTTGCATATGATTTATTTCTTGTACTGCTTCACATTTCTTTAAACGCCATTTATGATGAGACACTGTTAACTTGGCAGAGCGATATTTGTAGCATCTTTCATATGGTGTCTGTTGGGGAACGTAGTAATTTCAAAAAAAATTCCTACGCGAAGGCAGGATCATGGTGATGCATAGCAACGAGAGGGGAGAGTGTTGTCTACGTACCCTCGTAGACCGAAGCGGAAGCGTTGACACAACATAGAGGAAGTAGTCGTACGTTCTCCTCGCGATCCAACCGATCACAGCACCGTTACTCCGGCACCTCCGAGTTCTTGGCACACGTTCAGCTCGATGACGATCCCCGGGCTCCGATCCAGCAAAGCGTCGGGGAAGAGTTCCGTCAGCACGACGGCGTGGTGACGATCTTGATGTGTTATCGGCGCAGGGCTTCACCTAAGCGCTGCAACGATATGATCGAGGTGGAATTTGGTGGAAGGGGGCACCGCACACGGCTAAGGAACGATCCGTAGATCAACTTGTGTGTCTATGGGGTGCCCCCTGCCCCTGTATATAAAGGATGGAGGAGGAGGAGGCCGGCCAAGGCTTGGTGCGGCCAGGATGTGGAGTCCTACTAGGACTCCAAGTCCTAGTAGGAGTCCACCAAGAGGGGAGGAAGGGAGAAGGAATAGGAGGAGTAGGAAAGGTGGCCGGCCCCCTTTTCCCTAGTCCAATTCGGACTAGAGGGGAGGGGGGGCGCAGCAGCCTTTTCCTCTTCCCACTAAAGCCCATCAAGGCCCATTACTTCTCCCGTAATCCCGTAACACCCCGATACTCCCGAAAATACCCGAATCACTCAGAACCTTTCCGATGTCTGAATATAGTCGTCCAATATATCGATCTTTACGTCTCGACCATTTCGAGACTCCTCGTCATGTCCCCGATCTCATCCGGGACTCTGAACTCCTTCGGTACATCAAAACTCATAAACTCATAATATAACTGTCATCGAAACCTTAAGCGTGCGGACCCTACGGTTCGAGAACAATGTAGACATGACCGAGACACGTCTCCGGTCAATAACCAATAGCGGGACCTGGATGCCCATATTGGCTCCTACATATTCTACGAAGATCTTTATCGGTCAGACCGCATAACAACATACGTTGTTCCCTTTGTCCATCGGTATGTTACTTGCCCGAGATTCGACCGTCGGTATCCAATACCTAGTTCAATCTCGTTACCGGCAAGTCTCTTTACTCGTTCCGTAATACATCATCCCGCAACTAACTCATTAGTTGCAATGCTTGCAAGGCTTTAAGTGATGTGCATTACCGAGAGGGCCCAGAGATACCTCTCCGACAATCGGAGTGACAAATCCTAATCTCGAAATACGCCAACCCAACATGTACCTTCGGAGACACCTGTAGAGCACCTTTATAATCACCCAGTTACGTTGTGACGTTTGGTAGCACACAAAGTGTTCCTACGGTAAACGGGAGTTGCATAATCTCATAGTTAAAGGAACATGTATAAGTCATGGATAAAAGCAATAGCAACATACTAAACGATCGGGTGCTATGCTAATGGAATGGGTCATGTCAATCAGATCATTCAACTAATGATGTGATCTCGTTAATCAAATAACAACTCTTTGTTTATGGTTAGGAAACATAACCATCTTTGATTAATGAGCTAGTCAAGTAGAGGCATACTAGTGACACTCTGTTTGTCTATGTATTCACACATGTATTATGTTTCCAGTTAATACAATTCTAGCATGAATAATAAACATTTATCATGATATAAGGAAATAAATAATAACTTTATTATTGCCTCTAGGGCATATTTCCTTCAGTCTCCCACTTGCACTAGAGTCAATAATCTAGTTCACATCGCCATGTGATTTATCAGCAATAGTTCACATCACCATGTGATTAACACCCATAGTTCACATCGATATGTGACCAACACCCAAAGGGTTTACTAGATTCAGTAATCTAGTTCACATCGCTATGTGATTAACACCCAAAGAGTACTAAGGTGTGATCATGTTTTGCTTGTGAGAGAATCTTAGTCAACGGGTCTGCTACATTCAGATCCGCATGTACTTTGCAAATTTCTATGTCAACAATACTCTGCACGGAGCTACTCTAGCTAATTGCTCCCACTTTCAATATGTATCTGGATCGAGACTTAGAGTCATCTAGATCAGTGTCAAAACTTGCATCGACGTAACCTTTTACGACGAACCTTTTTGTCACATCCATAATCGAGAAACATATCCTTATTTTACTAAGGATAATTTTGACCGATGTCCAGTGATCTACTTCCTAGATCACTATTGTACTCCCTTGCTTAACACAGTGTAGGGTATACAATAGATCTGGTACATAGCATGGCATACTTTATAGAATCTATGGCTGAGGCATAGGAAATGACTTTCATTCTCTTTCTATCATCTGCCGTGGTCGGGCTTTGAGTCTTACTCAATTTCACACCTTGTAATACAGGCAAGAACTCTTTCTTTGACTGTTCCATTTTGAACTACTTCAAAATCTTTTCAAGGTATGTACTTATTGAAAAACTTATCAAGCGTCTTGATCTATCTCTATAGATCTTGATGCTCAATATGTAAGCAGCTTCACCGAGGTCCTTCTTCGAAAAACTCCTTTCAAATACTCCTTTATGCTTTACAGAATAATTCTACATTATTTCCGATCAATAATATGTCATTTACATATACTTATCAGAAATGCTGTAGTCCTCCCACTCACTTTCTTGTAAAATACAGGCTTCACCGCAAGTCTGTATAAAACTATATGCTTTGATCAACTTATCAAAGTGTATATTCCAACTCCGAGATGCTTGCACCAGTCCATAGATGGATCGCTGGAGTTTGCATATTTTGTTAACACCTTTAGGATCGACAAAACCTTCTAGTTGCATCGTATACAACTCTTCTTTAATAAATCCATTAAGGAATGTAGTTTTGTTTATCCATTTGCCGGATTTCATAAAATGCGGCAATTGCTAACATGATTCGGACAGACTTAAGCATAGATACGAGTGAGAAACTCTCATCGTAGTCAACACCTTGAACTTGTCGAAAACCTTTTGCGACAATTCTAGCTTTGTAGATAGTAACACTACTATCAGTGTCCGTCTTCCTCTTCAAGATCCATTTATTTTCTTTGGCTTGCCGATCATCGGGCAAATCCATCAAAGTCCATACTTTGTTCTCATACATGGATCATATCTCAGATTTCATGGCCTCTAACCATTTCGCGGAATCTGGGCTCATCATCGCTTCCTCATAGTTCGCAAGTTCGTCATGGTCTAGTAACATGACTTCCAGAACAAGATTACCGTACCACTCTGGTGCGGATCTCACTCTGGTTTACCTACGAGATTCGGTAGTTACTTGATCTGAAGTTACATGATCATCATCATTAGCTTTCTTACTAATTGGTGTAGTAGTCACAAGAACAGATTTCTGTGATGAACTACTTTCCAATAAGGGAGAAGGTACAATTACCTTATCAAGTTTTCTACTTTCCTCCCACTCACTTCTTTCGAGAGAAACTCCTTCTCTAGAAAGGATCCATTATTAGCAACAAAAAGTCTTGCATTCGGATCTGTGATAGAAGGTGTACCCAACAGTCTCCTTTGGGTATCCTATGAAGACACAATTCTCCGATTTGGGTTTGAGCTTATCAGGATGAAATTTTTCACATAAGCATCGCAACCCCAAACTTTAAGAAACGACAACTTTGGTTTCTTGCCAAACCATAGTTCAGATTGTGTCGTCTCAACGGACTTAGATGGTGCCCTTTTTAACGTGAATGCAGTTGTCTTTAATGCATAACCCCAAAAACGATAGTGGTAGATCGGTAAGAGACATCATAGATTGTACTATATCCAATAAAGTACGGTTATGACGTTCGGACACACCATTATGCTGTGGTGTTCCAGGTGGCATGAATTTGTGAAACTATTCCACATTGTTTTAATTGAAGACCAAACTCGTAACTCAAATATTTGTCTCCGCGATCAGATCGTAGAAACCTTATTTTCTTGTCACGATGATTTTCACTTCACTCTAAAATTCTTTGAACTTTTCAAACGTTTAAGACTTATGTTTCATCAAGTAGATATACCCATATCTGCTCAAATCATCTGTGAAGGTTAGAAAATAATGATACTTGTCGCGAGCCTTAATATTCATCGGACCATATACATCAGTATGTATGATTTCCAACAAATCTGATGCTTGCTCCATTGTTCCGGAGAACGGCGTTTTAGTCATCTTGCCCAAGAGGCATGGTTCGCAAGCATCAAGTGATTCATAATCAAGTGATTCCAAAATCCCATCAGCATGGAGTTTCTTCATGCGCTTTACACCAATATGACCTAAACGGCAGTGCCACAAATAAGTTGCACTATCATTATTAACTTTGCATCTTTTTGGCTTCAATATTATGAATATGTGTATCACTACGATCGAGATCCAACAAACCAATTTCGTTGGTGTGTATGACCATAGAAGGTTTTATTCATGTAAACAGAACAACAATTTATTCTCTTACTTAAATGAATAGCCGTATTGCAATAAACATGATCAAATCATATTCATGCTCAACGCAAACAACAAATAACACTTATTTAGTTTCAACACTAATCCCGAAAGTATGGGGAGTGTGTGATGATGATCATATCAATCTTGGAACCACTTCCAACACACATCGTCACCTTGCCCTTTAACTAGTCTTTGTTCATTCTGCAACTCCCGTTTCGAGTTACTAATCTTAGCAACTTGAACTAGTACCAAATACTGAGGGGTTGCTATGAACACTAGTAAAGTACACATCAATAACATGTATATCAAATATACTTATGTTCACTTTGCCATCCTTCTTATCCGCCAATCACTTGGGGTAGTTCCGCTTCCAGTGACCAGTCCCTTTGCAGTAGAAGCACTTAGTCTCAGGCTTAGGACCAGACTTGGGCTTTTTCACTTGAGCAGCAACTTGCTTGCCGTTCTTCTTGAAGTTCCCCTTCTTTCCTTTTGCCCCCTTTTTGAAACTAGTGATCTTGTCAACCATCAACACTTGATGTTTTTCTTTGATTTCTACCTTCGCCGATTTTAGCATTGCGAAGAGCTTGGGAATATTTTTCGTTATCCCTTGCATATTATAGTTCATCACGAAGTTCTACTAACTTGGTGATGGTGACTAGAGAATTCTGTCAATCACTATTTTATCTGGAAGATTAACTCCCACTTGATTCAAGCGATTGTAGTACTCAGACTATCTGAGCACATGCTCACTAGTTGAGCGATTCTCCTCCATCTTTTAGCTATAGAACTTGTTGGAGACTTCATATCTCTCAACTCGGGTATTTGCTTGAAATATTAACTTCAACTCCTGGAACATCTCGTATGGTCCATGACGTTCAAAACGTCTTTGAAGTCCCGATTCTAAGCCGTTAAGCATGGTGCACTAAACTATTAAGTAGTCATCATATTGAGCTAGCAAAACGTTCATAACGTCTGCATCTGCTCCTGCAAAAGGTCCGTCACCTAGCGGTGCATCAAGGACATAATTCTTCTGTGCAGCAATGAGGATAAACCTCAGATCACGGATCCAATCCGCATTATTGCTACGAACATTTTTCAACACAATTTTCTCTAGGAACATATCAAAATAAACACAGGGAAGCAACAATGCGAGCTATTGATCTACAACATAGATATGCTAATACTACCAGGACTAAGTTCATGATAAAGTAAAGTTCAATTAATCATATTACTTAAGAACTCCCACTTAGATAGACATCTCTCTCATCCTCTAAGTGATCACGTGATCCAAATCAACTAAACCATGTCCGATCATCACGTGAGATGGAGTAGTTTCAATGGTGAACATCACTATGTTGATCATATCTACTATATGATTCACGCTCGACCTTTCGGTCTCCGTGTTCCGAGGTCATATCTTATATGCATAGCTCGTCAAGTATAACCTGAGTATTCCGCGTGTGCAACTGTTTTGCACCCGTTGTATTTGAACATAGAGCCTATCACACCCGATCATCACGTGGTGTCTCGGCACGAAGAACTTTCGCAACAGTGCATACTCAGGGAGAACACTTCTTGATAATTAGTGAGAGATCATCTTATAATGCTACCATCAATCAAAGCAAGATAAGATGCATAAAAGATAAACATCACATGCAATCAATATAAGTGATATGATATGGTCATCATCATCTTGTGCTTGTGATCTCCATCTCCGAAGCACCGTCATGATCACCATCGTCACCGGCGCGACACCTTGATCTCCATCGTAGCATCGTTGTCGTCTCGCCAATCTTGTGCTTCCACGACTATCACTACCACTTAGTAATAAAGTAAAGCATTACATCGCGATTGCATTGCATACAATAAAGCGACAACCATATGGCTTCTGCCAGTTGCCGATAACTCGGTTACAAAACATGATCATCTCATACAATAAAATTTAGCATCATGTCTTGACCATATCACATCACAACATGCCCTGCAAAAACAAGTTAGACGTCCTCTACTTTGTTGTTGCAAGTTTTACGTGGCTGCTACGGGCTTAAGCAAGAACTCATCTTACCTACGCATCAAAACCACAACGATAGTTTGTCAAATAGACTCCGTTTTAACCTTCTCAAGGACCGGTCGTAGCCACACTCGGTTCAACTAAAGTTGGAGAGACAGTCTTCCGCAAGCCATCTATGTCCAAAGCACGTCGAGGGAACCGGTCTCGCGTAAGCGTACGCGTAAGGTTGGTCCGGATCGTCTCGTCCAACAATACCGCTGAACCAAAGTATGACATGCTGGTAGGCAGTATGACTTGTATCGTCCACAACTTACTTGTGTTCTACTCGTGCAAATAACATCAAACCATAAAAACCTAGGCTCGGATGCCACTGTTGGGGAACGTAGTAATTTCAAAAAAAAATCCTACGCGAAGGCAAGATCATGGTGATGCATAGCAACAAGAGGGGAGAGTGTTGTCTACGTACCCTCGTAGACCGAAGCGGAAGCGTTGACACAACATAGAGGAAGTAGTCGTATGTTCTCCTCGCGATCCAACCGATCACAGCACCGTTACTCCGGCACCTCCGAGTTCTTGGCACACGTTCAGCTCGATGATGATCCCCGGGCTCCGATCCAGCAAAGCGTCGGGGAAGAGTTCCGTCAGCACGACGGCGTGGTGACGATCTTGATGTGTTATCGGCGCAGGGCTTCGCCTAAGCGCTGCAACGATATGATCGAGGTGGAATTTGGTGGAAGGGGGCACCGCACACGGCTAAGGAACGATCCGTAGATCAACTTGTGTGTCTATGGGGTGCCCCCTGCCCCTGTATATAAAGGATGGAGGAGGAGGAGGCCGGCCAAGGCTTGGTGCGGCCAGGATGTGGAGTCCTACTAGGACTCCAAGTCCTAGTAGGAGTCCACCAAGAGGGGAGGAAGGGAGAAGGAATAGGAGGAGTAGGAAAGGTGGCCGGCCCCCTTTTCCCTAGTCCAATTCGGACTAGAGGGGAGGGGGGCGCAGCAGCCTTTTCCTCTTCCCACTAAAGCCCATCAAGGCCCATTACTTCTCCCGTAATCCCGTAACTCCCCGGTACCTCCGAAAATACCCGAACCACTCCGAACCCTTCCGATGTCCGAATATAGTCGTCCAATATATCGATCTTTACGTCTCAACCATTTCGAGACTCCTCGTCATGTCCCCGATCTCATCCGGGACTCCGAACTCCTTCGGTACATCAAAACTCATACACTCATAATATAACTGTCATCGAAACCTTAAGCGTGCGGACCCTACGGTTCGAGAACAATGTAGACATGACCGAGACACGTCTCCGGTCAATAACCAATAGCGGGACCTGGATGCCCATATTGGCTCCTACATATTCTACGAAGATCTTTATCGGTCAGACCGCATAACAACATACGTTGTTCCCTTTGTCCATCGATATGTTACTTGCCCGAGATTCGACCGTCGGTATCCAATACCTAGTTCAATCTCGTTACCGGCAAGTCTCTTTACTCGTTCCATAATACATCATCCCGCAACTAACTCATTAGTTGCAATGCTTGCAAGGCTTTAAGTGATGTGCATTACCGAGAGGGCCCAGAGATACCTCTCCGACAATCGGAGTGACAAATCCTAATCTCGAAATACGCCAACCCAACATGTACCTTCGGAGACACCTGTAGAGCACCTTTATAATCACCCAGTTACGTTGTGACGTTTGGTAGCACACAAAGTGTTCCTACGGTAAACGGGAGTTGCATAATCTCATAGTTAAAGGAACATGTATAAGTCATGGATAAAAGCAATAGCAACATACTAAACGATCGGGTGCTATGCTAATGGAATGGGTCATGTCAATCAGATCATTCAACTAATGATGTGATCTCGTTAATCAAATAACAACTCTTTGTTTATGGTTAGGAAACATAACCATCTTTGATTAATGAGCTAGTCAAGTAGAGGCATACTAATGACACTCTGTTTGTCTATGTATTCACACATGTATTATGTTTCCAGTTAATACAATTCTAGCATGAATAATAAACATTTATCATGATATAAGGAAATAAATAATAACTTTATTATTGCCTCTAGGGCATATTTCCTTCAGTGTCTACCTTCCATTGCATTGCTTCTAATTTGGTGAAATGTCTTCTTCTTAGTTTACACATCATAGTTCTGGTTATATCTTCCGTCTTGTTTTTCATACATATTACATCCTCCTATCATGTGGTTGTCTAACATCAAAGTTCAGTTCGTCTGCATCATGCATCAATTTGTTCTGAAGAACTAATTGTTATTCGTTTTTCTTGTCAGCTTGACTTAACATGGCACAGAGAAAGAGGAAGAAACACAGAATGGCAGGGAATGAGAAGCAGATGAATCCTACAGATTCTGCTGGTACTGATGGTGCAATAGAAGGTCAAAGTCCAGCAGAAAATTCTACAAACACGGCATCCCATGCTACACGAGTTGCAAAAAAGACAAACAGAAACAAATAGCTGCCACCAAACAAGCAGAGACAACCCTAGTTCTTGCAACACCTACCACAGTACTACCAGCTGCACGACGTACTCGTTCCCAAGCTCCCTTGCCACTTGACACTACTTCCCAAGCACTCCTGACACAAGACGAGTTGGCAATATCGGATGAACCTTGTGAGCTTCAACAACAAGAAGGTAGTTGCTGGAGTCAAGTTAGAGTTGCATGCTTCTTTATATGTAGTCTCATAGTTTGATGTACACTAACACTTCCTATGTTTGTTGTTGGACTAGCACCTAGGCGCAAGAGGAAAAACATCAGGGATAATGCTCGATAGGTTAACTAAATCTAGAGGAGGAAGAATGGAGATCCATTTTGAGGCAGGTTTAAAAAGGCCACGTGATGCTACAGAGTCAGCCAAGTTAGTATCAGAGGCAACGGTTGCTGTTAGGTGTCATGTACGTATCCTCCCAACATGGATTCAGTACAGGAATGACAAAGACGAAACCCAGTTCTACACCTTCCTCGACCATTTATCTGTAAGTATGGTTATGTATGGAAACCAGTAATATCGTCTTACTCTATCCAATACTTTCTAGGTTGCTGATATTGAGACTCCCATAATTTTCAACATATGAGGTTCAAGTTGGATAGCCAAGATGATACAACCAGACAAGCTTGCACCCATGTTTTCAGGTCTGCTCTGCGACAGTATCGGTATAACTTGAGGAAAACTCACTTTGAAGGCAAGGCTAACAGTGAACTTGCCCAAACATCTCCAGTGGAAAATATATCTGATGAAGATTGGAGAGGCCTCGTTAAACACTGGTCCGATCCGAAGTATTAGGTACATTATATATATGTCATCAGATCACATGTTGAAGTCCTATTTACGCATGTGCCACACAAATCTATCTTCTTGTAGGTGAACTGTTCAAAGAACAAGGACAACCGTACGAAAGGGAAATTCCAACAGACGACAGGATCTCGTACCTATATTGCACACTGTGATGCTCTTGTAATTAGCTGTTGTTTCACTCTTTTCGCTGTACCATATTATCAAATCTATATTGACTTGTTCCAAATGCAAAGGAAAGCCCGCAAGGACCAAAAAGTACCTGAACCAAATGATGTGGAAATCTTCAAGGACTGTCACACCAGCAAGAAGAAGGGCATGACTACACCAGTCAAAGCCGCTGTTGTAAGTCCTTAATCCTCATGCCTTTTAACTACTACTTACTCTGACTTGTGTCTTGAACTGCATGGTTTGCAGCCAATGTCTATTACTCTTTTCAATTTTATACACAATTGTCTTAGCGTATCATTGCACCTTAGAAGGTTTAAAAGAGAGGAGTGATGTTCCTTTGATCTTGACCCGTAATCTAGTTCCGTGCTAGACTTGCCCACACAACGTTACAATTGCCTGTTTGTTTGTTCTCAGTTGTTTTGTGATATGAATGACGTCATACTATGCTTACCGTATTATAAACTTCGTCTCGTCATCCTTAGCCCTCAATACAATGTGAAGAAATAGACAATACATTAGCGATGGTACATGGTCATATGTTTCGTACCTGGTTTTATTATGTACTTTGCAATAAAATACAACTAATATTTTACATGGGTTCACCAGAATAAGTTCTGTATATAGACCAAAGCTATTTTGTTTGGTTTTGCTGCCTCCTTAATATCTTCTGTTCTGGTACTACTAATGTAAAACCTCGACTTTTCAGGGAGCTATGGAAAAATGGTGGAACCGCCACCTTTTGAAGGTGGCGAGGCAACTATAACCGCAATGTCAGCTCTTGCTGCAGTGGGTCAGTACCTGTCCACTAACAGTGCCAAAAGCACATTCCTGCGTATTACTGGGTTGGTTGTTAAGGCAATATCGTCCAAACTGCCTCATGATCAAGATATGCAAGCTCAAAGCAATGTTGTATCTGCGCTCCAGACACAAGTCCATTCCCTAACAGAGACCCTTCGTGAAACAAGGAGAAACATTGCTCAATGTCGTCAAGATATGCATGGTTTTGAAACCAGACTATCAGACATTTGCTATGTTGTTCAGGAGCCTAGGGGAAATGAAGGCGAGGGTTATGGTGCTCCATCGGAGAATACAGCATGAAAACGTAACAGTCAGGTCAAATGAGCTGAGCTTCTGAACTTCTAGTGGTGCATTTATATGCTAGACTATTAAGTTTTATGCCAACCTTCCTTTTGTTATATAGTTGTAATTTGTTTTGATGCGATACAAAATGCATTCTTAACGTGCAGCCACCGCCTGAAGAAAACAGCAAGCCATTTTTGTATAGTGTAGGGTGTTCCCGATATTTGCACTGGTGGCGATCTTTGATGCCGAGTGGATATAATCTGTGCAATCGCCTTAATAGCCTAGCATTAATTTCGGCCTTATTTATTTCCTAGTCTTCTTTTTCACTGGTTTGCTAGTGGCCGCAACTACCATGGGCCATATATGGGCCGTAGGATCCATGGGTCTCCTACGGGACGTCGATAAATGGGCCTGTAATCGGTGGGCCTCAGGCCATCGGATAAATGTGTCTACATGGGCCATAATCGGGCGTAATTGGTATCGGCCCAGCACGGTAACAGGCCGTTAACAGGCCGTAGGACAGCAACGGCTTAATTCTGTTACAGGCATAACGGGTCGCTAATGGGCCAGAATATAGGACGGGCTGGAAACGGCGCACGGGTTACGGCCACAAACGGGCCGACTCTTGCCATGGGCCGATTTTGGCCCATTAGGGTAACAGGCCAGTAACGGGCCGACTCTTGCCATGGGCCGAATTTGGCCCATTAGTGGGACAGGCCAGTAACGGGCCGACTCTTGCCATGTGCCGAATTTGGCCCATTAGGGGAACAGGCCAGTAACGGGCCGGAAGTAATCGAGGGCCGAAAAGGAGCCCAAGAACGTATGGGCCGTCAATAGGCCGAAAGCTAACACGGGCTGGAAACGGCCCATGTAAATCACAGGCTGTCGGCGTTCTCGGAACGGGGGTCCCCAGACTTGCCTGCCTGCGGCCTGCGGCATGGCTCGAGTGGGGGCCCAACGTGGCCCATCTTCATCAGCACAAGTCTCAAGACCCTCGCGAGGGGCCAAGCCTCGAGAGGCGGATGACATGGAGCTTCCTCCAGCACGGCCTCCTTAGGCTGGCTTGCGAGGAGGCGGAGAGATCAAGGCGGGGTACCTCACGAGGTGCCCATGACGCAAGCCATGACGATCAAAGGTGCCAGGCGGGCGCCAGCCCGCGCAGTGTCCTCCCTTTCCTCTTTGGTGCAAAGGGGGCAAGCGCAGGTGAGAAGATCAAGCAAAGGCATCCATTTCGGTGCAACAAGACCAAGACCAACTCCATGACAAGGAGGAAGTCACTGTGGAGCCCAAGCCGGCGTCATCACCAGAACCTTTGGCAGGGGAAGACCAACTTTAGTCAGGATAAGTGTACCCGATGTTCCCCTTCAAATCGGCCAATTGTTGGCGCCCTTCCCGCTCAAATATTTGGGAAGAGGCCCAGGGCCTTTGCCTATAAATAGGACTAGCCACCCCCAGGGTAGAGGCATCTAGAGAGCCAGAGATCCAGAGGAGAAGACCTAGGGCAAGTAGAGAGAGAGAGAAGGGCGATCGAACTCTCCCCAGCAGTTCATCCCCTAGCCAAGAACAGACCCTCGCGAGGTCGTTCCCCTTTGTACTGTTCTTCCTCATCAGCCCTAGAGGCAATCCACCACACCACACTGGAGTAGGGTATTACACCACAATCGTGGCCCGAACCAGTATAAACCCTGTGTCTCTCGTGTTGTTCCTGCAGTAGTTTAGATCCTAGCGAGATGGAGAGGTAGAGGGCATGATCTCCGCGCGCACCCCAGAGT
Organism: Aegilops umbellulata; assembly: GCA_032464435.1. Classification (NCBI taxonomy): domain Eukaryota; kingdom Viridiplantae; phylum Streptophyta; class Magnoliopsida; order Poales; family Poaceae; genus Aegilops; species Aegilops umbellulata. Next base: position 65,869,972 of record CP136060.1, on the reverse strand, counting down.
TCGAACCTTAAGGGTCTGCCGAACCCGTGATCCGACATTTGGCGCGCCAGGTAGGGGTGCGCCGGAATCCGCCTTCCCATCACTCCGTCTCCCATTATGCCGTCGTCACCATGTCCGGCGACCAAGCGGGCAACCAAGGCCCATGGGCGGCGTGGCCCATCTGCATGGATCGTCCCGCTCCGGGCAGCCCCGCGCCACAGGCAGCTCGCGGTCCGCAGGGCGCTGCGGGCCGCGGGCGACGCGGGCAAGCTTATGCGGCCCTCACACCACGACAGGCGCGGTCGGCGGCGAGGGCCTCCAACCACACTGCGGCTACGACACCGTACACCCGCCGAGAACAGGCAAACTCAAGGGACGCGCTCACGGTAGCGCGGGAGCTGTTATAGTGCAGGCTACTGGAAGGCGGCCGCGACGTGCTGCTGGAGCGGGTTGCCGAGCTCCTGGGCTTCGCCGCTTCGGGGGCTCACCCCTTCTGCGTCCAGCTTCCACCCCAAGTTCAAGGCGGTGCACGAGGGAGCCCCGCGCACCCGCGCGGACCTCAAGACTACCCCAACACCGGCAAATCCGCCGGCACCAGACTGGCGGTGGCGCTACCCCCGCCCCCGGCGCGTGAAGGAGAGGGGCTCAGTGCGGCCCACGGCGCCAGCGGCCAGCCGCGCTACCACCACGCGGTGGGCACAACAAGCAACGCTGCATGGCGCCTGGAGCACTACAGCACAGCATTCGGGGTGGCGGCGCTAGAGGAGTACGTGCCCTACATGATGGACCAAGGACACGCTCACGAGGGCAAGCAGGGCTCGCTCTTCAGCCCCAGCTGGGAGGACGAGACGCCAGAGGCTGAGCCCCTCCAGGAACCCCGGGACGACTCCGTCGGTCACACTGGAGGCAACAACTATCGGGTACCATTAATTCCTCAAGAGCAGGCATACGCTAATCATGGGTCACAGGAGGTGCAGGTCGCCGCGACGAGCAGCTGCCCCGCCCCTGCGGTCTCCTACCCCTCAGGAGGACACAGGGGGCTGCAGGAAAGGGGCAGAGATCCTACCTCACCACCGCGGCATTTGGAGCAAGGTGTTCTTAGAAGATAGGCCCTCCGTCGGGGAGGCGCCCGAGGGCCTGCCCCTGGCGGAGGACCCGTGGTCGTCGGGGGAACCGCCGGCGACCGCTCTACCCCACCTTCGGCGTCCTGGTTTCCGGTCGTCGTTGGTGGCACTAGAGTGTGGCGCAAGGCAGGGCCCTCGTCTGGCGATATGAAGCAAGGCCGGTTCCTGTGAAGAAGGCCTAGTGCCTGTGAAGCTCGCCGCCCCGTGACACTCTCACGTAATAATGAGTGGGGTTGTACACGCCCCGGAGTCTCAGGGGTGCCGGCCTCAGGCCCTGGGGCTCCCTCCCACGCCAAGTGGACAGCACTTAGCTCCGCGCTGGTGAGAAGACGTCGAAGACTAGATTAGGTGCCGGACGCGGCCTTTTGTTTGCTTTCATTGCCTTCTTCCTTTGGTTGTAACCTTTTTCCCCACTGGATTTAAGTTGAATTCGAATTTGAGCTTTGCGTGTGTTCGGGGAAGGGGTGCTTGGTCTTGTTTGAATCATTTCCCGAGTTCTGGTCACCATCTCATCACAGCTGCCTCCCCTCGCGAGCCCCTCGCGAGCCGGGCCAGGCCTAGCTTAAGCACGGCCCAGATTGCCGCTGCCGCTCCCTCGCGAGGTGACCATTGGAGCCTACGGAGATCGTTTTATCGTGACGGCCCGGAGCCTGTGAAGAAGGTGAACGCCTGTGAAGCCATCCCCCTCGGGAGAAAGCCCGGAGCCTGTGAAGAAGGCGAACGCCTGTGAAGCCATCCCCCTCGGGAGAAGGCCCGGAGCCTGTGAAGAAGGCGAACGCCTGTGAAGCCATCCCCCTCGGGAGAAGGCCCGGAGCCTGTGAAGAAGGCGAACGCCTGTGAAGCCATCCCCCTCGGGAGAAGGCCCGGATCCTGTGAAGAAGGCGAACGCATGTGAAGCCATCCCCCTCGGGAGAAGGCCCGAAGCGTGTGAAGAAGGCGAACGCCTGTGAAGCCATCCCCCTCGGGAGAAGGCCCGGAGCCTGTGAAGAAGGCGAACGCCTGTGAAGACGTCTCGCTCGATAAAGGGCACGGAGCCTTCAAGGACGGCCCAAGCCTGCGGGGTTTCCTGCCGGCAACGACCCCGCCTCCCGAGGTTTCAACTACCCAGCGCCCGGGACGTGACGCTTTCCAGAAGGCAGCTCCAGAGCCAGCAAGGAACAAGGGCGAACCAGCCTACCGTTGGACACGCGTACGATTTAATCACTGCAGATACATTATATACAAGTTCATACATGAGGGGCTCCCCCTCCCAAAATGCTCTCACAACCGTCGGGCAAAAAGCCTGAGTTCTATCTATGCAGGGTAAAAAGGCGAGGATAACGCATGGTCAATCTGATAAATCCCCCAATGCATCCTCGGAGGCACCTCCCGAGCTGTCGCTGGCGTCGCTGAACTCACCTTCGTTGCCTGCGCCCCTGTCAGCGGCATTGGGGTCTTCCACCACGCCACCTTTGTCAGCACCCACGATCACGCCGTCATCGTCTGAAGTGAAGGCCCGGACGAGCGCATCTACGTTGCTCTCCACCCATTCAGCCAGGTCTCCTCGAACATCTTAGGGAACTGGGGCAATGGCGGCGTCGAAGTCGAAGTGGGGATCCATGTTTCGAAGATGGCTGAAGACGCGGGAGAAGGCGCGCCCGAGCAGGGCGCGGCTCCTCTCCTCCACCAACCTATCGGCTCTGGCCGACCGTGCCTCCAGCTGTGTCACCATGGTGGTGAAGAACTGCAGGTTGCCGCCGTAGTTAATCGTGTGCGGCACGCCCACGGCAGCCTCACAGATGTTGCCCAGGGCAATGTTGGCCCTATCACGGAGCTTAGTGAGCATGGGGCCGTGCTGGTGCTCCAGGACTTGCCGCTGGCGTATCTCGTCGGCATTCTGGCGCTCGATGGCCACGGCCTCTTCCACACGCTGGCGTAGGCGGAGCACCTCGGCCTGGGAGGAGGCCAGCTCCTTCTGCGCTGCCTCAAGGGCGACCCGGGAGGCGTCCGCTCGTCGCGTCGCATCATCCCGCTGGACCCTCAAGGCGGCGGTTCTGCCCTCGGCTTCGACTCGGATCATCCCCATCTTCCCCTCGAACTCACGCTCGAGGCCTTGGCGTGCTGTCACCACCCGACGGCAAACCTCCTCCAGGACGCGCGTCTCTCGCGCGGCGACATCGTTTTCCGCCTGCGTCACCAGGCGCTCCCTCGTCTCCAGCTGCTCGAGCTCGCGAGCGCGCTCGGCGGCCTCCAGCACCAACGCTTCCTCGCGCTTTCGAAGCTCAGCCGGGTCGCCAGAAGCCACCTCCATCGATGCAAGGGCTGCCTCATGCAGCTCCGCTTGCTCCTCCAACGAGCGACACCAGGCCAAGAGCACTTGAGCCTGTTCTTCTGCTGCTCCTCGCCGTCGGTCTGCTCCCCGGGCCTCCTCAACGGCCCGAGACCGAGCCGCCAGAGAAGCCTTCAGCGACGCCTTCGCCTCTTCGTCATCAAGGACGCGCTGACGACGCGCGAGGGCAGCGGCTGCCTCCAGCTCGCGCCGCTCGATAGCCAGGCGCAAGCCCTCAGCTTCCAGGCGCACGTCTTCCTCAGCAAGCTCCTACCCAAGCAGGTCTACGGCACCACTCGCCCTCCGGAGGAATTCGTGGCGACGGGCGCGACGCTCCCGAGCGTGCTCAAGCACGTCTGCCGCGCCACCATCCGCCTCAGGCAGGCGTCGAGGACCTCGGATCATCGCTCCGGCCCTGGGCCAGGGGCTGGGGGCTGGCGCCTTCCCGACGGACGGCCGCGCCACATCAGAAGACCGACTTGAGTCCCACCTGACCTCAGGAGAAGGGCCCCGGAGGAGCCTCAGCCAATCGCAGCCCGCGACCAAATGGGGAGCCCATGGCAGGCTGCCTATGTCGAGGGAAGGCCCGCGGAGGGAGATCGCAGGGGCGGGGGAGTCGCCGCGCGCTACGCGGCGGTCCACGCCGTCACCTGCCCAAACCACAAAGGCAGTGCCGCTCGAGACACTCAAGGGTGGTGGAGGAGACGGAGTCAAGGAGGGCGCCGTCCCAACGACTTCATCGAGCTCAGTAGGCAGAGGCCTGCAGGGCAAGGATCAGCGGATGCGGCAAGTAGGATAAGAAACAGAAAGGGAGAAAACTTACTCATCAACGGCAAAGTACTTCCGGCGCTTCAGCAAGCGACAGGGGAAGTTGTCGCCCAAGGCCTCCCTTTTTCTTCGGAGGGCCTCAAAGTCCACACGGAAACGACCCAGGAGAGGCGCGCAGGAGCCAGCCTGCGAAGAGGACGGAGCGCCAGGGTCACTCGCGTCAAGGGCGCAGGCCTGGAACGCACGGGCAGTTGCCTCATCAGAAGTCCCGGCTGGGGGCTCAGGAGCCTCGTCCTTAAGCTACAGAGGCGGCGTCACCTCGCCCGTGGCCTCGGGAGCGTGGACCTCGTGAGCCGCCCCGTCAAGAGCATCGCCAGGTGCGGTCACATCGTCTGCGGCTCCCTCGACCCCCGCTGTCTCCTGCCTCCCTGCGCCACCACTCGAGGACGATTCACCCAGGCCGACCAAAAGGGAAATCACCACCACGGGGTTCTCGCGACGCCCCTGGAGGCCGACAGGGCGTAACCCCCACTCGTCGAAAGAGGGCATCTGCCTCACAAAGTCATCCCTGTTGTGGCAGAGGTACAGCAAGGCTCCCCCCTGCCGGACACCCCCTGGGTTGGGATCGCCTGTCAAGGCCAAGAGCACCCTCCTCAGCACCTCGGGCGCTAGGTCCTCTCCCTGAAGCCTCATGCGATCACCATGCCCGCTGAAGGCCCACATTCTTCGAGAATGGCGTTGGAGGGGGGCGATGCGGCGCGATAGGAACTCCTTCACCACTTTGGGCGTCGTTACGCCAAGCTTCTTCAAAGACATGAAGCGATGCCAGACGAAGGCGAGCCGGGGACTTGCGAGCGTCTCCTGGCCCCAGCCCGAATTAGGCACAACAGGCGATATCGGCTTCGCAGGCCGGGGGCTGGGCACCCCAACATCAATGTACAACCACCGCTCGCGGAACTCGGCAGAAGGTGGAGGGAGGTTGAAGTCGATACCAGAGGTTGCGGTCTCAGACAAAGCTACGAAGCTCACACATGCCGAGCATTGCGTGGGGTCGACCAGATGCCAGGAGAAGAAGTGGCGCAACAGGGCAACAGAAGGGGGGATGCCCACCATCGCCTCGCAAACAAAAGCGAAGACAGAAATAAGAGCTATGGACTCAGGACCCATGTGCATCATGTGGATCTGATAATGATCAAGGACGGCGTTGAAGAAATCGGAGAAGGGAGGCACCAAGCCCGCCCACAAGGCGTAGGCAAAGTGAGGGACCTCGGTGATTATCCTATCAGTGGGGAGATGACACGTAGGCCACGCCGTCGTCCTCCCGCACTCGTTGAAAGCGGTGGCCAGAGCCGGATTGAGCTTGTCCAGGCACTCTAGGTTGAGTATGATCGAGCGGCCGACGGCAGGCGCCACCGGCGGCAGCGGGCGAGATGGAGCCGTGGGCTTCTTCCCCTTCCCTTTCTTTGGAGCCATGGCAGCGGGCGGAAGAGAGAGGATGTGAGATAGGATTGGAAGCAAGGGTCTGAGTTCGAAGGGAGGAAGAACAGGAGACGGTCAGGCAACATGGAGAGGGGTGGCTATGTACAACGGCGGGGCAACCTAGCACGGCGCAGAATAAGGGAGCGTGGGTAAAAAATGCCACCCACGTCCAATCAACCGCCACGCGGCGCCCAGACTTGCCTGCCAGCGGCCTGCGGCGTGGCTCGAGTGGGGTCCCAACGTGGCCCATCTTCATCAGCACAAGTCTCAAGACCCTCGCGAGGGGCCAAGCCTCGCGAGGCGGACGACATGGAGCTTCCTCCAGCACGGCCTCCTTAGGCTGGCTCGCGAGGAGGCAGAGAGATCAAGGCGGGGTACCTCACGAGGTGCCCATGACGCAAGCCATGACGATCAAAGGTGCCAGGCGGGCGCCAGCCCGCGCAGTGTCCTCCCTTTCCTCTTTGGTGCAAAGGGGGCAAGCGCAGGCGAGAAGATCAAGCAAAGGCATCCATTTCGGTGCAACGAGACCAAGACCAACTCCACGACAAGGAGGAAGTCACTGTGGAGCCCAAGCCGGCGTCATCACCAGAACCTTTGGCAGGGGAAGACCAACTTTAGTCAGGATAAGTGTACCCGATGTTCCCCTTCAAATCGGCCAATTGTTGGCGCCCTTCCCGCTCAAATATTTGGGAAGAGGCCCAGGGCCTTTGCCTATAAATAGGACTAGCCACCCCCAGGGTAGAGGCATCTAGAGAGCCAGAGATCCAGAGGAGAAGACCTAGGGCAAGTAGAGAGAGAGAGAAGGGCGATCGAACTCCCCCCAGCAGTTCATCCCCTAGCCAAGAACAGACCCTCGCGAGGTTGTTCCCCTTTGTACTGTTCTTCCTCATCAACCCTAGAGGCAATCCACCACACCACACTAGAGTAGGGTATTACACCACAATCATGGCCCGAACCAGTATAAACCCTGTGTCTCTCGTGTTGTTCCTGCAGTAGTTTAGATCCTAGCGAGACGGAGAGGTAGAGGGCACGATCTCCGCGCGCACCCCAGAGTTCGAACCTTAACGGTCTGTCAGAACCCGTGATCCGACACAGGCTGTTAACGGGTATAGAGAAAATTACTGTTCATTATGGGCTAGACTCACTGTGGGCCTGTAATGGGCCGAAAGATACGAAGGCCTCATATGGGCCGAAAGACGTCGTGGGCCATACATGGGCCAAAAGTGAAATGGGCTGGTATTATATTCGACGGCCCACATGACGTTGTTGGGCCGATTTCCTTTAGGGCCTAACGGGCCGTTTGTTAACGGGCCGTAAAATGGGCAATTTGCGAAGAGACCGTTAACAGGCTTTTCATGGGCCAGCCCGTTAACTTTTGACCAAGTCAAATGGGCCGGCTTTGTAAGCTAAATGGGCCACTGTTGGGTCGTGCCACGTGTCTACATATCATAGGCGCCTATCTGACCCACTGACGAGCTGACACGTGTTTCGTCCGGCCAATAAGAATTTTACACCTGGAAATTTCCCATTGGTCGGGGCTGTTAACGGGTTATCGGATCCAAAACCCGACCCGATAGCTTAACGGTGTTCTGTTACGGTGGATGCCACGTGTCGGTCACCCTTGACGAAAGCACTTCTGTGACGCGCGATTTATCGTCATGGAAGTGGACACTTCCGTGATGATAATTTTGGTAATGTCATGGAACACTTCTACGACAGCACAGGTATGACTATCTTGATTCTGTCATAAATTTGTCATGGATGTACATGCATGACAAAAAAAGCGACCTACTGTGACAAACATGTATCATCACGGAAGTGTATTTTTTTTGTAGTGATTACATGATAGATCTCATCCAACCCATCACCGTCCAGCAAGCCTACGATGGAATTACTCACGCACGGCGGTGAGCATCATGAAATTGGTGATGGAGGATGGTTGATGATGACAACGGCGACGAATCCCCCTCTCCGGAGCCCCGAACGGACTCCAGATCGGCCCTACCGAGAGGTTTTAGGGCTTGGCGGCGGCTCCTTATCGTAAAACGCGATGATTTCTTCTCTCCTATTTTTTCGACCCGAAAGCAAATATATAGAGTTGGAGTTGGTGTCGGAAGGTCTCCAGGGGGCCCACGAGGTAGGGGGCGCGCCCCCCACCCTCGTGGACAGGGTGTGGGCCCCCTGGTCTTCATATTTGGCGAGGATTTTTTATTATTTTTTATAAGATGTTCCGTGGAGTTTCAGGTCATTCTGAGAACTTTTATTTTCTGCACATAAAACAACATCATGGCAATTCTGCTGAAAACAGCGTTAGTCCGGGTTAGTTCCACTCAAATCATGCAAGTTAGAGTCCAAAACAAGGGCAAAAGTATTTGGAAAAGTAGATACGATGGAGACGTATCAAGTAGCTGCTTCTTCTTCTTGGGGGTGGCCTCAGGAGGGTAAGCGCCCTTGTTGTCAGGGTCTTCGATTGCTGCAGCTTGGAAGGCGCGCTCGAGGGAGGACACCGCATCGCTTTCTTCGCAGGGGACTGTGATGATCCCGCCGCTTCCTGGCATCTTGAGGACGTTGTAGCCGTGGCGGGCCACTGCCATGAACTTGGCCAGGGCTGGATACCCGAGGATGGCATTGTACGGCAGGCGAATGTGAGCAACGTCCAAGTCGATGAGCTTGGTGCGGTAGTTGTGGCGCTGTCCAAAGGTGCCAGGGAGGCGGACCTGCCCTATCAGGGTGGTGGAGTTGTCAGTCACTCACGAGAAGGGCTTGGTGGGCTGTAGCTGGTCGTATGGCACTTGGAGGCTGTCAAATGTCTCGACGGGGACAGGACGTTAAGCCCCGCGCTGCCGTCAATGAGGGTCCTGGTGACTTGTACGTTGCTGATGACGGGTGAGCAGAGCATCGGGAGGGCGCCAGCAGTGGCCGTGCACTTGAGCTGGTCCGCCGAGCTGAAGGTGATGGCGCACTTGGACCACCTGAGCGGGCGCATGGCCTCAAGCCTGGGAAGGGATGCGTTCACCTCGCGAGCAAACTACTTGAAGATACGCTGAGATGCTGGGGCCTGAGCTCCGCCCAAGATGCAAGCGATGGCACGTGGTTCCTGGAAGCCCCCGCCCCCCTCGTCGTGATGGTGGTCATCGTTCCTTCTTGGTGGTGGCGGCAGTGGAGGAAGACCGGCATTGACCTGAGGGCGGTCCTCGCGGGGCTGATCCCTCCAGGCGCCCTCACAAGGCTGGTCTTGCCAGCGATCCTCGCGAGGCCGATCGCACTACTCCTGGCGGGGGCCACGATCGTCCCAGCTTCCTCCGCCTCGTCCTCCTCCTCGGGCGTAGCCCCGGTCCTTGTGCTCGGGGCGTTGACTAAAGCGTCCATCTCGAATGGCCATGAGCTCTTGACAGTCATTGGTGTTGTGGCTGTGTAGGTTGTGGAAGGCGCAGAATGGTCGGCTGCTTTTGGACGACTCGGGATGGTCCCGGCCGCGCTTCGTATCCGGCTCTGCCGCGAGCATGGCCACTCCCTTGCGCTTCACGTCCTTGGCCTTGGCTTTCTTCTCCTCCGGGTCGGTAGCAGGGAGCTCGAGGAGGGAAAGGCGCCCCTTCAGCTCTTGCGTACTTGGTCGCCATGTTGAACAGCTGCAGAGCCGTGCATAACTCCTCATGGATGGCGAGCTCCCCCTTCATCTTGACGTCGCGGTCGCCATCCGAAAACGCGGAAATGATGGCCTCATCCATCACCTTGGGGATCTTGAGACGAACGCTGCTGAAGCGCTGGATGTACTTCTGCAAGGTCTCTCCTGGCTGCTGCTTGATGTAGCGTAGGTCATCCGCGACCGGAGGGCGATCGCGAGTGCCCTGGAAGCTGGCGACAAAGCGGTCGCGCATCTCATCCTATGAGGAGATCGAGCCTATAGGCAGGTTCAGGAGCCACGAGCAAGCACCGTCCTTGAGAGCCATAGGGAACCAGTTCGCCATGACTTTCTCGTCATCGTTGGCTGCCTCGATGCTTAGCTCATAGAGCTGCAAGAACTCCGCAGGGTCGGGGATGCCGTCATAGCAAGGAGGTAGGTTTGGCTTGAACTTTCCCGGCCAGATGACGCTACGCAGCTTAGGAGTGAAGACACGGCAGCCTGCCGTGGCCACCGGGGCCCTTTGCTGATGTGGAGCCCGGCCTGGATGCCCGCGCACCGCCACCGCATGCGGCACTCAGTCTTGTGGCCGCGCTGGGAGCACGGGAGCGTTTTCCCGCGGCCGAGGAATCTCTTCGCAGCTTCCTTGTTCTCACGCGGGCGCCCGGCGCGGTAGGTCACGCCGGGGGGCCGCGCGCCTTGGCGCCAGAGCGTCGTCTTGGTGCAGAGGTGGTGGAGGTGCTCCGTGAGCTACGTCGCCCGCAGCTGGCGGAGGGCGAGGCAGGAGAGGGATGGTGCAGGGGAGCCCCCTGCGGCGGTGACGAGCTCGGCGATGCGGTCCAGCCAGTCCTCATAGAGATCGTCAACTGGGCAGTAGCGCAGGAGCTAGCGTGCCATGAGCAGCGCGGCCTGCGCGTCCGTGGGCGCACGACAACCGTGATACGATGAGCCGGCCGGGGACAGTGACGGAGTGGCGGTGGGGCCATCCCGCCGCACAGAGGAGTGCAGTGAGGACGCTTGCTGCTCATTTCCCGCCGGGCTGGTGGCGGCGTTGGCAGCGAGTGACGGGGAACGACGGGAAGGCCCGCTGACGAGAGCAGTGTGACCGACACGGGCGGCGAGGGCTACCCGGCGCTCAGCGCGGGCTCGACGCGCGTCCGCCCTGGATGCGGTGGAGCGATGGGACGCGGATCAGCGGGAGGAAAGCTTTGGCGCACCCCTACCTGGCGTGCCAAATGTCTTATTTTGGGTTCCGGGAAAACCCTCAGGGTTCGAACACTAGGGTGCGCACGAAGATCACTCCTCCCCCTAGCAGTCTCCCTCACCACGATCTCAAGGCTCAGCGCGTCGAACTCACAGAAAAAGAGACTGAAGGTTTATACTGGTTCGGGCCACCGATGTGGTGTAATACCCTACTCTAGTGTGGTGTGGTGGATTGCCTCTTGGGCTGAGGATGAACAGTTACAAGGGAAGAACAACCTCCTGAGGAGAGGTTCTCTTGTGCTTTGGTGAGTTTGTGTGGATGAGGATGATCTGAATGGCTCAAGATCAGTTGCCTCCTACTGTGGTGGCTAGTCCTATTTATAGAGGCCCTGGTCCTCTCCCCAAATGTTAGGAGGGAAGGGATCCAACAACGGCCAAATTCGAAGGGGGACAACCAGTACAAGTTATCCTGAGTAAAGGTGGTCTTCGCCTGCCAAAGGCTCTGGTGATGACGCTATCTTGGGCTCCACGGTGACCTTCGTCATGCCGTCCTGCTGGTCTTGGTCTCGTTGCATTGATATGGAAACCTTTGCCTGATGCCTCGGGACTCCTCACCTGCGCTTGCCTCTTTTGCACCAAAGAGGAAACGAGGACACTGTGCGCGCTGGCGCCCGCCTGGCCTGGTCGTCATGGCTTGCGTCACAGAAACCTCGCGAGGTGCCCCTTTCCTTGATCTTTCCGCCCCTCGCGAGCCGGCCTGGTGAGGCCGCCCTCGAGGAGGTATTGCGTCGCCCGCCTCGCGAGGGTCTTGAGTGTTTGCTGATGAAGATGGGCCGTACAGGGCCGCTGGTGAAGCCGCATCGTGGGCCGTAGGCAGGCAATTCTGGGGACCCTCGTTCCAAGGACGCCGACAGAACTATCAGGAGTTATGAGTGTGAATCATCTTCATCAACAGTACAAGGCAAGTTCACACTTTTATCATACTTTTCATTACCTAGTTTTTATGCATTAGTTTCAACCCTCAAACATTGCATGAGTAGGATTGATAACATGTGGGTATTGGGAACTAGTTGATGAGGTAACCTATTGTCTTGCTTTCAACCCCTGGGTACTACTACGTTATGCTTACTGCTATGCTATGCTCGTAGACGTGGTTTGGTTATGAGAGAATTCATGAAAGATGTGAGAGTTATTATTAACTAAGGTTTAACTTAAGGTGGCTACTTTAATACACATCTAGGTGGATTGGTTGGGGCACCCTGGAGCACCCAGTGGTTTGCTCGGGCACCTGGAGAACCCAGTGCTTGCCCAAGGGGATCCCAGAGTACCCGTGTGATCACCCTATGGAATGCCACCCAGGCTCAAAGGGATCATAAGATTATTCATGCTAGAAACTTCCGTGTGCAGCCACAAACCATTATGGGCTCTGGCATAGTTGAGTAAGCTGTAGTAATCCTTTCCATGATGGGCTAGCAGATGTAGGGGATTGTAGGTGTAACGGTCTATCTATCGGTTAACGGGACCTCTTCGAAAAGACTGTGTCTCGTTCATCCTTTTCTCAAACATCATGCAGTGCGAGAAATTCAACGGAGGAGATCGAGTCTTGTGGGGAAAAGTGCGCAAACCTCTACAGAGTGTACAAACTAATCATGATTAGCTGTGTCCCCGGTTATGGACATCTTGAGTATCTGGTACTTGAATTATTGATTTGATCTCATCCCTTTACTCAAATAATTTGCTGGGTTATAACTATTATTTTGGGGATTGAGTTGGAGGAACCTTCTCAATGTTTTCAACCAATTTTGTAGTTAAATAAAATATATTCCTTTGTTGTAGGAAAAAACTAGCTTTATGCAAATGATAACCATAGAGCCTCCACTAGCCAAATATGCATGTAGTTATAGCCGTTATTCAGCATTGCCCTACAGTGTGAAATTGCCAGTACATTCAATGTACAGACGTACATGGCTACAATGTCTCATGTTGCAGGAATCTTACGACGAGTAAGTGATATGTTAGGGTTACTATTTCTACACTCAACTTTGTCGTTGGTGTTGATGGGAATCCACAACCTTGTTGTTACTTCCGCTATTTGGTTTGAGGTAATAGTATTTAAGTTACTTTATACATGTGATTTACCTCCGTTATAAATCCTCAAGCATTGTCTGTGTCAGCATACCGATCCAGGGATGACACTTAAGCATAGAGACTTGACCGTCTGAGGTCAGGTCGCTACAAGATGGTATCAGAGCACATGTTGACTGCAGGACATGACTCTAGAAACTGGCATGCCCATAGGAAAGATTTTTCTCTAAAACTTTATTTTCAAAAAGATCCTTTCCTCTCTTCTTTTTTGAGCTTTATAAAATATCCCCTTTTAGTTAGACTATACCCCTTTCCCCTTTTGACCACACGAAGATATGGCTAATGAGACCACTCCAAGAAGGACAAGATATCGAACAACTAAGACCACTTCGGAATGAAGAGGATCTTACGGAGCTTTATAATAATGGAAACTACAACGATTGAAGACTCCGAAGACTAGGAGAAATTAAAGGCTCTGAAGAATTTCCAGATTAGTATGACCTAGAAAGGCTACCGTTATGGAATTTGTCAGACTACTGAAACTATCAATACCCGAGACCTGGCTATTCATGATGTTATCGCCCACTTATGCTATTGTCACCGTGGTGAGTTGAGCATGCATTTCCTTGGAAGGATTGGATGACAAAAGGGCTAATGGAGCACCTATCAGCAAGAGATAAAGTTTTAACCTTATCTGGTGTATCACCAGGATCTGGAGTATTACTTAAGAATTTTCAGATGGACCATCTTGAAGCCTTATTCGACAAGGAAGCAATTCGTGAAGAACTCAGGACCCAGAAATTGAAAGTAGCCAAGCTGGAGGAGCAAAACCTCGAGACACCAGAGATTCGTCGGGAACTGAAGGACAGTACACTGGTGCGCATCGGTCCTAAACAAATGGTTTTTAACCCCTTTCCGCGATGGCATTTGGAACCGTCGCCAAGTGAGTGTGGGTGATAGGGGGTCCTTCCCACACGACCCAGAAACCGTCGGGGATATGCCCTCCTGGTACACATGTTCGGCAAAATGAGGTCGTGTGCGACCGGCAAGCGCTCAAATATAGAAACACATACAGTAGAGCTAAACAAATACAATTATACGGCGAAATTGCTTTCGCTCGCAAGTGCATCCCACATAGTCAATCCCCGCTAAACGTTTCCGTTCGTATGCACATCCCACACAGTCGTTCCAAAAAATATGTTTCCGTTCACAGGTACATCACACACAATTTTTCTCGTTAAATCGTCTGCATTATTGAATGTATCACACATGGTCCATAGAAGAAACTGTGTGGCAAAGGTTGTCCATCACACACAGTTTATATGTGGTAAACGTTTGCGCAAGGTGGCCTAACGCAAACAGTTTTCAAGAGAAAGTCGTGTGTGATTGTTCGTTGATCCAACACGGTTTATTCCTAGAAACTGTGTGCGTTGCCTGAGGTCATCGCCCATGGTATTTTTTCAACAACCGTTTGCAATAGTAAAACCCAATTAGTAGGCAAATTCGCCATTAGCAGGCTAATTATCCGATTATTCATAATCCATTTATTAATCTACTTGACATTTCATATTAAGCACACAATATATTTCATTTCCATATTAAGGAAGCCGAATTTCATAATTGAAATACATCAGAGTACAACATGATATAGCTTTAGCACTCAGCTACCCCATTACACAACTGCACCAGCACCAAGTTCCACATGCAACATGTAGAACCTTTCGAAATTAGCATCATAGACGGTATATAGTGTCGGCGTTCTGGGAACGGGGGTCCCCAGACTTGCCTGCCTGCGGCCTGCGGCGTGGCTCGAGTGGAGGCCCAACGTGGCCCATCTTCATCAACACAAGGTTCAAGACCCTCGCGAGGGGCCAAGCCTCGCGAGGCGGACGACACGGCACATCCTCAAGCGCGGCCTCCTTAGGCTGGCTCGCGAGGAGGCGGAGAGATCAAGGTGGGGTACCTCACGATGTGCCCATGACGCAAGCCATGACGACCAAGGGTGCCAGGCAGGCGCCAGCCCGCGCAGTGTCCTCCCTTTCCTCTTTGGTGCAAAGGGGGCAAGCGCAGGCGAGAGGATCAAGCAAAGGCACCCATTTCGGTGCAACGAGACCGAGACCAGCTCCGCGACAAGGAGGAAGTCACTATGGAGCCCAAGCCGGCGTCATCACCAGAGCCTTTGGCAGGCGAAGACCAACTTTAGTCAGGATAAGTGTACCAGATGTTCCCCTTCAAATTGGCCAATTGTTGGCGCCCTTCCCGCTCAATATTTGGGAAGAGGCCCAGGGCCCTTGCCTATAAATAGGGCTAGCCGCCCCCAGGGTAGAGGCATCGAGAGCCTGATCTAGAACCTAAGGTAGAATCCAGCATCTAGAGAGAGAGAGAGAGAAGGGCGATCGAACTCCCCCTAGCAGTTCATCCCCTAGCCAAGAACAGGCCCTCGCGAGGCCGTTCACCTGTACTATTCTTCCTCATCAGCCCAAGAGGCAATCCACCCACCATACTGGAGTAGGGTATTACACCACAATGGTGGCCCGAACCAGTATAAACCCTGTGTGACTTGTGTTGTTCTTGCAGTAGTTTAGATCCTTACGAGACGGAGAGGTAGAGGGCTCGATCTCCGCGCGCACCCCAGAGTTTGAACCTTAAGGGTCTGCCGGAACCCGTGATCCGACATATAGACAAACTCATCTCATCTGGAAAACTGCTGAAGCGGAAGGCGAATATTGAGCCTTCATTCATGTTGAAGGTCTTTGCAACTTTAGGCCAGTGCCTGTGGATGATTGACTGTCCGTCCTTCGTCCTCTTCAGGAACACTTCAATATTGAACCATGGGTGTTGTATGAAAACCTTCCTCGCCTCCTGACCATAGAGGTGGTTTGAGAGGTAATCATTGGTGAACTACTTTGGAAAGGTCTAAAAACAAGGATGTGCATAAATATCTTCTCTATATTGGAAATGGGGCAAAGAAATAAAAAAAGGCAAGGTATAATAGTTAGTACCATCTTGTAGTGAACTGATGTCTTGTTCATTGTGCAGACAAAGATCTTGTTGTTTTTTGTCGCTAATTTCTTTATCCTAACAATCTTTTTGAGTTTCTTGATTTGATTGTTTTTCATGGACAACTCATTTCCCCATATGCAAAAAGGGTCGAACAGTGGGTCAAAACCTCCGACAGCAAGACCTACATGTGCAAAACCAAATTGTTAAAAACTTAAATATTAGAATGGTTCCTGCAATTGCACAATAATGTGCTATTAGACAATGGACTATGCACGTGCTAACCTGATTGTAAACCTCAGTGCTTCCCATTGTTTCCCTGCAACACATATAAGGTAGTTACTCATCAGGTTAAAAAAGGGTTCGCATGCCTTCAGTAAAATATGTTGATGAAAAATAAGCACATTGCAGATTCATCAGATTAATTCAAGCCACACGGAAAACCCATTTACCCAAACCAAGCATGATTAAGAACTAGTGAATATAGCACTTGTATATGTTTCTCATGTATTCAGTGCAGCCAAATTTGATTTATTCCTCGCATGCACAACAATACAAAATTCTACCCACGACAATTGGACATTCCATTGCAGAATTGAACCAAGCAGTTAACTAAACACCACAACAAATGAACCAACCATTAACTAAGCACCACATTGCACAATATAACATACTCCTAATAGAAGATCAGACAGTTAACCAAACTGTTAACTGCAGCCAATTGTAGCAATTGTATTTGTTTCTCATGTATTTACTACAGCCAAATTCAATTTATTCCTCACATGGTATACAATAACAGAATGCACCCACAATTTTGTAAAGATAAATTTGATTTATTTCTCACATGGAAGACAATACAAAATTGCAGCCTGAAGAATTGAACATCACATTTGCAGAATTGAACCAAACAGTTAACTGAAGACGACAACTAATTAACAAAACAGTTAATAAGTGAGCACCACACTGCACGACATATAGAACATATACACTAGAGCAACAGATTGCATGGTAAAATTAGATAGCACAATTCACTAGAATTTGTGAAGGAAAGGCAGGAACAGCACACGCAACAGGTAAACCGAGCATGCTTAACCAGCGTAGCTAGCAAATGGCAAGGTGTTCCTTCAAGATCTGGGTGTCGGCACGACTGGCAGCCATCGCGACCTCATCCGTGCGTGCGGCCGCAATTTGCTTCTCCGCTGCCAAATGCTGCTTGAGGTCCTGGCTATACTGAGTGTACCATGGCTTAGGCCGGCGCTTATTTGGTGGAGGGGTCGGTGATTTGGGTGGAAGGTGTCGCACTCGCAGTCGAATGATCCAAATTCCGATGATAAAGAAAATCTGCAGTTGGATGCTCAAGCAAAAGATATCATCTATTGCAGTCTATCAAAAGACATCTTTCTTCAATTCCAAAAGCTTGACACATCAAAGCAAATCTGGGATGCCATAAAAAATGCTCATGAAGAATTCATTACCAGAATGGATCCCCACACTACTACCTCTGGTTTTTCCCTTGAAGACGAAAGGGTGATGCGGCAAAGTAGAGTAAGTATTTCCCTCGGCTTTTGAGAACCAAGGTATCAATCCAGTAGGAGACAACGCTCAAGCCACTGAATACCTGCACAAACAAGCACCAACTTGCACCCAACGCGACGAAGGGGTTGTCAATCCCTTCACGGTTATTTGCAAAGTGAGATCTGATAGAGATAGATAAACGGTAAAGTAATATTTTTGGTATTTTTGGTTTATCGAACGAAAAGTAAAAGATTGCAAAATAATGGAACGGCGACAGAAATTGGCAAGTTGACGGGAAACTAATATGATGTAAAATAGACCCGGGGGCCATATGTTTCACTAGAGGATTCTCTCAAGATAGAAATTATTACGGGGGGTGAACAAATTACTGCCGAGCAATTGATAGAAAAGCGCAAAGTTATGACGATATCTAAGGCAATGATCATGAATATAGGCATCACGTCCGTATCAAGTAGACCGAAATGATTCTGCATCTACTACTATTACTCCACACATCGACCGACTCATGTCTGCATCTAGAGTATTAAGTTCATCAGAACAGAGTAAGGCATTAAGTAAGATGACATGATGTAGCGGGATTAACTCAAGCAATATGATGAAAACCCCATCTTGTTATCCTCGATGGCAACAATACAATATGTGTCGTTTCCCCTTCTGTCACTAGGATCGGGCACCGCAAGATTAAACCCAAAGCTAAGCACTTATCCCATTGCAAGAAAAACCAATCTAGTTGGCCAAACCAAATCGATAGTTCGAAGAGACTTGCAAAGATATCAAATCATGCATATAAGAATTCAGATAAGATTCAAATAATATTCATAGATAAGCTAATCATAAATCCACAATTCATCGGATCTCGGTAAACACACCGCAAAAGAGTATTACATCGAATAGATCTCCAAGAACATCGAGGAGAACATGGTATTGAGAATCAAAGAGAGAGAAGAAGTCATCTAGCTACTAGCTATGGACCCATAGGTCTGTATTAAACTACTCATGCTTCATCGGAGAGGCAATCGTGTTGATGTAGAAGCCCTCCTTGATCGAATCCCCCCCCCGGCAGGACACCGGAAAAGGCCCCTAGATGGGATCTCACGGGTAAAAAAGGTTGCGGCAGTGGAAAAGTGGTTTCGTGGCTCTCTTGGTTGGTTTTGGGATATTTGAGAATATATAGGCGGAAGAAATAGGTCGGTGGAGTCACAAGGGGGGCCACAATGGTGGGGGAGCGCCCTACCCCCCTGGGCACGCCTCCCGACCTTGTAGCAGCCTCGTGGCTTTCCTAACATGCACTCCAAGCCCTCTAGATGTCTTCTGGTCCAAGAAAAATCATCGCGAAAGTTTCATATTGTTTGTACTCTGATTGGTATTCCTTTTCTGTGGAACTCTAAAACAAGGAAAAAACAGGAACTGGCACTCGGCTCTAGGTTAATAGATTAGTCCCAAAAATCATATAAAATAGCATATTAGTGCATATAAAACATCCAAAACAGGTAATATAATAGCATGGAACAATCAAAAATTATAGATATGTTGGAGACGTGTCAAGCATCCCCAAGCTTAATTCCTGCTCGCCCTCGAGTAGGTAAATGATAAAAACAGAATTTTTGATGTGGAATGTTACCTAACATATTTATCCATGTAATTTCTGTCGGCGTTCTGGGAATGGGGGTCCCCAGACTTGCCTGCCTGCGGCCTGCGGCGTGGCTCAAAGGGGGCCCAGCGCGGCCCATCTTCATCAACACAAGACCCAAGACCCTCGCGAGGGGCCCTCATGGGGCGGACGACGCAGAGCTTCCTCAGGCGCGGCCTCATCAGGCTGGCTCACGAGGAGGCGGAGAGATCAAGGCGAGGTGCCCATGACGCAAGCCATGACGACCAAGGGTGCCAGGCGGGCTCCGGTCCGCGCAGTGTCCTCCTTTCCTCTTTGGTGCAAAGGGAGCAAGCGCGGGCGAGAGTATCAAGCAAAGGCACCCATTTCGGTGCAACGAGACCAAGACCAGTCCAAAGGCAGGGAAGAAGTGATTGTGGAGCCCGAGCTGGCATCACCACCAGATCCTTTGGCAGGCGAGGACCAACTTTAGTCAGGATAAGTGTACCAGATGTTCCCCTTCAAAGTGGCCAACTGCTGGCGCCCTTCCCGCTCAATATTTGGGAAGAGGCCCAGGGCCTTTGCCTATAAATAGGACTAGCCACCAGCCAAGAGGCATCTAGAAATCAGTTAGAAAGGCATAGGCAACAAAGAGAGAGAGAGAGAGAGAGAGAGAGAGAGAGAGAGAGAAGGGCGGCTGAACTCCTCCTAGCAGTTCATCGCCCCAGCCAAGAGCAGACCCTCGCGAGGCTGTTCTTCCTTGTATTGTTCTCCATCATCAGCCCAAGAGGCAATCCACCACACCACACTGGAGTAGGGTATTACACCACATCGGTGGCCTGAACCAGTATAAACCTTGTGTCTCTTGTGCTGTTCTTTCGGTAGTTTAGATCTTTGCGAGGCGGAGGGGCGCGAGTGAGTAGAAGGCGTAATCTCTATGCGCACCCCAGAGTTCGAACCTCAAGGGTCTGCCGGAACCCGAAATCTGACATTTGGCGCGCCAGGTAGGGGTGCGTCGGAATCCACCCTTCTACCGCTTTGTGCCCCGTCGCATCGTCATCACCATGTCCGACACCGTACACCCGCCAGGAGCAGGCGAACTCGAGGGCCGTGCTCACGGTGGCCCGGGAGCTGCTATAGTGCAGGCTGCTGGAAGGCAGCCGCGACGTGCTGCTGGAGCGGGTCCCCGAGCTCCTGGGCTTTGCCGCCTCGGGGGCTCACCCCTTCTGCACCCAGCTCCCGTCCCAAGCCCAGGGCGGCACGCGCGGGGGCTCCGCGCAAGCCCGCGGGCTCCAAGGCTACTCCAACGCTAGTGAAGCTGTCGGCACTGGACCGGCGGCGGCGCTACCCCCGCCCCCGGTCCGCGAAGAAGAGGGACTCGGAGCAGCCCACGGCCCCAGCGGGCAGCCGCGCTACCACCCCGCGATGGGCACGTCAAGCAGAGCTGCATGGCGCACTGAGCACTATGGCATGGCCTTCGGGATGACGGCGCCAGAAGAATACGTGCCCCACATGATGGACCAAGGGCACACTCACGAGGGCGAACAAGGCTCACTCCTCAGCCCAAGCTGGGGGGATGAGACACCAGAAGCTGGGCTCTTCCAAGAGCCCCGGGACAGTCCCACCGGCCACGCTGGAGGTGACGATTATTGGGTACCGCTAATTCCTTAGGAGCAGGCATACGCTAATCATGGATCACAGGAGGTGCAGGTCGCCACAGCGAGCAGTTGCCCCGCTCCCACGGTCTCCTACCCCTCGGGAGGAGGGCGCAGGGGGCTGCAGGAGAGGGGAAGAGATCCGACATCACCACCGCGGCGTTCGGAGCAAGGCGTTCTCAGGAGGTAGGCCCTCTGCTGGGGAGGTGCCTCAGGGCCTTCCCCTGGCGGAGGACCCATGGTCGTCGGGGGAACCGCTGGCGACCGCTCTATCCCATGGGCGGCGTCCTGGTTTCCGGTCATCGTTGATGGCACTAGAGTGTGGCGCAAGGCGGGGCCCTCGTTTGGCGATATGAAGCAAGGCCGGTACCTCTGAAGAAGGCCCAGTGCCTGTGAATCTCGCCGCCCCGTGACACTCTCACGTAATAATGAGTGGGGCTGTACACACCCCGGAGTCTCAGGGGTGCCGGCCTCAGGCCCTGGGGCTCCCTCCCACACCCAGTGGACAGCACTTAGCTCCGCGCTGGTGAGAAGACGTCCAAGACTAGATTAGGTGCCGGACGCGGCCTTTTGTCTGCTTTCATTACTTTTCCCTTTGGTTGTAACTTTCCCCCGCTGGATTTAAGTTGGATTTGAATTTGAAATTTGCGTGTGTTCGGGGAAGGGGTGCTTAGTCTCGTTCGAGCCATTTCTCGCGTTTTGGTTACCGCTTCACCGCAGCTGCCTCCCCTCGTGAGCCTCTCGCGAGTCGGGTCAGGCCTAGCTCGCACGCAGCCCAGACTGCCCCCGTCACGTCCTCTCGGGAGGGTTTTCTGGTGCCTGCGGAGGTTATCCTTTTAGGAAAAGGCCCAGAGCCTGTGAAGAAGGCGACTACCTGTGAAGCCGTCGCGTTTAGGAAAAGGCCCAGAGCCTGTGAAGAAGGAAACTGCCTGTGAAGTTGTCGTGCTTATGAAAAGGCCCAGAGCCTGTGAAGAAGGTGACTGCCTGTGAAGCCGTCGCATTTAGGAAAAGGCCCAGAGCCTGTGAAGAAGGCGACTGCCTGTGAAGCCGCCGCATTTAGGAAAAGGCCCAGAGCCTGTGAAGAAGGCGACTGCCTGTGAAGCCGTCGCGTTTAGGAAAAGGCCCAGAGCCTGTGAAGAAGGCGACTGCCTGTGAAGTTGTCGCGCTTATGAAAAGGCCCAGAGCCTGTGAAGAAGGCCAACGCCTGTCAAGCTCGCCGCCCGCGACACTCTCACATCCTACGGATTCGATCGGAGAACACCCGAGACACCACAGCCTCCCACAGGCTACCTCGGGGCCCGCACGAAAGAAAGGGTAAGGAAACAGGAACGATGCATAATCAGTCGGATAAATCCCCCAGTGCGTCCTCAGGAGCACCTCCCGAGCCGTTGCTGGTGTCGCTGAACTTTTCATCGCTGTCTGCATCGCCACCAGCGGCGTCAGGGCCGTTCACCACACCGCCCTCGTCTGCAGCCACGATCGCGTCGTCATCGTCTGAAGCGAAGGCCCTGACAAGAGCGTCCATGTTGTCTTCCACCCAGTGCGCCAGGTCCTCTCGGACGGCCTGGGGTACTGGGGCGATGGCAGCGTCGAAGTCAAAGTGGGGATCCATGTTCCGGAGATGGCTGAAGACACGGGAAAAGGCGCGCCCGAGCAAGGCGCGGCTCCTCTCCTCCACCAACCTATCGGCCCTGACCGACCGTGCCTCCAGCTGCGTCACCACGGCGGTGAAGAACTGAAGGTTGCCGGCATAGTTGATCATGTGCGGCTCGCCAACAGCCGCCTCGCAGATGTTGCCCAAGGCTGTGTTAGCTCTCTCCCGGAGCGTGGCGAGCATGGGGCCATGCACATGCTCCAGGACCTGCCGCTGACGTATCTCATCCGCATTCTGGCGCGCGACGGCCTCAGCCTCTTCCACCCGCTGGCGAAGACGGAGCACCTCGGCCTGGGAGGTGGTTGACTCCCCCTGTGCTACCTCAAGCGCAGCCCGAAGAGCATCGGCCCGCCGCGTGCCTCCTCCAGCTTGGTCCTCAAGGCTACAGTCCTGCCTTCAGCCTCGACCTGGATCAACCCCAGCCTACCCTCAAACTCGCGCTCGAGGTCTTGGCGCGCCATCGCCACCCGACGTTCGATCTCCTCCAGGACACGGGCTTCCCATGCGGCGACGTCGTCCTCCGCCTGCGTCACCAAACGCTCCCTCGTCTCCAGCCTCTTGTACTCACGGGTGCGTTCGGCGGCCTCCAGCGTCAACGCCTCCTCATGCTTATGGAGCTCTGCTGGGTCGCCAGAGGCCACTTCATCGACGCGAGGGCCGCCTCGCGCACCTCCACTTGCTCCTCCAGTGAGCGGCACCAGGCCAGGAGCTCCCGAGCCCGCTCCTCCGCCGCCTCTCGCCGT
Source organism: Aegilops umbellulata (assembly GCA_032464435.1). NCBI lineage: Eukaryota > Viridiplantae > Streptophyta > Magnoliopsida > Poales > Poaceae > Aegilops > Aegilops umbellulata. The sequence goes on along the minus strand of CP136060.1, from coordinate 65,847,228 downwards.
CGGTCAGCTTCCCGGGCCTCCTCAGCATCCTGGGATCGGGCCTCCTGAGAGGCCTCTAGTGATGCCTTCGCCTCTTCATCGTCAAGACCACGCTGATGGCGCGCGAGGGCGATGGTGCCCCCAGCTCGCGCCTCTCTACAGCCAGGCGCAGGCCCTCAGCCTCGAGGCGCGCGTCTTCATCAGCAAGCTCCTCCCCAAGCAGGTTCACCGCGTCAGCCGCCCTTCGAAGGAACCCTTGGCGGCGAGCACGACGCTCCCGGGCGCGATCGAGCATGTCTTCCACACCATCATCTGCCTTAAGCAAGCGCCGGGGCCCACGAATCATCGCTCCCCCTCTGGGCAGGGGGCTGGGGGCTGGCACCCTCGCGACGGTCGGGCGCGCCGTGCCAGAAGCCCGGCCTGGAGCCAGCCCGTGTCCAGATGAAGGGCGCAGGGGGCGCCTCAAGCAGTCGCAGTCCACAACCAGACGAGAAGCCCACGGCAGGCTGGCTATGCCACGAGAAGGCCCGCGAAGGAAGATCGCGGGGAGTGAAGGGCCGCAGTGCACCTCGTGACGGTTCGCCCCTTCAATCGCCCTCACCACAAGAGCAGTGCTGCTCGGAGCACTTGAGGACAGTGAAGGGGGCGAAGCCAAAGGGGGCGGCACCTCAGCCACTTCCGTGAGCTCGGCCGGAAGGGGCCTGCGGAGCAAGGATCAGTAAAAGCAACAAGAGGATCAGGAGCTAGAAAAGGAGAAGACTTACTCATCGGTGGCGAAGTACTTCCTGCGCTTCAGCAAGCGACAAGGGTAGTCGTCTCCCAGGGCCTCCCTTGTCCTCCGAAGGGCCTCAAAGTCCATGCGGAAGCGGCCCAAGAGAAGAGCGCAAGGATCAACCTGCGACGAAGATGGAGCGTCGAGGCGATCCGTGTCAGGGGCGCCTGCCTGACGCGTGCTGCCAATCGCCTCGCCAGGAGGCGCGGCTGGGGCCTCAGGGGCCTCAGCCCCAGGCGCTGGGGGCAGCTGCTTGCCACCCTCAGCCTCAGCGGCACGGACCCCAGGAGCTGCTCCTTCGTGAGCATCACCCGACGCTGTCACCCCACCGGGAGCCCCCTCGGCCTCTGGCGCCTCATGCCTCCCTGCTCCGCCACTTGAGGAAGAGTCGCCTTGGCCGACTGGAAGGGCAGTCACCACCACTGGGTTCTCGCGAGGCCCCTGGAGGCCGGCAGGGCGCAGGCCCCACTCGTCGGAGATAGGCATCTGGCTCACCAGGTCGCCCCTGTTCCGGCAGAAGTACAGCAAGGCCCCTTCCTGCTGGATGCTGCCAGGGTTGGGGTCCCCGGTCAGGGTCAAAAGCGTCGTCCTCAGCACTTCAGGCGTCAGGTCCTCTTCTTGGAGCCTCATACGATCGTCACGCCCGCTGAGGGCCCACATCCGGCGGGAGTGGCGTTGGAGTGGAGCAACACGGCGTAGCGGGAACCTTCACCACCCTGGGCGTTGTCACGCCGAGCGCCCTCAGGAACGCGAAGCGGCACCAGACGAAGACGAGCCGGGGGCTCTCAAGCGCCTCCTGGTCCCAGCCCAAATTGGGGACGGCAGGCGAAGTTGGCTCCGACAGCAGGGGGCTGGTCACCCCAACATCCACATAAAGCCACCGCTCGCAGAACCCAGCCGCAGACGGAGGGAGCCCGAAGTCAATCCCTGTAGCCGTCGTCTCAGACGCGGCAACGAAGCTCACTCACGCCGAGCATTGGGTAGGATCGACAAGACGCAGAGAGAAGAAGTGGCGCAGCAAGGCAACCGAAGGAAGGATGCCCACCATTGCCTCGCAGGCAAAGGCAAAGACCGAAAGAAGGGTGATGGATTCAGGACTCAGATGCATCATGTGGATCTGATAGTGGGAGAGCACGGCATTGAAGAAATCAGAAAAGGGGGGAACCAGACCCGCCCACAGGGCATCCACAAAATACTGAACCTCGGTGGCTATCCTGCCGATGGAGAAGTGGGACGCGGGCCAAGCCGTCGTCCTCCCACATTCGTTAAAGATGGTGGCCAGAGCCGAGCTGACATTCCCCAAGCTCTCGGCGGGAGCCGCCAATGGCCACGAGCAAGGCGGAGGCATGGGTTTCTTCCCACCTTCCTTCTTCGTCGGAGCCATGGCGATGGGAAGGAGGGGGGAAGATTCGAGATTGGATTGGAAGCAGGATCTAGAGTTCGAGAGGAGGAAGGACAGAGGACGCTCGAGCAACAGGAAAGGGAACGGCTGTGTACGACTACGAGTCTGCCTAGCGGGGCGCAAAACAAGGGGGCGTGGGGAAACAGTGTCGCCCACGTCCAATCAACCGCCACGCGGCGCCCTAGGCCGCAGGCTGTTAGGGCCCGCGGCGCTTCACCCTTGCCCTTTCGCCTCTCTGCACAGCCAAGTCTGGGCACGCCTTGGGCCCGGGGGCTACTGTCAGCATTCTGGGAACGGGGGTCCCCAGACTTGCCTGCCTGTGGCCTGCGGCGTGGCTCAAAGGAGGGCCCAGCGCGGCCCATCTTCATCAACAAAAGACCCAAGACCCTCGCGAGGGGCCAAGCCTCGCGGGGCGGACGACGCGTAGCTTCCTCAGGCGCGGCCTCATCAGGCTAGCTCACGAGGAGGCGGAGATATCAAGGCGGGGTACCTCACGAAGTGCCCATGACGCAAGCCATGACGACCAAGGGTGCCAGGCGGGCGCCGGTCCGTGCAGTGTCCTCCTTTCCTCTTTGGTGCAAAGGGAGCAAGCGCGGGCGAGAGTATCAAGCAAAGGCACCCATTTCGGTGCAACGAGACCAAGACCAGTCCAAAGGCAGGGAAGAAGTCATTGTGGAGCCCGAGCTGGCGTCACCACCAGAGCCTTTGGCAGGTGAGGACCAACTTTAGTCAGGATAAGTGTACCAGATGTTCCCCTTCAAAATGGCCAACTGTTGGCGCCCTTCCCGCTCAATATTTGGGAAGAGGCCCAGGGCCTTTGCCTATAAATAGGACTAGCCACCCCCAGGGTAGAGGCATCTAGAAAACAGTTAGAAAGGCATAGGCAACAAAGAGAGAGAGAGAAGGGCGGCTGAACTCCTCCTAGCAGTTCATCGCCCCAGCCAAGAGCAGACCCTCGCGAGGCTGTTCTTCCTTGTATTGTTCTTCATCATCAGCCCAAGAGGCAATCCACCACACCACACTGGAGTAGGGTATTACACCACATCGGTGGCCTGAACCAGTATAAACCTTGTGTCTCTTGTGTTGTTCTTTCGGTAGTTTAGATCTTTGCGAGGCGGAGGGGCGCGAGTGAGTAGAAGGCGTAATCTCCGCGCGCACCCCGGAGTTCTAACCTCAAGGGTCTGTCGGAACCCGAAATCCGACAACTCCCTTTATTGTGGCATGAATGTTCAGATCCGTATGATTCAAAACAAAAGTTTAATATTGACATAAAAACAATAATACTTCAAGCATACTAACAAAATAATTATGTCTTCTCAAAATAACATGGCCAAAAGCTTATCCCTGCAAAATCATATAGTCTGGCTATACTCCATCTTCATCACACAAAATATTTAAATCATGCACAACCCCGATGACAAAGCCAAGAAATTGTTTCATACTTTTGACGTTCTCATACTTTTTCAACTTTCACGCAATCCATGAGCGTGAGACATGGATATAGCACTATGGGTGGAATTGACGGTGGTTGTGGAGAAGACAAAAAGAAGGAGATAGTCTCACATCAACTAGGCGTATCAACGTGAGTGAGTAGGGATTGCCATGCAACGGATGCACTAGAGCTATAAGTTTATGAAAGCTCAAAAATAAACTAAGTGGGTGTGCATCCATCTCGATTGTTCACGAAGACCTAGGGTAATTTGAGGAAGTCCATCGTTGGTATATACAAACCAAGTTCTATAATGAAAATTCCCACTAGTATATGAAAGTGATATCATAGGAGACTCTCTATAATGAAGATCATGGTGCTACTTTGAAGCACAAGTGTGGTAAAAGGATAGTAACATTGTCCCTTCTCTCTTTTCTCTTTTTTTTATTGGGCCTTCTCTTTTTTTGCCTCTTTTTCTCTTTTTTTCGTCCGGAGTCTCATCCTGACTTGTGGGGGAGTCATAGTCTCCATCATCCTTTCCTCACATGGGACAACGCTCTAATAATGAAGATCATCACACTTTTATTTACTTACAACTCAAGAATTACAACTCGATACTTGGAACAAAATATGACTCTATGTGAATGCCGCCGGCGGTGTACTGGGATATGCAACAGATCAAGAGTGACATGTATGAAAGAATTATGAAAGGTGGCTTTGCCACAAATACGATGTCAACTATATGATCATGCAAAGCAATATGACAATGATGGAGCGTGTCATATAAACGGAACAGTGGAAAGTTGCATGGCAATATATCTCGGAATGGCTATAGAAATGCCATAATAGGTAGGTATGGTGGCTGTTTTGAGGAAGGTATATGGTGGGTTTATGGTACCGGTGAAAGTTGCATGGTGCTAGAGAGGCTAGCAATGGTGGAAGGATGAGAGTGCGTATAATCCATGGACTCAACATTAGTCATAAAGAACTCACATACTTATTGCAAAAATCTATTAGTCATCGAAACAAAGTACTACGTGCTTGCTCCTAGGGGGGTATCTTGGTAGGAAAAGAGCATCGCTCGTCCCTAACCGCCACTCATAAGGAATACAATCAAAAAATAAATCATGCTCCGACTTCATCACATAACGGTTCACCATACGTGCATGCTACGGGACTCACATACTTTAACACAGGTATTTCTCAAATTCACAACTACTCACTAGCATGACTCTAATATCACCATCTTCATATCTCAAAACAATCATAAGGAATCAAACTTCTCATAGTATTTAATGCACTTTATAAGAAAGTTTTTATTATATCCCTCTTGGATGCCTATCGTATTAGGACTAATTTTATAACCAAAGGGAGTTATCATGCTGTTTTAAGGACTCTCAAAATAATATAAGTGAAGTGCGAGAGTTCATCAATTTCTATAATAAAGCCACCGCCGTGCTCTAAAAAGATATAAGTGAAGCACTAGAGCAAATTTGTCTAGCTAAAAAGATATAAGTGAAGCACATAGAGTATTCTAATAAATCACTATTCATGCGTGTCTCTCTCAAAAGGTGTGTACAGCAAGGATGATTGTGGCAAAATAAAAAGCAAAGACTTAAATCATACAAGACGCTCCAAGCAAAACATATATCATGTGGTGAATAAAAATATAGTCTCAAGTAAAGTTACCGATAGACGAAGACGAAAGAGGGGATGCCTTCCCGGGGCATCCCCAAGCTTAGGCTCTTAGTATCCTTGAATATTACCTTGGGGTGCCTTGGGAATCCCCAAGCTTAGGCTCTTTCCACTCTTTATTTCACAGTCCATCAAATCCTTACCCGAAACTTGAAAACTTCATAACACAAAACTCAACAGAAAATCTCGTAAGCTCCGTTAGTATAAGAAAATAAATCACCACTTTTGGTACTGTTGTCAACTCATTATTTATTTATATTGGTGTAATATCTACTGTATTCCAACTGTTTCATGGTTCATACCCCCCGATACTAGCCATAGATGCATCAAAATAAGCAAACAACATGCGAAAGACAGAGTCTGTAAAAAACAGAACAGTCTGTAGTAATTCTGACATTTCGAATACTTCTGTAACTCCAAAAATTCTGAAAGAATTAGGACGACCTGAGAAATTTGTTTATTAATCTTCCATAAAATGAATCAATATTTTATCACGCTCCTGTGATTTTTAACAATTCTAGGACTGAGTGCAAAAGTTTCTGTTTTTCCGCAAGACCAAATCAACTGTCATCTTAAGCTATCTCAAAAGTCTTACTTGGCACAAACACTAATTAAAACACAAAATCACATCTAACAAGAGTCTAGATGAATTATTCAAAGCAAAACAGAACCTAAAAATCAAAAACAAAAATAAAGTTGGGTTGCCTCCCAACAAGCGCTATTGTTTAACACCCTTAGCTAGGAATAGAACACGAATAGATCTAGGCATTATCATGTTTGGTATGCAATCCATAAGTGGCTCTCATAATAGATTCATAAGGCAATTTCACTTTCTTTCTTGTGAAGTGTTCCATACCTTTCCTTAACGGAAATTGAAATATAATGTTTCCTTCTTTCATATCAATAATTGCACCAATCGTTGAAAGGTCTACCAAGAATAATAGGACATGTAGGCTTGCAATCCATATCAAGAACAATGAAATCTATGGGCACATAATTCTTATTTGCAACAATAAGAATATCATTAATTCTTCCCATAGGTTTCTTAATAGTAGAATCCGCAAGATGCAAATTTAAGGAACAATCATCAAATTCACGAAAACCTAACACATCACATAAAGTTTTCAGAATGTGGAAACACTAGCACACAAATCACACAAAGCATGGCATTTGTAATATTTAATCTTAATCTTAATAGTAGGTTCCCACTCATCATAAAGTTTTCTAGGGATAGGAACTTCCAATTCAAGCTTTTCTTCAAAAGATCGCATCATAGCATCAACAATAAGTTTAGTAAAAGCTTTGTTTTGATTATAAGCATTAGGAGAATTCAACATGGATTGCAACAAGGAAATACACTCTATTAAAGAACAATTATCATAACTAAATTCCTTGAAATCCAAAACTGTGGGTTCATTGCCACTTAAAGTTTTGACCTCTCCAATCCCACTTTTATCAATTTTTGCATCAAGATATAAAAACTCTGAATCATTGGGACGCCTTCTAACTAAAGTTGACTCATCTCCAGTCCCATCTTTATCAAGATTTATATTGGAAAAGAAAGATTCAATGGGAGTCACAACAATCACTTTAAGATCTTCATCATTATTTAAAGCCTCTCGTTTGGCGGCCATTTTGTTTACTAAAGTAGCTTGTTTATCAGAAATTTGACCTACTAAACTTTCAAGATGCGCAAATTGAGATCTCAATCCATACAATTCCTTAGACATATAATCAAGCTCTTTATTCATATATTCCATAAAACTTTTCTGCTCTTTGAGCTCGTTTCTAAAGAAATTGTTGTGTTCAAATTGCAAAGACATGAAGCTTCTAACATTCTTTACAATTTCATCTAACCTCCTAAGGTGAGGGTCAATGTTTCTTGGAGGGATCATTGCGACAAAGCAAGCAATCCAACACACAAGCACACAAGAAGAAAACGAAGAAGGCGAATGAAAGAGGGGTAAAGAAAAGGCAAGTCTTTTAAAAAATTGATTTAGAAGTGGGAAGAGGAAAACGAGAGGCGAATGGCAAATAATGTAATGCGAGAGATGAGAGTTTATGATGGGTACTTGGTATGTCTTGGCTTGATGTAGATCTCCCTGGCAACAGCGCCAGAAATTCTTCCTGCTACCTCTTGAGCTTGCGTTGGTTTTTTCCTTGAAGAGGAAAGGGTGATGCAGCAAAGTAGAGTAAGTATTTCCCTCAGCTTTTGAGAACCAAGGTATCAATCCAGTAGGAGACAACACTCAAGCCACCGAATGCCTGCAGAAAGAAACACCAACATGCACCCAACGCGACAAAGGGGTTGTCAATCCCTTCACGGTTATTTGCAAAGTGAGATCTGATAGAGATAGATAAACGGTAAAGTAATATTTTTGGTATTTTTGGTTTATGGAATGAAAAGTGAAAGATTACAAACTAATGGAACGGCGACAGAAATTGGCAAGTTGCCGGGAAACTAATATGATGTAAAATAGACCTAGGGGCCATAGGTTTGACTAGAGGCTTCACTCAAGATAGAAATTATTACGACGGGTGAACAAATTACTGTCGAGCAAATGATAGAAAAGCGCAAAGTTATGACGATATCTAAGGCAATGATCATGAGTATAGGCATCACGTCCGCAACAAGTAGACCGACTCCTGCCTGCATCTACTGTTATTACTCCACACATCGACCGCTATCCAGCATGCATCTAGAGTATTAAGTTCATAAGAATAGAGTAACGCATTAGGTAAGATGACATGATGTAGAGGGATAAACTCATGCAATATGATATAAACCCCATCTTGTTATCCTTGATGGCAACAATACAATACGTGTTTTTTCCCCTTCTGTCACTAGGATCGAGCACCGCAAGATTGAACCCAAAGCTAAGCACTTTTCCCATTGCAAGAAAAACCAATCTAATTGACCAAACCAAATCGATAGTTCGAAGAGACTTGCAAATATATCAAATCATGCATATAAGAATTCAGAGAAGATTCAAATAATATTCATAGATAAGTTGATCATAAATCCAAAATTCATCGGATCTCGGCAAACACACTGCAAAAGAGTATTACATCAAATAGATATCCAAGAACATCGAGGATAACATGGTATTGAGAATCAAAGAGAGAGAAGAAGCCATCTAGCTACAATCAATGGACCCGTAGGTCTATGGTAAACTACTCACGCTTCATCGGAGAGGCAATGGTGTTGATGTAGAAGCCCTCCATGATCGAATCCCCCTCTAGCAGGATGCCGGAAAAGGCCCCTAGATGGGATCTCACGGATACAGAAGGTTGCGGTGGTGGAAAAGTGGTTTCGTGGCTCTCCTGGTTGGTTTTGGGATATTTGAGAATATATTGGCGGAAGAATTAGGTCGGTGGAGTCACGAGGGGCCCACAAGGGTGTGGCGTGCCCTACCCCCTCGGCGTGCCTCCCAACCTTGTGGCCACCTCGTGGCTTTCCTGACATGCACTCCAAGCCTTCTAGATGTCTTCTGGTCCAAGAAAAATCATCGCGAAAGTTTCATTCCATCTAGACTCTAATTGGTATTCATTTTTTGCGAAACTCTAAAACAAGGACAAAACAGGAACTGGCACTGGGCTCTAGTTTATTTGGTTAGTCCCAAAAATCATATAAAATAGCATATTAATGCATATAAAACATCCAAAATAGATAATATAATAGCATGGAACAATCACAAATTGTAGATACGTTGGAGACGTATCACACACTCAAATGCTTTGTGCCATGTTTGCTGGCTTCAGAAGTCTGCGTATGGAAAGTGCTATGGAACTCACTGATCGATTGGCAAACATTGTGGAAAGACTTCATTAATGAGGAGTGACTAATATCACCGATAGAGATGTTGTCAACAGGCTGCTGAGCGCTCTTGATCCATCTTTCAACTCCATCATAGCAGAAATCAAGCAAAGACCATATTATGAAGAACTTCACTATGTTGAGATCATGATGTTGTTTTCCATTCACGAAGAAAAGATGGAACTAGAAAATGCAGATCAAGAATATTCTTTGGAAGGTGAAGGAGAAATCCTCTCACAATATGGCAGTTCGGAGGAAGAAGAGGATGTTGAGAATCATCACACCATCACCAGAGAACTAGATATGCTAACAAAAAGACTGAGTGATCTCAGAAGACAAAATTTATACCTCACTAATGATGACGTGTCTAACTTGCCTGAGACATCAAGAAGGTTATCTCCGAAAGAAATGAAGTGCTTAAAATGCAAACAATTAGGTCATCTCATTGCAGACTTTCCCTGCTGGGAAGGAAAAGCCAGTAATAGATGGAAATATCTTCACTGCAGTGGATTCGGTCGAATGGATCGTCACACTAAGCTCTCGAAAAAGAATGAATCTCCATCATGTTCTTCGACGAGACTAGTCACTGACTTAAATGCCAGATTAATCATTGAATCAAACATGAAGAGAATATCACAGCTGAGCCGAGCTTGTTCTGACTTGACCTTGGAATCTGAAGAGGAGGCAACAGACTCTCAATCTGATGATGAAGAGCATCAAAGAAGGATATGAAGGAGCAATGCTTCCGTCGCTTATAGATCATGAGACAACTCATTCGATTCAGATATTGATGATGATTCTTCAAGTGATGATGAAAAAATTGCATTCTGTCTCATGGCAAAATCATCTAAGGATCAGGTATCAGCAAAACACCAAAAATCCATGAGTGGATATTCTCCTGAATACATTGCCTATGCTAAACTCGTTAAGATTGCAAAATCTCAACATGATGAGCTTGAAATATTGCTGGAGAAAAATCTTAGGAAAACCGAAGCATTACTGGTCAAAGAGATGGAGAAGAATCAAAAGTTGATGGAAAAGCATGAAGCTTTCTCTTCAACTATTGATGATCTTTCCAACAAGTATGATTCTCTTTCAGTGGACTTCAAAAGTTTATCTGATGATCTCCTTAACATGAATCAAGAACTCGAGTGGCTAAAAGATTCTCATGATGCACTTGTGAAAGAAAAAGCTTCTCTCTTCACCGAGCAATCTGTTCGACTTCCTGATGATTTTGTGCCTCCTTGTTTAAAATGCTTAGAACGTAGTAATACTGATTCTCATGCTAAAACTTCTAATGCTATCATTGAGAATATTGCATCTACTAAGCATGATATCACTAACCCCTCTTCTGAGGAATTTCCTGCTGTTACTCAGGAAAATTGCAGGCTAAAGGACTTGCTCGAGATAGGAATGCTAAGGAGACTAAAAGGGCATCAAACACTATGTGATGTGCTCAAGAAGTCAATACTGCACAAAAATCCTCGAAAAGAAGGATTGGGCTTCGAAAGAAAACTCAACGTTGATGGAACCTACTGGACCCCTGAGCAATATCCTTGAACGACTTGGGTTTCTACTAAGAGTAAAACCCTTGAACCTGAAATTCTTACTGGCTATATCTCACCTATTTCTGTTGATACTGACGAGTCTAATGACTCGAACTACAAAGTTTTCAAACAACAGAATGGTGAAGTTTTCGCTCGATATGTTGGGACTAACTGCAGGTCAGGATATCCCAAGAAGAAAATCTGGGTGAAGAAGTGCATTATTGAAAAAAATTCTATCACTGCTAACCTGACTATGCAGGGCAACTCCCTTTGAGGAAATGGTTATCATTCACAGACTACTACAAAATCCCTCTCGAATGATTACCATCCAAACTTTCGACAGAAGGAGTACATGCGTACTTCTTCAAATCACTATATTCATGTCTCTAGAAATAACTTCAATGCATATCCATATGATTACTCTAGAGGTGCACACGTGTCTGGCAGATCTCACCTAAAATTACTCCTGCTTAGATGAAGCAAATCAGATCCTAGTTTCCCACTCAGATGTGGGTTTCGAAGAAGAACTGATCTTTTCTTGCAGGAAAATCATTCAAGGATATCTCACGCTCATTATAAGCCCTGAGGTCAATTATTGTTGGTGCCTCGTTCTTAGTGTTTTCTCGTTCGGTTGTCTCTTACTTTTTCGTTGTAATTGTGTTTTTCTCTCATATGGCTGAGTGTTCTGTTTTGGACTCTATTCTTTCTCGTCCGCTTTGTGTTTTCTGTCATAAACATGCAATTTAATTTGAAGAAGATTTCAATCCGGCGTCCTTGGTCGCGAATGAAATCAACTTCGAACATTTCTCTGTTTTGGCGCTTGCCCTTCTTCAAACCCTTCGGCCTTCAATTCAGTTACCGAGATTTTCCCAGGAAACAGCTGACATGTGCCCACGGTCTCACGATCATGATTGCGTCTATTGAATGTGGAATGTCCCATGTTTTTTCGGCCGTAGATCTTCAATTCATGCTTTTATATTGATATTTATTGCATTATGAGCTGTTATTACACATTATATCACAATACTTATGCCTTTTCTCTCTTATTTTACAAGGTTTACATGAAGAGGGAGAATGCCGGTAGCTGGAATTCTGGGCTGGAAAAGGATCAAATATTAGAGACCTATTCTGCACAACTGCAAAAGTCCTGAAACTCCATGAAAGTCAGTTTTGGAATATATTAAAAATATTGGGCGAAGAAAGCACCAGAGGGGGGCCACCCATTGTCCACGAGGGTGGAGGGCGCGCCCCCTGCCTCGTGGGCCACCTGGAAGCCCCCCGATGCCCATCTTCTGGTATAAGGTGACTTTTGCCCTGGAAAATCAGAAATAAGCTTTCGAGACGAAGCGCCGACGTCTCAAGGCGGAACCTGGCGAAACCAATCTAGGGCTCCGGCGGAGCTGTTCTGCTGGAGAAACATCCCTCCGGGAGGGGGAAATCATCACCATCGTCATCACCATCGATCCTCTCATCGGGAGGGGGGGTCAATCTCCATCAACATCTTCACCAGCACCATCTCCTCTCAAACCCTAGTTCATCTCTTGTATCTGATCTTTGTCTCAAAACCTCAAATTGGTACCTGTGGGTTCCTAGTAGTGTTGATTACTCCTTGTAGTTGATGCTAATTGGTTTATTCGGTGGAAGATTATATGTTCAGATCCTTTATGCACATTAATACCCCTCTGATTATGAACATGAATATGATTTGTGAGTAGTTACGTTTGTTCCTGAGGACATGGGAGAAGTCTTGTTATAGTAGTCATGTGAATTTGGTATTCGTTCGATATTTTGATGAGATGTATGTTGTCTTTCCTCTAGTGGTGTTATGTGAATGTCGACTACATGAAACTTCACCATTTTTTGGGCCTAGGGGAAGGAATTGGTAAGTAATAAGTAGATGATGGGTTGCTAGAGTGACAAGAGCTTAAACCCTAGTTTATGTGTTGCTTCGTAAGGGGCTGATTTGGATCCATATGTTTCATGCTATGGTTAGGTTTACCTTAATTCTTCTTTCGTAGTTGCGGATGCTTGCGAGGGTGGTTGATCATAAGTGGGATGCTTGTCCAAGGAAGGGCAGTACCCAAGCATCGGTCCACCCACATATCAAATTATCAAAGTAACGAACGCAAATCATATGAGCATGATAAAAACTAGCTTGACGATAATTCCCATGTGTCCTTGGGAGTGCTTTCCTTTATATAAGAGTATGTCCAGGCTTGTCCTTTGCTACAAAAAGGATTGGGCCACCTTTTGGCACCTTGTTTACATTTGTTACTTTTTACCCGTTACGAATTACCTTATCACAAAACTACCTGTTACCGATAATTTCTGTGCTTGCAGAGAATACCTTACTGAAAACCGCTTGTCATTTCCTTCTGCTCCTCGTTGGGTTCGACACTCTTACTTATCGAAAGGACTACTATAGATCCCCTATACTTGTGGGTCATCACGCGCCAGTGCGGTACTTCTTCTTCTCCGCATTGCTGTAGTCGATCTCTATTGCCAAGTAGGATACACAGAACTGGAGCTAGCCAAATCTTGTCTTCTATTCTAGGGTTGTTCTTACCGACACGATTTCTCCTGCTTTATTTTTCTTGCGGTAGATCTTTAGGGCTCTCTAAGTTATAACTAATGTTGTTTGTAGTTTTCCCTCATGCTAGTTATCCTGATCTAGGGTTCATGGGTATTCTCTCGTAAGATTAGATAGGTTGTCACTTTATCTGGGCATGTTGCAAATATGTCAATGATATCTTGCATTCATACATATATACAATGGATTCCTTCGTTGCTTCCGAAAAACTGTTGTTTGCAGTCAAAAAATGCTTTTGTGCATGTTTGTGACCCCTTCCTGTTTTCCCTCGCCTTGTTCTTTTTCTCTCAGGAGTGGCCATGGCTCTTAGTTCAGAAGAGCAGTCTGGGTCCAAAGAAGAAATACCTCAGTTGTCGCGCGTGGATGAAAGAGCCAAGTTGGCTAGTGAAATAAAAGCATCTAAGCCACCAAAGATTCTGAAGAAGAAACCTGAATCCGAATCTAAAGACGAAGAAGAAGATGATATTCCCTTAGCTCATAGTCAGCCCGAGGGTGTTATGACCACCGATTCCAAGAACTTATACTCTGATGGAAATCCCAAGAAGGGTGGTCGTGGAAGAGAAAGGAACACTGCTGCTGAGATGTCTGATCAAGAGACTTATAAAATGCCACCCGATGTTGAAACCGCAACCGAGAGGACTAACCGACTTCAAAAGATTCGCCGTCACTGGGGAAAGAAGTGGTTCAATTATGAGAACATTCGAAGGAAATATCAGATCTTGTTCGCATTCACTCCATCATGGAATGACTGTATGGCCGAAGGCTGCCTAGGCCCAAATGATGAAAAAGCAAGGCCGCCTCCACCTGCAAATGCTCATGCTAACTCACTGAAAACAATTGTTGTATTTCCTGAAGAAGTGGAAAAGCGAGCCAAGGCTAAAGCCAAGCGCGAGGCCAAGGATGCGAAGAAAAATCCAATTGAGCATAAAAATGTTGAGTTGACTCGGCTAGATGTGCAAGAGAAGAAGGATAGGGCTTCTTCCCAAAAGGAAAAGAAGAAGAGGAAGTCTACTTCCCCTCGAGCTTCGAGAAAAAAACCTGTTGCCCAAAAATCAAAGAAGGCAACTTCTGCCTCATCTGATGATTCTTCTGATGATAATGTTGCCAAAGAAATTCCAATGTATGACCAACGAGCTCTTATGGACAAGCCGTATCAAACTCCCTCACCAGCTAAGGTTTCTCCTCCATTGAGGATGTCACCCAGACTTGCAGCTGCTCCTATCTCAGATAAACCTTCGGGTTCTACCGCCCCGTCTGTGAAGAGAAAGCTTTTGCCCGAAGAAAAAGCCTTTGCTTCAGTTAAGAAAACCAAATCAAGTGTTCCTGCTCCCACAGAGGAACTGAAGTATGACTTTGACCTTATCATTATTCTCGTTGAAAGTGCTACCTATCATACAAAATCAGCTGATCTGGGCAGCTTGGGTCTTCCTGTTGATGTTACCAAGCTGGTAGCAAAACATTTCACAGAACTGGGAGAGATTACCAAGGAACTAAACCAAGCTGTCAAGGATAAGAAACTTCTCGAGCAAATGAGGAAGGATGCCAGCACTGATTCTGAAAGAAAAGAGCTGAACAAGGAGATTCTTGAGCTTAGCAAAGCCCTCACTGTCATGAGGACTAATAAGATTGAATGGCACTCAAAGCTAAATATGGATGTTTCTCAGCTTTGTGATCGAAGAAATGATGAAATCAAACGTCAAGCAGATCTTGCTCGACGAAGGATATAGGAAGAGAAGCGTTTAAAAGCTAAGGCAAGAGCCACCAAGCCGAAGGTAATCTCAGATCGCCACATTCAAACTGTAGCAACTGATGCTCCTGTTGACTCAAGTGCTCCACTGCAACAGATACCACCGTCCCCGCTTCACGAGGAAGAAACCATGCAACAAGCTAAGCCTGCGGTAGTTATCATTCCTAACACTGTTGTTCAAGAACCTGATGTGGTGGATATTTTTCTGAACAAGACGGACGAAGAAAATGTCGTGCCCGAGCAGCAAGCCTCTGAAGAGAAAGTTGACGAGGAGATTGAGGTTGAGAAGGCAGTTTCATCGCCTCTGAAGAATATGGAAGTTGAGCCCTCCAGATCAACCAAGGAGGATGATAGAGTTGAGGGGGAGTAAGATGCTTCCCGAGGAAATACCACCCCGGTCACCTCATCTGGTGCTCCTACCCAGATGGAGATTAATCCTACTCCTGGTTCTATGGCTTCACAGCCAGAACAGGGAGAAAAGAAAGCTGAAGAGTCCATGGCTCACGAACAAGAAGTACCACCAGTTGTACCACCAGTTTTTCCTCTGGAAACCGAAGGAGAAGCGGTTGTGACTCAAGTGCCCGCAGAAGTTGTCGTGCCTCCCACTGTTGTGAGTTCACCGAAAGAAAAGGCCTAGTTCCTAATAGCCACAAAGCTGTTGAAGGAGTTCCAGCGAAGGAAAATCAAGGTCAGACTAGTGCACCATTACCATCTGCGCCGGAGAAAGTGAAAAGGCCTCTCGTTCCACTAAAGCCAATCAATGAAAACGCTCAGCATCTGATGATATTCAGCCGATGGCAGGAATTATTTCCTCTGTTTCCCGCTGAGTATGGCCCAAATGGTCCTGCATTCAATCAAGAGCTTCATCTTTCGAAGCTAGCCTTCTTTGGGGTCAGTCCTTATGAAGGAAAACGAATCTCACTGTCACCCAGGTTTTGGACTAAAGGGAAAGCTGTTTATTATGCTCGGATCCTGTTTGGCAAGAATAGAATTTTTCAATCGCAAGATAGTAAACTTCGCTGAGCTCAAAGAAATGCCCTGTTTACTCCATGCGATCAAGCAAATTGAACATGCCCTCCTGAAAGGATTCATGCATTTCAATCATGGATGGAATAGAGAAGATATCCTTCAGTTCCATGCCACGTTATATATCTCAGGAGATCTTGGAAATACCTCAACCTGGATTCTCGAGTGCATGACTGGCAGATAAAAGATCAAGTGCTCGGCAGATCAGTTTTTGGCTATGATGAATCTTCGTTAGTGTGAATTCAAAAAAGATAGAGAGCACAGGCTACATTTTTGGGAAGTGTCTGAAGCACAACTCCACATTCTGATGGATCCCAACTTGGTTGGTGACAAATGCATTGATGTTGATCCCAAGAAGTTGTCCTATGACAACAAAGTGATGTTTCACATTCTGTGCAATACTCTCACGCCAACGAACAGACCAAATTCCATCAATGGCATTGTGGGAAATGCACTTCTGGCCATCTCTCAAGGAATTAGGTTCGACATTCATAATCTTTTCATTCGCAATATGGCGTGTGCTGCTGATAGCCCCCAATCATTGAAGCCATATGTTCCATGGATTATGTATGAAATTGAGCAATTCACCAATGAGAAATTCTTCTGGGCTTACATTCTGAAAGTTTTCATGCCACCAGTACGCAATACTCTCTGTATGGTGAAGGTTATTGGAAAAGGGAAGGAACCTGTTGATGCTACTGGCACTGCATCTGCGCTTGAAAATGCTCCTAAGGTCAAGAAGCCAGGGTTGAAATTCCTCCGAATGAAAGTTCATATCTTTATGAAATTTGCATTCGCACACAATAGGCACTGGAGAGCCACATCAAGTTGGATCGAAAGGAAAAAAACTGGAGTTGATGACTGAGCTGAATTTACTTCACAACCATACCCGCCAAATTCTTCTGCATGAGAAGGAAGCAAAGAAGCGCTCATGAACTCTTCTCAGGCAAAATTATTCTCGCAAGCAGCTGACTGCCAAAGGAATCATGAAGGATTATGACTACCTCGACTTGATTGCTATTCCCCGCATCTGAAGACAAACTCCAATGCTCCCACATCGTTCTGCTTCAACTAATCTGTTGTTTGTCGGCCATGATGATGAAATTGAAGACACTGCTAGAACACTCATTTTCAAGCTAGATGTTCATTGCACCAAGTCATCCAGAGCTCATCCTACCACTCCTGCTTCTGCCTCGACCATTCCTCGCTCGTCGGATTCTAATTCATCGAGTGGTTTTAATTCTGATTCTGAGGACTCTCCCATAGAGTAGTTCCTCATATGTTTTCTCATTCCTTTTTGACACTTATTGACAAAAGGGGGAGAATGACATCGAGTGATAGTTTATCGGGGTATTTGCAGGGTGTTTTCATTCGCCATTTGGTTTTCCCTCGAACAATTTTCTTGATGAACTTAACGCACCGCTTGTGGTGTTGAAACAATCGTCGCCATGTAATGTTAATAACCCCCTGCTATGCTATTTGCTTTGCACTATCTGTTTGCAGGTACCATCGAAAGTTTCCTTGAAATGTTTTATACTCGATACTTATGTATCTTGCAGGGAAAGTGTTTGCTCTACAAAGAATACAGGAAATCATCGTATGATGAACCATATCTGTCATGGTTGGATATGTTATGATTATTATCCTTTGATTATCTAACCTTGCAAGAAAAGGGATGTCAGTAACTTGATAGCTGTTATTATGACTGACAAAGTGTTTTCATTTTCCTCGCATATATTCTTCGTATCATCACTATTGCAGGAAAACTACGTCTGAAGTTTATCCACTCAGAGCCATTCATTCATGCTTATTTTTTGCTTTGATCATACTCGAATATCTAACATGCAGGAAAATTACATCTCGTATTGATTCAAATTGTATTCTGAGAAAACCTTCATGTTATATCCTTCGTCACAAATCTTTCATGTTCTATCTAATTCTTTTCGAAGATTTTGTGATAGGAATTACCTCAGATACTGTCGAGTGCATTGAAAGAAGTCAAGTATAAGATCTTTATTCAATGACACTCATACGAAGAATTACCTTACCTCCCTCCAGTTTACTCTATGCTCTGATGCATATCTTCAAAGGGGAGCATGTTTTATCTTCGTAGATATCTCTCGTCCATTATTATCCATCGCATTACATTTCATTCATTATCTATCCTTCGATGTGATCTATTTTGTCAACAATCGTCCAGAAAAGGGAGAGATTGTTTGTGCAATATCAGCCTACCTTGTGTTTTGGAGATTGTTGACAGAAACAGGTACGGACTGATTTGTTTGCTAGTACATACAGAGAGAAATAGTCCATACACAACCAAAGAGAATGTTGTCTCCGGTGCTAAGTTCGAGGAACTTCATCGAAGTATATTTGCGCTGCGGATAAGATCAAGCTATATCTGATGAAGTTATACAAACGAGATGTTTGATGTGAAGGAATTATCCCCTCGAAGCCTTACTGCTAAAGCAAAGCATACGTTTCGGTATGGTCGTCCGAAGAAATTGACTGCAGCGAATGGAGGTCGAAGACAAAGTGAAGACGTAGTATTCATTTCGTTGTTCTTCTTCTACTTATTTGAGTCATAGGACCTCCATACTATTAAGAGGGGTATAGGTTCTCGAGCTTAGATCAGTTGTGATGCTTAGCCAAAACCTATGAACGTTGCGAGAGAAATCTCTTTGTGTTTCGAGCAAATACTTGCTAGCAAGGGACCGTGATCTTCTTCACTGTGAGAGATTTGGCTCGGACCGAGGAGTTAGCATTACTTGCTCCGCATGTAATGTTACCGTTTGCTCAAATCCAACCGTTGAACTTGTGTCGTTCGGCCATTCGCTGCTCTCGATGTCCAATTTGGTCTTTTCCCATCAGGGAAGGTTGCGTCTATAAATAGCCACCCCGCTCCAACATTGTCCGTTGGTTGCTCCGCTTGAGATTTTTGAGAAGATTGATTTGAGCAACCCCTCCCCGAGTGATTTGAGTTTAAGATCCACCGAGAGAAAATCAAGAGCCCTAACTTAGACAGTGGTTTAACATCACAGTAGTTCCGAGTCAGAGTTCTTGTACCTCTTACTCTTGAGAGCTGCGCACTCTCTAGACTAATAGGTTTCCGCTCGAGTGTTGAAGAGTTGTTGCCTTCATCGAGCTAGATCTTTAGCAACCAAGAGTGATTGTGGTTCGCGAAGGTTGACCGAAGGTTTGGAGATCGCCGACAAGGATCTACCACGAGTGAAATCAACTGAAGTCTGATCAACTTCGAGTTGAAAGAGAATAGGGTGAAGAGAGTTTATCTTCCGTGTTAAATCACAACCCCTGCAACCAGACATAGCCCTTTGGCAGAAGGGTGAACTGGTCTACCAAACCTCGCTGTTGCCATCGAGCACCACTGGTTCATTCTACTTTACTGCAACTCCTTTAGCAATTTTCACTCGTGCTCTGTGTCGGTAGATTACCTGATCGTTATCCCTCATTTCATTTTTCTATCTGTATCTGTATTGCTCACTTGAGGTTATCTCGGTATCTCATTTCATTGCATTTTCATCACCAACATCATGCTACATCTCATTCTACCGCATCGGTTCGCTTGTTGCATTACTCTCATCGTAGTTAAACCTGTGATCTCCCATACTCGTACTATAATTGCTTCATTCATCAAAGAATATGCCTCTGACGAAGAAGATTGATTCAGCTTAATTCCTCCTTTACTTTATTCTACTGCTGTGATTGAGATCGGTTTCAAAACATTTGAAAGAATTTTTTAATCTCCCACTCGAAAAAATTGCAACAACAACCGCCCACCCCCCCCCCCCCTCCGCTCCAACCGTCACCTACCCGATTTCACTTGGTCATATCCTCTCTTCTCTCTCCCCGCTCCAGCCGTCTCCTAGCTCTACCGCCACCCTTGCTCCGCCTCCGTTCTCAGTCTCAGCGCCGCCAGCACCGGCACAAGAGTCCTCCCATCCACGCTTTGCAATAATGTAGAAATAAGTTAGGAAGGATGTAGAGAGGACTTTCAGAGTGCTTCAAGCTCGTTGATGAATTGTTCATGGAGATGCAATTATGTGGAAATCAGAGACTTTGTGACAACTAATGACATGTGTCATTTTGCACAATATGATTGTCGAGAACGAGGGTGTTGCGCTAGCCCGGACCAATGATTTTGAAGCGCGTGGAGAACAAGTTCACATCCCGGAAGATCAAGATGCAAACCAGCTTATAATTTTTTTTTATAGATGTATCAAAATCTTTGAGATCATCAGGTGGACGCGCAACTACTCAGTGATATTGTGAGCATATGTGGATCCACGATTAAAAGTAAAGAGATAATGTTTGAGTTGTGCACTTGAAATAAACTTTATGTTTGAACTATGTTTGAGTGTATCCCGCTACCATCATTTGTTATTTACATGCGACATTGATATGTTTGATGGACGTGCATGATTTTGCATGAATTTAAGAGTCCGGATATGAAGTATATGGCTGCTGGGATAACATATGAGGGGCTGACCTGCTCTGTCCGCGAACGTGTTCGGTCGCGTCCGCGAGTGTATAAAATAGCGAATTTTACCAAGTCCGGTTGTAAATGCTCTAACCGAGGGAGAGAAAGCAGGCCTCACGGGTAAGTATCAGCTGATACCAACGCATAGATGCTACCATGATACAACCTTGAAAATTTTGAATTTAAACATTTCATAAAATTCTAAAACAAATCATGGATGTTCACTACACATATGTTGACAACTCCTAAAAAATTCAGATTATAATTCAAAATACACATCGAGAAACAAAAAAAGAGAAATCCGTCATGAATAGTGTTAAAAGAAGGCAAAAGCAGAAATGATAGTATTCACATCTGAATTTGTCTTTTTTGTTTCTCCATGTGTATTTCGAATTTTGGTCTGAATTTTTCAGGGGTAGTCGACATATCCGTTGCGAACATCCATGATTTTTTTCAGAATTTTTCGGAACGTTTAAATTTGAGTTTTTCGTGCTTGTATCATGGTAGCATCTATGGGTTTGTGTCACTGGATATTTTCCCCAGGCGTCACATGCAAGAGAAAGCAGGCCTCTTTGCCTGAAGAAGAACTGAGCGTGTGCGTGGCTGCAGGTCGCTCCAAGGGCAGCCCTTCGGTGGGAACGGAAGGCAAGGCAGGCGAAGTGATGACTCGATGAATCTTTTGGGCCCACTCCACTCCACTGATCCTGCACTGCGCTCGTTGCCACTCGGTGCTGACTTCCGCAAGCCACCTCGTTCCGTAGCGCCATGCGAGGAGGCGGTTAATCTGGCCCCGCCCGATTGGCACGGGCAGATCGACGGCTCGGCTCTTCTCTGCGCTGCGCGGCTTATTTATCGCGCGCTTGCCTCTCGAGAGTAAAGTTTGTTTTAAACCTTAAACTCGTAGAGCTCATCCGAATCGAACCCCCACATTTGAATCCCTAAAGTTCATACCCTGACCTTTGTAATCCCGGTCAATATCAACCCTAGACCAGTTTGGCGCACCGGGAAAAGATCCATCCTGCCTGGGATCACAGTCTACCCCACTGACGCCCCTGCCCCACATGTCATATCCATCTTCTATCCCAATCCCCTTGCCCCCCTCTCTCCTGAAATTAGAGAATGTGTTATACCACCGGAATTCATGGAAGACTGCATGGAGGGCGCCCGGATATGGTGTTTTTTAGTCAACATGGCTCGCGCGGGGGCATCCATGGAGGTCCGCTCCACGCAAAGCACGACGTGGCCGGCGCCAGTGCTGGCGGCGAGACGTGAGAGGAAGATCAGAAACTGCAGGGGACGGCCTGCGATGCCGCGCATGGCGTGGAGGTGGCCGATGCACGCCGACGCGGTGAGATAATGTATGCACGTCGGGGATGCGGGAGACAGGCGCGGCGAGAGCGCTGACCCGCGTGAAAGCGACCTCCGTCTTGGCGATGGCCGGCAGGAGGTGCGCGATGCTGCGCGCTTACAGAGGCTACACGGGCCTGCTCGGCTTCGTGCTCTAGTCCCTTGGCAATCACATCGATGGCAAGGTGGGCCGCTGCAAGATGTACAAATGCGTGCTCAAATGCGCTTTGATTGTGAGCAACGGAAGCACGGAGCTGGTTCCACGTACGATCGAGGCGGTGACCATGCTGGCCCATGTCACCGTGGGCGAACACGCACAATCCAAGACGCCGAATCGTCGCCCAGTACTCTCCGGCGAACACTAGCTATGATGCAGGCAAGCAGGTGGATGGATTTTTCAGGAGCTAGCTCACGTACATAGCAACTTACACGCCGCTAGCTTGAGGGATCTGTACTGGTGGAACTCGGCAAAACACACGCTCTATGGACATGTTGAGCGGCACGCGGAGCAAGGCCGGCGACTGGCAACTGTTGTTCAGTGGACAAGACGTGTCCGCCACGGAGCACGGTCACTGACAAGGCTTCGATGTCTCAGAACTACGCACAAGGCCGGCGGCACGGTACATGCTGGGATCTGCGTGCACACCCGGCCGGCAGCAGGACACACATGGGAGACGCTGGGGCATGCCATAGTCGCTCAGGTAATTAGACGCAACAGTAGCTGCGAAGAAAATGGATATGACGCGTAGGGCCGCTTAGTGAGCGAGAGAACATCGTAATCCCGACCGGGATTGTCTTTTTTAATTTCACAAATAGGTCTTGGTGGATGTAAGGTTGATATTGGCCGGGATCCTAGAGGTTAGGGTACCGATTTCAGGGATTTAGAGGTGAGGGTTTGATTTCGATGAGCTCTATGAATTCAAGGTTTAAAACAGACTTTACTCGCCCCTCGACGCTTGCGGCCGGGCAGCTGTCGCGCCGGGGGCCGGAAGGCAGCGAAAAAGAGAAGAGATCAGAAACATTTGGTCTACCATCTTTCGAGGCACATGCCGCCTTGATTCACTGACTAGCACTCCCGTTCAAGAGATCAACGTGGTAGCATAAAGGCAGGCTGTCTGGTAGGATCAGGAGCCAGTTGAACCTGACCTCGACAAATGAACGATGGGCCGTGCTCCAATTTTATACCATCCCTTTGCTCGATATGCCACTGCCACCAGTATAAAACATTGGGTCAAATTTTAATTATTCATGTGACTAACCAAATATAATATATACTAGAAAATTTGTTTTTTAACACGATACAACGCAGATGCTCACATACATTCAACCATTATTGAAAATGCTTAGGACAGGGTTCATTCAATTGAACAGCAGCCCTATTCCGCATAGTTGATCCGAATTTCTGAGTCATGCGTGCACATCCTACCCCTGTAAGGGCATCTCCAACGGCAACCCGCAAATCTCCTCCCGCATCCGTCCGCGGACAAGGGGACCAGTCTGCGGACACAGATGCGGAAGGACGCCATCCAACCCTAGCCGCATACATCTGGCCAACAATTTAAACCAACCTCATGAAATTCGATCAGACCGGACGGATTTCATTCAAGTTCGGATATAATTTACATAAAAAGGTTAATATTTCGACTGTTTAACTAAAAAGTTAAAAAATAATCTAAACCCTATATCGGATGGCCACCTCGTACGTGTGACCGCCCTGCCCTGCCACACCGCCATCTTCATCGGTCGTCGTCGTCGTCCCTCCAACGGCGGAACAACGCCAGAGGACCGCGACAACCTTGTCTGGCGGCTGCCTGCCGCTCGTGGAGGAGCCGCTCCGCCTCCTGCTGCGACGTGCGGAGTGCCGCCGCAGCCACTGCCGACGTGGCCTTCGTTGCCCTGGCGGCGGCCTTGCCACGACCAGCGTTGGCAGAGCAGTCGCTAAGCGACCACTCCTCATCGATCTTGCCGAGCTCGCCATCAAGGCGGTGGCGACACATGGCGTCTGTCTCCATGGTGGTCACGGAGCGGTCGAGCGCCCACGCGGCGGCGAGGTCTGGATCGTCGCGGACCCAGTCCGGCGCCATGTCGCTTTTGGCAAATGCGGAGCGGCGATTAGCATTGCGTCGGTCGTTCCTCGCCTATTGCCGAGCCGCACGCTCCGTCTCAGACACGATGGCACTCGAGCCCGAGGGACCTCTGTAACCACCTCCTCCGAGGTAGTGGAGGAGGCAGCTCCGTACCTTCTTGATCGCGAGCGGCATCTCCTCCTTGACGACGAGGCGGTGGCGGCGTCGCGGCGACAACGACGCATCGATGCGGTCGTACCGGCTATGTGGCAGGGGCACAGACTCCTCCTTGGTGGTGTGAGGGCGAGGCCAACTCCTCCTTCATGCGGCATCTGATCTGGACGCCGCGATTGTGCCGGGGCAAGGCCGACTCCTCCTTCGTCGGCAAGAGCGTGGACGTCGGCTCGGGCTTCACGCGGTGGCACAGCGGGGACGGCGGCTCGTCCTTCACGCACGCCAGCGATGGCGGTGACGGCCATGTAGCGGAGCGAAGGCTCCATCATTATCTCGACCTGATGAACGAAATCTTCGTCCGTCAGATCGGCCTCCTTGAGGAGTCGGGGCGGCTGCTGCGGTGGCTCGTGCGGCTGCGGCGGTGGCGCCTGGTCCTCCTCGTCATTGGAGGAGATGACGATCTCCTCCTTGGTGGAGGAGCCAGACGCCACGGACGCTGACGGGTTCTGAGAGGGTTCAATGAATTTTGTAGACATACCATAGGATAAGATTTCTATAGGAATTTTTTTAGAGCCCTTTGGTTTGTTGGAACATAATCCTATTTTTACGTGGGAAATTTTCCTATCCTCCATATTTCATAAGAAATAAACATTAGCTAGACTTAATAAAAAAAACCTATGATGTGAATTATAGGACATCTCCTATCATATTCCTATTCATAGGATTTGAGATACATGTCATCTCATTTTCAATGATTTTCCTATTCCTATAATTTTCCTACCTTATGAACAGAAGGATGCCTCTCAGAACGAAAGGATTTTTCCTTATTGGAGGTAGTGTTGCTATTAAATTTAATGATGACATTGGCAACTATTTTCAAACGAAGAAAGGATTGCGACAAGGTGACCCAGTATCAGCCATGCTATTCAGTAGAATGGCGGATATGTTAGCGGTCATGATTGAGCGTGCCAAGGTTGATGGCTAAATTGTTGGGGTAGTGAACCATCTAGTTGATGGTGGACTCTCTATCCTTCAATATGCAGACGATACGATTCTCTTCATGGATTATGACCTCGAGAAAGCAAGAAATCTAAAATTAATTTTATTAGCATTCGAGCAACTCTCAGGGCTTAAGATTAATTTTCATAAAAGTGAATTGTTTTATTTTGGTGAGGCTCAAGATGAGGCCCATCTGTATGCTGACCTATTCGGATGCGGGTTGGGCCAGTTTCCAGTCACTTATTGGGGATACCGATACACTATCGGGAACTCATAAATGCTAAATGGAAACACGTACGGGAGAGACTACAAAAAAGACTAAGTAGTTGGAAAGGCAAACTGCTATCTCTAGGTGGAAGGTTGGTCCTCATAAATTCTGTGTTGACTATTAAGTAACATGGTACTATATGTGATTTCCTTCTTCCAGTTGTCGAAAGGAGTATTACATAGATTAGATTACTTCCGATTGAGATTCTTTTGGCAAGGAGATAGCGAGAAAAAGAAATATCGGCTGGCTAATACAGTGTGGTTTGCCGTCGAAAGGACGAAGGTGGGTTGGGCATTCAAGACCTTGAGGTTAAGAATTGGTCCCTCCTCGGCAAATGGTTGTTTAAGTTATTGACGGAAGATGGTGTATGGCAAACCCTCCTAAGGAGAAAATATGTGGGTTCAAAGGCGGTATTCCAAGTATACTGGAAGCCTGTGGACTCTCACTTTTGGGTGGGTCTAATGGCACGGAAGAAATATTTCTTCCACTATGGTTCCTTCTCAATTAAGGATGGTTCGAAATTAGATTCTGGGAGGATAAGTGACTAGGTAATGCTACACTTCGAGAATAATATCCAGCTCTATCAATATTGTGCATCACAAGGGTGATACTATCGCCAAGGTTTTGGAATCATTTCCACCAAATATGATGTCCAGAAGAGATTTAATTGGACCTAGACTCCAATCGTGAAACATATTGCTGCAGTGGTTAACCACGGTACAGTTGTCACAAGGGTCTGTTGTATTTCATTGGAACCTACATGGGAATGAGCAATTTTTAGTGGAGTCTATGTATAGAGATCTGATCTAGTCTAATGTGCCAGTTGATAATAATAAAAAGATCTAAAAGATGAAATACCTCTTAAGAATAAAATCTTTGCATGGTATCTTCGTTGTAGAGTCATTCTTATTAAAGATAACCTTATTAAAAGAAATTGGTATGGAAGTACGTAATGTGTCTTTTGTCTGCATGATGAGACAAAAAACATTTGTTATTCCAATGTAAATTAGTTTGTTCTATATGGTCAGTCATCCAAATTGCTTCTGGCATATATCCTCCTTGTAGTGTTGCTAATATATTTGGCAACTGATTACATGGGATTGATCACAGGTTTAGAATTCTTCTCAGGATGGGGGCGCTTGTCGTGAAGAGACTAGGCAATACATTTATACGTCAACACCCACCCTTACGTGTGTCTCCCTCAGGCCTAAGCATGGACCGAAAGTGAGTTGCAATTTAATTCGCTAGCCAGGTCTTGAACTCGGGAACTATTGGTTCTGATACCATGTAGAAGTGCATGCCCTAGCCAATGCAACCAAAAAACCTATCTGATGGAAGAGACTAGACAGTACATTTATACATCAACATTTGGTCATTTTGGTTATGTAGAAATGATAAGGTTTTAACAATAAAAATACTTCTCTTATGTAGGCTATCTACAGATGTACTGGGACGCTTCGTTTATGGTCCTCTCTACAAGTGGAGAATCGAGACCTATTTACGAAGGTGTGTACACAATTGGAGGCCACAACGAGTCATACTTTTACCCAACATTAGGATTGGGCCACCTACGATTTAGGCGTTATACAAAATTTAGTTTATTTGTATTTCGTCTTTTTTTTGGCTTGGTGCGTCGACCATGTTGATTGTGTGCATCTTATTTATGTAGAGGCTGCGTGTAATATTTAAATCTTTTAAGTAATAAAGCGCCCTTTTAGAAGAAAAAAAAGTAAACAGAAGGAGGCCTCACTAGGTCCCAGTCCGACCTTGTTTTGGCAGGCATCCACCCATGTGTATTTCTCACACTTGAAATCCTAGTTAATTCTTAAAAAAATAAACAGTTTACAATAAAGGAGGAAAACATCATTCATCTTTGTTTGCGGGGTAAAAACACCATTCACCTATAAGCTGAAAAAATTGAACTTAAATCAACAAATGGGGAAAATGTACTAAAGTTTATTTTGCACCTCTATATATCGAAAAGAAAATTGTGGGAAATTTCTGGCTACACCTACCAAACTTAGGTTGCACAAAACTGTGTAGATTTACTATTTTCTACTATATAATTAAATATAAAGATTTAAAAATTTTAAAAATATAATTGACTATTAAATTAATTAAAAATAAAATAATGGACTCATTTTTTTGGCACAATATTTTTGAAAGGTAATGTTGGGTAATTTTCAATTAGCAGTTACCTATTTCTTGAACTAATGTTACACGAATAAAATTTCAAAATTTTTGCTAAAGGCAATGAAATGTCAACTTTAATATTTAAAAATCTACAGCTCGCTGGCTACAGACTTTTTCAAGAAAGAATCTAAACTTAACACACAAATCAGTGTACATGCTACCCCCTCCTATCCATATTATTGACATTGTTTTAGTACAAAATTATACTAAAGCAGCATCAATCAATATGGATCGGGGAGAGTACTATAATATGAATAAGAATCAGATATGATCACATTGAAACAGGACAATCATAAAAACATCATGATACAACAAGAAAATTATTTTTGTTATGCAAAATAAAGGATAGTCAATGGAATGTTGTTAATTACCTTGTACACTACACAAAAATTCCCGAGGTTATGAACTCTAAAATAGAAATGAGCATACTGACATAAGGGAAGGTTTCCTGTGGGAGGAACCAGGGACCGAGCTAGCCCTAGAGCACTAGTTCACATGAAACTCATGAAATTATATCTGCAATACTATGCGTTCTACGATATAAATTGTATTTTAAAGAAGGGCAACCCTTTCTAACTTTGATCAAAGTTGTACGGAAAATATCAACATCTACATAACAAATAAATACTACCTCTGTCCCATAATATAATATATGGTGTACCGGTGCTTGTGGTGCTAGCGGTGCACTGAACTTTGTTTGGTAGGATTTACATAACAGACTTCACATGCCGCTAGTATTCATAGATGACACGGACCGAGTGATGGCAATTGTGCTCTTTGCGGAGCACCGGAAGATGTCAGCCATATTATGTTTTCCTACCTCGTTGCACAGTTCTTCTGGAGTTGTGTCCATGAGAGCTTGGCATTCGCTTGGAACCCCAAACATGTAACAGTTTCGCTGGTATGGTTTACACTTTGCGTGGGCCTAACGTAGAGTTGTTTGCAGTGCCTTTACAACACAATCTTAGACCCTTTTGCGTCATGCGCAATAACCATGCAATTGGGAGAATCATCTCTGACCAACCAACAGAGTATATCTTTAAAACCAACTATTTCTTTCAGTTGTAGCTACCTTTGGGCAAAGAGAAGGACAATACACTGGCGGACGCTGCATTATCGAAGATTACGCTCATTCACACAATCAACAGGTAGCCCGCAGCAAACATAAATTATGAGGATCATATTTCTTAGGTGTCCTATTTGGGCGGTGTCAAGGGTTCAATTGTGGGCATCGTCAACAGAGGGCACGGTGCCTCCATGGAGGCTGCGACGGCCAAGGGCTTCGACATTGCCATCCTGACCATGTCGGGAAGGTGTTAATTCAGGTACGTTCGACGCCGTGAGCACCTTCAAAAACCCAGCAAGGGCCCACTTACCGCCATCAAGGATCCCAAGCCAATCGTCCGGATAGCCATGATGCGGCTTGAACTACCTCAGTATTTTCCCAAAGAGGAAGAGATGATGCAACACAGCTATGGTAGGTATTTCCCTCAGTGATGAGACCAAGGTTATCGAACCAGTAGGAGAACCACGCAACACTATGTAAACGGTACCTGCACACAAAGAACAAATACTTGCAACCCAACGTAAAAGAGGGGTTGTCAATCCCTCTCGGGTAAAAAGATAGATAAAATTGTAGTAGATTGGATAAATAGATCTCGCGGGAACGTGGGATAAAATAAATAATAATAAATTGCAGCAAGGTATTTTTGGGTTTTTGGATTAATAGATCTAAAAATAAAAGCAAATAAAAATAGATCTCGAAGGCAAATATGATAAAGAAGAGACTCGGGGGCCGTAGATTTCACTAGTAACTTCTCTCGAGAAAACTAGCATACGCTGGGTAAACAAATTACTGTTGAGCAATTGACAGAACTTCATGGATAAAATAGATCTGATCATAAACTCAAAGTTCATCGGATCCCAACAAACACATCGCAAAAAGAGTTACATCAAATAGATCTCCAAGAGACCATGGTATTGAGAATCAAAAGAGAGAGAGAGGAAGCCATCTAGCTACTAACTACGGACCCGTAGGTTTACAATGAACTACTCACGCATCATCGGAGAGACACAATGAGGATGATGAACCCCTCTGTGATGGTGTCTACATTGGATCTATGGTTTCTGGAACTTGCGGTGGCTGGAATTGTTTTTCGTCGACTCCCCTAGGATATTTTGGATTTTGGGGGTATTTATAGAGCAAAGAGGCGGTGCGGGAGGCGTCTGAGGTGGGCACAACCCACCAAGGCGCGCCCAGGTGGGTTGTGCCCCCCTCGGGGCACCCCTCTGGTACTTCTTAGGTCCATCTTGTGTCTTCCGGTCCAAAAAAATCTCCAAAAAGTTTCGCCGCGTTTGTACTCCATTTGGTATTGATTTTCTGCAAAGTAAAAAAAAGCAAAAAAACAGCAACTGGCACTGGGCACTATGTCAATAGGTTAGTCCCAGAAAATGATATAAAGTTGCTATAAAATGATTGTAAAACATTCAAGAATGATACTATAATAGCATGGAACAATGAAAAATTATAGATACATTGGAGACGTATCAGCATCCCCAAGCTTAATTCCTGCTTGTCCCCGAGTAGGTAAATGATAAAAACAGAATTTTTTATGTGTAATGTTGCCTAACATGTTCATCATATATTCTTTTCTTTTGTAGCATGAACATTTGGACTTTTATATGATTCAAAGCAATAGCCTAGTTTTGACATGAAGATTTCAATACTCAAGCATATCAACAAGCAACCATGTCTTTCAAAATATCAACACTAAAGCAATCTATTCCTAGCCCATTATGCTCAATCATTGATCCATTTATGAAACACACTCGCATATTAGCTACACCCAATGGTCAAGTACGATCATAGTGCCCCTTAGTTGGTGCTTTATAAGAGAAGATGGAGACTCAAATAAATAAAAATTGCATAAAGTAAAAAAAGAAAGGCCCTTCGCAGAGGGAAGTAGGTATTTGTGGAGGTGCCAGAGCTCAAAGCGAAAAAGATAGAGATAAAACAATTTTGGGTGGCATGCCTTTCCTGTCAACAAAAACGATCGAGTAGTTCCCAATACTTTCCATGCTAGATATATCATAGGCGGTTCCCAGACAGAAAATAAATTTTATTCCTTTTTGACCATACTTTAACATTCCACGGCTAACTGAATCCACGGGTACCGTCCATATCAACACTTTCCAAGAAATTTATTATTTGACAACATAAAGTAAATTCATTTTTCATTTCGGAACTGGGCATCCCTAATACCTTTGTTGTCTCTCGTGCAATGACAAGTGAACAAACACTTGTTGGGGAACGTAGTAATTTCAAAATTTTCCTACGCACACGCAAGATCATGGTGATGCATAGCAACGAGAGGGGGGAGTGTTGTCTACGTACCCTCGTAGACCGAAGCGGAAGCGTTGACGCAACGTAGAGGAAGTAGTCGTACATCTTCCCGATCCGTCCGATCCAAGCACCGTTACTCCGGCACCTCCGAGTTCTTGGCACACGTTCAGCTCGATGACGCACCCCTAGCTCCGATCCAGGAAAGCTTCGGGGAGGAGTTCCGTCAGCACGACGGCGTGGTGACAATCTTGATGTTCTACCGGCGCAGGGCTTCGCCTAAGCACTGCAACGATATATTCGAGGTGGAATATGGTGGAGGGGGGTGTCGTGGTTCTAAGTCTGACAGTGAGAATGGGGGGTAAGTATGGAGAGGCAAGATCCTAGCTATGGAGTAGTTGTATGCGCAAGGAGTTTTACGAGTTCGGGCCCTTCTCTGAGGAAGTAACAGCCCTACGTCTCGGAGCCCGGAGGCAGTCGACTGGATTATGTGTATGTGTGTTACAAAGTTCCGAAACCCCTGTCCTAGTGGAGGGGGGTGGCTTATATAGAGTTCGCCAGGACCCCAGCCAGCCCACGTTACAAGGAATTTAATGTACATAAAGAGAGGGGGTTACTGGTAACGCTTGTAATAAAGGGCCATGAAGGCCATAAAAGCTACTTATGAGATGACCGTTTGTAGGCAGTGCCTTTAGGTCTTCTTGCAGTCGAGTGGCTGTCTTCGTGGTCGACTGCTTGTGCTTCTGGTCGAGTATGCTCGTGTCCGTCGACTGGGCTGACCAGGTCGACTGAAATGTTGATACTTCTTAGAATGTCTTTCATTGTAGGAGTCATGTCCTTGATTAGGTACCTCAGGTATGATAAGTTACCCTACCCTAGGTACGTATCCTCGTCATTAGCCCCCGAATGGGTCAGGGGTTAAGTGAGAATGGGGTCGAGCCTATGCTTCCGACTCAACCTCCATGCTTCGGTTGCATCTGTCTTGGATAAATGGAAGTTACGGTGGGAACCCATTCTTCAGTTGTCTTGATCCATTCAGATGTCCGTCGAGTGATTTCATATTACCGTCGGGTGTGTTTACGTGACGAGTCTCTTGGGAGACTTAAGGAAACGGATCTTTTCGTCTGACAACCCGTCCTGTCGATCGCGGATCTTGCGGGATTTGAAAATTGGGGAGCGCACCGGACGGAGAAAATCGCGCGAATCGGCTGGATAAGGCAAGGGCGCCTCGATCTCCGCGCCACCTTTTTCGCCACGTACTGTGCGCGCGCCTGTTGCGGGATCTGACTGGGGGGCGCAGGCCCACTGATCAGCCACTCGGGTGTGGCCTTATATAAGGCAATGATTCTGATTTTTTTTACTGTGCGCCCTTGTTCTTCTTCTCCCTTCCTCCGTAAGCTTCTGCCTCGCTCTCCGCCGCAATCTCGACACCGCCGCTCGGCCAAGACCTCGTTCGAGACGATGGGGACGGACAAGACGGCGGCGGCGGAACGCGCAAAGAAGGCCGTGGCAAAGGGCAAGGGGAAGAAATCTAGCCGAGGCGGGTCGTCCTCGCGGGCCGCTCTGCCGTCCGGCTGGTTGCAGGGGGATTGGATGCCCTCCATCCTTACTCAAGCGGATATCGACGACATGGTGGAGGGGGGACTCATTCCCCACAAGGCTGCTCGCCTTCCTGGGAAGGAGACGGAGCCGAAACCTCGCGAGGGTGAGCGCGTCCTGATAGCCACCCATGTCGACCGGGGGTTTTCCCTGCCCCCGAGTCCTTTTTTTAGGGCCTTTCTGAATTTCTTCGGAGCGCAGCTCCACCATTTCACGCCCAACTCCATAGTCTATCTTGCTGCGTTCATGTCTCTGTGCAAGTGTTTCTTAGGCTGTCGACCTCACTGGGGCCTCTCCAAGCATATCTTCACTTGCCGATCCCAGACGGTTAAAAGGCTTAACCCGGACGGGGAAAGGACGCAGGTGATCCAGATGTGCGGGGGCCTCGGGATCCAGACGAGGGGTAAGAGTTGTTTTCCTCCCATGACACTTCCCGATTCCGTGCGCGGGTGGCAGTCGACTTGGTTCTACTGCAAGGACCAGCCGACCCCTGGCCACTCGACCGGCCTTCCTCCTTTTACCTTGGACCGAGTGCAGAAACCCGCTTCTTTGAAAGTGGTTCCAGAGGAGAAGGCTCAGGTGAAGGTATTAGTCAGTCGAGTGGTTGAGTTGGTTCGGGAAGGCGTGACCGGCATGGACTTGCTCGAAGTCTTCCTCCAGCGACGAATCCAACCTCTCCAGGCTCGGGATCACTCGATGTGGTTGTATTCCGGGCCCGACGACTCCACTCGGATCCACCCGGAGGCGGTCGAGGCTTCTGTACTGGAGAGCTGGCTGACCAGCATGACCGGGAACAAGGACAACCCCAGGGGTTCTAGGAGGATTGCTCTGCTTGATGGGATGATGGAGACAGACAAGGTACGTTTTACTTCTTCCGACTGAAATTTTCACTCCGTCTAGTAACTGGCTTGCGATAAGTCGACTGATCCTTGCTCTGCCCGTTGTCTTGCAGGAGATCAACGACATGTATTCGATGCCGAATGGGAACCAGGAGCAAGTATCTGAAGGAGGAGGGAGTGGAGGCGAAGGAAGTGAGAATGAAGTTGAAGTCGAGGAGTGGGAATCCGATGATGACGTAGAGGAGGAGGCCAGCGACAACTCGGGTGATGAAGATGAAGAGGTGGAGGTCGACCCTCCTCGACGCGAGAGACGCTCCAAGAACGCTCAGGATCCCGCCGTGGGGCGCAGTCAGTCGAGTGCTCTGGTGGGCCAGTCATCCAAGCGCCCTCGGACCGCGTCGCCGACCCCAACTGAGAAGGCGCCCAAGCAGCCCAGAGCCATCCCGACCAAGCCGCCCAAGGCCTTGACCAAGATCAGGGTCGCCATCCCTGTCATCTCCGGGTAAGTGACTGTTTTTATCTTTCTTGAGTCGACTAGAACGGATTCTTAGTCGATTCACTTTCAAATTATTTGCTTGGAATCGTGCAGCGCCGCTACTTCTGAGACTTCCACCCAGAATGTCGATGAGACGATGGAGGACGCCGTCACTTCCAACTTAGGTATAATCTTTGACATGATCCGACTGTTTAACTGCTGAGTCGATTGGATATTCATTTCTGAACTTTTGTAGCTCCGACCAACATTATTGACCTTCCGGATGATGAGGAGGAGGCGGGAGTGCCGCTCAGGCCTTTTGGGAGGAGAGGCCGGAGGGCTCTGGTCGACAAGGCTCCTCAGACTGCGTCGACTGCTGAGGCGGTGGTCCAAGGGGGTGACAACATCGCCCGGACTACTGTGACTTTTGCTGAGCCACTGACGACTGCCCGGCCTTCGTCGTCGACTGCTCTCCCACTGGTCGACCCGCCCTCGTTCTTCGCCGCCTACCAGACCCCGGAGGATCAAGCGAGTGCTGCTAAGGAGGCTATACGTCAGGCGGGGCTCGTGATGGAGCAGACCAAAGCGGCTCGGGATGCCAGTCAAGCGGCCTATGACATCAGCTCGGCGCTGCAGCAGAACGTCCAGGTTAGTTGGTCTTCACTTGCGTTGTACACCCACTGGGTGCTGTTGATCTGAAATTTTTCACTGGTGGGGGCACGCTGAGTGCACCCACTAGGTGTAGTCCCCAAGGCCGTGGTCGACTGCTGGCAGTCGACTGCGGTCTTTATGCTTTCAAACTTCCTCACTCGACTGATCGGATTGGGTCGAGTGGAAATCAAGGAAAACCGGTGGGGGCACGCTGAGTGCACCCACTGGGTGTAGTCCCCGAGGCTACTGTTGAATGTTTTGATTCGGCTGTAGTCTTAGAAGTGCTGTGCTCTTTCTTTCAGTCACTCGGGAGTAACTTGTCTTTGATATCCTTTGTCGATTGACTCTTTGCAGAAGTCTTGTGAGCTTGTTGCTCAGCTCGCTGATCTGAAGAATAAGCAGATCCAGCTTAATCTTGATTTGCAGTTTGCTCAGGAAAACGTGCAGAAGGCGAAGGATGAAGCAAAAGGTATGGCTGGTGAGGACTCGACGTCTATCTCTGTTCCTCTGCCCGTTCTGAACTCTGTGTCTGTTGTTGCTTTGCAGATGAACTGGAGAAGGCCCTGAAGAAGAAAGACCTTGACCTTGCGGAGGCACAAAAGGCGGCTGCGGAGAAGTTGAAGCTCGCTGAAGAGAAACTTGCTTCAGTCGGTCAACTTGAGAGCGAGAATGCTAGGCTGAAGTCTGCTCTTGACGAGGCCAATAGGGAAGCGAGTCGACTGAAGACTGACAAGAGTACTCTGAACGACAAGATCGGCCAGCTGGCGGGGAAGCACAAGGACTTGGGGGATTATCTTGGGGGTCTTGCCAAGAAGCTATACCTCATGCTTGAAGGTAACCCCCTTTGTGCGATTAATCTTGTTGTTGTCGACTCACCATTTGGTTACAGTTTTGCTCTGTCGAAACTTCTTTCAGAATTCTGCCGGAACTTTGAGGAAGAGACCAGTCGAGTGGAGACCCGCCTGGACCCTATCAACTCTCCTGTGAAGGACGAAGTGGCCATGAATGTCTTCCGGTTGGAATCCCGTGTCGCTGGTGTGGTGGACTACCTGGCTCGACTGAAAGCTGCAGTGTCACGGATCGACTCCACACTCTGGCCCAAGGAGACGCTTCAGAACAACCTTGAATCCTTGGTCACTCGACTAAGTGAGGTTCCAGGTCGAGTGCAAGAATGGAAGAAGTCTTCTGCTAGGTGCGGTGCTGATGTGGCTCTGTCACTGGTTCGTGTCCACTGCAAGGAGGCGCGAGAGGAGAAGCTGGCCGCTCTCCAGGTTGCCAATACCAGGAAGCATAACTTTCAGGATTTCATGGAGACCTTCATCGCTGCTGCCACTCGGATCTCTGATGGGATCGACTTGGACGAATTTGTTGCACCATCCAGTCCTCCACCGGAGGAGTAAAAAACTGTTGTTCCTTGCCTTAAATTTGCCTCGGAATGCCGAGTGGTTTATGTAACCGATAAACTCCGTCGAGCTTATAGCTCGAGTACTTTTATTTGCGATCTAGGATCTTTTGATTTTATCCGAACTTGGCTCGACGTTGAATGTCTTCGTGACTTGATCCGCCGATCTACTATTCGTTGTTCCCTCAGAGGCTGCCTGGTTTGCACGATGCTTATCGCCGCGATGGTGTTTGTCAACATGGCTTAGGCGAGCACTGGGCTGCAGCTAAGTCCCCGAGTGGGAGGTTTGCTCTCCACTCGGTAGGATTCCAATTACTTAGGCGAGTACTTGGACTGCAGCTAAGCCCCCGAGTGGGAGGTTTGCTCTCCACTCGGTAGGATTTCAATTACTTAGGCGAGTACTTGGACTGCAGCTAAGCCCCCGAGTGGGAGGTTTGCTCTCCACTCGGTAGGATTTCAATTACTTAGGCGAGTGCTTGGACTGCAGCTAAGCCCCCGAGCAGGAGGTTTGCTCTCCACTCGGTAGGATTTCAATTACTTAGGCGAGTACTTGGACTGCAGCTAAGCCCCCGAGTGGGAGGTTTGCTCTCCACTCGGTAGGATTTCAATTACTTAGGCGAGTCCTTGGACTGCAGCTAAGCCCCCGAGTGGGAGGTTTGCTCTCCACTCGGTAGGATTTCAATTACTTAGGCGAGTACTTGGACTGCAGCTAAGCCCCCGAGTGGGAGGTTTGCTCTCCACTCGGTAGGATTTCAATTACTTAGGCGAGTGCTTGGACTGCAGCTAAGCCCCCGAGTGGGAGGTTTGCTCTCCACTCGGTAGGATTTCAATTACCTAGGCGAGTGCTTGGACTGCAGCTAAGCCCCCGAGTGGGAGGTTTGCTCTCCACTCGGTAGGATTTCAATTACTTAGGCGAGTACTTGGACTGCAGCTAAGCCCCCGAGTGGGAGGTTTGCTCTCCACTCGGTAGGATTTCAATTACTTAGGCGAGTGCTTGGACTGCAGCTAAGCCCCCGAGTGGGAGGTTTGCTCTCCACTCGGTAGGATTTCAATTACTTAGGCGAGTACTTGGACTGCAGCTAAGCCCCCGAGTGGGAGGTTTGCTCTCCACTCGGTAGGATTTCAATTACTTAGGCGAGTACTTGGACTGCAGCTAAGCCCCCGAGTGGGAGGTTTGCTCTCCACTCGGTAGGATTTCAATTACTTAGGCGAGTCCTTGGACTGCAGCTAAGCCCCCGAGTGGGAGGTTGGCTCTCCACTCGGTAGGATTTTAATTTCTTAGGCGAAACGGATTCGCAGCTAAACCCCCGAGTGGGAGACTTTCTCTCCACCCGGTAGGATTTCCTGAAAACTTAGGCGAAGCGGATTCGCAGCTAAGTCACCCACTGGGGGAAATTTAGACAAACAGAAAAAGAAATTCTTGCTTGAACCAAAAGAACTACAGAGGTACTTTTATTACATCTCAGTCGAGTGAGTTTTTAAGTGTAAAAAGGACGGAGCAGGTCCGCGTTCCATGCTCGAGGCTCGTCGATCCGTCGATCGATGTTGTAGAGGTGATACGCTCCGTTGTGCAGGACTTTGGTGATGATGAAGGGGCCTTCCCAGGTCGGGGCAAGTTTGAGAGGTTTTTGCTGATCCACGCGGAGGACCAAATCTCCTTCCTGAAAGGCTCGACCCTTCACATTTCTGGCGTAGAACCGACGCAACTCTTGCTAGTAGATGGTCGAGCGGATTAGAGCCATCTCTCTTTCCTCCTCTAGGAGGTCGACTGCATCTTGCCGGGCCTGTTCTGCTTCTGCTTCGGAATATAACTCGACTCGAGGCGCGTTGTGGAGCAGGTCGCTCGGCAAAACCGCTTCGGCTCCATAGACCAGAAAGAATGGTGTTCTTCCAGTCGACCGGTTAGGGGTGGTCCTCAACCCCCATAGAGCTGACGGAAGTTCGTCGCCAGGCGCCTGCTGCGTGTTTGAGATCACGCATCAGTCGGGGTTTTAGTCCTTTGAGGATGAGGCCATTCGCGCGTTCGGCCTGTCCATTCGACTGAGGATGAGCAACTGAAGCGTAGTCGACTCGAGTGCCCTGAGAGGCGCAGAAGGCTTTGAATCTGTCATTATCGAAGTTTGACCCGTTATCCGTGATGATGTTGTGCGGAACTCCATATCTGAATATCAATCCCCTGATAAAACTGATGGCAGTGCTCGCGTCGAGGTCCTTTATGGGTTTGGCTTCTATCCACTTCGTGAACTTGTCGACTGCAACCAACAAGTGGGTGAAGCCACTCCTACCAGTTCTCAGTGGTCCGATCATGTCTAGACCCCAGACAGCGAAAGGCCAGACGAGTGGAATGGTCTTCAAGGCGGAGGCGGGCTTGTGAGACATGTTGGAATAAAACTGGCACCCCTCGCATTTGTCGACTATATCCTTTGCCATTTCGTTCGCCTTTGGCCAGTAAAAACCCGCTCGGTATGCTTTGGCCACGATGGTCCGAGAGGACGCATGATGGCCACAGGTCCCCGAGTGGATGTCCTCGAGAATTATATGTCCTTCTTCAGGTGTGATGCACTTCTGACCAACTCCAGTCACGCTTTCTCTGTATAGCTGCCCTTTGATTACTGTAAAGGCTTTGGATCGACGGACGATCTGTCGAGCCTCTTCTTCATCTTCTGGGAGCTCTTTTCTCATGATATACGCAATGTACGGCACTGTCCAATCGGGAGTGGTGATCATAACTTCCATAATCAGGTCGACCACAGCTGGAATCTCCACTTCGGTCGAGTCAGAGGCGCTTTTTGGTTGTGGAGGCTCTTCTGTGAAAGGATCTTCTTGCACTGATGGTGTGTGAATGTGCTCCAAACACACATCTTTAGGGATGGCCTCCCTTTTGGACACTATCTTCGCTAGATCATCTGCAGCTTGATTTTTCAGTCGGGGTGTATGATGGAGCTCCAACCCCTCGAATCGTTTCTCCAGCTTCCTCACTGCGCTGCAATATCCCGTCATGGATGGGCTTCGGACGTCCCACTCCTTCATCACTTGATTAACAACCAGATCTGAGTCGCCGTAAACCATGAGGCGACAGACGCCGAGTGAAATGGCCATACGTAATCCGTATAGAAGCGCTTCATACTCTGCCTCATTGTTGGAGGAATCAAAGTGAATCTGGAGGACATACTTGAGCTTATCTCCTCGGGGGGAAACCAGTACAACCCCCGCACCGGATCCGTTCAGCATCTTGGAGCCATCGAAAAACATAGTCCAGTGCTCCGAGTGAACTTGGGTCGGAAGCTCCTGCTCGGTCCACTCGGCGAGGAAATCAGCTATTGTCTGGGACTTAATAGCTTTCTTTGCCTCGAACTTGATATCAAGAGGAAGAAGTTCAATTGCCCATTTCGCCACTCGACCGGTTGCATCTCTGTTATGAAGAATCTCTGATAATGGAGCGTCGCTGACGACTGTGATAGAGTGATCAGAGAAATAATGAGCAACCTTCTTCATGGTCATGTAAATCCCGTAAACAAGCTTCTGATAGTGGGGATATCTTTGCTTCGACGGGGTCAGAACTTCAGAGAGGTAATAGACTGGGCGTTGAACTTTGAAGGTCTTTCCTTCCTCTTCCCGCTCGACCGTAAGAACGGTACTAACGACTTGTCCCGTGGCTGCTATGTAAAGCAACAATGGCTCTTTGCTGACAGGAGCAGCAAGCACCGGCTGGGTGGAGAGCAGAGCTTTTAGCTCTGCAAATGCTGCATCAGCTTCTGGAGTCCACTCGAACGTGTCTGACTTCTTCATCAGTCGGTAAAGAGGCAGCGCCTTTTCACCGAGCCTGGAGATGAATCGACTTAGGGCGGCCAAGCATCCAGTAAGTTTCTGGACATCGTGCACACGCACGGGGCGTTTCATCCGGAGTATGGTGCCAACTTTTTCGGGGTTAGCGTCGATTCCTCGTTCGAAAACAAGAAAACCGAGTAACTTTCCTCCAGGGACTCCAAATGTGCACTTCGACGGATTGAGCTTGATATTGTAACTCCTGAGATTGGCAAAAGTTTCAGCTAGGTCAGTCAGCAGGTCGGAACCTTTCCGTGACTTGACCACTATGTCATCCATGTATGCTTCTACATTCCGACTGATTTGAGTGATTAGGCACTTCTGAATCATTCTCATGAATTTAGCTCCGGCGTTCTTGAGACCGAAAGGCATGGTAACATAGCAAAAACACCCAAATGGGGTGATGAAGGCTGTTTTTATTTCATAGGGTCCATACAGACGGATCTGATGGTATCCAGAGTAAGCATCTAAAAAAGATAACCTCTCGCATCCTGCAGTCGAGTCGACTATTTGGTCGATGCGAGGAAGAGGAAAATGATCTTTCGGGCAGGCCCGATTGATATGCTTAAAATCGATGCACATGCGCAACGATCTGTCCTTCTTAGGGACCATCACAACATTGGCGAGCCACTCGGAGTGGTAGATCTCGCGAATGAATTCTGCTGCTAGGAGTCGGGCCACTTCTTCGCCAATGGCCTTTCTCTTCTGAACGGCGGACCGTCGGAGATGCTCCTTTACTGGTTTGACCTTTGGGTCGACTCGAAGGCGGTGCTCGGCCAGTCCCCTGGGCACACCCGGCATGTCAGCAGGCTTCCATGCAAAGATGTCCCAGTTCTCACGGAGGAACTGGACGAGCGCTTCTTCCTATTTGGAGTCGAGTGTAGTGGAGATGTTGGTTGGAGCCGCATTTGGATCGGTCGGGTGGATGTGGACTTGCTTGGTCTCACCAGTCGACTGAAATGCCGACTCCGTGGCGGGCTTCTTGGCTCGTAACAACTCACTCGGATCCGCAGTCTTCTGGTACTCTTGTATCTCTATCTTGGCCATCTGAGCATCAGCAATTTTGGCGCCTTTCTGGAAGCACTCCTCTGCCTTCTTCCGATTGCCGACGATGGTGATTACACCTTTGGGGCCAGGCATCTTCAGCTTGAGGTATACGTAGCATGGTCGAGCCATGAAACGAGCATAGGCTGGCCTCCCAAGAATGGCGTGGTACGCACTCTGAAAGTCCACAACCTCAAAGGTTAACTTTTCCTTCCGGAAATTCTTCGAGTCACCAAAGACGACGTCGAGAGCGATTTGACCGAGTGACTCAGCTTTCTTCCCAGGAATGACTCCGTGGAAGCTCATGTTGCTGGGGCTGAGTCGGGACATCGGAATGCCCATCCCCTTCAACGTCTCTGCATACAACAAGTTTAGCCCACTGCCGCCGTCCATCAGAACCTTGGTCAGTCGAGTGCCTTCAATAATTGGGTCGACCACCAACGCTTGCCTCCCCGGGGTGACAATATGAGTCGGATGATCGGACTGATCGAAGGTGATGGCGGTCTGGGACCACTTCAGGTAATGGGGTGTCACCGGAGCGACCATGTTTACTTCGCGATTGATGACCTTCAGTCGACTCTTACTTTCGACATCAGCGAAAATCATCAGAGTGGAATTGATTTGGGGGTATTCTTCACCGTTGTCTTCCCTGCCTTCAACTTTGTCTGACTCTTTCTCTTTGTCCTTGGCCTGCTTCCCTTGGAACTGTTGCATCAGGAGTCGACATTGTCGAGTGGTATGCTTAGGGTAAATGAGCTTTCCCTCTTCATCTTTCTTCGTGTGAATGTGGCATGGTAAGTCAATCACATCGTTCCCGTCCTGGTCTTTCACTTTCTTGGGGTTCCAAGGACCCTTGGGTTTCCCCTTAAACTTCCCTGGGGTCACAGCTAAGGCTTCCCCGGGGGCGACTGGCTCGGCCTTGCGCTTCTGCTTCCGACTGGAGTGTCCTCCGCCGGCCTCATTAGCGGCTGCCTTATACTTGCCACTCCGGAGCCTATCTTCCTCTTCTCCGTTCGCGTACTTGGTGGCGATTTCCATCATTCGACTCAGGGTCATATCCCCGGTTCGACCGAACTTCAAAGTTAACTCCCTGTTTCTGACGCCTTCCTTGAAGGCGCAAACTGCCTGATGATCGGACACATTCTCGACCGTGTGATTCAGAGTGATCCACCTTTGGATATAATCCCTCAGGGTTTCACTCGACTTCTGAACACATGACTGCAATTCTGTCAACCCTGCCGGTCGCTTGCAAGTCCCTTCGAACGTCCTGACAAACACCTGGGCTAAATCTTCCCAAGTATAAATACTGCTGGGAGCCAACTGATTCAACCACGCTCTGGCTGATCCTTCCAACATGAGGGGCAAATGCTTCATGGCCACCTTGTCATTGCCGCCTCCGATCTGAACAGCCACTCGGTAATCCTCGAGCCATGTGTCCGGCTTGGACTCTCCGGTGAACTTGCTGACTCCAGTCGCCAACCTGAAGTTGGGAGGAATCACTGCAGTTCTGATTGCTCTGCTGAAACACTCGGGACCTGAGACATGAACTCTGCTGTTGGACGGCGCGCCTCTGTCACGGTCTTCTCGGTGAGCTCTATTTCGGTCGACCAGACCTTGAACGATGATGGATCTCGCATCAAAGCCTGGTTCCCTGGGGTCGACTGGGACCCTTCGCCCAGTACTGAACTAGCGTCTGTCCTCTTGCCGTCGGGGAACGTACGACCCCGCTCTTGGGGCAGGAGAAGGCACTCGACGTTGATCGTTGCGATCGAATCGGTGCTCATATCGCTCGTGCCCTTGGTATTGATCCTCGTGCCGGCCTCTGTGTCCTTCCCGCCTCGGGGGCGACCTTGGACTGTGAGCCGACTGAACGGAATTCGCAATGACGGATCGACTGTGAATCCTGTTGCGCGACTGAGATACGGCTGAATTCTGGTCACCCGCCGCACGGAGCAAATCTCTGATCTGCAACAGACCTCTCCCTGCCTCCGACTGTGAAGGCTGGATCGACTCCGCTATGCGAGCCGCAGCTGCCAAATTCTGAATCGGGGTACGGTATACCTGGGTCGGCGGCTGGAGGTGGCGACGACGACTGGACTCGGGAACGGGCGGTCGTGCGCGCTCGTCGAGTGCTCTCTGGAGATTCTCCAGTCGAGTACGTTCAGCCAAGTTGGCCAAGCGCGCCTCCTCCAGGGCTCGTGCCTCAGGGGTTTCTCCAACGATAGGAGTGTGAAGGGCGTCCATGTTTCGGCGACGGAGTTCCTCCCTCTGCACTGAGGTAAGGGGCTCGGGCCTGTACTCTTCGTGGCCCCGCGCCGGAATCCCTCCTGCGACAACCTCTTCGGTGTGGGGGAATCCGGGGGGACTACGTGGTCCGTCAACCATTAGTACTTCCGCCGCTGGATCGCTGCTGTCGCACTCGGACGCAGTCTCTACAGAGCCAGTCGACAGGTCGAACAGGCCGTAGAGTGACTCGTTGGGCTCGATTGCCGCGACTTGGGGGATGGTCGACTGGCGGGCCAGTGCGTGCTTCACCCACCGCTGGAGTCTCGACCGACCGGTGCGCTTGCGCCGGTGGGAAACTGATGACGACGATGGCGAAACGAATGCCGACCCGTACTGGGCCGATGGTTGCCGCAGGAGGACGCCGCGGACGCATGCGCGAAAATGCGTGGCTCCGCGGGCGGGAAGCGCGTCCACGTCGAGTGGAGCCTCCTGCAGCCAAGCAGAGTTGTCGACGATGAAGGAGAGAGCGCCGAGACGGATCTCGCGGCTCTCGACCATGATTCCGCTCGAAAACATGATGTGGGGTGAAAGAATCCCAACTCCTCCAACAAATCGCTAGAACACCGGCCCCACGGTGGGCGCCAACTGTTGTGGTTCTAAGTCTGACAGTGAGAATGGGGGGTAAGTATGGAGAGGCAAGATCCTAGCTATGGAGTAGTTGTATGCGCAAGGAGTTTTACGAGTTCGGGCCCTTCTCTGAGGAAGTAACAGCCCTACATCTCGGAGCCCGGAGGCAGTCGACTGGATTATGTGTATGTGTGTTACAAAGTTCCGAAACCCCTGTCCTAGTGGAGGGGGGTGGCTTATATAGAGTTCGCCAGGACCCCAGCCAGCCCACGTTACAAGGAATTTGATGTACATAAAGAGAGGGGGTTACTGGTAACGCCTGTAATAAAGGGCCATGAAGGCCATAAAAGCTACTTATGAGATGACCGTTTGTAGGCAGTGCCTTTAGGTCTTCTTGCAGTCGAGTGGCTGTCTTCGTGGTCGACTGCTTGTGCTTCTGGTCGAGTACGCTCGTGTCCGTCGACTGGGCTGACCAGGTCGACTGAAATGTTGATACTTCTTAGAATGTCTTTCATTGTAGGAGTCATGTCCTTGATTAGGTACCTCAGGTATGATAAGTTACCCTACCCTAGGTACGTATCCTCGTCAGGGGGCACCGCACACGGCTAAGGAACGATCACGAAGATCAACTTGTGTGTCCATGGGGTGCCCCCTGCCCCCGTATATAAAGGAGCAAGGGAGGGAGGAGGCCGGCCCTAGGTTTGGGCGCGCCAGGGGAGTCCTACTCCCACCGGGAGTAGGATTCCACCTTTCCTAGTCCAACTAGGTCAAGGGGGGAAAGAGGGGAAGAGGGGAAGGAAGGGAGAGAGGGGCCGCGCCCCAAATCCCTTGTCCAATTCGGACTGGGCTTGGGAGGGGCACGCGCCACCTCCTGGTCCTTCCCACTAAGGCCCATCAAGGCCCATTGCTTCTTCCTCGTATTCTCGTAACTCCCCGGTACCTCCGAAAATACCCGAACC
Source organism: Aegilops umbellulata (assembly GCA_032464435.1). Lineage (NCBI taxonomy): Eukaryota > Viridiplantae > Streptophyta > Magnoliopsida > Poales > Poaceae > Aegilops > Aegilops umbellulata. The sequence continues at coordinate 65,802,692 of CP136060.1, read as the reverse complement.
ACTCAGAACCCTTCCGATGTCCGAATATAGTCGTCCAATATATCGATCTTTACGTCTCGACCATTTCGAGACTCCTCGTCATGTCCCCGATCTCATCCGGGACTCCGAACTCCTTCGGTACATCAAAACTCATAAACTCATTATATAACTGTCATCGAAACCTTAAGCGTGCGGACCCTACGGTTCGAGAACAATGTAGACATGACCGAGACACTTCTCCGGTCAATAACCAATAGCGGGACCTGGATGCCCATATTGGCTCCTACATATTCTACGAAGATCTTTATCGGTCAGACCGCATAACAACATACGTTGTTCCCTTTGTCCATCGGTATGTTACTTGCCCGAGATTCGATCGTCGGTATCCAATACCTAGTTCAATCTCGTTACCGGCAAGTCTCTTTACTTGTTCCGTAATACATCATCCCGTAACTAACTCATTAGTTGCAATGCTTGCAAGGATTAAGTGATGTGCATTACCGAGAGGGCCCAGAGATACCTCTCCGACGATCGGAGTGACAAATCCTAATCTCGAAATACGCCAACCCAACATCTACCTTTGGTGACACCTGTAGTACTCCTTTATAATCACCCAGTTACGTTGTGACGTTTGGTAGCACCCAAAGTGTTCCTCCGGCAAACGGGAGTTGCATAATCTCATAGTCAAAGGAACATGTATAAGTCATGAAGAAAGCAATAGCAACATACTAAACGATCGGGTGCTAAGCTAATGGAATGGGTCATGTCAATCAGATCATTCAACTAATGATGTGACCTCGTTAATCAAATAACAACTCTGTGTTCATGGTTAGGAAACATAACCATCTTTGATTAACGGGCTAGTCAAGTAGAGGCATACTAGTGACACTCTGTTTGTCTATGTATTCACACATGTATTATGTTTCCGGTTAATACAATTCTAGCATGAATAATAAACATTTATCATGAAATAAGGAAATAAATAATAACTTTATTATTGCCTCTAGGGCATATTTCCTTCAGTCTCCCACTTGCACTAGAGTCAATAATCTAGGTCACATCACCATGTGATTAACTCACATCACCATGTGATTAACTCGATAGTTCACATCATCATGTGATTAACACCCATAGTTCACATCGCCATGTTACCAACACCCAAAGGGTTTGCTAGATTCAGTAATCTAGTTCACATCGCTATGTGATTAACACCCAAAGAGTACTAAGGTGTGATCATGTTTTGCTTGTGAGAGAATCTTAGTCAACGGGTCTTTCATATTTAGATCCGTTATGTATTTTGCAATTTTCTATGTCTACAATGCTCTGTACGGAGCTACTCTAGCTAATTGCTCCCACTTTAAATATGTATCTAGATCGAGACTTAGAGTCATCCAGATCGGTGTCAAAACTTGCATCGACGTAACCCTTTACGACGAACCTTTTGTCACCTCCATAATCGAGAAACATATCCTTATTTCACTAAGGATAACTTTGACCGCTGTCCAGTGATCTACTCCTAGATCACCATTGTACTCCCTTGCTTAACTCAGTGTAGGGTATACAATAGATCTGGTAAACAGCATGGCATACTTTATAGAACCTATGGCCGAGGCATAGGGAATGACTTTCATTCTCTTTCTATCTTCTGTCGTGGTCGGGCTTTGAGTCTTACTCAATTTCACACCTTGTAACACAGGAAAGAACTCTTTCTTTGACTGTTCCATTTTGAACTACTTCAAAATCTTGTCAAGGTATGTACTCATTGAAAAAACTTATCAAGCGTCTTGATCTATCTCTATAGATCTTGATGCTCAATATGTAAGCAGCTTCACTGAAGTCTTTCTTTGAAAAACTCCTTTCAAACACTCTTTTATGCTTTGCAGAATAATTCTACATTATTTCCGATCAACAATATGTCATTTACATATACTTATCAGAAATGCTGTAGTGCTCCCACTCACTTTCTTGTAAATACAGGCTTCACCGCAAGACTGTATAAAACTATATGCTTTGATCAACTCATCAAAGCGTATATTCCAACTCCCAGATGCTTGCACCAGTCCATAGATGGATCGCTGGAGCTTGCACATTTTGTTAGCACCTTTAGGATTGACAAAACCTTCTGGTTGCATCATATACAACTCTTCTTTAATAAATCCATTAAGGAATGCAGTTTTGTTTTATCCGTTTGCCAGATTTCATAAAATGCGGCAATTGCTAACATGATTCGGACAGACTTAAGCATGGATACGAGTGAGAAACTCTCATCGTAGTCAACACCTTGAACTTGTCGAAAACCTTTTGCGACAATTCTAGCTTTGTAGATAGTAACACTACTATCAGCTTCTGTCTTCCTCTTGAAGATCCATTTATTTTCTATGGCTTGCCGATCATCGGGCAAATCCATCAAAGTCCATACTTTGTTCTCATACATGGATCCCATCTCAGATTTCATGGCTTTAAGCCATTCTGCGGAATCTGGGCTCACCATCGCTTCTTCATAGTTCGTAGGTTCATCATGATCTAGTAGCATGACTTCCAGAACAGGATTGCCGTACCACTCTGGTGCGGATCTTACTCTGGTTGATCTACGAGGTTCTGTAGTAACTTGTTCTGTAGTTCTATGATCATCATCATCAACCTCCTCACTAGTTGGTTTTGACGTCACAGAAACTGGTTCCTGTGATGTACTGGTTTCCAACAAGGGAATAGGTACAGTTACCTCATCAAGTTCTACTTTCCTCCCACTCACTTCTTTCGAGAGAAACTCCTTCTCTAGAAAGGATCCATTCTTAGCAATGAATGGCTTGCCTTCGGATCTGTGATAGAAGGTGTACCCAACTGTCTCCTTTGGGTATCCTATGAAGACATATTTCTCCGATTTGGGTTTGAACTTATCAAGATGAAACTTTTTTCACATAAGCATCACAACCCCAAACTTTAAGAAACGACAACTTTGGTTTCTTGCTAAACCACAGTTCATATAGTGTCGTCTCAACGGATTTAGATGGTGCCCTATTTAACGTGAATGCAGCTGTCTCTAATGCATAACCCCAAAACGATAGTGGTAAATCGGTAAGAAACATCATAGATTGCACTATATCAATATAGTACGGTTATGACGTTCGGACACACCATTATGCTGTGGTGTTCCAGGTGGCGTGAGTAGTGAAACTATTTCACATTGTTTAACTGAAGGCCAAACTCGTAACTCAAATGTTTTACCTCTGCGATCATATCGTAGTAACTTTTATTTTCTTGTTACGATGATTCTCTACTTCACTCTGAAATTCTTTGAACTTTTCAAACGTTTCAGACTTATGTTTCATCAAGTAGATATACCCATATCTGCTCAAATCATCTGTGAAGGTTAGAAAATAATGATACTTGTCGCGAGCCTTAATATTCATCGGACCACATACATCAGTATGTATGATTTTCAACAAATCTGTTGCTTGCTTCATTGTTCCGGAGAACGGCGTTTTAGTCATCTTGCCCAAGAGGCATGGTTCGCAAGCATCAAGTGATTCATAATCAAGTGATTCCAAAATCCCATCAGCATGGAGTTTCTTCATGCGCTTTACACCAATATGACCTAAACGGCAGTGCCACAAATAGGTTGCACTATCATTATTAACTTCGCATCTTTTGGTTTCAATATTATGAATATGTGTATCACTACGATCGAGATCCAATGAACTATTTTCATTGGGTGTGTATGTTCATAAAAGGTTCTATTCATGTAAACAGAACAACAATTGTTCTCTAACTTAAATGAATAATCGTATTGCAATAAACATGATCAAATCATATTTATGCTCAATGCAAACACCAAATAACACTTATTTAGGTTTATCACTAATCCCGAAAGTATAGGGAGTGTGCGATGATGATCATATCAATCTTGGAACTACTTCCAACTTTCATCGTCACTTTACCCTTAACTAGTCTTTGTTCATTCTGCAACTCCCGTTTCGAGTTACTACTCTTAGCAACTGAACCAGTATCAAATACCGAGGGGTTGCTATGAACACTAGTAAAATACATATCAATAATCTGTATATCAAATATACCTTTGTTCACTTCGCCATCCTTCTTATCCGCCAAATACTTGGGGCAGTTCCGTTTCCAGTGACCAGTCCCTTTGGAGTAAACGCACTCAGTCTCAGGCTTAGGTCCAGACTTGGGCTTCTTCACTTGAGCAGCAACTTGCTTGCCGTTCTTCTTGAAGTTCCCCTTCTTCCCTTTGCCCTTTACTTGAAACTAGTGATCTTGTCAACCATCAACGCTTGATGCTCTTTCTTGATTTCTACCTCCATCGATTTCATCATTATGAAAAAGTTCGGGAGTCGTTTTCGTCATCCCTTGCATACTATAGTTCATCACGAAGTTCTACTAACTTGGTGATGGTGACTAGAGAATTCTGTCAATCACTATCTTATCTGGAAGATTAACTCCCACTTGATTCAAGCGATTGTAGTGCCCAGACAATCTGAGCACATGCTCACTAGTTGAGCGATTCTCCTCCATCTTTTAGCTATAGAACTTGTTGGAGACTTCATATCCCTCAACTCGGGTAGTTGCTTGAAATATTAACTTCAACTAATGGAACATCTCATATGGTCCATGACGTTCAAAACGTCTTTGAAGTCCCGATTCTAAGCCGTTAAGCATGGTGCACTAAACTATCAAGTAGTCATCATATTGAGCTAGCCAAACGTTCATAACGTCTACATCTGCTCCTGCAATAGGTCTGTCACCTAGCGGTGCATTAAGGACATAATTCTTCTGTGCAACAATGAGGATAAACCTCAGATCACGGATCCAATCCGCATCATTGCTACTAATATTTTTCAACACAATTTTCTCTAGGAACATATCAAAATAAACATAGGGAAGCAACAACGCGAGCTATTGATCTACAACATAGATATGCTAATACTACTAGGACTAAGTTCATGATAAATTAAAGTTCAATTAATCATATTACTTAAGAACTCCCACTTAGATAGACATCCCTCTAATCCTCTAAGTGATCACGTGATCCAAATCAAACTAAACCATAACCGATCATCACGTGAAATGGATTAGTTTTCAATGGTGAACATCATCATGTTGATCATATCTACTATATGATTCACGCTCGACCTTTCGGTCTCCGTGTTCCGAGGTCATATCTTATATGCATAGCTCGTCAAGTATAACCTGAGTATTCCACGTGTGCAACTGTTTTGCACCCGTTGTATTTGAACGTAGAGCCTATCACACCCGATCATCACGTGGTGTCTCAGCACGAAGAACTTTCGCAACGGTGCATACTCAGGGAGAATACTTCTTGATAATTAGTGAGAGATCATCTTATAATGCTACCGTCAATCAAAGCAAGATAAGATGCATAAAAGATAAACATCACGTGCAATCAATATAAGTGATATGATATGGCCATCATCATCTTGTGCTTGTGATCTCCATCTCCGCAGCACTGTCATGATCACCATCGTCACCGGCGCGATACCTTGATCTCCATCGTAGCATCGTTGTCGTCTCGCCAATCTTATGCTTCTACGACTACCGCTACCGCTTAGTGATAAAGTAAAGCATTACAGGGCGATTGCATTGCATACAATAAAGCGACAACCATACGGCTCCTGCCGGTTGCCGATAGCTCGGTTACAAAACATGATCATCTCATACAATAAAATTTAGCATCATGTCTTGACCATATCACATCACAACATGCCCTGCAAAAACAAGTTAGACGTCCTCTACTTTGTTTGTTGCAAATTTTACGTGGCTGCTACGGGCTGAATCAAGAACCAATCTCACCTACGCATCAAAACCACAACGATACTTTGTCAAATAGACTCCTTTTTAACCTTCTCAAGGACCGGGCGTAGCCATACTCGGTTCAACTAAAGTTGGAGAAACTGACACCCGCCAACCACCTGTGTGCAAAGCACGGCGGTAGAACCAGTCTCGCGTAAGCGTACGCGTAATGTCGGTCCGGGCCGCTTCATCCAACAATACCGCCGAACCAAAGTATGACATGCTGGTAGGCAGTATGACTTGTATCGTCCACAACTCACTTGTGTTCTACTCGTGCAAAACATCAAACCATAAAAACCTAGGCTCGGATGCCGCTGTTGGGGAACGTAGTAATTTCAAAATTTTCCTACGCACACGCAAGATCATGGTGATGCATAGCAACGAGAGGGGAGAGTGTTGTCTACGTACCCTCGTAGACCGAAGCGGAAGCGTTGACGCAACGTAGAGGAAGTAGTCGTACATCTTCCCGATCCGACCGATCCAAGCACCGTTACTCCGGCACCTCCGAGTTCTTGGCACACGTTCAGCTCGATGACGCACCCCTAGCTCCGATCCAGCAAAGCTTCGGGGAGGAGTTCCGTCAGCACGACGGCGTGGTGACAATCTTGATGTTCTACCGGCGCAGGGCTTCGCCTAAGCACTGCAACGATATATTCGAGGTGGAATATGGTGGAGGGGGGCACCGCACACGGCTAAGGAACGATCACGAAGATCAACTTGTGTGTCCATGGGGTGCCCCCTGCCCCCGTATATAAAGGAGCAAGGGAGGGAGGAGGCCGGCCCTAGGTTTGGGCGCGCCAGGGGAGTCCTACTCCCACCGGGAGTAGGATTCCACCTTTCCTAGTCCAACTAGGTCAAGGGGGAAAAGAGGGGAAGAGGGGAAGGAAGGGAGAGAGGGGCCGCACCCCAAATCCCTTGTCCAATTCGGACTGGGCTTGGGAGGGGCGCGCGCCACCTCCTGGTCCTTCCCACTAAGGCCCATCAAGGCCCATTGCTTCTTCCTCGTATTCCCGTAACTCCCCGGTACCTCCGAAAATACCCGAACCACTCAGAACCCTTCCGATGTCCGAATATAGTCGTCCAATATATCGATCTTTATGTCTCGACCATTTCGAGACTCCTCGTCATGTCCCCGATCTCATCCGAGACTCCGAACTCCTCCGGTACATCAAAACTCATAAACTCATTATATAACTGTCATCGAAACCTTAAGCGTGCGGACCCTACGGTTCGAGAACAATGTAGACATGACCGAGACACGTCTCCGGTCAATAACCAATAGCGGGACCTGGATGCCCATATTGGCTTCTACATATTCTACGAAGATCTTTATCGGTCAGACCGCATAACAACATACGTTGTTCCCTTTGTCCATCGGTATGCTACTTGCCCGAGATTCGATCGTCGGTATCCAATACCTAGTTCAATCTCGTTACCGGCAAGTCTCTTTACTCGTTCCGCAATACATCATCCCGTAACTAACTCATTAGTTGCAATGCTTGCAAGGCTTAAGTGATGTGCATTACCGAGAGGGCCCAGAGATACCTCTCCGATGATCGGAGTGACAAATCCTAATCTCGAAATACGCCAACCCAACATCTACCTTTGGTGACACCTGTAGTACTCCTTTATAATCACCCAGTTACATTGTGACGTTTGGTAGCACCCAAAGTGTTCCTCCGGCAAACGGGAGTTGCATAATCTCATAGTCAAAGGAACATGTATAAGTCATGAAGAAAGCAATAGCAACATACTAAACGATCGGGTGCTAAGCTAATGGAATGGGTCATGTCAATCAGATCATTCAACTAATGATGTGACCTCGTTAATCAAATAACAACTCTGTGTTCATGGTTAGGAAACATAACCATCTTTGATTAACGGGCTAGTCAAGTAGAGGCATACTAGTGACACTCTGTTTGTCTATGTATTCACACATGTATTATGTTTCCGGTTAATACAATTCTAGCATGAATAATAAACATTTATCATGAAATAAGGAAATAAATAATAACTTTATTATTGCCTCTAGGGCATATTTCCTTCAACACTCATATTGAGAATAACACATCTAGCATGGAAAAATATCAGCCACCCCCTACCGTTTCATGAGCGGTACGAGCACACAAAAAGAAATTTATTTTGAAAATTAGAGATGACACATACAAATTTGCTTAGAACGGCACAGAAATACCACATATAGGTAGGTATAGTGGACTCATATGGCAAAACTGGGTTTAAGGATTTTGGATGCACAAGTAGTAATCATACTTTGTACAAGTGAAGGCTAGCAAAAGATTGAGAAGCATCCAACCAAGAAACAAAAAATCTCATAAGCGAGAATTAAGCATAACTAACACTGGATAATTCACCACAAGTAGGATGTAATTTCATTGCATAACTATTTACTTTTGTGTTTGCATAGGGAATCACAAACCTTAACATCAATATTCTTACTAAAGTATAATTACTCATAAACATGACTCGCATATTATATCATCATATCGTATATTACAAAGAATCAAGTTTATTTTGTCCAATGATCTTCATGAAAGTTTTTATTATATCCCTCTTGAACATCTATCACTTTGGGACTAGTTTCATATGTTGTTTTTAATAGTTCAAACAAATATAAGTGAAGAACATGAGCATAAAATTTCTTCTCTCGAAATAATATAAGTGAAGCATGAGAGAATTTTTTTAAAAAAAATTACCGACTCTCAAATAAATCTAAGTGAAGCATGAGAGCATTTCTTCAAAAATAATAAAGCACGCCGTGCTCAAAAAGATGTAAGTGAAGTACTAGAGCAATTCCATAGCTCAAAAAGATTTAAGTGAAGCACATAGAGCAATTCTAACAAATCATAGAATAATTTTGGCTCTCTCAAATAGGTGTGTCCAGCAAGGATAGATGACACAAAATAAAAAGCAAAACAAAAAAAGACTCATATCATACAAGACGCTCCAAGCAAAACTCATGATATCACTACTGGAATCAGCTACTTTGCCATCTGCCAGCTCTTTGCCATCAGCTACCAAAAAGCAGACGGCAAAGAACTGGCTGATGGCAAACACCAAATTTGCCATTAGCCAGTTCTTTGCCGTCTGCTAGCGGACGGCAAAGATTCTTTGTCGTCGCTAGCGGACGGTAAAGAGGAGGGGCCCCACTGAAGAGCTGCAAAAAAACCTAACGCCCCCCCTCTTTGCCATCCGCTAGCGGACGACAAAGAGAAAAAAGGCGGACGGCAAAGGGGGGTGGACGGCAAAGAGGGAGGGCCCCACTAACGTTAACGGCCGCGCCCCACACCCCGCCCCTCTCTCTCACTTTCTCTCCCCAGTTACTCTCGTCGCCGCCCCGTCGCCCCACCACCCCGCCGCCGCCACAGCGCCCCCCCGCCCCGTCGCCCCACCACCCCGCCACCGCCCGGTGCCCCCCGCCCCGTCGCCCCCGTCGCCCCCGTCGCCCCCGCCTCACCCGCCGCCCTGTCGTCTGGGCGCCGCCACGCCCCAGCGCCCCGGCACCCCCGCGCCCCGCCGCCCCAGGCCGCCCGCCCCCCTCCTCCGCCGCCCCAGGCCGCCCCGCCCCCCTCCTCCACCCAGGTGAGCTCTCTGCTTCCTTTTTCCTTTTTTCTGTTTTTTTAGTTTTAGGTTTATGTTTAGTTTAGATTTAGTTTTAGTTTTAGTTTTAGGATTAGTTTTAGGTTTATAGGTTTAGTTTTAGTTTAGTTTTAGGTTTAGATTTAGTTTTTTTCCTTTTTCTGTTTTTTAGTTTTAGGTTTAGGTTTAGTTTAGTTTTAGGAAAGAAGAAGAAGAGAAAAAGAGGAGAGGATAAGAAGAAGAAAAGGAGGAGGGAGAAGAAAAAAGAAGAAGAGGAAGAAGAAGAAGAAAAAAGAGGAGAGGAGGAGAAGAAGAGGAAAAAGGAAAGGAGGAAGAAGAAGAAGAAGAAGAAGAAGAAGAAGAAGAAGAAGAAGAAGAAGAAAGAAGAAGAAAGAAGAAGAAGAAGAAGAAGAAGAAGAAGAAGAAGAAGAAGAAGAAGAAGAAGAAGAAGAAGAAGAAGAAGAAGAAGAAGAAGAAGAAGAAGAAGAAGAAGAAGAAGAAGAAGAAGAAGAAGAAGAAGAAGAAGAAGAAGAAGAAGAGAAAGAAGAAGAAGAAGAAGAAGAAGAAGAAGAAGAAGAAGAAGAAGAAGAAGAAGAAGAAGAAGAAGAAGAAGAAGAAGAAGAAGACAGAAGAAGAAGAAGAAGAAGAAGAAGAAGAAGAAGAAGAAGAAGAAAGAAGAAGAAGAAGAAGAAGAAGAAGAAGAAGAAGAGAAGAAGAAGAAGAAGAAGAAGAAGAAGAAGAAGAAGAAGAAGAAGAAGAAGAAGAAGAAGAAGAAGAAGAAGAAGAAGAAGAAGAAGAAGAAGAAAGAAGAAGAAGAAGAAGAGAAGAGAAGAAGAAGAAGAAGAAGAAGAGAGAAGAAGAAGAAGAAGAAGAAGAAAGAAGAAGAAGAAGAAGAAGAAGAAGAAGAAAGAAGAAGAAGAAGAAGAAGAAGAAGAAAGAAGAAGAAGAAGAAGAAGAAGAAGAAGAAGAAGAAGAAGAAGAAGAAGAAGAAGAAGAAGAAGAAGAAGAAGGAAGAAGAAGAAGAAGAAAGAAGAAGAAGAAGAAGAAGAAGAAGAAGAAGAAGAAGAAGAAGAAGAAGAAGAAGAAGAAGAAGAAGAAGAAGAAGAGAAGAAGAAGAAGAAGAAGAAGAAGAAGAGAAAGAAGAAGAAGAGAAGAAGAAGAAGAAGAAGAAGAAGAAGAAGAAGAAGAAGAAGAAGAAGAAGAAGAAGAAGAAGAAGAAGAAGAAGAGAGAGAAGAAGAAGAAGAGGAAGAAGAACAGGAAGAAGAGGAAGAAGAAGAAAAGGGAAAAAACCTGACCCGACACGGTACCCAGACCCCGACACGACACCCTGACCCTGAGACCCCGACACCCCGACCTCGAGACCCCGACCCCGACACCCCGACCCCGACCCCGACCCCGACACCCCGACCCCGAGCCTGACCCGACACCCCGACCCCGACACCCCGACCCCGACCCCCGAGCCTGACCCGACACCCCGACCCCCCGAGCCTGACCCGACACCCCGAGCCTGACCCGACACCCTGACCCCGACACCACACCCCGACCCCGAAACAACACCCCGACACCGACACAGCACTACCCCGACATCGACACGACACCCCGACCCCCTGACCCCAAAACAGCACCCCGACCCCGACACGGCACCCCGACACCGACAGGACACCCCGACCCCCGACACCTCCCGAAAAGGTGTTCTTTGGCCTTCCAGAGGCCGAGGGGGTCATATATTTGTGAATTATTAGTTAGGTCATATATTTTTCGATTTTGTTATGAAAAACATCATATATAATTGTGTTGATCGTGTAGTTTTAAATGTGCAGTTGTTTCATCACTGCGAGGTTTGGTGTTCGACGACCTCGCCGTGCGTTTGACGAGCTCTGCCCCTTCGTTCATGGGTGAGCACAAATGACAAGTCCTCCTCCCCCATTAATTATTTGATCTATTCCGATGAAACTTGATAGCTAGCTATATATGTGTCTTGAATCATCAATATGCGTAACCAATATGTGTCTCCCGTTCGAAAGCATCATAGTTATAAATATGCATGCATTTGCATATTTATAACCTTGATTCTTTCGAATTGTCCAACGCTATCCATGGACAACCCGAGTATGTGTAGATTGGGTTTGTTTTCCCATATGCTTTGCTCCGGATCCGACACATAAATTTCGTCAGTGCCTCCCCTGTTGTTCTCCGGGTACACATCCTCTCTGTTTATTGCAGGGATGTGTATCAGGAGAACAGCGGGGAGGTGCTGCCAAAATTTTGCGTCGGATCCGGAGCATAGCATGGGAAAATGAACCCAATCTACACATACATGGGTGGGATTAGGACCTATCATTACCTATTAGAGTGTAGGTTGCATGGACGTAATAAAATTGACAAAGTAGATCAACTGATGAATATATACATGGTGAATTACATATATAATTGTTGTGTGTCTAGTAGCTCTGAAAGTCAAGATGAGTGACCGTTCGTGGATGTATACCGGTCACACTGGTCAGAACAAATGGAGCGCTGAATGGTTCACAAAAACCAAGGGGTTTGTGCAAGCCGCATTTGCAAATGGCCAAAAGAAAACCTGGTGCCCCTGTTTCCGGTGCGGCAATTGGGAAAAGAAGACAGAGGATGAAATGGGCAAACACCTGCAGAAGAGTGGTTTTATGCCCGATTATACGGTGTGGACATTTCATGGTGAGTCTGCCCAACGTGACCGGGCTGAGGTGGATCGTCGTCGCACTAACGAGCATGGTACCGGGATGGAAAACATGGTGCAAGGCTATGATGATGCTCGGGATTCGGACAAGGAGATGGAGGGATCTGCAAAGGCCTTCAATGAAATGTTGGAGTCTTCAAAACGTCCGCTCCAGGAGCACACTGAGCTTTGTCAGTTGGATGCCATCTCACAAGTAATGGCTCTGAAGGCTCAGTTCAACTTGGGCAGAGAATGCTATGACGCAATTATGACAGTATTTGGACGCTTTCTACCCAAAGGCCATGTAATGCCTGCAAACCTGTACCAGTCGGACAAAATCCTCCGTGCACTGAAGATGCCCTATGAGAAGATACATGCATGTGAGAAAGGATGTGCCTTATTTAGGCTTGACTATGCGGACTTGAACTATTGTCCCATTTGCAAGTCTTCCAGGTATATTATGGTAGACAACGGTATGGGTGAGAAGACACAGACCAAAATCCCCGTTAGTGTTCTTCGGTATATGCCAATCGTACCAAGACTTCAACGTCTTTTCATGGTCGAAGAGACGGCCAGACAGATGACATGGCACAAAACAGGCAAAAGAACCGAACTAGATGCAGATGGGAATCTGATGATGGTACACACATCGGATGGTGTTGCGTGGAAAAAGTTTGATGAATTACATGCTGACAAAGCGGCAGATCCGAGGCATCCTTGAGTCGGCATCAGCACGGATGGGTTCAGTGTGTTTGGTATGACGGCAGCCCAATACAGTTGTTGGCCCGTATTTGTCTTTCCACTCAATCTCCCCCCCCCCCCCCCGGACAGATTATGCAAAGAAAGAACATTTTCCTGACGTTGATAATTCCAGGACCCAACTATCCGGGGAAAATATGAATGTGTACATGCAGCTGCTTAAGGACGAATTGCAAGAAGCCTGGGATAATGGGTTCAAGACATACGACGCCTTTAGCAAACGGAACTTCATAATGCGTGTCTGGTACATGTACTCGACGCATGACTTGCCGACGTATGCGCTATTCGTTGGCTGGTGTGTGCATGGAAGGTTCCCGTGCCCCACATGCAAGGGAGCTCTTGAGTTTCGTTGGCTTCAGGCCGGTCGCAAGTTTTCTTGCTTCGACATGCATAGACAGTTCCTGGATCCTCGCCATAAGTTCAGGAAAGACAAGAAGAACTTCATCAGGGGTAGAGTTGTCAAAAACTCTGCGCCACCTGCATTGACAGGCCAACAGACCCTGGATCAGTTAAATGCTCTTGAGCCAGATCCACAACGTCCACAGTACTTCAAGGGGTATAATACTAAGCACGCGTGGACTCACAAAACATGCTTATGGGATCTGCCTTACTTCAAAGACCTCCTTTGCCCACACAACATCGACGTGATGCACACTGAGAAGAATATTGCCGAGGCACTTTTTGGTACATTGTTCGGCATAGATGGGAAGTCAAAGGATAATAAGGCTAGAGTCGATCTGGAGGCGCTATGTGATAGGCCGCTACAAAACATGAAAGAACCGAAAGGAAAGCAGAACTGGACGAAGCCAAAGGCATGGTTCAATCTTGGAAGGCCAGCTATGAGGGAAATTCTCTTGTGGGTGCAACAGCAGTTGATGTTCCCCGATGGGTATGCATCGAATCTAAAGAGGGGAGCGAATCTTGATAAATTGAAGATATTTGGTCTCAAGTGTCATGATTGGCACATATGGATTGAGCGGGTAATGTCGGTGATGTTGCGTGGCTTCATCCCTGAGGATGAATGGCTAGTACTGGCAGAACTCAGCTATTTCTTCCGTGTTCTTTGTGCGAAAGAACTATCGACTGGCGTGCTAGAAGAAATGGAAGAGTTGGCGCCAGAGTTGATCTGCAAGTTAGAGAAGATCTTTCCACCGGGCTTCTTTAATCCAATGCAGCATTTGATTTTGCATCTCCCGACCGAGGCAAGATTGGGGGGGCCCGTGCAAAATCGTTGGTGCTACCCAACTGAGAGGATGCAGAAGACGCTTCGAGAAAAATGTAAAAATAAACGTAGAATTGAAGCATCGATGGCTGAGGCATTCATCACAGAGGAGGCGGCAAACTTCGTAACAGCGCACTATGAAACCAAAAATCGTCATTTGCATAATCCGAAGCCTCGGTACAATGCTGACGAGCCTAAAAAGGGTGGATCCAACCTCAGCCTATTCAAAGGGAATCTCGCACCAGCTAGTGTTTCACATCCAGTATCTTTGGATAACGAAGAATGGCGGACCATTTCGTTGTATATCTTCAACAACCTGATAGAAGTGCGGCCGTACATCGAGTAAGTTCTCGGTACATTGTTTCGCAACTTCTATTTCCTTTGAACTACTCTTATTCCTGGATATGTCATACAGTCGATACGTCGCCATATTCTCGTATGGAGCGGAGATCCAAAAGGATTCCGTCGAAGAGTATGAGCTTCTCGCAAAGCAAGGAGGCGGCTATCCCGGTTTCATCTCTTGGTTCAAACAAACGGTAATTTCTATTAGACAATTTCATTTCATTCGCTAATTTGTGCATAATGTAACAATCCTTTCATATTAAACTTGTAGGCTAATTCAGAGTCTATGGACACCGAATTGAGACAAGTCGCTAATGGTTTTGACTATAAGGTCCGTTCATTTGACAAGTACGACATCAACGGGTATCGCTTTCGTACCTATGGCAAAGAGCTATCTATGGCCGACCGAAAGTCTACAAATTGTTGTGTATCTGCTATCGGCGAAGGAGGTACCGAGTATTATGGGAGAGTTGAAGCAATTTATGAACTTCTGTTCTATGGTGAAAACCCACCGAATGTCGTAGTCTTCAAATGTTATTGGTTTCAGCCGAAGGAGACTAGAAGGACTCATGAACATATAGGGCTAGTTGAAATCAACCAAAGCACTCATTTAGATGTTCCTGATGTCTATATTATGGCTCAACAGGCGACCCAAGTATTCTATCTACCGTGGGCCTGTCAAACTAATCCAAATCTGAAAGGTTGGGATGTCGTTTATGAAGTGCCGCCACGTGCTAGACTTTCTCCCCCAAAGGAAGAGGATTATGAACCTCACATTAACCCAGACACATATGAAGGAGAATTCTTCCAAGAGACACGTCTTTCCAAAAAGTGTTTCAAGAACCGCTATACTTCACCCCAAAACATTGAAGTAGACAGCGACAATGAATCCGACATCACCCCAGAGGAGGAACAAGAAGAGCCGGAACAAGAAGAGGTTACTGTTGCGGATGACCTGTTAATGCTTGACCGATTACGTCAAGGTGGCCTTGCACATGTTGATGCCAATGAACCCTATGAGCCCATCATTGATTATAGTGATGATGATGATTATGCATTTATTGATGATACTGATCGAGATTATTAGTAGTGTCAGGTATTCAATTTTTTTATGTTGTACTTGATGATGATACACTTAAGTGATATACATATTATTATTCATGTCGGTACTTTTTTTATGTTGTACTAATTTCGTTTATTCTTTGTCATGGCAGGTGTTGAAAGATGGTGGGCGCTGGTCGGGAGCGCGCCGAGGCCCCTTCTTCGTCGGCGTGTGGTGCGAGGTCTTCCATTCCACATGCACCTCTCCGCCGAGCGTTGCTGGACAGTATGGCGACACCGCCGGGCCCTTCTTCGTCGACCGCGGTGCCCAGCAGGGGACGAGGTAAGAAGAAGAGAGGAGGTGGAGCACGTGGTCGCGGGAGAGGAGGTAGGGTGACTCTTACGGCGCCTTCCTCGACGCCGCCCCCAGCTGTTTCACCCGAGCACGTGACTGCTAGGGTGGACTCGTCTGAGTAGGAGGCTGCACGTACTCCGGTCCACGAGCCTCCGGTCCACGGGTCTTCGGCGCACGAGCCTCGGGTCGACGGGCCTTCGGCCCACGAGACTTGGGCCCACGAGACCCCGAAGGAGCACACGTCTGGATGGGGTACCTGGTCGGGTCAGCCTGAGGATGGCGGGGAGCCGAGTGGCCATGCTGATGATGGCGGGGAGCCGACTGATGAGGAAGGGGAGGAGGGGCAACGTCTACCAGCGTGGTGCTACACGACTCCCGTCTGTGCCGGCGACCCGCGAGCAGAGGTGGTTGATTTTCCCTGATGGGGAGAGGTAAGTGCATTTAATCTTTTTGTACCTTCTGCATTCACGTTTCTTCAAATAACTGATGTGTTGGCCTTGTCATGCTGCAGGGGTTGGGACCACCATGAAAGTGTCCGCCGGCCCAACTCCGTCCTTGGAGTTTTGATTCGGCAAAACTTCCCGGGGTTTGTCACGCTGCCTGGTGAGGGTCGGCTTCCAGAGGTTGGATTGACTTGGGAGCACTACTTGGCTGCCCCGGCCCCGCCGGGTGAGATTATCGACGGTGTCTTGTGCAAGACGAGGGCAGACGTCGTGATCAGAAAGTTCTGGGTAATTGCTCCTTTACACAATTAAAAATCTTCAACTAGCTAGTTATTAATTATACTAATCAATATTGTCTCATTTGATTGCAGACATTCTACAGGTGTGAGGAGGGATACGAGGAGGAGGCGGATCATGTTATCCACAAGGAGTGCAAGCGCCTACTTCAGAACTTACGGCATGAGGTTCGGGTGCAGGCTGTTCGAGACTACTACGCCGGGCGTGGTATCAAGAAGCCCAAGCAGGAGTGCCGCGATAAGTTCTTGAGTAAGGAGAAGTACATGAAGGTGATTCTTAAGGCCTTGTACTTACTTCCTTCATTTAGTAATTCATAGCCTTAGCGCTCAAGTTTCTATTTGCTAACTTAGGCCCCTCCGAGATGGTGTGCGGATCGGATGGATTGTTGGGAGGTGTTGGTCAATGCGTGGTGCTCAAAAGAATGGCTGGCCACCCACAAAGAGGCTAAGGACAAACGTGCCCAAATGGAAGGTGTGCCACACCACCAAGGCAGCTCCAACTTATTTCAGTATGGGCGGAACTGGGTATGTGGTTTGCTTCATGATTCATGCAATTCATTCATCATGCTAGCTTTAGCCCTTTAATTACTAATTTACTTTGTTTCTCTCTTTCAGGCACGCTACAATAAGGCGGATAAGGTGCTAGAGGTGTACGACCTGTATGCCATGGCCCACACTGGCCCTTACAAGAAAGTCAAGGCATTCTCTGCGTCTGACCTCGATGATCCAAAGAACTTCACCAACATCTCCGCCCACGACAAGCTCGTGCAATATAGAGATCAGGGGAAGGCGAGGAAAGGGGAGGACTTTAACCCGAGCCAGGGTCCCATTGATACAGAGCTGCTGATGATACCTGGTGGCGGGAGGTCCCATGGCTCCATAGCCATGGGAGATGGACTTATCCGTTGTCCTAGCACTCTCCCGGAGATCAAGGCGCGCCAGTCGAGCTCCGCTCCTGAGGTAAGGCCTCGTGAACGGCCAGTCCAACTCGCCTTCAAGGTTAGTTATACGTACTCAGCTATCTTTCTCCATTACATTGTGTGCGCTTCCATCAATGATTACAAATGGTCATGTGAGTGGTGTTGCAGGCTGCTATACAGAGTGAGAGAGATAGAACGGAGAAACTTCTGGCGGAGGCGGAGGAGAGGCAGTGGGAGTTGGAGGAGAAGACGGCAAAGATGTTGGAGCAGGAGAGGGCACGGAATGACATGCAGGCAAGGGCCATGTACGAGCTCCTTGTGGTAAGTTTCTTCTGCAGATTACTTGCTAGTCTTAACATTTGAGTCTCATTACTAAGTAGTATGACTCTGTTGTGAAAACCAAATGTGCAGTCTGTGTGCGAGAAGTCCGGTCAGACCGCTCCGCCGATGCCAGTGATTGCTCCTGGGAGCACGGTGAGTTTAATTTGAATGGACATTACTTGCTAGTCTTCACATTTGAGTGTCATAATGCTAACGAGACATTGGAAATGATATTTGGTGCAGCTTAACTCCAGAAACGCATCGCACGATCCTTCTCCAGCTACCGACGCGAGCCAGCCCGCTCCTTCTCCAGCTACCGGCGCGAGCCAGCCCGCTCCTACACCTCCGTGATCACGGTAAGTTTCTTTAATGTTTTGCTTAACAAATGCATAAAGACATAGACTTAGCTTTATTTCCTCCAATATGCTTACCATAATGACCTAGAGTTAGCTTCTTTTCCTCCAAAATGACTTAATAAGCTTACTGACCTCAAACCATCCATTCTACCTAAGTTAGCTCTAAAATGACTCATTTCACCTACGTTAGCTCTAAAATGACCCATTTCACCTAGGTTAGCTCCAAAATGACCCATTTCACCTAAGTTAGCTAAAAAACGATCCATTTTACCTTAGTTAGCTCAAAAACGTGGCATTTCACCTTAGTTAGCTCATAAACGACCCATTTCAACTAAGTTAGCTCCAAAATGATCAATTTCACCTAGGTTAGCTCATAAACGACCCATTTCACCTAGGTTACATCATAAACGACCCATTTGACCTAGGTTAGCTCATAAATGACCCATTTCACCTAGGTTAGCTCATAAACAACCTATTTCACCTAGGTTAGCTCATAAACGACCCATTTCACCTAGGTTTGCTCATAAACGACTTATTTCACCTAACTTAGCTCATAAACGACCCATTTCACCTAGGTTTGCTCATAAACGACTCATTTCACCTAACTTAGCTCATAAACGACCCATTTTCACCTAGGTTTGCTCATAAACAACTCATTTCACCTAGGTTTGCTCATAAATGACCCATTCACCTAGGTTTGCTCATAAACGACCCATTTCACCTAACTTAGCTCCAAAATGATCCATTTCACCTAGGATAGCTCATAAACTACCCATTTCACCTAGGTTAGCTCATAAACGATACATTTCACCTAAGTTAGCTAATATATGGCATATACTTCTTCTTCTAGTCTTCTTCTTCTATTCTTTTTCTTCTAGTCTAATTCTTCTTCTAGTCTTCTTTTTCTAACTTTCTTATTTGTCATTTTGCAGGTTTCATTCACTTCATGGAAGCCAGCTTCCTATGATGGATTGCTTGCTTTTTTCTGTTTTTTCCTTTGATGCACCTTGTATTCTGCTCGCTTGCTATGATGAAACTTTGCATATTGTAATATGTATGGATCGATGGAACTATGTGCAACCTACTATGTATGTATGGATGGATATATATGTGCTGGATATTTATTATGTTGGATATATATGTGCTGGATATTTATGTGATTGATATATATGTGTTGTGAAATTTTTGTTGTGATAATTGTTGGATATAAGAAAAAACAGAACAAAAAAGAGGCAGTGCAGGCTCTTTGCCGTCCGCGGCAGACGGCAAAGACCCCTTTGCCGTCGGTGGCAGACGGCAAAGGGGGCACGTGGCGCCCACCTGTGCTTCCTGGGGATGGACCATTTGGCCAATTTGCCTACTGTGGCGGACGGCAAAGCCAAGCTGACGGCAAAGACTTTGCCTTTGCCGTCCGCCGGGCTGACGGCAAAAAAAAGCGGGCGCTGACGTATTGCTGACGTCACCTGGCAGACGGCAAAGAGGCGCACAAATTTGCCGTCCGCTGGCGGACGACAAAGGCCGCCGTCAGCCGCCTAACGGAGTAACGCTGGCGGACGTGCAACATTTTGCCGTCCCCCCTCTTTGCCGTCCGCCGCTGTAGGCAAGGGGCTCTTTGCCGTCCGCCATATATAGCAGACGGCAAAGGACCTGTTTGCCGACCCTATCTTTGTCGTCACTGTTTGCCGTCCGCGGCGGACGGCAAAGTGCTTTGCCGTCAGCCGTCCCTGCCTTTGCCGTCCGCCATGGCAGACGGCAAAGTACTGGATTCCTGTAGTGTATGTGACGAATAAAAATATAGCTCTAAGTAAAATACTGATGGTTGTTAGAAGAAAGAGGGTATGCTACTCGGGCATCCCCAAGCTTAGTTGCTTGCTTCTCCTTTAGATAATGGCTTGGGATGCCATGGGGTATCCCCAAGCTTAGGCTCTTCTTACTCCTTATTCCTTCATCCATTGTGATCTCACCCAAAACTTGAAAACTTCAATCACACAAAACTCAACAAAACCTTCATGAGATCCGTTAGTATAACAAAGCAAATCACTACTCTAAGTAATGTTGCAAACCCATTCATATTTTATTTTTGCATTATATCTACTGTATTTCAACTTTACCATGGCTTATACCCTCCAATACAAACCATAGATTCATCAAAATAAGCACACAACGCAAAGAAAACAGAATCTATCAAAAACAGAACAGTCTGTAGCAATATGAAAACTTCAAATACTCCCAAAATCAATATCAAGAACAATAAAATCGATGGGCATATAATTCCTATTTGCAAGAATAAGAACATCATTAATTCTTCTCATAGGTTTTTTTAATAGTAGAATCCCCCAAGTGCAAATTTAAAGAATATTCTTCAATATCGGTAAGACCAAGCACATCACATAAAAATTTCGGAATTGTAAAAACACTAGCACCCAAATCACATAAAGCAAAACACTCATAATTTTTAATCTTGACTTTGATAGTAGGTTCCCATTCATCATGTAATTTTGTAGGGATTGAAATCTCTAATTCCAACTTTTCGTCCAAAGATTTCATCATAGCATCAATGATATGTTTAGTAAAAGCTTTATTTTGTTCATAAGCATGGGGTGAGTTTATCATGGATTACAACAAATAAATACAATCAATCAAAGAACAATTCATAATTAAAGTCTTTGTAAGCCAAAAGAGTGGCCACATCACTAGTTAAAGTTTTGATCTCTCCAAACCCACTTTTATCAATTTTTTCAACAAGATTTTCACTCTCCAAATTATCGGGACGCCTTCTAACTAAAGTTGACGCTTCTTCAGTCCCTTTGTCATCAATCTTAATTTTACTCACTACTGCAGGATGCTGCTAACGCGACACTACGATCAGAGACCCTTCGACGAAACTGTGTGCGATGCAATAATCGCAAACGGTGGTGTAAAAGAACCGTCAAAAAAGGTGCAAAACGTTTGCGATGGCGGAGCCATCAAACACGGTTAAGATTTTAGTTGCGTGTGCGATCCAAGGCATACGGTTTAGTCCAATGAACTGTTTGCGATGAGGCGGAACAAAAGAAACGGGCAGCCTGATGAAGGCGTGTGCGATATAGAGCATACGGTTCACTCGGATGAACTGTTTGTGATTAGGCAACACAAAAGAAACGGTCAGCCAGATCAAGGTTTGTGTGATTGATGGCATACGCTTCAGAAGGATTAACTGTTTGCGATTAGGCAACAGAACAAAAACGGGTCAGCCAGATCAAAGTGTCGGCGATTGATGGCATACACTTCACATGAATGAACTGTTTGTGATTAGCCACAACAAACTGAAACAGTTAGATAAGTCAACGTGTGTGCGCTAGACGGACACACACATTCTAATTAAAAAAAATGTGCGCGATGATAACAACAAGCGGGCAGAATTATTGGAAAAAGACGTGTGCTGACATTGCCTATTGCGGTGCACCCTATGGTGCAAACGCCAAGAAGTTCTTGTGGTTGTTGCAGAATACAGTAGTACGTACTACTACAACTCTTCCACGTCAGTTGATGCCTTGATGATTACCGTCTCAGCACCAGTGGCTCCCCCGCCGTCACCACCACCAACTCCAGAGTCCAACTCCCGTCTCCGCCGCTCTCCCTACTCATCGCCACGACCTCCCAACGCTCTCCCTACTCATCGCCACGACCTCCCACCCTTTCTCGTCAGGGGGAGCGAGGGCTCGATGCGGATCGCTCCCATGGCTGGACTCACGAAGATTCTCCTCCCTCTCCTCCTCCTCTCCGTCGCCGCGGCCGCTTCGCCGTCGTCGGACGCCGAGGCTGTATCCCGGTTCCAGGAGTACCTCCGCATCGACACGGCGCAGCCGACGCCGGACTACGCCGCGGCGGTGGCCTTCCTCCGGGACCAGGCGGCGGCTGTCGGGCTTGAGGCGCGGACGCTGGAGTTCGCCTCCGGCAAGCCCTTGCTGCTGCTCCGGTGGCCCGGGCGGCGGCCGTCGCTTCCTTCTATTCTTCTAAACTCCCACACCGACGTCGTGCCGTCGGAGCCCAAGAAGTGGGAGCACGCGCCTCTTTCTGCCACTCTTGACGAGGCATCCGGTCGCATCTACGCGCGCGGCTCCCAGGCAAGATTGCTTTCAGCCGCGATTTTTTTGTACTTGTTTCGTTTGGGCTGCAAATATGGATATACTTATCAATAATGTGTAGACTACACATAACACGAAAGATAACTGCTTTAGGCCGTGTGCAGTCTCTGTTAGTATATCACAGGCAAGCTTCTTGGTTGATTTCAGTGTTCTTTCATCGACGAGCATGCTTGAGTAATCTGTCCATCTTTAATCTTTTTGGGCCTGATTCGTGGTCTGTAACTTGACTAATAAGTGAATTTTTAGCACTGAATCCAATCACAGTGTTCTCTTTTATCGCTATTGATGATGTTGAGAACTTTTGAGTTGTGACTAGATTCACTGTAGCTGTAGAGATCTATACTCCATGTGGACATAGTTCGATGCAACCTATATTACCTGAAATATATGAATTCCGCTACTAAGATTGCTGTTTCCCCTTTATAGTCCAGTAGTATTTAGCTGCATTTAGATGATATGTATGGCTTGATGTGCATGATCCATCGACCTTCGCAAACACTGCGAGACTGCTAAAAGCTACATGTGGTGTGATAAGCTGTCACTTCTACATGTTTATCTTATCTAAGAGAACTTCGCTATGGTTCATAAATGTAGGACATGAAGTGTGTGGGGATGCAGTATCTTGAAGCCATTCGGCGTCTCCGTAATGCGGGCTTTGTCCCAGATCGGAACATATATGTAATATTTGTTCCCGATGAGGAGATTGGTGGACATGAGGGTGTTGAGCTATTTGTTGCATCGAAGGAATTCAAGGAGCTGAATGTGGGATTGGTTCTTGATGAGGGGCTTGCATCCCCTAGGGAGGAGTACCGGGTGTTCTATGCAGAACGTAGTCCTTGGTGGCTTACTATTAAAGCAAAGGGAGCACCAGGGCATGGTGCAAAATTGTATGATGGTAGTGCAATGGAGAATTTAATGAAAAGTGTGGAGGCTCTTCGGAGGTTCAGGACAGCTCAGTTTGATTTGGTTAAGTTCGGAGAGAAAGCTGAAGGGGACGTTGTATCGGTGAATTTTGCGTACTTGAAGGCTGGGACACCTACACCCACGGTTAGTTTATCCAAGTTCCTGTTTACAATGTGCTAAGTGTAATTTACGAATTGCTATTGGATCCTTCACAACATCAATTAAAAATATAAGCAGTTTGAGTACTTGCTCGCTTGCTCATTTGCTAATGTGATGTCCTTTTTCTTGATTAACCTACGTATTTTAGAATTTATTTTGAGATGACACAGTGCATAGGTTTCATATTTGATGTTTGTTCAAATTGAACAATCAGTTCCTTTGACTAGGAATTATTTATTCTATACTGAATATCTGTTTACTATTGATTTTGTTTAGTCTTTCATGCCTAAGAATCTCTGACATGTCTGGTAGCGTGATGAGATAGGTAATCCCCCTGCTAAAAAAAGAGGACCATATGATTTCAGCATTACTAAGGCTTGTTTTCTTCTTAGTTGGTGCTGGCCAGTAACGTTATGTCTCATGTTTTTTAGAATTACCATAGTTAATCACTTGCATAGGACCTGATACTTTTGTGTTCTGTCCGTTCTTCGAGTCAGAGAATTGTAAGTCAGTTCTTGAAGTTCATTTACTTCGAAATGTACCACGGAGTTCACAATCATGATCATGTAGACTCTGATGCTTTTATGTACTGTAACATCTTGAATTCATTGCAATTAGTATTTGCTACCTTAGTCATGTAGTTTTTGTTAAAAGGGTAACACTTTGCCATCAAGTTCATCCTGATTGACTCATGTTTTCAGTTAATAAGTCTATTTTCACTCTTATTTCAGGGTTTTGTGATGAATCTACAACCATCTGAAGCAGAGGTAGGAATTGACATTCGAATCCCTCCTAGTGTTCATACTGAAGCACTAGAGAAGCGTCTTGCTGAAGAATGGGCACCTTCTTCACGCAACTTGACTTTCGAGGTATGATGTTCTTGACAGGGCAATTACTTATGCCTTGTCAACATATATAATCATCCATGCTGTGGAGAGCTTACATTATATTTGATGTTTCTTGAATTGTGTTCTCTGTCATGGGGGATACCCATTTGAAATGATGGTTAATTTATCATTCCTCTTCTGCACTGTAAATCTTTTGATTTGTCTTTTAAATTATGAAAAAGGAAAGAAATATCTAACACAAAATATAGGTAGAAAGTTTTCTAGAATAATTGAAGAAGGTTAATTATCTTGTAATTATTCATTCAGTTGAAGGGTTGAAGTAATTATTGAGGTTTGCTGTGTTAGTTTGTATTAGCTACTTTTTATTGGGTACTGGGGGTTGAGGGTGTTTTTTCTGACTGTCTAGTGTGTTAAATGACTGTAATATAGGAGTATTTCATTTGGTGTACTAAAGCCTGAGCTTCTATTGGTGAAAACTGATTCATGTTCAGTTTGTGCCTGCTACAAATACTTTAAAGGCAATGCATGGCTGAAAATTTGCGAAGGCAGATAAAAAAAAGCTTGTAAACGAATAATGCTAGTGTAACACTTTGATGAGCAAAACGAAGGAGCAGTTGAGCTGAGAGTTTCCTTTTATTTTAATTTCGGCAATCTTGTAAGGATAATATTACATGGTGCATAAGTTTTGTAATCAAGTTTCTTCTTGATGTCTGTTTGACAGTTCAAACAGAAGGGCTCTGTCCTTGACAAGTTAGGGAAGCCAGCGATGACAATTGCCGACAGCTCGAACCCATGGTGGCCTGTGTTTGAAGAATCTGTGAAGAGAGCTGGTGGCAAACTTGGCAAGCCGGAGATATTTCCGGCTTCTACTGATGCTCGTTATTTCCGGGAAGTTGGGATACCAGCTTTCGGCTTTTCTCCTATGGCGAACACACCAATACTGCTCCATGATCATAACGAGGTTTGTGCCACCAAGCTCCATTTAATACATCAAGTCATCAACTTACCGAAAAATTCGATTGTCTTTCTCATATCGAATAGCATAGCTTTAGAAGTAGACACATCAACATGCACCTACAGTACCCGACAACTGAAATAGCAACATATTGGTCATGCTCTTATCGTTTATACACAAGAAAGTACCAATGTCCTTTACAAATACAGTACTTAAGATCAGTGCATGTCTCGCAGTTCCTGAGCAAAGATGAGTACCTCAAAGGAATTGGGATATACGAGTCCATTATAATGGCGCTGGCCACACACAAAGATGACGGCATCGACGAGGAGTCTAGGGCAGAGCTGTGAGGAAAGATGATCTTATCTTGCCACGGCGGATATCTTGCCTCTTTGACGTGCAGTTCTAGCGCAGCAGAAGGTTTGGACAGATACATGGTCCTGTTTCTGCTCCGGCAGCCAAAGCAAAACCACAGATACGGTCCTTGTACATCTCTAATAATTTGATCTGAAATAATTAATGATACTGCATCTGTAGTTTCTCCGCATATTGTGCGAGTAATGACATTTGTATACTTAAATAAGTGATGGCATTTCATCCGTCGTTCATCGGTTCTTTTTCTGGGTGTGGCGGTTCCTCGCTACTTTGATCTGTCAGTGAGATACTATGCTGAAGCTGGGAAGGATCCTGAGACTTGGATTCACGCAGCTCCTCACTTTTCTCCGCTTCAAGTTCTCTTTCTTTCTATGCCTAGCTTGGAAGGCACGACACGCCAGGCATGTGTTGTGCACAACAGAGATCCACTCGCTTGTCTCAGCCTGCGGTTTGCGCTTGCGCTGGATCAGATGGAATTCCTGGCCTGATTAGCAAACATGTTACCGACGCCTCCCATGCCCATTGCTACACTGCTCTTGCCCTTGGCCTGCAGCTCAGCTCACTTTCTCTGCCTTGCTCTTCTTCTCTTGGACTATGGATCCATCACTGCCTAGCAGTGTTATATATAGCCATCTATACATTGCATCAATGTGGTGCAAAATAAGATGGTCACGCCTACCTTATGTTGTACGGTTGGAACTAAATGTAAGGCTTGTTACGAGCCACCTACCTTGACATCATCTACATTCCCGCCTGCATTCAACTATACTTGGTAGAGTGTAACTGTGCCACGAACTCTTTCTCCTTTGCAGTAGCGGCAATTATCACAATTGCCAATTGAATTTTAAAAAGCACAAATTGTACTACATAAAAGAAGCAGTACACTACATGGATGGAACACAGTCATAACATCACGTGTACAACTCCATGGTAAAGGAACCGGCGAGTACCTGAGCACAGATGGGCACCTCAAAGGGATTGGGATATATAATTCGATTATAAAGGTACTGGCCAAACACAAAGATGACTGCATTGACGAGGAGTTAGTGTCTAGGGCAGAGCTGTGAGGAAAGACGATCTTGTCTTGCCACGGTGAAATTCTTGCCTCTTGACATGCAATCGTGGCGCGGAAGTAGGTTCCGACGAATCAATGCTTTGCTTCTGCTTCCGCAGACAAAGCAAAAAACAGAAACTATGGCCCTTGTACATCTCTAATAATTCATAATGGATGATACTGCATTTGCAGTTCATTGGCATATTTACCCGCAAAAAAAAAGTTCATCAGCATATTATTATGCTTATTATAGATTAAATACTTGGTACGTCAGTGAGGAGACCCTGTCTCCTCTCTTACCTGCATAAACTTCTTGAATTTTTTTGCTGTCTCGATGCTGTCAAATGTCTTAGAAGCTTGGGTGGATCACGACTTGGATATAGCTAGGCAGCCACGCAGCTCCTCTCTTCTATCCTCCTCTAGTCATCTTTCTCGACAAAACAGAAAGTGAACCCGAACAAATAAATTGCGGTAGAGCGCACATAAGTTGTTCGATTTCCCATCAACGCTCACTCCTACTCGGCTACTCTCCTACAACTTTTACACATGAACCATGCTTGACTCTTTCTCACCATCAAGCCGCCACCCTGCCCGTCGCTTGTCGTAGCTAAACGAACGCCAGCAGGTACGAAGAAGTGGCGGTGAGACATCGACGCATTACATGCTAGCGATGAGGTACATCCAGACAAGATGCATCTGGAATGAATGACCCAGTGGCGTAGGCAAGAGGGGTTGATTTAGTGGAGGAAGACGTGATGCACAGCGCAACCGAGCAGACAGATCGAAAGGCGCGACACCACCGGCATGCCTTGTGCACAACAGAGATCTATTCGCTCGCCTGAGATGCTTCCTCATGTCAGGATTTTGAGGGGCATTAGGTGGAATTACTCACCTGCGTAGCAAACGTGTTACCGACACCTCCCACACCCATTGCTACACTACACTTGCCCTCAGCGCGCAGCTCGGCCCACTTTCTCCGCCTTGCCCTTCTTCTCTTGGCCTATGGATCCATCACTGCCTAGCAGTGTTATATATAGCCATCTACGTTGCATGAATTAATGCGCCGCAACATAAGATGGTGAGGTGATTCTTGCATGGCTGAAGCTGAATGTAGGCATGTGACGAGCCACCCACCTTAACATCGTCCACGTTAACGCCCGCATTCAACTTCTTGTGTAGAGTGTAACTGTGCCACCAACTATTTCTCCTTCTTGGTAGTGACAATTATAGCAATTACTAGTTGAACTTTAAATAACACAAATTGTGTATAGAAGTAGAAGTATACTAGATGCATGAATGGAACACCATCGTACATCACGTGTACAACTCCATTGTAAGCACATCTAATTCATGTGATATGGATATCCTCACAAGCCCACATGTATTATTTCATTCACGATATTTCACATATACACATTGCACTATTTTGCTCCTAGTTATGAATGAATTAAGAATATGAAACCATCATATCTGAAATAATACATTAATAGAAGCAAAGTAAAGCTATGAAATTTCACGCTTTATATTAGCATTTTTAAATCCAGCCGTCTTTGGCTTTTCATTTCATTAGTAGCAGTATGTGCGCACCACATTAGCGATGCGGAAGAAATAGAATAAATGACAAAGAAAAGGATTGCCTTATTACCTGCATAACATCCTTGACTCGAAGGATTTTGGAGTCAAAACCCCCTTCTGCTTTTTTCAATCCATACCTCTCAGGAAACCAATATTAGTAATCTTATTAACTTGTGGAGTAGAGTTTATATGAGTTGTTGTTTTTATTTTGTGGGAGAAAGCAAGATCTCTATTACTCATATAAAGGGTTACACTCAGTTATCAGTAGATGTGAGACAAAGTCTGAAACATGACACAACCAGCAAGTGAGCCACCTCTAGTCATGCCACGATTAGATAAAAGTGGGAACCCTATTTTTTGTTCTCAATTAATTCCCTTGAGTATGATCGATTGTAATACGATAAGTCTTTGACTTCCTTGAATATAATCTCTTAAGTTGGACCATCTTTTTCATCAGACGACACCGGGTTCATCACAAATCTTGAGGTAATCAGGGGAACCAAATGATGGATTTACTCGACTTCAGCTAGCTCAGCCCGTCGAGGATGTCTGAAATTTTATATTCAACCATTCTCCATCTAGGTGAGGTAGGAAATTTGTCACAGACTCCCAACATTGTCCCCGTGCCTTCCATTCGTACGCACGTGATCTAGCATCCGGTCGATCCCATGCCCTACCCAATTGAAGTCCAAATTTTGAGATAAAGGATTGAACTGGAGTACACCAGATGCCATAAGACAATGCATGATAGAACATGTTTGCTACTTGTGATGACTTGTATATATGCATCCTTAAAAGTGAAGGGCTCGTCTGATTGGATTGAACATAAAGGTAGTAGTTGTTGGGGAACGTAGTAATTTCAAAATTTTCCTACGCACACGCAAGATCATGGTGATGCATAGCAACGAGAGGGGAGAGTGTTGTCTACGTACCCTCGTAGACCGAAGCGGAAGCGTTGACACAACGTAGAGGAAGTAGTCGTACGTTCTCCTCGCGATCAACCGATCACAGCACCGTTACTCCGGCACCTCCGAGTTCTTGGCAGACGTTCAGCTCGATGACGATCCCCGGGCTCCGATCCAGCAAAGCGTCGGGGAAGAGTTCCGTCATCACGACGGCGTGGTGACGATCTTGATGTGTTACCGGCGCAGGGCTTCGCCTAAGCACTGCAACGATATGACCGAGGTGGAATTTGGTGGATGGGGGCACCGCACACGGCTAAGGAAAGATCTCAATGATCAATTGTGTGTCCAAGGGGTGCCCCCTGCCCCTGTATATAAAGGATGGAGGAGGAGGAGGCCGGCCAAGGCTTGGTGCGGCCAGGATGTGGAGT
Source organism: Aegilops umbellulata (assembly GCA_032464435.1). Classification (NCBI taxonomy): domain Eukaryota; kingdom Viridiplantae; phylum Streptophyta; class Magnoliopsida; order Poales; family Poaceae; genus Aegilops; species Aegilops umbellulata. The sequence goes on along the minus strand of CP136060.1, from coordinate 65,773,210 downwards.
CCTACTAGGACTCCAAGTCCTAGTAGGAGTCCACCAAGAGGGGAGGAAGGGAGAAGGAATAGGAGGAGAAGGAGAGGTGGCCGGCCCCCTTTTCCCTAGTCCAATTCGGACTAGAGGGGAGGGGGGGCGCAGCAGCCTTTTTCCTCTTCCCACTAAAGCCCATCAAGGCCCATTACTTCTCCCGTAATCCCGTAACTCCCCGGTACCTCCGAAAATACCCGAACCACTCAGAACCCTTCCGATGTCTGAATATAGTCGTCCAATATATCGATCTTTACGTCTCGACCATTTCGAGACTCCTCGTCATGTCCCCGATCTCATCTGGGACTCCGAACTCCTTCGGTACATCAAAACTCATAAACTCATAATATAACTGTCATCGAAACCTTAAGCGTGCGGACCCTACGGTTCGAGAACAATGTAGACATGACCGAGACACGTCTCCGGTCAATAACCAATAGCGGGACCTGGATGCCCATATTGGCTCCTACATATTCTACGAAGATCTTTATCGGTCAGACCGCATAACAACATACGTTGTTCCCTTTGTCATCGGTATGTTACTTGCCCGAGATTCGATCGTCGGTATCCAATACCTAGTTCAATCTCGTTACCGGCAAGTCTCTTTACTCGTTCCGTAATACATCATCTCGCAACTAACTCATTGGTTGCAATGCTTGCAAGGCTTTATGTGATGTGCATTACCGAGAAGGCCCTGAGATACCTCTTCGACAATCGGAGTGACAAATCCTCATCTCGAAATATGCCAACCAATATGTACCTTCGGAGACACCTGTAGAGCACCTTTATAATCACCCAGTTACGTTGTGACGTTTGGTAGCACACAAAGTGTTCCTACGGTAAACGGGAGTTGCATAATCTCATAGTTAAAGGAACATGTATAAGTCATGGATAAAAGCAATAGCAACATACTAAACGATCGGGTGCTATGCTAATGGAATGGGTCATGTCAATCAGATCATTCAACCAATGATGTGATCTCGTTAATCAAATAACAACTCTTTGTTCATGGCTAGGAAACATAACCATCTTTGATTAATGAGCTAGTCAAGTAGAGGCATACTAGTGACACTCTGTTTGTCTATGTATTCACACATGTATTATGTTTCCAATTAATACAATTCTAGCATGAATAATAAACATTTATCATGATATAAGGAAATAAATAATAACTTTATTATTGCCTCTAGGGCATATTTCCTTCAGTCTCCCACTTGCACTAGAGTCAATAATCTAGATCACATCACCATGTGATTAACATCAATAGTTCACATCATCATGTGATTAACACCCATAGTTCACATCGCTATGTGACCGACACCCAAAGGGTTTACTAGATTCAGTAATCTAGTTTACATCGCTATGTAATTAACACCCAAAGAGTACTAAGGTGTGATCATGTTTTGCTTGTGAGAGAAATTTAGTCAACGGGTCTGCCACATTCAGATCCGTTATGTATTTTGCAATTTTCTATGTCTACAATGCTCTGCACGGAGCTACTTTAGCTAATTGCTCCCACTTTCAATATGTATCAAGATTGAGACTTAGAGTCATCTAGATTAGTGTCAAAACTTGCATCGACGTAACCTTTTACGACGAACCTTTTTGTCACCTCCATAATCGAGAAACATATCCTTATTCCACTAAGGATAATTTTGACCGCCGTCTAGTGATCTACTCCTAGATCACTATTGTACTCTCGTGCCAATCTCAGGGTAGGGTATACAATAGGTCTGGTACACAGCATGGCATACTTTATAGAACCTATGGCCAAAGCATAGGGAATGACTTTCATTCTCTTTCTATCTTCTGCGGTGGTCGGGCATTGAGTCTTACTCAACTTCACACCTTGTGACACAGGCAAGAACTCTTTCTTTGACTGTTCCATTTTGAACTACTTCAAAATCTTGTCAAGGTATGTACTCATTGAAAAAACTTATCAAGCGTCTCGATCTATCTCTATAGATCTTGATGCTCGATATGTAAGTAGCTTCCCCGAGGTCTTTCATTGAAAAACTCCTTTCAAATACTCCTTTATGCTTCACAGAATAATTCTACATTATTTCCGATCAATAATATGTCATTTACATATACTTATCAGAAATGCTGTAGTGCTCCCACTCACTTTCTTGTAAATACAGGCTTCACCGCAAGTCTGTATAAAACAATGTGCTTTGATCAACTTATCAAAGCGTATATTCCAACTCCGAGATGCTTGCACCAGTCCATAGATGGATCGCTGGAGCTTGCATATTTTGTTAGCACCTTTAGGATTGACAAAACCTTCTGGTTGCATCATATACAACTTTTCTTTAATAAATCCAATGCAGTTTTGTTTATCCATTTGCCAGATTTAAAAAAATGCGGCAATTGCTAACATGATCGGACAGACTTAAGCATAGATACGAGTGAGAAACTCTCATCGTAGTCAACACCTTGAACTTGTCGAAAACCTTTTGCGACAATTCTAGCTTTGTAGATAGTAACGCTACTATCAGCGTCCGTCTTCCTCTTGAAGATCCATTTATATTCTATGGCTTGCCGATCATCGGGCAAATCCATCAAAGTCCATACTTTGTTCTCATACATGGATCATATCTCAGATTTCATGGCCTCTAACCATTTCGCGGAATCTGGGCTCATCATCGCTTCCTCATAGTTCGCAAGTTCGTCATGGCCTAGTAACATGACTTCCAGAACAGGATTACCGTACCACTCTGGTGCGGATCTCACTTTGATTTACCTACGAGATTCGGTAGTAACTTGATCTTGAAGTTATATGATCATCATCATTAGCTTCCTTACTAATTGGTGTAGTAGTCACAAGAACAGATTTCTGTGATGAACTACTTTCCAATAAGGGAGAAGGTACAATTACCTTATCAAGTTTTCTACTTTCCTCCCATTCACTTCTTTCGAGAGAAACTTCTTCTCTAGAAAGTATCCATTCTCAGCAACGAATGTCTTGCCTTTTGGATCTGTGATAGAAGGTGTACCCAACAGTCTCCTTTGGGTATCCTATGAAGACACATTTCTCCGATTTGGGTTTGAGCTTATCAGGATGAAAATTTTCACATAAGCATCGCAACCCCAAACTTTAAGAAACGACAACTTTGGTTTCTTGCCAAACCATAGTTCAGATTGTGTCGTCTCAACGGACTTAGATGGTGCCCTTTTTAACGTGAATGCAGTTGTCTTTAATGCATAACCCCAAAAACGATAGTGGTAGATCGGTAAGAGACATCATAGATTGTACTATATCCAATAAAGTACGGTTATGACGTTCGGACACACCATTATGCTGTGGTGTTCCAGGTGGCATGAATTTGTGAAACTATTCCACATTGTTTTAATTGAAGACCAAACTCGTAACTCAAATATTTGTCTCCGCGATCAGATCGTAGAAACCTTATTTTCTTGTCACGATGATTTTCACTTCACTCTAAAATTCTTTGAACTTTTCAAACGTTTCAGACTTATGTTTCATCAAGTAGATATACCCATATCTGCTCAAATCATCTGTGAAGGTTAGAAAATAATGATACTTGTCGCGAGCCTTAATATTCATCGGACCATATACATCAATATGTATGATTTCCAACAAATCTGTTGCTTGCTCCATTGTTCCGGAGAACGGCGTTTTTAGTCATCTTGCCCAAGAGGCATGGTTCGCAAGCATCAAGTGATTCATAATCAAGTGATTCCAAAATCCCATCAGCATGGAGTTTCCTCATGCGCTTTACACCAATATGACCTAAACGGTAGTGCCACAAATAGGTTGCACTATCATTATTAACTTCGCATCTTTTGGTTTCAATATTATGAATATGTGTATCACTACGATCGAGATCCAATGAACTATTTTCATTGGTGTGTATGACCATAGAAGGTTTTATTCATGTAAACAGAACAACAATTGTTCTCTAACTTAAATGAATAACCGTATTGCAATTAACATGATCAAATCATATTCATGCTCAACGCAAACACCAAATAACACTTATTTAGTTTCAACACTAATCCCGAAAGTATAGGGAGTGTGTGATGATGATCATATCAATCTTGGAACCACTTCCAACACACATCGTCACCTTGCCCTTTAACTAGTCTTTGTTCATTCTGCAACTCCCGTTTCGAGTTACTAATCTTAGCAACTTGAACTAGTACCAAATACTGAGGGGTTGCTATGAACACTAGTAAAGTACACATCAATTACATGTATATCAAATATACTTATGTTCACTTTGCCATCCTTCTTATCCGCCAATCACTTGGGGTAGTTCCGCTTCCAGTAACCAGTCCCTTTGCAGTAGAAGCACTTAGTCTCAGGCTTAGGACCAGACTTGGGCTTTTTCACTTGAGCAGCAACTTGCTTGCCGTTCTTCTTGAAGTTCCCCTTCTTTCCTTTTGCCCTTTTCTTGAAACTAGTGATCTAGTCAACTATCAGCACTTGATGTTTTTCTTTGATTTCTACCCTCGCCGATTTTAGCATCGCGAAGAGCTTGGGAATATTTTCCGTTATCCCTTGCATATTATAGTTCATCACGAAGTTCTACTAACTTGGTGATGGTGACTAGAGAATTCTGTCAATCACTATCTTATCTGGAAGATTAACTCCCACTTGATTCAAGCGATTGTAGTACCCAGACAATCTGAGCACATGCTCACTAGTTGAGCGATTCTCCTCCATCTTTTAGCTATAGAACTTGTTGGAGACTTCATATCTCTCAACTCGGGTATTTGCTTGAAATATTAACTTCAACTCCTGGAACATCTCATATGGTCCATGACGTTCAAAACGTCTTTGAAGTCCCGATTCTAAGCCGTTAAGCATGGTGCACTAAACTATTAAGTAGTCATCATATTGAGCTAGCAAAACGTTCATAACGTCTGCATCTGCTCCTGCAATAGGTCCGTCACCTAGCGGTGCATCAAGGACGTAATTCTTCTGTGCAGCAATGAGGATAAACCTCAGATCACGGATCCAATCCGCATCATTGCTACTAACATTTTTCAACACAATTTTCTCTAGGAACATATCAAAATAAACACAGGGAAGCAATAACGCGAGCTATTGATCTACAACATAGATATGCTAATACTACCAGGACTAAGTTCATGATAAATTAAAGTTCAATTAATCATATTACTTAAGAACTCCCACTTAGATAGACATCCCTCTAATCCTCTAAGTGATCACGTGATCCAAATCAACTAAACCATGTCCGATCATCACGTGAGATGGAGTAGTTTCAATGGTGAACATCACTATGTTGATCATATCTACTATATGATTCACGCTCGACCTTTCGGTCTCCGTGTTTCGAGGCCATATCTGTTATATGCTAGGCTCGTCAAGTATAACCTGAGTATTCCGCGTGTGCAACTGTTTTGCACCCGTTGTATTTGAACGTAGAGCCTATCACACCCGATCATCACGTGGTGTCTCAGCACGAAGAACTTTCGCAACGGTGCATACTCAGGGAGAACACTTCTTGATAATTAGTGAGAGATCATCTTATAATGCTACCGTCAAACAAAGCAAGATAAGATGCATAAAAGATAAACATCACATGCAATCAATATAAGTGATATGATATGGCCATCATCATCTCGTGCTTGTGATCTCCATCTTCGAAGCACCGTCATGATCACCATCGTCACCGGCGCGACACCTTGATCTCCATCGTAGCATCGTTGTCGTCTCGCCAATCTTATGCTTCCACGACTATCACTACCGCTTAGTAATAAAGTAAAGCATTACATCGCGATTGCATTGCATACAATAAAGCGACAACCATATGGCTCCTGCCAGTTGCCGATAACTCGGTTACAAAACATGATCATCTCATACAATAAAATTTAGCATCATGTCTTGACCATATCACATCACAACATGCCCTGCAAAAACAAGTTAGACGTCCTCTACTTTGTTGTTGCAAGTTTTACGTGGCTGCTACGGGCTTAAGCAAGACCTCATCTTACCTACGCATCAAAACCACAACGATAGTTTGTCAAATAGACTCCGTTTTAACCTTCTCAAGGACCGGGCGTAGCCACACTTGGTTCAACTAAAGTTGGAGAGACAGTCTTCCGCAAGCCATCTATGTGCAAAGCACGTCGAGGGAACCGGTCTCGCGTAAGCGTACGCGTAAGGTTGGTCCGGATCGTCTCGTCCAACAATACCGCTGAATCAAAGTATGACATGCTGGTAGGCAGTATGACTTGTATCGTCCACAACTCACTTGTGTTCTACTCGTGCAAATAACATCAAACCATAAAAACCTAGGCTCGGATGCCACTGTTGGGGAACGTAGTAATTTCAAAATTTTCCTACGCACACGCAAGATCATGGTGATGCATAGCAACGAGAGGGGAGAGTGTTGTCTACGTACCCTCGTAGACCGAAGCGGAAGCGTTGACACAACGTAGAGGAAGTAGTCGTACGTTCTCCTCGCGATCAACCGATCACAGCACTGTTACTCCGGCACCTCCGAGTTCTTGGCAGACGTTCAGCTCGATGACGATCCCCGGGCTCCGATCCAGCAAAGCGTCGGGGAAGAGTTCCGTCATCACGACGGCGTGGTGACGATCTTGATGTGTTACCGGCGCAGGGCTTCGCCTAAGCACTGCAACGATATGACCGAGGTGGAATTTGGTGGATGGGGGCACCGCACACGGCTAAGGAAAGATCTCAATGATCAATTGTGTGTCCAAGGGGTGCCCCTTGCCTCAGTATATAAAGGATGGAGGAGGAGGAGGCCGGCCAAGCCAATTGGTGCGGCCAAGATATGGAGTCCTACTAGGACTCCAAGTCCTAGTAGGAGTCCACCAAGAGGGGAGGAAGGGAGAAGGAATAGGAGGAGAAGGAGAGGTGGCCGGCCCCCTTTTCCCTAGTCCAATTCGGACTAGAGGGGAGGGGGGGGGCGCAGCAGCCTTTTTCCTCTTCCCACTAAAGCCCATCAAGGCCCATTACTTCTCCCGTAATCCCGTAACTCCCCGGTACCTCCGAAAATACCCGAACCACTCAGAACCCTTCCGATGTCCGAATATAGTCGTCCAATATATCGATCTTTACGTCTCGACCATTTCGAGACTCCTCGTCATGTCCCCGATCTCATATGGGACTCCGAACTCCTTCGGTACATCAAAACTCATAAACTCATAATATAACTGTCATCGAAACCTTAAGCGTGCGGACCCTACGGTTCGAGAACAATGTAGACATGACCGAGACACGTCTCCGGTCAATAACCAATAGCGGGACCTGGATGCCCATATTGGCTCCTACATATTCTACGAAGATCTTTATCGGTCAGACCGCATAACAACATACGTTGTTCCCTTTGTCATCGGTATGTTACTTGCCCGAGATTCGATCGTCGGTATCCAATACCTAGTTCAATCTCGTTACCGGCAAGTCTCTTTACTCGTTCCGTAATACATCATCTCGCAACTAACTCATTGGTTGCAATGCTTGCAAGGCTTTATGTGATGTGCATTACCGAGAAGGCCCTGAGATACCTCTCCGACAATCGGAGTGACAAATCCTCATCTCGAAATATGCCAACCCAATATGTACCTTCGGAGACACCTGTAGAGCACTTTTATAATCACCCAGTTACGTTGTGACGTTTGGTAGCACACAAAGTGTTCCTACGGTAAACGGGAGTTGCATAATCTCATAGTTAAAGGAACATGTATAAGTCATGGATAAAAGCAATAGCAACATACTAAACGATCGGGTGCTATGCTAATGGAATGGGTCATGTCAATCAGATCATTCAACCAATGATGTGATCTCGTTAATCAAATAACAACTCTTTGTTCATGGCTAGGAAACATAACCATCTTTGATTAATGAGCTAGTCAAGTAGAGGCATACTAGTGACACTCTGTTTGTCTATGTATTCACACATGTATTATGTTTCCAATTAATACAATTCTAGCATGAATAATAAACATTTATCATGATATAAGGAAATAAATAATAACTTTATTATTGCCTCTAGGGAATATTTCCTTCAGTAGTACAACGTTAAACACGTCTGATTGGATTGATCGAGATGCAAGTCAACATCAAGTGTATTGTTGCCCCTGTTCAAGAATTCATCCGATTAACCAGTTAACTTGCCGATTAATCCCAACTCATAGGGTCACCGAGTAGCCGATAAACTGATAAATCGTCCGATTAATTGATTGAATTGCTGATTAACTTGTCGATTAGCCTATTAATCCCCTACTCGCCAGCCAACCGAACAGTTACCAGTTAACGATTTCCTCAACAATGATTGTTGCCTTCAATGCACGAGATTCTTTTAGATAGTAGGTGCATCATCCAAATGCCTGGCTTTTGAAGGGCCTAAGGTTCATGCATTGCCATAGCAGACTGAGGTTCAAGGAATGCAATTGAAATCCGGAGCATGTCCATCATATGGAAGGGAAAGGAAGGACAATATATGTTCACATCGGCGGCACAAAGATCTTGCAAAGGAAGCTAGAAGGTGTGTTCTAACCGCTAGGCCATTTACAGAGAGCTGGACAACAAAATTGAACATCGTGATGCATGTTGTAACTGCTGAGGCGGCCAAGTTTCAAGAGCAATGGTACACATACATATGATATGGTACAAGATTAACGGAGTGGTTTCTGTGGGATCCTGTGGTTGGGCAGAAATTAGGGGAAGGGGGCACTCAGTTGAATTCGGGGGGGGGGGGGGGGGGGAGAGAGTTTAGTAAGGAATGTCATGTAATAATTTTGTAGATTGACCACATGTGTAGCATTTTCTAGGTTTTAATGTGTTCATTTTATTATTTTGTTAGCGCCAGACTTGCTAGGATAGTTCATTGGAAACATATGAGCACAAGTAGATTTGAGAACTTGTCGTCTCATACTTCTTATACAAAATTATAGATGAAAGTGTCAATTTTTTCAAAGCTATAGATGAAAAATGCAAGTTCCATGATGCAAATCCAAGTTTGTTTGGGAGCAACTGTATGTTACATCTAATTAACATGTTCAATTAAGAATCATGTAATTCTATATGTTGTCATTTGCATGTTTCATAGTCAAAACTTTGTGACGGAGATTCCACATGTTTTTTTACTGAATAAGTTGTGAAATAATAATAGTCAGCGTTATTATGTATTAAGATTTGGATGGATAATTATATAAGTATGGAATGTGTGTTGCGGGTGTACATCTACTACCTACTAGTATGTTCTCTGTGCAACACCGGTATGAGATCGATGTTTGTTATGGCCCTGGCGACTAACTAAAAGCCGACTAGGAAAATGCCTCTCGGCTGAATACTACTAGGATCCATCCAAAATAGAAGCTTATATTTCTCTTTGAAAGCCAAAAGAGGTGGCTTCAAGAATTGGTTGAAATGGTATTTCTCTAGCGGTGGCCTGTCCAACTTTTCTTCTTCGGTGGCATATACTAGGAAATACGTGCAGTCATCTCCTTTTTTAAATTTGAGTCAGCACTTCCGGTCCTTATGATCAATGATGCCACACACTTAGCAACGATCATTCATAAATGAACGACAGTCGAGCACCTAGCACCTTACATTCCTCTTATACATGAAGTATACCTCCAAGAGAGGTTTCTCAATAATCTTTTACTTCAAACGCTTAGAAACCACCCACCGTACAACCCTCCATATATCTTCCACACGAAGTATGCTGCCATGAGAAGTTTCCCAATGAAGTATGCTGCCATGTGACGTTCCTCAGTGAAAATTTTCACCTTAACTCTCAGCAACCACCCACCTTACAACTTTCCATTCCTCTTCTACATGAAGCATGCTGTCGTGAAGGGTTTCTCAATGGACGCGAAGTATCTACACCCGAGCTCAAATGCGCCCTGATGAACAACAAAAAAAATAGTAAAATAAATCAAAAAAATCTGAAACTTTTTTTGTGCAAACTTTGACAAATGTTTTATGTGCGTGCAAAAATTTATCATAAAACAACACTCCTGGAAGTCATGGTAAAAAAAACACAATATTGATGCTCCAACAATGCTATTTTTGAAAGCATTTTGGAGTGCTGATTTTTTTTTCTTTTTTTGCCATGCCTTCCACAAATGTTATTTTTGGGCTCAAAATTTCCATGCACTGAGAACATTTGTGAATGTTTGCACCAATTTTTTTTCATACTTTTTGAAGTTTATTGTTCATCCCGAGCTCAAATGAGCTCAGGAGTAGAAGGGTACTTTGAAAATTTTCATATTAACTCCATACTCGTCACTTACATATATTGCGCTGTAAAAAACATGCATACATTGAATGTGAACCAACTACGATGATAGCTTCAATTCCTTTTGCTTCGGTGAAAATACAAGGCTACCATTTGGGTCCGCCTCTGTGAGCATGAGAGTGCCCTTGAGACTATCCCTAGGGTGGTAAAAGGCGCATTGAAGTAGATATCTAACCAATTTAACAAGCCGAAGAAATTATTTTGAGGGAGAAAAATCTTTTGATTTGATCCAACAAATTTGTTAAATTTCAAGCAATATCATGTTCCATGTGGAACTCCTTCCCTCCTTCCCCGTTTCCGTTGTTGCTCTATCTCCATTGTTGATTAAAAGGTTGTGTAGGGTCAAAAATTAGGACATTGCAAAGGTTAGAAAACTAGTGTAAAGCATCTGCTTTGCTGCAGGTACGATTAGATGATTTTAATGAGTTTATTTTAGATATTTTATATAAAAATGTTGAAATTTTAAGCATAAAATTGTGAAGTTGAAACGGCATTGAAATATATAAAAAAATTGATCTGTTAAACTACATTACTTTTTTGGTAAGGTTAAAGGAAATTTCAATGGCCACATTTTTTGGGAAGTTAAAAAATGTATCTTGTAACCTGTTAATTTATAATTATTGTGATTATTTTTATCATTTTCTTAGATGTATTTTCATGAAGATGCATCTTTTCATCAAGTGCGTGTCTTTTCATAAAGAGACATATTTTTACCAAGGGACATGTTTTTTCGGTGAAGATACATCTATTCACAAGTGACATGTCTTTACAAAGAGACATTCTTTCTCCTAAGAACATGTCTTTTAGCTAATGCCATCTTTCAATCAAGTGACGTGTCTTTTAAACCAAAAGACATGAGTGTCCATATGCCCCAACCATCCACTGGATCTAAGAGCATCTCCTAAAACGTCAGTTGTGCCCAATAAATTATTGTTTAAAGCACTTTAGGTGGAAAAAACTGCTCCAGCAAATGATGTATCTCTATATAGTTCCCAGAAAGTTTATATCACGCCCAAAAAATTGCTACACATGGTGTAGATACACATCACCTCTAGCTGCTGGCCTAAAACAAAACCTGCCTTGGTGGAACCCAACCGCCACTGTGAAACTTCCCCGCCGCCGACTGTCGCCACCCCACACTGATTCTGGTGATTGTCGCCGTTGGTTTTGAGTTGTGACTCTGTCGGTGTCAAAACCAACAGACCTCGGGCAGGGGGGCCCGAGCTGTTAGATCGGATAAATGGGTAACAAGAGATAGATGACACTGTGTTTTTACCCAGGTCCGGGCCCTCTTTAAGGAGGTAAAATCCTACGTCCTGCTCTTGCTTATATTATGAGTGTATTAAAGTACAGAGTTGATCTACCTCGAGATCATGAGTTGTGGATATGATGATGATGAATGTATGAATGGCCTCTACAGACCAAAACCTCTAGTTTATATAGGCACCAGGGATATCTTGGGTTACACATGGTCGGTTGCCATCTAGGGATTATATGCCGAATCTAATATATCTTCTTAGAATACACGCCAAGTCTTCGGTGAAGCTGGATACACATGGGCTGGAGGCCTACGAAGTCCTTCCTCATTGACGGGCCATCAGTTCGGCCCACGGACTAGGTCCACTAGGCTAGGACCCCCTAGTCCAGGACCTCCAATCAATCGACGCGGCGACCGTTGAGTCGTGGCTCTGTTCAACGCTCGGGCGGCGCAGCACCACCGGAGTTGGCCACACCCCTATCCCTCCTCCGACCCCTTGTCCCTCTCGACTCCATCCCTAGGCGGCTCGACGACCGTCTTGGCCCCGACGAACTACGCCGGCCAAAATTGAGGTCGGTGCCTGACAACTATCAGATCTGCCTTTCAGCCTCCCAACTGTTGAATCCTATGAGAGTACCCAAGCTGAATTTTTTGGGCATCGGTTTTACATCATTTGGACAAAGCAACAGCAGAAGCGGTGTCAAAAAACCTTCTTTTTCCTTGGCTAATTGTTTTTAGGGCATTAAGTTTTACATCATCGATTGAAGATGCTCCAACAAACTTGAATGGTCCTTGTTATTCTTTAATGGCTATTTTCTTAAAGGTGACGTGGTTGAAGCTGCATTCGGAGTTAGTTTTAGAATAAGTAGAGAACAGGACATACATATGGTGACCGTGTTCATTTTGTTTTGTTTTTGTTATTAATATAGGTTAGATCAAGAAAAATAAAATAACTGTATTTTAGTGACCCTTTTGGCTTTTCATGATTTGCCTTTGTTACGTTGATTCGGTTCCATTTCCCACAGTGGAGTCGATCTAAGCCCAGCGGAACTCGAGCCGTCTCCGGCCACGAGCCCTTTTGCCACATATGAGATCGCTGTTCAACCGCCTGCCTTGCAAGCGTCTCGCCGCAGCTCGCCGGAGTCGCCGCTGCCTCCACTCCCACTCCCAACCGCACCCTCTCCTCGCAACCTTCTCCCGCCTCTGCGACGATGGCCCCCTCCCGTCTGCGCTCGCGCTGCTCCCCGACCTCGCCGCGGCCGGCGTCCGCGCGGACCCCATCTCGCTCTGCCGCCTCATCAAGCTCTGCGTCCGCCACGGCACAGCCAACGACGGCCGCCTCATCCATGACCATGTCTCCCGCACGGCCAACAGTGGAGGAGAAGCGCCCCACACCGGCCTCTTCGTCTCCAACTCTCTCATCTCCATGTATGCCAAATTCGGCTTGCTCCACGACGCGCTCAAGCTGTTCGGCGGAATGCCTCACAGGAACGTCGTCTCTTGGACGACCGTCGTGGCGGCTCTGGCCAATGCCGGCGGGAGGAAAGAGGAGGCGCTCAGGTTTCTTGTGGATATGAAGAGGGACGACGTGGCTCCCAACAGTTACACATACTCTAGTGTTCTTGGTGCCTGCGGCACACCTGGGGTGCTCGCTGCTGTGCACACGAGCATTGTTAAGGTCGGGCTGGATTCGGATGTGTTTGTGCGGAGCTCCTTGATTGATGCATATATGAAGCTTGGAGATTTGGACAGCGGGCGTGGGGTCTTTGACGAGATGGTCACCCGTGATTTGGTTGTGTGGAATTCGATCATCGCGGGGTTTGCACAGAGCGGTGATGGTGTTGGGGCGGTAGAATTGTTCATGAGGATGAAGGGGTCTGGTTTCTCGGCTAACCAGGGTACCTTGACCAGTGTCCTCCGGGCGTGCACCGGGATGGTCATGCTCGACTTGGGAAGGCAGGTACATGCTCATGTGCTCAAGCATGAGAGGGACTTGATTCTGCACAATGCACTTCTGGACATGTACTGCAAATGTGGGAGCTTGCAGGACGCAGACGCCTTGTTCAGCAGAATGCCTCGTAGGGATGTGATCTCATGGAGCACCATGGTCTCTGGTTTGGCGCAGAATGGGAGAAGCGCCGAGGCGCTGAAGGTTTTCAACTTGATGCAATCTGAAGGACCTACACCAAACCGTATAACAATGGTTGGAGTTCTGTTTGCATGCAGTCATGCTGGCTTGGTGGAAGATGGTTGGTATTACTTTAGGTCCATGGAGAAGCTCTTTGGCATTCAGCCTGAGAGGGAGCATTGCAACTGCATGGTTGATCTCCTTGGTCGGGCAGGGAAGCTTGACGAAGCTGTGAAGTTCATTAGTGAGATGAACTTTGAGCCCGACTCGGTCATATGGAGAACTCTTCTTGGGGCATGCAGAATGCACAAAAACGCTAACCTTGCAGCATATGCAGCAAGAGAGATCCTTAAACTTGAGCCGGAAGACCAAGGTGCACGCATATTGTTGTCAAATACATATGCTGATTTGCGACAATGGTTAGATGCCGAGAAGTCATGGAAGGTGATGAGAAACCAAGGGGCCAAAAAAGAGCCTGGGCTCAGCTGGATCGAGCTGGGGAAACAAGTCCATGTGTTCATTGCTGGTGAATTGTCACACCCATGCTCAGCTGGCATAGTTCAGGAACTGAACCGACTAATCAGGCGGGTCACTGACCTCGGTTATGTCCCGCTGACAGAGTTTGTGCTGCAGGATCTTGAGAGTGAGCAGAAGGAAGATCTGCTGAAATATCACAGCGAGAAACTGGCTGTTGCATTTGCAATGATGAATTCAATGAAGGGGAAGCCTGTAAGGATCATGAAGAACCTCAGGATCTGTGGTGACTGCCACTCATTCGTGAAGCTCGTCTCCAAGAGTGAAGGCAAGGTGATCATAATCAGGGATCCGGTTCGGTTCCACCATTTCCAGGATGGAGTTTGCTCATGTGGCGACTATTGGTAGAGAAGGTAACACACACTGGCAAGGCTCCTGTGGCGACTAATGGCTTGATCACAAGTTGGAGTACAACTTTTTCTTTGCAACTCAGATGCTTAACCACATTAGTATCTTGTGAAAGAAGAGTAAGAGTAGTACTATATACTGTACAATTTTTTTGTGAGGGAGTAGTACTGTATACCAGTAGTCAAAAGAACAAAGATTAAAGGAGAAAAAAAAGGTAAGAAAAGAAAAGGAGAAAGGGAAAGAGGCAAGTGAGCAAAATACCGGCCATAAAGAAGCCCACTGGGCCGCATCTCTTTCCCAGCTCATCCGCCTCATCCAAGCACGCAAAGCCAAAACAGAACAGGAAAGAATCGCGCCCAGGAGGAATTCCGCCGTCCTCTTCTCGCAAGCCCTAGATGCCATGGTCCGTGGAGGCCGCAGGTGACCGGCGCCGGTAGCAAGAGGCGCCAGGAGGAGGGGTGGTGGTGGATTTGAGGCGCGGCAAGATGTCGGTGCGGATAAAGGCGGTGGTGGACAGGTTCGTGAAGGAGCTCAAGGAGGCGCTGGACGCGGACATCCAGGACCGCGTCATGAGGGAGCGCGAGATGCAGAGCTACATCGAGGAGCGCGAGCGCGAGGTCGCCGAGCGGGAGGCCGCGTGGAAGGCCGAGCTCTCCCACCGCGAGGTAACGAGTCCCCAAATCCGATTCATGGCTCGCTTAATTCATGCCCCCACGTTCCGTCCTCCCTTGCCACCCCGATCAGCAATTTGTTTCATCTTTTGCACGATCGAGAATGGGGGAAATATGTATGCTGCAGCGGCAGTTTGGTTTGTGTTTCAGTGCACTACTCATTATTTGACTCTTGATACTCCCACGGTATCACAATCCTTGCTCGAAACGTGAGTTTTTCTTGATGATTTCATGTCAATGTCTTTCAGTTTCTTGTGATGTTAAAATGCAGAAGTACAATGTAAGAGATTATTGCTTGCTTTACGCCGTAGTATCCACAAGGGCATCAGGGGAATAAAGTTGGCCTCTTCAGTTACGTACAGAATATAGTCAATCGTAGAAAGGTGACTTACAGGTGAAGATAAGAATGTAAGATATGTCTGAGAAGCATTGGTCCTCAGGTGGTCTTGTGTGACTAGAATAGAGCATATCAGACTAGCATTCTTTGTGCTAGAAGTCATGGTTTTCCTTTTCTGCTGCATGTACTCTGTAGTACCTTGTTGCTTCGTATTGTCTAACTTCATTATCAGTTATCAGATCTTTATGATTGTGCATGTAAATATGGTTACTTAGTCCAGAAATTATATACCTATTCAAGTGATGCGTAGTAGTTGAGTCTTGGTGAGACTCTTCTAAGGAAAGATACAAATTGATAGCTAGGAGACAAATGCACTAGATATGGTCCTAGTTTTGGCAATACCCTACACTGTGAGATGCACAACACAAGAAAATGACACTGCAACGTATGAAGCACCTCCTCTGTGTACTGGGAGTGTGGGATTGGTAGAGGTGACAAGATAGATTAGGTGGAGGGAGGTGACAAAGCGGGGATGGACATGTGTACCCTCCTTGGGCTACACCAATCCCATTTTTGGTACATAATCTCATAGACTCATACACCCTAACAGTTGGTAGGCTTTCTTCGTGAATCTGACTAGTTAATCATTTAATTAGAAAGTTAGGTTAGACAACCTCATTACATAATTGTGCTCTTCATTTTGTTCTTGCCGTTATTGTTTTGGCTATTATTTTCCATGGTAACTAGTAAGTGCCAACATAAGATGCAGATCTTCCTAAGCTGCTTGCTGACTACCAACTTAATGAATTTGATATCATTATCTTGCTTGCTTAGTTGGTGCTTCTCCAATTAAGTATCCGTATAGTTTGTTGAGCACATATTCACAGGCTGTAATCATAATGAACAAACAGTGGCTTTGCGGGCGCACCAGAAGATTGTCTCCTGAGATCATAACCTAAGAGCCAAAACTGAACCATAACCTGAGCTCATGAAAGTTGAAACGTGGTGGTGAGGTCTTCAAACTAACAAAACATCAAATTGATATGGTAATCTCCAATTAGAGCAAACCATAGTGTGTAGTAAACTAAATATTTTCTCTATCAAAATCATCGAAAGATGCCAACAGACTAACTCAAGGACCCTTTGGGTTTCAAACATTTCCTATGTTATCATTGCTTCGTTTCTTTAGGGAATGTCATTATTGCTTCGTAGTTGATCATGCTTTGGGGACATTTAACATGGAATGCTGCAATCTTCCTTTTGCAGGCTGAAATTGCGCGGCAAGAGGCAAGGCTGAAAATGGAAAGGGAGAATCTGGAGAAAGAAAAGAGCGTCCTGATGGGAACTGCTTCGAATCAGGATAACCAAGACGGAGCCCTCGAGATCACAGTCAGCGGTGAGAAGTATAGGTGCCTGCGCTTCTCCAAGGCGAAGAAGTGAGGTAGTATGAGCTAGGGGGGCGCCAGTAGTACACCGTTATTTTAAGCCTCACACCTGATCCAAATTGGAGCAGCACAAGAAATCCCCATGTGTCCCCTACCAAGTAAAGGATTCTCCTTTGATCTGTTTGTTAGGCACCGCTGCCTCCTTCCTATTCCCAAATAATCAGGTGATTGAACGCCACATGAGATGATGCCTGCCTGCCTGCCGATCGAGTGCAGTAACATGAATGGCTTCCAATTATCATCACAGTACAGGAGCCATGTTAGGTCCAGCTTCTGATTGCCAGCGTCGGTTCACTTTGGAAAAACAATTAAGGAGATTGCTTTTCTTTTCTCTTCCCTTCAGAACTCGGGGCTGGAGCTATCTGTTCTGCCCCCAGTCGATAAGTTTTTGGTTCCAATTTTCTGTTCAAGATTCAGTTGTGCTCCTAGAATTTAATTATTTTCATGTGACCCTGATTAGCATCTGGACACTCAATCATTGTGCGGGATTCATGGATAATCTGCACGGGGTCACCATGTTAGTGATAATAATTTCTTGTTAACTGGTCAACCTAATGAGAAGTCAAGACTGTTAGTGATAACCTACCTGAGGCGGAGAGCGGGAGCTAACTTTCCCAAGTGACCGCCAGATGCATTAAGGTAGATAGGTAGAAAGAAGGTAGCTGCTCCTGATAACGACTTTTACCTGAAAAGGCAGAGCCTGTCCTACAGAAGAGAACTTTATGCAAGTGCCTGATGTGCCCTCCTCAACCGAGGTCTGCCCTCCCAATCCGTTCATCTCCCCTTTAAAAACACCCAAGATTGTACTAGTTGCATCCAGGGCTAATATTTTGAATCCGGTGTGCAGTAGTAACAAATAGACAGTCCTGAGAACGCAATTTTGGTTGTTATTCTTCATATGAATATGCTAGTAGATCTTTTTTATTTTTATTTTTTTGCATCATATGTAGTCCTATGGTTTTTATTTGGCTAACCTTATTTATATTAGGTGGAGCCGGTGGCATAATTTTTAGGCTTTTTTAGGCTGTCATTAATTTTACTCCGTATGCAACATGTTGAGTGAGATGGATCAAGTGACTGCTGTTCCTTCTCAGATCTAGCAAGAGGCTGCTCAACTGACTGAAACGGATGGAGTGAGTGTTACTTGTGTGCAGATCCATGAGTGCCCGCCTGCACAGCACATACACTGTGATCTGCATATGTCCAGCCTAGGCTGTACTGTACTCTATATACCAACAGCCTCTTTCTTTCTGGATCTTATCTCATTTCCATCTCATCCTATCTGTGTTTGGAAGCAGCCATGTGCATGCACACAGGTGGTAGATATAGAGAAAAGAAAAGGAAAGGAGAAACAGTGACCAGCTACTAGGCTCGGAGTGTCAGCAGGAGAAGGCTCTGCACTGTTCATCTGGCATCTTATCGTCTCATGATCTGCGTGCAGTTAGTCAGTCCCACGTATCAGCGAGCGACAGGAGCCCAAGGGTGGCGTGCACGGCTGGCAGCAAGATGGCGTTATTCGTGGCCGCGCCATGCCGGGCCAGCCCAGGCCGGCACGAGCACCTACGCACGCATGCAACCGCTTATCCGAAACAAGCACGCACGAAAAATAAATCGAGAAATGGTAATGGCGCGAGAGCATGTTAGAGGCTTCCATGCACACGTGGCCGTGCTGGCTTGGACTGGATCGTTCAGTTGTTCGGCGTGGATGTTTCAGAGTTGAAGTGAAACAGATATCATGTGGGACTGTTTGTAACAGGCCCGATCTACCTCAGCTATCTATTACAATCAGATCAAGGAGGAAGGAGGAGTAATTTGGGATCTGGAGAGAAAGGAGTGGAAGGGGGGATAATCGGAGGAGGAGCAGCCTCTCTCTCGGTTGCCAGTTGTCTCAATAGTCGATACCGAATCTGTGGCTCAGCCACCTACTTAACCCATCGCGAGCACGCAGGCTACGCTTGGCCCAACTACCCACACACACCGTCGCTCAGCGAGGCCGGCTGGCCCAGCTGCATCAGAGCCCACCACGGCTGGTGGGGTCGGTATGTCAGGCGTGACATTCTCCCCTCCTTGAGTGGTGGCTTGTCCCTAGGCCGCTGTTGACGGAAAACGACGACGAAGCTCGACGGGGTCCTCCCAGGTAGCCAGCGACGGAGGCAGTTCCGACCATCGCACCAGGAACCGCGGCTGGAGTTCACCTTTGACGCGCACCAGCTTCTGATCATGTATCGCCACCGGATGGTGTTCTGCCTGCAAAACGGAGTTAGCAGGTGGTAGCGACGGACTTACCCGAGCCTCTGGCCCGATCATCCGTTTCAGTTGAGACACATGCACCACTGGATGTATCCTACTGTCTTCAGGCAATTGGAGCTTGTAAGCTACCGCTCCCACTATGGCCAGGATGCGATAAGGTCCATAGTAACGGAATGCCAGCTTCTGGTAAGGTCGTTGCGCCACTGATGTTTGGATAAACGGCTGCAGTTTGAGGAATACCATGTCTCCCACCTCGAAAGAACGATCTGTGCGATGCTTATCGGCTTGCTTCTTCATGCGGTCCTGCGCGTGCTTGAGTTGTTGCTGTAGGTGCTCCATCATGACCTCTCTTTCGTGCAACCAAGCTGCCAAATCAGGAACTGAACTTTCTTCCACTTGCGTAACTGCAAACTCTCTCGGTAAATGCCCATACATTACTTCAAACGGAGTGCGCCCCAACAATGAGTGGAAGGCAGTATTGTACCAATACTCTGCCAGAAACAGCCACTTGCTCCAATTCCCCGGGCAGGAGTGAACCGCATAGCGCAGGTATCCTTCCAAGCACTGGTTAACTCGTTACGTTTGCCCGTCAGTCTGCGGGTGGTACGAAGAACTGAGGCGCAACTGGGTTTGTGAGATCTTGAACAGCTCCTGCCAGACTGCACTTGTGAAGATACGATCTCTGTCCGAGATGATGGCCAGAGGAAGCCCGTGCAGTCGAAAGATGTTCTTCATGAATGTTGTCGCTACTGTCAGCGCCGTGAAGGGGTGGGTTAGCGGCACGAAGTGAGCATATTTTGAGAACTTGTCCACCACCACCAGAATCACATCATATCCTCCCGATTTAGGCAGCCCTTCGATGAAATCCAGAGATACGACAACCCAGGGTCGTTTAGGTATCGGAAGGGGCTGCAACAACCCCGTTGGAGAGACGCGCTCAGTTTTAGCTTGCTGACATGTTACACAGGCGCGGACGAACTGTTTGATCATCCCTTTCATGCCTTTCCAGAAGAACAGATTTTTCACCCTATGATACGTGGCATAGAATCCCGAATGACCCCCCACAGCGCTGTCATGTAGTGCTCTGATCAATGACTGTTGCACTTCCATATCAGCCCCGATCCAAATGCGCCCTTTGTAGCGGATCACTCCATCTTGCAAGGAGTAGTCTGCGTCGCTAGCTGGGTCCAAAGCCAATTGTTCCAGTTTGGTTTGCACAGCTTTGTCCTGACGATAGCTAACTGCTATAGCTTCCAGCCACGACGGTCGACAGACCGATACTGCTGCCAATTCTGACCCCTCTTCTTGATCTCTCCGCGACAGTGCATCGGCCGCTTTGTTAGTGACACCCACCTTGTATTGTATCTGGAACTGCAACCCAACCAATTTGGTGAAGGCTCTTTGTTGGATTGGCGTGTTCAACCGCTGATCTGTCAAATGCAACAAGCTCTTCTGATCTGTACGCACCAAGAACTCAGCGTGCTGCAAGTACGGCCTCCAATGATCGACAACCATCATTAGTGCCAAGCACTCTTTCTCATAGGCCGAGAGACCAATGTTACGGGGTCCCAAGGCTTTGCTCAGATATGCCAATGGATGCGAGTCTTGCATCAGAACAGCCCCGACCCCTGTAGCGCTTGCATCAGTTTCCACCACAAACTTCTTGCGAAAATCTGGCAAAGCTAGAACTGGAGCTTGAATCAGTGATGTCTTCAACTCCTGGAATGCTGTGTCAGCTGTGGGAGTCCAGATAAATAATGTCCCTTTCTTCAGCATGTTCGTCAGTGGCCGGGAGATAATACCAAAGTTCCTAACAAACTTGCGATAATATCCTGCTAGTCCCAAGAATTCCCTTAACTTGCGAACAGATTCTGGGCGCGGCCAGTCCCGAACTGTCTGGATCTTCTCCTCCAACGTGGACACACCAGAGCTGCTGATTCGGTGTCCCAGATAGCTGATTTGCTGTTGCGCGAAAGAGCGTTTTGATAGCTTCGCTTTCAGGCCATGCTCTTCCAGCAGTTTCAGCACCTGCCGCAGCAGCTTGACGTGCTTCTCTAGTGTTGATGAGTGGACTAGGATATCGTCCATAAACACCAACACACCATGGCGGAGCAAGGGTTCAAACACCAAATTCATGCCTCCCTGGAAGGTCGGTGGCCCCCCTGTGACTCCATAGGGCAGGACCCGGAATTGATAATGGCCTTGGTGAGTCTTGAAGGCAGTTTTGAATTCATCCTCTTCGCGCAACCGTATTTGGTGGTAGCCTGCGCGAAGGTCCAATTTGGAAAACCAGCAGGACCCGCCAATTCATCCAGCAACTCATCAATCACTGGCAAGGGGTAAGTATTCTTGACCATTATCGCGTTGAGGTGGCGATAATCGACACACATGCGCCAAGTCATGTCTTTCTTCTTCACCAGCAACACTGGCGACGAGTACGGGCTGGTGCTAGGCACTATTAGCCCCGCTTGAAGCATCTCCTTCACCCGTTTCTCGATCTCGTCCTTTTGCTCAGGTGTGTATCTGTATGGCCTTATATTAACTGGCTTGGCTCCCGGCAAAATAGGAATCGTGTGATCCCACGAGCGATGGGGAGGCAGCCCCGTAGGTTCCTAAAATACTGACTGAAATTCTTCCAACACCTCTTGTACCTCAACTGGGATGTGCTCGATTACCACTTCAGGCCCCACTGCATACACGCATACAATGTGAGCCACTGAATTACTGGCCTCCAGATCAGCCAACTGCGCACAAGAAATCTGGTGCACTTCCTGAAGCCGACTCTGCACCCCTCTGAGTTCAATAGGCTGCCCTTGGTGTGTAAACTGTAATCGTTTTTCTGCCCAATCAATCCACATCGGACCGCAAGCTTCAAGCCAATCAATGCCTACTATCATATCATAGCAGCCCAGCGCCAAAACTCGCAAGTCAGTCACAAATTCGTGCCCCTGTGTCGCCCACTTGCACCTTGGAATGTTGCCTGAACAAGAGAGTGTTCCTCCATCCGCAATCTTAACTGAAACAGTGGTCATCGGCTGTACTGATAACTGCAGCCGCGCCGCTACATCCTCACCGAGGAAGCTATGGGAGCTTCCTGAATCCACCAGGATTAAGACTTCCTGACCACAAATATTTCCCAACAACCGGACTGTGCGCGGTGTAGTTTGGCCGGTAGTAGCCACCTTGGAGATGCACATGAGGACATCATCATCTGAATCTGGATCCTGAACTGGTTGCCCCATTTGATCAGCCTGCAACAGCTCCAACAGCTCCTCCACAACATGCAATTGCACTGTCGGTCCACACTGATGCCCTTGCCCCCACCTTTCTCCACATTTGAAACACAAGCCCCGGGCACGCCTGTAGTTTCTCAACGCTGCGACACGATCGTCCCCCCACGCCAATCGCTCTGGTGGGTGCGCTGCTTCCACTCCCCGGCGATCCTCTGCTGCTGCTGGTTGCACCATGGGAATGGGGCGACCCAGTGGTGCCCCGCCCGCCAGAAGTGGACGAGGTTGTTGCCGATTCTGGGGAGCTTTGTATCGCCTTGGATCCTGGCGAGGCATGGCGTCCATCAATTCTTCCTGCAAGGAAGCCAGGGAAAAAGCGGAGTCCAAGTCCTTTGGCTGGTGAAGAACAACGCCAATACGAATCTCTTGCCTGAGCCCTTCTAAAAACTGTGTGGTGAAGAAAACATGATCGAATGCAGGGTTATGCGCTAACAACTGATGCATGATTTCCTCAAATTGATGCATGTACTCACTAACTGTGCCAGTTTGTTTAAGAGTTCGGAACTGACGTAGATACACTTGGTACTGTTCTCTGCCAAATTTCCCACAGAGAGCTGTGCATAATTCCTCCCAAGTCAAATTTCTACTCTTAGCCTCCTGTAATTGCAGCCAGCGAGCCGCGTTCCCCGTAAAATGTAGGGTAGCTACCCGGACCCAAAATTCTGGTTGAACCCCATAAACATCAAAGTACTTTTCGCAGCGAGTCCGCCAAAACTGTGGATTATCCCCATCAAACGATGGAAAATCCAGTTTAGGCAGGGACCAACTCGCCGGAGCATGCTGTGCGCGTGCATCATACTCTCTATACTGACCTACAGATCCCAGGGCAAGAGATTTATAGGCAGGGTCAGTTGGAGACGTACTGTTGACCGGAGGCGGCAACTGGGTGGTGACTACCCCGTAAGCCGAACCCCCGGAATTCTCGACATCACCGTGGCCGCTTGGCCTGTGGTGCTCGGGGTTGCTGGTATTCGGCGCGGCCGTCTTGAGCCCCACCAGATCGTCTTCAGATCGGCCCAAATCCGCCGTGGCTCCGGCGAGATCCACCACGGGACACGTCGATTCCGCCAGCGCGGATTGGAGGACGACGCGCCCCACTTGCGTGCGGAGCTCGTCGAGCTGGTTTTGCAGGCTCGTCACCACTGGACGCCAGAGCTCGAGGGAGGTCTGGATCGCATCTAGTCAGGCGTCGTTGGCCGCGCGGCTCTCGTGGACGGACTTGACGAGAGCGGCGAGCTGCTCTTCCATCGCCGCCGTCTTCAGCGCCTGCTTGTGGCGTAGCGCGGTCGGGGATAGGCCATCTCCAGATCATCTGAGCTCTGATACCAGATGTAACAGGCCCGATCTACCTCAGCTATCTATTACAATCAGATCAAGGAGGAAGGAGGAGTAATTTGGGATCTGGAGAGGAAGGAGTGGAAGGGGGGATAATCGGAGGAGGAGCAGCCTCTCTCTCGGTTGCCAGTTGTCTCAATAGTCGATACCGAATCCGTGGCTCAGCCACCTACTTAACCCATCGCGAGCACGCAGGCTACGCTTGGCCCAACTACCCACACACACCATCACTCAGTGAGGCCGGCTGGCCCAGCTACATCAGAGCCCACCACGGCTGGTGGGGTCGGTATGTCAGGCGTGACACTGTTTGACCACACTTCCTTCAGCTCCTGTGCACTTAGTTTCAGGCTATGCTTACGGTGGATTGCAGCTACAGCCCAGTCTAAAACACAAGCACTCCAAAGTGTAAGAGCATGTACAGCCGGCGCCCTAAGAGGCTAAGACCCGCCTCAAACGCTCGGTCCAACAACCCAGTCAATAACCGGTCAAAAAACCCGACCAAAATGGGCACCTCAAATGGGCCTCAAGTGTCCGGACTGACCGGCATCTCTCATATCCAGCCCATCTATGAGGTGGATATGAGGAGATCCCGTGCGCGTTTGCCACGTCGGATCGACGGTTTGGTCCCATATAGAATCGCCAAGAAACCCAACAATCTGACGGGCGTATCCTCCGATGGGGGTGTGAACGCCATGTGGCGCCGTTCCGGCTCGCCGTTCGAGGCCAGAGTCCGACTATTTAAGTCGGCCGGCGTCCCCAATCCGAGCCAGAGCCTCTTCCTCTTCACGCCGTCAGCCCGAGCACATTACTCTTCGTCTCCACCTTCCTCTTTCCTCGCCATCCGACATGGCCCGAAGAAGAAGACCACCTATGCTATGCTAACGCCGGAGCGCTTCCAGATCAAGGAGGAGATCCGAGCGAGGCATGTGGCCCGGATCGTAGCCACCCTACCTACGGACTCATCGGAGCTGGAGGAGAAGAAGGAGGAAGGGCAAAAGCAGCCAAAGCCCATGGAGGGGCGGATCCCGAGGAGCCGGGGCCGGTTGGGGGCTTCGCCGTAGAGGAGGCCATAGCGGAGTTTGCCATCGCCCAAGCGGCGGAGATGGCGGAGTAGACAACCATCTTGGAGTCCATCCCGCATGAGGCGTACGATGAGTCCAACCAGCGCTTCCTCCGGCATGAACAGGCAGAACCGACGCGCTCTTCGACAAGGTGGAAGCGGAAATGGAGGCGGAGGCAGAGGAGTAGCCGGAGTTGTGTCTGCCCCCCATGTACTCGGGGCCCGAAACGGAGAAAGTGGACATCTCCGACGACAATGAGTAGCAGGGTCGAGGATTAGTTGATCTACGTAATATGTAGATCTTTCTTTGCATGGTTTTTATGGTTTAAGATTTCATATATGAGGTATTCAGATGTAGAGATGGTTATTTGAGGACTGCACGAGAAGTGCCCGCGGGCGTGCCCGGGCGCATCCGCAGGCGTTTGAGGGGCCGGATTTGCCAAGTCGTGTTGTAGATGCTCTAAGCTAAGGGCATCTCCAATGCTGACTCGTAAACTTGCTCCGGCATCTGTCGACGGACAAGGGACTAGTCCGCGGACACTGATGTGGGAGCCGGCCATCCAAATTTATTACATTTCGGACATACTTCAACTAAAAGCGGAACTCGTTTGACTTTGGAGGTATAATTTCGAACATACTTCAACTAATCACCTAATCTAATGTCGGTCAAGGCGGATCTCCATTCCCATGACATGGCTACCCTCCGTGGCTTCTGCCTCCGTGGCCTCTGGCTCCGCCATATCCTCCTTATGTATGGTTGCGCCACTCATCGGAGTGGCCATGCTTCAGCCGGAGGGGAAGAGTGCCTACTCTGCTTCCGTGAAGCCGAGGCGGGGGTCGACGACGATCTGCGTTGAACCGGGCAAGACACCGGTTGTGTATGTCGACGACACGATGGCGGTGGTGAAAGGAACGATATGGTTGACTAGATGGAGGGTGAATAGGCAACTACCATTTTTTAGCTTTTCTTAGCAAATTAGGTTAAGCAACAAATAGGTTATCTAGATATGCAACTAGGTGAGCAACCTATATGATGCTAACAACAATAACCACGCAAGCAAGGAATATATACAATACAAGTAAAGCTTGCACAAAGTAAAGGTAAGAGATAACCACAAGCGGAGTCGGGGGAGACGAGGATGTGTTACCGAAGTTCCTTCCCTTTGAGAGGAAGTACGTCTCCATTGGAGCGGTGTGGAGGCACAATGCTCCTCAAGAAGCCACTAGGGCTACCGTATTCTCCTCACGTCCTCACACAATGCGAGATGTCGTGATTCCACTAGTGGTGCCCTTGAAGGCGGCAACCGGGCCTTTACAAAGAAAGTTGAGGCTCTCTCCACAACCGAATTGGAGGCTCCCAGCACCACCACGAAGCTTCACCACAATGGAATGTGGCTCCCAGGTGACCTCAACCATCTAGGGTGCTCAAACACCCAAGAGTAACAAGATCCGCAAGGGATTAGCGGGGAAATCAAATTTCTCTTGGTGGAATTGTAGATCTAGGCCTTCTCAAGCAATCCCTAAAGAATCAACAAGTATGATTGGCTAGGGAGAGAGATCGGGCAAGAATGAGCTTGTGAGCAACAATGAAGCATGGGGGAGGAAGAGGTAAGTCAACTTGGAGAAGATGACTCCCTTTTATAGTGGGGAATGAAATATAACCATTATGTCCTCACACCCCGTGCACAAGCGGTAGTACCGCTCGGGCGAGCGGTACTTCCGCTGGCACGGAAGTTCCTGGCGCACAGTTCAATTGAGCAGATTAGGGAGGTGGTAGTGCCGCCAGAGCGGTACTACCGCTCCCACCAGCGGTACTACCGCTTAGTATTGAACAGTAGCCGGGAACAACGGTAGTAGAGAGAGGTAGGGCGGTAGTGCCGCCCGGGGCGGTACTGTTGGGAAACATAGCATGCAATTTAAAAAAAAATCCTATGCTCACGCAAGATCTATCTAGGAGATGCATAGCAACGAGAGGGGGAGAGTGTGTCCACGTACCCTCATAGACCAAAAGCGGAAGCGTTTGACGATGCGGTTGATGTAGTCGACCCTCTTCTCATTCCGACCGATCAAGCACCGAACGTACGACACCTCCGAGTTCTGCACACGTTCAACTCGATGACGTCCCTCTGATACGTCTCCAACGTATCTATAATTTTTTATTGTTCCATGCTGTTATATTATCAATCTTGGATGTTTTATAATCATTTTATAGTCATTTTATATCATTTTTTGTACTAACCTATTGACATAGTGCCAAGTGCCAGTTGCTATTTTCTGCATGTTTTTTACATCGCAGGATATCAATACCAAACGGAGTCCAAATGCAAAGAAACTTTACGGAGATTTTTTATGGACCAGAAGACACCCAATGGGCCAAGTGATAGAGGCAAAGGTGTCCCATCTTTCGATGTGATGGTGGCTATCGTTTTGGACGAAGTCGACTTTGACGATCCGACTACGAACGTGCGAGGACGTCGTGCCTTAGCAATCGCTAAACCAACTCTGAGAGGTTATTGACCACGCCGAAGCACGATCAACCTGACCATGACGGTGTGTTTCCTGTAGGCAAACAAAAAACAAGCAAGAAACTAAGATTTGCAATCTGGATATTGCGAATATAAGAGGAAAGCTTTATTGATCAAGGTGGGGTTCTGTGACGCCTTTATCTGGTCGTTGAACACAAACGAAGTACGCGAAGTTGCAGCTATGGCGAACTTTAATCTAAACAAAACCCAAAGTCTAAACGGTGCCCTAAGGGCTGTATATATGGAGGAAGAGGGGAGGAATTTCGTGGCCCTTGGGGAAGGGGTTGGAAACCAACCCTATCTCTTGTTTCCCCACCCATACGAACTCTAAAAACAGCCTATACTTATGTATTTCGAAATTACATGGGCCTGGCCCAATAATAAGGTGACGCAACACTAGAATAGCCTCTGGACGAAATTTATGAAGCGACATCTTTTATATCTCGTCCAAGGCTTCATGCACTCATTATGGTTGCTTCAAAGTCCTGAAATCATCACTTGTAACTCCGTTCTTGTTCCCCTTGCGCATGCCATCCTCTCCATGCTTGGTCTTGCTCCAGTGTTCATCCCTCTTATCCATGCCAGTCCCTTTATTTGTAAGAAAAACAAATGTATCCAATTTAGGCAGCATCATATTCTCATAAACATTAGAATCATTACCAAGAAACGAAAGTACCTAAAAATTTAATTGGAGTGCCCGAGCTCTAGTAATTGGTCCAACATATGTAGCAGCAGGGGTTGTGGGTGTAACAATGGTATTGATGTCCTCATCATGGAGTGCGCGAGCTCTAGTAATTGGTCCAACATATGTAGCAGCAGTGGTTGTGGGTGTAACAATGGTACTGATGTCCTCATCATCCTCCCCTTCTTGAAATGAAGTTGTCCTTGACGGAAGCTCATCTTCCTCACCCAAATAGGGCTTCAAATCTGCAATGTTAAAGTGGGACTAACCGCAAAATCTGCAGGCAGCTCAAGTTTACATGCATTATCATTTATTTTCTCTAACACCTTAAATGGACCATCAGCACGTGGCATTAGCTTTGATTTGCGCAAATCAGGAAATTTATCCTTACACAAATGTAACCAAACAAGATCTCCAGGTGCAAAGACAACATGTTTTCTACCCTTATCTCCAGCAAGTTTATATTTAGCATTCATACGCTCAATGTTTTCCTTAGTTAATTCGTGCATTTTTAAGATCAATTCAGCACGTTGTTTAGCATCAAAATTAACGTTCTCCAAAGATGGAAGAGGCAACAAATCAGTGGGTGCACGAGGTAGGAAACCATACACAATTTCAAAAGGGCACATCTTAGTAGTAGAATGCAACAAACGATTATAAGCAAATTCAATATGAGGCAAGCATTCTTACCACATTTTCTTATTATTCTTCAAAACATCCCTAAGCATAGTAGACAATGTTCTATTGATTACTTCAATTTGCCCATCCGTTTGGGGGTGACAAGTAGTACTAAAAAGCAGTTTAGTCCCCAACTTAGCCCATAAACATCTTCAAAAGTGGCTAAGAAATTTAGTATCATGATCTGAAACAATAGTATTTAGCACACCATGCAAGCGAATAATTTCACTAAAGAACAAATCAGCAACATTAACAACATCATCGCTTTTATGACATGGTATAAAGTGTGCCATTTTCGAGAATCTATCCACGACAACAAACATGCTATCCCTCCCCTTCTTTGTTCGAGGTAAACCTAAAACAAAGTTCATAGATATATCCTCCCAAGAAACACTAGGTACAGGCAAAGGCATATATAAACCATGAGGATTGAATCGTGACTTAGCTTTTTGACATGTAGTGCAGCGAGCAACAAAACGCTCAACATCCCATCTCATCTTTGGCCAAAAGAAATGTGCAGCAAGTACGTCCTCCGTCTTCTTCACGCCAAAGTGTCCCATTAATCCTCCTCCATGCGCCTCCTGCAACAACAAAAGATGAACAAAGCTAGCTGGAATGCATAGCCTGTTACCACGGAACAGAAAGCCATCATTAATAACGAACTTGTTCCATGCTCTTCCTTCTTTACAATTATGCATTACATCTTTAAAATCAGCATCATGCACATATTGATCTTTGATGGTCTCCAAACCGTATATTTTGAAGTCAAGTTGTGAAAGCATAATATAGCGATGAGACAATGCATCAGCACTAACATTTTCTTTACTCTTCTTGTGTTTAATGACATAAGGGAAAGTCTCAATGAATTCAACCCATTTAGCATGTCTACGATTCAGTTTAGCTTGACTTTTAATATGTTTCAAAGATTCATGATCAGAATGTATAACAAATTCTTTGGGCCATAAATAATGTTGCCATGTCTCTAAAGTCTGAACAAGAGCATATAATTCCTTATCATAAGTAGAATAATTCAGACTAGACCCACTCAATTTTTCAGAAAAGTATGCAACAGGTTTGCCATCTTGTAATAACACACCTCCTAATCCAATTCCACTAGCATCACATTCAAGCTCAAAAGTCTTATTAAAATCATGAAGTTGGAGTAAAGGAGCATGTGTCAACTTATCTTTCAACATCGTGAAGGCTTCTTCCTGGTGCAGTATCCCAAACAAAAGGCGCATCCTTCTTTGTAAGCTCATTGAGAGGTGCAACAATGGTGCTAAAATCTCTCACAAAACGCCTATAGATACCAGCGAGACCAAGAAAACTCCTCACTTGTGTGACCGTTTTGGGCTGCGGCCAACTCTCAATAGCGTCAATCTTGGCTTTATCAACTTCAATTCCCTGTGGAGTAACAACATAGCCAAGAAAAGATACTTGATCGGTGCAAAAGGTGCACTTCCCAATGTTACCAAACAAACGTGCATCACGTAGAGCAATAAAAATAGCATGTAAATGTTCCAAATGTTCTTCCAAAGATTTGCTATAAATCAGTATATCATCAAAATAGACTACCACAAATCGCCCAATAAAAGCACGTAAAACTTCGTTCATTAGTCTCATGAAAGTACTAGGTGCATTAGTTAACCCAAAAGGCATGAATAACCACTCATATAAACCAAACTTGGTTTTAAATGTTGTTTTCCATTCATCTCCCAATTTCATACGAATCTGATGGTATCCACTATGCAAATCAACTTTGGAGAATATTGTAGAGCCACTCAATTCATCAAGCATATCATCTAGCCTAGGAATAGGATGACGATAACGAATAGTAATATTGTTAATACCTCTACAATCAACACACATACGCGACATACCGTCCTTTTTAGGCACTAGTATAATACGAACAACACAAGGACTAAGAGATTCGCGTATATAACCTTTGTCGAGCAGCTCCTATACTTGACACATAATCTCCTTCGTCTCCTCTGGATTGGTACGGTATGGTGCACAGTTGGGTAGCGATGCACCGGGAATTAAGTCAATTTGATGCTCAATCCCTCGAATAGGTGGTAATCCCGGTGGCACGTCTTGTGGGAAAACGTCAGTGAACTCCTGCAAAATGTTAGTGACAACATGGGGCAAAGAGGAAGGCACGTCCTCAAATGAAAATAATGCCTCTTTGCACACAAAAGCATAGCAAACATATTTGCTAAAATCTAGCTCATCAATATCAGATTTGGTGGCAAGTAAACATGCACTTTTCAATTTAATTTCAGAAGCAACACTAGATGGTTTATTATTAGGCTTCATTCGTTGCTCAAATTCTTTTGCCACAATCTGATTTTCACTCTTATTTTTCTCCTGATTTGCTTTATTAGCTCTATTAATATCATCTTTCAAAATGGAATCGGGAGTCATAGGAAGCAAAGTAATATTTTTATCCTTATGAACAAGAGTATACTGATTGTTTCTACCATGGTGTACAGAATTTTTATCAAATTGCCATGGTCTACCAAGTAATAAGGAACATGCTTGCATAGGTACCACATCACAATCAACATAATTAGCATATGTAGAGATACTAAAATGCACACGAACAGTACATGTTACCTTAACCTTGCCGCTGTTGTTGAACCATTGGATGTAGTAAGGATGTGGATGTGGTCTTGTGGTGAGCGATAGCTTCTCCACCATCTCCATGCTAGCCAAGTTGTTGCAGCTCCCTCCATCTATGATGACGCGAATAGAACGTTCCTTCACAACTCCCTTTGTATGGAACAAATTATGCCTCTGATTTTGCTCAGCTTATGTAACCTGCACACTCAAAACACGTTGAGCAACTAAACATTCATACCTGTTAGCATCTTCAGGAGCCATGTATTGCGTCTCATGATCAGAATCATCTCCACCGTGTTCTTCATGTGTAATAAGAGCCAAAGTTTCCTCATCATAGTCACTAGCGGACTCATACCCACCATCCTCGGTAGCAATCATCACACGCTAAGATTTACATTCTCTCACATAATGACCTCTTCTCTTACAACGACGACAAATAATATCACTTGTGTGCCCTGTTGATGCCATGGAAGAAGAAGAGCTTTGTGGAGGCCCGACAGGTGTGCTCTTGGCAGATAGTGGTGGTTGTGCCTGCTTTCTTGTATCACGGTTGGAGGTGGCACCTGATGGAGGTGATGGTGCAGTGGAAGTAGAGGATGCACGTGGTGTCCATGATGAAGGTCGACCTACAGAAAAGTTAGTTCACGCCAATGCCTGTCGATCCTGCACTTCACGTTCAGCTTTACAAGCAAGATGCAATAAATGAGTGATATTATTATACTCCTTATACTCTAGAATGGTCTGAATCTCTCTATTTAATCCACCCATAAAACGTGCAAGCATAGCTTCATTATCCTCAACAATACCACATCTAATCATGCCAGTTTGTAATTCCTGATAATATTCCTCTACAATTTTTTTGCTTGTCTTAAACGCTGCAATTTTTGAAGTAATTCACGTTGAAAATATGGTGGAACCCAACGAGTACGCATAACAGTTTTCAAATCAGCCCAAGTAGTTGGAATATTATTCGGATACAATCTACGATGTTCAGACCACAACACACAAGCAAAACTAGTGAAAGCACGAAGTGCAGCAGCAACACGTCTCTCGGGATATTCTAAACATGTAAAACGTTGTTCGGTTTCTAACTCCCAAGTAAGATATATATCAGGAACATATCTACCCTCAAATGGTGGAATATTCAATTTCAGTTTAGGAAGATGGTCATGATCTCATACCTGAGCTGGTAATGCAGCCCTACCATTGCGATTATTTGCATGTGGATGACCGGGTGCTGGTGGTTGCACATAGTTTTGATTTTGATCAACCTCATCCTCGTAATCTCCCGCATAATCATCCTCCTCCTCATCAGAAGCAGGAGCCATAGAAGTATCAACAGCAGCACCAACAGTTTGGCCAGGCTCAAGAGGGACACGGCTCGCTCGGCGGAGGGCTGTTTCGCGACGTGGAGGTAGTCGTTGTTGTTGTGGTAGAGGTGCAACAGGTGCAGCCGGTGGTGGTTGTGGAAGACGCGCCAGCACTTCATTAAATTTGTTATCGAGCTTTGTTTCGAACGTCTTCTCAAAGCCAGTTATCTTATCCATGGCCTCTTCAAAATTGTTTAGCACATCTTGCACCTGTTCAGTCATCATTTGCTGAAATTTATCATGCAACTCCTTATTCATCATGTTCTCCCAGTCAGTCTCATTGACTTGTGATCCTGCCATGGTTAGCGGCAATAGAAACACACAAGAATATGATCCTATCCTGCCATGATGATGTGATATGTGAGTTATGTTGATGAGTAATTATGCTTTAGTAAGAATATCGGTGTTAAGGTTTGTGATTCCCTATGCAAGCACGAAAGTCAATAATTATGCAATGAAATTATATCTTACTTGTGGTGCATTATTCGGTGTTAATTATGCTTAATGCTCGCTTATGAGATTATTCGTTTCTTGGTTGGTCGCTTCTCAATCTTTTGCTAGTTTCATTTTGCACTAAGAATGATCACTACTTGTGCATCCAAAAACCTTCAAACGAGTTTCGCCACATGAGTCCACTATATCTACCTATATGCGGTATTCTTTTGCCGTTCTAAGCAAATCTGTATGTGCCATATCCAATTTTCAAAATAAATTTCTCTTTTGTGTGTTCGTACCGCTCGCGGAGTGGTGAGGGGTGGCTAATATTTTCGATGCTAGATGTGTTATTCTCACAATGAGTGCTTATTCACTCATCATTGCACGAGAGTAAGGCAAAGGTATTAGGGATGCCCAGTCCCGAAATGAAAAATGAATTTACTTTATGTTGTCAAATAATAAATTCCTTGGAAAGTGTTGGTATGGAAGGCAACCGTGGATACGGCTAGCCATGGAAAGTGAAAGTATGGTTGAAAAAGGAATAAACTTTAATTTCTGTTTGGGAACCGCCTATGATATATCTAGCATGGAAAGTCTTGGGAACTCTAAGTCGTTTTCATTGGTGGGAAAGTATGCCTCTCAATATGTTTTTATCTCTCAATTTTCGCTTTGAGCTCTGGCACCTCTACAAATCCCTAATTCCCTTCGCGAAGGGCCTTTCTTTTACTTTATGCAATTTTTATTTTGAATTTGACTCTCCATCTTCTCTTATAAAGCACCAACTAGGGGGCACTATGATCGTACTTGAGCATTCGGTGTAGTTAATTTGCGAGTGTGTTTCATGACTGGATCAATGGTTAAGCATTATGGGCTAGGGATAGCTTATTTTAGCATTGATATTTTGAAAGACATGGTTGCTTGTTGATATGCTTGAGTATTTAAGTTGTCATGTCAAAACTAGACTATTGCTTTGAATAATATAAAAGTCCAAATGTCCATGCTATAAAGAAAAAGAAATATGAGATGACATGTTAGGCACCATTCCACATAAAAAATTCTATTTTTATTGCTTACCTACTCGAGGACGAGCAGGAGTTAAGCTTGGGGATGCTGAGACATCTCCAACATATCTATAATTTTGGATTGTTCCATGTTGTTATATTATCAATCTCGGATGTTTTATAATCATTTTATAATCATTTTATATCATTTTTTGGTACTAACCTATTGACATAGTGCCAAGTGCCAGTTGCTGTTTTCTGCATGTTTTTTACATCGCAGGAAATCAATACCAAACGGAGTCCAAATGCAACGTAACTTTACGGAGATTTTTTATGGACCAGAAGACACCCAATGGGCGAAGGCAGCGCCTGGGGGTGCTCCGAGGAGAGCACAACCCACCAGGGCGCGCCAGGAGGGCCAGGCAGCGCGCCCTGGTGGGTTGTGCCCACCACGGGTGCCCCCGGACCGCCTCTTTGCTCTATAAATACCCCAATATTCCAAAAACCCTAGGGAAGTCGACAAAAATCAATTCCAGCCGCTGCAGAGTCCAGAACCACCAGATCCAATCTAGACACCGTCATGGAGGGGTTCACCACTTCCATTGGTGCCTCTCCGGTGATGCGTGAGTAGTTCTTTGTAGACCTTCGGGTCCATAGTTAGTAGCTAGATGGCTTCCTCTCTCTCGTTTGATTCTCAATACAATGGTCTCTTGGAGATCCATATGATGTAACTCTTTTTGCGGCATGTTTGTTGGGATCGAAGGAACTTTGAGTTTATGGTCAGATCTATCTTTTTATATCCATGAAAGTTATTTGAGTTTTTTCATCTCTTATATGCATGATTGTTTATAGCCTCGTATTTCTTCTCTGATATTTGGGTTTTGTTTGGCCAACTTGATCTATTTATCTTGCAATGGGAAGAGGTGCTTTGTAGTGGGTTCGATCTTACGGTGCTTGATCCCAGTGACAGAAGGGGAACCGACACGTATGTATCGTTGCTACTAAGGATAAAACGATGGGGTCTATCTCTTCATAGGTAGATCTTGTCTACATCATGTCATCGTTCTTATTGCATTATACTGTTTCTCCATGAACTTAATACACTAGATGCATGCTGGATAGCAGTCGATGTGTGGTGTAATAGTAGTAGATGCAAGCAGGAGTCCGTCTACTAATCTTTGACGTGATGCCTATGTGTTGATCATTGCTTGGATATCGTCATGATTATTTGAAGTTCTATCAATTGCCCAACAGTAATTTGTTTACCCACTGTTTGCTATTTTTCTCGAGAAAAGCCGCTAGTGAAACCTACGGCCCCCAGGTCTCTTTCTCCTATTATTTGCCTTTGTGATCTACTTTTCCTTTGCTTTTATTTTCAGATCTATTAAACCAAAATTACAAAAATACCTTGCTGCGTTTTATTCTTATTTGTTTTATTTGGTGTTCGATCTATCAATCTACTACAATTTTATTCACGTCTGTTTGCCCATCTTGGGGCGCCGCTACCCGAAAGGGATTGACAACCCCTTTTACACGTGGGTTGCGAGTATTGGTTATTTGTGTCCAAGGGTTGTTTACGTTGTGTTGCTTGGTTCTCCTACTGGTTCGATAACCTTGGACTCATAACTGAGGGAAATACCTACCGTCGTTGTGCTGCATCATCCCTTTTTGGGGAAATATCGACGTAGCTTCAAGCCGGATCACCCTCAAACTCTTGATCCAACAAAGTGTCGAGGGAGAGTTTCATCAGCACGACAGTGTGGTGACAGTAATGGTGAAGTGATCTGCGCAGGGCTTCACGTAAGCACTACGACAATATAACCGGAGGCGTAAACTGTGGAGGGGGCGCCGCACACGGCTAACAATTGTTGGTGTGTGTTCTAGGCGCCCCCTCCCCACGTATATATAGGTGGGATGGGAGGGGAGCTGCCTTGGGCGCCCCAAGTAGGAAGAATCCTACTTGGGGGCCCTATTCCAATTCGCCCCCCCCCCTTCCTTTTACCGGAGGGGGGAAAAGGGAAGAGAGGGGAAGGAAGGAAAGGGGGGCAAACCCCCTCCTGCTTCTCCTATTCGGCCTCCTTCCTTAGGGGGGTTGCGCCACCCCTAGTGGGCTGGTGTCCTCCCCTCCTATGGCCCATAAAGCCCATTAATCCCCCGAGAGGTTCCGGTAACCCCCCGGTACTCCGATATGTACCCGGTATACCCCGAATCATATCCGGTGTCCGAATACTATCGTCCTATATATCAATCTTTACCTCTCGACCATTTCGAGACTCCTCGCCATGTCTGTGATCTCATCCCAGACTCCGAACAACATTCGGCTACCAAATCACATAACTCATATAATACAAAACCGTTATCAAACATTAAGCGTGCGGACCCTACGGGTTCGAGAACTATGTAGACATGACCGAGACACTTCTCCGATCAATAACCAAAAGCAGAACTTGGATGCTCATATTGGTTCCCACATATTCTACAAAGATCTTTATCGGTCGTACCGTAATGACAACATATGTTATTCCCTTTATCATCGGTATGTTACTTGCCCGAGATTTGATCGTCGGTATCTTCATACATAGTTCAATCTCGTTACCGGCAAGTCTCTTTACTCGTTCCATAATACATCATCCTGCAACTAAGTCATTAGTCACATTGCTTGCAAGGCTTATTATGATGTGCATTACCGAGAGGGCCCAGAGATATCTCTCCGATACTCGGAGTGACAAATCCTAATCTTGATCTATGCCAGCCCAACAAACACATTCGGAGATACCTGTAGAGCATCTTTATAGTCACCCAGATACGTTGTGACGTTTGATAGCACACAAGGTATTCCTCCGGTATCCGGGAGTTGCATAATCTCATAGTCAAAGGAATATGTACATGACATGAAGAAAGCAATAGCAATAAAACTAAACGATCAATATGCTAAGCCAATGGATGGGTTTTGTCCATCACATCATTCTCCTAATGATGTGATCCCATTCATCAAATGACAACACATGTCTATGGTTAGGAAACTTAACCATCTTTGAAGAGCTACTCTAGTAGAGGCTCACTAGGGACACGGTGTTTTGTCTATGTATCCACACATGTATCAAGTTTCTGGTTAATACAATTCTAGCATGAATAATAAAAATTTATCATGATATAAGGAAATATAAAATAACAACTTTATTATTGCCTCTAGGGCATATTTCCTTCAGTCTCCCACTTTCACTAGAGTTAATAATCTAGATTACATTGTAATAATTATAACACCCATGGAGTCTTGGTGTTGATCATGTTTAGCTTGTGAAAGAGGCTTAGTCAACGAGCCTGCCACATTCAGATCCGTATGTATGTTGCAAATCTCTATGTCTCCCTCCTTGACTTGATCATAGATGGAATCGAAGCGTCTCTTGATGTGTTTGGTTCTTTTGTGAAATCTGGATTCCTTCACTAAGGCAATTGCTCCAGTATTGTCACAACATATATTCCTCTATCCGTACACACAGCTATTGCGGATCCTTTGCGAGATCAGGATTTTTGATTCATAATCTAGAATAAATCCATGTTAGGTCAACATCGAGATAGAGCATCTCAGTTGGCTCTGTCAAGGAAGTGAAACAGGCATTCCTAGGTTGAGGTTACCATTGGATTGACCCTCAGTCAGGCCTCCGATTCCAAGGAGTTGATTCAGCAAGTTCCCCGCGCTACCCCGCGGGAAGTCTAATCGGATCAATCGGTGGTTCCATAATGAGTAGCCGAATACACATTGAGGGGGCCTTGCCTCCTCCTTCCCGCCCACACCTTCATTCTTTTCCTCCTCTAATCTTAGAAAGCATACTAAACTTCACTCCAATCTTTCTCCATTAGCAACAAGAGCAGCTCTATCTACGATTTTACACTCTAGAGGAGAGAACTGCTGTGAGCCAGCTTTGTAGCAACCTTTCTTATGCGGAAGCAAAACCTGTATTTCTATACGAATTTCCTTCAGTTACTTAGGGTGAGCAAGCCCATAATATTCCATTTATATTCTGTCTCCCTTTTCTGTTGGAGTTACATAGGAGTGGTCCATAGGGGGGGCACTAGTTACTGGTTGGGAACCATCGGTCCATAGGCGCGCGAATAGGGGTCCATCCAGTTAATTCCTTTGGGGTTGTGTGTGGGACTTTCCTCTTGATGTGGAAAAATAGGCTCTTAGGGCATATGCTGCCTTTACCGGAAAAATAAAGTCAACGGACTTCATGGGCGAGGAGGTGGAGGATGAATGGTATGGCTTGCTCACTTGCTTAAAAACTTATTTTCAAAAATAAGGAGACATAATATAAATCTCCGAATGGAGAAAAGCATATTCTAGTATTTGCCCATAAGCTTATTCAAAATAGGAGTGCTACATAAGCATATGCTAAAGGGGGAACTATACCAACTGACAGCTCCAACATTCAATAAAAATACGTATCCGGTTTGTGACTTAGAGTTATCCAGATCAGTGTCAAATCTAGCATTGACGTAACCATTTACGATGAGCTCTTTGTCACCTCCATAAATGAGAAATATATCCTTAGTCCTTTTCAGGTACTTCAGGATGTTCTTGACCGATGTCCAGTGATCCACTCCTGGATTACTTTGGTACCCCCCTGCTAGACTTATAGCAAGGCACACATCAGGTCTGGTACATAGCATAGCATACATGATAGAACCAACGACTGAGGCATAGGGAATGACTTTCATTTTTTCTCTATCTTCTGCAGTGGTCGGGCATTGAGTCTGACTCAATTTCACACCTTTTAACACAGGCAAGAACCCTTTCTTTGACTGTTCTATTTTGAACTTCTTCAAAACTTTATCAAGGTATGTGCTTTGCTAAAGTCCAATTAAGCGTCTTGGTCTATCTCTATAGATCTTGATGCCCAATATATAAGCAGCTTCACCGAGGTGTTTCTTGAAAAACTCTTATTCAAGTATCCTTTTATGCTATTCAGATATTCTATATCATTTCCAATCAACAATATGTCATCCACATATAATATTAGAGATGCTACAGACCTCCCACCCACTTTCTTGTAAATACAGGCTTCTCCAAAAGTCTGTATAAAACCATATGCTTTGATCACCTCATCAAAGCGTATATTCCAACTCCGAGATGCTTGCACCAGTCCATAAATGTAATGCTGGAGCTTGCACACTTTGTTAGAACCTTTAGGATTGACAAAACCTTCTGGTTGCATCATATACAACTCTTCTTTAAGAAATCCATTGAAGAATGAAGTTTTCACGTCCATTTGCCAGATTTCATAATCGTAAAATGCGGCAATTTCTAACATGATTCGGACAGACTTAAGCATCGCTATGAGTGAGAAAGTCTCATCGTAGTCAACTCCTTGAACTTGTCGAAAACCTTTCGCGACAAGTTGAGCTTTGTAGACAGTAACATTACCATCAGCGTCAGTCTTCTTCTTGAAGATCCATTTATTCTCTATGGCTCGCTGATCATCGGGCAAGTCAACTAAAGTCCATAATTTGTTCTCATACATGGATCCTATCTCAAATTACATGGCCTCAAGTCATTTTGCGGAATCTGGGCTCATCATAGCTTCTTCATAGTTTGTAGGTTCGCCATGGTCTAATAACATGACTTCCAGGACAGGATTACTGGACTGCTCTGGTGCGGAACATTCTCTCTTCGACCTACGAGGTCCAGTAGTAACTTGATCCGAAGTTTCATGATCATCATCATTAGCTTCCTCTCTAGTTGGTGTAGGCATCACGGGAATGGATTTCACTAATGTGCTACTTTCCAATTCGAGAGAAGGTACAATTACCTCATCCTGTTCTACATTCCTCCCACTCACTTCTTTCAAGAGAAACTCCTTCTCTAGAAAGGTTCCATTGTTTCCTTAGGGTATCCTATGAATATACACCCGAACATGACACTTCTTTCATGATCATCATCATTGGCCTTCAAAACTGTGATAGAAGGTGTACCCAATTGTTTCCTTAGGGTATCCTATGAATATGCACCTCTTCAATTTGGGTTCGAGCTTATCAGGCTGAAGCCTTTTGACATAAGTGTCGCCACCCCAAACTTTAAGAAACGACAACTTCGGTTTCTTGCAAAACCAAAGTTCATATGGTGTCGTCTCAACGGATTTATACGGTGCCATATTTAACGTGAATGCAGTTGTCTCAAATGCATAACCCCAAAACAATAGTGGTAAATTGGTAAGAGACATCATAGATCGCACCATATCTAATAAAGTACGGTTTACGATGTTCGGACACACCATTACGCTGTGGTGTTCCAGGTGCCGTGAGTTGTGAAACTATTCCACATTGTTTTAAATGAAGGCCAAACTCGTAACTTAAATATTCGCCTCCGCGACCAGATCGTAGAAACTTTATTTTCTTGTTACGATGATTCTCCACTTTGCTCTTAAATTCTTTTAACTTTTCAAATGTTTCAGACTTGTGTTCCATCCAGTAGATATACCCATATTTGCTCAAATCATCTGTGAAGGTTAGAAAATAATGATACGCGCCTCGAGCCTCAACACTCATCGGACCACATACATCGGTATGTATTATTTCCACTAAGTCAGTAGCTCGCTCCATTGTTCTGGAGAACGGAGTCTTAGTCATCTTATCCATGAGGAATGGTTCGCAAGCATCAAATGATTCATGATCAAGTGATTCCAAAAGTCCATCCGCATGGAGTTTCGTCATGCGCTTTACACCAATATGACCTAAACGGCAGTGCCACAAATATGTTGCACTATCCTTATCAATTTTGCATCTTTTGGCATCAATATTATGAATATGTGTATCACCACGATCGAGATTCAACAAAAATAGACAACTCTTCAAGGGTGCATGACCATAAAAGATATTACTCATATAAATTGACCAACCATTATTCTCTGATTTAAATGAATAACCGTCTCGAATTGAACAAGATCCAAATATAATGTTCGCGCTCAACGCTGGCACCAAATAAAAATTATTCATTTCTAAAACTAATCCCGAAGGTAGATGTAGAGGTAGCGTGCCGGCGGCAATCACATCGACCTTGGAACCATTCTCGGCGTGCATCGTCACCTCGTCCTTAGCCAATCTTCCTTTAATCCGCATTCCCTGTTTTGAGTTACAAATATGAGCAACCGAACTAGTATCAAATACTCAGGCGCTACTACGAGCATTAGTAAGGTACAAATCAATAACATGTATATCCAATATACCTTTGTTCACTTTGCCATCCTTCCTATCCGCCAAATATTTGGGGTAGTTTCGCTTCTAGTGACCAGTCCCTTTGCAGTAGAAGCACTCAGTTTTAGGTTTGGGTCTAGACTTGGGCTTCTTCTCGGGAGTGGCAACTTGCTTGCCATTCTTCTCGAAGTTCCCCTTATTTCCCTTGCCCTTTTTCTTGAAACTAGTGGTCTTGTTAATCATCAACATTTGATGTTCTTTCTTGACTTCTACCTCCGCAGCTTTGAGCATAGCGAAGAGCTCGGGAATTGTCTTACCCATCCCTTGCATATTATAGTTCATCACGAAGCCTTTGTATCTTGGTGCGAGTGATTGAAGAACTCTGTCAATAACACGATCATATGGAAGATTAACTCTCAGCTGAGTCAAGTGGTTATGATACCCAGACATTCTGAGTATGTGTTCACTGATAGAACTGTTCTCCTCCATCTTGCAACTATAGAACTTGTTGGAGACTTCATATCTCTCAACTCGGCCATTTGCTTGAATATTAACTTCAATTCCTAGAACATCTCATACGGTCCATGACGATCAAAACGTCTTTGAAGTCCCGATTCTAAGCCCTAAAGCATGGCACACTGAACTATGAGTAGTCATCAGATCGAGCTTGCCAGACGTTCATAACATCAGCATCTGCTCCTGCAGCAAGACTTTCACCTAGCGGTGCATCAAGGACATAATTCTTCTGTGCAGCAATGATGATAATCCTCAAGTTACGGGCCCAGTCAGTGTAATTGCTACCATCATCTTTCAACTTAGCTTTCTCTAGGAACGCATAAAAATTCAAGGGAACGGTAGCACATGCCATTGATCTACAACATAGATATGCAAAAACTATCAGGACTAATTTCATGATAAATTAAGTTCAATTAATCATATTACTTAAGAACTCCCACTTAGATAGACATCCCTCCAGTCATCTAAATTATACGTGATCCAAGTCAACTAAAACATGTCCGGTCATCACGTGAGATGGAGTAGTCTTCAATCGTGAACATCTCTATGTTGATCATATCTACTATATGATTCACGTTCGACCTTTCGGTATCAAGTGTTTCGAGGCCATGTCTGTACATGCTAGGCTCGTCAAGTTTAACCCGAGTATTCCACATGTGCAAAACTGTCTTGCAGTCGTTGTATGTGAACGCAGAGCTTATCACACCCGATCATCACGTGGTGTCTCAGCACGACGAACTATCGCAACGGTGCATACTCAGGGAGAACACTTATACCTTGAAATTTTAGTAAGGGATCTTATAATGCTACCGCCGTACTAAGCAAAAGAAGATGCATAAAAGATAAACATCACATGCAATCAAAATATGTGACATGATATGGCCATCATCATCTTGTGCCTTTGATCTCCATCTCCAACCACCGTCATGATCTCCATCGTCACCGGCTTGACACCTTGATATCCATCGTAGCGTCGTGGTCGTCTTGCCAACTATTGCTTCTACAACTATTGATAATGCATAGTGATAAAAGTAAAGCAATAACCATAAGGCTCCTGCCAGTTGCCGATAACTTTTACAAAACATGATCATCTCATACAACAACGTATATCACATCATGTCTTGACCATATCACATCACAACTTGCCCTGCAAAAACAAGTTAGATGTCCTCTACAACCGCCCACAACTCTTTGTGTTCTACTCGTGCATATCATCTACGCATAGACCTGGCTCGGATGCCACTATTGGGAAACGTAGCATGCAATTTCAAAAAAATTCATATGCTCAAGCAAGATCTATCTAGGAGATGCATAGCAACGAGAGGGGGAGAGTGTGTCCACGTGCCCTCGTAGACCGAAAGCGGAAGCGTTTGACAATGCGGTTGATGTAGTCGAACTTCTTCTCGTTCCGACCAATCAAGCACCTAACGTACGACACCTCCAAGTTCTGCACACGTTCAACTCGATGACGTCCCTCGAACTCTTGATCCAGCAAAGTGTCGAGGAAGAGTGTTATCAACACGACGGTGTGGTGACGGTGATGGTGAAGTGATCTGCGCAGGGCTTCGCCTAAGCACTACGACAATATAATTGGAGGCGTAAACTGTGGAGGGGGGCGCCACACACGGTTAACAATTGTTGGTGTGTGTTCTAGGCGCCCCCTTCCCACGTATATATAGGTGGGAGGGGGAGGGGAGCTGCCTTGGGTGCCCCAAGTAGGAGGAATCCTACTTGGGGGCTCTATTCCAATTCGCCCCCCACCCCCCGTTCCTTTTACCGAAGGGAGGAATGGAAGAGAGGGAGGAGGAAGGAAACGGGGGGCCGAACCCCCTCCTACTTATCCTATTCGGCATCCTTCCTTAGGGGGGCGCGCCACCCCTGGTGGGCTGGTGTGCTCCCCTCCTATGGCCCGTAAAGCCCATTAATCCACCGGGGGGTTCCGGTAACCCCCCGGTACTCTGATATGTACCCGGTATACCCCGAATCACATCCGGTGTCCGAATACCATCGCCCTATATATCAATATTTACCTCTCAACCATTTTGAGACTCCTCGCCATGTCCGTGATCTCATCCGGGACTTCGAACAACATTCGGTCACCAAATCACATAACTCATATAATAAAAAATCGTCATCGAACGTTAAGCGTGAGGACCCTACGGGTTCGAGAACTATGTAGACATGACCGAGACACTTCTTCGGTCAATAACCAACAGGAGAACCTGGATGCTCATATTGGTTCCCACATATTCTACAAAGATCTTTATCGGTCGTACCGTAATGACAACATACGTTATTCCCTTTCTCATCGGTATGTTACTTGCCCGAGATTTGATCGTCGGTATCTTCATACCTAGTTCAATCTCGTTACCGGCAAGTGTCTTTACTCGTTCCATAATACTTCATCCCGCAACTAAGTCATTAGTCACATTGCTTGCAAGGCTTATTATGATGTGCATTACCGAGAGGGCCTAGAGATACCTCTCCGGTACTCGTGACAAATCATAATCTCGATCTATGCCAACCCAACAAACACCTTCGGAGATACCTGTAGAGCATCTTTATAATCACCCAGTTATGTTGTGACGTTTGATAGCACACAAGGTATTCCTCCGGTATCCAGGGGTTGCATAATCTCATAG
Source organism: Aegilops umbellulata (assembly GCA_032464435.1). Lineage (NCBI taxonomy): Eukaryota > Viridiplantae > Streptophyta > Magnoliopsida > Poales > Poaceae > Aegilops > Aegilops umbellulata. The sequence goes on along the minus strand of CP136060.1, from coordinate 65,728,609 downwards.
TCAAAGGAATATGTATATGACATGAAGAAAGCAATAGAAATAAAACTGAACGATCAATATGCTAAGCTAACGGATGAGTCTTGTCCATCACATAATTCTCCTAATGATGTGATCCCGTTTATCAAATGACAACACATGTCTATGGTTAGGAAACTTAACCATCTTTGATTAACGAGCTAGTCTAGTAGAGGCTCACTAGGGACACAGTGTTTTGTCTATGTATCCACACATGTACCAAGTTTTCGGTTAATATAATTCAAGCATGAATAGTAAACATTTATCATCATATAAGGAAATATAAAATAACAACTCTACTATTTCCTCTAGGGCATATTTCCTTCAGGTACTACCGCTGGCAACTACCGCTCTACTTCCTCTCGAGAGAACTATCTAGAAGCAATAAATAAGTGGTACTCCATGCGGTACTGGCACATCGGTAGTTCCGCCGAAGAGGTACTACCGCGCCGCAGGAGTGGTACTTCCCCTTAGCCATAGTATGCCCAGTAAACCTGCAGAAGTGGAGTGGTAGTGAGAGCCGCAGTACCGTTGGAGCGGTACTACTGCGCTGAACTTTCGCTCTACTACCACCCATTTACATAACACATAGAACAAGCGGAAGTGAGGGTAGACTGATCTGCGGCAGTACCGCTTGAGTGGTACTACCACTGAGCAGAGTGGTACTACCGCTTATGTTGATCTAGAAAGCTCAATCACACAGGAAGGACAAGCTCAATTGCTGGGAAATACCAAGGGTGCAAAGGACCGTGTACGTGTTGATTCCACCCAAACCTTTTTGAAGCGGACCCCCTCTTAATAGTACGGTGTTCCTACGACTCAAATCCACCGAAAAAGAAACGAAGGAAAAAAACACCATCTTTGCAAAAGCTTCAAGGGGCACAAATCAGCTTGTGCTATATGATAGATTATCTGAAATGCTCAATGTACGCGATTAGTCTGCAAAAGCAATGTCATCAATCACCAAAATCACTAAGGGAGAAATATGCCCTAACAGGTAGCCATCATGGGACCCAAGCGGCGATGCCTTCCCATGGTCTACTTTTCCTCGGTGTTGGTGGCAGTCCTGGATGTGTTGGTCGCCTCCGCTGACAAGGTGCAATTCCGCCAACGTTTGCGGCAGATGGCACTGCCGTAGGCGCGTGACGACACGACGGGTCCACGGCATCCACGGTGCTCGTGCCACCGTGCTCCCCCACGTGTGATGACCCACAAGTATAGGGGATCAATCATAGTCCTTTCGATAAGTAAGAGTGTCGAACCCGACGAGGAGCAGAAGGAAATGACAAGTGGTTTTCAACAAGGTATTTTCTGCAAGCATTGAAATTGTCGGTAACAGGTAGTTTGATAACAAGATAATTTGTAATCAGCAAGTAACAGTAATGGTAAATAAAGTGCAGGAAGGTAGCCCAATCCTTTTGTGGCAAAGGATAGGCCAAAACAGTCTCTTATGATAAGCAAAGCGTTCTTGACGGTACACGAAAATTTCATCTAGTCACTTTCATCATGTTGGTTTGGTTCGTGTTCGCTACTTTGATAATTTGATATGTGGGTGGACCGGTCCTTAGGTGTTGTTCTTACTTGAACAAACCTCCTACTTATGATTAACCCACTCGCAAGCATCCAAAACTACGAGAAAAGTATTAAGATAAAATCTAACCATAGCAGTAAATCTTGATCCAAATCGGTCCCTTACGAAGTAGCGCATAAACTAGGGTTTAAGCTTCTGTCACTCTAGCAACCCATCATCTAATAACTACTCCACAATGCATTCCCTTAGGCCCTAATAAGGTCAAGTGTCATGTAGTCGACGTTCACATGACACCACTAAGGGAATCACAACATACATATCATCAAAATATCGAACACATATCAAGTTCACATGATTACTTGTAACAAGATTTCTCCTGTGACCTCAAGAATAAAAGTAACTACTCCCAAATGATAATCATGCTCGAGATCAGAGGGGTATTAAATAACATAATGGATTTGAACATATAATCTTCCACCAAATAAACCATATAGTAATCAACTACAAGATGTAATATAGAGACGCCCTTCTTAAGTGGATTGATTTTCTTCCTCCTTGAGGAGAGTTGCTTTTTTGTTTCTCTGTAACTATTAGGTATAGTTTTCCCCTTCCCTGTATAGCTTTCTTTAAAGAGATTTTTCTTTCTATTCCTTTTGGCTTTATTAATAAAATGCCGTGGGGTGCAAGCCCTGCAGTCTTCATGGTCAAAAAAAAACTACAAGATGTAATCAACACTACTAGTCACCCACAGGTACCAATCTAAGGTTCCGGTACAAAGATTGAACACAAGAGATGAACTAGGGTTCCATAGGAGATGGTGATGTTGAAGATGTTGATGGAGATTGCCCTCCCAAATATGGGAGAGTTGTTGGTGGTGACAATGACAATGATTTCCCCCTTCGGGAGGGAAGTTCCCCCAGCGGAATCGCTCCGCCGGAGGGCAAAAGTGCTCCTACCCAAGTTCCGCCACGAGACGGCAGTGCTTCATCCCGAAAGTCCTCCCCTTATTTTTTTCAAGGTCAAAATGACCTATATACCAGAAGATGGGCACCGGAGGTGGGCCGAGGTTGTGCCCACCTGGTGGGCCCCCTCTGGTAGTTATTTGCTGCAATATTCTTCATATATTGCAAAACAATTCTCCGTAAATTTTCAGCTCATTTGGAGATGTGTAGAATAGGTAACCCTGACGTAGCTTTTTGAGGTCCAGAATTCCAGTTCCCGGCATTCTCCCTCTTTGTGTAAACCTTGCATATTATGGGAGAAAAGGCATTAGAAATACTCCAAAAAAGCTTTATTATGCATAAAAACATTATAAATATCAGTAGAAAAACATGGTGCAAAATGGATGTATCAGTGTGGAGCAACTGGCTAGTCCTCCATGAGCTGGCTTGGAGCGGCGAGTTGCTGCACCAAGGGCCAGCTTGGAGCGATGGCTTGCTCCTCCGCTTGGACACCTGCAGCCTCGCCCATGGTACGGACGGCCTGGGGCGGCGAGGGAGGTGGATTAGCAAGTTGCATAGCTCGTATCAGGTGGGCTCGGGGCCACCCAGCTGGCTTTTATGCCGTCGAACCCGCCTTCCTGCTCGCCGGATGCCATGGAGAGTGTGCAGAATATGGTGCAAGGAGGAGATGGGGAGCGGAGGTATGGTGTGGTTCTTGTTCGGCGTGTGGCCTCGTTTAAATAGCAAGAGGACACGAGGAGCCAACCGACATATTGTTTAATGTTGGCTGGCTGGCGGACGAACGTGTGGCAAATAGGTTTCTCGGCACACGCGCGGGTTCCATGGAGGTAGGCGGAGCAGTCTAAAACCGGTTGAATGTGGCGAGGAGGCATGTTCGACAATATGCACAGCTCTCTTGGCCAGTGCGCCGCTTCAATGCTGGCGCTGGTGAGAGGTCACATCCGCTCTACCTAGCATGAATGTGGGCAACTAGCGTCAGACGGGAATGCGCGTTGGTGCAAGTGGTTTTTTTGGCGGGTCAGGGTAGTCAGATGCAGGTATGGTAGCCGTGCCAGTCCACGGATACTTATGCGGGAGCCGGCCATCCAACGCTGCCCGCACACATTTCAACCACCGTTTGAACTAACCGGGGTGAAATTCATGCAAATATGGTGGATTTCATATAAACCGGACGAAATTTATTACATTTCGGACATACTTCAACTAAAAGCAGAACTCGTTTGACTTTGGAGGTATAATTTCGAATGTACTTCAACAAATCACCTAGTCTAATGTCGGCCATGGCGATTTCCATTCCCACGACAAGGCTACCCTCCGTGGCTTCCGCCTCCGTGGCCTCTGGCTCTGCCATATCTTCCTTATGTCTGGTTGCGTCACTCATCAGAGTAGCCATGCTTTAGCTGGAGGGGAAGAGTGTGCCTACTCCGCTTCCATGAAGCCGAGGCGGGGGTTGACAATGGTCTGCGCTGAACCAGGAAAGACACCGGTTGTGTAGGCCGACAACACGGTGGTGGTGGGCATCCTAGGACCCAAGCGGTGAAGGCTTCCCATGGTCTACTTTTCCTCGGTGTTGGCGGCAAACGCGGACGTGTTGGCCGCCTCCGCCGGCAAGCTGTGGTTCCGCCAACGTTTTTGGTGGATGGCACTGCCGTAGGTGCATGACGACATGACGGGTCCATGGCATCCACTATGCCCATGCCATCGTGCTCCCCCGCGTATCAGCGTGGAGCAACTGGCCAATCCTCCACGAGCTGGCTTGGAGCGGCGAGTTGTTGCACCAAGGGCCAGCTTGGAGCGACAGCTTGCTCCTCCGTTTGCCAGCCTGCAGCCTCGCCCATGGTACGGATGGCCTAGGGCCGCGAGGGAGGTGGAGTAGCAAGTTGCATAGCTCGTATCAGGCGGGCTCAGGGCCACCCAGCCGGTTTTTATGCTGTCGAACCCGTCTTCCTGCTCGCTGGATGCCATGGAGAGTGTGCAAAATATGGTGCAAGGAGGAGATGGGGAGAAGAGGTGTGGTGTGGTTCTTGTCCGGCGTCTGGCCTCATTTAAATAGTGGGCGAACGCGAGGATGTAAGTGCATCTAGTGCCACCCCTAGTTGGGTTTGGAGTATTGACGACAAATTTGGTTGAGGGACTAATGTGTTTGTGAGAATTGCAGGATAACACAGGTAGTGTCCCTCATTGATTCGGTTTACCTACCGGAGATGACCCCTAAAAATGTATGAAGACATTGACGACAATGGTGGTACATGAAGATATTCATATTGAAGACTATGACATGAGAAGACATTCTTTGATGACTATGGAGCGCGAAGACTTAGTTGTTTCGTTGTTTCCTTTTCTTCTTTGTTGAGTCATAGGAACCACCGTACTGTTAAGTGGGGTCCAAGTGAATACAGTTAGAGTGACTGAAGTGATGCTCAACTCAAATCCTATGTCTTCGAGCGAAGACAATGAGAGCAAATCTTATCCAGAGCTGGATAAGTCAGCTTTGCTTGTAGCCCAAGAAAAGTTGTCGCGTGTGTTTGAAATCTGACCGTTGGAACACGTGTCAGTTCCTTAGTGACCCAGGGTCATTTCGGACATATCAGGTCGGGTTGCCTAGTGGCTATAAATAGCCCACCCCCTACACCATAAATTGGTGGCTTCTCAGAGTTAGTGCACGGCTTTTGTCGTTTGAGAGCAACCCACCTCGAAGCCTTTGAGAGAGAGAAATCCTTGCGAGGACAAAGCCCAAACACCCAGAGCCAAAGAGTGTTAGGCATCACTGAAGTCTTTCTGTCTGTGTGACCTGAAGACTTATTACACTTGAGGATTGTGAATCCTCCAGCCGGTTAGGCGTCGCGTTCTGAGCATCCAAGAGCCATTGTGGATCGCCGGTGAACGAAGTCTGTGAAGGTTTGGAAGTCTACCTTGAAGACTTACTAGAGTGATTGGGCGAGGACTGTGTGTCCTTAGCTCAAGGGGAATAAGGTGAAGACGCGGTCTTCTGAGTTGAATCTCAGCCTCCCTAACCAGATGTACAGTTGTCACAGCAACTGGAACTGGTCAAACAAATCATGTGTCTTCATCGAGTGACTGGTTCTATTCTCTCTTCCCTTTACTTACAGTTTGTCTTCGTGAAGTCATTGCCTGCTTGCCATACCTATTTGACTTCATTGCTTGACTACTATTGCTGTTTGGCTTCATACTATTTTCCACCCTCATCCTTACTACCTAGTTGCCATTAGTCATCGTACACTCACATTATTGCATACTTGACTATGGCTTGCCTTGTGTAGTTTATCTTCCGCTGCATATCAATAGGTTCATTTCTAATGTTTGTCTTCGAAACTTTTATGTTTTGAAGACTTTCATAAAAATCGCCTATTCACCCCCCCTCTAGTCGATACAAGCACTTTCAATTGGTATCAGAGCAAGGTACTCCCTTGTTCTGTGTGATTCGGTTTAACCACCTGGAGTTTTAGCTATGTCGACTGCAGGGATAATCAAAGTCTCCGCTGCTTGCCCCGTGTTCGATGGAACTGAATATCCCTACTAGAAGAATAAGATGCGCATGCATCTTGAAGCCATTGATGTCGACCTCTGGTATGTCGTCAAGAACGGCGTTCCCAAGACTGGTGAAGGTGTCACCCCTGCTGATGCAAGAAGTTCATTCAACTGGACTCTACTGCCAAGAACATCATCTGTGGTCATCTGACCAAAGGACAGTATGGCCGTGTGAGTGCTCTGGAGACGTCAAAGCTAGTCTGGGACAGGCTATCCAAGGTCAACTAAGGAGTCTCAACCCAGAGAGATCAAAGGATCAGTGTTCTTCGCAACCTCTTCAACCGCTTCAAGAGAAACGACAATGAGAATGTCCAGCTCACGTTTGATCGCCTCACTGACATCACAAATGAGCTTCGTGCTCTCGGCGCCACTGAGATTACCAAGCATGAAATTGTCAAGACGCTACTGAGATCACTTGACAGCTCCTTTGACACCCTTGCCCTCATGATACAAGAACGTCCTGACTTCAAGACACTCGATCCGTCTGATATACTTGAGAGGCTCAACACACATGAGTTCCAGCTATTTGAGAAAAGAGATATCTATGGTCCCAACTATGGCCGAACTCGCGCTTTGAAGGCAAGAGTTGTTTCCTCATCTGAAGAAGAATCTGACTGCAGTTCTGATGATCCTGAAGACATTGGAAAGGAACTTGCTATGCTTGTGAAGAAGTTCCAGAAGTTCACTAAGAAGAAAGGCTTCAGAAAGTCTTCACGATCCAGCTCAAGAAATGATGAAGCTTCTACTCATGACTACAAGAAGAGAACATGTCACAAGTGCAAGAAACCTGGACACTACATCTCTGAGTGTCCACTGTGGGACAACGAGAAGAAGAAGAAGAAGAGCAAGGAATATGATTCTGATGACAAGAAAAAGAAGAAATCTTCAAAGTCTTCTTCCAAGTCCTCATCAAAGTCTTCATCTCACAAGAAGAGCTCATCTGGCAAGGCTCGTGCTTTTGTTGGGAAGGAAATGGATTCAGAGGAGGAGTCTGCTTCTGAGGAGGCGGAGGTGGAGTCTGAGGAGGAGTCCGACCCTGGTGTTGCAAGTCTAGCTCTAGCCACTGCCTATGTTGCCAAGTCCATCTTCAACACTGAAGACAATGACTTCCATGCCAACGCTGAAGCTGATGATAAGGATGACCCTACTCCCACCTATTGCTTCATGGCACGTGGTGCTAAGGTAAAATCACGCTATGCTTACTTTCAAACATCTGGTGAAGATGACTCTGATTGTGAATCCAAGCCTAGCTACAAAACACTTGCTAAAATTGCAACTGAACAACAAAAGGCTATGAACATACTCAAAAACTGTTAGACAAAAGCGATGACCTGTTGGACGCGGAAATGACTCGTTCACAGTCCTTAGTTGAAGACATAAAAAATATTCATGCTAAATACCAAGAACTTGAAAGTCGTCATGATACGCTCACAACCACTCATGAAAAGCTCTCCTATGATTATGTTCAAAGGAAGCAAGAGCTTGAGAAGTTGAGAGCGGCTCATGAAGATCTTCAAAAAGAGAATGAGTCACTACGCGCTCAACAGATCATTCCCGCTCAGGATGGATTTGAACCACCATGTCTAAAATGCCTTGAGCGTGATAACGCTACCTCTGTTGCTGGATGTTCCACTACTGCTGCTGTTGCATTGTCTTCAACTACTGATGTGGTAACTAACCCCTCTGCGGAGGATACCACTACTATTGCTGATGAAAATGCTAGGTTGAAGACATTACTTGAAACAGGGATGTATAAAAGCCAGAAAGGGCATCAGACACTTTGCGATGTCCTCAAAAAGCAGATTCTGAACTGAAACCCTAGGAAAGAGGGTGTTGGGTTCGAGAGGAAAATGAATGTTGATGGTTCCTACTGGAAGCCTGAGCAGTATCCCAAAACCACATGGGTTGCTGCAAAGGGACCTTCAGTGGATCCATCCACCTTATCTGGCTTTACCTGTGCTAACCCTGTCATCATTGATGAATCCTTTGATGCAAACTATAAACTGTTCAAGAATCAGAATAGTGAAGTGTTTGCCAGATATATTGGTACTAACTGCAGGAATGGGCCACCTATGAAGAAGATCTGGGTACCCAAAAGCTGTCTTGAGAAGCTTCCAGTGAATGTCATCATGACACCACCTGGGAAGAAGACAAATCCCAGACCTAAGGCTTCATATGGTCCAAAGGCTTCATACAGACAGAGGACTCACCTGAGTCATCCTAACGCCAATGTTTTGCAGGGAAACCATACTCAAACCTATGAATATGAGCGTGTATCTTCAAACCGCTATGTTCATAAAACTAAGAACTTTTCTGCTTATTCATATGAGCATCATTCATCTCCTGCAAGGCTATTTGCTAGGGATCCAAAGCCGAAATTCTCAGATGTTGCACTTAGACTCATTGCTTCTAAGCCACCCCTGAACATGTGGGTGGTTAAGAAGAATTAACTTCTTTTGCAGGGAAAGGTCTCCAGCCGAAAATCAAAGGCGTCTGATGCTATTGCTGGGGACCTAAAATATCTTGTAGGGCGCAAGATCAAATGCCCAAATGGTCTCACTGTGTATTTTGTTCCTGAATCGCTTGCCATTCATCCTATCAGTCCTAATCTTGATCTGAGCTTCCATAATCCTCTTGCCCGTCAAATGTTTATGCTTCACAATACTCTTGGTGAAGCCTATCCTCCTAACTGTAATGCAGAGTATGACACCTCGTGCTTCAGAATGGATTATGGACAGCGGATGCACTAATCATATGACTGGTGATTAAAGTCTTCTCATGGACTCAACCTTACGTCCATCTGATAAGAGTCACGTCACATTTGCTGACACTGGTAAAAGCAAGGTATTGGGTCTAGGTAGAGTGGCAATCTCAAGGGATCAGCACATGGATAAAGTGATGCTTGTTGAATCCCTTGGCTTCAACTTAATGTCTGTCTCAATGCTTTGCGACCTGAACATGGTTGTAATATTTGGAAAGTATCGTTGCCTTGTACTAATGGAATCTGACAAATCTCTAGTCTTTGAAGGGTACAGGAAAGATGATCTGTACATGGTAGATTTCTCAGCAGGTCCACAGCTTGCAAGATGTCTTCTTACAAAAGCTTCAGAATGCTGGCTATGGCATCGGAGGCTGGGGCATGCTGGGATGAGGAACTTACATACGCTCGTCAAGAAGAAGCATGTCATTGGCATTGAAGATGTCAAGTTCAAGAAAGATCATTTGAGCGGTGCCTGCGAAGCTGGAAAGATGACTAGGGCCAAGCATCCCTCGAAGACAATCATGACTACGTCTCAACCCTTCGAGCTGCTACACATGGACTTATTTGGCCCTACTCACTACTCTACCCTCACTACGACTGCCTCTCTCTATGGCTTCATCACTGTTGATGATTACTCAAGATACACATGGGTGCACATAATTCTCTACAAGACCGAAGTGCAAGATGTTTTCAGACGTTTTGCCAATCGAGCCATGAACAATTATGGAGTCAAGATCAAGCATATCAGAAGTGACAACAGCACTGAGTTCAAGAACACCGGACTTGATCTTTATCTGGATACAATGGGAATCACTCATGAGTTTTCTGCTCCTTACACACCTCAGCAAAATGGCATCGTAGAGCGCAAGAACAGAACCCTCATTGAGATGGCTCGGACGATGCTGGACGAATAGAAAACACCAAGAAAGTTCTGGCCTGAAGCTATTGATACAGCATGCCACGTCATCAACCGTGTTTATATCCATAAGCTTCTGAACAAAACATCCTATGAGCTCCTCACTGGCAAGAAGCCAAATGTAAGCTACTTCAGAGTATTTGGAGCACGGTGCTGGATCAAGGATCCCCATCACAAGTCAAAATTTGCACCAAAAGCTCACGAAGGTTTCATGCTCGGTTACGGAAAGGATTCACACTCTTACAGAGTCTTCAACCTCTAAAATCGTCGAAACTATAGATGTGCAGTTTGATGAAACCAATGGTTCACAAAGAGAGCTCCTGCCAAGTAATCTTGAAGAAGCTCCACCCAGCGAGTCTATCAAGCTAATGGGAACTAGTGAAATCATGCCTGTTGAAGCACAACCTGAAGAGGAACTTATCATTTCTGCACCCAACCAATATGAAGACAATGCTCAGCCTGAAGACAATCCCCCCAATGATGACAATGATCAGCAAGAACAAATTCTTCGCCCAGCTCATCCTCGTGTTGCAAGTGAAGTGCAAATTGAGAAGATAATTGATAGCATCAATGCACCTGGTCCACTTACTCGTTCAATAGCAACGCAGTTAGCAAATTTCTGTGGGCACTTTTCTTTTGTGTCAATATCAGAACCCAAGAAAGTTGTTGAAGCCTTTATGGAACCTGAATGGATTCAAGCAATGCAAGAAGAGCTTCAACAGTTCAAGCTGAACAATGTTTGGGAACTTGTCAAGCGTCCTGACCCTCGCAAGCATAACATCATTGGAACAAAATGGATATATCGAAACAAGCAAGATGAGCATGGCCAAGTCGTCAGAAACAAAGCACGTCTCGTTGCACAAGGATATACTCAAGTTGAGGGGATTGACTTCGATGAAACATATGCTCCTGTGGCTAGACTTGAAGCTATTCGCATATTGCTAGCCTATGCTAACCACAGCAATATCCTGCTATATCAAATGGATGTGAAGAGTGCATTTCTCAATGGCAAGATTGAAGAAGAAGTATATGTTGCACAACCACCCGGCTTTGAAGATCCAAAACATCCTGATATGGTGTACAAACTAAACAAAGCACTGTATGGCCTCAAACAAGCTCCTTGCGCTTGGTATGATACAATCAAAGACTTCCTGAAGAGCAAAGGCTTCAAACCTGGATCCCTCGATCCTACACTCTTCACAAAGACATATGATGGTGAACTGTTTGTGTGCCAAATCTATGTGGATGACATTATCTTCGGCTGCACCAACCAGAAGTACAGTGATGAGTTTGGATACATGATGCAAGAGCAATATCAGATGTCCATGATGGGTGAGCTGAAGTTCTTCCTTGGTCTTCAAATTCGTCAGCAAAGGAATGGCATCTTCATATCTCAAGAGAAATACCTCAAAGATTGCCTGAAGAAGTTTGGAATGCAAGATTGTAAAGGTTACACGACGCCAATGCCAGCCAAACATCATCTGGGTCCCGACGAAAATGGTAAAGAGTTCGATCAACAGGTATATCGCTCCATGATTGGTTCTTTAATTTACCTATGTGCATCTAGGCCAGATATTATGCTTAGTGTTTGCATGTGTGCTCGATTCCAAGCGGCACCAAAGGAATCGCATCACCTAGCTGTGAAGCGAATTCTTCGATATTTGGCTCACACCCCAACACTAGGATTATGGTATCCAAAGGGCTCAGAGTTTGATCTGGTTGGATTTTCGGATGCTGATTATGCTGGTGACAAGGTGGATCGCAAGTCTACATCAGGCACATGTCACTTTCTGGGACGATCACTTGTCTGTTGGTCTTCAAAGAAGCAGAACTGCGTGTCACTCTCAACTTCTGAATCTGAATACATTGCTGCTGGATCTTGTTGTGCTCAGCTTCTATGGATGAAGCAAACTCTCAAGGACTATGGCATCAATCTGAAACAAGTACCTCTCTTCTGCGACAACAAAAGCGCCATCAAGATTGCCAACAACCCAGTCCAGCACTCGAAGACAAAGCACATTGAAATTCGTCATCTCTTTCTCAGAGATCATGTCATGAAGAAAGATATTGATATCATTCACGTCAACACTGAAGAGCAATTGGCAGATATCTTCACAAAGCCCTTGGACGAGAAAAGGTTTTGCAAGTCACGGTGTGAGCTAAATATCTTGGAATCCTCAAATGTCCTGTGATCAGGCACACATCCTAACACTTATGCACGTTGATGACTTAGATGTGCAACACACGAAGTAAAGTATATCTTCAATCAATGAAGACTTACATTCTGAGTGTGAATACATTAACGTGGAATTGACTTCGGAGCGCCACGATAATTGTTCGCCGTGTCTGGGTCTAATACTACCTATACGGTGGGTAACGCCACCACCAAACTTTTCTGTTTGAAGTATTTCACTCATGACGTTGCATTTGAATGTCTTCGCATTAGGTTTGTCTTCAAATTCACTTTATCTTGTTGATTATCTTCACTACGTTGATTCGACTGCTGTTTGATATATATATATATATACTAGTGTTCTGTCCTCTACAACATTCACTTATAGCTATGTTTTCTTGTTGAATCTTTTGAACTAAGTGAATGTGATCGGACCCTAATCTGTCTATGCTTCCTATCTCAAACTCTATCTGTCCAAATCATATGCATTATATTGAAACTGTCGAATGTCTTCTCTGCGTCCTTGTCAGCAGAAGATACAGAGACAAACATTAAATTTGTTTTAAATGTGTCATCCTTATTGCCTGAAATCCGGAGAAGCCGGAACGTCTATCCGACAAACCTGGCAGGCGTGGGAACGTGGGACAACTCTATGTATGTTGCATGCTTGCCACGTGCCCGTCAGATGTGAACCGCCAGGGGCACCTGCGTAGTTGCGCTGTGCCGCCCACTTCCTTATAAATACTTGTCCCCTGCGGTAAAAGAAACTTCTTCCACCTCTCCACCTCATCAAAACCCTAGCGCCACCGCTAGCTCTCGACGACGCCGGTGACGAAGCGCTTAGCTGCTGCGACTTCTTCGACGCCGTCCTCACGCCGGTCGCGGACATCGTCCTCTTCGCCGTTGCCGTAGGTGTCCTCCGTCGCCAAGTTAGGGCACGGTGGATTGAACTGCTCGGTCCCTACTCTTCCCATCTAGCAGTTCTTCGTGTGGTAAATAAAACTCTCTTTTTACCATCTTTTTGATCTTCAAAGATTCATCCTGTCTACCAAAATAGGTTTCTGCCTATACAAGTTAGATCCGTTCTGTCTGCATCTCATACTACCTAGCATATTCACTTAAGCTTCATAACAAGTTAGATTCCTCACTTGTACCTATTCGCGGATTCGTACAAATCTGGAACCAACTCTCAACATATAAGTGAATGTCTTCGCATCATGAGGTCAATGTCTTCAAACTGATTTATCTTCAAAATCTTCTGAGAATGCATATGACCTCTTCCCCTTCCCTCGCATCTCTAATGCTGTCATAGGTACATGTCCGTGGGAGAATCCCTTGGTTCTCATAGTCTGCATTCGTTTGCAGAATTTTTAAAGCATCGCATTAATTCTCCCGAAGCCAGTTCCTGTTTGTCCAGCAAGAGGAAGCCTTTGAAGCCTTTGAACGTATTGAAACCATTCAGTTTGAAGTTTATGGCTACAGAAAAATCAGCAAGGAAGGGTGGCAGACAGCGTCGTGGCAACACATCAAAAGATTTGCCACCAGATCTAGCAGCTCAGTACAAAACTGATCCAGAGGAAACATACAATGATAGGAAAACCCGAATCCAATGGATTCGAAGATATTGGGCTGAAGAATGGTTCAAGTACCGCTTCGTGACCAAGGAATACGCTGAGAAGAATGCGATAAAGTGTCCTTGGGGAGATATCACTTACAGAGGTCTTCAATCCAAGAGCAAAGCTGAAGCTATTGCACAAAGGTTCTACCCGTGCATGGTCAGAGGACCACAACCTGCCAATGCCGATCCCACTTCTCTCTTGTGGTGTCGCGATGACGACCTTTTCAAACGCAACTTTCAATTTGCTAAGGCATCAGCAAAAGAGAACAAGAAGTCACTGGGTTTGAACTTCAACCCTGGCCCATCTGCTCCAAGGGAGGATGGCACTCGTGAAGCTGATCAAAACGAGATTGGCCCCTTCTATGATTTTCAAGGTCTCCTCACCTACATTGCAGTCCAAGGAGCTACTGTTGGGGACGCTTCTGAAGAGGCTGACACAGATGAAGCACCTCCTGCCCCAAAGCCCCAGAAGCAGAAGAAGGCTAAGGCGTCAAAACCAACTGCATCACCAAAAGCTTCGCACTTGAAGCCACTGGCCACTGCACCTCCTGAAGACAGTGTGCAGTCTGAAGATTTGTCACGCATCTCCAAGAAGATGGAGAAGAAGAAGAAACTTGTCAAGCGTACTGATCAGGCACTGACCCCTGCTGCTATTCTGCGTGAAGAGCACATTGATCTGTTTAGTGATGAAGATCTTGCAGATGATGCCCTTGAGCAACTGATCAAGAGCAAGGAAGAAGCAGAGATCTTCAATGATTTTCCTCTCTTTGATGTGGCAATCATTCACAACTTCATTGATGAGTGGTTTGACTCACCAAATCTCAGCTTTGACGATCTGCAACTTCCCATTGGCCTCAGCGTCTCCTTCAATGGAGCCATTGCTTCAGAGCTTGCTCTCGCTCAGCGCATCGTTGAGCTGAAGCACAAGATCGACCATGAGAAAGCCCAATTCAAGAAGCATGTGGCTAAGCTCAGCGTGCAAGATGTCAAGAACTTCAAGATCATGCTGCCGAGCTCAAGGAATCCTTCCTCAAGAAGCGTGAAGAAGCCAAAGGTTCTCGAGAGCGCATGAAGAACCTGGCTGACAAGTGTGTGCAAGCCTACAATGAGGCTGAGAAGCGCAAGGCTCTTGGTCGTCCTGGCGTCGACCCAAGAATGGCTGCCAAGAAGAAGCCTTCGACTAACCAAACTGCTCCTTCAAGGCAGGAAGAGCCGCACATTGTCTTCCCAACTAGCATGACCGGCTCGAAGCCAAAGGTCAGATCAACCGCTTCTGAGCTAAAGAAGACGAGAACTGCTGAGGCTGAAGCCAGAAAAAGGAAAAATCCTGAAGCCTTTGACGCTGCTCCCACTAAGAAGAAGCGCAGAACCAAAAAGGATAGGGCTGCTCCCTCAGATCCCTTAGTTGTTGAACCAATTTCAATGGTCCCTCCTACATCTGATCATCAAGAACAAAGGATGATAGTTCATGAGCCTGCTTCCACAGAGGCTCATGAAGCTGAAAACATTCCAGCAGTTGACCCCAATGCTGCTGAAGACATTGGTCACCACAACAATGTTGAAGATGATAAAGTCCTTCCTCAGATCGAACACAACCTGGTATCATCGCCTGTTCTCACGAACAGCGAACTCATCAGCATTGGTCGTCCTCTGACGCCAATTGCACAGGATGCTTCGTGGGCTGATCACCCACAACAACAAGACACCCCAAGTTCTCCCCAACATCAAGCTACCCCATCTGTGCGAAATGAAGATGACGACTTTGAGGCCCAGCCAACTCCATCTCCAAAGGCGTCGCCAGCGTTACGCAGGCTTCGCAAAGGACCAAGGCCTCAAGTCACCACGCCGAGCGTTCCAGAAGGAGAAGTGCCTCAACAATCTGTTGCACGTCAAGTGTTTCCAGATGCCACTCCCACTGTGAATGTCTCTGAGTCTGAAGCCAAAGGTGCTGAAGACATTCTGGCTGCATCAGCCGATGAAAAACAAGAAGAAGAACGTGTCCCAACTCCCCTCGTTGAAGAAGAAGTGGTTCCTGAAGTGAACCTGCCAATGCCCGACCCTCCAGCTCGTCAAGTGGAGGTTGAAAATCTTCAGGCTGCCACCACCAACACCAATGAAGCCAATGACGTGGTCATGGCTGAAGCAAATGTGGAGCCTGCACCGACAAATGTGCCAGAAGCCAATGCTGCATCTGCACCTGAAGCCAATGTTGACGCCTCTGCTCCTGTTCCGCCACCAAGGCCACACACTATCGAGCAAGCTTTCAACTATGGTCAGCTCATTTCTGTCAAATGGCCTGTTCTGACTCCTCCGCCTGCTGCTGTTGGTCCTCAGTTTGAGTACCATGTTGAGCACAGGCCACGGGTTCAGAAGCCAAAGCCCAGGTTGCCAAGGTTTCCAGGTACTGCATCAGCACCAGGATCTTTCAATATCAATGGCTTCAAGGCACACAATACCTTCTTTGACAGTGCAAAGAACCCTTACTCAAGAGCAAGGATATCTTCTGATCGGTTCTGGAGCTATCAGCAGCGAAGCTATTACTCATGCATTCTGTACAATCAAGGTCGCATTTTCCCACATATGCGTCTTGATGCTAAAGCCATCACTGGTCTGCCCTGTCTGGAAGAGGCTCTGGACTGCTTCAGAGAGTCTGGCCTGCCGCAGTTTGTCACCGATAAGGAGCACTGGAATGAAGAGTTACTGCTCCAATTCTATGCCACTCTCCATATTCGTGGCTACTACAAAGATACAAAGACATGGGTTCTTGAGTGGATGACCGGAAATGTTCATCATGAAGCCAAAGCCATTGATGTCATTGAGCTTACTGGCCCGCCCTCCGCAGATGATCTTTATGAACCTGGCTGTCAGCTTCACAATGATGCTATGGAGAGCATCTTCCACAAGCCTGAACCCAATATGAGTCAGATGCTCAGCATGATGAAGCCATTGCCTCCAGATGCTGAATACCCAAAGGTGTTCTTTGTTGAAGACCTTGAGTATCTGCCCCGCACCATCTATCATATAGTCAGGCGAACTCTTTGGCCTATCAAAGGACACTCTCCTCATGCCAAGCTGGAAGGCGCAATGAAGACTTTGGTTTTCCATATTCTTCATGGCAAACGCTTCAATGCACAAGATTTCTTTATACGCCAACTTGCTGCATCAGGATCTGACATCTTTGGTCTGAAGTTCTATGCTCCCTGGATCATGCGACTGATCAAGCTTCACTCTGCCTTCAACTATCAACCCTCTGCACGCAATCATATCATATTTATGCCAGATGTTGATTTGTCTGTTGAAGCCATATACCCAGAGACTGCAAAGGAGCCTCTTAGTCTTCAGAATGCTGACCATCAAAGCTTCACTCAAAATGATGAAGGAGTTCAAGCTGTCGCTCGAGTCTACCCTCTGGCTGGGATTACTCGCATGGCTCATCGTGCGCAAACAGAAGCCACTGAGAGCACAATTGCCCAAAGGCCTAAGAAGCGCTCCCGCCTTCTCAATGACCGAGAGCTTCTGGTTGCCCTTCATCAGAAACAAGATAAGCATCATGACTGGCTTAAGCGCCAAATGCAAAGCCTCTTGGTGGACGTCAATCGCATTCGCAATCTTGCCACCAAGAATGCCTTTGTCACGCATGAAACGTGTCGGCGATCATGGAAGAGTTTGACACTGCTCAGTGCTGAAGCAGATCTTCAAGATGATGGCTTCACTGAAAAATTCAAGTTCGACTCCACTCCTCCACGGAATGTTGTCCTATGTTGCACTCCATCTCTTGAAGACTCTGAATATTCCTCTTCTGCTGCAACTGTAAATGCCAAAGTGATCGATGAAGAAGATGATGCTACTTCACTGACCCCTTCTGCAAGAATCGACACTGCACCAAGCTCGTCTGCACTGCCAAACGACAACACCAACCCTGCTGCTTCACCTACTCCTCATGAGGACGAGTAGATGCTCTATGTCTTCAAACCTTTTTGGTCATTACTGACAAAAGGTGGAGAAGCGTATGAGTTTGATAGTCTTCAAGCGGGTTCATATGGGCGGTTGCTTTATATTTTGCCTAGTGTTTACAACTCTCGCGTTTTGATACATTTGGTTCTTTGAGTTGTAACACTTAAACTTGATGGTTGTCTGCTACTTATTCGATATTCTGTGATGCGATGATAACTTCCGCACTTAGGTCATTCTGCAGACGTCCATTTTTCATTATGCATGTCATAATCTTTGCTATATCTTATCAAGCATGATGAATTGTCGTCATAAGTTGAAGAGGATCTCCACAAGTACAACCTGCCATGTGCATTTGCATTCCAAAAGCAAATTACTTATATGCACATCTTCAGGGGGAGCCTTTGAAACTTATGAAGACAATCCTCTACCCTTTACAATTTCACATACTTTATCCCCGTTGAAAACTTCAACCAGTTTGTCATCAATCACCAAAAAGGGGGAGATTGTAAGTGCATCTAGTGCCACCCCTAGTTGGTTTTGGAGTATTGACGACAAATTTGGTTGAGGGACTAATGTGTTTGTGAGAATTGCAGGATAACACAGGTAGTGTCCCTCATTGATTCGGTTTACCTACCGGAGATGACCCCTAAAAATGTATGAAGACATTGACGACAATGGTGGTACATGAAGATATTCATATTGAAGACTATGACATGAGAAGACATTCTTTGATCACTATGGAGCGCGAAGACTTAGTTGTTTCGTTGTTTCCTTTTCTTCTTTGTTGAGTCATAGGAACCACCGTACTGTTAAGTGGGGTCCAAGTGAATACAGTTAGAGTGACTGAAGTGATGCTCAACTCAAATCCTATGTCTTCGAGCGAAGACAATGAGAGCAAATCTTATCCAGAGCTGGATAAGTCAGCTTTGCTTGTAGCCCAAGAAAAGTTGCCGCGTGTGTTTGAAATCTGACCGTTGGAACACGTGTCAGTTCCTTAGTGACCCAGGGTCATTTCGGACATATCAGGTCGGGTTGCCTAGTGGCTATAAATAGCCCACCCCCTACACCATAAATTGGTGGCTGCTCAGAGTTAGTGCACGGCTTTTGTCGTTTGAGAGCAACCCACCTCAAAGCCTTTGAGAGAGAGAAATCCTTGCGAGGACAAAGCCCAAACACCCAGAGCCAAAGAGTGTTAGGCATCACTGAAGTCTTTCTGTCTGTGTGACCTGAAGACTTATTACACTTGAGGACTGTGAATCCTCCAGCCGGTTAGGCGTCGCGTTCTGAGCATCCAAGAGCCATTGTGGATCGCCGGTGAACGAAGTCTGTGAAGGTTTGGAAGTCTACCTTGAAGACTTACTAGAGTGATTGGGCGAGGACTGTGTGTCCTTAGCTCAAGGGGAATAAGGTGAAGACGCGGTCTTCTGAGTTGAATCTCAGCCTCCCTAACCAGATGTACAGTTGTCACAGCAACTGGAACTGGTCAAACAAAGCCTGTGTCTTCATCGAGTGACTGGTTCTATTCTCTCTTCCCTTTACTTATAGTTTGTCTTCGTGAAGTCATTGCCTGCTTGCCATACCTGTTTGACTTCATTGCTTGACTACTATTGCTATTTGGCTTCATACTATCTTCCACCCTGATCCTTACTACCTAGTTGCCATTAGTCATCGTACACTCACATTATTGCATACTTGACTATGGCTTGCCTTGTGTAGTTTATCTTCCGCTGCATATCAATAGGTTCATTTCTAATGTTTGTCTTCGAAACTTTTATGTTTTGAAGACTTTCATAAAAATCGCCTATTCACCCCCCCTCTAGTCGATAACAAGCACTTTCAGAGGAGCCAACTGATGTTGTGTTTAATGTCGGCTGGCTAGTGGACTGACGTGTGGCAAGTAGGTTTCTCGGCACACGCGAGGGTTCAATGGAGGTAGGCGGGGCAGTCTGAAACCGGTTGAGTGTGGCGAGGAGGCGTGTTTTACACGGCGCAGTAAGCGGCGCTCTCTTAGCCGGTGCGTTGCTTCAATGCCGGTGCAAGTGAGAGGTCGCATCCGCTCTGCGTCAGCATGAATGCAGGCAACTAGCGTCGGACAGTTTTTGGTGGGTCAGGGTAGTCAAACGCGGGCGTTACTGCCGTGCCAGTCCGCGAACACTGATGCGGGAACCGGCCATCCAACGCTGCCCGCATACATTTCACCACTGTTTGAACTAACTGGGGCGAAATTCATGCAAACACGATGGATTTCATATAAACCGGACGAAATTTATTACATTTCGGACATACCTCAACTAAAAGCAGAACTTGTTTGAATTGGGAGGTATAATTTGGAACATACTTCAACTAATCCCCTAGTCTAATGTCGGCCACGGCAGATCTCCATTCCCGCGACATGGCTACCCTCCATGGCTTCCGCCTCCATGGCCTCCGGCTTCGCCATATCTTCCTTATGTCTGGTTGCGCCACTCATCGGAGTTGCCATGCTTCAGCTAGAGGGGCAGAGTGCCTACTCCGCTTCCATGAAATTGAGGTGGGGGTCGATGATGGTCTGCGCTGAACCGGGCAAGACATAGGTTGTGTATGCCGACGACATGGTGGTGGTGGCCATCGTGGGACCCAAGCGGCGGTTGCTTCCCATGGTCTACTTTTCTCGGTGCTGGCGGCAGTCGTGGACGTGTTGGCCGCCTCCGCCAGCAAGGTGCGGTTCCGCGAACGTTTGTGGCAGATGGCACTGCCGTAGGAGCGTGATGACACGGCGGTTCCACGGCATCCACGGTGCCCTTGCCCCCTCCCCCCACGTTGTCTCTGGTTTACGGGAAAAAATGCATTCGGACCGCCGAGGGGATCGATACATGCCCGCATTCAATGACACAACGCGTTCGGACCGTGCTGTCCAGATGAATACGAACGGGTTAAGGGTCCGTGTTGGAGATGCACTAAGAACAGAAAAATAAACATTACTCTCTCCATTTCAAAACTTTAATTTGAATTAAAACCACGACAATAACTTTGGAATGGATGGAGTAATTAAGATGCTGGACTAGAACCACATCAACACAATAATACTATCGTTTGGACGTCACGTAGGGAATACACAGGAACCATGGACACAAAAAAGAGGTATAACCTCATGTTTGTTGTTTTTTGATTTCCTACGGAATAGCCCATTGACATGAATCTCAAGGGAAAACAACCTCATGTGGCTCTCATTTACCCACTTTACTTTATCTCTCTTCTTCTCGCTTCGCTTTGAGAGTCACCAGGTTCCTCTCCCTCTCATCTCCGGTGGTCTGATTTATTGGAGTGAAGATGAGTTAGGAGGCTGGTTTGGTTTTGCCTGAGGGTTTTGTTGCTATGCTGGCCTAGAGCTTTGCATCGGCAATTGTAGGGAACACGTGGAGGTCGTTATCGTGCTCCACTGATTGTCCTCCATGGTGGAGGCCTAGGGTAGGGAGCAGATCTGACGAAGGCTTCCTTAATATTCAGTATTATGGTTATTAGGAAGTATAGGATAGAATAGGATTTGGCCATACCTTGTCTTGTACTTTAAGTTGGTCATTGTATTTCTATATATATGTCCATGAGGCTCAAGCAATAAACAACGATTCTACCAATCCTTCTTTATCCCTTCTAACATGGTACCAGCCTAACCGATCCAAACCCTAGCCGCTGCGTGCCTCCCCCAGGGCGGTCAGCCTCCATGACCGCCGCTGGGGGCCGCGCCGCCCGTACCTAGGATTCGTCCACCGGTCATGTTGACCGGCTGCCCTATATAGTTTTTTCCTGATCCATTAATCCGGGTTTTTCTCTATCTCGAAGGTCGCTTTGATTGGTGTTTACTTTTTGGTTTTACGATTTAAGATCGGTTTGTGTCGCCCGCCGTCGCCATGAAACCCCGCGCCTCTACTCTGACATCGGCGTTGACTCTATATTGGTCGCTTTGTCATCAACCGTGTGACAAGGCTAGACATGCCGCCCAAGGGATGCCTTCGTGCATCGTTGTCGGCCACTTGTTCGTGCGGTCTCCATTGCTGGTCCGTCTCCGCCGTCATCGCCCGGGACATCACCGACAACGTCGCCATCGACTCCGATCTATGTGTTGTTCCTGCCATGGCGCATACAGCGCCACCGTCTATCTGATCAAACCCATCATGCGCATGTCTTCGCCAAGCACGCGCCTACCACTAATCAAGCCATTGGTTGCCGTCGTGTCGTCCCTTCGGACCGCTGCGTCGCCGCCCCGAGGTCTTCCGGCCTGCTGCCCAACCTGTGTGCCGCTCCCGCCGAAGCCCCTTCGGGTTGTCGCGTCATGGCCCGTGGTCCACGCCCCCCCCCCCCCCCCCCGAGATCCTCCCCCCGGCTATCCCTGTAGCCGCCACTGCCTTTGTGTCACCCCTTAGGGCTTTCGCGCGCAGCAAGCTGTCCACGCCGCCACCCGTCGGGCTGTTGCCCTAGGCCAGTGGTTCTCCCCGCGGCTGCCCTGACCCGCGAGCCGCCACGACACCGCCTCTTCGGGTTGTAGCTCTGTGGAACACGGTCACCGTCGTCGCTCAAGGCTGTCCACGCGGCATCACCGACCCACGCACCACCACTGCGCGCACCTTCGGGCCGCCACGGCACGCGGTCCACGCGACCCGAGGTCTTTCCGCCATTGCCCCGAGCTGCCCACCGCCACTGTGTTGCCCCTTCGGTCCGTAGGGTCGTGACCCGCTGTCCACTTCACCGTCACCGCACGTCGACTTCCCGTGGTATGTGTCGTGCCGCCTCCCTGGACGCGGGAACGCCACCGTCCACGTCGTCTTCATAACGCTGCCGGTTCCTCGCCTACTTCGAGCACTGCTGCCATGGGCCAAACCAAGCCGCCACCGCCGCTCTTCTTCGGCTGCCGTCGCTGCCCGTCCACGCCCTTCGTCTTCGTCCAGCATCGGCCCATCGCTAGCGTCACCATCATCTACCCCAACCACTTCGTCTACTCCGACCATCGTTGGTGACATCGTCCTCACGCCGATTGGCGCCGCAACCGTCGTTGAGTCCATCTCTGTTGGCCCCTCTAACTCTTCGACACGGCGTACAGCTTGTGCAAGTCCCTCGTCTACGCATGCCCAGTGCTGGCAACACCGATGAGTGCCTTCGTCCATGATATATCTCCGGGCCTGGCAAGCCTGGTGCGATGCTTCATCATCTTCGTCTTCGACCGTCTACGCATGCCCAGTACTGGCAACACAGGTGCGTGCCTTCTTCTATGATGTGACCCCAGGTGTCGGTGTCAAAACCGGCAAACCTCGAGGTAGCGGGTCCCGAGCTATGGATCTAGAATCGATGGGGAACAAGGGATGATGAACACGGTGTTTACCCAGGTTCGGGCCCTCTCGAAGAGGTAATACCCTATGTCCTGCTTGATTGTATTGGATGTATAGTATGGTTACAGAGTAGATCTACCTCGATCAGCATGAGCTAAACCCTAAGGTGATGAGGTGGTAAATATAGCTCTAGCCCTAAAGACTACAACCCTCGGTTTATATAGACACCGGTAGGGTTAGGGTTACCGGAGATAGATTACAATAAGGGGTAAAGAGATCCTACCTATCCTTGACTTGGAGGGCAAACCACGGCTTCATAGACCTCCTGTCGCTGTACGGCTTCACCAGTCCGGCCCATAGTCAATGCGCTGACACCCCGAGGACCCCTTAGTCCATAACTCCCCCAGTAGCCCCCGAACTAGCCTCTAATGCCGAGGGTTGTTCTCTGGAATCTTCATATCATCGGCTTGCGAGACGAGTTCTTCCATTCCTTTATTCAGTTTGGAGCCGTATCAATCTCGTCAAACACTATCCAGAACCCAAACTAATACGTGCTCTGGCCCAGACAGTTTCAAGATTCTGGGATCCGAAAATATCTTGAGATTGAGGTGGGACCATCATAGTTTAATACCACTCCTCGGGGAAAGGGCTTCGTGCACCTTTTCAGAAGGCGTGCGGCCCAATGCCATCTTTCCACGAGCCCGTCCTTCCAGCTTCAAGGTGAGATGCCTACTTATAGATCCAAAGGTGCGGGGGACAATTTACCCCCCCCTTTCACAAGGAACAACACCAAAGAAATTTCTCGACCCCATGGCCGACCTCCCAGGTTCATCCTCGGGCCCGCACGACCCACTCCCAGGCGATTGGTCAAGATGTTCAGTTTCACACCTTCAACTAAGGCGCTTGTAGACACAGTGCTTCCTCCCTCTGGCAGATTTGGTTCCCGTCTGCACCGGTCTCATCTCCGTCGATGGCTACGCCCTCGCCGAGAACACCCGCGCTCCGAGTAAGGAGGAGAGAGTATGTCTCGTGCCCTTCCTTCTAAGAGGTTTGGGCTTTCCCATCCATCCCTTTTACGGGGTTTGTTAGAGTTCTATGGGATCCAGCTCCACAACCTCACCCCGGGGTCCATATTGCATATATCTGGCTTTGTAGCCCTTTGCGAGATATTTTTGAGTTGCGAGGCCCACTTCGACTTGTGGAGGAAGTATTTCTGTCTTGTCCCTCGCCTCCGGGGAGGATCCATATTCAAGGTGGGCGGTGCCAAAGTATGGCGGATAGCTGGGACAGGGTACCCAATTGGAACCCCGCGAAGATCCCTAAGGATAGACCTCGGAGTGGTTTTATACTGAAGACGTTCCCCTCACCGATCCAATTCGTCAAGGGTTGCCCGAATACTCAACCGACCCGCCTATAAAGCGGTTCAAATAGCGGCCCAAAGGCCCTTCCCAACAGGACAGCGGAGATGTGCGTTCGTTGGCGGCCAAGGTCAGGCTGCTAACTAGTAGTAAGCTGACCATGATCAAAGTGATCACCGTCGCTATTAACCAATGCATGCAACCCCTGCAGGAAAGGGGTCATCCTTTATGGTGCTATAATGGTACTAACAACGTAACCCACTGCCAGCGACAAGGGCCAGAAAATAAGGCGGCTTTGGCCAAACTATTGGCCGATCTCTTCAAGGAGAAGAGGCAGATTTTGCTCGAATAAGCATCCGGTAAGGTTGCTCGGGATATAATCCGGTGGACTCGGTAAGCCACAATCCACTGCCTTGAGCTCACGGATTACGCATGAACTTTGACTGGTTGTATTTGAACAAGGATGGAGGCGTCAAGTTGCGTCCATCAATTGCCCTCCTCCTCAACCGTAGGATCATTCCTGTGATGACGATCCGAGGTATCATGACGACCCAGAGATGTCGATTGATTTTTAAGACGGGTGTTTCGTCAGGAGAGCCTTGACCGCACCAAAGTCGCTCTGACAGCCAATCACCCCGGGGCTCTTCCCTCTTCCACAGTAAGTGAAAAGAAGACCTTCTCTCGAACAGGGCACTTATCTCGCGCTATTCCCCATGTGCTGACCTCTGCTCCCAAGGGTCGCCGCACTACGCGCCAGACCGTCTTTGGAGGAGCGTGCACCACGCCAGCTTCGGCCCCTAACGGGAGATCAAAGTGGAAGGCCTCTTCCGAAGCGGAAGCACCTGCCTCCTCGGCCCGGAGGTAACGTATTTTGGAATTACAACGAGGGTTGCTTTTAACTCCCTTTTATTAAAGCTTGCTTAATTTTGCAGAAGAAGTATGCCCTGCATCAGTCCAAAGATTCCCCGGTTGTGCCAAATCGCAACTTCGGTCCTAGATCTTCGGCACAAGCCAGAGCTTCCTCCGAACACGCGGCAGCCAGTGCGCCTCCGGCGGATTCTGATGATGTTTCGGTCACCAACTCCAAAGTCGAGAGCGTAATGAATCATCGCCACCGGAGGGAAACTTTATGTCATATTGTCTTTGCCGACTAGGAATTTAGTGCCTTTAATTCGGTGGATGCATATCTTGGAGCGGCCCGGACAAGTCTTGAAGGGATCGTTGGTCTTTTTGCCGCTAGAGTGCATGTATGTAACTAAATTAGCTTGAAAGCAGATCATGTTCCCTAACCAACTAGCCCCCAAGCCTTAATTTGGGCGGGATAGCCGAGTTAAGGATTTCTAATGATATGATTTTTGTAGGCTGCAAGAGAGCAGAGCAAAAAGCTGTCCGAGGACCTTGAGGTGAGCTGGACACAGTTGGTCGAAACCAAGGGCGAACTGGATGTGGCTCGAAAAGCCTGTAGCGGATTGTCCAGTAAGTACAAAAAATTATTTCACAACGCGTAGAAATGTATACGGTGTATTCTATGCATTAACACCTTTTTCTCCATATAGCCGCGGAAGCTATAAGCGGGTTGCGGAAGGAGCTGGAGGCTGGTAAATGAGTGCTGACATGAAGTCAGAAGGAGAAAAATGAGCTCAAGGCAGAGAATCAGCGGAAAGCCGGGGAAATTGAGAGTTCAAAGACTCAGCTAGCACAAGCCTTGGAGGAAAACCAGAAGCTGAAAGGTGGCATATTTGGTAAGCACTGATCTTACCGTTCCGCTAGCAAGTACCATTGGCGGTTTAATGATGAAATGCAACACCTGCTTTTTAGGTCTCCTGATTGGGCGGCCCGAGGAAGAAGTCAGCACCTATGATGGGAACCTTTTAAAGGAGCTGTCGAAGACTTACGAGAGGGCCCGGAAAGTCATGAAGAGCATGGCGAAGGCGTTTTGGCCATCAGATGTGCCGCCATAGAACATGGCCAAACTAGCTAGTCGCTTTAAGGGAGCTCAGTGAAGGTTTGAATTATGGAAAATCTCGTCTTGCCGAGAAAGAGTGCACGAGGCATGGGCTATGGTAAAGACCTGTTTCACCAAGCTAGACCCGGAGCATATGGCGCGGGTTGGTCCAGTGGGCCCTGATGGCCGAGAGATACCTCTAAGCTTGGTGTATGATGATGTGATGCCAGCCGCTCGCTATTCTCCGAAGGACTGTGCTTTAGAGCAATTGATAGACAATGTCGATCAAGAGTATTTTTGTCAATTATATGTATCTATGTACTTTACATTAACCGAGCTTAGTCCACGTTCTTATTTTTATTTATAAAGAATGTTGTCTTAACCTGCCATTGGCTTCTACCTCCCCGATCAGTGATTGGGAAGTGTTCCGTACTAAGTGCCTTCGGAAACAAGGCAAAACTTCGGGAACCAGGCAATCCGGTGAAAGCACAAGTGCTCCCCAGGTGGTTTTGATAATTGATGTCAACATATATCTTGTTGGACTAACATTTATATCTAGTATGTTTCAGATAAGTTCAACAATGGAGTGGCATGGACTAAAGGATGTGGGAACTCCTTGAAGATGCTACGGACAAAGGATTGGCTAAAGCTTCAAGCTCAAGACTCTTCATTTTACATTTTCGTGATCCAAGATCACATTGAGTCTACAGGAAAAAGGCAAAATTATCAAGGAGGGATGAGGTGTTGCTTAATGAGCCTCTTGCTTCATGTGCTTAGTGATATGCTCCAAAACCCTCAGCTACTTTCCCACTTCCACATATGACCTAAACCTAAAGTCAAACTCGGACCTACCGATTCTTTCTATCCGACGCCACCGAGTTTCACATGTCATAGCCACTGCCAAACCCTAAGCAAATCGGTTCTACCGATAGGGATCTCGGTCTCACCGAGATGGGATTGTAATCTCTCTGTGTATGTCCATTACCAAAATCGATCTCACCGAGTTTAGGCAATCGGTACTACCGAGATTACAATGCAAACTCTCTGATTAACTTATTACCAAAATCGGTCCAACCGAGTTTAGTAATCGGTCCCATCGAGTTTGCCTGGCCAACTCTCTGGTTAGCTAATTACCAAAATCGGTCTCACCGAGTTTGTGTAATCGGTCTCACCGAGATTACGTTATGCCCTAACCCTGACCATATCGGTCCTACCGAGTTGCATATCGGTCCCACCGAAAACCCTAACGGTCACTAAGTTTACTAAAATCGGTCTGACCGAGTTTGTTGATTCGGTCCCACCGAGATTGGTAAATTGTGTGTAACGGTTAGATTTTGTGTGGAGGCTATATATACCCCTCCACCTCCTCTTCATTCATGGAGAGAGCCATCAGAACACATCTACACTTCCAACTCATATGTTCTGAGAGAGAACCACCTACCCTTGTGTTGAGCTCAAGATATTCCATTCCTACCATATGAATCTTGATCTCTAGCCTTCCCCAAGTTGATTTCCACTCAAATCTTCTTTCCACCAGATCCGAATCCTATGAGAGAGAGTTGAGTGTTGGGAAGACTATCATTTGAAGCACAAGAGCAAGGAGTTCATCATCAACACACCATTTGTTACTTCTTGGAGAGTGGTGTCTCCTAGATTGGCTAGGTGTCACTTGGGAGCCTCCGACAAGATTGTGGAGTTGAACCAAGGAGTTTGTAAGGGCAAGGAGATCGCCTACTTCGTGAAGATCTACCGCTAGTGAGGCAAGTCCTTCGTGGGCGACGGCCATGGTCGGATAGACAAGGTTGCTTCTTCGTGGACCCTTCGTGGGTGGAGCCCTCCGTGGACTCGCGCAACCGTTACCCTTCGTGGGTTGAAGTCTCCATCAACGTGGATGTAGGATAGCACCACCTATCCGAACCACGCCAAAAACATCTATGTCTCCAATTGTGTTTGAATTCTCCAAACCCTTCCCTTTACATTCTTGCAAGATGCATGCTTTATTTTCCGCTGCTCATATACTCTTTGCATGCTTGCTTGATATGTATTATGAATGTTGAAATTGTGCCTAAACTCCACTTAAACTGAAAAAGTTTAAAACCTGCAACTTTATCACTAAGTGTCTAATCACCCCCCCCCCCTCTAGACACATCTTCTCAAGATCCTACAAGTGGTATCAGAGCTTTGGTCTCCATTGCCTTGGTTTAATCACCATTGGAGGAAGATGGATGAGTCTACATTGGGGAGTCTTAGACATAGAGTGCCTATTCTTGATGGAGAGTATTTTCATGAGTGGAAAAATGAGATGCTTGTAATTTTCAATCAATATCATTTGAACAAGTATATTGCTAGACCTTGTGCACCTCATGTTGATCCTATGCATCCTACCCTAGATGAAGATATTGACATGATTCGCAATCTTAGAACTGTTGAGCTCATCATTAGAGGCTTGCCTAGAAACTTGATTAGATGTTTGCCTACTCTCAAGTGTGCTTACACTATATGGAAATTTCTTAAGGAACGCTTCCCAAATTATTCCTTGAAAAATCTAGATGAAATTCTCCATAAATCTATTGCCTTGAGTGAGATGAACTCTAGTGAACCTAGTTTTGGTGATTGCCTATTTGAGCTTACCAATCTCATGCATGCTAAAGGAAATGTTGGAATCGTTAGTGATATCATATCCGAAGCTATAAGAATTCATAAAGGTAACCACTTTGATGATCATGTACCTAATGAATTACCCTCTCTAGGATTTGATCAATCACAAGATGATGTTGAACATGGATACTATGATGAGGATGATGATAGTGACTTCGATCTTGATGATGCAATGAGACATTTTGGTCTTATGGCAAATCTTCAGGGATATGTGTCAGGAGGAAAGGAATGGGTTCTTGACAGTGGATGTACTGATCATATGACCGGAGATGAAGAGATGTTCCGTGAGCTTGCTGAAAATGACGGCCCTCGAAAATATGTCACCTTTGGTGATAATTCAAAGGGTAAGGTGGTTGGCCTTGGTAAGGTGGCCATCTCACATGATAGCTCCATTCAAAATGTCATGCTCGTTGAATCTCTCGGCTACAACTTACTTTCAGTATCTAGACTTGCTGATTTCGGTTTCAATGTCCTATTTACTGAGGTAGATTGCCAAGTGTTTCGTCGAGACATTCATAAAATGGTCTTTACCGGTATACGTAGAGGTGACCTTTACATTGTCAATTTCTCTAAAAAGGCACAACCTAAAACTTTCTTTATTGCTAAATCCTCAAAAGGTTGGTTGTGGCATAGACGACTAGGTCACGTTGGCATGATAAACCTTGACAAGCTTATTAAAGGAAATCATATCCTTGGAGTTAACGATGTCATATTTGATAAGGATAGACTTTGCAGTGCTTGTCAAGCAGGGAAACGGGTTGGAGGAAGGCATCCCGTGAAAAACATCATGACCACAAGGAGGCCACTCGAGCTACTTCATATGGATCTTTTTGGTCCCAACGCCTACAAGAGTCTCGGTGGAAATTCTTTTGGTCTAGTCATAGTTGATGATTTTTCAAGATTTACGTGGGTGTTCTTTCTTGATGATAAATCGCAGGTCCAAAAGATCTTCAAAAACTTTGCTAGGAAGGCCCAAAATCAATTTGAAGTGAAGATCAAGAAGGTTTGCAGCGACAACGGAACGGAGTTCAAGAATGCAAATGTGGACACCTTTCTTGACGAAGAAGGGATTTCACACGAGTTCTCGGCTACGTACA
The DNA here is from genome assembly GCA_032464435.1 of Aegilops umbellulata. Classification (NCBI taxonomy): domain Eukaryota; kingdom Viridiplantae; phylum Streptophyta; class Magnoliopsida; order Poales; family Poaceae; genus Aegilops; species Aegilops umbellulata. Next base: position 65,698,772 of record CP136060.1, on the reverse strand, counting down.
CACCTCAACAAAATGGAGTTGTTGAGAGGAAGAACCGGATGCTCATCAAAATGGCGAGAACGATGCTTGATGAGTACAAGACGCCGAAGCACTTTTGGGCAGAAGCGGTTGAGACAGCTTGTCATGCAACAAATGGCTTGTATCTTCACAAGCTACTCGGCAAGACGGCATACGAGCTCCTCACCGGTAATAAACCCAAAGTTGGATACTTTCGAGTATTCGGCTCAAAGTGCTACATTCTTGATAAGCATCGTCGTTCTAAATTTGCTCCTAAGTCTCATGAAGGTTTTCTACTTGGTTATGGCTCAAACTCTCACACTTACCGTGTCTACAATAATTTCACCCGAAAGGTTGAAGAAATGGTGGATGTGAAGTTTGATGAATCTAACGGCTCGCAAGTAGAGCAATTGCCAATTGATGTAGGAGACAAAGACCCTTCGGAAGCAATTCAAGACTTGTCCATTGGCAAGATTCGTCCAACAGAAATGAAGGAGAGTACATCGTCCGTCCAAGTGGAAGCTTCTACCTCACGTCAAGGTGAACCAAGAGTTGATACGGAAGCATCCACAAGTGGGACACGTCAGGATGAAGAAGACGAGGAAATGCATCAAGACGAACGTCAACAACCTCCTTCTCTACCACGACAAGAGAACAACAACGTCAACAATGAAGAAGGTTAAGAAGAAGAAGGTCAAGAAGAAGAAGAACAAGATGAAGAGGATGTTCCACCCCGACCCAAGCAAAAGCTTACACGAGTTCGAGCAAGAATTGCCAAAGATCATCCCGTCGAGCAAATCTACAAAGATATCCAAACCGGGAGGATCACTCACTCTAAAACTCGTTTAGCTAACTTTTGTGAAAACTATTCATTCATCTCTAGCATTGAACCTATGAAGGTTGAAGAAGCATTAGAAGATCCGGACTGGATAAATGCTATGCATGAAGAGCTACACAACTTTGAGAGAAACCAAGTTTGGACATTGGTTGAGAAGCCCGACAACAACCACAACATCATTGGTACCAAATGGGTGTTTCGCAACAAGCAAGATGAAGATGGACAAGTGGTTCGCAACAAAGCACGTCTCGTCGCCCAAGGATACACACAAGTCGAAGGTATGGACTATGGTGAGACTTATGCTCCCGTTGCTAGACTTGAGTCCATTCGCATCTTACTTGCCTATGCTAATCACCATAATATCACCTTGTACCAAATGGACATTAAAAGTGCTTTTCTAAATAGTGAAATAGAGGAGTAAGTTTATGTCAAACAACCTCCTGGCTTTGTCAATCCTAAGAAACCAAATCACGTTTGCAAACTTCACAAAGCCCTTTATGGTCTTAAACAAGCTCCTAGAGCATGGTATAAATGCTTGACCAAGTTCCTTATTGCAAGTGGTTTTGAAATTGGAAAAATTGATTCCACACTTTTTACTAAAAGGGTTAATGGGGAACTATTTGTATGGCAAATTTATGATGATGATATCATATTTGGTTCAACTAACCCTCTTTTTAGCGAAAAGTTTGGAAAGCTAATGTCGAAGAAGTTTGAGATGTCTATGATGAGTGAACTCAAATTCTTTCTCGGTTTGCAAATCAAGCAAACTAAGGAAGGTACATTTGTCTCTCAAACGAAGTACACCAAAGACTTATTCAAGAAGTTCAATATGCAAGAATGCAAAGGTATGCCTACACCCATGCCTACTAGTGGACATCTTGATTTGACCAAAGATGGTGAACCGGTTGATCAAAAGGTTTATCGCTCTATGATTGGTTCATTGTTATACCTATGTGCTTCACGTCCCGACATCATGCTAAGTGTATGCATGTGTGCAAGATATCAAGCCGCTCCTAAAGAATGTCATCTTAAGGCTGTGAAAAGGATAGTGAGATACTTAATTCATACACCAAATTTTGGCATTTGGTATCCTAAGAGGGCATCTTTTGATCTTGTTTGCTATTCCGACTCGGACTACGCCGGAGATAAGGTTGATAGAAAGTCCACTTTGGGTACTTGTCAATTTCTTGGTAGATCTCTTGTGTCTTGGTCCTCCAAGAAACAAAACTCGGTATCCTTATCTACCGCCGAAGCGGAGTACATCGCCGTTGGTTCATGTTGTGCTCAATTACTTTGGATGACCCAAACACTTAAAGATTATGGGATATATGTGAAACATGCTCCATTGCTTTGTGACAATGAAAGTGCTATCAAAATTGGTCATAATCCTGTGCAACATTCTCGAACTAAGCATATTGAAGTTCGTCATCATTTCATTCGAGATCATGTTGCTAAGGGTGACATTAATCTTAAGCATGTTCGCACCGATAAGCAATTAGCAGATATATTCACTAAACCACTTGATGAGAAAGTGTTTTGCAGGTTAAGAGGAGAATTGAACATCATTGATGCTTCAAACTTGGAGTAGAAACTCCATTGGATAGATGCAAGACATGAGCTTATGACTAATCCATGATATATCTCTTATGATGATTATCTTATGTCTTGGACAAATTTGCATCTTGCATGTTATCTAACCCATGTAGGTACTTGGTTGAATCTAATTCTATGAGATTGCGACTCACTCACATCTTGAGCAATCCCTACATCACCAAGTCTCTACACAATGGTGGTTGAAGACAAGAAATCACAAAACCATTCAAACATATCCTTTGACAAATTCTATGTTGAGCTTCATGATTGTCATTTTTTTGGATACACAACTGCTCTTCCTTGCAAGAACTAACCCATGTAGGTACATGGACTCAAATTCCAAGTGGTGCTCCCAATTCTTGATGAGCTACATCAACCTCGAGCACCCACACAAGTTCAACTACATGAGCAAGATCCACACCACCACCCAAGGTATGTTATTCCATCTTAGAGAAGCTTTACTCCAAGTCATGAGTCAAAGCAACTCAACAAGATGTGAATACATCAAAATGCTTAAACGAAAAATGGTAACCCCATTTTGAGCTTAAACGATGAGTATGACCTATGATCAAGTGCTCTCACTTGAATCCTAAGTCAATATACTCTAACATAGGTGACTATGTCACCGCCCAACTCTAGATGAAGTTCTCTTGTGTTCTTTTCTGTGTTATTGCATTTATCTCAAAAAAAACTTCATCTAGATCTTTTATTTTCTTCTCTTTCTTTTTATTCTGCATTTTCTGCATCAAATTCATTGCAAATCTTTCAGATAATTCATTGCAAATCTTTGTGAGATCTAAATTGTCTAGTGAGCTGAGGTGACAAGTGTTTTTCTCTGTGATGAACTCGGTTTTACCGACCTGTAGTTTTCGGTCCAACCGAATCCTTTTGGTACCACCAAAACATGCCACTCGGTGCCACCAATTTCACAACAGGAAAAATAGTTTGCCACTTGTTCCATATTTCTTCTGATCCAGCTCCACTCAATGAATCTTGTCCTCTACAAGCATCACAGTTTTATCCATTGCTTTGTGCTGAGTCTCAAGGACCAAACCCATTCGACAGATTCCAGAAAGCCCTTCTTGGAAATTGATGTCAAAGGGGGAGAGAGAGATCACATCAAAGCTTATCACCTACAAGGGAGAGAGTATCAAGGGGGAGAAAGAGATCTCCAGGGGGAGAGAATACTCAAGGATCCCAGATGCTTGATGTTCAAGAGGAGAGATGCCACATGTCTTTTTGGGGGAAAGACATGTTTATATGTGCTTATTTGCATTAAGCTCTATCCATTTGTATCTTTCAGCTCTGATTTTTTGTTCCCTATCTTCTCCCAATATCCCATGCCAGATTCAGGGGGAGCAAGACATCTAAGGGAAAGAAATCATTCAAATTCATTGCATATCTTTACTCTTGGGGACATGTCTAATCCAATGTGGTACCTTGTACTCACTCTCTACATGTCATCCCAGTCTTGGTATTCTTGTGGTTTCTTTTGTTTGCTCTGGCTAGTGGATGTACTTGTGTTATCTAACCTTGTTTGTGCAGGTTCATTCCATCCTAAGCCAACTCAAGACTACAAGGTAAGTATATGCATCAGAACCATGAGTATGAGGAATTCTTGCTTATGTACATACTGTTTGCAAGAAGGACTCATGAGCATGAAGGTATTTTCCTTAATAATCTTTTGCTCTGATGCATATGGCCAAGATACATGTAACACATTGCCTACTCTGTCATGGTTATGCTCTCACATGCTTCTATATTTCATATTCACATGATTGCATACATGTAGGGGGAGCCTATGTTTGTTACATGTCCTTCCAAAGCTTTACTTACTATTCTTTATATATTTATCTAAAGCTTTGATGTATGTTGCCATCAATTACCAAAAAGGGGGAGATTGAAAGCACAAGTGCTCCCCAGGTGGTTTTGATAATTGATGTCAACATATCTCTTGTTGGGCTAACATTTTTATCTAGTATGTTTCAGATAAGTTCAACAATGGAGTGGCATGGACTAAAGGATGTGGGAACTCCTTCAAGATGCTAAGGACAAAGGATTGGCTAAAGCTTCAAGCTCAAGACTCTTCATTTTACATTTTAGTGATCCAAGATCACATTGAGTCTATAGGAAAAAACCAATACTATCAAGGAGGGATGAGGTGTTGCTTAATGAGCCTCTTGCTTCATGTGCTTAGTGATATGCTCCAAAACCCTTAGCTACTTTCCCACTTCCACATATGACCTAAACCTAAAGTCAAACTCGGACCTACCGATTATTTCTATCCGGCGCCACCGAGTTTCACATGTCATAGCCACTGCCAAACCCTAAGCAAATCGGTTCTACCAATCGGGATCTCGGTCTCACCGAGATGGGATTGTAATCTCTCTGTGCATGTCCATTACCAAAATCGGTCTCACCGAGTTTAGGCAATCGGTACTACCGAGATTACAATGCAAACTCTCTGATTAACTTATTACCAAAATCGGTCCAACCGAGTTTAGTAATCGGTCCCATCGAGTTTGCCTGACCAACTCTCTGGTTAGCTAATTACCAAAATCGGTCTCACCGAGTTTGTGTAATTGGTCTCACCGAGATTACGTTATGCCCTAACCCTAACCATATCGGTCCTACCGAGTTGCATATCGGTCCCACTGAAAACCCTAACGGTCACTAAGTTTACTAAAATCGGTCTGATCGAGTTTGTCGATTCGGTCCCACCGAGATTGGTAAATTGTGTGTAACGATTAGATTTTGTGTGGAGGCTATATATACCCCTCCACCTCCTCTTCATTCGTGGAGAGAGCCATCAGAACACATCTACACTTCCAACTCATATGTTCTGAGAGAGAACCACCTACCCTTGTGTTGAGCTCAAGATATTCCATTCCTACCTTATGAATCTTGATCTCTAGCCTTCCCCAAGTTGATTTCCACTCAAATCTTCTTTCCACCAGATCCAAATCCTATGAGAGAGAGTTGAGTGTTGGGGAGACTATCATTTGAAGCACAAGAGCAAGGAGTTCATCATCAACACACCATTTGTTACTTCTTGGAGAGTGGTGTCTCCTAGATTGGCTAGGTGTCACTTGGGAGCCTCCGACAAGATTGTGGAGTTGAACCAAGGAATTTGTAAGGGCAAGGAGATCGCCTACTTCGTGAAGATCTACCGCTAGTGAGGCAAGCCCTTCGTGGGCGACGGCCATGGTGGGATAGACAAGGTTGCTTCTTCGTGGACCCTTCGTGGGTGGAGCCCTCCGTGGACTCACGCAACCGTTACCCTTCGTGGGTTGAAGTCTCCATCAACGTGGATGTAGGATAGCACCACCTATCCGAATCATGCCAAAAACATCCGTGTCTCCAATTGTGTTTGAATTCTCCAAACCCTTCCCTTTACATTCTTGCAAGATGCATGCTTTACTTTCCGCTGCTCATATACTCTTTGCATGCTTGCTTGATATGTATTATGAATGTTGAGATTGTGCCTAAACTCCACTTAAACCGAAAAAGTTTAAAAACTGCAACTTTAGCACTAAGTGTCTAATCACCCCCCCCCCCTCTAGACACATGTTCTCAAGATCCTACATCCGGCCATCTGGCTTGAATGGCCGAAACATGTGCGGAGAGTTATGTTATATTATTGTTTGATGTAAGAAACATCTTCCGATGAAAATAGTTCCTCCAAAGGTTCCTTTCTTTGTGTAAATTATAGCCTGGATATGTGAGATCAGCGGGAACCATTGGTTGCGAAAAAACCCTGGTGATAAGCGTGAGGCTATATTCACTTCCCTTAGGTCGACGTATTGTATTCTGTAAGAACGCTAGATTTGGTCTTCACTCATCTGAGGTACGGTCCCGGATGACCCGGTCATAACAATCGCAGAGGTGCTCCCTTTACTCCCTAGTCGAACGATCGGGAACGTGGGGGTAAACACAGGAGCCAGGCAGCCCAGCCTGGCAAAGATCTTGTGTCAAATAAGTGCATATTTTGGCTTGAAAGATATGAGAAGGCTGCAATTGAAACGAATGCGATTTATATTGATTATATTATTCGGCTCCTCTAAGGGAGCCCCCATGCAAAGCTGGGTGTTACATTCAATGATGTATATGGTATTAGCTTTGTATGGTTCTGTTTAGCCGAACGCCTGCCATGTCCAAAATAAAAAGAGGTGAGGATGTATGCGGGTGATGATGTCTAACTCAGTCATAAAAGCGCCGCAGCCGGGCTGCGTTCCACGGATTCGACTCAACGCGATCATCGGACGGGTGGCGAAGGCGATATGCTCCTCCTGCAAGTACTTCGTCAATGATGTACGGGCCCTCCCATTTTGGCGAGAGCTTATGCTTCTGCTTTTCGGGGAGCCGGAGGACGAGGTCGCCCATGTTGTATGTCTTTGCCCGGACTTCATGGTTTTGCTAGCACCGTGCTTGCTGCTGGTAAAGTGCGGATCAAGCCCGAGCTATACCCCGTTCTCCTTCAAGAGCGTCCAAGTCATCCTGCCAATCCAACTCGGCTTACTTTTCTTCATACATGCGCACTCAAGGCGCGTCATGGATGATGTCGCATGGGAGAACGGCTTCCGCACCGTATACCATAAAAATGGTGTGTATCTGGTTGATCGATTAGGAGTAGTGTGCAGCCCCCATAATACGGAATCGAGTTCTTCAACCCAGTGGCGATCTAATTGTTCAAGTGATCAGACCGGGCGAGGCTTGATGCCGCTCATAATGAGCCCGTTGGCCCATTCAACCTGTCCATTGGTCTGTGGGTGGTACATCAAAGCGTAATCGAGCTTAATGCCCATTTTGCCACACTAGTCTTTGACTTCATGGGTGGTGAAGTTGGTACCATTATCGGTAATTATGTTGTGGGGACACCAAAACGGTGTACGACGTCAGATAAGAAGTTGACGACCGGTCTGGATTCTGCCGAACTGACGGGCCTTGCTCAATCCACTTGGTGAATTTGTCGACCATGACCAATAGGTACTTCTTTTTCTTTGTGCCCCTTTGAGTGGCCCGGCCATGTCGAGACCCCAGACCGCGAAAGGCCATGTACATTATTTGTAGGACATACCGAACAGTGTCGCCTGTAGGGGAGATTAGGATGACCCCAGCCCCCAGTCTGGCTAACATTTTCGAGCCGTCGAAATACATCGTCCAATGTAAATATGTACTGTACTCTCGGGGTAGTTCGGCTTCGGTCCATTCGTCTATAAAATCAGCCAGTACCTAAGATTTAATAGCTCGGCGTGGTTTGTATGTTATCTCGAAGGGAAGGAGCTCGATGCCCCATTTGGCGATGCGGCCCGTGGCGTCCCTGTTGTTGATTATATCATTCAAGGGGACCTCTGACACCACTATGACTGAACATTCTTGAAAGTAGTGTCATAGCTTTCGGGATGCCATAAAAAATGTATAGGCTATCTTTTGATAGTGGGGGTATCATGATTTGCATGGCGTAAGTACCTCGGACACATAATAGACCGGCTTCTGGACTTGGAACTTGTGGCCCTCCGACTCTTGCTCCACGACGAGCACCGCGCTGACCACCTGATTGGTAGCTGAAATGTATAGTAGCATGCGCTCGCCGACGCTAGGTGCAGCTATGATAGGGTTGCCAGCGAGAAGTGTTTTAATCTCCTCAAGCGCCGCAGTTGCTTCATCTGTCCATTGGAAGTTCTTGGTCTTTTTAAGCAGTCTGTAGAGTGGGAGCGCCTTTTCTCCGAGGCGAGATATGAAGCGGCTCAAGGCTGCCATGCATTCGGCCAATTTCTGGACGTGCTTGAGCACTGTTGGTATTGTGAGCTAGGATAGTGCACTAATTTTGGCCGGGTTGGCCTCGATTCCTCTATGGGAGATGATGAATCCGAGCAACTTTCCGGCAGGGGCCTCGAAGACGCATTTTTTTGGGTTGAGTCATATAACATAGGCTCGCAAGTTGTTGAAGGTTTGGCGGAGGTCGTCTATCAACTGGTCAATGTTTTTAGTTTTAACAACCACATCGTCCACGTATGCCTCAACCGTTCTGTCGATTTGGTTTTCGAGGCATGCTTGAATCACGTGTTGGTATGTGGCTCCTGTGTTTTTCAGCCCGAACGACATGGTGTTAAAGCAGAAAGGCCCGTAAGGAGTGATGAATGTGATTGCCGCCTGGTTGGGCTCCTTTATCTTGATCTGGTGGTATCCGGAGTACGCGTCAAGGAAACATAGCGAGTCGTGTCCGACGGTGGTGTCGACGATATGGTCTATTCTTGGCAAGGGGAAAGGGTCCTTAGGGCAGGCCTGGTTAAGGTCTTTCAAATCAACACAGAGCCGCCAGTACTTATCCTTCTTGGGTACCATAACCAGATTTGCTAACCACTCGGGGTGCTTAATCTCGTGGATGAATATGGCCTCCAGTAGATTTGCGAGCTCTTCGCCCATGGCTTGCCATTTCAGTTCAAAAAATCAGTGTAGAATCTGTTTCACCAGCTTGAAGCCTTTTAAGATGTTTAGGTTGTGCTCTACCAACCTGCGTGGGATTCCCGGCATGTCTGAGGGGTGCCAGGCGAATATTTCCTAGTTTTCACGCAGGAATGTTCTTAGCGCCTCGTCGACTGCAGGGTCTAGTTGTGCTCCTATGGATGCCATTTTATTGGGATTTGTTGGGTGCACTTGAAATTTTACTATTTCATCTGCTGACTTGAATGATGTGGATTTTTGTCTTTAACTAAGGACCACATCATCCCTGTCGACTGTAGTGCGTAGTGTTTTCAACTCTTCGACCGTAGGGCTTCGGATAGTGCCTCTAGGGCGAGGGATGCCGTCTTGTTTTCGGCTTGCAAGGCTTTGCTTGGGTCACTTTTAAGTGATATTATCCCGTTGGACCCTCGCATTTGGAGTTTCATATACCCGTAATGTGAAATGGCCTGAAATCTCAAGAACGCCTCACGCCCTAGGAGGGTGTGGTATCCGCTGTGGAAGGGCACAATGTGAAATAGCAAGGGTTCGGATCTATAGTTATCGATTGTGCCGAACACAACGTCCAGGGTTATGCGTCCCGAGCAGTGTGCCTCCCTACCGAGTATTATACCTCGGAATGTGGTGTGGCTACGTTTGATGCAGGATCTGTTGAACTACATCTTGTCGAGAGTATCCTCATAGATGAGGTTGAGGCCGTTGCCTCCGTCCATCAACACTTTAGTCAGCCGAAAACCATCGACAATGGGGTCAAGGACCAGTGCGGCTGGTGCGTGATTACTACGGGGACTTGGCACGTCCTTCTCGTCAAGGATAATAGGCGCGGCTGCCCATGGTTGTGCAACCGTGATACGTCTCCAACGTATCTATAATTTATGACGTATTCATGTTGTTATATTATCATTCTTGGATGTTTTACAATCATTTTATAGCAACTTTATATCAATTTTTGGGACTAACCTATTGATCCAGTGCCCAGTGCCAGTTGTTGTTTTTGCTTGTTTTTTACATCGCATGAAATCAACAGCAAACGGAGTCCAAACACCGTGAAACTTTTGGGAGATTTTTCATGAACCACAGGTGGCCTCCCGCACCCCCTCTTTACCCTATAAATTAATAAATACTCCGAAAACCCTCGGGGTTAACCTAGATCAGAAGTTCTGCCGCCGCAGGCCTCTGTAGCCACCAAAAACCAATCTAGACCCCGTTCCGGCACCCTGTCGGAGGGGGGAATCATCACCGGTGGCCATCTTCATCATCTCGGCGGCCACCACGATGAGTAGGGAGTAGTCCACCCTCGAGGCTGAGGGTTTGTACCAGTAGTTATGTGTTTAATCTCTCTCTATCTCTCTCGTGTTCTTGAGATGTCACGATCTTAATGTATCGCGGGATTTGTTAATACTGTCGGATCATATGGTGTTTTCCCCTCTCTATCTTGTTGTGATGAATTGAGTTTTTCCTTTCGAGATTTCGTTGCTATCAGATTGAATACTTTTATGGATTTGAGAACACTTGATATATGTCTTGCAATTGAATACTCGTGGTGACGATGGGGTATCGTATTGATTCACTTGATATATGTTTTAGCACTCAACTCGCAAATTCCCGAGGTGACATTAGGGTAACCTATGCATGGGGGTTGATGCACGTTCTTGTCTTTGTTTCTCCGGTAGAAATCTTGGGGCACTCTTTAAAGTTCTTTGTGTTGGACTGTGTATTATGAATATGAATTTTCTTTGGTGTTATTTTAGTACGAACTCTAGGATAGATCGAACGGAAAGAATAGCTTTGTGTTATTTTAGTACAAACTCTTGAATAGATCGGACGGAAAGAATAGCTTTGAGGTGGTTTCGTACCCTACAAACAATTTATTCTTATGTTCTCTACTACATAGGAACTTTGGAGTGATTCTTCGTCGCACTTTGAGGGGTGGTTATATGATCCAATTATGTTAGCATTGTTGAGAGGTTGCACTAGCGAATGTACGGACCCTAGGCCTCATTTTCAAGCATTGCAATACCATTTTTGTGCCCGTTTACTATTTGCTACCTTGCTGTTTTTATTTATTCAGAATATAAAAATATATTTCTACCATCCATATTACACGTTTATCACCATCTCTTCTCCGAACTAGGGCACCTATACAATTTGCCATTGTATTGGGTGTGTTGGGGACACAAGAGATTTCTTGTATTTGGTTGCAGGGTCGTTAGAGAGAGACCATCTTCATCCTACACCTCTCACGGATTGATAAACCTTAGGTCATCCACTTGAGGGAAAATTGCTACTGTCCTACAAAACTCTGCGCTTGGAGGCCCAACATGTGTCTACAAGAATAAAGTTGCCTAGTAGACATCAAGCTATTTTTTGGCGCCGTTGCCGGGGAGGTGAGTGCTTGAAGGTATATCTTTAGATCTTGCAATTGAATCTTTTAATTTCTTGTTTTATCACTAGTTTGGTTTATAAAAGAAAGCTACATAAAAAATGGAATTGAGGTTACATCATATTATTGATCATCTTTATAATCTCTTTTGTGAAAATGATGGTTCAGAAAATTGTGCTCAATTGTTAGAAGAAGAAGTCAATAAAATGTTTGGCACAAAATATTTGAATGATGAGCATGATTGCAATGTTGTTAGTATGAATTCTTTGAATATCCATGATGCTAATGATATGCAAAGCCATAAGCTTGGGGATGCTATATTTGATGAATATGATATTTTTAGTCCCCCAAGTTTTGATGAGAAAATTTATTATGGTAATTGCATGCCTCCTATTTATGATGATTATATTGATGAAAGTGGATTCGGAGAGGTCATGAGTTTATTTAATGATGAATCCACTATTTTGGAAGAGGTTGCAATTTATTATGACAACAAAGTTGTGATGATATGTATGCTATAAAGAATAATGATAACCATGAAACTTTTCATAATGATTTTAATTTTCACTCTCATGATAGTTATTTTGTTGAGTTTGCTCCCACTACTATTGATGAGAATAATTTTTCTTATGTGGAGAGTAAAAATTTATGTTTATGCATCATGAAAAGAATGATTTACATGATAGCTATGTTCTTGAATTCATTCATGATGCTACTGAAAATTATTATGAGGGAGGAACTTATGCTTGTAGGAACAGCAATAATATAAAGTTTCCTCTCTATGTGTTGAAAATTTTGAAGTTATGCTTATTTTGCCTTCCTATGCTAGTTGATTCTTGTTCCCATAAGTTGTTTGCTCACAAAATCCCTATGCATAGGAAGTGGGTTAGACTTAAATGTGCTTTCCATGTGCTTCATGATGCTCTCTTTGTGTTTCAATTCTTATCTTTTATGCGAGCATCATTGAAATCATCATGCCTAGCTAAAAGGCATTAAAGAAAAGCGCTTGTTGGGAGACAACCCAAAACTTTTACCTACTGTTTTTGTGTGTTCACATGATTATGCTACTATATTAATCATGTTTTATAGCTTTTGTTTCAATAAAGTGCCAAGTAAAGCCTTTGGGATAGTGTGGATGATAGTTGACTTGATTCTGTCCAAAAACAGAAACTTTTGCGTCCAGTCCAGGAATTTCTAAAATACACCGGAATGTGATTTTGATCTGAATTTTTTATAGGTGATAGATATACAAATTATCTATGTTTTCCTATTTTTTTTAGAATTTTTGGAGTAGTAGAAGTATGGTTTGAGTACAGATTACTACGGACTATTCTGTTTTTGACAAATTCCGTTTTCAATGCATAGTTTGCTTGCTTTCTAGTTTCTATGGCTTATATTGCTCAATATAAATTGTAGAAATGATATGCTATGGTAGGAATTGTGTGAGAAAAATTATGAATGTTGTCTTTGACAGTACCAAAAGTGGAATGGTTTGCTCTTTATCATACTAACCTATCTCACGAAGTTTTGGGTGAGATATCGATATGAGGAGAATAAGGAATGACAAGAACCTAAGCTTGGGGATGCCCAGGGCACCCCCAAGGAAATGTTCAAGCAAGATCCAAGCAACTAAGCTTGGGGATGCCCCGAAAGGAAACCCCTCTTTCATCTTCAACATTATCGGTAACCTCACTTGGAGCTATGTTTTCATTCGTCACATGGTATGTGTTTTGCTTGGAGCTTCAATTTATTTTGTTAGGATTTGCTTGCTGTTATTTATAGTAATTTTTTGCATCTTTTATTTCAATAAAAGTGACATTGATAGCCTTTACTATGCTTATTTTACAAGTCTACATGTTGCTGTTTCAAAAATAGGAAGTTTATCGATGTTGCAAAAATTCCCTAGAAAAGTCAGAATGTGATAAAATGTTGAAACTTTTTGCAAAATGGTCTTTGATAAATTTTCTATAGTGTGGTAAAATTTTCATAATTTTCAGAGTTGAATAAGTATTGATACTCTTGCATTCTTTACAGACTGTACTGTTTTGGCAGATTGCTGTTATGTTTGCATTGTTTGCATATGTTTGCTTGTTTAATTATTCTATTTGAGGATAGGAGTATCAAATATGCAGGGGAATTCAGTATGCAATGTCGAATAATAATTTTAGTGATTTTCTATAGTATAGAATGATAAGGTTTTTGCATTGGTTTATACTAACTTATCTCATGAGTTCTTGTTGAGTTTTGTGTGGATGAAGCTTTTGAGATTTAGGAAAACCGTGATATGATAAGAATTAAGGAGATACAAAAGCTCAAGATTGGGGATGCCCAAGTCATCCCAAGATAATATTTCAAGAAGGCTCAAGCATCTAAGCTTGGGGATGCCCCAGTAGGCATCCCACCTTTCTTCTTCAACAATTATCGGTTAGTATCGGTTGAGCCTAAGTTTTTGCTTCTTCACATGATGTGTGCTATCCTTGGAATGTCATTTTATTTTACTTTTGCTTGTTGTTTTAATAAAATACTTAGATCTGAAACTTTTAAATAAAATAGAGTCCTCAAAATAGTTGCCAGGGAGGCTAGGTAAGAGGCACTCGCATCCCGTTAACAAAGCTCTTTTCTTTGGAATTGCTCTAGTGCTTCACTTATATCTTTTTGAGCACGGTGTGCTTTAGTATTTTTGAAGAAATTCTCTCTTGCTTCACTTAAATCAATTTGAGAGAAAGAAATATTATGCTCATGATCTTCACTTATCTTTTTGGAGTAGCTTGTCATTAACTCTTGTGCTTCACTTATATCCTATGAATAAATTGAATGTCATGAAGTTGAAATCATATCATGCCTAGTGGCAGCTTCACGTTGGGTTTTGAAAGTGAAATATTTTGAGGTTTGACAATCACAATATTGGTCATACAAGCAATTCCCGAATAATTAGTATAAGGAAGAGAACTTTCCCATGCAAATACACTATCTTGGAAATCTTTTGTGATTGTGAGCCCCCATCAAAATATTATATGCCAAAATTGTTGACGTTGGACAGGGAAGACAACGTAATGGTTTATGTTTGTTCATATTCACATAGAAGTTATATTGTCATAGATCCTTCAACATGTTGTGCTTTCCCTCCATCTTTGCTAGCCAAAAATTCCGCACCAAGTAGAGATACTACTTGTGCATCCAAAAATGCGTAAACCCAAATCTTATTTTCAAGAGTCCACCATACCTACCTAAGGATTGAATAAGATCCTTCAAGAAAGTTGTCATCAGTGCAATAAGGCAATAAAAATTTCTTCTAAAAGTGTTAGATCATTTAGTGTAAGAGAAAATTGAGTGTTGTACGAACTTGTGATGGCAAAGAATAAAAGCGACAGACTGCATAACAAAGGTTGCTATCATAAGGGGCAATATAGCGTGATGTTCTTTTGCACTAAGGGGTTGAGCATACAAACAAATAAGCACATGGCAACCTCTGCTTCCCTCTGCGAAGGGCCTATCTTTTACTTTTTAGCATTTACTTTTATGCAAAGAGTCAAAAATTTTCTCTATATTCCTTTTTATTTTTCTCTTTTGACAAGCATCATGTGGTGAGGAAAGATCTAGGTGAAGGAAGTATTCCCTAGAGGCAATAATAAAGTTATTATTTATTTCCTTATATCATGATAAATGTTTATTATTAATGCTAGAATTGTATTAACCGGAAACATAATACATGTGTGAATACATGGACAAACAGAGTGTCACTAGTATGCCTCTACTTGACTAGCTCGTTAATCGAAGATGGTTATGTTTCCTGACCATGAACAAAAGAGTTGTTATTTGATTAACGGGATCACATCATTAGGAGAATGATGTGATTGACATGACCCATTCCATTAGCTTAGCACCCGATCGTTAAGTATGTTGCTATTGCTTTCTTCATGACTTATACATGTTCCTATGACTATGAGATTATGCAACTCCCGTTTGCCGGAGGAACACTTTGTGTGCTACCAAACGTCACAACGTAACTGGGTGATTATAAAGGAGCTCTACAGGTGTCTCCAAAGGTACATGTTGGGTTGGCGTATTTCGAGATTAGGATTTGTCACTCCGATTGTCGGAGAGGTATCTCTGGGCCCTCTCGGTAATGCACATCACATAAGCCTTGCAAGCATTGCAACTAATGAGTTAGTTGCGGGATGATGTATTACGAAACGAGTAAAGAGACTTGCCGGTAATGAGATTGAACTAGGTATTGAGATATCGACGATCGGATCTCGGGCAAGTAACATACCGATGACAAAGGGAACAACGTATGTTGTTATGCGGTCTGACCGATAAAGATCTTCGTAGAATATGTAGGAGCCAATATGGGCATCCAGGTCCCGCTGTTGGTTATTGACAAGAGAGGTGTCTCGATCATGTCTACATAGCTCTCGAACCCGTAGGGTCCGCACGCTTAACGTTCGTTGACGATATAGTACTATGAGTTATGTATGTTGGTGACCGAATGTTGTTCGGAGTTTCGGATGAGATCACGGATATGACGAGGAACTCCGGATTGGTCCGGAAGTAAAGATTGATATGTGGATAGTAGTGTTTGTTCTCCAGAAGGGTTCTGGAATCCATCAGAAGTTGTTCCAGATGTTTTCCGAAATGTTTGGGCACGAGAACACTTTATCTGGGCCAAAGGGGAAAGCCCACAAGGTTTTTGGGAAGCGCAAAAGGAAGTTTTGCGGAGTCAAGGGGCCAGACGCCAGGGTCCCTGGCGTCTGGGTCCAGACGCCGGGAACCCTGGCGTCTGGCCCTGGAGTCCGAGAAGGACTCTTGCCTTTCGGGTGAAACCGACTTTGTGGAGGCTTTTACTCCAAGTTTCGACCCCAAGGCTCAACATATAAATAGAGGGGTAGGGCTAGCACCCAAGACACATCAAGAAACACCAAGCCGTGTGCCGGCAACCCCGTCTCCTCTAGTTTATCCTCCATCATAGTTTTCATAGTGCTTAGGCGAAGCCCTGCGAAAATTGTTCTTAACCAACACCGTCACCACACTGTCGTGCTGCTGGAACTCATCTACTACTTCGCCCCTCTTGCTGGATCGAGAAGGCGAGGACGTCACCGAGCCGTATGTGTGTAGAACTCGGAGGTGCCGTGCTTTCGGTGGTTGGATCGGTCGGATCGTGAAGACGTTCGACTACATCAATCGCGTTGATATAACGCTTCCGCTTATGGTCTACGAGGGTACGTAGACAATACTCTCCCCTCTCATTGCTATGCATCACCATGATCCTGCGTGTGCGTAGGAAAATTTTGAAATTATTACGTTCCCCAACAGTGGTATCAGAGCCAGGTTTTATGTGTTGATGTTATATGCACGAGTAGAACACAAGTGAGTTGTGGGCGATATAAGTCATGCTGCTTACCAGCATGTCATACTTTGGTTCGGCGGTATTGTTGGATGAAGCGGCCCGGGCCGACATTACGCGTACGCTTACGCGAGACTGGTTCTACCGACGTGCTTTGCACACAGGTGGCTGGCGGGTGTCAGTTTCTCCAACTTTAGTTGAACCAAGTATGGCTACGCCCGGTCCTTGCGAAGGTTAAAACAGCACCAACTTGACAAACTATCATTGTGGTTTTGATGCGTATGTAAGATTGGTTCTTGCTTAAAGCCCGTAGCAGCCACGTAAAACTTGCAACAACAAAGTAGAGGACGTCTAACTTGTTTTTGCAGGGCATGTTGTGATGTGATATGGTCAAGATGTGATGCTATATTTTATTGTATGAGATGATCATGTTTTGTAACCGATTTATCGGCAACTGGCAGGAGCCATACGGTTGTCGCTTTATTGTATGCAATGCAATTGCCCTGTAATGCTTTACTTTATCACTAAGCGGTAGCGATAGTCGTAGAAGCATAAGTTTGGCGAGACGACAACGATGCTACGATGGAGATCAAGGTGTCGCACCGGTGACGATGGTGATCATGACGTTGCTTCGGAGATGGAGATCACAAGCACAAGATGATGATGGCCATATCATATCACTTATATTGATTGCATGTGATGTTTATCTTTTATGCATCTTATCTTGCTTTGATTGACGGTAGCATTATAAGATGATCTCTCACTAAATTATCAAGGTATAAGTGTTCTCCCTGAGTATGCACCGTTGCGAAAGTTCTTCGTGCTGAGACACCACGTGATGATCGGGTGTGATAGGCTCTACGTTCAAATACAACAGGTGCAAAACAGTTGCACACGCAGAATACTCAGGCTAAACTTGACGAGCCTAGCATATAACAGATATGGCCTCGGAACACTGAGACCGAAAGGTCGAGCGTGAATCATATAGTAGATATGATCAACATAGTGATGTTTACCATTGAAACTACTCCATCTCACGTGATGATCGGACATGGTTTAGTTGATTTGGATCACGTGATCACTTAGAGGATTAAAGGGATGTCTATCTAAGTGGGAGTTCTTAAGTAATATGATTAATTGAACTTAATTCATCATGAACTTAGTCCTGGTAGTATAAGTATATCTATGTTGTAGATCAATAGCTCGCGTTGTTGCTTTCATATGTTTATTTTGATATGTTCCTAGAGAAAATTGTGTTGAAAGATATTAGTAGCAATGATGCGGATTGGACCCGTGATCTGAGGTTTATCCTCATTGCTGCACAGAAGAATTATGTCCTTGATGCACCGCTAGGTAACAGACCTATTGCAGGAGCAGATGCAGACGTTATGAACGTTTGGCTAGCTCAATATGATGACTACTTGATAGTTTAGTGCACCATGCTTAACGGCTTAGAATCGGGACTTCAAAGACGTTTTGAACGTCATGGACCATATGAGATGTTCCAGGAGTTGAAGTTAATATTTCAAGCAAATACCTGAGTTGGGAGATATAAAGTCTCCAACAAGTTCTATAGCTAAAAGATGGAGGAGAATAGCTCAAGAAGTGAGCATGTCCTCAGATTGTATGGGTACTACAATCGCTTGAATCAAGTGGGAGTTAATCTTCCAGATATAATAGTGATTGACAGAATTCTCTAGTCACCATCACGAAGTTAGTAGAACTTCATGATGAACTATAATATGCAAGGGATAACGGAAACGATTCCCAAGCTCTTCGTGATGCTGAAATCGACGAAGGTAGAAATCAAGAAAAACATCAAGTGTTGATGGTTAATAAGACCACTAGTTTCAAGAAAAGGGCAAAGGGAAGAAGGGGAACTTTAAGAAGAATGGCAAGCAAGTTGTTGCTCAAGTAAAGAAACCCAAGTCTGGACCTAAGCCTGAGACTAAGTGCTTCTACTGCAAAGGGACTGGTCACTGGAAGCGGAACTGCCCCAAGTATTTGGCGAATAAGAAAGGATGGCAAAGTAAACAAAGGTATATTTGATATACATGTTATTGATGTGTACTTTACTAGTGTTCATAGCAACCCCTCAGTATTTGGTACTAGTATAGTTGCCAAGATTAGTAACTTGAATCGGGAGTTGCAGAATGAACAGAGACTAGTTAAGGGTGAAGTGATGTGTGTGTTGGAAGTAGTTCCAAGATTGATATGATCATCATCGTACACTCCCTATACTTTTGGGATTAGTGTTGAACCTAAATAAGTGTTATTTGGTGTTTGCGTTGAGCATGAATATGATTTGATCATGTTTATTGCAATACGATTATTCATTTAAGTAAAAGAGTAAATTGGTGTTCTATTTACATGAATAAAACCTTATATGGTTACACACCCAATGAAAATGGTTCGTTGGATCTCGATCGTAGTGATACACATATTCATAATATTGAAACCAAAAGATGCAAAGTTAATAATGATAGTGCAACTTATTTGTGGCACTGCCGTTTAGGTCATGTTGGTGTAAAGCGCATGAAGAAACTCCATGCTGATGGGCTTTCGGAATCACTTGATTATGAATCACTTGATGCTTGCGAACCATGCCTCATGGGCAAGATGACTAAGACTCCGTTCTCCCGAACAATGGAGCGAGCAACTGACTTATTGGAAATAATACATACTGATGTATGCGATCCGATGAGTGTTGAAGCTCGCGGCGGGTATCGTTATTTTCTGACCTTCACAGATGATTTAAGTAGATATGGGTATATCTACTTGATGAAACATAAGTCTGAAACATTTGAACAGTTCAAAGAATTTCAGAGTGAAGTGGAAAATCATCGTGACAAGAAGATAAGGTTTCCACGATCTGATCACGGAGACGAATATTTGAGTTACGAGTTTGGTCTTCAATTAAAACAATGTGGAATAGTTTCACAAATTCATGCCACCTGGAACACCATAGCATAATGGTGTGTCCGAACATCATAACCATACTTTATTGGATATAGTGCAATCTATGATGTTTCTTACCGATTTACCACTATCGTTTTGGGGTTGTGCATTAGAGACAGCTGCATTCACATTAAATAGGGCACCATATAAATCCGTTGAGACGACATCGTATGAATTGTGGTTTAGCAAGAAACCAAAGTTGTCGTTTCTTAAAGTTTGGGGTTGTGATGCTTATGTGAAAAAGTTTGATCCTGATAAGCTCAAACCCAAATTGGAGAAATGTGTCTTCATAGGATACCCAAAGGAGACAGTTGGGTACACCTTCTATCACAGATCTGAAGGCAAGATATTCGTTGCCTAGAATGGATCCTTTCTAGAGAAGGAGTTTCTCTAGAAAGAAGTGAGTGGGAGGAAAGTAGAACTTGATGAGGTAACTGTACCTGCTCCCTTATTGGAAAGTAGTTCATCATAGAAAATGGTTTCTGTGACATCTACACCAATTAGTGAGGAAGTTAATAATGATGATCATAAAACTTCAGATCAAGTTATTACTGAACCTCGTAGATCAACCAGAGTAAGATCCGCACCAAAGTGGTATGGTAATCCTGTTCTGGAAATCATGCTACTAGATCATGATGAACCTACGAACTATGAAGAAGCGATGGTGAGCCCAGATTCCACAAAGTGGCTTGAAGCCATGAAATCTGAGATGGGATCCATGTATGAGAACAAAGTATGGACTTTGGTTGACTTGCCCAATGATCGGCAAGCCATTGAGATTAAATGGATCTTCAAGAGGAAGACAGATGCTGATAGTAGTGTTACTATCTACAAAGCTAGACTTGTCGAAAAAGGTTTTTTGACAAAGTTCAAGGTGTTGACTACAATGAGATTTTCTCACTCATATCGATGCTTAAAGTCTGTCCGAATCATGTTAGCAATTGCCGCATTTTATGAAATCTGGCAAATGGATAACAAAACTGCAATCCTTAATGGATTTCTTAAAGAAGAGTTGTATATGATGCAACCATAAGGTTTTGTCAATCCTAAAAGTGTTAACAAAATATGCAAGCTCCAGCGATCCATCTGTGGACTGGTGCAAGCATCTCGGAGTTGGAATATGCGCTTTGATGAGATGATCAAAGTATATAGTTTTATACAGACTTGTGGTGAAGCCTATATTTACAAGAAAGTGAGTGGGAGCACTACAACATTTCTGACAAGTATATGTGAATGACATATTGTTGCTCGGAAATAATGTAGAATTATTCTGCAAAGCATAAAGGAGTGTTTGAAAGAAGGTTTTTCAGAGAAAGACCTCAGCGAAGCTACTTACATATTAAGCATCAAGATCTATAGAGATAGATCAAGACGCTTGATAAGTTTTTTCAATGAGTACATACCTTGACAATATTTTGAAGTAGTTCAAAATGGAACAGTCAAAGAAAAGAGTTCTTGGCTGTGTTACAAGGTGTGAAATTGAGTAAGACTCAAAGCCCGACCACGGCAGAAGATAGAAAGAGAATGGAAGTCATTCCCTATGCCTCAGCCATAGGTTCTATAAAGTATGCCATGCTGTGTACCAGATCTATTGTATACCCTACACTGTGTTAAGCAAGGGAGTACAATAGTGATTTAAGAGTAGATCACTGGACAGCGGTCAAAATTATCCTTAGTGGAATAAGGAAATATTTCTCGATTATGGAGGTGACAAAAGCTTCATCATAAAAACTTACGCCGATGCAAGTTTTGACACAGATCTGGATGACTCTAAGTCTCGATCTAGATACATATTGAAAGTGGGAGCAATTAGCTAGAGTAGCTCTGTGCAGAGCATTGTAGACATAGAATTCACAAAATACTTACGGATCTGTATGTGATAGACCCGTTGACTAAAATTATCTCAGAATCAAAACATGATCACACCTTAGTACTCTTTGGGTGTTAATCACATAAGCGATGTGAACTAGATTACTGACTCTAGTAAACCCTTTGGGTGTAGGTCACATGACGATGTGAACTATGGGTGTTAATCACATGGTGATGTGAACTATTAGTATTGAATCACATGGCGATGTGAACTAGATTATTGACTCTAGTGCAAGTGGGAGACTGAAGGAAATATGCCCTAGAGGCAATAATAAAGTTATTATTTATTTCCTTATATCATGATAAATGTATATTATTCATGCTAGAATTGTATTAACCGGAAACATAATACATGCGTGAATACATAGACAAACAGAGTGTCACTAGTATGCCTCTACTTGACTAGCTCGTTAATCGAAGATGGTTATGTTTCCTGACCATGAACAAAAGAGTTGTTATTTGATTAACGGGATCACATCATTAGGAGAATGATGTGATTGACATGACCCATTCCATTAGCTTAGCACCCGATCGTTTAGTATGTTGTTATTGTTTTCTTCATGACTTATACATGTTCCTATGACTATGAGATTATGCAACTCCCGTTTGCCGGAGGAACACTTTGTGTGCTGCCAAACGTCACAACGTAACTGGGTGATTATAAAGGAGCTCTACAGGTGTCTCCAAAGGTACATGTTGGGTTGGCGTATTTCGAGATTAGGATTTGTCACTCCGATTGTCGGAGAGGTATCTCTGGGCCCTCTCGGTAATGCACATCACATAAGCCTTGCAAGCATTGCAACTAATGAGTTAGTTGCGGGATGATGTATTACGGAACGAGTAAAGAGACTTGCCGGTAACGAGATTGAACTAGGTATTGAGATACCGACGGTTGAATCTCGGGCAAGTAACATACCGATGACAAAGGGAACAACGTATGTTGTTATGTGGTCTGACCGATAAAGATCTTCGTAGAATATGTAGGAACCAATATGGGCATCCAGGTCCCGCTATTGGTTATTGACAAGAGAGGTGTCTCGATCATGTCTACATAGTTCTCGAACCCGTAGGGTCCGCACGCTTCACGTTCGTTGACGATATAGTACTATGAGTTATGTATGTTGGTGACCGAATGTTGTTCGGAGTTTTGGATGAGATCACGGATATGACAAGGAACTCCGGATTGGTCTGGAAGTAAAGATTGATATGTGGATAGTAGTGTTTGTTCTCCAGAAGGGTTCTGGAATCCATCGGAAGGGGTTCCGGATGTTTCCCGAAATGTTTGGGCACGAGAACACTTTATCTGGGCCAAAGGGGAAAGCCCACAAGGTTTTTGGAAAGCGCAAAAGGAAGTTTTGCGGAGTCTAGGGGCCAGACGCCAGGGTCCCTGGCGTCTGGGGCCAGACGCCGGGAACCCTGGCGTCTGGCCCTGGAGTCCAAGAAGGACTCTTGCCTTTCGGGTGAAACCGACTTTGTGGAGGCTTTTACTCCAAGTTTCGACCCCAAGGCTCAACATATAAATAGAGGGGTAGGGCTAGCACCCAAGACACATCAAGAAACACCAAGCCGTGTGCCGGCAACCTCGTCTCCTCTAGTTTATCCTCCGCCATAGTTTTCATAGTGCTTAGGCGAAGCCCTGCGAAGATTGTTCTTAATCAACACTGTCACCACGCCGTCGTCCTGCCGGAACTCATCTACTACTTCGCCCCTCTTGCTGGATCGAGAAGGCGAGGACGTCACCGAGCCGTACGTGTGTAGAACTCGGAGGTGACGTGCTTTCGGTGCTTGGATCGGTCGGATCGTGAAGACATTCGACTACATCAACTGCGTTGATATAACGCTTCCGCTTACGGTCTAAGAGGGTACGTAGACAATACTCTCCCCTCTCGTTGCTATGCATCACCATGATCCTGCGTGTGCGTAGGAAAATTTTGAAATTACTATGTTCCCCAACACTAGGCACATATGTCCAGGTGAATATGGGTAGCATGAGTTATTATTGTTGACATCACCCTTGAGGTGAACACGTTGGGAGGCAAAACAATAAGTCCCTATCTTTCTATGTGTCTGGTTGAAACGTTTTGCTCATGTGTATGCGGTGAGTGTTAGCAATCATAGAATACTATATGATGGTTGAGTATGTGGAGCTCCTACTTAAACTCCGTTGAATAAGTTGAATTGCAATTGCTTGGTGACTAAGAACATAGGTTGTTGAGTTTCAAGAGAGTTCATTGTTTGAACCTTAACATGTGAATTGATTGCTACTATAACATGAGAAGTTTTATGAGAAAGAATTGATGTTATGATGCTAGGAAAAGTGATTGAAATTGTCATTGATCAAACTTGTGCACTTTGCTAGCATTCACACTTCATAAATTATTTCTTTTATCATTTACCTACTCAAGGACGAGTAGGAATTAAGCTTGGGGATGCTGATACGTCTCCAACGTATCTTTAATTTATGAAGTATTCATGCTGTTATATTATCATTCCTGGATGTTTTACAATCATTTTATAGCAACATTATATCATTTTTGGGACTAACCTATTGACCCAGTGCCCAGTGCCAATTGTTGGTTTTTGCTTGTTTTTTACATCGCAGGAAATCAATATCAAACGGAGTCCAAACACCGTGAAACTTTTTGGAGATTTTTTATGGACCAGAACACCCAGGATGGTCCAGAGTGGCATCTCGGGGGGGCTTTGACGGGGGCACAACCCACCAGGGCACGCCTGGGGGCCCAGGCGCGCCCAGGTGGGTTGTGCCCACCTTTGTGGCCTCTCGCACCCCTTCTTTACCCTATAAACTCACAAATATTCTGAAAACCCTTGGGGTTAACCTAGATCAGAAGTTCCGCCACTGCAGGCCTCTGTAGCCACCGAAAGCCAATCTAGACCTCGTTCTGGCACCCTGTCGGAGGGGGTAATCATCACTGGTGGCCATCTTCATCATCTCGGCGGCCACCACGATGAGGAGGGAGTAGTCCACCCTCGGGGCTGAGGGTTTGTACCAGTAGCTGTGTGTTTAATCTCTCTGTCTCTCTCGTGTTCTTGAGATGTCACAATCTTGATGTATCACGGGCTTTGTTAATATAGTTGGATCATATGGTGTTTTCACCTCTCTATCTTGTTGTGATGAATTGAGTTTTTCCCTTTGAGATTTTGTTGTTATCGGATTGAATACTTTTATGGATTTGAGAACACTTGATATATGTCTTGCAGTTGAATACTCATGGTGACAATGGGGTATCGTATTGATTCACTTGATATATGTTTTGGCACTCAACTCGCGGATTCCCGACGTGACATTGGGGTAATCTATGCATAGGGGTTGATGCACGTTTGTCGGTGTCAAAACCGGCGGATCTCGGGTAGGGGGTCCCGAACTGTGCGTCTAGGCGGATGGTAATAGGAGACAAGGGACACGATGTTTTTACCCAGGTTCGGGCCCTCTCGATGGAGGTAAAACCCTACTCCTACTTGATTAATATTGATGATATGGGTAGTACAATAGTAGATCTACCACGAGATCAGAGAGGCTAAATCCTAGAAGCTAGCCTATGGTATGATTGTTGTTGTCCTACGGACTAAACCCTCCGGTTTATATAGACACCGGAGGGGGCTAGGGTTACACAGAGTCGGTTACAATGGGAGGAGATCTACATATCCGTATTGCCAAGCTTGCCTTCCACGCCAAGGAAAGTCCCATCCGGACACGGGACGAAGTCTTCAATCTTGTATCTTCATAGTCCAACAGTACGGCCAAAGTTTGTAGTCCGGCTATCCGGATACCCCTTAATCCAGGACTCCCTCAGTAGCCCCCGAACCAAGCTTCAATGACGATGAGTCCGGCGCGCAGATTGTCTTCGGCATTGCAAGGCGGGTTCTTCTCCAAATTCTGAATACCTGTTAAATAGTGTCCGGCTTCTTGTAAATGCTGCGCTCCTTGGCTTCTACGCCCAATAATGGCCACCTTCCACGTGTCGAATGAATGTGAAGAGCCAGGGTATTCAAGTGGGCGGAGCCGAAGTATGGCGCATCGCTGGGACCGGATATCTATCCGGAACCCCGAAGAAGGCGTCCGAAGACTGGCCTTCAGAATGGTTTTATATAGAATACGTCCCTCTTCCGGATCCTATTCGGATCGGCCTTCCTGAGTTCGACAATGCTCCTCTGAAGAAGCGCCTGAGCTGGCGCCCACGGAGCCCCCAGGAGGAAGATGACAGCGAAGTTCTTTACCTGATGAGCCGGATAAAGTTATTGGCTCAATCAGGACTGACCATGATCGAGGTCATGGCAATATGTGTTATGCGGGGGGTGCAGCCGCTTCAATATCGAGGCCACCCCATGTGGGATTTCAACGGGGAGGATGACGCCACCCGTTGCGGCCGTAAGGGGCCGGACTCAACCGCTGCTCTAGCAAAAATCTTGTCCGATTTGTACAAAGGAGAAGAGGAGGAATTCCTCCGCGTCAATCCACAGGGCGGATTTTCTATGTACAATCCTCCGAGCTGGGTAAGTCGACACTTTTCATGCCCATCCGTTCCATATTCCCACAGTTAAGTATTTTACCTTGCGATTTCAATGCAGGAGCTGTGTAAGGCTGTAAGGGAGATCAACAGCCCGCCTCCACAACCAGAGGATCCGGAGCGGTTCCTTGACCCGGCCTCCCAAGAGGATCCGGACATATCTGTGGAGCTAATTGATAGGGTATTTTACCAACTAAGCAGTAATAATGCCTTGGTAGCCATTACGGCCGATTACCCTGGGCTGCTCCCAGCATCACAGGTAACTGAGACCGAAGTCCCAATCATTTCGAAAAGGATCCATCCCTGTGTACTTTGCTCACCGTATACCAATGGTGTTTTACAGGGAAGGCCCTTGGGACGCTATGCCGAGCCTGCGGCAACTAGCCAACAAGGGGCTTCGAGGCCGAGCAGGCTAAAAAGGAACGCAATCCGGACTAAGACACCGGCGCAGAGGTATGGCTTGCCACCTCACTCCATGGTGTCATCTTTTTAAAGACGTATTAACGCTCGTGCTTTCTAGGAAGAAAAACGCTCGCCGGACTATATCCGGAGAGGTCGTCAATCACGCCTCCTCCAGTCGGGCTCCAAGGCCGGACATGGAAGCGGAAGCGAGTACAAGGCGTATGCCGGATGTTCCTCCGACAGAGGATGCGGACAGAATGTCTGCCACAAATTCCGAGGTGGAGAGCGCCATGAACCACAGGCGTCGTCGAGCCGTTCTCCGTGACGCTTGCTTCTCCCAAGAGGCATTTGACGCCTTCAACTCGGGAGACGCGTACCTTCGTGCTGCTCAAAATGGTCTAGCCAGAGCCACAGAGCAATATGTGAAGGATATACGGGTGAGAAAATTTGATGATTATATATAGTAGTAGCCCCTGAGACTTGAAGCAGTTAGAATAATTGATTTAAGGATCATTTGTTATGTAGGTTCTTACGGAAAAGAATACCCAATTGTCCCATGAGCTTGAAGAGTGCAAAGCTCAACTTCAGGCCGCACTAGCCGCAGCAGGGGAGCCCAAGAAGACCCCCTCTGGTAATATATGTTTCAAATGATAGGTATAATGTAGAGTGCGGCGTATATGCAAATCTGACAATAAAATTGTAGATGACGCCGGAGTAAATCCGGATGAGCAATACCTCCTACGCCAGCTAAAGGCCGGCGAGAGCGTGCTAACGAGGGTTAGGCAGGAGAAGAATGATCTCCTAGATGCCAACACCCAGCTGGGCGTGGAACTAAAGGATGTTCGTGCCCAACTGTCGGACTCCGTGAAGGAGAATCAGCGGCTTCGACGCGGCATTTTCAGTAAGTGCTTGAACGAACTTTGAAGAAGAGTTAGGCGAAGAAGTCGACTAACAGAGTTATGTCTGTAGGTATGCTAACAGGTCGTCCCGCGGAGGAAATGCCCGGTTCTACGGGTGACCTTCTGCCCAAGCTTTCACAACTGCACGAACAAGTTCGGCAGGTGATGCAAGGCGTCGCCCAGGCCTTGTGGCCATCCGTCTCCGTGCCCGAAGGCCTTAGGGAGCTTGCGGAGAAGCTAAAGGGAGCGCGGCGGCGTTTCCGATTATGGAAGATATCGGCCTGCCGTCAAGGTGCCAGGGAAGCCTGGGCCATGGTGAAGACGCGGTATACCAAGGCTGATCCAAACCACATGGCCGATGTCGGACCTGTGGGGCCCGATGGGAAAGAGATCCTTGTTAGTCTAATGTACGGACAAGTAGAATTGGCCGCAAAGTATTCCCAACAGGATTGTAAGTTAGACAGCCTGTTGGATGGTATAGAGGAAGAATTTAGTCAGTCAAAGTGACTATGTAATTGAAGTGACATTTGTAATGCCTTCTAGCCGGATTGTAGATCATTTGTCATGGCGTACCTTTTCGCTTCGACCTCTGGACCCGATAGTCTGGAGTGAATCCGAATACCCTCTCGGTTATGAAAAACCGGGGCATGCGTGGAAACCAGGAGTAGGGGTCATTAGTGCTTGAACAGACAAGTGCCCAATAGTTATGTTATATTACATGGTTAGTAAGAAACATCTTCCAGAGAGAATAGTTCCGTTAGGGTTTCCTTTCCCTGGGTATGCATGCCCTAAAGTGCATGTCCGGGCAGCAAAAAGAATCGCAGGAAAAAACATCTGGGGGCATGTATGAAAAATAGGTACAAAATCGTATTTTGTTCACCGACCGAATATTCTCTTAAGAACGCTAGCTTTCGGCTTCACCCAGTCTGAGGTACACATCCGGCTGACCCAGCAGTAACAATCGCAGAGGTGCTCCCCTTATGCCCTAGCCGAATTAACAGGAACGTAGGGCATAAATACAAGAGCCAGGCAACCCAGCTTGGCCAAAACTTAAGTCATATCGATGCATATAATGGTGAATAAAAGGTACATGCGGAAGGATAACACATGTGTTGGGCATCAAGCCCGCATAAATAAGCTTCTGTGAAAGAAGCCCCAGGTATGATGAGCGCGGATAGCGCGTCAGTTGTGCGCGAACAATGCACAAATTGGCCCTTAAAGGCTGTGAGAGAAAAGAAGGGGAGAAGGAGAGAAATATAAGACAAATAGTGTATAAAAAATGGACAGAGGAAGGAGACGAACACAGAGTCCGACGCTAGGCGTAGAATCTTCGGAGTCTGGCTGCGTTCCATGGGTTCGGCTCGAGTCGATTATCCGATGCATCCCGCAGACGGTACGCTCCACCAGCCAGAACTTGGTCAATAATGAAGGGACCCTCCCATTTGGGCTTGAGTTTGTCCTTTTTCTTCTCCGGTAGGCGTAGAACTAATTCGCCAACATTATAAGTTTTGGCCCGTACTTCTCTGCTTTGGTATCTTCAAGCCTGCTGTTGATAGAGTGCGGAACGGGCTTTTGCCACGTCACGCTCCTCCTCCAAGGCGTCCAAACTGTCCTGCCGATCGAGCTCGGCTTCTCTTTCTTCATACATGCGCTCTCGAGGTGAGTCATGAATTATGTCGCAGGGCAGAACAGCCTCTGCGCCATATACCATAAAGAATGGTGTGTATCCGGTGGTGCGATTCGGCGTGGTCCGCAGCCCCCAGAGTACAGAGTCGAGCTCCTCTACCCAGTGCGTGTTAGATTCCTTTAGGGACCGCACTAATCTGGGTTTGATGCCGCTCATGATAATACCATTTGCTCGTTCGACTTGACCGTTAGTTTGTGGGTGATAGACAGAAGCATAATCGAGCTTGATGCCCATGTTTTTGCACCAAAGTTTTACCTCGTCGGCTGTGAAGTTTGTGCCGTTATCAGTGATGATGCTGTGGGGGACGCCATAACGGTGTACGACCCCGGATATGAAGTCTATCACCTGTCCGGATTCGGCCGTATTAACAGTCTTGGCTTCTATCCATTTGGTGAACTTATCCACCATGAACAGCAAGTATTTTTTCTTGTGGGTTCCTCCTTTAAGGGGTCCCACCATGTTGAGCCCCCAGACCGCGAAGGGCCGGGTAATGGGGATTGTGTGGAGGGCGGTGGGCGGCATATGGCTTTGGTTTGCAAAAAGTTGGCAACCTACGCATCGTTGGACCAGGTCCAGTGCATCTGCTCGGGCCGTAGGCCAGTAAAAACTTGTACGGAAGGCCTTGCTTACAAGGGCCCAGGCTGCTGCGTGGTGGCCGCCGAGTCCGGCATGAATTTCTGCCAGAAGCTTCCGCCCCTCTTCCTCGGAGATGCACCTTTGAAGTACTCCGGTGGTGCTTTTCTTATAAATCTCTCCCTCATGGACCCTGTATGCAGCGTGCCTCGTTTTGGTCCTCGGGGAGTTCCTGCCTAGTTAAGTAGGCCAGAATGGTTCTGTCCACGGGGCGATGACGGCCATTATAATGTGGGTTGAAGGTGTTATTTCGGTGGCAGAGCCTCCGATTATGTCAGAGTGTTCGGAATCGGGCATTGCGGTTGAGTCCAGTCTATTGTTACCGGTGTCCCCTTCCCATATCACGGATGGCTTGAACAGCCTTTCCAAAAAGATGTTAGGGGGGACTGCATCGCATTTTGAACCGATGCGTGCGAGGACGTCTGCCGCCTAATTGTTTTCCTGGGCTACATGGTGAAATTCGAGCCCCTCGAACCGAGCTGGCATTTTTAGGACGGCATTGCGATAGGCCGCCATTTTCGGATCCTTGGCATCAAAGCCTCCGTTTATTTGGGATATTGCGAGGTTCGAGTCCCCCCGCACCTCTAGGCATTGAATGCCCATGGATACTGCCATCCGGAGACCATGTAAAAGGACCTCATATTCGGCTGCGTTGTTGGAGTCCGTATACATTATCTGGAGTACGTATTGAACTGTATCTCCGGTTGGGGACGTCAGAACGACGCCAGCCCCCAGACCAGCTAGCATTTTGGATCCGTCAAAGTGCATGATCCAGTTGGAATATGCGTCATACTCTTTAGGGAGTTCGGCTTCCGTCCATTCAGCGACGAAGTCAGCCAACACTTGCGACTTAATGGCTCGCTGTGGTTTGTAGGTTATGTCGAACGGGAGGAGCTCAATGGCCCATTTTGCAATCCGGCCCGTGGCGTCGCGGTTGTTTATAATATCATTGAGTGGCACTTCCGAGGCTACTGTTATCGAACACTCTTGAAAGTAGTGCCGCAGCTTCCGGGATGCCATGAATACCGCATATGCTATCTTTTGATAATGCGGGTACCGTGACTTGCATGGAGTAAGGACAGTGGAGACATAGTAGACCGGCTTTTGAAGTGGAAATTTATGTCTGTCCGTCTCTCGTTTGACGACGAGCACTGCGCTCACAACTTAATGGGTTGCCACAATGTATAGCAGCATAGGTTCGCCAATGTTTGGCGCTGCCAGGATTGGGTTGGTTGCTAGTATGGCCTTTATTTCTTCCAATCCGGCTGTGGCGGCATCCGTCCACTCAAAGTGTTCGGTGCGGCGTAGGAGGCGGTAAAGGTGTAATGCCTTTTCTCCCAGGCGGGACATAAAGCGGCTTAGAGCCGCCACACATCCGGTTATTTCTGGATTTGTTTGAGGTCCGTTGGGATATCCAACTGTGACAGGGCTCGGATCTTGGCCGGATTTGCTTCAATTCCTCTGCCAGATACAATGAAGCCCAAGAGCTTCCCGGCTGGCACACCGAAGACGCATTTTTCTGGGTTGAGCTTGATGTCATATGTTCTGAGGTTATAGAATGTGAGTCTTAAGTTGTCTACTAGAGTCGACCTGCTTGGTTTTGACGACCACATCATCTACGTATGCCTCCACTGTTTTGCCGATCTGGTTTGCCAGGCATGTTTGAATCATGCATTGATATGTTGCGCTGGCATTTTTGAGCCCAAAGGGCATTGTGTTGAAGCAGAAGGGGCCGTATGGTATGATGAATGTCGTTGCGGCTTGGTCGGACTCCGCCATCTTAATTTGGTGATAGCCGGAGTATGCGTCGAGGAAACACAATGAATCGTGTCGTGCTGTCGCGTCGATAATTTGATCGATGTGGGGCAGGGGGAAGGGATCCTTTGGGCAAGCCTTGTTGAGGTCCTTAAAATCGACACACAGGCGCCAGGATTTGTCCTTCTTTGGTACCATCACCAGGTTTGCTAGCCAGTCCGGATGTTTTATCTCTCTAATGAATCCGGCTTCCAATAACTTGGCTAGTTCCTCTCCCATAGCTTGTCTCTTAGGTTTAGAGAAACGCCAAAGAGCCTGCTTGACCGGTTTAAACCCCTTTAGGATATTAAGGCTGTGTTCGGCCAGCCTGCATGGGATTCCTGGCATGTATGAAGGGTGCCAGGCCAAAATGTCCCAGTTCTCGTGTAAGAACTCTCGTAGTGCGGCGTATACGGCGGGGTTTAGTTGTGCCCCGATGGAAGCTGTTTTTGTAGGATCCGTTGGATGGACTTGGAATTTGACTATTTCGTCTACTGGCTTAAAGGAGGTGGACTTGGATCTCTTATCGAGTATCACATCATCCCTGTTCACCGCGGAGCGCAGCGCAGTCAGTTACTCAGCCGCTAGGGCTTCGGACAGTGCCTCGAGGGCCAGTGCGGCTGTCTTGTTTTCGGCGCGGAGTGCTACGTCCGGATCACTAGCAAGAGTAATGATTCCATTGGGCCCAGGCATTTTGAGCTTCATGTACCCGTAATGGGGTATGGCTTGGAAGGTTGTGAATGCCTCCCGCCCTAACAGGGCCTGGTATCCGCTACTGAACGGGGCCACTTGAAACGTAACCTCTTCGGACCTGTAATTCTCCGGCGTGCCGAACACCACATCTAGTGTGATTTTTCCTATACAGTGTGCTTCCCGACTGGGGATTATTCCTCTAAAGGTTATGCTGCTTCGCTCAATGCGGTTCCAGTCTATTTCCATTTTTTGAAGGGTTTCCTCATAAATGAGGTTTAATCCGCTGCCGCCGTCCATGAGTACCTTGGTGAGTCGAAAGCTGTCCACTATTGGACTGAGGACCAATGCGGCTGGTACTCGGGTTGTTCAGAATTTAGGTTCGTCACTGGCATTAAAAGTAATAGTCGTGTCACTCCATGGGTTTATCGTTGCCACGTGGTAGATTTCGGCAAGGCTGCAGAGTGTTCGCTTTCGCATATTATTTGATGCGAAGGTCTCGAAGACTGTTAATACCATACTAGTATCCCTGGGATGGTGCTCTGTGGCTTCTGGAATTAGAAGATCTTCGCCACTTTTGGCTACCTGCCGGAGTATCCAACATGCTCTAAGGCTATGAGTTGGTATGGCGCCCTCTGTACTATGAATTTTACAGGGTCCATTGAGCCATCCCTCTAGTACGGTTCCATGCTCTGTAAAGGGTTTTTGTTTTTTTGTATTTAACCCGGGTGTCTGGTGATAATGCACCCTTTTATTTCGGACTGGGTTCGTATTTAGGGCCGGATTGTCCCAAAATTTTATTTCGGTTTTCCAGGCATTTTCCATCACACAGTACTTTCGTACTATGGACGCCAAGTCGGTAAAGCATGTAATTTCATGGCGACTTATGGCGTTGAGGATTCCCTTGTCCGTGCAATTATTGCAGAAGAATGAGATTGCGTCTTTCTCACGGCATTCCTTGACCCTGTTCATTACCAGGAGGAATCTGGCCCAATAATGGTGTACTGTTTCTCGGGACTCTTGCCTAATTTGGGAAAGATCGCTTATGCTTGGGTGGGTGGGTGGAATTGAATCCGAAACTTCACCAATCTGAGACCCAGGGGCCAAGGAGTTTCCAATCTCGAAAATTCAGGTTCTTGGATGTTGTCCGATGAATCTGGCCCGCTACCTGACTCTAGGTTCAGGGCTTGAGTGACGTCCTCCCATGCACGGGTATCCGGCTTGGAGGGTTCGGGAATCCGGACATAGCTAGTCCTCAAGATAGAGGAAGGGTCGCCGCATTGTTCCTCCACCACCGCAACGTGATGGGTGACCTGGGGAGAGTTAATCTCTCTCAGATCGGGTTTAGGCCCAATCTGATCGTAGTCTGTAGCGACTCCCAGGGCGGCGATGCGATCCAAGAGCTCGTTTAAGGAAGAGAGCTCCATTGGATCTAACTGCTCGGTGAGTCCCGAGTTGACGTGAAGATTGCTTTCGATGACCCGAGAAGTCATCGTCGGCGCAGCGGCCGAGCAGGCGGTCATGAGAAAACCACCTAGCCGGAGAGTTTGGCCGACAGCCAAAGCTCCTTTGGCAACACTGTCGTATTTAAAGACGGGACGAGGCATCCTTCCTGATGGTGACGGCACAGAGGAACTCTCAATGAAAGCACCAATGTCGGTGTCAAAACCGACGGATCTCGGGTAGGGGGTCCCGAACTGTGCGTCTAGGCGGATGGTAACAGGAGACAAGGGACACTATGTTTTTACCCAGGTTCGGGCCCTCTCGATGGAGGTAAAACTCTACTCCTGCTTGATTAATATTGATGATATGGGTAGTACAAGAGTAGATCTACCACGAGATCGGAGAGGCTAAACCCTAGAAGCTAGCCTATGGTATGATTGTTGTTGTCCTACGGACTAAACCCTCCGGTTTATATAGACACCGGAGGGGGCTAAGGTTACACAGAGTCGGTTACAATGGGAGGAGATCTACATATCTGTATTGCCAAGCTTGCCTTCCACGCCAAGGAAAGTCCCATCCGGAACGGGACGAAGTCTTCAATCTTGTATCTTCATAGCCCAACAGTCCGGCCAAAGGTTGTAGTCCGGCTATCCGCACACCCCCTAATCCAGGACTCCCTCAATGTTCTTGTCTTTGTTTCTCCGATAGAAATCTTGGGGCACTCTTTGAAGTTCTTTGTGTTGGATTGAGTATTATGAGTATGAATTTGCTTTGGTGTTATTTTAGTACGAACTCTAGGATAGATCGAACGGAAAGAATAGCTTTGTGTTTTTTTAGTACAAACTCTTGAATAGATCGAACGTAAATAATAGCTTTGAGGTGGTTTCTTACCCTACAAACAATTTATTCTTATGTTCTCCACTAGATAGGAACTTTGGAGTGATTCTTCATCGCACTTTGAGGGGTGGTTATATGATCCAATTATATTAGCATTGTTGAGAGGTTGCACTAGCGAAAGTACGGACCCTAGGCCTCATTTTCAAGCATTGCAATACCGTTTTTGTGCCCATTTACTATTTGCTACCTTGCTGTTTTCATTTATTCAGATTATAAAAATATATTTCTACCACCCATATTACACTTTTATCACCATCTCTTCGCCGAACTAGTGCACCTATACAATTTGCCGTTGTATTGGGTGTGTTGGGGACACAAGAGATTCCTTGTATTTGGTTACAGGGTCGTTAGAGAGAGACCATCTTCATCCTACACCTCTCACGGATTGATAAACCTTAGGTCATCCACTTGAGGGAAAATTGCTACTGTCCTACACTCTGCGCTTGGAGGCCCAACACGTGTCTACAAGAATAAAGTTGCCTAGTAGACATCAGACCGTCACTTGATATATCTGGCTGAGCTCTCGAAGAGCTTTTTTTCCTTTTATTGTTTGAGGCGAACATCTCGTATACCGTAAGGACATTGTGGTCCTGTGGTGAAGCCGCAGACTGCTATCAGGAGGTGTAACTCCCAAGATTGGCCCGCCATATTTGGCCACTTGTCTTACCACCCAACAGGCTCGAAGTCTGTGGGTCGGTTTTGCTTCTAGCAAGACCGAGTGTATTGGGTTGTGTTTATCCAACAACTCATCCAGCACTGATCTAGCTCCGGTTTTCTTTTCGTCGGGCTCGCGTTCCACTGACCAATGTGTGTATGCTCGTTTAACGCGAGATTTTCCGTGTAGTGCAGCCGGCGGTGACCCCATGCTCATCTGTTGCGCCCTCCACGTGTTTTCCATGGTGCAATACTTGCGTGCCATGTCTGATAGTTTGGTAAAGCTTTGAACTCAACGGCAAGCGAGGGCGTTCAAAAGGCTCTCGTCCTTGCAGGTGAACTGGAAAGTTTTGATTACCTCTTTGTCGCAGCAAGATGCCATCTTGTTTTTTGCAAGGAAAAATCTAGCCCAATAATGACAGATTGTCTCATTTGGCAGCTGTTTGACATTCATAAGGTCCCATATGTCCGGATTTCCCGAATCCGAGGAGTATTTCGCATGGTGGCTGGGTGGGAAAACTTTTGGGATTCCCACCTGCGGTGGACCCGAACTATCCTCAATAGGAGGTTGAGTTGCGTCCAGTTTTGACCGCGCAGGGTTTGGATCCGGACTAATGTGCAGCTGGATCAGCTCGAGGCCGGATCCTACTTTAGGGCTCTAGTCCGGACGTATTTCTGGGTTGGTCCTTGACTCTGAGCTAGAGACTTGAGTGTACACTGTTTTTAGCTTATAAGGTTGTGGCCCCTCCTGGGCCTCTTAGACGGTGGTGACGAGGTGCGTGACCAGAGGGGTGTTGATTTCTTGGTCGGCAGGTTTAAGCCCGACCTGATCATAGGAAATGGGCCTGGTAACGGAGATTCCCATTGCGCAGAATAGACTTGCAAGGTGGTCTGCCGACTGGGCACACGGGGGTGCCAAACACTCCAGAGATTGGGCAGGGGGTCTTGTGGATGGTCTGTCGGAGTCAGGATTCAAGGCTGGACCCTCGGAAACATCTGATTCTTTTGGGTCTACTGTCCTCGGGGTTGATTCCCCGAGCCGGCGGGTCCCTCCAAGGGGGCGAAGCCTTCAATCTGGTCGAGGCGACCAGTGTGATCGGCGCGTAATAATACACCACCGAACATGAAGAGATAATCTAGGGTGGGGAAGACCTCGGCACGGGTGTGGTCTCTAACGATCGGTTGAGCCATCGATTCTTTCGGCAATCCAACAACAGAACTATCAATGAAAGCACCAATGTCGGTGTCAAAACCGGCAGACCTCGGGGTAGGGGGTCCCGAGCTGTGGATCTAGAATCGATGGGAAACAAGGGACGATGAACACGGTGTTTACCCAGGTTCGGGCCCTCTCGAAGAGGTAATACCCTACGTCCTGCTTGATTGTATTGGATGTATAGTATGGTTACAGAGTAGATCTACCTCGAGATCAGCATGAGCTAAACCCTAAGGTGATGAGGTGGTGAATATAGCTCTAGCCCTAAATACTACAACCCTCGGTTATATAGACACCGGTAGGGTTAGGGTTACCGGAGATAGATTACAATAAGGGGTAAAGAGATCCTGCCTATCCATGACTTGAAGGGTACACCACAGCTTCATAGACCTCCTGTCGCTGTACGACTTCACCAGTCCGGCCCATAGTCAATGGGTCGACGCCCCGAGGACCCCTTAGTCCATAACTCCCTCACTGGGCTTGGCAAACACGGCACGACGCGTCGTCAACAACGTCTTCTTCCCAGCACACCACTACTTCGACACCACTGTGCCCATGACTAACTCGACGCCTCCTTGCACCCGTGGCTCCACGGCGACTTCCTGGACACCAGCTACCCCGACTCGACATCGACCACGGCATTCTTCACACGGCTACATCACCCTACGCTCTCGGCTACATCGACAAACAGCACAAAGGGATACCGCCTTGCTTGAGCAACCTCGTCGGTTTCCTTCCAGCCACGACTTTCGCAATGCATCGACCGTTACGACTGTGGGGGGTGTCCGTCGGCTTGTCTTCGGATTCTTCTCCAGTCTCACTGTCTGTGTCCCTCCCGTTGTGACTGCGGGGGGATGTTGAGTATTATGATTATTATGAAGTATAGGACTAACCCTCTAAATATTTGTACACTGTACTTGAGAGAAAAATAAGCCATTGCACTTTATCCATAAGAATAATTAGATACAACCGCTGAAATCAAAATTAATGTTATTTATTGATTTTGTTCTGATGACTTTGGAGATCAATTTGTTCTTCTTTACTGCGGTGTACTTTCTAGGATTCTAAGATGCAATGTAACATGCAGGATGTCAGGTGGTGTGCGGCTTATCCACCTTATGCCCATGGATCGGAGAAATTTGTGGTGAAATGAGTAAATCGACGATCAGGACATGGTCGTTTCTCTTCGTGTCATTTGTAGTTTTTTTTTGGCGGGAACTTGTTTGCATCAGTCACTGGTTTTATGCGTTCTGAATGAATAGTAGTTCTTCCAACTAGGGTTTGATTGTACTGTGTTGCTAGAGGCAATGAGGAAAGAAACATTTTTTGCATGCCTTGTTTCCTTTTATTTGTATGAAGCCCAGACTTGAGTTGTCGTAGTCGGTGATTTAACCGAGCCTTAATGGAATACAAGTGTTCCATTTTAAAAAAGAAAAAGGACTCCAACGGCTAGCCGAGCAATACCTTTGAGAAGGAACAAAATAAAAATATCCGTTCCAACGACGAAATATATTTTGAAGGAGACTGATCGGGCCGGGTCGTGGTAGATTTGCCATGTGCGGGAAAATCAACAAAAGAGCAAGTGAAATGGATTGGAATTTTGAAGTACATCTTCGGCATGCATGTCACCTTCATGTATCCATGCAATGCCAAGTTGGTCACACTACTGCAGGATGCTACTAACACGACACTACGATCAGAGACCCTTCGAGAAACTGTGTGCGATGCAATAATCACAAACGGTGGTGTATGAAAACCGTCAAAAATGTATAAAACGTTTGCGATGACGGATGCATCAAACACGGTTCAAATTTTAGTTGTGTGTGCGATGAATGGCATACTGTTCAGTTCAATTAACTATTTGCAATGAGGAGAAACAAAAGAAACGGTCAGCCAGATGAAGGCATGTGTGATACACAGCATATGGTTCACTCGAATGAACTGTTTGTGATTAGGAAACACAAAAGAAACGGGCAGCCAGATGAAGGTGTGTGCGATATACAGCATACGGTTCACTCGGATGAACTGTTTGTGATTAGGCAACACAAAAGAAATGGTCAGCCAGTTCAAGGTGTGTGCGATATACACATGTGGTTCACTCGACCCTTGTCGTCAGTGTGTGACCTCTGTGGCAACCGTTCGCTCCCCAGGCGCCTCTTCATGTATCGTGGCAACCTTCCATCGCCTCTTCGCCTTTCCCTCTCGATTTGGAACTGCTGTCGCACGCTCTTCCTCCCTCCATTTGCCTTCACCCTTCCTTCTGCCATTGTTCGATCATCTTCTCCATGGAGGGAACAAGCCGGAAACAACCCCGCTATTCTTGCCCCGATCTGAAAGATGATGTGGTGGAGGAACTCATTGATCAGTGCAACGTCATCACCTCGGCTAGCATGGCAGGTTCGTTCAAGAGCATTCTCGACTCATCTAATAACATCATTACAAGGAACCCAAGGGTCCAGGAGCGGTTTGATCTCCCCTATCTTCTTCATCGTGACCCTGCTGACTGGCGCGGGGACGAGGGAAGCCTCGCCTTGTGCAAGTTGATGCCGCTTGATAATGATACGTATGATGTTAAGATGCCATCGCTTGAGGGCAAGGCTTGAGCAGGCGCAAATGGAGATTGGGTTGTTTATATTGGGTACAACTGCGAGTGGGAACTTGTGAATGTGTACACTCGTCACCGGGTTCCACTTCCAAAAATCTCAGACGACTGCCCAGAGGTTGAGTGCACCGGTATTCTACGTGAGTTCAAATACGATCATGGTGACTATCGTCTACGGAAGATAGCAATTTGTTGATTTCCCAACTACTCTTGGGATTACACGAACTATGAAGTTGTTGCTATCTTCGACAAGCTTGTTGCCTTCCTTACTTCCACACCTCGATGGATATTGCTCAAAAATCAATTTATGTACACGGATGAGTACTGTGATGCAATTCAATACGAGGGTCTTGTGTTTGCTGCCACCACTCGTGGCACTGTTTTTGCATGGAATCATCACGCTTTCGGTACGTTTGTCTTCCACCGTAATTATAATTGTTTCATTCGCATGCATGCAGTTTAGCTAGTTTTGCTTTACTAATTAATTAACCTTCTTGTGTTTTCAAGGTCCTGTGAACATTCCACCACCTATACTTGAAAATTTTGATAACCAAGGGGGAGATGACGATGCTGATGATCACGAGCAGGACCCATATACTCAGTGGCGCCTGGAAACTTATTCTGATGGATCACCTCTTCATGTCTGTATACAGGGCACTACTGATGTTACTAAGGAAGCAGGTGTTTCCTCGCATGGTCGCACTCTCCGGACCTATTCCAACATCCGTTGCGG
Source organism: Aegilops umbellulata (assembly GCA_032464435.1). Taxonomy (NCBI): domain Eukaryota; kingdom Viridiplantae; phylum Streptophyta; class Magnoliopsida; order Poales; family Poaceae; genus Aegilops; species Aegilops umbellulata. Next base: position 65,659,152 of record CP136060.1, on the reverse strand, counting down.
TGTATTCGGGATGGATACTAGTGTACTAGCGCCAACACCTTCTCCCTGGTTCAGTATTGAAAGTCTTGGAGGAAACTCGCTCTTCCTTGGACAAAAATATCCAATGATGGTGGAAGGCGATCCAGCTGCTGTTGACACAACGTTACTACCATTTATGAGAAGCAATTGTATCTATACCTCGGACATTGCTATGCTTCCCTACCGTCCCAATATGGGTCTTGACATAGGCCGCTTCAGCCTGGATGATCAGTCCTGCGTTGGTCTCAAGATTGATAGTAGTTGGCCCTTCCCAGAGAATCACTTCTGGTTCAAAGCAAGCGTTTCCAGCGCTAACGAGTGATTGAGCTGAAGTTCATTTCATCGCTTTGTTATTTGTTGTGTGAGAAAAACTTTACTTTACTAGAATATTTTATTGGAAATGATCTATAATCCAACGTGTATCCTCGTTGTCATTGTGGGTTGATGACTTGTTGTATGTAATCAATGGTACATTTGCATATGCATCCATCAACTTACGCCTGCTAGTGGTGTCCATATGAACAGTGCTAGTGATTTTAGTTGCAAAAATTAGATAGTGCTAGTGATTTTTAGCTGCATATTTTGACAAATCGCAGTGTTACAAGGTTGACAAATGGCAATGTTACTAGATAAACAAATGTCAATCTTTCCAGTTTGACAAATGGCAACATACCCAAAATAACAGATATGCAAATCTTACCCAATTGTTTGTACGTGGTTGCACACGGGTCATGCAAAACAACCGTTTGCGTTGAAGGGATGCAAAAATCCTACTCAGCACATTTTCCCTTGGCTTCCTGGGGAAGCTATCGGTTTGCATACGGGTGTTCTAACTAAAACGTTTGCGATGAGTGTTTTATATTTAAAAACCATTAACATTTTTTCAAAATAAACAATTGTTTGATAAGTCTGTGCATGAAGAGAGAAATACGCAAGTTCGTTCAAACCATATCTTTCATTCAGTCACACTGCGAATTTATATTCATATGATCGAGAATTCGAGTTACAGTATTAAACCCAAAAAAACTATTTCCGGCGGCGACGGAGGCGGCGTGCCGTGCCGTCATTGTCGTTGTCGTCCTCTGGGATGCCGTTGTTGAAGTCTTCAAGGCAGCAAAAAATGTTCTTCACTTGTAAATCAAACATCATGTCCTCGCGCGATCGACGGGCGGGGCACGGGAGGACGGCAACTGGCACCGCTGAGAGGTAGCGGTCGACGGCAGCGTCCCATGCCACTGAGGGGGGCGCACGCATGGGCAAGGGCGCGGCGGGTGCAGCCAAACGCACGGGGACCGGTGCCGCAGTGGGTGGAGGGGCGCGCACGGGCAGGGGCACGGGCGCGGCGGGTGCAGCCAAACGCACGGGGGCCGGCGCCACGGTGGGTGGAGGGGCGCGCACAGGCACGGGCACGGGCGCTGGCACTGGCATGTACACGAGCTCGCGCGGGTCCGCGAAGACCTCGCTGACGCCCGCGGCTTCCAGCTCTGCGATAGTGCTCGGACCAGCCCGTCAATGCTACGGGGATGGTCGATGGCACGGGCGCGGGAATGGGAGCTGGGACGGGAGAGGGGGAAGCAACCGCCGCGGCCAGCTCGTTCTGGGCCATGTCCATGATACCCCATTCCTCCTTATTTTCTATCTCCTCCGGCTCGCAGTCGACTTCGCCAAACTTGAAGACTAGTGGCAGATGATCATTCTGCGCCATGGCATTGGTGGAGGTCTACGGGAGGGAGGGGAATGGGAGGCGAATAGTAAGGCCGCCCGTATTAAACAGCGGCTCGGGCGCCATTAATGGCAAGGAAGGCGGGCGGACATGGAAGTCAAAGGGCTCGCTTCCCAGTGAGCCTGCCAGCGTACAGCTCGCACGCTTCCTGGTGAGCCTGCGCATTGGAGGACAGCTTGCACGCCTCTCGGTCAGCCTGCACACCGGACCGCACTCGCACGCCTCCCGTTCAGTCAAGGTCAAGCGGCTGTCTGCACGGCACCTCCTACAACCATTAAAACCAAGACACATGGTGTCACGTGAATGGTTAACAAAACACACATGGTTTGAATTATACAAACGTTTGAGATATTAAAGTGGCAGCTACTTTTTCAAAATGCCTTTGTTGGCTGTCATTATTCGAGTGCGCATTCTCTCAAAATGGACACGAAAAATGCCACAGCATGTCGGGTGCCATTCCATGATAGCATGCCAAGTTTCATGAATTTCAGACGAGTTTTGGATTTACTAGAATTTGAAAACCAGGCATCTCAATGTTTTGCCGGCAATCAACCATGCCCTGGTGTTTGAAATTCATTCTCATTTCTGGCATGGGACCTAAGCATGCACCCAAGGACACATATTTGATTTTTCAACCAATTTATATGCATTGGAGCATGTGCATGTAGTTCAAATTTGAATTATGCACATAAATGCATTGAAAACTCGGTTAATGCATAAAAATGTCCAAATGAACCCCGATAAATCCCAAAAATTGACATGACACTCATGTTGTTCTATGTTGACATGAGAAATTTTTTGAAAGCAATAAGAGGCAATGGATATCGTTTCGTCCCCAAAGGTGGGACGTTCCCTATCGAAACCATCATGCTTGTTGTGAGAAGCTCTGGTTTGTGAGAAGCATATACCCGAACCTGCCCCAAATGGGACAAAAAATTTACCACGGCATGTTGATGCCGCTCCATGATAGCATGCCAACTTTCATGAATTTCAGACAAGTTTCGGATTTACTAGAACTTAAAAACAAGGCATCTCAATGTTTTGCCGGCAATCAACAGTGCCCTGGTGTTTGAATTTCATTCCCATCTCTTGCATGGGGCCTAGAAATTTACCCAAGGACACAAATTAGATTTTTCAACCAACTTTAGTGCATGGAGCATGTGCTTGTAGTTCAAATTTGAATTATGCACATAAAATGCCTAGAAAACCCAGTTAGTGCATAAAAATGTCCAAACGAACCCCAAAAAATCACAAAAATTGACACAACACTCCTGTTGTTCTATGTTGAAACTAGAAAAAATTTGAAAGCAATAAGAGGCAATGGATATCGTTTCGTCCTCAAAGGTGGGACGTTCCCTATCAAAACCATCATACTTGTTATGAGAAACTCTGGTTTGTGAGAAGCTTATGCCCGAACCTGCCCCAAATGGGGCAAAAAAATTACCACGGCATGTTGATGCCGCTCCATGATAGCATGCCGAGTTTCATGATTTTTTCAGACGAGTTTCGGATTTACTATAATTTAAAAACCGGGCATCTCAATGTTATTTTAGTACGAACTCCTGAATAGATCGAACGGAACGAATAGCTTTGAGGTGGTTTCTTACCCTACAAACAATTTATTCTTATGTTCTCCGCTAAATAGGAATTTTGGAGTGATTCTTCATCGCACTTTGATGGGTGGTTATATGATCCAATTATATTAGCATTGTTGAGAGGTTGTACTAGAGAAAGTACGGACCCTAGGCCTCATTTTCAAGCATTGCAATACCGCTTTTATTTATTCAGATTATAAAAATATATTTGCTACCTTGATGTTTTTATTTATTCAGATTATAAAAATATATTTCTATCATCCATATTACACTTTTAACACCATCTCTTCGCCGAACTAGTGCACCTATACCACCAGACTGCTATCTGGAGGTGTAAGTCCCAATATTAGCTCGCCATATTTGGCCACTTGTCTTACCACCCAACAAGCTCGAAGTCTGCGGGTCGGGTTTGCGTCTAGCAAGACCAAGTGTATTGGGCACAGTTTATCCAGCAACTCGTCCAGCACTGATCTATGTCTGGTTTTCTTTTCATCGGGCTCGCGTTCCACTGACCGATGTGTGTATGCTCGTTTAAAGCGAGATTTTCCGTCCAATGCGGTCGGCGGTGACCCCATGCTCATCTATTGCGCCCTCCACGTGTTTTCCATGGCGCAATACTTGCGTACCTTGTCTGGTAGTTTGGTGAAGCTTTGAACTCGGTGGCGAGCGAGGGCGTTCAAAAGGCCCTCGTCCTTGTAGGTGAACTGGAAAGCTTTCATTACCTCTTTGTCGCAGCAAGATGCCATCTTGTTTTTGCAAGGAAAAATCTAGCCCAATAATCACACATTGTCTCATTTGGCAGCTGTTTGACATTCATGAGGTCCCATATGTCCGGATTTCCCGAATCCGGGGAGTATTTCGCATGGTGGGTGGGTGGGAAATTTTTTGGGATTCCCACCTGCGGTGGACCCGAACTATCCTCAATAGGAGGTTGAGTTGCGTCCAGTTTTGACCGCGCAGGGTTCGAATCCGGACTAATGTGCCGCTGGATCGGCTCGAGGCCGTGATATGTCTCCAACGTATCTATAATTTTTGATTGCTCCATGCTATATTATCTACTATTTTGGACTATATTGGGCTTTATTTTCCACTTTTATATTATTTTTGGGACTAACCTATTAACCAGAGGCCCAGCCCAGAATTGCTGCTTTTTGCCTATTTCAGTGTTTCAGAGAAACAGAATATCAAACGGAGTCCAAACGGAATGAAACCTTCGGGAACGTGATTTTCTCATCAGATAAGATCCAGGAGACTTGGACCCTCCGTCAAGAAAAGCCACGAGGCGGTCACGAGGGTGGAGGGCGCCCCCCCCTCCTGGGGCGCGCCCCCTGCCTTGTGGGCCCCTCAAAGCTCCACCGACATACTCCTTCCTCCTATATATACCTACGTACCCCCAAATGATCAGATACGGAGCCAAAAACCTAATTCCACCGCCGCAACTTTCTGTATCCACGAGATCCCATCTTAGGGCCTGTTCCGGAGCTCCGCCGGAGAGGGCCATCATCACAGAGGGCTTCTACATCATCCTAGCCCCTCCGATGAAGTGTGGGTAGTTTACAGACCTTCGGGTCCATAGTTATTAGCTAGATGGCTTCTTCTCTCTTTTTGGATCTCAATACAATGTTCTCCCCCTCTCTCGTGGAGATCTATTCGATGTAATCTTCTTTTTGCAGTGTGTTTGTTGAGACCGATGAATTGTGGGTTTATGATCAAGTCTATCTATGAACAATATTTGAATCTTCTCTGAATTCTTTTATGTATGATTGGTTATCTTTGCAAATCTTTTCGAATTATCAGTTTGGTTTGGCCTACTAGATTGGTTTTCCTTGCCATGGGAGAAGTGTTTAGCTTTGGATTCAATCTTGCGGTGTCCTTTCCCAGTGACAGAAGGGGCAGCAAGATACGTATTGTATTGTTGCCATCGAGGATAACAAGATGGGGTATTTATCATATTGCATGAATTTATTCCTCTACATCATGTCATCTTGCTTAAGGCGTTACTCTGTTTTCTTGAACTTAATACTCTAGATGCATGCTCGATAGCGGTCGATGAGTAGAGTAATAGTAGTAGATGCAGGCAGGAGTCGGTCTACTTGTCTCAGACGTGATGCCTATATACATGATCATGCCTAGATATTCTCATAACTATGCTCAATTCTGTTAATTGCTCAACAGTAATTTGTTCACCCGCCGTAGAATACTTATGCTCTTGAGAGAAGCCACTAGTGAAACCTATGGCCCCCGGGTCTATTCTCATCATATCAATTTCCATCACTTTATTATCTCTTTGCTTTTTTACTTTACCTTCTACTTTTCACTTTGCATCTCTATATCAAAAATACCAAAAATATTATCTAACATCTGTATCAGATCTCACTCCCGTAAGTAACCGTGAAGGGATTGACAACCCCTAATCACGTTGGTTGCGTTGAGCTATTGTTTTGTGTAGGTACGAGGGACTCGCGCGTAGCCTCCTACAGGATTGATACCTTGGTTCTCAAAAACTGAGGGAAATACTTACGCTACTTTGCTGCATCATCCTCTCCACTTCAGGGAAATCCAACGCAGTGCTCAAGAGGTAGCAAGAAGAATTTCTGGCGCCGTTGCCGGGGAGTCTGTGCAAAAGTCAACATACCAAGTACCCATCACAATCCCTATCTCTCGCATTACATTAGTTGCCATTTGCCTCTCGTTTTCCTCTCCCCCACTTCACCCTTGCCGTTTTATTCGCCCTCTCTTTTTCGTTTGCCTTTTTCTCGCTTGCCTTTTGTTTGCTCGTGTGTTGAATTGCTTGCTTACCGCGATGGCTCTATCTAGATTTGGTGATCTTCACCTTAAAAGGTTGGAAGAGATCGAAAATAACGTCAGGAAGTTTATGGTTTTGCAATTTGAGCATAATAAATTCGTTAGAAACGAGCTTAAGGAACAAAAAAATTATGAGTTATATGAATAAAGAGCTCGATGATATGTCTAAAGAATTTGATGGTATAAGATCCCAAATTGCTCGCCTTGAAAAGTTGACTGCTGAAATTTTGGATATGCAGGCTACCTTGGTTAATAAGATGGCCGCTAAACTGAATTCCTATGAAAATCAAGATAAAGATCTAAAAGTTATTGATGTGTCTCCTATTAAATCTTTGTTTTGCAATATGAATCTTGATGAAACTGAATAGGATCTTCCTTTACCTAGAAGGCGTTCCAAAAATTCGGAGTATTTAGATCTTGATGATGAAATTGATAAAAGTGGGATTGAAAGAAATAGAACTCTAGATGTTGCTAAACCCACTATATTCGATTTCAAGGAATTTAATTATGAAAGTTGCTCTTTAATTGATTGTATTTCCTTGTTGCAATCCATGCTAAATTCTCCTCATGCTTATAGTCAAAATAAAGCCTTTACCGAACATATCATTGAAGCCTCCGAGCCGGCGGGTCCCTCCATGGGGGCAACGCCTTCAATCTGGTCGAGGCTACCAGTGTGATCGGCGCGTAATAATACGCCACCGAACACGAAGAGACAATCCGGGGCGGGGAAGCCCTCGGCACGGGTGTGGTCTCTAACAACCGGTTGAGCCATCGATTCTTTTGGCAATCCAACAACAGAACTCTCAATGAAAGCACCAATGTCGGTGTCAAAACCGGCAGACCTCGGGGTAGGGGTCCCGAGCTATGGATCTAGAATCGATGGGGAACAAGGGACGATGAACACAGTGTTTACCCAGGTTCGGGCCCTCTCGAAGAGGTAATACCCTACGTCCTGCTTGATTGTATTGGATGTATAGTATGGTTACGGAGTAGATCTACCTCGAGACCAGCATGAGCTAAACCCTAAGGTGATGAGGTGGTGAATATAGCTCTAGCCCTAAAGACTACAACCCTCGGTTATATAGACACCGGTAGGGTTAGGGTTACCGGAGATAGATTACAATAAGGGGTAAAGAGATCCTTCCTATCCTTGACTTGGAGGGTACACCACAGCTTCATAGACCTCCTGTCGATGTATGACTTCACCAGTCCGGCCCATAGTCAATGGGCCGACACCCCGAGGACCCCTTAGTCCATAAATCCCTCACCGGGCTTGGCAAAGACGGTGCGACGCGTTGTCAACAACGTCTTCTTCTCAGCACACCACTACTTCGACACCACTGCGCCCATGACTAACTCGACGCCTCCTTGCGCCCGTGGCTCCACGGCGACTTCCTGGACACCAGCTACCTCGACTCGACATCGACCACGGCATTCTTCGCACGACTACATCACCCTACGCTCTCGGCTAAATCGACAAACGGCACAAAGGGCTACCGCCTTGCTTGAGCAACCTCGTCGGTTTCCTTCCAGCCACGACTTTCGCGATGCATCGACCGTTACGACTGTGAGGGGTGTCCGTCGGCTTGTCTTCGGATTCTTCTCCAGTCTCACTGTCTGTGTCGCTCCCGGTGTGACTGCGGGGGGATGTTGAGTATTATGATTATTATGAAGTATAGGATAGACTAGGATTTGGTCCTGCCTTGTCTTGTACTCCAAGTTGGTCATTCTACTCCTATATATATGCCCACGAGGCTCAAGCAATAAACAACGATTCCACCAATCCCTCTCTATCCCTTCTAACACTTAATAAGCTCATTGCACGAGATTGAGTTGTGGTTGCCGCTTCTCCATTCTTCCTTTGTCCTCATGGTGAGGGATGGGGACACGATGAGTGGCTTGAGCTTGGCTCGCTCATATGATGTGTGGTATCGCCGGGTCTGCTGAAGAACTCGGAGCAAGTATTACTACTACTTGAGCAGAACATCAGCGATGCACGTGGTGGAGCTGTGGAGCTTGTCGGTGGTGTCTTCTTCTTCGAGGAGATTTGGCACTATCCCACCCTTTCATTGACTCTTTAGTCGAAAGGCGGCCTCTTATTTCTTCGTCGCCTAGTCATGATGCCAAAAGAGAGGCACCTTGGCTTTGTCTTTGACGTATGCATCCTAAGCTTTCTTCAAGCATTCGTGCATGAGGTGGAGGTGGTGTAGCAGCAATCTCATTGCCCCATGTGGTTTGTCCTGATGGCGGTGGAATTGACTCATCGCTCAAGCCTACCATTGCAGCACTACATTGCAGTTTGGATGTTGCTTTTGGGAACCTTCTTGCAATGTTTATGGACCTAATTATGAATTTCATTTTTTTTCTCAGGGAGGGGAGGGCAAGGAGGAGGGGGTCGTCGAATGTGTTGCATTGTATTTTTTAAAATTAATGTTTTTCCTTTAATTAAGGCGGCTCTGGGCCCTTCGAGACCCTTCTCTTGGATATGTTGTATTGTGTTGCTTTTTAGTTAAGGCGTGTCTGGGCCCTTCGAGACCCTTCTCTTGGATGTGTTGTATTGTGTTGCTATTTAGTTAAGGCGGCTCTGGGCCCTTCGAGACCCTTCTATTGGATGTGTTGTATTGTGTTGCTATTTAGTTAAGGCGTCTCTGGGTCCTTCGAGACCCTTCTCTTGGATGTGTTGTATTGTGTTGCTCTTTAGTTAAGACGGCTCTAGGTCATTCGAGACCCTTCTATTGGATGTGTTGTATTGTGTTGCTCTTTAGTTAAGGCGGCTCTAGGCCCTTCGAGACGCTTTTCTTGGATGTGCTATATTTTGTTGCTCTTTAGTTAAGGGGGCTCTAGGACCTTCAAGACGCTTCTCTTGGATGTGATGTATTTTGTTGCTTCTTAGTTAATGTGGCTCTGGGCCCTTCGAGACGCCTCTTTTGGATATGTGCTGTATTTTGTTCCTTTCTAGTTAAGGTGGCTCTGGACCCTTCGAGACCCTTCTCTTGGATGTGATGTATGTGTTCCTTTTTAGTTAAGGCGGCTCTGGGCCCTTCGTGACCCTTCTCATGGATGTGTTGTATTATGTTCCTTTTTACTTAAGGCGGCTATGGGCCCTTCAAGACCATTTTCTTAGATGTGTTGTATTGTGTCGCTTTTTAGTTAATGCGGCTCTGGACCCTTCGAGATCCTTCTCGTGTCAAAAATGACCGCTCTAGCTAGCTCTAACTATAGAAATAATAGCGTTGATATTCATTGTCGAAACTACCTTTTAGTTGTGTAGTTTATTATTTTTCTCTTGGATAATTATAGAGGTGAATGAGGGAGAAATGGGAAGAAAAAAAACTCACCCTTAGCTAAGAGATGATATGATGAGAAGGAGATAAGACATTTTCCTTCCTTGTATGAGATGTCTTCTCTTATTCACGCATTTTTAGTTTAATTTTAATCACTTTATAATTTTGGGATATCATAACATTAAACTCTAGAGATCACCCAAAAAACATTAATTGCCATAGATAATACTAAAAGATAATTTAGAACATGTTTTATTATTTTCTCTAGATGATGTGGAATAAGAGAAAAATTGCCCGAAAGCGAATGAGTAGAGTGTCCATAAAGTATGAGAATGGTCAGTGAACACAACTGAGGTTGGTCGTAATATGAGTATCATAAGCGGTATCATGCATGCCAACTAGACTTTTTGAATGATATGGCACACAATTAAATGAGGAAAGAGAGGGTGTGGTATCATATCATGATACCGTATCATATTAAATATTGTACTACTTTATATCACGCATGACAATTAATAAGTCAACCTAAGATACTAACTTATGATACTATGCATAACGGAGATAGTATCATATACTAGTATCATACACATGATACTAGTATATGATACTCCCCATTACAACCAGCTGATAAACCCATCAAAGCTATTAGTGCTGCGACGACGTGACACTCGTCATAAGCAATCTAAAATTGATGAAAAAGCTATTAGTGCTGCGTAACTTGTGCATGAAAGCTTTACCGCATGGTGAAGCTACATTGGCGGGTTCGTTTTTTTTTTCGAGTGAATGGCGGGTTCTGTTCTGGCACGAGAATGTGAGATTACCGAAGGATTCCGCGAGGACAAGGGGTTTTGTGACGTGTGCGCTGGTTCTGACCACTGATAATTACAGCTTACCATGTCACGTAACCGCCACCAGTACAAAAAATCAGCATGGGATATTTTTACCTTAAACAAGTGTACGACACGGGTGTTAATCGGCGCATCTGAAACCCAGAGGTACGGGCAGCCAAATCAAGCGAAGATCGATCAAAAGCCGCCTGCTTTTCGCTTTTCTCTTCAATTTCTCTGGAAGGAAAATCAGGGGGGGGCGGGGGGGGCAAATGAAGTGAAGTGGATCGAGTCAGGCGGTATAATAATGCCGAGATAGGCATAGGATAGCGCGCAGCAGCAGTAGCAGCCCCTCTCCCTCTCTCTCATTCTCTCTCTCATCCCCAGGCCAGAGGCAGGCTCCAATGGAGGCCACGGCAACGTGAAGAGTGGAGTTGGAGTTGGAGTTGGACTGCCCATTTCCCATTCCCCCCCCCCCCCCCCCCCCCAAGAAACCAGGGTCACGCCAAGAAGAACCCACGGCGCCCAGCTCGGTGCCCAATTCCCCGATCCCGCCACCGCCCGCCGCGCGTGTCCGGCCGGCGAGCTCTTCTTGGCCTGGGTCGTTTCGTCTGTCCGTCGGTCGGAGCTCGGAAGGCAGGCAGGCAGGTAGGTCTCCATTGTGATCTAAGAATTTGCCGGCCTCGCCTTGTTGGATTTGGTTTACCGGGGCGTCCGCGAGAAAGTTGCGCGCTCTCCCTCTCTCTGCTTTTTCTCGCGGGGGGTCCAAGCTTTGATCTGCGTCACACACCTGTTGTTCTTCTTATCCTAAGGCATCCGAGGTGGAGGAGGGAGGGGCAGGCAGGCGGGCAGCGGACCACGGGCGGCACGTGACGAGCAGTTGGCGATGGCGAGAAAGAGCAGCGGCGAGGGGCGGGCGCGCACATAAAAGAGCAGGCGCCTGCGGAGAGGAGATCTGAATTCTTGGGCTTTTGGGTGGAGCACCGCGCGCAGAGAGAGAGAGAGAGAGAGGCCGAGAAGGACGAATGGAGGCGGCGGCGGCGTTCGGCACGTTGGAGGGGGTGGTGGGGGAGATCACGCGGCTGCACCGCTCGCTGCCGGCGCGGCCGACGCTGGACGACGTGGAGGCGGCGGAGGCGCTCGCGCGCGCCGCCGACCGGGAGGAGCGGGCGCGTCTCGACGCCGTCGAGACGCTGCGGAGGTCGCCGCTCGTGCCCGAGGAGCTCTTCTACGTCACCCAGGAGATGCACCGCGCGCTCGCCGGCTTCCAGTGCCGGGAGCAGAAGCGCGACGCCACGCGGATCCTCGAGCTCGACGCGCTGCACGCCCTCTTCGACGACCTCATCCAGCGAGCGTCCCAGTGCGTGCCGTCCACCTCCACCGGCGCCGCGCCGCGCATCACCTCCACCGCCGCCGCCGGTGCTGCGTCATCCTCGTCGGCCTCATCAGCGGGGCAGTTGCCTGCTGCGGGCCGCTCCTCTTTGGTCACCAACGGCTTCAGTGCGGAGAGGACTGTGGGCACGAGCATGGGGCGTGTCTCCATGGATGACAGCTACGTCAAGAAGGCCAAGGCGCCAATGTGGGACGGCGGAGTCGTGGCAGCGACTCCACGTAAGCCGGGAGGAACTGTTTCCGCAAATTCCGCGGCGGTTCGACTGGATGACAGTTATGGTGAGCCTTTTTCTACTTTTAAGTTTGCTTTATATGCCAAAATTGTGCTGAAATTGAGTGTTTAGGTGCACTGTCATGCAAGTTATTATGTGTTCATGAGTTAAAATTATAAATTGGAAGCATCTGCGTTCTTCTTTAGATAGGTATAGGTATCAGATGTAATTGGAAGTTTCTTATCAACCAACCAGTGTTCTGTAAATGAAAACTAATTGAACCCTCTCTATGTTGGAGCTGGAACCATGTGCATATCGATTTCGTTAAAAAGAAATGTGCATATTGATTGATTGGTTGGTTGAAGTTTCTTAGTTATCGACCAATCAATACTTTGTAAATGGAAATGAATTGAACCCTGTCTATATTGGAGCTGGAATTATGTGCATGCTGATTTCTTTCAAAAGAAAGTGCATATTTATTGATGGGTTAGTTGGTTGTTGGTTTGCAGGAGATGATAAGGAGAAAATGAGCCTCATTAAGCTAGCTAGCATGATTGAAGTGGCTGCGAAGAAAGGCGCTCGGGAACTCAACTTCAAAGGAAAACTCATGGCCCAGATTGAGTGGATACCTGATTCAATTGGAAAGCTCACTGGGCTTGTTACCCTTGATATTTCGGAGAATCGGCTCGTGGCTTTGCCACCAACAATCGGGAAGCTTTCTTCTTTGACCAAGCTGGATCTTCATGCTAATCGAATAGCTCAACTCCCTGACTCGGTTGGTGATGTTCGCAGCTTGATTTGCCTCGATCTGAGGGGCAATCAGCTTACATCACTGCCCTCTAGTATTGGGAGGCTGGCGAATCTTGAGGAGCTTGACGTGGGTGCAAACCATATTGTCTCACTACCTGATTCAGTAGGAAGCCTCACACGATTGAAGAAGCTACTGGTCGAGACAAATGACCTTGATGAGCTGCCTTACACAATAGGTCATTGTGTTTCACTGGTGGAATTGCAGGCAGGCTATAATCACCTGAAGGCTCTTCCAGAGGCTGTTGGGAAGCTAGAATCTCTAGAGATCCTCTCTGTGAGGTACAACAATATCAGGAGCCTTCCAACTACAATGGCATCTCTCACTAAGCTGAAGGAGGTCGATGCCAGCTTCAATGAGCTTGAGTCGATTCCAGAGAACTTTTGCTTTGTCACTTCTCTTGTTAAACTGAATGTCGGGAACAACTTTGCTGACATGCAATCCCTGCCTCGCTCTATTGGCAACCTTGAGATGCTGGAGGAGTTGGATATAAGCAATAATCAGATTAGGGTGCTTCCAGATTCTTTTGGAATGCTGCAGCATCTCCGTGTGCTTCGTGCAGAAGAGAATCCTCTACAGGTGCCACCAAGGGAGATAGCTTTAAAGGGAGCTCAGGTGATTCTAGCTAACTCTCCTTTATTTTCAGTTATCCACCGTGGATGATACGTGGTTTAGTGACTGGTATTAACTTATTCTTGTCATGTTTTGTAGGCTGCCGTCCAGTACATGGCTGAATATGCTGCCAAGAAAACTACAAAGCCACAGCCAGCGAAGGCGAAGAAGAATTGGGCTCAGTTCTGCTTTTTCTCCAGGCCCAACAAAAGAAAGCATGACCGGATAGACACTGACATGATCGATTGAAGCTAGGCGAAGAATTCCAATCCAAGGTCTGGCCTGTACCTGGCAATGACCTTGTTGAAGACATTGTTTTTGGATGAACTCAAACTTTCTTCAAGGTGAAAACTCAAGATCTTCAATCGGGCAACGACAGCGCTTGTGCATTGTTTCCTTCTTGAAGGCGTTGCTTTCAGAGAACCTTTTTTGTATGCCGGGTGTTGTTGCTAGTGACTGATCATCGTGGCGGGGGGTTTCTTCTGTTCTTTTTATTTTGTTTTTTTGGCTGTGTGTACGTCTTTGAACATCTTGTTGGTACAGAGGCCGGGTGTAATTGATATCTTCGCGATATTAATATATTCCCTTTCTCAAAAAAGGTGAAGAATTCCAGAAATGTTTTCTTTGTTTACTGCATAGAAATGTTTCTATTGTGATGGACCCGATGCTTCCCCTTCGACAATGGTTGATGGTGCAGGCTTCTGTTGCAGAATTAAGATGGTTAGATTACGTCAGATTTCTCTACTTATATATATACTCCTATAAAAATCTCTTGGTGGTGATCGTGAGCCGTTCGATCTACCTAAAACCAATAGCTAAGATGTGTGTGCATAAAGACATGGCCTTGCCACCAGAGGTAACAGATATTCACCCACCTCTGCCACTGTATAAAATATGAACTACTCATCCCAGCCTCATATCCTTTATGTCATCTGCTTGCATTCTTGCCGGCGGAAGGTTCCTAAAGATGGAGAACCCACTGCAACATCCTTCTGTCAGTCCGGTTGTAGATGTTCATTACAGCCTCAAAGACCAAGGACCACTCTGCCAGGTACGGTCAACAGGATGTGTGGAGCAGATTATGAATGCACAAGAGATGAGCACAAATAAGTTTCAACATCCACTTTGCTCTTGACAAGAGAAACTATACATTAACATAATCTAACAAAGCGTCCAGCCAGCAGGCAGTCCAGTTGCAGTGATCTCGAGTGAAACCAACAAAAATAAAAAAGCTAAACCTGAATATCCATGAAGACGAATAGTAAGGATTGTCTAGTCTTCAGGAAACCAAATATGAGCAGTTCCATATCACGATTACATTTGCCAAGTCTTTACCTAATATCAAGTTACCGAAGGCTAGCCCCATCACAAATTCAGACAACCTATTCAGGTTGTGATAATAGCAACACATCAGAGATAGCACAACATAACAAGGGATCACGAAGATACAACGCACAACAACTACCCGTTATTGCGTTTCATTCACTCCTTGGAGGTCTTGTTGATGAGGGACTTGTGGATGTGAGGGATGACACCACCACCAGCGATGGTGCCCTTGATGAGGGTGTCCAGCTCCTCGTCTCCACGGATCGCGAGCTGCAGGTGGCGAGGGGTGATACGCTTCACCTTGAGATCCTTGCTGGCGTTGCCGGCCAGCTCAAGGACCTCGGCAGTGAGGTACTCAAGGATTGCTGCAGAGTACACAGCGGCAGTGGCACCCACACGGCCATTAGCCGAGACCCTCTGCTTGAGCTGCCTGTGTATACGGCCCACCGGGAACTGCATAGTGCAAACACACGAGCAGGTCATGATCGGTAATTGATGAGGTCATAATTTAACAGTAAATACATCGATTCTGATAATGGATGTCCCAAGCTGAAACTAAGATCAAACATATATTATCTGTGCCAGATACAGAACAAGTATCAGCATTGAGTTGATAACATGGAAGTAACCGAGTAGACAGCAATGCTTGCATCACAAAAACACATGCCTATCTCCAGCAATGTTATTATTATATAGAAAAAATCGCAAACGGATCCCACAATAGTACAGTACAAGTGTTGGTAGAATTCAAAAGGTACAGCTACAAGTTAGATCAATAAAATATGGGACTTTTGCCGGTGCATGGTGCTGAAGCCTGCAATCAGTATACTGTCAAAACATTGCAGGAGTGCAAAACATAGATCTGACATAGTTTACACTAGAACAAATAAACTACGACTAAGATGGGGGAGACAACCTAAACGAACCAGCCAACCGAATCATTACTCATACAAATCGATAATCAATACTGACAACGGAACACAATAAGATTCTACAACAAATCTCGTACAAACATAAGGTGCAACATGGCACCAGATCCGCGGCAGGGAACACTTGGAGATCTAACAATTCACCCGCGAGAACGGTCCACAAAATAGTTACAGGAAAGAGGGGGGATTGGGGAGCGGGCAAACCTGAATCCCGGCGCGGGACGAGCGGGACACAGGCGCCTTCTTCTTGTCCTTGTCCTTGTCGGCGGCGCCCTTGGCCGCTGTCGTCTTCGCCGCAAGCAGCCCCTTGCCTCCCTTCCCGGCCATCTCCCTTCGCAGCAGAGCCTCCTACCTGCGCACCCAACGAAACCATCATCAAAACCAAGCAAGCAAAAGAGATTTCAAGATACACCGCCGGGGATCCCCTGCCTCACCTGGCTTCCTCTCGCCTCTCTTGGCCTTAGAACTGACTGGGGCTTGGGTGCTTCTCTCCTCTTTGCGCTATCCTATTCAGCTGTTTTGCTCCCTGTATTTATTTCGAGTGGTGGGGAGGCGGGGCGGGGGGGCGGGAGGGGGGGAGTTGGGAGGGAAACCGGCGAAATTTCTGGCGCGCTGATGTTTTTGGGGGGTTTGAACTACGCGCGCGGTGGGACTGACAAAACAATTGGCGGCAGTGTGAAAAAACTAAAAAAAGGAAGCGGGAAACTGCGGAGCGCTTTGCGCTGGCCCGATATTACTCGAAGATGCTGTCTATTTCCGCTCAACGCATATGGGCTTTCAAACCACCATGGACCTGACCACGTTTCTTTCGGTTGGGCCACGATTTTAACCACCAAAGAACTTACGGCAGGTGTTTCTCAGAAAAAAAAGGCAGGTAAACTAACATAATCAACCGTAAAAAAAAGGTGAACTAACATAATCTCTCGAAAAAGAACTTACGGCGGTTGTTTAGCAATGAGCATGCTTAAATTGTAGTATACGATAATCTTTGTCGAAAAACTTAAATTACTCGCCGGAAGAAATATGTTACAACGATGTTTCACATGAGACGGAAGATAAATTTGATTTTTACAAACCCCTTCATCGAGTACCAATATATCATCCTGCATGTTGGGGTTTAATCACCCGGGACATGCTACCCGAGTGGAGGTCGGCTAGGATTCATAATTGTGTATAGTCACTCGAACGTACCTCGCTCGGATGAAAAACAACCCAACGTGCAGAAGCATTATCTGTGGAGTATACACGAAAGCTTCATTCACTACGCCATTATTCCAAGAGTTACTAGTCAAGCTTTTTAATTTAAGTTGATATGACCTATATATAGGCCGATATATCAGTGTGGGGGCTCTATCGATATGAACACAACATATCATTTTGTAAATATCATTTTCACGCATATCATCTGATATGGACCAAAATATCGATCGATATGGCCGATATGTGACCTGATATACCCACTAACATAGACCGGTACGTCGCTAAAGACACATTTTTATCAGAAATCGGTGAAAAATAGATTATGTATTTTCAAAGTCATGCATAATGTTTCGTAGAACTCATATATAATGTATTGTTTTAAATATTAAACTGAGGATTTTGTGAATCTATCATAAATAGTTTATTAGCTAACAAGTCATAAACAAGGAATTTAAATTTGTCATGCTAGAGTGTTGACACCATACTCTTTTTTTACTTAAGACATTTTTGAACAAGAATATTGGGAAAATATAGATATATTTCCTTCGATATATCTACATGTCGTCCAATATATCACCCGATATGCTCAAGCCAAACCGATACGACCCCGATGTAGGATATTTTGAACCTTGTTACTAGTACCTCGTTATGACGCATTAAACATAGTCATACGTCCATTTTGCATCATGCTTTTCATGCCGTTATTTATAGTGTTTTTATCAATGTTTCACTTTATGATGTAATTCTAATGTCTTTTTTCTCTTAATATGCAAGACCTATATGAAGAGAGAAATTGCAGGCATGTGTAATTCTAGACCTAAAAGAGCTTCGGTAGAGATAACTATTCTCCGGAGCTCCAAATGACCTAAAATTCTACGGATAATATTTTTGGAATTTATAAAAAATAATCGAAGGAAAAGGTACCTGAGGGAACTCATCGTGGGCCCACAAGGCACCAGGGCGCCCCCCTCTTATGCTATATGAAGCCATATGCCCTAAAAATATAAAAATACTTTCGGGAGGAAGCGCCGCCATCTTGAGGTGGAACCTGGAACTGAGCACTTTTGCTCTCCGGTGGAGCGATTCCGCCAGGGATACTTCCCTCCGGGAGGGAGAAATCGAAGCCATCGACATCACCGACATTCCTCTCATCGTTGGAGGACTCGTATCCATCAACATGTTCACCAGCACCATCTCATCTCAAATCCTGGTTTGTCTCTTGTATTCAATATTTGTCTCAAAACCTTATATTTGTACATGTGGGTTGCTAGTAGTGTTTATTACATCTTGTAGTTGGTGCTAGTTGGTTTATTTGGTGGAAGATTACCACGCCCAATATGCGATCATATTTGAGAGGAACTCAAAGGTCCCACCAAGGATAGAGCCGCATATTGAAGACGCTTTTGCAAGGTGGATATCATTACATTGTACCATATACAACTCAAATGGGGATACATACAAAGGCATACAAACGCCACATGAATACATCAATACATAGCAAACATCATACACAAGAGCGGCATCCGACTACGGATGAAAACAAGAACGACATCCACCCTGCTAGCCCAGGCTGTCGACCAGGAACCTATCCCAAGATCGACGAAGAAGAAGAAGCATAAGAAGAACTCCAAAAGCAAGCAAGCATCGCTCTCACGTCATGTCACTGCATTACCTGTACCTGCAACTGTTGTTGTACTAATCTATGAGCCACAAGGACCCGACAATCCCAATACCATGGGTATTAAGACTAGTAAAGCTTAATGGGTATGGAATGGATAAGCGGTGAGGTTGCGGCAAGCACTAAGCATCGTATGGTGACTAACTTACGAGTACAAGAGTAAGAAGAGCAACTACACATAACGGTCACAAACTAGTATTCATCAGAATAATTAGACACTTCATAGATGGTTACTCTCATTTGCGCTAGGGATAAGCATTATTTGGCACACATCTTTCTTGTCATGCTGTGGCGGAGAAAGGACTAATCCTCTAAATATCCGTACACTGTACTTGAGATAAAAATAAGCCATTGCACTTTATCCATAAGAATAATTAGAGACTACCATTGAAATCAAAATTAATGTTATTTACTGATTTTGTTCCGATGACTTTGGAGATCAATTTGTTCTTCTTTACTGTTGTGTACTTTCTAAGATTCTAAGATGCAATGTAACGTGCAGGATGCCAGGTGGTGTATGGCTTATCCACCTTATGCCCATGGCTCGGAGAAATTTGTGGTGAAATGAGTAAATCGACGATCAGGTCATGGTGGTTTCTCTTCGTGTTGTTTGTAGTTTTTTGGCGGGGACTTGTTTGTATCAGTCACTGGTTTTATGCATTCTGAATGAATGATGGTTCTTCCAACTAGGGTTTGATTGCACTGTGTTACTAGAGGCAATGAGGAACAAACATTTTTTTGCATGCCTTGTTTCCTTTTATTTGTATGAAGCCCAGACTTGAGTTGTCGTAGCCCGTGATTTAACCGAGCCCTAGAGCATCTCTAATAGGCGCCCAAAAACTGGGCCGCGTGCTAAAATCCGGGTTTTTTGGGCGCGGGACAGCTCTAGTAGAAGCTGTAAAAGAGTGCGCACGCAAAAAAAGTTGGGCGCGCGCTAAAAAACACTATTAAAAGCTGCAATTTTGAGGCGGCGGATTGCGCGCGCTTCATACTTTACATTGCGTGTTCTTTTGGGTGCGCGTTTTTTGGCATCTACTAAAGCAACTTTAGGTCCGGCGCCCTAAAAATGCTACAATGACGCGCTAAAACAATTTTAGGACGCGGAATTTTTGTGCGCTTGTTGAAGATGCTTTTAATGGAGTACAAGTGTTCCTTACAAAAAAAAAAGGACTCCAGCGGCTAGCCGATCAATACCGTTGAGAAGGAACCCAAAAAAATCCCTTCCAACAACGAAATATATTTTGAAGGAGATTGATCGGGGCGGGCCCTGATAGATTTGCAGTGGGCGGGAAAAATCGACAAAAGAGGAAGTGAAATTGATTGGAATTTTGAAGTACATCTTCGGCATGCATGTCACCTTCATGTATCCATGTAAGTTGGTCACACTGAATGTGGCCAGCGAGACGATCTCATCTGAACAAACAGATCGCTGTCAGGGAACATCGGCTACTGTCCGCCGATCCGCGAAAGCAACGTACGTCTTCATGGAGCGGAGGAGGACGGGAGGCCTTGCAGATCTTCATGGTCCCAGCATAATTTGGCATTGACGTTCATTTCCTTCTTCACAACCGGCCTGAACCATTTGGAATGCTATAAGAATGTTCATGTCAGGTCCGTTGGATTGTATGTAGAGACCTAAGAATACTGGGATTCTAAATATGATATTTAGGTTAATGTTAGGACCCTAATAAGTGTCACACGTGTGGCACGAAGCAATTACGCACTGACGTCTTTTTTTTGACAATTTTAGTGAACCTAGAGATGACAATTTTAGTTGTGAAGCATGACAACTTTCTGTTTGGATGGTAATTTTCAGTTTTTTAGGGTTTCGTTTTTTATGGCAATTTTAATGTGAAAATGTTAGCCCGGTGTTACTTCATGCCATATTTGTAGCACTTATCATTTAGGTAATGTTAAGGACTTCTTTGGATGGAGTGAATTTGAAAACGTACGACAGGAAAGATGCATGACCACATGTCACGTACCGCACAATCATGTAGGATTTTTGAACATGAATTCTGCAATATGTGCCTTTGAATGATGCAGAGAAAAACAAACACAATTTCTTTAGTATCCTATAGGTTTTTTTGAACATGAATTCTGCAATATGTGCCTTTCAATGCCGCAGAGAAAAACAAACATATAAATTCTAGAGGATTGAGGAGAAAGGTTAGAAGAGAGGGTAGAGAGAAATAGTGTGGAAGTGCATTGGACTTCTCACATAATTAAACAAATTAAGGTTTAAGCTCATGCGAGATTGGTATAAAATGAGCCCATATGACTAGATTCCATAGAACAACAAAATATGATACGAATTATATGAATGCTTGGCGAACTCCAAAACAAGTAAGTGTCCCTCTTTCTCTCTCACACACATCAGAAAGTTATTTCTCACATATAAAACATTTCCTACAATATTAATGTATAATAGTACATCCAAATAACATATTTGATGTGGAGCATCCCTCGACCATCCCATGGACGTCCACTCACCACCACAAGCACCAAGGGGACCGATGACAAGAGCTCGTGCACGCGCTATCGAGAACGAGGTCAACTCTTTCCTCTTCGAGTTTCGTTCGGAATCGCATATGAATTGGGTCCTACCTCAAACGGATTTTTTGTGCACTCTTAGGTATCACGAAGGAGCCCATGAAGAAGCTAGGAAAGATACCCAAGCATCCATATAGAAGACAAAGGGAGAAGAACGAACAAGACGCGAAGTTACGGAGAATGGCCAAGTGCCTGGACACCCCGGGTGCCCGGCCCTCCTTCCCCCGGGTGCCCGGCCCTCCGACCACCTCCCCGGGCAGGCCCTCTGTACACCCCGGGTGCCCGACCCCTTGAGCCCCAGGTGCCCGGCCAACTGGCGCCGGGTGCCCGGCCCTTGCTACCCCGGGTGCCTGGCCTCGCCTGAGCGCGCGCCTCTGTCCGGTCCGAGTGCCCGGACCCCTCCGAGAGTGCCTGCGTGCACTCTGGGCTTTTGACCCTTGTACCCCTCTCTCCCTCATATTTCGTCCTTAGCCTTTAAGTACTCATCTCCTATCTCATTTGAGAGGATAGCAAAGTATTTGATAGACAAAGAGAGAGCTTTGCTCATCTTCTTCCTTTTGGAGATCTAGACCTCCTCTTGGAGATCAAGCCCTCCTCTTGGAGAAGCTCCTATTGGAGATCAAGCCCTCCTCTTGGAGAAGGATCCCCATCATAGGATGATCAAGACCTCTTTCCTCCTAGGATTAGGATGAACTAGTTAACTCTTGTATCTTCTTGTGTTGGATTTGGACCTTTGTATCTCTCTTTGTGTGATTGGATCTAGCACATGTGTGATTGGATCAAGTCAATTTGAGTGTTCCTTTTGTTTTCCCCCTTTGTGTTCTTCTTGTTCTTGGGGATTTTCCCTCCAATTTGTGAAAGATATCCATCTAGGGTTCCACCCTACAACATCTTGGTATCATGAGCAAGGTTGATTCACATCTTGGAGTCCCATCCCCCCATTTGCTAGATTGATTTTGTTGTTTTTCATCCTAATTCGAAATCCCCACAAAAATAGCCCCAAAAAATATTCTTGCAATTTGTTGGATCTTGTGAGATTTGGTTGTTTTGGTCCACGCATTTGTTGTTTGGCAAGTGGATCTAGGATGCCCGCACCCTTCCCACCACGAAATCCATCGAATTTGACCATTCCCCAAAAAAATCGCCCAAATCCGACACCCCTAGGCACTAGCACCCCGAACCCCCGGGTGCCCGCACCCCCGGGCTGTTTGCCCTGACCACCCCGGGCACTCGCACCTCCCACCCCCGGGTGCCCGCACCCCCCCGAAACAGCCCAACTCCACCTCTGCGTTGGCCATAACTTCCAACTCCCAAGTCTGTTTTTCGTGTTCTTTAGCTCGTTTGGAAGCTCTTGACATCCCCCATCCACATATATCATTAACACCACCACTTGCCTCCATAAAAAAATCACTATAAAAGCACCCACCTTCTGCATTTGACCGATTTTGAGTTGCGGTTTTCGTTTCCTATGGTGTTTCAGCTACTTAGGAACGTGTGACATCGACATCACCGCCATTCATCATCGCCTCGGAGTCGTCTTCGCCAACGATCTCCACCGTTGACACCGCTAATCATAAGAAAGGACGGTAACCTCGACGACACCTAGTTCATTTCCTTGCATTTGCATTGATAACCCGAGCCATTTTGCGCTTACCCATCGAGATTAGCAAGTTGAGAATTGTCAGACCAAGCTATTATGCACCATAGTGATCTTGCTATCATCAATTGTGCCTTAAGTCTCTCCCGTGCATATCTTACATACTTGTTTCATATCATATTTGGCTCGAGCATCAAGCATAGTGAAAAAAGGAGAAAGAAAGAAAAGCTTTTAAGCAAAAGAGGAGAAACAAAGAGCTTGTAGGCAATAGCATTGAGCCATTTTGCATCGATATATCATCTTGGTCACCACATACATCGCATAGTTGGGATTGAAGACGACACGTTTCTCTAATAGGTTGGTGCACAAGCGTATCTTGCCCATTTGAGCAATCGAGCTAGCGTCTCTCTAGCATACGTACAACAAGAGCATTTTCTGCGGGTTCACATTTTGAGCTCACTCCTTGGTTGTGCGGATCCCATCTATCGCCCGTGTGTGTGTTCCTAGTGATATTCTTGGGTTTGATCTATTTGCTTTACCTGCAATTTTGTGAACCTTCTCAACCTTATCGATATCTTGACTAACATTTGCTTGAAATTTAGGTGACACCGCCCTAACCAAGCTACTTCATAAGCTTTACTTGTCTAGGTGTGAGAAACAAATCCGGTAGCAATTCTCCTATTGTGGCGTTACATTGAGCGACACTTGATAAATCCACAATCCTCAGAAAAGGTAACTTCGGTATTGTTCTCTCATTTTCCTACTCACTCCACTTGGTTATGATGGATAGGCCAAGTTCTTCGGCGAACCCACTTTTTGAGGAGCAAGGTGACGATCGCCTATGTCACCAAGAGCCACTTCTTTATCGTGCAACGAGCTCTCCATCAAGAAGTGAAGCCTTGGGTGAACGCATTGAGCAACTCGCCACCGACCTTCGTCAATCGGAAGCAAGAAACTGTGACCACATCGATGTCAAGTTCACCACACAAATGGAAGAGTTCCGCAACTTGATCGTGAGACACACGTCTTCCTCAACCTCTTCACCAAGACGGCGCCACTCAAGCCGCCGCTCAAGTCAGCAATCTTCGGACTACTCCTCTTACAATGCAAGTCCTCCACGAGCTCGCTTTCCTCGACGTGATGATCCCCAAGATCGCCAAGCTCAACAAAATCCATTCCAAGGCAATGGCTTACAAGACCGAGTCCGAGCACGTGAAAGGGTGTGACAACAAGCGCAAGAAGCAATGGAGCAAGAGCAACTACCTCCACAAGTGCAACATCAACCACCTCAAGACGGTGATGCTATCCAACAAGCACAAGAGCACCGTGAAGCACAAGCACTCGAACGTGAAGCTCAAGCACTCGAAGCACAGCGCACACTCAACGAGGCCACTAGAGCCGTCACCAAGCGCAACCGCCAAGTCCGTGAACATGAAGAAGCACTTCGTCAAGCACGACAAGAATAAGCCTCTCGACTTGAAGAGCAATAAGAAAGAAGAAACCAAGCGCATATGCCTCATCCTCCTCCACGACAAGAGCGACATCACGAGGAATGAGCATTTGAGGACCTTCCTCCTCGTCAAGAGCAACACCAAAACCGCCACTACGACGAAGAACTCCGCTACGACAAGCTCAAGTTCACCATGCCTTAAGTTCTCCGGAAGAAATGATCCCGAAGAATATCTCTCACGAGCATTGAAGGTGGACAAGATATTCCGTCTTCACAACTACGACGAGGAAAAGAAGATCGCCATGGCATCCCTCGAGTTTCAAGACTACGTCCTCATTTGGTGGGAACAAGTGATCGAGCGACGACAAGCAAGAGGCGAACCACCAATCACAACTTGGACGCAAATGAAGGATGCATGAGAGCTCGCTTCGTGCCTACACACTACACCCGTGATCTTTTCAAGAAGTTGCAACTCCTCAAGCAAGTCACGAAGACGGTGGAAGAATACTACCAAGAAATGGAGGTTGCCATGATAAGATCCAATGTCAAGGAACAAGACGAGCAATTTATGGCACGCTTCTTGAACGGCCTCAACCACCCAATCAAGCGTATTGCCGACTTCCAACCATACTCCAATCTTCTTGAGCTAGTTCATCAAGTGACCAAGGCCGAGCGACAAGTGCAAGATGACTTCAAATACACCAAGTACTCGTCCAAGACCTACGGCTCCTACACTCAAGCTCCCGTGACTTCGGCACCTCCTACCTCAACTAGAGCATCACCAGGTACCGGCGACAAGTCAAGTTACAAGCAAGTTACGCCTTCCTCGACTCATCCTCCGACAAGCACCTACAAATCCAAGACTCCCTCATCTTCGGCGCCACCAAATGACCCCGTCAAGACAAGTTCTATCAAGTGCTTCACATGTGGTGGTCGAGGACACAAATCCTTCAAATGCACCAACAAGTGAACCATGATCTTCAACGATGATGGCACATACGACTCCATGAGTGAAGAAGAAATGTAAGCCCTTGAGCATGTCACTACTGCAGGATGTTGCTAACGCGACACTACGATCATAGAACCTTCGACGAAACTGTGTGCGATGCAATAATCGCAAACGGTGGTGTAAAAAACCCGTCAAAAAAGGTGCAAAACGTTTGAGATGGCGGATGCATCAAACACGGTTTAGATTTTAGTTGCGTGTGCGATGCAGGGTATATGGTTCAGTCCAATTATCTGTTTGCGATGAGGAGAAACAAAAGAAACGGGCATCCAGATGAAGGTGTGTGCGATATACAGCATATTGTTCACTCGGATGAACTATTTGTGATTAGGCAACACAAAAAAAACGGTCAGCCAGATCAAGGTGTGTGCAATATACGACATGCAGTTCACTCGAATGAACTGTTTGCGTTGAGACAAGAGAACAGAAAAGGTTCAACTTAACAAGATGTGTGTGATACGCGACAAACAGGTTTGTAAACGGAAATGTGTGCGAAGACCAATAACAACACAGACGATTGTTGCTAACAAGCCGTGTGTGTTGTGAGCAAACGATTGCTGGTATACAATTGTGATTGATTGATGAAAACATCACCACCGGGTTCGCCAGCATGGTTCGTGTGCAGTGTCATTGCACACAGAACAACAACATATGTACTTATAACTTATAAGGACTCGATTCCATAAACAGATTGAACATCCAATTACATATGTGGCTAGTACACACATGACCTTTGCACACACCAAAGTACGTTCCAAAATGCCTAGGAAACTCAAATAATGTATAAAAAGGCAAAACGAACCGTGAATAATTTCATATTTTTAGGACGACGCTACTATAGTTGCATGTTGTCTCTGTAAAATAAATCAAGGCGGGAAGAGATAGCGTATGTCTTTTTGCACACATAGGTGACAGCCTTTCTGAGAGAAGCTCCGGTTTGTAAGAAGTTTGTAGCAAAACTTGTCCCAAATTGGACTAATTTTTTACCGCAACATGTTGGTGCTATGTCATAACACCATTGCCAAGTTTCATGATTTTGAGGCGAGTTTTGGATTTACAGTAATTTTAAAACCATGTTTCTCAATGTTTACTGTCGAATCGGCACCGCCCTCGATAGGCTTTTCCCTCGTGGGTCCCAAATGACAAATCCAAATTTGTCACTACAATGCAACTTTTCTTATTAAGAATTACAACCCATTTGGTGTGCTAGCTGAAAATAAGTTTGTGGGTGCTGGTGGGCGCTAAGAACTTGTGGGTTCTGTAATTAACAAAGATCTCAAGGATCCTATGGGAGTGATGTTCTTTCCCTATGTTGTAAATGCTCATAATATTTATGCCTTAATTAAAGAAACGGCAAGCCATTGGCCCAGTATGAAAGAAAATGTGGGTCAAAACCGAGTTGAAGAGGGAAACAATATCTAACTCCAGCTTACAAACAGTACAAAAGCATGAGGATTAATTGCTCATCAGGTTTAGACAAAATCCAGATTGAACAGGACAATGACATCTAACTCAACCAAAGTTTTTGTCAGTCACAATCAAATGGATCGGTCTGATCCATAAAATCAAGATCCCGGGCTAGAAATTCTACTGGTACACGATGACAAGCTATTGTAAATAGAAGCCGAGCACGATCAGAAGCCCTTAGGTCCACCTAAAACTTCTTTTTATGTTGTTCAACACTTGCAGTTGTTAGAAATTTCTTGTCAATAAACTTAATCCTCACGGACAATAGTGCCCTCGCATTCAACATGAAGAATGTGACAAAGCTAGTGTTTGCATTATTGGATGCATACTTTCCAGTGTTACTGTCTTCAAACGAATGTCATGAGATCTGAAAAAATCCTGGTTCTTCTTGAACCATCGATTGGTTATACCTTTTTCTCCATGTGTTAGTGCCTAAATAGAGATGAAGATTGAAAATAGTTAATGTCTAAAAATATTATGTTGAAAGAGTGATAGTTGAATGATTAATTATAGTACATTATATATGGGCTTTCATTGTGCGCGAAATCATCACCTTTATATACAAATTTTCCAGACATGGAAAGCATTGCATCAAGGCAATAATTATGTTGAGATCAAAACACCACGTACTGATATATAAGGTCTTGACAGAATCCACCACCACTTATAGGATGGACAAGCGCTTCATTGAGCATAGAACATAGTATTAGCACTGGAAGTGTACTCCAAGATGATACTTAACTTATGTGCACAAATGAAAAATGCAAATTACAAAAGTGTACGTGAATAATATACAGTACCTCAATAGGTGTGGAGGCAAACACCATCTCGAACCATTTAAACAGATCATGAATTGCACCCAAGGTCTCCAGTTTAGGCGCAGAGACCACAGTTATTTGCGAAGGTTTATAACAACAATCAAGGACCAACCTTTGAAGTGAAGGGGCATCTTCGATGATGAGCTCTTGTCCTTCAAAACTAATTCCAATGCCTACAAGGTGAGGCGACTTTATTTTGAGACAAGGGATATCGATTCCTGCTCCAAAAACAAGCACCAAACGCTCCAGTGCAGGGCAGCTGGAGTGGATGATGTTGTGCAGTGAGGCCTCTGACAGATGAACCAACACATCGCAAGTTCTTTCAGTAGTGGAAGTCGAAGCATTTGTACCAGATTGTCTGCTACATGGCACCGGGTCAAGGTGGCAGTGTGGAGAGAGGAGGAAAACCATGAGATGGGCATCGGTGGTGAGGGCACAGATGCAGCTATTGGTGCTAACCTATCGCCGTAGTAATGGTAGAACTCAAGCTGCTGGAGTTTATCGAATTGACGGGATGTCAGCCAGGCAGCCACCATGCAGGGTATGTCCAGCAGGTAGCATTCCGAGATGCAGATGCGTTGAACGGAGCCCTGGTGGGAGGTGATGATGGCTCCGGGGAGTTCAGAATCATCATCGAGAGATAGCTGACGACAACGACAACCGAGATTAAGAGGCGCGACGCGCCACAGAGTGCACCACCGAGATGCGAGGACTTGTGTGCGGCAGCCATCCTTGGTGGGGAGTAGGGATATGATCTCCCCAAGGATATTGTCCGGGAGATCGCTGATGCGGTCCGCCGGAGATTCTAGTGTTTCCTTAGGTCCAGGGGCGCTTATGGCCACAGAGCTGGGTCCAAGATCTACATCTGGCAGTGGCGCTGGCCGCAGCCTCATCTGTGTACATACCAATCTGAAAGAAAAAATGGCATAACATGTAGGACATTCAAAATCAATTCTCAAGATCAGGAAGAAAAAAGGCACAAACATATGTGTAGGACATTCAAAATCAATTCTCAAGATCTGGCCACGAATTATTAGCACGCAAGCTAACCCTAGTCGAACTATTAGCAAAAATCATTTGTAGAGAACAAACAATTAATCACTAACTCTATACGGATAACATTCAAACAATCAATACACTATGTGCATCTAACGGATCTTAATTACTCTGATTTCATGGAGTGAGATAACATAACCATAGGATTTTTATTCCAGAAAATACATAATATGTTTGCCGCACAAATGGTTATATAGATGACTAACCGGTTTTTCGTCGAAATCGCAGTCGTTGTCGGAGTTGTTGTTAACCTCCGACTCCGGCTAGGGGGGGGGGGCACGACGGCGCCGACGAAGTCAAGGTCGTACTGCTGCCTGCGTGAGACCTCGCCGGCGGCGACAAAAACCTATGTGCCCAGCTACACACGTTGCATGGGTGCTTCACCAGCCCCAACGTCACCACTCTCTCCGATGGTGCGCTTCGGCAGCATCGTCATACACTCCAGAGTCCAGACGTTGGTGACCACTGTGGACCGGGGGTGCGGCCGCCTATTATGGCTGGTGGCTCATGCGCGCAATTAATACGAACCGGTGGGAGCGAGGCAGGCTGCAGTCAAAAGCTATCTCGCCTCCGGTGAGCCTACGCGACGGACTTCTGCCATTCCTACCATCATTTTCACAGATCTACTTGGATGCCTCCCCGTAAATACGCACACCTGCACACATGCCTCCAGGTATGCCTGCGTGGCGGACTGCTCACATGCGTCCCGTAAACTCACGCCTGCTCGCACGGCACACGGGGCGTGTGGCAGCATGTATATTTTTTGGTTTATTTTCTGCCGCTTTACTGCTTAACTGAAGCATGACACGGTTAAACAACTCATACCGTATTCAATCTGAACCGTTTGCGTTGAAGAGATGTACAAATCCTGCATTGAATAGCTCGAACGCTTGTCGGTGAGCCTGCGCACTGGACTGCGCTTGCATGCCTCCCGTTCAGTCAAGCAATTGTCCGTACGACACCTCCTATAGCCATTAAAACAAAGACACGTGGCATCACGTAAATGGTTAACAGAACACACATGATTTGAATTATACAAACGTTTACGATATTAAAGTGGCAGCTATTTTTTCAAAATGCCTTTGTTGGTTGTTATTCGAGCGCGCCTTCTCTCAAAATGGACACGAAAAATACCACAACATGTCGGGTGCCAGTCCATGATAGCATGCCAAGTTTTATGAATTTCAGATGAGTTTTGGATTTACTAGAATTTAAAAACAAAGTATCTCAATGTTTTGCCAGCAATCAACGGTGCCCTTGTGTTTGAAATTCATTCCCATTTCTTGCATGGGACCTAAGCATGCACCCAAGGACACATATTTGATTTTCCAACCAATTTATATGCACTGGAGCATGTGCATGTAGTTCAAATTTGAATTATGCACATAAAATGCCTACAAAACCCAGTTAATGTATAAAAATGTCCAAACGAACCCCGAAAAATTCCAAAATTTAACACAACACTCCTATTGTTCTATGTTGACGCTAGAATTTTTTTGAAAGCAATAAGAGGCAGCGGATATCGTTTTGTCCCCAAAGGTGGGACGTTCCCTACCGAAACCATCAGGCTTGTTGTGAGAAGCTCTGGTTTGTGAGAAACTTATACCCAAACCTGCCCCAAATGGGACAAAAAATTTACCACAGCATGTTGATGCCGCTCCATGATAGCATACCAAGTTTCATGAATTTAAGACGAGTTTTGGATTTACTAGAATTACAAAACCAGGTATCTCAATGTTTGCGGCTGATGATGGTGGCAGGGTGTTTGACATTCATTCCCATTTCTTCCATGGGACCTAAGCTTGCAACCAAGGACACAGATTTGAATTTTCAACCAATTTATATGCATTAGAGCATGTGCATGTAGTTCAAATTTGAACTATGCACATAAATGCTATGAAAACTCAATTAATGCATAAAAATGTCCAAACGAACCCTGAAAAATCCCAAAAATTGACACAACACTTTTGTTGTTCTATGTTGACATGAGAAATTTTTTGAAAGCAATAAGAGGCAATGGATATCGTTTCGTCTCGAAAGGCGGGACATTCCCTACCGAAACCATCAGGCTTGTTGTGAGAAGCTCTGGTTTGTGAGAAGCATATCCCCAAACCTGCCCCAAATGAGAAAAAAATTACCACGACATGTTGATGCCACTCCATGATAGCATGCCAAGTTTCATGAATTTCAAACGAGCTTTGGATTTACTAGAATTTAAAAACCAGGTATATCAATGTTTGCGGCCGAGTGACGGTGGCAGGGTGTTTGACATTCATTCCCATTTCTTGCATGGGACCTAAGCATGCAACCAAGGACACATATTTGAATTTTCAACTAATTTATATGCATTAGAGCATGTGCTTGCAGTTCAAATTTGAATTATGCACATGAATGCATAGAAAACTTAGTTAATTTATAAAAATGTCCAAACGAACCCCGAAAAATCCCAAAAATTGACACAACACTCGTGTTGTTCTATGTTGACACGAGAAACATTTTGAAAGTAAGAAGAGCCAACAGATATCGTTTCGTCTCCAAAGGTGGCACGTACCCTACCGAGACCATCAGGCTTGTTGTGAGAGAAGCTCTGGTTTGCGAGAAGCTTATACCACACCTGCCCCAAATGGGACAATATTTTTACCATGACATGTCGCTGCCGTTCCATGATATCATGTCAAGCTTCATGAATTTCAGATGAGTTTTCAATTTACTATATATTTAAAACCATGTATCTCAATGTTAGCGGCCGAGCGACAGTGTCAAGGTGTTTGACATTCGTTCTCATTTCTTGCATGTGACCTAATCTTGCAACCAAGGGCAAAAATTTGATTTTGCGTTTTTATGGACTGGAGCATGTGCATGTAGTTCAATTTTGAATTATGCACATAAATGACTAGAAAACTCAATTAACGTATAAAAATGTCCAAACGATCCCCGAAAAAATCCAAAATTTAACACGACACTCCTGTTGTTCTATGTTGACACCAGGAAAAAAATCAAAGAAAGAAGAGGCGACGAATATCATCTTGTCCACAAAGGTGACACGTTTCCCTAACAGAACCATGAGGCTTTCTTGTGAGAAGCTCTGGTTTGTGAGAAGTTTATTCCACAACCTACCCCAAATGGGACAATATTTTTTACCCCAACATGTTGATGCCATTCCATGATAGCATGCCAAGGTTCATGAATTTCAGATGGGTTTTGGATTTACTAGAATTACAAAAGCAAGTACCTCAACATTTGCCGGAGAGCCACGGTGCCGTGGTGTTCGAAATTCATCCCCATTTCTTGCATGGGACATAAGCATAAACCCATGGACACATATATGATTTTACAACCCATCTTGGTGCACCGGAGCATGTGTATGTGCTTTAATTTTGAATTGTGCACCTGAAATGGCTAGAAAACCAATTTAATATATAAAATTTCCAAACAAACCCTGAATAATTCCAATTTTTTTACGACACACATATAGTTGCATGTTCACTGCAGATAAAAGGTCTAGCAATTCAAACACCGTCCATTGCCGTTGTGACCCCATTATGTAATTCAAATCAGGACGAAAAATCAAGTAGATCCCACACAGTTTATTATCACCAATCGTGTGAGATGCAGCACACAATATCTTGGAGCACCGTCGGAGTATAGTACGCATACGGCTTACGCGAGAAGGTGCGATGGCTACAGTCCACAACCCGCTCTGAATAAGGGACCGTGTCTGATGACACTTTGCGCGCCAGTTTTTTCGCTGAAGCGATTACAAATTTTCGGCTTCCGCGGAAATATCTACCTCCCCGCCCCCTCCCCCTTACCAAAAGCCACATTCCCCCTGTTTCCACCTTCCTTTCCAAGTTAAAACCTTCACTCCTTGCTTGCAGCGCCGCCTCCTCGCCGGTGACCCTCCTTCACACTGCTCGGCCTCGCCTATCCAGGCAGGTAATCCACACCCGACCCCCATTCTCCTCCTCCTTCCACATCCCACATGCCCCAACCGCCAGCGCAACACCTTCCACCCAAATCACCGACCCCTCCACCAAACAAGCGCCGCCCTAAGCCATGGTGCACACAGTATAGCCAGGATCTCAAGGAGCATTTGGCAGCAGAGAAGCAAATCGCAGCCGCACGCACGGATGAGGTCGCGATGGCTGCCATTCGTGCCGACCCCCAGATCTTGGAGGAGCACCTTGCCGTCGAGTCCACCGTCGACGCCTCGCGCGCTGATGCCGCGACACAGTTGGCTGCTTTAAACGACAGTTCGTGGCATTTTCTCGAGGCCACCCTCGGTGCCTTCGATGAAGACTACGAGGTGTTTTCTCAGCGTGCACGTGCTTACCTCATCTCGAGAGCCAGCAGGTTGGTGCCCAGAGCGGCTCAGGCAACTCACCACTACGACGAGGGCACCCATGATGCGGAGGCCTCGCCCTCTTCCATGTCCAAGGAGCCAATCGTCATCGATATCTCTGACAATGAGGAGTAGCTTGTCTTATTAGCTCACTATAAGGACCCATGTTCAGTTTGCTAGCTACTGCCTTTCCTTAACAAATTCTAGTGAAATGTGCTATCTACTTTTACCATGCAATCTTCTGCTCTAGTGTATATGTTCTATATATCATGCAGTGTGGTGTTCAGTTAACTGTTTGGTTCAATTCTGCAAATGTGATGTTCAATTCTTCAGGGTGCAATTTTCCAAGTTGTTAAGCATGCTTGGTTTGGTTAATTGTCTGATCTTCTATTAGGAGTATGTTATAATGTGCAATGTGGTCCCCAGTTAACATTTGGTTCATTTGTTGTGGTGTTTAGTTAACGGTTTGGTTCAATTCTGCAATGCGATGTTCAATTGTTGTGGGTGCATTCTGTTATTTTATACCATGTGAGAAATAAATCGAATTTGGTTGTACTAAATACATGAGAAACAAATACAATCGCTACATTTCCAAGTTGTTAAACATGCTTGGTTTGTTTAACTCTCTGATCTTCTATTAGGAGTATGTTATATTGTGCAATGTGGTGCTCAGTTAATGTTTGGTTCATTTGTTGTGGTGTTTATTTAACTACCTCGTTCAATTCTGCAATGCGATGTTCAATTGTTGTGGCTACATTCTGTTATTGTATACCATGTGAGAAATAAATCAAATTTGGCTGTACTAAATACATGAGAAACAAATACAATTGCTATATTTCCAACTTGTTAAGCATGCTTGATTTGGTTAACTGTCTGATCTTCTATTAGGAGTATGTTATATTGTGCAATGTGGTGCTCAGTTAACGTTTCGTTCATTTGTTGTGGTGTTTAGTAAACTGCTTGGTTCAATTCTGCAATGCGATGTCCAATTGTCGTGGGTAGAATTTTGTATTGTTGTGCATGCGAGGAATAAATCGAATTTGACTGCACTTAATACATGAGAAACATATACAAGTGCTATATTTCCTAGTTCTTAATCATGCTTGGTTTGGATAAATGGGTTTTCCACGTGGCTTGAATTAATCTGATGAATCTGCAATGTGCTTATTTTTCATCAACATATTTTAGTGATAGCATGCGAACCCTTACTTAACTTGATGACTAACTACCTTATATGTGTTGCAGGGAAACAATGGGAAGCACTGAGGTTTACAATTGAGGTTAGAACATGCATGGTTTGTTGTCTAATAGCACAGTATTGTGCAATTGCAGGAACCATTCTAATATTTAGGTTTTTAACGATTTGGTCTTGCACATGTAGGTCCTGCTGCCAGAGGTTTTGACCCACTGTTCGACCCTTTTTGCATATGGGGATATGAGTTGTCCATGAATATAAATCAAGTCAAGAAACTCAGAAAGATTGTTAGGATAAAGAAATTAGTGGAAAAAACAACAAAATCTTTGTCTGCACAATGAAGAAGACATCAGTTCACTACAAGATGGTACTAACTATTATACCTTGCCTTTTTTAATTCCTTTGCCCCATTTCCAATATAGAGAAGATATTTATGCGCATCCTTGTTTTCAGGCCTTTCCAAAGCAGTTCACTGATGATTACTGAGGGAGTCCTGGATTAGGGGGTATCCGGACAGCCGGACTATATCCTTTGGACGGACTGTTGGACTATGGAGATACAAGATTGAAGACTTCGTCCCGTGTTCGGATGGGACTCTCCTTGGCGTGGAAGGCAAGCTTGGCGATATGGATATGTAGATCTCCTTCTTTGTAACCGACTCTGTGTAACCCTAGCCCCCCTCCGGTGTCTATATAAACCGGAGGGTTTAGTCCATAGGACAACAACAATCATACCATAGGCTAGCTTCTAGGGTTTAGCCTCTTCGATCTCGTGGTAGATCAACTCTTGTAATACACATATCATCAATATCAATCAAGCAGGAGTAGGGTTTTACCTCCATCGAGAGGGCCCAAACCTGGGTAAAAACATCATGTCCCTTGTCTCCTGTTACCATCCGCCTAGATGCACAGTTCGGGACCCCCTACCCGAGATCTGCCGGTTTTGACACCGACATTGGTGCTTTCATTGAGAGTTCCTCTGTGTCGTCACCACCAGGCTTGATGGCCCCTTTGATCATCGATGGCGATGCAATCCAGGGTGAGACTTTTCACCCCGGACAGATCTTTGTATTCGGCGGCTTCGCACTGCGGGCCAACTCGTTTGGCCATCTGGAGCAGATTGATAGTTACGCCCCTGGCCACCAGGTCAGATTTGGAAACTTAAATTACACGACCGACGTCCGCGGAGACTTGATCTTCGATGGATTCGAGCCCTCGCCGAGTGTGCCGCACGGTCATGATGAGCATGATTTAGCTCTGCCATCGGATAGTGTCCAGGAGATCGCACCTGCAACCGCTCCGACCCTCAATTCAGAGCTAATTGCGCCATCCATGGACGGGTGGCTAGACCCCGTCATGGAAGCCACAGTCTCAGCGACGATCGAGTCGAATACCACCCTTACCCTTCACGAGAGTCGTGACGCCAAATCGCCAGATTCCTTTCTGGCCACGGACTCCGAACCGCTTGCGCCCGTGCCTGTCGAAACCGATTGGGCGCCTATCATGGAGTTCACCTCCGCGGATATCTTTTAGCACTCGCCCTTCGGCGACATACTGAAATCGTTGAGGTCCGTATCCCTGTCATGAGAAACCTGGCCGAACTATGTCCGGCAGGATTGGGATTCGGATGACGAAGAAATTCGCCGCCCACCCACCACCCACTTAGTAGCCACTGTTGATGATTTGACCGACATGCTCGACTTCGACTCCGACGACATCGACGGTATGGACGACGATGTAGGAGACGAACAGGAACCACTGCCCACAGGGCACTGGACAGCCACCTCATCATATGATATATATATGGTCGACACACCCAAAGAAGGCAATGGCGATAGGACAATGGAGGATGATCCCTCCAAGAAGCAACCTAAGCGCCGATGTCAGCGGCGACGCTCTAAGTCTCGCCAAAGCAAAAGCGGTGATACTGACACAGGAGATAATAACACTCCGGACAGCGCCGAAGATAACAACAATCCCCTCCAACAAGATTCAGAGCAGGAGGATGGAGAGGCCAGCCTTCCTGAGAGAGCGGCAGATGGAGAGGCGGAGGATGATAATTACATGCCTCCCTCCGAAGACGAGGCAAGCCTCGACGATGACGAATTTGCCGTGCCTGAGGATCCCGTCGAACAAGAGCGCTTCAAGCGCAGGCTTATAGCCACGGCAAACAGCCTTAAGAAAAAGCAACAGCAGCTTCGAGCTGATCAAGGTTTGCTAGCTGACAGATGGACTGAAGTCCTGGCGGCCGAGGAATATGAACTCGAACGCCCCTCCAAAAGTTACCCAAAGCGCAGGTTGCTACCCCAGTTATAGGAGGAGGCATTAAAGCCTACATCTTCAGCGTATGATGCGGTTGATCGGCCACCTCGCGGCCGTGATAGAGCGGCATCTCTGACGAAGGCCCAACCCACACCCCGGCGCTATTCAAATAAAAAGGCACAAGGAGATACGCTAGATCTGCGAGACGTATTGGAGGACAAAGCAAAATACGCAAGATCGATCTACGGATCACGAGGGCGCACCACTACGCGGGACGATAACCGTCACGCGGGATACAGTAAAAGTAAATCCGGCCGGGCCGAACACATCTGACAAGACTCATATGAGCTACGTCGC
Organism: Aegilops umbellulata; assembly: GCA_032464435.1. Taxonomy (NCBI): domain Eukaryota; kingdom Viridiplantae; phylum Streptophyta; class Magnoliopsida; order Poales; family Poaceae; genus Aegilops; species Aegilops umbellulata. Next base: position 65,622,641 of record CP136060.1, on the reverse strand, counting down.
GATATAGTCCAGTATAGAGGTGCCGCACACCCCCTATGCTTCACAGACGAAGTAATGGATCATCAAATCCCAGAGGGTTTCAAACCCGTAAATATCGAATCATACGATGGTACAACAGATCCTGCGGTATGGATCGGGGACTACCTCCAGCACATCCACATGGCCCGCGGTGACGATCTACACGCCATCAAATACCTTCCACTCAAACTCAAAGGACCAGCTCGGCATTGGTTGAACAGCTTGCCAGCAGAATCCATTGGCTGTTAGGAAGATCTGGAAGCCGCATTCCTCGGCAACTTCCAGGGCACTTATGTGCGACCACCAGATGCCAACGACTTGAGCCAGAGGAATCGGCCAGGCAGTTCTGAACATGGTTCCTAACCAAGAAAAACCAAATCGTCGACTGTCCGGAGGCAGAGGCCCTAGCAGCTTTTAAGCATAACATCCGCGACGAGTGGCTTGCCCGACACCTGGGACAGGAAAAGCCGAAAACTATGGCAGCCCTCACGACACTCATGACCCGCTTTTGCGCGGGAGAGGATAGCTGGCTGGCTCGCAGCAATAACATATCAAAGAACCCTGGTACTTCAGACACCAAGGATGGCAATGGCAGGTCACGTCGCAACAAACATAAGCGCCGTATGAACAGCGACAACACCGAAGATACGACAGTCAATGCCGAATTCAAAGGCTCTAAACCCGGTCAGCGGAAGAAGCCATTCAAAAGAAGCACTCCGGGCCCGTCCAGTTTGGACCGAATACTCGACCGCTCGTGTCAAATACATGGCACCCCCGACAAGCCAGCCAACCACACCAACAGAGAATGTTGGGTGTTCAAGCAAGCCGGCAAGTTAAATGCTGAAAACAAGGACAAGGGGCTACATAGCAATGACGAGGAGGAGCCCCGGTTGCCGAACAAAGGAGGACAGAAGAGGTTTCCCCCACAAGTGCGGATGGTGAACATGATATACGCAACCCACATCCCCAAGAGGGAGCGGAAGCGTGCACTAAGGGACGTATATGCGTTGGAGCCAGTCGCCCCAAAATTCAATCCATGGTCCTCCTGTCCGATCACCTTCGATCGCAGGGACCACCCCACTAGTATACGTCATGGCGGATTCGCCGCACTAGTCCTAGACCCAATCATTGACGGATTTCACCTCACTCGAGTCCTCATGGACGGTGGCAGCAGCCTGAACCTGCTTTATCAGGACACAGTGCACAAAATGGGTATAGACCCTTCAAGGATCAAACCCACAAAAACGACCTTCAAAGGCATTATACCAGGTGCAGAGGCTCATTGTACAGGCTCAGTCACACTGGAAGTGGTCTTCGGATCCTCGGATAACTTCCGAAGCAAAGAGTTAATCTTCGATATAGTCCCGTTCCGCAGTGGCTATCACGCACTGCTCGGGCGAACCGCATTCGCAAGATTCAGTGCGGTACTGCATTATGCATACCTTAAGCTCAAGATGCCAGGACCTAGGGGGGGTCATCATCGTCAATGAAAACACAGAGCACTCTCTCCGAACGGAAGAACACACTGCGGCCCTCGCAGTAGAAGCGCAAGGCTGCCTCTCAAGGCAATTCACCAGTTCGACGATCAAACACCCGGACACCGTCAAGCACGCCCAGAGTAATCTGCAACAAGACCGCCTGGCACGTTCCGAGCTCGCATAGCAATGCGGCCCCTACCCCAGCCCCTGCCAAACGGCGAAATCCGTGCCACGCGTACATAATTACGCATTGAAAATACCATGGGCATAGGGGAGGGGCACGACTGCAGCACGCCTCAAAACACGGATCAACCGCACTAGGGGCTTCCTACTTTGCTATTTTTTCTCTCTTTCAGGACTCTACTCTCTGGAAGCCTTGTCCGGCAGTACAGTTGTCGAACACACGGTACAACAACCAAGGAGGCAGCAAGCTACTTCGCACCATGGAACTCCCAGGTGGTCTCCGATAAAATACTTGCTTTAGAGCACCATTCCTCAGCTTGCCCTTGGTGGGGACATGTCAAATAGTCTTACTTTTTGCTTATTGCACCACTTGTACCATTCTTCTTTGAGGCACCTTTTCAAATAAACAATGCATAACACTTGTCTATTACTGCATTCTCTATTCTTCCTTTATTTATATATACATATGTTCATTCATGACATTCAGCACATGTACACTCTGGTACGGCCAATACGCCAGGGGCTTAAGCACCTCATAATACGACGTGAGAAGTCCAAACACTTTCGACAGTGCGGCACACCAAACTTATAGCATTATATGCATCAGCTCCGAATCATGTCTTTGGTCAAATGTTGGGTTTGCCCGGCTCCCATGTTTTGGTGCCTTACATTCCGCTATATCGGCTAAGGTAGCACTGGGAGAACTACTGCGATTGTGCCCCGGTTCACCTAGGCGAGCACCTCAGTAGAGAAAGCTAAGACTGACTGTCATGATAAGGCGAGAGCTGGTCGCTGTTCGAGAGGTCTCGAGTCCCTAAAGACTTATGCCGCTTCGAGCGAGGAGTCAGCTTTGTCCGGCTTAAGGCATGTATAGCGCCCCGAATTCGGTCTTCCGAACACTAGGGGCTTCGCCAAAATTTAAAATTCTAGTCTTCTATGGCTAAGTGAAAGTGATAAAGCATTATAGTCCGATTGCCTTGTTCGTTGCGCTCAGCACCTCCCTCGAAGGACCCAACAACGGGAAAAAGAGTGCTCATACTTATCCCAAACACCCCAGCACTTGTGGCATGGGGGCAGAAGCCGACGACTAGCCATCTTTCAGATTTGATAAACAGCCGCACAGAAGGTAATATTTTAAATTCAAATAAGCATTGCATAGCGCATATGAACAAGTTTTCATAACACAGGATCACACGAGCAAGTTCACTCAAATATTACATCTTTGGAACACCCATCCGCCATAAGGCGGGCACCCTTCAGGACACCCTCATAATACATCTCGGGGTGGCGATGCTCCTTGCCCTGCGGCGGTCCCTCCTTCACCAGCTTCTCAGCGTCCATCTTGCCCCAGTGTACTTTAACACGGGCAAGCGCCCTACGGGCGCCCTCGATGCAGACGGACCGCTTGACGACTTCAAGCCAGGGGCAGGCCTCCACAAGCCGCCTCATCAGGCTGAAGTAGCTGTTCGGAAGGGCGTCACCAGGCCACAGCCGGACTATAAGACCCTTCATGGCCTGTTCGGCCGCCTTATGGAGCTCGACCAATTGCTTCAGCTGGTCGCTTAAAGGCACCGGATGTTCGGCCTTAGTATACTGAGACCAGAACACCTTCTCCGTCGAGCTCCCTTCCTCGGCCCGGTAGAACTTTGTGGCATCTGACATGCTACGGGGCAAATCTGCGAATGCTCCTGGAGAGCTCCGGACTCGGGTAAGTAACAAGTAATTTACTTTCACATGCTTGCTTTGCATAATGAATGCCTTACCCGCCGCTATCTTCTTCATCGCCTCGATTTCCTGGAGGGCTTTTTGGGCTTCGGCCTTGGCATGCTTGGTGCTCTCGAGGGCCGTGGCAAGTTCGGACTCTCGCGTCTTCGAGTCAAGCTCCAAAGCCTCGTGCTTCTTCATGAGAGCCTGGAGCTCTTGCTGCACCTCGCTCACTTGTGCCTCTTGTTTCTCCCACTCGGTGTGCTCCGTGGCTGCCTTGGTTTCGGCCTCGGACAACGCTTGCTTCAGGGCCACCACTTCGGTCGTGGTCCCTGACACATTCATGACGATCCTATCATTTTTTGCAACCACATCTTTTTTTCTATATATATAGACAAGGTATTGCTTACCTTGGTTCTCCTCGAGCTGCTTCTTGGCAAGGCCGAGCTCTTTCTCGGACCGCTCGAGGTTCTGCTTCAGTACATCGACCTCCGCAGTCAGTGCGGCAGAGGTCAGCAGCGAAGCCTACATACGCATATTGACATACTTGTATTAGACTCCTGCGAATGTTATTTTTATCCTCTATTCGGCTTTTCTTTGTGAACGCCAAACAGAGCATCAGGGGCTACTGTCTATGCGGTAATATTTTCCTATATTTTAAATACATACCTCAGAGCCTGTTAGAAGGCTGGCACAGGCTTCAGTCAGTCCGCTCTTGGCGGATTGAACCTTTTGGATCACCGCACTCATAATAGTGCGGTGCTCCTCGTCGACGGAAGCGCCGCTAAGCGCTCCCAACAGGTTGTCCAGTGCCTCTGGATTGGCAGAGGTCACTGGGATGGACGGCTTGCCCCTCTTGGAAGGGGGTCGCCTACCGGAGTCCGGAACCACTGGAGGTTCCGGTGCGGTGTTCGGCCTAGGGCCGAACTTGGAGCCCTTGGGAGCCCTGCTCCCTTTGCGCCTGGAGTCCGGAAGGTCGCCTTGAGGCGCCTCCAGGACTACCTCCACTCGGCTTGGTGCCCTTTGAGACAACACCTCGGTGTTGTCCGTAGGGCGAGGGGTGGAGGCGGTTGGAAGTGATCCCCCGCTGCTCATGGCCGACGGATCCAAAGAACCGCTCGACGAGGATACGTCGATACGGGCCCGGGACAGACTGCATAACCGTGTCCGGTGTTAGTAGAAGCTGTGAAATTAAACGGTGCCACGAGTTGCTCCGGTATCCGAATACTCATGATCTCGCTAGGGGCTTGGCCCTGGGTGGCCACTCGTCTTCGATGTCGGCGGCAGTGGTGGAGCAGTACGGAGGGAGAGTCCTTCCCTTCTTGGACCCTCCGGCCTCCCAGTTGGGGCGGCCTTCCTTTTCTTGTCTTCCCCGGCTGTAGGGGAAGAACCTTTATCTGCCTCCTCCTTGTTTTCATGGAAGGAGGGCATCTCGGAGTCATCGGACGATGAGTCCGATACCACTTGGCGCCGAGAACTCTTTCGGGTTCCCGTGGCCTTCTTCTTGATCTTCTTCTCCGGCACCTCGTATGGGGCCGGAATCAGCATCTCCGTCAGGAGAGCGTCTGCAGGGTCTTCGGGCAGAGGGTCCGGGCAGTCAATCTGCCCCGATGTCTCCACCCACTCCTGTCAAAGGCATGGGGGCTCAGATCCCGCGCATAGTTAAAATGTGAAAAATGAATACTGTATGAGAGATAAAATAGCTTACCGCACCGGCTTGGCGCTTCGCGCTGAATCCGCGATCCTCGGTAAGGTGAGGGGGAACCTCGGCGCCCTTAAATAGCACCTTCCAAGCATCCTCGTGCGTCGTGTCGAAGAGCTCTCTCAGAGTTTGGTGTTGGGCCGGGCCGAACTCCCACAAGTTGAACGCCCGTTGTTGACACGGGAGGATCCGGCGGATGAGCATGACCTGGACTATGTTGACAAGCTTGAGCTTCTTGTTCACCATGTTTTGGATACAGGTTTGGAGTCCGGTCAGCTCTGGCGGACTACCCCAGGGCAGGCCCTTCTCTTTCCAGGAGGTGAGCCGCGTGGGGATTCCGGATCGGAACTCGGGGGATGCCGCCCATTTGGGGTCGCGCGGCTCGGTGATGTAGAACCACCCCGATTGCCATCCCTTTATGGTCTCCACCTAGGAGCCCTCGAGCCATGTGATGTTAGGAATTTTGCCAACCATGGCACCTCCGCACTCCGCTTGCTGGACGCCCACCACCTTCGGTTTGACATTGTAGGTCTTCAGCCATAAGCCGAAGTGGGGCTTGATGCGGAGGAAGGCCTCACACACGATGATAAACGCCGATATGTTGAGGATGAAGTTCGGGGCCAGATCGTGGAAATCCAGGCCGTAATAGAACATGAGCCCCCGGACGAATGAGTGGAGAGGAAATCCCAGTCCGCGGAGGAAGTGGGTAAGGAATACTACCCTCTCATGGGGCCTGGGGGTGGGGATGAGCTGCCCCGCATCTGGGAGCCGGAGTGCGATATCCTCGGACAGGTATCCGGCTCCCCTCAGCTTTTTGATGTGTCCCTCCATGACGGAGGAGACCATCCACTTGCCTCCCGCTCCGGACATGATTGGATAAGGTTGAGGAGGAAGATGTGGACTTGGGCGCTGGAGCTCGAGTGTGCAGGAATGGATGAGCAATGAGGAAGAAGGCGTAGGTAGAAAAAGGTGAACCCTTATTCCTTTATAAGGGCGGGCGAAGCTAGGCGCCCCCACCAGCCTGGTAAAACTCGCTTATCCCCCAAGCGCCGTAATTGATGGCGCGGTTGGGTTACCCACGTCCGTATTGATGAGAATCCCATAATAAGGGGACACGATCTCTGCTTGGACAAGACGTGCCAAGGAAACCGCCTCGCGAAACACGCTAGGGTCAGTTGTAAAAAGAAAACGATTTGAATGGTGACCTGGCTGTGGTGTGATGATGCACTGTGAAATACGTCAGCGGATTAGATTTGTGGGACTATTATTCTCTCTGCGATTGTACGTGGAACTTGTTTTGCAAATCCGTACACGTTCCTCGTGTTCACAAACTTTCATGAAGTATTCAAAGGAGGAACCCGCCTTGCAATGCCGAAGACAAATCTCCGCGCCGGACTCATCATCATTGAAGCCTGGTTCAGGGGCTACCGAGGGAGTCCTAGATTAGGGGGTATCCGGACAGCCGGACTATATCCTTTGGCCGGACTGTTGGACTATGGAGATACAAGATTGAAGACTTCGTCCCGTGTCCGGATAGGGACTTTCCTTGGCGTGGAAGGCAAGCTTGGCGATACGGATATGTAGATTTCCTCCAATTGTAACCGACTCTGTGTAACCCTAGCCTCCTCCGGTGTCTATATAAACCGGAGGGTTTAGTCCGTAGGACAACAACAATCATACCATAGGCAAGCTTCTAGGGTTTAGCCTCTCTGATCTCGTGGTAGATCTACTCTTGTACTACCCATATCATCAATATTAATCAAGCAGGGGTTTTACCTCCATCGAGAGGGCCTAAACCTGGGTAAAAACATCGTGTCCCTTGTCTCCTGTTACCATCCGCCTAGACGCACAGTTCGGGACCCCCTACCCGAGATCCGCCGGTTTTGACACTGACAATTACCTCTCAAACCACCTCTATGGTCAGGAGGCGATGAAAGTTTTGATACAACACCCACGGTTTAATATTGAAGTGTTCCTAAAGAGGACGAAAGATGGACGGTCAATCATCCACATACACTGGCCTAAAGTTGCAAAGACCTTCAACATGAATGAAGGCTCAATATTCGCCTTCCGCTTCAGCAGTTTTCTAGATGAGATGCATCTGTCTATGTACCGTCTATGATGCTAATTTCAAAAGGCTCTAGATGTTGCATGTCAAACTTGGTGCTGGTGCAGTTGTGCAATGGGGTAGTTGAGTGCTGAAGCTATATCATGTTGTGCTCGGATGTATTTCGATTATGAAATATCGCTTCCTTAATATGGAAAATTAATAATAGGCAATTAGCCTGCTAATTTGGTTTTCCTATTGCAAACGGTTATTGAGAAAACACCGTGGGCGATGACCTCAGGCAACACACACAGTTTCTAGGAATAAACCGTGTTGGATCAATGAACAATCACACACGACATTCTCTTGAAAACTGTTTGCGTTAGGACACCTTGTGCAAACATTTTCCTTGGAGCGACTGTGTGGGATGTATATACGAACAAAAACGTTTAGCGGGGACTGACTGTGTGGTATGTACTTACGACCAGAAACGATTTCGCATGTATAATTGTATTTTTAGCACTATTGTACGTATAACCATATTTGGTCGCTCGCTGGTCCCACACGACCTCATTTTGCCGAGCGTGTGTGTGCCAAGAGGGCATATCCCCGACAGTTTCTGGGTCATGTGGGAAGGACCCCCCCTATCGCGGTCACTCACTAGGTGACGGTTCCAAACGCCATCACGGAAAGGGGTTAAAAACCGTTTGTATAGCACCTCACTATACCAGTGCGTGGCCATGCACCGGCGCGTGAACGAAGATGAAGATGATCAAGTCTTTTGTGACAACGATTCAAGCCCCTCTCTCTTGGTCTCCAAGGTCTTGACGCTCCAACACCACCAAGAAGAAGACCAACGGTGCCACATCTTCCAGACCAAGGCCGGTGATACGTCTCCAACGTATCTATAATTCTTTATTGTTCCATGCTATTATATTATCTATTTTGGATGTTTTATATGCATTAATATGTTATTTTATATGATTTTTGGGACTAACCTATTAACCTAGAGCCCAGTGTCAGTTTCTGTTTTTTTCCTTGTTTTAGAGTTTCGCAGAAAAGGAATACCAAACGGAGTCCAAACAGAATAAAACTTTCGCCATGATTTTTCTTGGACCGGAAGAAACCCAGGAGACTTGGAGTACAAGTCATAGGAGCCTCGAGGTGGTCACAAGGGTGGAGGGCGCGCCCAGGGGGGTTGGGCATGCCCCCTGACCTTGTGGGCCCCTCGAGGGTCTCCTGGCCTAATTCTTTCGCCTATATATACTCTTATACCCCAAAAACATCCGGGGGAGCCACGAAACCACTTTTCCACCACCACAACCTTCTGTAGCCGTGAGATCCCATCTTGGGGCCTTTTTCGGTATCCTGCCGGAGGGGGAATCGATCACGGAGGGCTACTACGTCAATACCATTGCATCTCCGATGAAGCGTGAGTAGTTTACTTCAGACCTACGGGTCCATGCCTAGTTGCTAGATGGCTTCTTCTCTCTCTTTGATTCTCAACACAAAGTTCTTCTTGATGTTCTTGGAGATCTATTTGATGTAATACTCTTTTGCGGTGTTTTTGTCGAGATCCGATGAATTGTCGATTTATGATCAGCTTATCTATGAATATTATTTGAATCTCCTCTGAATTCTTATATGCATGATCTGATATCTTTGCAAGTCTCTTCGAACTATCGATTTGGTTTGGCCAACTAGATCGATTTTTCTTGCAATGGGAGAAGTGCTTAGCTTTGGGTTCAATCTTGCGGTGTCCTTTCCCAGTGATAGTATGGGCAGCAAGGCACGTATTGTATTGTTGCCGTCGAGGATAAAAAGATGGGGTTTTCATCATATTGCTTGAGTTAATCCCGCTACATCATGTCATCTTGCTTAATGCATTACTCTATTCTTATGAACTTAATACTCTAGATGCAGGGAGGAGTCGGTCGATGTGTGGAGTAATAGTAGTAGATGCAGGCAGGAGTCAGTCTACTTGACACAGACGTGATGCCTATATTCATGATCATTGCCTTAGATATCGTCATAATTTTGCGCGTTTCTATCAATTGCTCGGCAGTAATTTGTTCACCCACCGTAATAATTTCTATCTTGAGAGAAGCCACTAGTGAAACCTATGGCCCCCGGGTCTATTTTATATCCTATTAGTTTCCCGTCAACTTGCCAAATTCTCTCGTCGTTCCCTTACTTTGCAATCTTTACTTCCTGTTCCATAAATAAAAAATACCAAAAATATTACTTTACTGTTTATCCATCTCTATCAGATCTCACTTTGCGAATAACCGTGAAGGGATTGACAACCCTTTTGTCACGTTGGTTGCAAGTTGGTGTTTTTTTGTGCAGGTATTTGGTGGCTTGTTGCATAGTCTCCTACTGGATTGATACCTTGGTTCTCAAAACTGAGGGAAATACTTACGCTCCTTTGCTGCATCACCCTTTCCTCTTCAAGGGAAAAACCAACACAAGCTCAAGAGGTAGCAGCCGGCATCAACGGCGTTCCGTGAAATTCATCATCAACGGAGGAAGTTGCCACAACTTGGAAAGTGAAGAGCTATGTTCCAAGCTACAATTGGCCAAGAAGAAGCATCCTCGTCCCTTCAAGGTGCAATGGTTAAGCGACTCCAGCACTATTCAAGTGGAGCATACGGTGCAAGTTTCCTTCAAGATCGGCGCCTATGAGGACACCTTGGAGTGCGACATGGTTCTCATGTCCGTGTGCCATCTTCTCTTGGGAAGACCTTGGCAATTCGACAGCAGCGTCATCCACAACGGAATAACTAACCACTATAGCTTCAAGATGAAGGGCAAGGAGTACATGATACGACCAATGTCGCCAAGCCAAGTGATCGCCGACAAGCAAGCATCCACACATCATGGAGATACTAGTGAGAGAGTGAACCACCACAAAGAAAGTGAGCACCACAATCCCAAATTGAGTGACTCTTCGCCAAGAGAGAAAAACTTAGTCCTCCTAGCCACAAAAAGAGAGATGAGAGAAGTGTGTGAGAACCCATCAAGTGTCATCCACTATGTCCTACTATGCAAAGATGAGGTGGCAAAATCTAACACTTATAATCCTCTTGCTCTAGTGCTCTCTAACTTGTTGCAGGAATTCGTGGATGTCTTCCCTGATGAGCTACCTCCGGGACTTCGTCCTATATGTGGCATCGAACACTGGATTGACCTCATCCCTGGAGCACCTCTTCTGAACAAAGCTCCCTACCGCATCAACCCCGACGAAACTAAGGAGATCCAACGGCAAGTACAACAACTCATCGACAACGGTCATGTACGTGAAAGCTTAAGCCCTTGTGTCGTTCCGGTTATCCTTGTGCCTAAGAAAGACGGTAGTTTTCTTATGTGCTCCGATTAGACCCATCAATACTATCACTATTTATTATAGGCACCCCATTCCTCGCCTTGATGATATGCTAGATGAGCTTAGCGGTGCCACCATTTTTCTCAAAAATTGATCTTAAAAGTGGCTATTGCCAAATCCGCATTCAAGAAGGTGATGAATGGAAAACCGCTTTTAAAACTAAATTTGGCTTGTACGAGTGGTTAGTTATGCCTATGGGTTTATCGAAAGCTCCCGGTACTTTCATGCGTCTTATGCATTTTGTGCTTCATCCTTACATTGGCGTGTTTGTTGTTGTCGGTGTGGAACGACACCTATGGGATCACAAGAATCCCTACTACGGTTGCCGGGGCGCGGGGTTGAAAGAAGGGCAGGGCTAGTAGACAACACAAGGATCGTTTACCCAGGTTCGGGCCGCGAGGATGCGTAAAACCCTAGTCCTGCTTTGGTGGGTTTCAGAGAGTTCTTAAGCTCTCGAACTAGCTGTGGTCAGTGCATGGTTCGAAAGAGCCGAATCCCTCTCCAGTATGCCATGGGCCTCCTTTTATAGTTGGAAGGGGCTGCCACAGTGACACACTGGAGGTGGAAAGGCGTACACTGCCCAGAGCTTATCGCTCATATTACAGGACAAGACGCATTTAATGCGTAGCTAAGGTGTCCCCTTGCTTTATTGGGGACGGGGGCAAGGCCCGTCCCGTCCGTCGCCGCTCCTCCTTGCTATGACACACGCCCTGGCCAGCGATGCGTGCGTGGTGCCATGTAGGTGGGCAGGCAGCTTAGGTGGCGCAGTGGCGGAGCCTTCACGAAGATCTGCATGCCGCCACGCAGGCGTTCGATGAGTTGGCCTGGGAGCTGCATGTTGCCACGCAGGTGCCCGCCCAGCTGGTTGGGCCGGCAGCTGCATGTGAACGGTGGTGGAAGCTTGGTTGGCGCGGGCCTGGCGGTGGCCCCGCTGGCGTCCTTGGCGAGGGCCTTGCCGGGTGGCCCGGCAAGGGTCTTGCTGTGGCGCGCTGTCGTCCCCGACAAGGGCCTTGCCGGGGGTCTGGTGGCGTTCCTCGGCAAGGATCTTGCCGAGAATAGTCGTCTTCTAATCCTCATCTGATCTTGAATATGTCTTCACAAAGATCTGCATGCCACCACAAAGGTGCCTTCTCGAGCCCTAGCCCCGCGTTGATGATGGCGTTGGTGGCCATGGGTTCAAGGGTGGCTCGCTCTGTTGGTGTGGGGTGAGCCGCCTCGGCAAGAGTCTTGTTGGGGTTGCTGAGGCTGCCCCGGCAAGGGTCTTGCCGGGGGAACTTGCTTCGTCCCTCTGCTCTTTGTGGTCTTGGCCTTGGCGTTTCTTTGATTGTCTTGGGCTTCGGTCTTACCTTGGCTCACCTCCCTTGTTCTGCTTGGCGTGGCCGTAGGCGCGGCTCTGACTTCCCGTGCACAGGTATAGGGGTACAAAAACGCACCCCTCCTTTTGTACACCGACAGGAGCCCCCGGGCCTGGGCCACACATAAGCACGACACGTTGTTGGGCCAGGCCCAAAATGGTGCGCGGGCAGGCGGGGCGGTTTTTACCGCAGTAAGACTTTTCGCGCGCTGCGCTTCCCATGACCCACGCGCGTGGCACGGCGTGGAGGGGTGTGCGTGACGTGGGGCGGTTTCCACACGCATGCGTCACATCGCAGTAAAGAGGCGGCTCGCGCCTTCCCCATGGAAAGAGGGAGGCATGGAGGCGCGGCTCGTTTACAGAACGGGGGCGGGTCTCGGTCTTCAAGGCATCCACTCCCCACGATCACGGGGTGGGGAGAGGTCGCTCAACCCGTCCCCTCAGTTCTGCACGTCCGCCACGCGTCCTTCATGCGCCTGGGGTGGCAAGCGGTGGAGGCGGGAAACCGGGCTGTCGCTGGTTGGGGCAGCGAGTCGTTCCTGATTCCCTGCGGCTCCGGTGGCTGGATTCGCCGAGCGGGGTGTTGGAAATATGCCCTAGAGGCAATAATGAAATGGTTATTATTGTATTTCCTTGTTCATGATAATTGTCTATTGTTCATGCTAAAATTGTATTAACTGGAAACCGTAATACATGTGTGAATACATAGACCACGACATGTCCCTAGTAAGCCTCTAGTTGACTAGCTCGTTGATCAATAGATGGTTATGGTTTCCTGACCATGGACATTGGATGTCATTGATAACGGGATCACATCATTAGGAGAATGATGTGATGGACAAGACCCAATCCTAAGCATAGCACAAGATCGTGTAGTTTGTTTGCTAGAGCTTTTCTAATGTCAAGTATCATTTCCTTAAACCATGAGATTGTGCAACTCCCGGATACCGTAGGAGTGCTTTGGGTGTATCAAATGTCACAACATAACTGGGTGACTATAAAGGTGCACTACAGGTATCTCCAAAAGTGTCTGTTGGGTTGGCACGAATCGAGACTGGGATTTGTCACTCCGTATGACGGAGAGGTATCTCTGGGCCCACCCGGTAATGCATCATCATAATGAGCTCAATGTGATTAAGCAGTTAGTCACGGGATCATGCGTTACGGAACGAGTAAAGTGACTTGCCGGTAACGAGATTGAATGAGGTATTGGGATACTGACGATCGAATCTCGGGCAAGTAACATACCGATTGATAAAGGGAATTGAATACGGGATTGATCGAATCCCCGACATCGTGGTTCATCCGATGAGATCATCATGGAACATGTGGGAGCCAATATGGGTATCCAGATCCCGCTATTGGTATTGGCCGTAGAGGTGTCTCGGTCATGTCTGCATGGTTCCCGAACCCGTAGGGTCTACACACTTAAGGTTCGGTGACGCTAGAGTTATTATGGGAAAAAGTATGTGGTTAACAAAGGTAGTTCGGAATCCCGGATGATATCCTGGACATCACGAGGAGTTTCGGAATGGTCCGGCGGTGAATATTGATATATTGGACGAAGGGTATTGGAGTCCGGAAGTGTTCTGGGGGTACCAGGCTATGGACAGCATGACCGAAAGGTGTTTCGGGAGCCCCGACAAGTGTTGGAGGGCCTCATGGGCCAAAGGGGAAGGGGCAAAACATCCCACTAAGGGGTGGTGCGCCCCCCACACCCTTTCCCATGTTACTTGGGGAGGTGGGGCGCCTCCACCTGGCTTGGGAGGCAAGCCTCCACCTGCTTGGCTTGGGGGGCAAGTCTCCCTAGGATTTTCCCTAGGGAGATCCAATCTGCCTGGTCGCCGCCCCCTAGGGGAAACCCTAGGGCGCCTCACCCTCTCCCCTTGGCCCTATATATAGTGGAGGGGTGGGAGGGCAGCCGCACCTCTTCCCTGGCACAGTCCTCCCTCCTCCTACACCTCCTCCTCCTCCATAGTGCTTGGCGAAGCCCTGCTGGAGAACCACGAGCTCCATCACCACCATGTCGTCGTGCTGCTGGAGTTCTCCCTCAACTTCTCCTCACCCCTTGCTGGATCAAGAAGGAGGAGACGTCCCCGGGCTGTACGTGTGTTGAACGCGGAGGCGTCGTCCGTTCGGCGCTAGATCGGATCTTCCGCGATTTGAATCACCGCGAGTATGACTCCATCAACCGCGTTCTTGTAATGCTTCCGCTTAGAGATCTTCAAGGGTATGAAGATGCACTCCCTCTCTCTCATTGCTAGCATCTCCTAGATTGATCTTGGTGACACGTAGGAAAATTTTGAATTATTGCTACGTTCCCCAACAATGGCATCAGAGCTAGGTCTATGCGTAGACTCTATGCACGAGTAGAACACAAAGTAGTTGTGGGCGATGATTTGTTCAATTTGCTTGCCATTACTAGTCTTATCTTGATTTGGCGGCATTGTGGGATGAAGCGGCCCAGACCGACCTTACATGTACACTTACGTGAGGCAGGTTCCACCGACTGACATGCACTTAATGCATAAGGTGGCTAGCAGGTGTCTGTCTCTCCCACTTTAGTCGGATCGGATTCGATGAAGAGGGTTGTCGGTGTCAAAACCGGCGGATCTCGGGTAGGGGGTCCCGAACTGTGCGTCTAGGCGAATGGTAACAGGAGACAAGGGACACAATGTTTTACCCAGGTTCGGGCCCTCTTGATGGAGGTAAAACCCTACGTCATGCTTGATTAATATTGATGATATGGGTAGTACAAGAGTAGATCTACCACGAGATCAAGGAGGCTAAACCCTAGAAGCTAGGTATGATTGTTGTTGTTGGGGTTCTGTCCTACGGACTAAAACCCTCCGGTTTATATAGACACCGGAGAGGGTTAGGGTTACACAAAGTCGGTTACAATGGTAGGAGATCTGAATATCCGCATCGCCAAGCTTGCCTTCCACGCCAAGGAAAGTCCCATCCGGACACGGGACGAAGTCTTCAATCTTGTATCTTTATAGTCCAGGAGTCCAGCTGAAGGTATAGTCCGGCTACCCGGACACCCCCTAATCCAGGACTCCCTCAGTAGCCCCTGAACCAGGCTTCAAAGACGACGAGTCCGGCGCGCAAATTGTCTTCGGCATTGCAAGGCGGGTTCCTCCTCCAAGTTCTTCATAAAAGTTTGTAAACACCAAGGGTAGTGTCCGGCTCTGCAAAATAAGTTTCCACATATTGCCATAGAGAGAATAATATTAACACAAATCTAATCTGCTGACGTATTCCGTAGCGTGACATCACACTACGGCCAAGCCTTTATCCGAATCGTTTTTACTTCCCCACCTCAGCGCATTTCGCGAGGCGGTTTCCTTGGCACGTCTTGTCGAAGCAGAGATCGTGTCCCCCATTTACGGGATTCTCATCAATACGGACGTGGGTAACCCAACCGCGCCATTTATCACGGCGCTTGGGAGATAAGCGAGTTTTACCAGGCTGGTGGGGACGCATAGCCGCATCCGCCCATATAAGGGGATAAGGATCCACCTTTTTACCTACGCCTTCTTCCTCCTCTGCCTATCCATCTCTTGCGCACCCGAGCTCCAGCGCCCAAGCCCGCACTTCCCGCCTCAACCTTCTCCAGCCATGTCCGGAGCGGGAGGCAAGTGGATGGTCTCCTCCATTACGGAGGGCCATGTCAAAAAGCTAAGGAAGGCCGGATACTTGTCTAATGACATCGCGCACCGGCTTCCCGAAAAGGGGCAGCTCCTCCCCACCCCAAGGCCCCATGAGAGGGTAGTATTCCTTCCCCATTTCCTTCGCGGACTGGGTTTTCCTGTCCACCCATTTGTCCGGGGGCTCATGTTCTACTATGGCCTAGATTTCCACGATCTGGCCCCGAACTTCGTCCTCAACATCTCGACGTTTATCGTCGTGTGTGAGGCTTTCCTCCGTATCCACCCCCATTTCGGCCTTTGGCTCAAGACCTTCAACGTCAAGCCGAAGGTGGTGTGCGGCAACCAGGCGGAGTGCGGAGGCGCCATGGCGGGCAAGATAGCCAACGTCCTATGGCTCGAGGGCTCCTTTGTGGAGACCCTGAAGGGGTGTCAATTAGGGTGGTTTTACATTACCGAGCTGCGCGATCCGAAGTGGATCGCAGCCCCTGAGTTCTGATCCGGACCCCCTACGCAGCTCACGTCCTGGAAGGAGACGGGCCAGTCGTGGGGCGACGAAGAAGAGGTGACCGGACTGCAAAAATGCATCCAATCCCTGGTGAACAAGCAGCTCAAGCTTGTCAATATAGTCCAGGTCATGCTCGTCCGCCGGATCCTCCCGTGTCAACAACGGGTCTTCACTCTATGGGAGTTCGATCCGACGCAGCACCAAACCTTGAATAGGCTCTTCGACACGACATACGAAGATGCCTGGAAGGTGCTATTCAAGGGCGCCGAGGCTC
Source organism: Aegilops umbellulata (assembly GCA_032464435.1). Classification (NCBI taxonomy): domain Eukaryota; kingdom Viridiplantae; phylum Streptophyta; class Magnoliopsida; order Poales; family Poaceae; genus Aegilops; species Aegilops umbellulata. The sequence goes on along the minus strand of CP136060.1, from coordinate 65,606,338 downwards.
CCACATCCGCATCCGAGGATCGCGGATACAACACGCAGCGTCGAGCTAGTGCGGTGAGTTATCTTTACCTTTTACATGACACTTGTTTCTCATAGTTTGACTCTATGCGGGATCTAACCTCCCTTACCTTTGACAAGAGTGGTAGGCGAAGTCCGGACAGGTCAACTGTCCGGCCCCTTTGCACGAAGACCCAGCAGATGCTCGTTTATCGAAGCTGCTGGCTCCGGCACCTTACGTGGTGCCAGAGAAGAAGGCCAAGAAGAAGGCCACGGGGACTCGAAAGAGTTCCCGGCGCCAGGAGGTGCCGGATTCTTCATCCGATGAGTCCGATACGCGCTCCTCCCGTGAAAACAAGGAGGAGGAAGAAGAAACCTCTCCCCCTCCAGCGGGGGGAGGAAAGAAGAGGAAGGCCGCCCCAACAGGGGAGGCCGAAGGGTCCAAGACGGGGAAGACCCTCCCTCCGGACAACTCCACCGACGCCGACGAGGGCGAAGAGGAGTGGCCGCACAGGGCCAGGCGCCCGGCGGCATCGTAAGTATTCGCATACTAGAGTAACTCATAGCATTCCTTTGTCGCACAACTTTTTCCTTATGTCGAATATAATTATGCAGCCCGCCCAAGGCCGGGCTCGATGAGTCGTCAAGTGGCTCCCTGGATTCATCGGACGTGAATTCAGTTCCGCCCGCTGCCTCCCCCCGCAGTGCGGACGACACCGAAGTGGCGTCACGACAAGCTCCGGGCCAAGAGGAGGTGGTCCTGGAAGAGCCGCGAGGCGACCTCCCGGACTCCGGGAGTAAAGGGGACAAGACCCCCCAGGGCTCCAAGTCCGGCTTTGAGCCGGACACCGCGCCGGAATCTTCAACGGTTCCAGACCGCGGTAGGCGAACTCCTTCCAAGAGGAGCAAGCCTTCTGAGCCGGCGGCCTCCGTCCAACCGGAGGTGCCGGACAATCTGCTGGAGGTGCTTAACGGCGCCTCCATCGACGAGGAGCACCGTACTATTATGAGTACGGTGATCCAGAAGGTTCAGTCCGCCAAGAGCGGACTGGCTGAAGCTTGCGCTAGCCTTCTAACAGGCTTCGAGGTAAGTAAAAAATATGTAAAAGTATTACCGCATAGACAGTAGCCCCTGATGCTCTGTTTGGCGTTCAGAAAGAAAAGCCGAATAGAGGATCTAATAAATTTCGCAGGAGTCTAACAAAAAAGAGTCAATATGCGTGTGCAGGCTTCGCTGCTTGCGACCGCCACACTGACTGCGGAGGTAGGCACCCTGAAACAGGGTCTCGAGCGGTCCGAGCAAGAGCTCGGCCTTGCCAAGCGACAGCTCGAGGAGAAAGAAGGTAAGAGATACCTCATGGAAATATATAAAAAGATGCAATTGCAAAAAATGACAGGATTATGCTGCTTATTGCAGGGGCCACAACTGAGGTGGCTACCCTCAAGCAGGCGCTATCAGAGGCCGAGAAGAGAGCGGCCTCAGAGCGCATTGAGCGAGGGAAATTTGAGGCGCAGGTCGGCGAGGCGCAGCAAGAGCTTCAGCCTCTCATGAAAAACATGTGAGTTTGGAGCTTGACTCGAAGACGCGAGCGTCCGAGCTCGCTGCGGCCATCGAGACTGCCAAGTCTGCCAAGGCCGAATCCCAGAAGGCCCTCCAGGAATTGGATGCGGTGAAAAAGATAGCGGCAGGTAAGGCATTCTTTATGCAAAGCAAACATACAAAAGTAAGCTACTTGTTACTTACCCGAATCCGGAGCTCTCCAGGGGCGTTCGCAGATCTTCCCCGTAGCGTATCTGATGCCGCCGCGTTCTACCGAGCCGAAGAGGGCAGTTCGATGGAGAAGGTGTTCTGGTCTCAGTATGCTGAGGCCGGACACCCTGTGCCCTTGAGCGACCAGCTGAAGCAGCTGATCGAGCTCCACAAGGCGGCCGAACAGGCCATGAAGGGCCTCATAGTTCGGCTGTGGCCTGGAGAGGCCCTGCCTGGGAGCTACTTCGGATTGGTACGGCGGCTGGTGGAATCCTGTCCAAGGCTCGTGGTCATCAAGCGCTCCGTCTGCATCGAAGGTGCCCGGAGGGCCCTTGCCCGAGCTAAGGTGCACTGGGGCAAGCTGGACAATGAGAAGCTTGTGAAGGACGGGCCACCGCCGGGGAAGGAGCATCGCAAGCTCGAGAATTATTATAAGGACGTTCTGAAGGGCGCCCGCCTTGTGGCGGATGAATGTACCAAGGATGTAATTTTTGAGTGAACTCGCTCGTATTATCCTGTGCGCTGAAAACTTGTTCATTTGCGCTAAGAAATGCTTGTTGAATTTAAAATATTACTTTCTGTGCGGCCGTTTATCAAAAATTGAGAGATGGCCAGTCGTCGGCTTCTGCCCCATGCCACTAGTGCTGGGGTGTTCGGGATAAACCTGAGCGCTCTTTTTCCCATGTTTGGGTCCTTCGAGGGAGGCGCTCAGCACAACGAACAAGGCAATCGGACTATAATGCTTGAACACTCTCACTTAGCCATAGAACTCTATAATTTTAAATTTCGGCGAAGCCCCTAGTATTCGGAAGACCGAGTTCGGGGCACTATCCATGCCTTGGCCGGACAAAATCCGGTTCCTCGCTCTAACCGGCATAAGTCTTTAAGGACCCGAAAAACCTCTCGAACAGCGACCGGTCTCTCGCCTTATCATGACAGTCAGTTTTAGCTTTCTCTACTGAGGTGCTCAGCCCAGCTCAACTGGGGCACAATCGCAGTAGTTCTCCTAGTGCTACCTTAGCCGATATAGCGGAACGTAAGGCACCAAAACATAGGAGCCGGGCAAACCCAACTATTGACCCAAATCATGATTCGGAGCCGATGCATATAATGCTATAAGTTCGGGGTGCCGCACTTGGAAAAGTGTTCGGATTTCTCACACCATATTAAGGGGTACTGGAGCCCCTGGCGTATTTGCCATACCACAGTGTACGGGTGCAACATGTCATTAATGAACATATATATAAAAAGAGAGTAATGCAAAATATGGACAAAAAGCTATGCATTGTTTATAAGAAGGCTGCTATCCAAGCAGAACGGTACAAATAGTGCGATAAGTAAAAGAAATTGGACTATTTGACATGTCCTGTCCAGGGGCAGGCCGCGGAATTGTATTTAAAACAGGTATACTGCTCGTAATAGAGACCACCTGGGAGTTCCATAATGCGGCATGGCTTGTCTGCTTCCCTGGTTCTTGCATCGTTTGTGCGGCAGTTGAATTGCCGAACAGGTCGTCCGAAGTATGGAGTCCTGAAAGTAAGAGAAAATAAAGAAAGAATTCGGCAGCCCCTAGTACGGTTTAAGCCGTGTTTTGGGCGTGCCGTGATGGTGCCCCTTCCCCTGCGCCCATGGTATTTTGAGAGCGTAGTTATGTACGCGAAGTGCTGGTTTCGCTATTTCGCAAGGGCTGGGGTTGGGGCCGCATTGCTACGCCTGCTCGGAATGTGCCAGGCTGTCTTGTTGTAGGTTACTCCGAGCGCGCTTGACAGTGTCCGGCTTTTTGAAGGCCGGACTGGAGAATTGCCTGGAGAGGCTGCTTTGTACTTCTGCTGCGAGCGCTGCCATATGCTCCTCCGTTCGGATAGAGCGTTCCGTATTTCCGTTGACCGTGATTACTCCTCGAGGGCCTGGCATCTTGAGCTTGAGGTATGCATAATGCAGTACCACATTAAACTTTGCGAATGCGGTTCGTCCGAGCAATGCGTGATAGCCACTACGGAACGGGACTATGTCGAAGATTAACTCCTCGCTTCGGAAGTTATTCGGAGATCCAAAGACCACTTCAAGTGTGACTGAGCCTGTACAGTTGGCCTCTACACCTGGTATGACGCCTTTAAAGGTCGTTTTGGTGGGCTTAATCCTCGAGGGATCTATGCCCATTTTCCGCACTGTGTCCTGGTAAAGCAGGTTCAGGCTGCTGCCGCCGTCCATAAGGACTCTTGTGAGATGAAATCTGTCAATAATTGGGTCTAGGACCAATGCGGCGAACCCGCCATGACGGATGCTAGTGGGGTGGTCCCTTCGATCAAAAGTGATCGGGCAGGAGGACCATGGGTTGAACTTTGGGGCGACTGGCTCCAGCGCATATACGTCCCGTAATGCACGCTTCCGCTCCCTCTTGGGGATGTGGGTTGCGTATATCATGTTCACCGTCCGCACTTGTGGGGGAAAACCCTTCTGTCCACTGTTGTTCGACGGCCTGGGCTCTTCCTCGTCGTTGCTACGCAGCCCCTTGTCTCTATTATCGACATTTAACTTGCCTGCCTGCTTGAACACCCAACAATCCCTATTGGTGTGATTGGCTGGCCTTTCGGGGGTGCCATGTATCTGGCACAAGCGGTCGAGTATTCGGTCCAAATTGGACGGGCCCTGAGTATTTCTTTTGAATGGCTTTTCGTGCTGACCGGATTTGTAGCCTCGGAATCCGGCATTGATTGCCGTATCCTTGTTGCTGTCGCTGTTAACGCGGCGTTTTTGCTTGTTCCGGCGCGACCTGCCACTTTTGTCCTTGGTATCCGAATTACCAAGGTTTTTGGTTAAGTTGTTGCTACGACCTAGCCAGCTGTCTTCTCCCGCGCAAAAGCAGGTCATGAGTGTCGTGAGGGCTACCATAGATTTCGGCTTTTCCTGTCCCAGGTGCCGAGCAAGCCACTCGTCGCGGATATTATGCTTTAAGGCTGCTAGGGCCTCTCCGTCCGGACAGTCGACTATTTGGTTTTTCTTTGTTAGGAACCGTGTCCAGAATTGCCTGGCCGATTCCTCTGGCTGCTGAATTATGTGGCTTAGGTCATTAGCATCCGGTGGTCGCACATAGGTACCCTAGAAATTGTCGAGGAATGTGGCTTCCAGGTCCTCCCAAGAACCGATCGAATCTGCTGGCAAGCTGTTAAGCCAATGCCGGGCGGTCCCTTAAGTTTGAGTGGGAGGTATTTGATGGCGTGTAGATCATCGCCGCGGGCCATGTGGATATGAAGGAGATAATCCTCGATCCATACTGCAGGATCTATTGTGCCATCATATGATTCGATGTTCACGGGTTTGAAACCCTCAAGGATTTTATGATCCATTACTTCATCTGTGAAGCATAGTGGGTGTGCGGCGCCTCTGTATTGGGCTATATCACGACACAGCTCGAATGAGCTTTGTCTACTGTGTTCGGCCCGGCCGGATTTATTATGTCCGGAGTGACGATCCCCGTCACGTGCCGTAGGGCGCCCACGCGATCCGTAGATCGATCTTGTTTGTATTGCCTTGTCCTCTAGTATCTCTCGCAGGTCTGGCACGTTTTCCGGTGCCTTAGCATGTTTTGGGCGGCGCCGGGGCACGGCTTGAGTGGAGGGCCGAGAGGCCTCTCTGTCACGGCCACGAGGTGGCCGGTCAGCCATGTCATGCGCTGGTGATGTAGGTGCTTCCTCCTCTAATCGGGGTAGCAGCATGCGCTTTGGGTAACTCTTGGAGGGGCGTTCGAGTTCATACTCTTCGGCCGCAAGGACTTCAGTCCATCTGTCAGCTAGCAAATCTTGATCAGCTCTAAGCTGTTGCTGCTTTTTCTTGAGGCTGCTTGCCATGGCTATAAGCCTGCGTTTAAAACGCTCTTGTTCGGCGGGATCCTCTAGCACGACAAATTCATCGTCGTCGAGGCTTGCCTCGTCTTCGGAGGGAGGCATGTAATTATCATCCTCAACCTCTCTGTCTGCCGCTCTCTCGTGAGGGCTGGCTTCTCCATCCTCTTGCTGGAGGGGGTGTTCTTCGGCGCTATCCGGAGTATTATTATCTCCCTTGCCGGAATCACCGTTTTTGCTTTGGCGGCATTTAGAGCGGCGCCGTTCACGCCGGCGTTTGGGCTGTTTCTTGGATGTGTCATCCCCCGCTGTTCCATCGCCATCTCCATCTTTTGGAGTGTCCACCATATATATGTCGTATGACGAGGTGGCCTTCCAGCGCCCTACAGGTGCTGGTTCTTGGTCGTCTCCTGCATCGTCGTCCATACCGTCGATGTCTTCGGAGTCGAAGTCGAGCATGTCGGTTAAGTCGTCGACAGTGGCTAGGAAGTGGGTGGTAGGTGGGCTTTGAATTTCTTCATCGTCCGTATCCCAACCTTGTTGACTGTAGTCCGGCCAGGGCTCTCCTGATAAAGAGAGAGACTTTAGCGATTTCAGAATGTCGCCGAAGGGCGAGTGCTGAAAGATGTCCGCAGCGGTGAACTCCATGATCGGCGCCCAATCGGATTCGATCGGCAGGCACGCGGAGGGTTCGGAGTCCGGAGAGGAATCCGGCCCCTCGGAGTCACAGGCCTTGCGGAGTGCGGGGCTGGTGTTCGACTCGGTCGCCTTTGAGATCGCAGCCCCTGAGGCGGCGTCCAACCACTCATCCTCGATTGGCGCAGTAGGATCCGAATTAAGGGTCGGAACCGCAGCGTGTGCGGCCTCCAGGGCACTATTCGGCGGCAGAGCTAGATCATGCCCATCGAGACAGTGCGGCGCGCTCGGCTGTGGCTCGAATCCGTCGAAGATCAAGTCCCGCGGATGTCAGCAGTGTAGTGTAAACTTCCAAATCTGGCCTGATGGCCAGGGGCGTAGCTTTCGATCTGCTCCAGGTGGCCAAGCGAATTGGCCCACAGTGCGAAGCCGCCGAAGACGAAGATCTGTCCGGGGAGAAAAGTCTCACCCTGGACCGCATCGTTGTTGATGATCAAAGGAGCCATCGGGCCTAAAAGCGACGACACAGAGGAACTCTCAATGAAAGCACCAATGTCGGTGTCAAAACCGGCGGATCTAGGGTAGGGGGTCCCGAACTGTGCGTCTAGGCGGATGGTAACAGGAGACAAGGGCCACAATGTTTTACCCAGGTTCGGGCCCTCTTGATGGAGGTAAAACCCTACGTCCTGCTTGATTAATATTGATGATATGGGTAGTACAAGAGTATATCTACCACGAGATCAAGGAGGCTAAACCCTAGAAGCTAGCCTATGGTATGATTGTTGTATGTTAGGGTTCTGTCCTACGGACTAAAACCCTCCGGTTTATATAGACACCGGAGATGGTTAGGGTTACACAAAGTCGGTTACAATGGTAGGAGATCTGAATATCCGCATAGCCAAGCTTGCCTTCCACGCCAAGGAAAGTCCCATCCGGACACGGGACGAAGTCTTCAATCTTGTATCTTTATAGTCCAGGAGTCCGGCTGGAGGTATAGTCCGGCTACCCGGACACCCCCTAATCCAGGACTCCCTCAAGGGTCCTTACGAAGGGTAAATAGCAATTCGCATATCACTTTGTGGCTTTTGCGTAGGTAAGAAACATTCTTGCTAGAAACTCATAGCAGCCACGTAAAACATGCAACAACAATTAGAGGACGTCTAACTTGTTTTTGCAGGGTATGCTATGTGATGTGATATGGCCAAAAGGATGTGATGAATTATATATATGTAATGTATGAGATTGATCATGTTCTTGTAATAGGAATCACGACTTGCATGTTGACGAGTATGACAACCGCGGGAGCCATAGCAGTTGTCTTAATTTATTGTATGACCTGCGTGTCAATAAAAAACGCCATGTAATTACTTCACTTTATTGCTAACCGCTAGCCATAGTAGTAGAAGTAATAGTTGGCGAGACAACTTCATGAAGACACGATGATGGAGATCATGATGATGGAGATCATGGTGTCATGCCGGTGACGAAGGTGATCATGCCGTGCCTCGAAGATGGAGATCAAAGGCGCAAGATGATATTGGTCATATCATGTCACTTTATGATTTGCATGTGATGTTTATCATGTTTACATCTTATTTGCTTAGAACGACGGTAGCATAAATAAGATGATCCCTCACTAAAATTTCAAGAGATGTGTTCCCCCTAACTGTGCACCGTTGCGAAGGTTCGTTGTTTCGAAGCACCACATGATGATCGGGTGTGATAGATTCTAACGTTCGCATACAACGAGTGTAAGCCATATTTACACATGCGAAACACTTAGGTTGACTTGACGAGCCTAGCATGTAAAGACATGGCCTCGGAACACGAGAGACCGAAAGGTCGAACATGAGTCGTATGGTAGATGCGATCAACATGAAGATGTTCACCGATGATGACTAGTCCGTCTCACGTGATGATCGGACACGGCCTAGTTGACTCGGATCATGTATCACTTAGATGACTAGAGGGATGTCTATCTAAGTGGGAGTTCATTAAATAATTTGATTAGATGAACTTAACTATCATGAACATAGTCAAAAGGTCTTTGCAAATTACGTCGTAGCTTACGCTCTACTGTTTAAGATATGTTCCTAGAGAAAATTTAGTTGAAAGTTGATAGTAGCAATTATGCGGACTGGGTCCGTAAACTGAGGATTGTCCTCATTGCTGCGTAGAAGTATTATGTCCTTAATGCACCGCTCAGTGTGCTGAACCTCGAGCGTCGGTTGTGGATGTTGCGAACATCTGACATACACATTTTGATGACTACATGATAGTTCAGTGCGTAATGATAAATGGTTTAGAATTCTGGCACCAAAGACGGTTTTTGAAACGTCGCAAAACATATGAGATGTTCCAAAGACTGAAATTGGGATTTCAGACTAGTGCCCACGTCAAGAGGTATGAGACCTCTGACAAGTTTCTTAAGCCTGCAAACTAAGGGAGAAAAGCTCAATCGTTGAGCATGTGCTCAGATTGTCTGAGGACTACAATCGCTTGAATCGAGTGGGAGTTAATCTTCCAGATGAGATAGTGATGGTTCTCCATAGTCAGTGCCACCAAGCTATTAGAGCTTCGTGATGAACTATAACATATCAGGGATAGACATGATGATCCTTGAGCAACTCGCGATGTTTGACACCGTGAAATTAGAAATCAAGTAGGAGCATCAATTGTTGATGGTTATTAAAACCACTATTTCAAGAAGGGCAAGGGAAAGAAGGGATACTTCATGAACGGCAAAATAGTTGCTGCTGTAGTGAAGAAACCCAAGGTTGAACCCAAACCCGAGACTAAGTGCTTCTGTATTGAGGGGAGCGGTCACTGAAGCAGAACTACCCTAGATACTTGGTAGATGAGAAGGCTGGCAAGGTCGACAGAAGTATGTTGGATATACATTATATTAATGTGTACTTTACTAGTACTCCTAGTAGCACCAGGGTATTAAATACCGGTTCGGTTGCTAAGTGTTAGTAACTTGAAATAAAAGGCTGCGGAGACTAGCTAAAGGTGAGATGTTGATATGTGTTTGGAAGTGTTTCCAAGGTTGATGTGATCAAACATCGCATGCTCCCTCTACCATCGGGATTGGTGTTAAACCTAAAAATTGTTATTTGGTGTTTGCGTTGAGCATAGACATGATTGGACTATGTTTATCGCAATACGGTTATTCATTTAAGGAGAACAATGGTTACTCTGTTTATTTGAATAATACCTTCAATGGTCTTGCGCCTAAAATGAATAGTCTATTGAATCTCGATCGTAGTGATACGCATGTTCATGCCAAAATATATAAGATAGTAATGATAGTACCACATACTTGTGGCACTACAGTTTGAGTCATATTGGTATAAAGCGCATGAAGAAGCTCCATGTTGATGGATCTTTGGACTCACTCATTTTTGAAAAGATTGAGACATGCGAACCATGTCTATTGGTATATATGCATGAAGAAACTCCATACAGATGGATCATTTGGACTCACTTGATTTTAAATCACTTGAGACATGCAAATCATACCACATGGGCAAGATGACTGAAAGGCCTCGTTTTCAGTAAGATGGAACAAGAAAGCAACTTGTTGGAAGTAATACATTTTGATGTGTGCAGTCCAATGAGTGCTGAGGCACGTAGTGGATATCGTTATGTTCTTACTTCACAGATGATTTGAGTAGATGCTAAGTATATTTACTTGATGAAACACAAGTCTGAATTATTGAAAGGTTCAAGTAATTTCAGTGTGAAGTTGAAGATCGTCGTGACAAGAGGATAAAATGTCTATGATATGATCGTAGAGATGAATATCTGAGTTACAAGTTTGGCACACAATTAAGACATTGTGGAAATTATTTCACGACTAATACCGCCTGGAACACCATAGTGTGATGGTGTGTCTGAACATCATAGTTGCACCCTATTGGATGTGCTGCATACCATGATGTCTCCTATCAAATTACCACTATCGTTTATGGGTTAGGCATTAGAGACAACCGCATTCACTTTAAATAGGGCACCGCATAATTCTGTTGAGATGACACTGTATGAAATATGGTTTATAGAAACCTAAGCTGTTGTTTCTTAAAAGTTTGGGGCTGCGACGCTTATGTGGAAAAGCTTCAGGCTGATAAGCTCGAACCCAAAGCGGATAAATGCATCTTCATAGGACACCCAAAACAGTTGGGTATACCTCCTATTTCAGATCCGGAAGCAAAAGTGATTGTTTCTAGAAACGGGTCCTTTCTCGAGGAAAAGTTTCTCTCGAAAGAATTGAGTGGGAGGATGGTGGACACTTGATGAGGTTATTGAACCGTCACTTCAACTAGTGTGTAGCAGGGCACATGAAGTTGTTCCTGTGGCACCTACACCAATTGAAGTGAAAGCTTATGATAGTGATCATGAAACTTCGGATCAAGTCACTACCAAACCTCGTAGGTCGACAAGGATGCATACTACTTCAGAGTGGTATGTAATCCTGTCTTGGAAGTCATGTTGCTAGACAACAATGAACCTACGAGCTATGGAGAAGCGATGGTGGGCCCGGATTCCGACGAATGGCTCGAGGCCACAAAATGCGAGAGAGGATCCATGTATAAAAACAAATTATAGACTTTGGAAGAACTACTTGATGGTCATAAGGCTGTTGGGTGCAGATGGATTTTAAAAGGAAGACGGACAATGATGGTAAGTGTCACCATTAAGAAAGCTCGACTTGTCGTTAAGATGTTTTCTGACAAGTTCAAGGAGTTGACTACGATGAGACTTTCTCACTCGTAGCAATGCTAAGAGTCTGTTGGAATTATATTAGCAGTTACTGCATTATTTATGAAATCTTGCAGGTAGGATGTCAAAAAAAAATTGTTTCCTCAACGATTTTCTTCAGGAAAGGTTGTATGTGATACAACCAGAAGGTTTTGTCAATCCTGAAAGATGCTAACAAGTATGCAAAGCTCCAGCAATCCTTCTAAGGACTGGAGTAAGCATCTCGGAGTTGGCATGTATGCTTTGATGAGATGATCAAAGATTTTGGGTTTATACAAAGTTTATGAGAAACTTGTATTTCCGAAGAAGTGAGTGGGAGCACCATAGAATTTTTGATGAGTATATGTTGTTGACATATTGTTGATCAGAAATGATGTAGAATTTCTGGAAAGCATATAGGGTTATTTGAAAAGTGTTTTTCAATGGAAAACCTGGATTAAGCTACTTGAACATTGAGCATCAAGATCTATAAGGATAGATCAAAAACCCGCTTAATAGTACTTTCAAATGAATACATACCATGACAAGATTTTGAAGGAGTTCAAATAGATCAGCAAAGAAGGAGTTCTTGGTTGTGTTATAAGGTGTGAGCATTGAGTAAGACTCAAGATCTGACCACGGCAGAAGAGAGAGAAAGGACGAAGGTCGTCCCGTATGCTTTAGATGTAGGCTCTACAATATGCTATGCTGTGTACCACACCTGAAGTGTGCCTTGCCATGAGTCAATCAAGGGGTACAAGAGTGATCCAGGAATGCATCACATGACAGCGGTCAAACTTATCCTTAGTAACTAGTGGACTAAGGAGTTTTCTCGATTATGGAGGTGGTAAAAGAGTTCGTCGTAAAGGGTTACGTCGATGCAAACTTTGACACTAATCTGGATGACTCTAAGTAGTAAACCAGATTCGTATAGTAGAGCAGTTATTTGGAATAGCTCCAAGTAGCGCGTGGTAGCCGCATCTACAAGATGGCATAGAGATTTGTAAAGCACACATGGATCTGAAAGGTTCAGACCTGTTGACTAATAACCTCTCTCACAAGCGAGATATGAACAAACCCCATGGGTGTAAGATTCATTACAATCACATAGTGGTGTGAACTAGATTATTGACTCTAGTGCAAGTGGGAGACTGTTGGAAATATGCCCTAGAGGCAATAATAAAATGGTTAATATTGTATTTCCTTGTTCATGATAATTGTCTATTGTTCATGCTAAAATTGTATTAACCGGAAACCGTAATACATGTGTGAATACATAGACCACAACATGTCCCTAGTAAGCCTCTAGTTGACTAGCTCGTTGATCAATAGATGGTTATGGTTTCCTGACCATGGACATTGGATGTCATTGATAACGGGATCACGTCATTAGGAGAATGATGTGATGGACAAGACCCAATCCTAAGCATAGCACAAGATCGTGTAGTTCGTTTGCTAGAGCTTTTCTAATGTCAAGTATCATTTCCTTATACCATGAGAATGTGCAACTCCCGGATACCGTAGGAGTGCTTTGGGTGTATCAAACGTCACAACATAACTGGGTGATTATAAAGGTGCACTACACGTATCTCCGAAAGTGTTTGTTGGGTTGGCACGAATCGAGACTGGGATTTGTCACTCCGTATGATGGAGAGGTATCTCTGGGCCCACTCGGTAATGCATCATCATAATGAGCTCAATGTGACTAAGCAGTTAGTCATGGGATCATGCGTTACGGAACGAGTAAAGTGACTTGCCGGTAACGAGATTGAACGAGGTATTGGGATACCGACGATCGAATCTCGGGCAAGTAACATACCGATTGACAAAGGGAATTGAATACGGGATTGATCGAATCCCCGACATCGTGGTTCATCCGATGAGATCATCGTGGAATATGTGGGAGCCAATATGGGTATCCAGATCCTGCTATTGGTTATTGGCCGGAGAGGTGTCTCGGTCATGTCTACATGGTTCCTGAACCCGTAGGGTCTACACACTTAAGGTTCGATGACGCTAGAGTTATTATGGGAAATAGTATGTGGTTTACGAAGGTAGTTCGGAATCCCGGATGAGATCCCGGACGTCACGAGGAGTTCCGTAATGGTCCGGCGGTGAAGATTGATATATTGGACGAAGGGTATTGGAGTCTGGAAGTGTTCTGGGGGTACCAGGCTATGGCCAGCATGACCGAAAGGTGTTTCGGGAGCCCCGACAAGTGTTGGAGGGCCTCATGGGCCAAAGGGGAAGGGGGAAACCAGCCCACTAAGGGGTGGTGCGCCCCCCACACCCTTTCCCACGTTACTTGGGGAGGTGGGGCGCCTCCACCTGGTTTGGGAGGCAAGCCTCCACCTGCTTGGCTTGGGGGGCAAGTCTCCCCAGGATTTTCCCTATTGAGATCCAATCTGCCTGGCCGCCGCCCCCTAGGGGAAACCCTAGGGCGCCTCCCCCTCTCCCCTTGCCCCTATATATAGTGGAGGGGTGGGAGGGCAGCCGCACATCTTCCCTGGCGCAGCCCTTCCTCCTCCTACACCTCCTCCTCCATAGTGCTTGGCGAAGCCCTGCTGGAGAACAACGAGCTCCATCACCACCATGTCGTCGTGCTGCTAGAGTTCTCCCTCAACTTCTCCTCTCCCCTTGCTGGATCAAGACGGAGGAGATGTCCCCGGGCTGTATGTGTGTTGAACACGGAGGCGCCGTCCGTTCGGCGCTAGATCAGATCTTCCGCGATTTGAATCACCGCGAGTATGACTCCATCAACCGCGTTCTTGTAACACTTCCGCTTAGCAATCTTCAAGAGTATGAAGATGCACTCCCTCTCTCTCGTTGCTAGCATCTCCTAGATCGATCTTGGTGACATGTAGGAAAATTTTGAATTATTGCTACGTTCCCCAACACGGGGCGGCCGAGCCCCGACCCCGCCTCTTTATAAAGAGGGGGGAGGGGGTTGGCGCCCCACACTCTTCTGTTATCTGTCTCCTCCTGCTTCTGCTTCTTCCTTTCACTCGCCATGGAGAAAGGGAATCCGGGTCCCTCGACGGTGGTGGCGAGGGACGCCGCTCGACAACGCGTCCTTCCTCCTCCTGAGCCCGTGGTGGTGGAACCGGCCGCGAGGGGAAGGGGGAGGGGGCGAAGTCGTGGGCGAGGCCGGGGCAACGGCCGTAGTGCTCGGGGAAGAGGAGGACGGGGCAGCGCGCCGGCCTTGCCCCCGCCAATGATGCCCTTCCCGATGGAGGGCCATGTTGAAGACCAGCCTTGGGAGTTCTTCATCAGGCTGCGCCGGTCACCGCGTTGTCGTCTTCGTCTTCCCGCCCCGTTCGCTCGGGTGATGGAGCGTAACCCGCCCCAGACCCTCAGGTTGCACATGAGGGGCTGTGGGAATGGGGGCACGCGGGTCGACGTCGACTTCTCGGCTCCTCGGGTCATGTACCTCCGTCGTGGGTGGAAGACGTTCGCCCGCATCCACAGCCTGACGGCGGGGCACGTCCTTTACTTCAAACTGATGGAGGACGGCCTGCTCTCCGTCAAGGTCTTCGAAGAGTTCGGGACTCGCCTGAAGTGCTGCGTGGAGATCTCCTCCGATGGAGATTCCGATGATGGAAGCTCTTCCTCGAGCGAAAGTGATGAGGAGGACAGCGGGGCAGATGACGGGGATGAGTCTGACTAGGCGTCGGACGCCCTGCGCCTGGGCGGGTGCGGAAGCAGCAGCATCTGCACCTGGCCACTCCTTGAACTTCTCGGGATCGTCTCCTTGGGTGGCTGGCGTCGGGAGGCTGCGGAAGAGGAAGAGGGCGGGCGGCAAGGCCGTCAACTCGGAGTACGCGGGCACCGACGCCTTCATCGTGTACTGCCGGTCCTGCCGCCTCGTCTTCCAGCTCCTTTCCCGACACCGTCATCACCGGCCTACCTGTGGGCGGCCACCGAGGTGTTCTCTTGGTGCTTTCTGCTACTCGTAGCTCGCCTAGGCGCCCCTTTTGCCCTCTCGCCTCCTTAACCTGCCTCCCGAGGAGAGGGACAAGAAAGGAATCACGGGCACCTTATATCTTTTTTAATCTGTAAGCTTTCGGGCCTTGTTCAATTTAACGCTTGTAATCCCCTTTGTTCATGTTTTTCATTTCGTACAAACTGTACCTGTATGGGATGTTTTTAATGAAAAAGGGATGCTTGCTGGGTTTTTCGTTCGTGGGTAAGTCCCGCGACAAGGAGCGAATCCTTGTTATTGTTTAAGATAAACGTTTTTCACCCGGCAACAGGCCTTGCCGTCCCCCCACCCCACTCGACCGTCCTCGCGCTCTTGGCGGAGGCAGGGATGAGGTGGGCTTCAGGCTCCTTGTTCTACCTCCTTGCCGCCGCGGCTACAACCAAATCCGGACCCAGGAAATAATCCTTAGCTATAGGAAAAAGGGGAGCACGACAGCCTAGAGATAAAAACGAGGTTTCACTTGCCCCAGTCCTATTCCGAAATGCATGACAGAGGATAAAAGACTTATCTGGATCAGCAGCCCCTGGCAACCTTGTCTTGCTGCGGTTGCATCCCCGTGCTTGCAGCCCCCGGCAACTCTGGTTTGCCGGGGTTGGGATGCCGGTCCGTTTCCCTTCTTCCAAGTAGCTCAGCAAAAGTACTCATGTGCCCTGCGAACCAAAGGAGGACAGAAAAAGAAACAAATAGACGCGCACTCGACCTCTAAGCTAGGGGTTAGTCGCCGCTGAGCACTATCAACCTTAACCAAGGAAGAGACTCGACCTAGCATGCATGCATGACTTAGGGCGCCAACACTTCATTTATTAATGCTCAGGGTCTGTGCCTGGCTTTGTACAAAGGGTCACATGCCTCGCCGACAAAGCTTGTACAAAAGGTGGCTTGCCGGGAGGCCTGGCAAGCTGCGCCTTACGGGTAAAACTTGCGAAGATGCTCGATGTTCCAGGAGTTGCTCACTACGACAACATCTTCGGTCTCCAGGCGGACTGTGCCGGGCCTGGTGACTCACATTACCCGATAAGGGCCTTCCCACTTCGGCGTCAACTTGTTGGAATTCTTGGCCGACTGAACGCGCCGAAGAACAAGGTCGCCTTCCTCAAAGCTTCGGGCATGAACCTTGCGGCTATGGTAGCAGCGCAAGGCTTACTGGTAGCGCGCTGCTCTCACAGCCGCCCGAAGACGATCTTCCTCAAGGAGCGTCGCGTCATCTTGGCGCAACGGCTCTTGCTCAAGCTCATCATAAGCGAGCACTCGAGGTGACCCGTATATGAGTTCCGTGGGGAGAACTGCTTCTGCCCCGTATACTAGGGCAAAAGGTGTCTTGCCAGTGGCTCGATTTGGCGTCGTTCTGATCGACCAAAGAACCACCGGCAACTCATCAATCCAGCCCCTTCCACTCTTGTGCAGCTTGTCAAAGGTCTTCGTTCTCAGGCCTCGCAACACTTCAACATTTGCCCTCTCCGCTTGGCCGTTGCTCCGTGGGTGTGCCACGGAAGCAAAACAGACCTTGCTACCGAGGTCTTGAATGTACTGCATGAAGGTGTGGCTTGTGAACTGCGTGCCGTTGTCGGTGATGACTCTGTTTGGCACACCAAAATGGCAGACCAGTCCCTTGAAGAACTTGACGGCTGACTGAGCAGTCACCTTTCTCACTGCTTCCACTTTCGGCCACTTTGTGAACTTGTCGATTGCAACGTACAAGTACTCAAAGCCCTCGACAGCGCGGGGGAAAGGGCCCAGTATATCGAGCCCCCAGACCGAGAATGGCCAGGAGAGAGGGATTGTGTGAAGGGCTTGAGTTGGTTGATGAAGCTTCTTTGAATGGAACTGGCATGCTTCACACTTGGTTACTAGTGCCGTCGCATCCTGGAGGGCGGTGGGCCAGAAGAAACCTTGCCGGAACACCTTCCCGGCAAGGGCCCTCGACCCTATGTGGGAGCCATATATGCCTCCATGTATCTCTGCCAACATCTCCACTCCTTCCTCCCGGGGATGCACTTCAATTTCACACCGTTTGGCCTTCCCCTGTATAGGACGTCATCGACGAACTGGTACAGGGCGGACCAATGGGCTACTTTTCCCGCTTCTTCCTGCTCCTCAGGAAGCTCCCCTATTTGGAGGAATTGGACGGTGTGTTGTGCCCATGCCGGAGCCTGGGGCTCGACGGCAAGGGCCAAAGGCATTTCTTTCGCCGTGGGAGCGGCTGTCTCTACGGCCAGGGTTTGACGCCTTGCCGGAACCAGTTGCTCTTGGGCAGGCTCAGCGTCCGCGGCAGCACCCTTGCCGGCGGCCCCAGGGGGCTCGGTAGGGAAGTACTTGCCGGGACCTGAATTTCTCCACTTGTTCTGCCCTGCTGATGGTTTGACGGATGGTTGAGTTAGCCGAAGCAAAAAGGTACACAGTTCCACAGGTAGCTTGAATGCGGCACGCTTTGATAGGTAATCGGCGGTGTTGTTCTCCGCTCGGGGGATGTGCTCCGCTTGGATACTGTCAAAGCGTTCCTCCAGCTTCCTCACCTCATCAACGCAAGCTTCCATCAATGGGCTCTGATAATCCTTGTTGACCTGTCTGACAACGAGCTGCAAGTCACCCCTGACGATGAGCTTGTTAACTCCGAGGTCTGCCGCGATCCTGAGACAGGCAAGCAATCCCTCGTACTCAGCAGTGTTGTTGGTGGATATCTCCCTGGGGAAGTGCATCTGGACCACGTACTTGAGGTGCTCTCCGGTGGGTGTGACGAGCAGCACACTGGCACCGGCGCCTTGCAGCGAGAAAGCCCCATCAAAGTACATGATCCAGTCGTGGTCCGCTTCCTTGCCGGGGAGAGTGGTCTCCCGGATTTGTTCGTCAGGCGTCGAGGTCCATTCTGCAATGAACTCCGCCAAGACTCTGGTCTGAATTGTCGAGGTACTTTCAAACCTTAAACCAAAACTTGACAGCTCCAAGGCCCATTCCACAATCCTCCCAGTCGCATCTGGGTTATGCAGTATTCGTTGCAATGGGAGGCGGGTGACGATAGTGATCTCGTGGGCTTGAAAGTAATGACGCAGCTTCCTCGAGGCCATAAGGAGGCCGAAGAGCAGTTTCTGCACACCGAAGTACCTCGATCTAGCTCCCTGCAAGAGGGAGCTAACAAAGTAAACCAGGTGCTGCGTCATCTTCTTCTTCTGCACCACCTCACTTGACTGCGCGGGCACCGCCTTGGTGGCATCAGACTCTGCCGGGGACCTCGCCTTGCCGGGACCAGGCCCTGCCGGGGGAATCTTGGGCTTGCCATCCGCTGGTTCCACCGCCGTCACCACCTCCTCATTGACCTTCCTCTGTGCCACCAGTGCGGCGCTGACCACTTGATTCGTCGCCGCCAGATACAGCAGCAACGACTCTTGGGGTTTAGGCGCAACCAGTATTGGCATGGAGGAAAGGTATTTCTTCAGGTCCTGCAATGCTGCCTCGGCTTCCGGGGTCCATTCCATTGGGCATGCCTTCTTCAAGATTTTGAAGAAAGGAAGGGCGCGCTCGGCGGACTTGGAGATGAATCGGCTCATGGCGGCAACGCAGCCGGTGAGCCGACGCACATCCTTAACCCGCTTAGGCGCCTCAATCTGCTCAATAGCCTTGATCTTGTCTGGGTTTGCCTCGATCCCGCGCTGCGACACAAAGAACCCGAGAAGCTTGCCGGATGGAACGCCGAAGACACACTTCTCAGGGTTCAGCTTGAGGTTGATCTTGCGCAGGTTGGTAAATGTCTCTTCCAGATCTTGCACAAGAGTTGGCCCGTCCTTGGTTTTGACCACTATGTCATCCATGTAGGCCTCCATATTTCTATGGAGCTGAGGTTCAAAACCAATTTGGACTGCTCTTACGAACGTTGAGCCGGCACTCTTCAACCCGAAAGGCATCTGTAAAAAGCAATACGTACCACATGGGGTGATGAATGCTGTCTTTTCTTCATCTTATCTCGTCATGAAGATCTGGTGGTAGCCTGAGTAGGCGTCGAGGAATGACAACAGATCACGCCCGGCCGTGGAGTCAACAATCTGGTCGATGCACGACAACGGGGAGGGGTCCTTAGGACAAGCCTTATTGATATCTGTGTAATCAATACACAGTCTCCACTTCCCATTTGCCTTGCGCACCACTACTGGATTGCCAACCACGTCAGGTGGAGCACTCCTCTCACCAAACCCGCTGCTTCCAATTTCCTGATCTCCTCCATGATGAACTCCTGCCTCTCCAGAGCCTGCTTTCTGACCTTCTGTTTGACGGGCCGCGCGTGGGGGCAGACAGCTAGGTGGTGCTCAATCACCTCCCTGGGAACACCAGGGATGTCGGATGCTTGCCATGCAAACACGTCGACATTCGCCCGCAGGAAGGTGACGAGCGTGCCTTCCTATTTGCTGTCGAGGGTGGAGCCTATGGCGAAGGCCCCTCCCGTGCCATCCTCCTTGACGGGCACCTTCTTGGTCTGTGGCGGCTCGGCCCTAGATCTCTTACTCTTGTCGGTAGAGCTCTCCGGCACGTCCTCGACGGTAGCACATCACTCCAAGGAGGTGCGCTTGCCGGAGTGGGTGCGAGAGGTCTCCATCAGGGATTTGCAACTTTTTGATCACGACAGGTGAGATCAGGTTCAGGCCGGCCCCGCTGTCAACCAACATCTTGTTCACTCTGAGATTGCGTATCGTTGGTGAGACCAACAACGGCAAACACCCGACCATAGTAGTGCGGTCAGGGTGGTCCTTGGTGTCAAAGATGAGGGGCGTGTTGGACCACTTCAGCGGCTTCTGAGCGTCGAACGACGGCTCTGCTACTGTAATCTCACGCGCCCACTGCTTGAGCAGGCGGTGAGAGGTGTGCAGCGAGGTGCCACCATCGACGCACATGGCCTCCATAGCCTTCTGGAACCCTTGCTCACCAGACTCATCGTCCTTGTCGTGATCATCGTCTTCTTGTTTCTTGTCGCGGCCCCGGGCGGGCCTCTCTTGCTGGTTGTCCTTGCCGGGGCGGCCTCCTTGGCCGCCATGCTTCTTGTCAGATCCCTCCGCACTGTCCTGGTCCTTCTCCTTGTCCCCCTATCGTACTCAGCCTTTTGCTTCTCAGCAAGCAGCTCGACTTGCTGGCAGTTCTGGAGATCATGGCCCTTGGTGCGGTGGATCTTGCAGTATTGCTTGCCGGAGCTTCCTGGCTTGTCGGTAGCCGCCAAGGCCCGGCAGGCGGCGCACCCGGCAATCTCCTTGCCGGGGGCGTCTGCCTTGACCTTCTTGCCGGCACCGGTGTCATCAGATCCCTCAACGGCAAGCACGGCCTTGCCTTTGCGTTTCCTGTTGCGACGCCGGCCCTTCTTCGTCGGGGTAGCGGCGTCTTCATCGGTAGAGTCGGTTTCCGCGTCGGCGTCTTCGTCGGGGTACTTCCTTCGCTCTTCAGCCCGGGCGCACCTATCGGCCAGAACGTAGAGCTCGGCCACATCCTTAACTTTGGTCATCGCCAGCTCTTCGTGCATCTTGCGATTGCGCACGTTCTGGTGGAATGCGCTAATCACAGCGGCGGGATGAACGTCGGGGATGTTGTACTGCACCCGGCTGAATCTCTGGATGTACTTGCGTAGGGTCTCCCCTTCCTTCTGGGGAATGATATGCAGATCACTGGCCTGGCCATGAGCTTGGTGGCCTCCCTTGAAGGCGCCAACGAACTCATGGCACATATCCGACCAAGAAGAAATGGAATCCACCGGCAATTGCATCAACCAAGACATCACATTGGGCTTGAGCGCCAGTGGGAAATAGTTGGCAAGCACCTTGTTGTCGCGAGCCCCAGCAGCCTGCATCGCGATGGTGTAGATGCTGAGGAACTCGAACGGATGGTTCTTGCCAGTGTACTTCTCGCCGACGCCGGGCTTGAACGTGTGGTGGGACGGCCACTGGAACTGTCACAGCTCACGGGTAAAGGCCGGGCAGCCCACCTTGTAAGGTAGGCCGCCGGAGCCCCCTGTGCCGGGTGGTCCATAGCGGGTCCCGCCCGCTTGTCCGACTGGCGGCGCGTTTCGCGCCGACGCTCGACGGTGGTTCGAGCATCTTCGTGAGCTCGTTCCCGAAAGACCTGGCGCTGGTCGCGGAGGGTCCGCGGGTCAGAGGACGCTATGGAGATGTTATCACAAGCGTCGTCACGACGGGCCAACGCCCGCGGCGGCTGGCGAGGAGGAGGAGAGTGCACCGTGGCTGCAGCTCCCCCGGTCCTCCCAGCGCCAGCATGTGGTGGCTCGGTGGAGTGCCGACCCGAGGGCCCCGCCGGCCACGGATCGTCTTTGTTGGCGACGGCGACGAGGCTCCGGATGGTGGCCCTCCACTCGTCGAGCTTCTCCACATCAGGAGGGAAGTCGAGGAGCAGCTGCGCGCGCGCCAAAGCTTCCGCTGGTGTGGGCGGCGGCGACAGCTGCGTGGACCGCGGCGCGCTTCGACTTATAACTATGTTAGAAGGAGCTCCGTCACGACCCAACGACTGTGTGCCATTTTTTCCAGCGCTTTGGCGAGCGTGTTGAACCCCTCCATCTTGCGGATGACGCACAGGGCTCTTCCCGTGGCGGTGCCCAGGGTCACCAACGTGGTGACGCTGCTCGGCACGCACCCCATGGGAAGAACACGCGATGGTCGCCGGTGTGGGCGTCCTGGAGGTTGTTGCCTTACCCGGAGGTGGCACAACGACACCCCTAGATGGCCCCGCGCCGTCCGCAGGGGGCTCAGCTCCATCTTTGGATCCGGCGACGCGTAGCCGGTCGTCTGGCGCGCGAACGACGCCGCTCGCTAGGCTCCGACTGCCTGGGCGATGCTGGTGCTCGCGGACCGCGGCCCGGGTCCTGTCCGCGACCGGTCCACTGCTCGTCTGCACCGGCACGGGCCATTCGGCTCCCAACGAGCTGATCGCCGTGGCCGTCTTCTTCTTAGGAGCCATGGTGACGACGAGCTGCTAGGCTAAATACTAGACCAGATTCTCACAATTGCGCCCCCCTACCTGGCGCGCCAAAGATGTCGGTGTGGAACGACACCTATGTGATCACAAGAATCCCTACTACGGTTGCCGTGGCGCGGGGTTGCGAGAAGGGCAGGGCTAGTAGATAGCACAAGGATCGTTTACCCAGGTTCGGGCCGCGAGGATGCGTAAAACCCTAGTCTTGCTTTGGTGGGTGTATTTCAGAGAGTTCTTAAGCTCTCGAACTAGCTGTGGACAGTGCGTGGTTCGAAAGAGCCGAATCCCTCTCTAGTATGCCATGGGCCTCCTTTTATAGTTAGAAGGGGCTGCCACAGTGACACACTGGAGGTGGAAAGGCGTACAGTGCCCAAAGATTATCGCTCATATTATAGGACAAGATGCATTTAATGCGTAGCTTAGGTGTCCCCTTGCTTTATTGGGGACGGGGGCAAGGCCCGTCCCGTCCGTCGCCGCTCCTCCTCGCTTTGACACGCGCCCTGGCCAGCGATGCGTGCATGGTGCCATGTAGGCGGGCAGGCAGCTTAGGTGGCACAGTGGTGGAGCCTTCACGAAGATCTGCATGCTGTCATGCAGGCGTTCGATGAGTTGGCCAGGGAGCTGCATGGTGCCACATAGGTGCCCGCCCAGCTGGTTGGGCTGGCAGCTGCATGTGAACGGTGGTGGAAGCATGGTTGGCGCGGGCCTGGCGGTGTGTAACGCCCCAAGACCGGCGCTTCAGAAGACTTCCATATTTTTCGTGATCACCGTTTGTTTCTTTTGTGCTTGCTCTTTTATTTCGCTTCTTGCATCATGTTCGTCATTTGGTTATATTGCATTGCCATGCCCATCTTTGTCATGTTGCATTTGTGCCTCGTCATTTTTGGCATTCTCATAATCATCATGTGCATTATCATATTCATGCATGTTACATTGTTGCATGCTCCACGTATGATCATGCATCATCACCTCCTCCTTCCTGCTTCATTCCTTCATTTTGGCAAGTGACCTTTTTCCCCTTCTCCATAAATGTTCATTCTTTCCCTATTAATCTTAAACCATGCCTACACCCTCTTTGACAAATTTTCAGCTCATTGGAAGATGTTTTGGTTGGGTTCAAAAATGACTCAAGTTTGAATTAAATTCAAACTTGAATTATTTTTCTATCTCTAAAATGTCCAGACCATTTTATTCAAATTGTGCATAAATCCAGGATCTTATAAATATTTCCATCCCAGCCTACTTTCTTCCTGATCTCCGTGTGCATTTCTGCTCGTGTTATTCTGCCTGGAGAACTAAGGAAAAGAGATGAGGAGAGAAAGGAAGATCAGCCCAGCAGCAGACCCCGCAGCCCACATGTTTCTCTCCCCAGCCGGCCCAGCCCAATGCCCAAACGGCCACCTGCTCCATTTCCCCTCCGTCTCCCTCGCTCCAGACACAGAGCGCTCGCGCCGTCGCGCCGTGAGCTCACGGACGTCGAGGCTAGCGCCTGCCTGCGCCCCTATAAAGCCCCGCAGCGACCCCTAGGGTTTCCTCCTCCCTCGTCCTTCCCTCCTCGTGCCGCCATCTCTCTTCCTCCCCTCTATTTTCCCTTCTTCAAGATCAGAGAGCACCACTGAGAGCAGAGTAATAAACCGTCGATGTCCGTCGTCGTTATCGCGGCCGGAGGGCCTCAAGCTCGTCTTCGACATGTCGTCCTGCACCCCGTCACCCTCCTCGACCGATCCCCGCAGTTAGTTGGGTGGGAGCCTCCCCAACGCGCCTCCCTGTCGTCGCTGTCGCCATGGCCGGTCGAGCCAAGCCGAGCTCGAGCCCGGTGTCGTCCACGTCGTGGTGGCCTTCTTCTTCCTCTGGAGCGACCTCCACGAGCCGGATCGCCAAGTCCAGCGCCCCGTCGCGGTCTTCTTCCCCTGCTTCCTCTACGTCACGGATCGAACACCATCTCGCCTTCACACCATCGGCCACGTCGTCTCCCTCCTCTGCTTCCACTTCCTTCACGGTTAGAATTTTGACAAGGTTCAGAGCTCCCTCCCGTCGTCTCCGGCGTGTATCCGTCGACCCCGTCGTATCATATGGTGAGCTGGGTAACGCCCCTTCCTCTCCGTTCCTTCCTCTCGATGTTTGTGTTGGGTAACGTAGCAGAAATTCAAAAAAATTCCTACGTGTCACCAAGATCTATCTATGGAGAAACCAGCAACGAGGGGAAGGAGAGTGCATCTACATACCCTTGTGGATCGCTAAGCAGGAGCGTTCAAGTGAACGGGGTTGATGGAGTCGTACTCGTCGTGATTCAGATCACCGATGATCCTAGTGCCGAACGAACAGCACCTCCGCGTTCAACACACGTACAGCCCGATGACGTCTCCCATGCCTTGATCCAGCAAGGAGAGAGGGAGAGGTTGAGAAAGACTCCATCCAGCAGCAGCACAACGGCATGGTGGTGGTGGAGGAGTGTGGCAATCCTGCAGGGCTTCGCCAAGCACCTGCGGGAGAGGAGAAGAACTTGGGAGAGGGAGGGGCTGCACCAAAGGCAAAAGGTGTGTGTCAAGAGGCCCTCTACCCCCACTATATATAGGGATCCCAAGGGGGGGGGTGCGCCAGCCCTAGGAGATCCAATCTCCTAGGGGGCGGCGGCCAGGGGAGGTTTCCCTCCCCCCCAAGGCACCTAGGAGGTGCCTTCCCTCCTTGGGACTCTTCCTTAGGGTTTCCCCTTTCACCCTAGGCGCATGGGCCATAAGGGAAGTGGCGCCCCAGCCCACTTTGGGCTGGATCCCTTCCCACTTCAGCCCATGGGACCCTCCGGGATGGGTGGCCCCACCCGGTGGGCCCCCGGGCCCCCTCCGGTGGTCCCGGTACAATACCGATGACCCCGAAACTTGTCCCGATGGCCGAAATAGGACTTCCTATATATAAATCTTTACCTCCGGACCATTCCGGAACTCCTCGTGATGTCCGGGTTCTCATCCGGGACTCCGAACAACATTCGGTAACCACATACAAGCTTCCTTTATAACCCTAGCGTCACCGAACCTTAAGTGTGTAGACCCTACGGGTTCGGGAGACATGAAGACATGACCGAGATGTTCTCCGGTCAATAACCAACAGCGGGATCTAGATACCCATGTTGGCTCCCACATGTTCCACGATGATCTCATCGGATGAACCACGATGTCAAGGACTTAATCAATCCCATATACAATTCCCTTTGTCTATCGGTACGATACTTGCCCGGGATTCGATCGTCGGTATCCCGATACCTTGTTCAATCTCGTTACCGGCAAGTCTCTTTTACTCGTTCCGCAACACATCATCCCGTGATCAACTCCTTGATAACATTGTGCACATTATGATGATGTCCTACCGAGTGGGCCCAGATATACCTCTCCGTCACACGGAGTGACAAATCCCAGTCTCGATTCGTGCCAACCCAACAGACACTTTCGGAGATACCCGTAGTGCACCTTTATAGCCACCCAGTTACGTTGTGACGTTTGGCAGACCCAAAGCATTCCTATGGTATCCGGGAGTTGCACAATCTCATGGTCTAAGGAAATGATACTTGACATTATAAAAGCTTTAGCATACGAACTACATGATCTTGTGCTAGGCTTAGGATTGGGTCTTGTCCATCACATCATTCTCCTAATGATGTGATCCCGTTATCAATGACATCCAATGTCCATGGTCAGGAAACCATAACCATCTATTGATCAACGAGCTAGTCAACTAGAGGCTTACTAGGGACATGGTGTTGTCTATGTATCCACACATGTATCTGAGTTTCCTATCAATACAATTATAGCATGGATAATAAACGATTATCATGAACAAGGAAATATAATAATAATCAATTTATTATTGCCTCTAGGGCATATTTCCAACAGTCTCCCACTTGCACTAGAGTCAATAATCTAGTTCACATCTTCATGTGATTGCAACCAAGGTCACATCCCTATGTGACCAACACCCAAGAGTTCTGGGTTTGATCATGTTATGCTTGTGAGATAAGTTATAGTCAATGGGTCTGAACCTTTCAGATCTGTGTGTGCTTTACAAATCTCTATGTCATCTTGCAGATGCAGCCGCCACGCTCTATTTGATGCTATTCCAAATAACTGTTCTATTATACGAATCCAATTTACTACTTAGAATAATCTGGATTAGTGTCAAAGTTTGCATCGGCGTAACCCTTTACGACGAACTCTTTTCCACCTCCATAATCGAGAAAATTCCTTAGTCGACTAGTTACTAAGGATAACCTTGACCGTTGTCCTGTGATCCATTTCTAGATCACACTTGTACCCCTTGACTGACTCATGGTTTGGCACACTTCAGGTGCGGTACACAACACAGCATACTTCAGAGCCTACGACTAAATCATAGGGGACGACCTTCGTCCTTTCTCTCTATTCTGCTGTGGTCAGGTCTTGAGTCTTGCTCAATACTCACACCTTGTAACACAGCCGAGAACTCCTTCTTTGCTGATCTATTTTGAACTCCTTCAAAATCTTGTCATGGTATGTGTTCACTTGAAAGTACCATTAAGCAATTTTTGATCTATCCTTATAGATCTTGATGCTCAATTTTTAAGTAGCTTAATCCAGGTTTTCCATCGAAAACACTCTTCAAATAACCCTATATGCTTTCCATAAATTCTACATCATTTCTGGCAAACAATATGTCAACAACATATACTCATCAGAAATTCTATAGTGCTCCCACTCACTTCTTTGGAAATACAAGTTTCTCATAAACTTAGTATAAACCCAAAATATTTGATCATCTCATCAAAGTGTACATTCCAACTCCGAGATGCTTACTCCAGTCCTTTGAAGGATTGCTAGAGCTTTGCATACTTGTTAGCATCTTTCAGGATTGACAAAAGTCTTCTGGTTGTATCACATACAACCTTTCCTCAAGAAAATCGTCGAGGAAACAATGTTCTGACATCCTATCTGCATAATTTCATAAATAATGCAGTAATCGCTAACATAATTCAAACAGACTTTTAGCATTGCTACGAGTGAGAAAGTCTCATCGTAGTCAACTCCTTGAACTTGTCGGAAAACATTTTAATGACAAGTCGATCTTTCTTAATGGTGACATTTACCATCATTGTCCGTCTTCCTTTTAAAATCCATATGTACCTAACAGTCTTACGACCATCAAGTAGTTTTTTCAAAGTCTAGACTTTGTTTTCATATATGGATCCTCTCTCGGATTATATGGCCTCGAGCCATTCATCGGAATCCGGGCCCACCATCGCTTCTCCATAGCTCGTAGGTTCATTGTTGTCTAGCAACCTGACTTCCAAGACAGGATTACGTACCACTCTGAAGTAGTACGCATCCTTGTCATCTACGAGGTTTGGGAGTGACTTGATCCGAAGTCTCATGATCACTATCATAAGCTTCCACTTCAATTGGTGTAGGTGCCATAGGAACAACTTCCTGTGCCCTGCTACATACTAGTTGAAGTGACGGTTCAACAACCTCATCAAGTCTCCACCATCCTCCCACTCAATTCTTTCGAGAGAAACTTTTCCTCGAGAAAGGACCCGATTCTAGAAACAATCCCTATTGCTTTCGGAGCTGAGACAGGAGGTATACCCAACTGTTTTGGGTGTCCTATGAAGATGCATTTATCCGCTTTGGGTTCGAGCTTATCAGCCTGAAACTTTTTCACATAAGCGTCGTGACCCCAAACTTTTAAGAAACAACAGCTTAGGTTTCTCTAAACCATAGTTCATACGGTGTCGTCTCAACGGATTTGTGTGGTTCCCTATTTAAAGTGAATGCGGTTGTCTCTAATGCCTGACCCATGAACGATAGTGGTAATTCGATAAGAGACATCATGGTATGCAACATATCCAATAGGGTGCAGTTATGATGTTCGGACACACCATCACACTATGGTGTTCCAGACGGTATTAGTTGTGAAACAATTTCCACAGTGCCAAACTCGTAACTCAGATATTCATTTCTATGATCATATCATAGACATTTTATCCTCTTGTCATGAAGATCTTTAACTTTATTCTGAAATTACTTGAACCATTCAATAATTCAGACTTGTGTTTCATCAAGTAAATATACTCAGTATCTACTCAAATCATCTATGAAGTAAGAGCATAACGATATCCACTGCGTGCCTCAGCACTCATTGGACTGCACACATCAAAATGTGTTACTTCCAACAAGTTGCTTTCTTGTTCCATTTTACTGAAACCGAAGCTTTCAGTCATCTTGCCCATGTGGTATGATTTGCATATATCAAGTGATTCAAAATCAAGTGAGTCCAAACGGTCCATCTGCATGGAGTTTCTTCATGCGTATATACCAATAGACACGGTTCACATGTCTCAATCTTTTCAGAAATGTGTGAGTCCAAAGATCCATCAATATGGAGCTTCTTCATGCGTTTTATACCAATATGACTTACATGGCAGTGCCACAAGTAGGTGGTACTATCATTACTATCTTATATCTTTTGGCATGAACATGTGTATCACTATGATCGAGATTTAATAAACCATTCATTTTAGGTGCAAAACCATTGAAGGTATTATTCAAATAAATAGAGTAACCATTATTCTCCTTAAATGAATAACCGTATTGCGATAGACATAATCCAATCTTGTCTATGCTCAACGCAAACACCAAATAACAATTATTCAGGTTTAACACCAATCTCGATGGTAGAGGGAGCGTGCGATGCTTGATCAACCTTGGAAGCACTTCCAACACATCTCGTCAGCTCACCTTTAGCTAGTCCCCGTTTATTCCGTAGCTTTTATTTAGAGTTACTAACACTTAGCAATCGAACCGGTATCTAATACCCTGATGCTACTAGGAGCAAAGTACACATTCACATAATGTATATCCAATATACTTCTATTGACCGCCTTCTCATCTACCAAGTATCTAGGGTAATTCTGCTCGAGTGGCTGTTCCCCTTATTACAGAAGCACTTAGTCTCGGGTTTGGGTTCAACCTTGGGTTTCTCCACTAGAGCAGCAGCTGATTTGCCATTTCATGAAGCATCCCTTCTTGCCCTTGCCCTTCTTGAAACTAGTGGTTTCACTAACCATCAACAATTGATGCTCCTTCTTGATTTCTACTTTCGCGGTGTCAAACATCGTGAATATTCCAAGGATCATCATATCTATCCATGATATGTTATAGTTCATCACGAAGCTCTAGCAGCTTGCTGGCAATGACTTTGGAGAAACATCACTATCTTATCTGGAAGATCAACTCCCACTCGATTCAAGTGATTGTTGTACTCAGACAATTTGAGCACAAGCTCAACGATTGAGCTTTTCTCCCTTAGTTTGCAGGCCAAGAAAAAACGTCGGAGGTCTTATACCTCTTGACGTGGGCACGAGCCTGAAATCCCAATTTCAGCCCTCGAAACATCTCATATGTTCCGCGACATTTCAAAATGTCTTCGGTGCCTCAATTCTAAACCGTTTATCATTACCGAACTATCATGTAGTCATCAAAACGTGTATGTCAGATGTTCGCAACATCCACAGACCACGTTCGAGGTCCAGCACACCGAGCGGTGCATTAAGGACACAAGCCTTCTATTGTCCGCATAATTGCTACTATCAACTTTCAACTATATTTTCTCTAGGAACATATCTAAAACAGTAGAACTAAAGCGCGAGCTTACGACATAATTTGCAAAGATCTTTTGACTATGTTCAAGATAATTAAGTTCATCTTATGAACTCCCACTCGGATAGACATCCCTCTAGTCATCCAAGTGATTACATGATCCGAGTCAACTAGGCCGTGTCCGATCATCACGTGAGACGGACTAGTCAACGTCGGTGAACATCTTCATGTTGATCGTATCTACCATACGATTCATGCTCGACCTTTCGGTCTTCTGTGTTCCGAGGCCATGTCTGTACATGCTAGGCTCGTCAAGTCAACCTAA
The DNA here is from genome assembly GCA_032464435.1 of Aegilops umbellulata. Lineage (NCBI taxonomy): Eukaryota > Viridiplantae > Streptophyta > Magnoliopsida > Poales > Poaceae > Aegilops > Aegilops umbellulata. The sequence goes on along the minus strand of CP136060.1, from coordinate 65,576,491 downwards.
GTGTTTCGCGTGTGTAAATCTGGCTTACACCCGTTGTATGTGAACGTAAGAATCTATCACACCCGATCATCACGTGGTGCTTCGAAACGACGAACTTTCGCAACGGTGCACAGTTAGGGGGAACACTTTCTTGAAATTTTAATGAGGGATCATCTTATTTACTATCGTCGTTCTAAGCAAATAAGATGTATAAACATGATAAACATCACATGCAATCAAATAGTGACATGATATGGCCATCATCACTTTGCTCTTTTTGATCTCCATCTTCGGGGCTCCATGATCATCGTCGTCACCGGCATGACACCATGATCTTCATCATCATGATCTCCATCATCGTGTCTTCATGAAGTTGTCACGTCAACTATTACTTCTACTACTATGGCTAACGGTTAGCAATAAAGTAAAGTAATTACATGACGTTTATGTTGACACGCAGGTCATAAATAAATTAAAGACAACTCCTATGGCTCCTGCCGGTTGTCATACTCATCGACATGCAAGTCGTGATTCCTATTACAAGAACATGATCAATCTCATACATCACATATATCATTCATCACATCCTTTTGGCCATATCACATCACAAGGCATACCCTGCAAAAACAAGTTAGACGTCCTCTAATTGTTGTTTGCATGTTTTACGTGGCTGCTATGGGTTTCTAGCAAGAACGTTTCTTACCTACGCAAAACCACAACGTGATATGTCAATTGCTATTTACCCTTCATAAGGACCCTTCTCATCGAATCCGATCCGACTAAAGTGGGAGAGACTGGCACCCGCTAGCCACCTTATGCAACTAGTGCATGTCAGTCGGTGGAACCTGTCTCACGTAAGAGTACGTGTAAGGTCGGTCCGGGCCGCTTCATCCCACAATGCCGCTGAATCAAGATTGACTAGTAACGGTAAGCATATTGAACAAAATCAACGCCCACAACTACTTTGTGTTCTACTCGTGCAAAGAATCTACGCAATAGACCTAGCTCATGATGCCACTGTTGGGTAACGTAGCAAAAATTCAAAAATTTTCCTACGTGTCACCAAGATCTATCTATGGAGAAACCAGCAACGAGGGGAAGGAGAGTGCATCTACATACCCTTGTAGATCGCTAAGCAGAAGCGTTCAAGTGAACGGGGTTGATGGAGTCGTACTCGTCGTGATTCAGATCACCGATGATCCTAGTGCCGAACGGACAGCACCTCCGCGTTCAACACACGTACAGCCCGATGACGTCTCCCATGCCTTGATCCAGCAAGGAGAGAGGGAGAGGTTGAGAAAGACTCCATCCAGCAGCAGCACAACGGCATGGTGGTGGTGGAGGAGTGTTGCAATCCTGCAGGGCTTCGCCAAGCACCTGCGGGAGAGGAGAAGAACTTGGGAGAGGGAGGGGCTGCACCAAAGGCAAAAGGTGTGTGTCAAGAGGCCCTCTACCCCCACTATATATAGGGATCCCAAGGGGGGGGGTGCGCCAGCCCTAGGAGATCCAATCTCCTAGGGGGCGGCGGCCAGGGGAGGTTTCCCTCCCCCCCAAGGCACCTAGGAGGTGCCTTCCCTCCTTGGGACTCTTCCTTAGGGTTTCCCCTTTCACCCTAGGCGCATGGGCCATAAGGGAAGTGGCGCCCCAGCCCACTTTGGGCTGGATCCCTTCCCACTTCAGCCCATGGGACCCTCCGGGATGGGTGGCCCCACCCGGTGGGCCCCCGGGCCCCCTCCGGTGGTCCCGGTACAATACCGATGACCCCGAAACTTGTCCCGATGGCCGAAATAGGACTTCCTATATATAAATCTTTACCTCCGGACCATTCCGGAACTCCTCGTGACGTCCCGGATCTCATCCGGGACTCCGAACAACATTCGGTAACCACATACAAGCTTCCTTTATAACCCTAGCGTCACCGAACCTTAAGTGTGTAGACCCTACGGGTTCGGGAGACATGAAGACATGACCGAGATGTTCTCCGGTCAATAACCAACAGCGGGATCTGGATACCCATGTTGGCTCCCACATGTTCCACGATGATCTCATCGGATGAACCACGATGTCAAGGACTTAATCAATCCCGTATACAATTCCCTTTGTCTATCGGTACGATACTTGCCCGAGATTCGATCGTCGGTATCCCGATACCTTGTTCAATCTCGTTACCGGCAAGTCTCTTTTACTCGTTCCGCAACACATCATCCCGTGATCAACTCCTTGATCACATTGTGCACATTATGATGATGTCCTACCGAGTGGGCCCAGAGATACCTCTCCGTCACACGGAGTGACAAATCCCAGTCTCGATTCGTGCCAACCCAACAGACACTTTCGGAGATACCCGTAGTGCACCTTTATAGCCACCCAGTTACGTTGTGACATTTGGCACACCCAAAGCATTCCTACAGTATCCGGGAGTTGCACAATCTCATGGTCTAAGGAAATGATACTTGACATTATAAAAGCTTTAGCATACGAACTACAAGATCTTGTGCTAGGCTTAGGATTTGGTCTTGTCCATCACATCATTCTCCTAATGATGTGATCCCGTTATCAATGACATCCAATGTCCATGGTCAGGAAACCGTAACCATCTATTGATCAACGAGCTAGTCAACTAGAGGCTTACTAGGGACATGGTGTTGTCTATGTATCCACACATGTATCTGAGTATCCTGTCAATACAATTATAGCATGGATAATAAACGATTAGCATGAACAAGGAAATATAATAATAATCAATTTATTATTGCCTCTAGGGCATATTTCCAACAGTTTGATCACCCGCATGCCTCGCCTGATCATCGCCATGCCGCGCGCCCGAGGCGAGCATGAGCTCGTACCCCGCACACGCACACGCCCCTGCACCTAGAAGCCCCAAGCACACATGCTCCTTAGCCTATCCCGCACACCCGCCGTGGCCTCCCAAGCCCCGTCATCACCACGGCTGACCTCGCCGGCTCCGTCCTCGCAGCCATCGTCTTCTCCGCCTATACAGAGAGGCTCGGCCCTGGGAAATCTCTTAATTAGCCGAACCCCTTTCAATGCACAAGCACACCTCTAGCTCAGCTGGTCAGCCCGCACGCACACATGTAGGAGGTCCTGAGATCGAATCCCAGGGTGCCCCGAATTTGTTTTGCCCTTGCCATCATTTTAAAATGTTCATGTTTAATTAACCGTGCATCATATGCAAATACTTTATATATGTAAAATGCTTAGAATTTTGTGTAGATTAATATTTTGCCACTTTCATCCATGTTAAAAATGTTTAAAATGCTGTTTGATTAAATTTGCTTAAATGCCATGTTAAAATGATTTATTCCATAACTTAATAACCGTAACTCGGATTTAAATAAACTATATATGTAAATGGGGTAGAAAAATGCATAGTTTAACATGTTGCACTTTATTTTCCTGTTTAAAAACAATAAAATATGGTTTTAGGCAGAACAGTACCAAATCCATATTTTGCACATGAGGATTTTTTCGGACTTGTTGCTTGTTGTTCCGGCCTCATTTAACTTGTCTAGATAGGTAGTTGTCATATGCTTCACTTCTTGCCATGTTAATCAACATTTAATATTGTTGGGTACCTAAACGAGAGAGAACTAAATAAGTCACGTGGTGTTTCGTCAATATGCAACGAAGTTGCATATTGAGCTCCACTTAACTTGTAGTTTTGCTTTTGCATCTTGCCATGCCATGCCTCTTTAAACCGGACATGCATCATACTTGATTGTGCATCATGCCAAGTTTATGTGATGGTTATTTACCATACTGTTTGCTTCTTTTTGGTGTTGCTTCTTCGGGTTAGTTCCGATAACGTCGCGTTTGTGAGGATTCGTTCGACTTCGTCCGTTTGTTTTCTTCATGGACTCGTTCTTCTTCCTAGCGGGATCTCAGGCAAGATGACCATACCCTCGAAAACACTTCTATCTTTGCTTGCTAGATGCTCGCACTTTTGCTATGCCTATGCTACGATGCCTAGCACTTGCTTATCATGCCTCCCATATTGCCATGTCAAGCCCCTAACAATCCTTTTGTAGCAAACCGTTGTTTGGCTATGTTACCGCTTTGCTCAGCCCCTCTTATAAAGTTGTTAGTTGCAGGTGAAGATGAAGTTTGTTCCTTGTTGGAACATGGAGTTGTTGTTCCTTGTTGGAACATGTTTACTTGTTGGGATATCACAATATATCTTATTTAATTAATGCATCTATATACTTGGTAAAGGGTGGAAGGCTCGGCCTTATGCCTGGTGTTTTGTTCCACTCTTGCCGCCCTAGTTTCCGTCATATCGGTATTATGTTCCCGGATTTTGCGTTCCTTACATGGTTGGGTGATTTATGGGACCCCCTTGACAGTTCGCTTTGAATAAAACTCCTCCAGCAAGGCCCAACCTTGGTTTTACCATTTGCCACCTAAGCCTTTTTTCCCTTGGGTTCTGCAGACTCAAGGGTCATCTTTATTTTAACCCCTAGGCCAGTGCTCCTCCGAGTGTTGGTCCAACCCGTCAGCCGCCGGTGGCCACCAGGGGCAACTCTGGACTCACCTACCGGAAGTTTGGACAATCCGGTGTGCCCTGAGAACGAGATACGTGCGACTCCTATCAGGATTTATCGGCACATCGGGCGGCTTTGCTGGTCTTGTTTTACCATTGTCGAAATGTCTTGTAGCCGGGATTCCGAGACTGATTGGGTCTTCCCGGTAGAAGGAATATCCTTCGTTGACCGTGAGAGCTTATAATGGGCTAAGTTGGGACACCCATGCAGGGTATTATCTTTTGAAATCCATGCCCGCGGTTATGAGGCAGATGGGAATTTGTTAATGTCCGGTTGTAGAAAACCCGAAGTTGATCTTAATTAAAATACACCAACCGCGTGTGTAACCGTGATGGTCTCTTCTTGGCGGAGTCCGGGAAGTGAACACGGTGTTGGAGTTATGCTTGACGTAGGTTGTTCTAGGATCACTTCTTGATCATAGTTGTTCGATCGTGCTTTTGCCTTCTCTTCTCGCTCTCATTTGCGTATGTTAGACACCAGATATGCTAGTCGCTTGCTGCAGCTCCACCTCACTACCTTCTCCTACCCATAAGCTTAAATAGTCTTGATCTCGCGGGTGTGAGATTGCTGAGTCCCCGTGACTCACAGATACTTCGGAAACCAGTTTGCAGGTGCCGATGAAACCGTGCAGGTGACGCACCCGAGCTCAAGGAGGAGCTCGATGAAGATCTTGTTCATTGTGTTGTTTCATTTCAGTTGATCAGTAGTGGAGCCCAGTTGGGACGATCGGGGATCTGTGTAGCATTTGGGGTAGTCTTCTTTTATTTTGGTTCCGTAGTCGGACCTTGATTGTATCTGTTTGATGTAATGCTTTACTCATGTATTGCGTGAAGTGGCGATTGTAAGCCAACTATGTATCTCTTTCCCTTATGTATTACATGGGTTGTGTGAAGATTACCTCACTTGCGACATTGCTTTCAATGCGGTTATGCCTCTAAGTCGTGCTTCGACACGTGGGAGATATAGCCGCATCGAGGGCGTTACAAGTTGGTAATCAGAGCCATCCCCGACTTAGGAGCCCCCTGCTTGATTGAATCGCTGCCTTTGTTGAGTCTAGAACAAAATGTTCTGAGTCTTAGGATTAAATATATCGGAGAGTAGGATTCTTTTTACTCCTCAACCCCTTCGTCGCTCTGGTGAGGTCTCCTGACGTAGAAGTTTTGACTTCCCTCTCCTCAAATTTCACTAAATTTTTTTAGGATCACGTGGGTATCTTGGAATCGTTCCGATGGTTTTGTGACGAGAACATTGTTCTTGGTGCCTCCTGACATTTAGGGGTTGTGGCAGTGTCCCGGGGAGTTGAGCTCCGAGGTGTTGTCATCACAATTTTATCATTGCAGTTATGGAATACCTGAGTTTTGCCGACATCGAAAATCTCTTTTATGCAGTTGTTGGTGAGATCACCTCGACGCCACCCAGTACTGGGGCGGGAGTTCGGGAGTATTGCCATAGCTCGTATAACGGATGCTTTTCGAAGGTTGAGGTAAACGATTTCCTAAGGTTTCTTGGTTATGTGTTGAAGGATGGATAAAGTTGGATCTAGGTATTGTTAGTTTGGGTGATATATTTTGTGTCCCCTGTATCCCCAACACCTGATTGCATAACCAGAAAGTTTCGGGAGTTTATAAGTGGGAATTCAAGTAGCTCCTAGATTATCTTTCTAACAGACACATGATACGATGTGGGATCTATTATATGTTTGTTTCTGGCTTATTCTGCAAGCCAAATCCTTTGTTTTTGTTTTGTTTTGTGGTATTCGAGTTGCTTCAATGCCAAGTGTTGATTCCATACCTTATTCTAAGCAATGTTCTCATATTTCTATGTGGATGCTAATCCTTCTTGTTCATCAAGGTTGTCTTTTCAATCCTTGCCAACCGGTGTGCTTCTCTCCAAGTAAATCCGATCATTCCAACATTCGCAAAATCAATTCGAAGTTTTTTTCTCAACGGTGTTCGTTTCATCCGACCCAAGTTGCCTTTGTTTTCCCACCCTCCCACCCTTTTCGTCAAGGACTCATATATCCCTAACCAAGTATCCATTTTATTGAGTGAAGTTTCTTCATTCCTTTCCTTTAATGGTTTTATCCGGTGATTTCTCATGACGACGCTAAGGAAGCTTCAACTTTATCATTGTTCCATTCTAATTTTCTTCTCCGGTGGATTTAATTCAAGATTTCGGTGTTGATCTTATCCCTTTTCCTCTTTTCAAATGTTTTCTCATGCCGGTGCACCTCTTAATCGTTCACCTCTCGCTATTCATTTGTTCCGGAGTGATGAAGATATCTCAGAAGATTCAAGTTTCCATTCTCAATTCACTCAAGTTCTTTTGAGGATGCTATCTTATTCAAGCCATTTAATTCAACCGGCGCAATCTATCTTTTAAATCGTTGAACGGTGTTTCTTTTGAGTGGGCCCTAACCCACAGGTCGTTTTCCAGGATCTTACCCGACTCTTCTAATTTCCCGGCGCGATTCTCAAATTCTTTTCAAAGTTGACATAAGAATGAATTTTCACCAGTCATGTCTTTCTCCAAGATCTTTCAAATTCTTTCATCATTGATTCAACCTTTCTATTCTTCCTTCCGGAGTGTCTCAACAATTCATGGTGGTGTTTCTCGTCGCCATTCTCGGATTTTGAAGACCGAAGAGGAGTTCCTCTTAAATCCTTACCCGTTCTTGCAAAGATGTGTAGTTCAAGCTTGATGCCGTCCTCTCATAATTGTTTTTGATTGTGAGACTTCTTCTCATACCCATCCAGAGCATTTCAGGAGTCTTTTAAGTTTGATTCTCCGGAGCCATCTTCTCAAAATTATTCATTCAAGCTTTCAGCTCTCGTTCTCCAAATCATACCGGTGCATCATTCAAGTATTATCTAATCAGCTCAGGATCTCTGCGTTCACTTATATCTAAATTCTCTCAAGTATATTCGTTCATTTTCAATTCTTATGGTGGTTCGTTCAAGAGTTCTCTTTCTTGGTTATCATATCAATTCATTCGTTCTTTCCAATCCCGACCGGGGATTCATTGAAGACCTTCCCAAGTTTGCACCATATCTCTCTTAATCCTTTCTACGAGAATAAGTAGTATGCAAAATCTGTTGCTTGTCACCAATTTAAATTGGTGAAGGATAAGCATAATGTAATTCTTATTCTTGTTTCATCGAGTAAATTCAATTCCTTATTCCGGAGGTTTATCAAAATTCTTGATTTCATTTGTTCATCTATCCTTCCGGAGTTCCAAGTTTTCTCGGTTATATCATTTCTAAGCTCCCTCTAAATCATTGCAAGGCTTCACTTTGTGTTTTCAACTTCTCTTCCTTTTTATCATCCTTTTATTTATCGGAGTTCTTCATGGAGGCTCTACATGGTGGTTCGTCAAGTATTCTTTTCATTCTTCGATTGTCCTCAAGATTTCTCTCGGAGTTAAGATCCGCCAAGCTATACTAAAAAATAAACATGGTGTTCAACACATGTTTTGTTTGGAGGAGTTCAAGCATTTCTTCATTTTGCATCCCGAAGTGCAATTCTTTCTACCTTATCTTTTGATGTGGTGTTATGTCATTCTTGACAATTTCTCTTCATGCTTCATTATTTACATGTTGTCAAGAATGAGGTATTTTAAATCCATCAATCTCTTCATTGGAGTTATATTGGGTTATATTTCACCTAAAGCCTTCCCTAAGGATTGTCGCTATTTATGGTGCTCATAAATGACCCAAGTTCTTCATTTGTCCTCCCGGTGAAATAAGTTTCTCGTCTCCTTGTTGATATTAATCCAATCATTTCTTTACGTTGGTGGCAGAAGCTCACCTCATAGTTTTGAGAATTTTTTCCATAAGCCCACATCAAGCCTACTCTTTTTGTTGTTGTTGCTTTTCCAACAACTCCGTTCGACCCTTCTCCTAAAGATGCTTTTACAAGCTCATTTGTGGCAGAAGTTGTCATTTTCTTCTTCGTCCCTTATCCCAACGATCTATCTTCTATTCCTTCTTCCGGAAGCATTGTGTGGTTGCTCTTTTCAATCATCATCTCGAATCGTGAAGATCATGTCCTTTTCTTTGCTTATCGATTTAACCGGAGTGTTGTGTCTATCGTTCCTCTTCTAACCGGAGTCTCATCCAAGTGCGTTCATTTTGCCAAGTTCAAATGCTATTCCTCCATTTCCAACCGGAATGTTGTATCATCTCTTCAAGTTCTTTTCATCTTATCAAGTTTTTCCTTCTTCTTTCAGTCGGAGTGCTGCCGAAATTATATCAATCTTATTCTTTCTCTATCTAGTTTTAACCGGAGTGTTTTCAATATCTATCTTATCACTAAACCTCTTGGTTCTTGTCGTATCCCATGTTCCTCTTATCTAACGGAGTGTTTTCAAGTTCGTTCAACTCCGTTGTGTTCTTTCTTTCAACTTTTCAACCTCTCAAGGTTCATGGTTTCACTCGTTTGTCAAAGAAGCAACTTAGTTTTACCTCTCCTCTTTATCTTCCGTTTTCCCTCCGGTGCCATTCTAGATATCGGGACGAGATCCTCTCGTAGTGGTGGAGTGTTGTAACGCCCCAAGACCGGCGCTTCAGAAGACTTCCATATTTTTCGTGATCACCGTGTGTTTCTTTTGTGCTTGCTCTTTTATTTCGCTTCTTGCATCATGTTCGTCATTTGGTTATCTTGCATTGCCATGCCCATCTTTGTCATGTTGCATTTGTGCCTCTTATCATTTTTGGCATTCTCATAATCATCATGTGCATTATCATATTCATGCATGTTACATTGTTGCATGCTCCACGTATGATCATGCATCATCACCTCCTCCTTCCTGCTTCATTCCTTCATTTTGGCAAGTGACCTTTTTCCCCTTCTCCATAAATGTTCATTCTTTCCCTATTAATCTTAAACCATGCCTACACCCTCTCTGACAATTTTTCAGCTCATTGGAAGATGTTTTGGTTGGGTTGAAAAATGACTCAAGTTTGAATTAAATTCAAACTTGAATTATTTTTCTATCTCTAACATGCCCAGACCATTTTATTCAAATTGTGCATAAATCCAGGATCTTATAAATATTTCCGTCCCAGCCTACTTTCTTCCTGATCTCCGTGTGCATTTCTGCTCGTGTTATTCTGCCTGGAGAACTAAGGAAAAGAGATGAGGAGAGAAAGGAAGATCAGCCCAGCAGCAGACCCCGCAGCCCACATGTTTCTCTCCCCAGCCGGCCCAGCCCAATGCCCAAACGGCCACCTGCTCCGTTTCCCCTCCGTCTCCCTCGCTCCAGACACAGAGCGCTCGCGCCGTCGCGCTGTGAGCTCATGGACGTCGAGGCTAGCGCCTGCCTGCGCCCCTATAAAGCCCCGCAGCGACCCCTAGGGTTTCCTCCTCCCTCCTCCTTCCCTCCTCGTGCCGCCATCTCTCTTCCTCCCCTCTGTTTTCCCTTCTTCAAGATCAGAGAGCACCACTGAGAGCAGAGTAATAAACCGTCGATGCCCGTCGTCGTTATCGCGGCCGGAGGGCCTCAAGCTCGTCTTCGACATGTCGTCCTGCACCCCGTCACCCTCCTCGACCGATCCTCGCAGTTAGTTGGGTAGGAGCCTCCCCAACGCGCCTCCCTGCCGTCGCCGTCGCCATGGCCGGTCGAGCTAAGCCGAGCTCAAGCCCGGTGTCGTCCACGTCGTGGTGGCCTTCTTCTTCCTCTGGAGCGACCTCCACGAGCCGGATCGCCAAGTCCAGTGCCCCGTCGCGGTCATCTTCCCCTGCTTCCTCTACGTCACGGATCGAACACCATCTCGCCTTCACGCCATCGGCCACGTCGTCTCCCTCCTCTGCTTCCACTTCCTTCACGGTCAGAATTTCGACAAGGTTCAGAGCTCCCTCCCGTCGTCTCCGGCGTGTATCCGTCGACCTCGTCGTATCATATGGTGAGCTGGGTAACGCCCCTTCCTCTCCGTTCCTTCCTCTCGATGTTTGATCACCCGCATGCCTCGCCTGATCATCGCCATGCCGCGCGCCCGAGGCGAGCATGAGCTCGTACCCCGCACACGCACACGCCCCTGCACCTAGAAGCCCCAAGCACACGTGCTCCTTAGCCTATCCCGCACACCCGCCGTGGCCTCCCAAGCCCCGTCATCACCACGGCTGACCTCGCCGGCTCCGTCCTCGCAGCCGTCGTCTTCTCCGCCTATACAGAGAGGCTCGGCCCTGGAAAATCTCTTAATTAGCCGAACCCCTTTCAATGCACAAGCACACCTCTAGCTCAGCTGGTCAGCCCGCACGCACACATGCAGGAGGTCCTGAGATCGAATCCCAGGGTGCCCCGAATTTGTTTTGCCCTTGCCATCATTTTAAAATGTTCATGTTTAATTAACCGTGCATCATATGCAAATACTTTATATATGTAAAATGCTTAGAATTTTGTGTAGATTAATATTTTGCCACTTTCATCCATGTTAAAAATGTTTAAAATGCTGTTTGATTAAATTTGCTTAAATGCCATGTTAAAATGATTTATTCCATAACTTAATAACCGTAACTCGGATTTAAATAAACTATATATGTAAATGGGGTAGAAAAATGCATAGTTTAACATGTTGCACTTTATTTTCCTGTTTAAAAACAATAAAATATGGTTTTAGGCAGAACAGTACCAAATCCATATTTTGCACATGAGGATTTTTTCGGACTTGTTGCTTGTTGTTCCGGCCTCATTTAACTTGTCTAGATAGGTAGTTGTCATATGCTTCACTTCTTGCCATGTTAATCAACATTTAATATTGTTGGGTACCTAAACGAGAGAGAACTAAATAAGTCACGTGGTGTTTCGTCAATATGCAACGAAGTTGCATATTGAGCTCCACTTAACTTGTAGTTTTGCTTTTGCATCTTGCCATGCCATGCCTCTTTAAACCGGACATGCATCATACTTGATTGTGCATCATGCCAAGTTTATGTGATGGTTATTTACCATACTGTTTGCTTCTTTTCGGTGTTGCTTCTTCGGGTTAGTTCCGATAACGTCGCGTTTGTGAGGATTCATTCGACTTCGTCCGTTTGTTTTCTTCATGGACTCGTTCTTCTTCCTAGCGGGATCTCAGGCAAGATGACCATACCCTCGAAATCACTTCTATCTTTGCTTGCTAGATGCTCGCACTTTTGCTATGCCTATGCTATGATGCCTAGCACTTTCTTATCATGCCTCCCATATTGCCATGTCAAGTCCCTAACCATCCTTTCCTAGCAAACCGTTGTTTGGCTATGTTACCGCTTTGCTCAGCCCCTCTTATAGCGTTGTTAGTTGCAGGTGAAGATGAAGTTTGTTCCTTGTTGGAACATGGAGTTGTTGTTCCTTGTTGGAACATGTTTACTTGTTGGGATATCACAATATATCTTATTTAATTAATGCATCTATATACTTGGTAAAGGGTGGAAGGCTCGGCCTTATGCCTGGTGTTTTGTTCCACTCTTGCCGCCCTAGTTTCCGTCATATCGGTATTATGTTCCCGGATTTTGCGTTCCTTACACGGTTGGGTGATTTATGGGACCCCCTTGACAGTTCGCTTTGAATAAAACTCCTCCAGCAAGGCCCAACCTTGGTTTTACCATTTGCCACCTAAGCCTTTTTTCCCTTGGGTTCTGCAGACTCAAGGGTCATCTTTATTTTAACCCCTAGGCCAGTGCTCCTCCGAGTGTTGGTCCAACCCGTCAGCCGCCGGTGGCCACCAGGGGCAACTCTGGACTCACCTACCGGAAGTTTGGACAATCCGGTGTGCCCTGAGAACGAGATACGTGCGACTCCTATCAGGATTTATCGGCACATCGGGTGGCTTTGCTGGTCTTGTTTTACCATTGTCGAAATGCCTTGTAGCCGGGATTCCGAGACGGATTGGGTCTTCCCGGTAGAAGGAATATCCTTCATTGACCATGAGAGCTTATAATGGGCTAAGTTGGGACACCCATGCAGGGTATTCTCTTTTGAAAGCCGTGCCCGCGGTTATGAGGCAGATGGGAATTTGTTAATGTCCGGTTGTAGAAAACCCGAAGTTGATCTTAATTAAAATACACCAACCGCGTGTGTAACCGTGATGGTCTCTTCTCGGCGGAGTCCGGGAAGTGAACACGGTGTTGGAGTTATGCTTGACGTAGGTTGTTCTAGGATCACTTCTTGATCATAGTTGTTCGATCGTGCTTTTGCCTTCTCTTCTCGCTCTCATTTGCGTATGTTAGACACCAGATATGCTAGTCGCTTGCTGCAGCTCCACCTCACTACCTTCTCCTACCCATAAGCTTAAATAGTCTTGATCTCACGGGTGTGAGATTGCTGAGTCCCCGTGACTCACAGATACTTCGAAAACCAGTTTGCAGGTGTCGATGAAACCGTGCAGGTGACGCACCCGAGCTCAAGGAGGAGCTCGATGAAGATCTTGTTCATTGTGTTGTTTCATTTCAGTTGATCAGTAGTGGAGCCCAGTTGGGACGATCGGGGATCTGTGTAGCATTTGGGGTAGTCTTCTTTTATTTTGGTTCCGTAGTCGGACCTTGATTGTATCTGTTTGATGTAATGCTTTACTCATGTATTGCGTGAAGTGGCGATTGTAAGCCAACTATGTATCTCTTTCCCTTATGTATTACATGGGTTGTGTGAAGATTACCTCACTTGCGACATTGCTTTCAATGCGGTTATGCCTCTAAGTCGTGCTTCGACACGTGGGAGATATAGCCGCATCGAGGGCGTTACAAGTTGGTAATCAGAGCCATCCCCGACTTAGGAGCCCCCTGCTTGATTGAATCGCTGCCTTTGTTGAGTCTAGAACAAAATGTTCTGAGTCTTAGGATTAAATATATCGGAGAGTAGGATTCTTTTTACTCCTCAACCCCTTCGTCGCTCTGGTGAGGTCTCCTGACGTAGAAGTTTTGACTTCCCTCTCCTCAAATTTCACTAAATTTTTTTAGGATCACGCGGGTATCTTGGAATCGTTCCGATGGTTTTGTGACGAGAACATTGTTCTTGGTGCCTCCTGACATTTAGGGGTTGTGGCAGTGTCCCGGGGAGTTGAGCTCCGAGGTGTTGTCATCACAATTTTATCATTGCAGTTATGGAATACCTGAGTTTTGCCGACATCGAAAATCTCTTTTATGCAGTTGTTGGTGAGATCACCTCGACGCCACCCAGTACTGGGGCGGGAGTTCGGGAGTATTGCCATAGCTCGTATAACGGATGCTTTTCGAAGGTTGAGGTAAACGATTTCCTAAGGTTTCTTGGTTATGTGTTGAAGGATGGATAAAGCTGGATCTAGGTATTGTTAGTTTGGGTGATATATTTTGTGTCCCCTGTATCCCCAACACCTGATTGCATAACCAGAAAGTTTCGGGAGTTTATAAGTGGGAATTCAAGTAGCTCCTAGATTATCTTTCTAACAGACACATGATACGATGTGGGATCTATCATATGTTTGTTTCTGGCTTATTCTGCAAGCCAAATCCTTTGTTTTTGTTTTGTTTTTGGTATTCGAGTTGCTTCAATGCCAAGTGTTGATTCCATACCTTATTCTAAGCAATGTTCTCATATTTCTATGTGGATACTAATCCTTCTTGTTCATCAAGGTTGTCTTTTCAATCCTTGCCAACCGGTGTGCTTCTCTCCAAGTAAATCCGATCATTCCAACATTCACAAAATCAATTCTAAGTTTTTTTCTCAACGGTGTTCGTTTCATCCGACCCAAGTTGCCTTTGTTTTCCCACCCTCCCACCCTTTTCGTCAAGGACTCATATATCCCTAACCAAGTATCCATTTTATTGAGTGAAGTTTCTTCATTCCTTTCCTTTAATGGTTTTATCCGGTGATTTCTCATGACGACGCTAAGGAAGCTTCAACTTTATCATTGTTCCATTCTAATTTTCTTCTCCAGTGGATTTAATTCAAGATTTCGGTGTTGATCTTATCCCTTTTCCTCTTTTCAAATGTTTTCTCATGCCGGTGCACCTCTTAATCGTTCACCTCTCGCTATTCATTTGTTCCGGAGTGATGAAGATATCTCAGAAGATTCAAGTTTCCATTCTCAATTCACTCAAGTTCTTTTGAGGATGCTATCTTATTCAAGCCATTTAATTCAACCGGCGCAATCTATCTTTTAAATCGTTGAACGGTGTTTCTTTTGAGTGGGCCCTAACCCACAGGTCGTTTTCCAGGATCTTACCCGACTCTTCTAATTTCCCAGCGCGATTCTCAAATTCTTTTCAAAGTTGACATAAGAATGAATTTTCACCAGTCATGTCTTTCTCCAAGATCTTTCAAATTCTTTCATCATTGATTCAACCTTTCTATTCTTCATTCCGGAGTGTCTCAACAATTCATGGTGGTGTTTCTCGTCGCCATTCTCGGATTTTGAAGACCGAAGAGGAGTTCCTCTTAAATCCTTACCCGTTCTTGCAAAGATGTGTAGTTCAAGCTTGATGCCGTCCTCTCATAATTGTTTTTGATTGTGAGACTTCTTCTCATACCCATCCAGAGCATTTCAGGAGTCTTTTAAGTTTGATTCTCCGGAGCCATCTTCTCAAAATTATTCATTCAAGCTTTCAGCTCTCGTTCTCCAAATCATACCGGTGCATCATTCAAGTATTATCTAATCAGCTCAGGATCTCTGCGTTCACTTATATCTAAATTCTCTCAAGTATCTTCGTTCATTTTCAATTCTTATGGTGGTTCGTTCAAGAGTTCTCTTTCTTGGTTATCATATCAATTCATTCGTTCTTTCCAATCCCGACCGGGGATTCATTGAAGACCTTCCCAAGTTTGCACCATATCTCTCTTAATCCTTTCTACGAGAATAAGTAGTATGCAAAATCTGTTGCTTGTCACCAATTTAAATTGGTGAAGGATAAGCATAATGTAATTCTTATTCTTGTTTCATCGAGTAAATTCAATTCCTTATTCCGGAGGTTTATCAAAATTCTTGATTTCATTTGTTCATCTTTCCTTTCGGAGTTCCAAGTTTTCTCGGTTATATCATTTCTAAGCTCCATCTAAATCATTGCAAGGCTTCACTTTGTGTTTTCAACTTCTCTTCCTTTTTATCATCCTTTTATTTATCGGAGTTCTTCATGGAGGCTCTACATGGTGGTTCGTCAAGGATTCTTTTCATTCTTCGATTGTCCTCAAGATTTCTCTCAGAGTTAAGATCCGCCAAGCTATACTAAAAAATAAACATGGTGTTCAACACATGTTTTGTTTGGAGGAGTTCAAGCATTTCTTCATTTTGCATCCCGAAGTGCAATTCTTTCTACCTTATCTTTTGATATGGTGTTATGTCATTCTTGACAATTTCTCTTCATGCTTCATGATTTACATGTTGTCAAGAATGAGGTATTTTAAATCCATCAATCTCTTCATTGGAGTTATATTGGGTTATATTTCACCTAAAGCCTTCCCTAAGGATTGTTGCTATTTATGGTGCTCATAAATGACCCAATTTCTTCATTTGTCCTCCCGGTGAAATAAGTTTCTCGTCTCCTTGTTGATATCAATCCAATCATTTGTTTACGTTGGTGGCAGAAGCTCACCTCATAGTTTTGAGAATTTTTTCCATAAGCCCACATCAAGCCTACTCTTTTTTGTTGTTGTTGCTTTTCCAACAACTCCGTTCGACCCTTCTCCTAAAGATGCTTTTACAAGCTCATTTGTGGCAGAAGTTGTCATTTTCTTCTTCGTCCCTTATCCCAACGATCTATCTTCTATTCCTTCTTCCGGAAGCATTGTGTGGTTGCTCTTTTCAATCATCATCTCGAATCGTGAAGATCATGTCCTTTTCTTTGCTTATCGATTTAACCGGAGTGTTGTGTCTATCGTTCCTCTTCTAACCGGAGTCTCATCCAAGTGCGTTCATTTTGCCAAGTTCAAATGCTATTCCTCCATTTCCAACCGGAATGTTGTATCATCTCTTCAAGTTCTTTTCATCTTATCAAGTTTTTCCTTCTTCTTTCAGTCGGAGTGCTGCCGAACTTATATTAATCTTATTCCTTCTCTATCTAGTTTTAACCGGAGTGTTTTCAATATCTATCTTATCACTAAACCTCTTGGTTCTTGTCGTATCCCATGTTCCTCTTATCTAACGGAGTGTTTTCAAGTTCGTTCAACTCCGTTGTGTTCTTTCTTTCAACTTTTCAACCTCTCAAGGTTCATGGTTTCACTCGTTTGTCAAAGAAGCAACTTAGTTTTACCTCTCCTCTTTATCTTCCGTTTTCCCTCCGGTGCCATTCTAGATCTCGGGACGAGATCCACTCGTAGTGGTGGAGTGTTGTAACGCTCCAAGACCGGCGCTTCAGAAGACTTCCATATTTTTCGTGATCACCGTGTGTTTCTTTTGTGCTTGCTCTTTTATTTCGCTTCTTGCACCATGTTCGTCATTTGGTTATCTTGCATTGCCATGCCCATCTTTGTCATGTTGCATTTGTGCCTCTTGTCATTTTTGGCATTCTCATAATCATCATGTGCATTATCATATTCATGCATGTTACATTGTTGCATGCTCCACGTATGATCATGCATCATCACCTCCTCCTTCCTGCTTCATTCCTTCATTTTGGCAAGTGACCTTTTTCCCCTTCTCCATAAATGTTCATTCTTTCCCTATTAATCTTAAACCATGCCTACACCCTCTCTGACAATTTTTCAGCTCATTGGAAGATGTTTTGGTTGGGTTAAAAAATGACTGAAGTTTGAATTAAATTCAAACTTGAATTATTTTTCTATCTCTAACATGTCCAGACCATTTTATTCAAATTGTGCATAAATCCAGGATCTTATAAATATTTCCGTCCCAGCCTACTTTCTTCCTGATCTCCGTGTGCATTTCTGCTCGTGTTATTCTGCCTGGAGAACTAAGGAAAAGAGATGAGGAGAGAAAGGAAGATCAGCCCAGCAGCAGACCCCGCAGCCCACATGTTTCTCTCCCCAGCCGGCCCAGCCCAATGCCCAAACGGCCACCTGCTCCGTTTCCCCTCCGTCTCCCTCGCTCCAGACACAGAGCGCTCGCGCCGTCGCGCCGTGAGCTCACGGACGTCGAGGCTAGCGCCTGCCTGCGCCCCTATAAAGCCCCGCAGCGACCCCTAGGGTTACCTCCTCCCTCCTCCTTCCCTCCTCGTGCCGCCATCTCTCTTCCTCCCCTCTGTTTTCCCTTCTTCAAGATCAGAGAGCACCACTGAGAGCAGAGTAATAAACCGTCGATGCCCGTCGTCGTTATCGCGGCCGGAGGGCCTCAAGCTCGTCTTCGACATGTCGTCCTGCACCCCGTCACCCTCCTCGACTGATCCCCGCAGTTAGTTGGGCGGGAGCCTCCCCAACGCGCCTCCCTGCCGTCGCCGTCGCCATGGCCGGTCGAGCTAAGCCGAGCTCGAGCCCGGTGTCGTCCACGTCGTGGTGGCCTTCTTCTTCCTCTAGAGCGACCTCCACGAGCCGGATTGCCAAGTCCAGTGCCCCGTCGCGGTCTTCTTCCCCTGCTTCCTCTACGTCACGGATCGAACACCATCTCGCCTTCACGCCATCGGCCACGTCGTCTCCCTCCTCTGCTTTCACTTCCTTCACGGTCAGAATTTCGACAAGGTTCAGAGCTCCCTCCCGTCATCTCCGGCGTGTATCCGTCGACCTCGTCGTATCATATGGTGAGCTGGGTAACGCCCCTTCCTCTCCGTTCCTTCCTCTCGATGTTTGATCACCCGCATGCCTCGCCTGATCATCGCCATGCCGCGCGCCCGAGGCGAGCATGAGCTCGTACCCCGCACACGCACACGCCCCTACACCTAGAAGCCCCAAGCACACGTGCTCCTTAGCCTATCCCGCACACCCGCCGTGGCCTCCCAAGCCCCGTCATCACCACGGCTGACCTCGCCGGCTCCGTCCTCGCAGCCGTCGTCTTCTCCGCCTATACAGAGAGGCTCGGCCCTGGAAAATCTCTTAATTAGCCGAACCCCTTTCAATGCACAAGCACACCTCTAGCTCAGCTGGTCAGCCCGCACGCACACATGTAGGAGGTCATGGGATCGAATCCCAGGGTGCCCCGAATTTGTTTTGCCCTTGCCATCATTTTAAAATGTTCATGTTTAATTAACCCTGCATCATATGCAAATACTTTATATATGTAAAATGCTTAGAATTTTGTGTAGATTAATATTTTGCCACTTTCATCCATGTTAAAAATGTTTAAAATGCTGTTTGATTAAATTTGCTTAAATGCCATGTTAAAATGATTTATTCCATAACTTAATAACCTAACTCGGATTTAAATAAACTATATATGTAAATGGGGTAGAAAAATGCATAGTTTAACATGTTGCACTTTATTTTCCTGTTTAAAAACAATAAAATATGGTTTTAGGCAGAACAGTACCAAATCCATATTTTGCACATGAGGATTTTTTCGGACTTGTTGCTTGTTGTTCCGGCCTCATTTAACTTGTCTAGATAGGTAGTTGTCATATGCTTCACTTCTTGCCATGTTAATCAACATTTAATATTGTTGGGTACCTAAACGAGAGAGAACTAAATAAGTCACGTGGTGTTTCGTCAATATGCAACGAAGTTGCATATTGAGCTCCACTTAACTTGTAGTTTTGCTTTTGCATCTTGCCATGCCATGCCTCTTTAAACCGGACATGCATCATACTTGATTGTGCATCATGCCAAGTTTATGTGATGGTTATTTACCATACTGTTTGCTTCTTTTTGGTGTTGCTTCTTCGGGTTAGTTCCGATAACGTCGCGTTTGTGAGGATTCGTTCGACTTCGTCCGTTTGTTTTCTTCATGGACTCGTTCTTCTTCCTAGCGGGATCTCAGGCAAGATGACCATACCCTCGAAAACACTTCTATCTTTGCTTGCTAGATGCTCGCACTTTTGCTATGCCTATGCTACGATGCCTAGCACTTGCTTATCATGCCTCCCATATTGCCATGTCAAGCCCCTAACAATCCTTTTGTAGCAAACCGTTGTTTGGCTATGTTACCGCTTTGCTCAGCCCCTCTTATAGCGTTGTTAGTTGCAGGTGAAGATGAAGTTTGTTCCTTGTTGGAACATGGAGTTGTTGTTCCTTGTTGGAACATGTTTACTTGTTGGGATATCACAATATATCTTATTTAATTAATGCATCTATATACTTGGTAAAGGGTGGAAGGCTCGGCCTTATGCCTGGTGTTTTGTTCCACTCTTGCCGCCCTAGTTTCCGTCATATCGGTATTATGTTCCCGGATTTTGCGTTCCTTACACGGTTGGGTGATTTATGGGACCCCCTTGACAGTTCGCTTTGAATAAAACTCCTCCAGCAAGGCCCAACCTTGGTTTTACCATTTGCCACCTAAGCCTTTTTTCCCTTGGGTTCTGCAGACTCAAGGGTCATCTTTATTTTAACCCCCAGGCTAGTGCTCCTCCGAGTGTTGGTCCAACCCGTTAGCCGCCGGTGGCCACTAGGCGCAACTCTGGACTCGCCTACCGGAAGTTTGGACAATCTGGTGTGCCCTGAGAACGAGATACGTGCGACTCCTATCGGGATTTGTCGGCACATCGGGCGGCTTTGCTGGTCTTGTTTTACCATTTTCGAAATGTCTTGTAGCCGGGATTCCGAGACTGATTGGGTCTTCCCGGTAGAAGGAATATCCTTCGTTGACCGTGAGAGCTTATAATGGGCTAAGTTGGGACACCCATGCAGGATATTATCTTTTGAAAGCCGTGCCCGTGGTTATGAGGCAGATGGGAATTTGTTAATGTCCGGTTGTAGAAAACCCGAAGTTGATCTTAATTAAAATACACCAACCGCGTGTGTAACCGTGATGGTCTCTTCTTGGCGGAGTCCGGGAAGTGAACACGGTGTTGGAGTTATGCTTGACGTAGGTTGTTCTAGGATCACTTCTTGATCATAGTTGTTCGATCGTGCTTTTGCCTTCTCTTCTCGCTCTCATTTGCGTATGTTAGACACCAGATATGCTAGTCGCTTGCTCCAGCTCCACCTCACTACCTTCTCCTACCCATAAGCTTAAATAGTCTTGATCTCGCGGGTGTGAGATTGCTGAGTCCCCGTGACTCACAGATACTTCGGAAACCAGTTTGCAGGTGCCGATGAAACCATGCAGGTGACGCACCCGAGCTCAAGGAGGAGCTCGATGAAGATCTTGTTCATTGTGTTGTTTCATTTCAGTTGATCAGTAGTGGAGCCCAGTTGGGACGATCGGGGATCTGTGTAGCATTTGGGGTAGTCTTATTTTATTTTGGTTCCGTAGTCGGACCTTGATTGTATCTGTTTGATGTAATGCTTTACTCATGTATTGCATGAAGTGGCGATTGTAAGCCAACTATGTATCTCTTTCCCTTATGTATTACATGGGTTGTGTGAAGATTACCTCACTTGCGACATTGCTTTCAATGCGGTTATGCCTCTAAGTCGTGCTTCGACACGTGGGAGATATAGCCGCATCGAGGGCGTTACAAGTTGGTAATCAGAGCCATCCCCGACTTAGGAGCCCCCTGCTTGATTGAATCGCTGCCTTTGTTGAGTCTAGAACAAAATGTTCTGAGTCTTAGGATTAAATATATCGGAGAGTAGGATTCTTTTTACTCCTCAACCCCTTCGTCGCTCTGGTGAGGTCTCCTGACGTAGAAGTTTTGACTTCCCTCTCCTCAAATTTCACTAAATTTTTTTAGGATCACGCGGGTATCTTGGAATCGTTCCGATGGTTTTGTGACGAGAACATTGTTCTTGGTGCCTCCTGACATTTAGGGGTTGTGGCAGTGTCCCGGGGAGTTGAGCTCCGAGGTGTTGTCATCACAATTTTATCATTGCAGTTCTAGAATACCTGAGTTTTGCCAACATCGAAAATCTCTTTTATGCAGTTGTTGGTGAGATCACCTCGACGCCACCCAGTACTGGGGCGGGAGTTCGGGAGTATTGCCATAGCTCGTATAACGGATGCTTTTCGAAGGTTGAGGTAAACGATTTCCTAAGGTTTCTTGGTTATGTGTTGAAGGATGGATAAAGCTGGATCTAGGTATTGTTAGTTTGGGTGATATATTTTGTGTCCCCTGTATCCCCAACACCTGATTGCATAACCAGAAAGTTTCGGGAGTTTATAAGTGGGAATTCAAGTAGCTCCTAGATTATCTTTCTAACAGACACATGATACGATGTGGGATCTATCATATGTTTGTTTCTGGCTTATTCTGCAAGCCAAATCCTTTGTTTTTGTTTTGTTTTGTGGTATTCGAGTTGCTTCAATGCCAAGTGTTGATTCCATACCTTATTCTAAGCAATGTTCTCATATTTCTATGTGGATGCTAATCCTTCTTGTTCATCAAGGTTGTCTTTTCAATCCTTGCCAACCGGTGTGCTTCTCTCCAAGTAAATCCGATCATTCCAACATTCGCAAAATCAATTCTAAGTTTTTTTCTCAACGGTGTTCGTTTCATCCGACCCAAGTTGCCTTTGTTTTCCCACCCTCCCACCCTTTTCGTCAAGGACTCATATATCCCTAACCAAGTATCCATTTTATTGAGTGAAGTTTCTTCATTCCTTTCCTTTAATGGTTTTATCCGGTGATTTCTCATGACGACGCTAAGGAAGCTTCAACTTTATCATTGTTCCATTCTAATTTTCTTCTCCGGTGGATTTAATTCAAGATTTCGGTGTTGATCTTATCCCTTTTCCTCTTTTCAAATGTTTTCTCATGCCGGTGCACCTCTTAATCGTTCACCTCTCGCTATTCATTTGTTCCGGAGTGATGAAGATATCTCAGAAGATTCAAGTTTCCATTCTCAATTCACTCAAGTTCTTTTGAGGATGCTATCTTATTCAAGCCATTTAATTCAACCGGCGCAATCTATCTTTTAAATCGTTGAACGGTGTTTCTTTTGAGTGGGCCCTAACCCACATGTCGTTTTCCAGGATCTTACCCGACTCTTCTAATTTCCCGGCGCGATTCTCAAATTCTTTTCAAAGTTGACATAAGAATGAATTTTCACCAGTCATGTCTTTCTCCAAGATCTTTCAAATTCTTTCATCATTGATTCAACCTTTCTATTCTTCATTCCGGAGTGTCTCAACAATTCATGGTGGTGTTTCTCGTCGCCATTCTCGGATTTTGAAGACCGAAGAGGAGTTCCTCTTAAATCCTTACCCGTTCTTGCAAAGATGTGTAGTTCAAGCTTGATGCCGTCCTCTCATAATTGTTTTTGATTGAGAGACTTCTTCTCATACCCATCCAGAGCATTTCAGGAGTCTTTTAGGTTTGATTCTCCGGATCCATCTTCTCAAAATTATTCATTCAAGCTTTCAGCTCTCGTTCTCCAAATCATACCGGTGCATCATTCAAGTATTATCTAATCAGCTCAGGATCTCTGCGTTCACTTATATCTAAATTCTCTCAAGTATCTTCGCTCATTTTCAATTCTTATGGTGGTTCGTTCAAGAGTTCTCTTTCTTGGTTATCATATCAATTCATTCGTTCTTTCCAATCCCGACCGGGGATTCATTGAAGACCTTCCCAAGTTTGCACCATATCTCTCTTAATCCTTTCTACGAGAATAAGTAGTATGCAAAATCTGTTGCTTGTCACCAATTTAAATTGGTGAAGGATAAGCATAATGTAATTCTTATTCTTGTTTCATCGAGTAAATTCAATTCCTTATTCCGGAGGTTTATCAAAATTCTTGATTTCATTTGTTCATCTTTCCTTCCGGAGTTCCAAGTTTTCTCGGTTATATCATTTCTAAGCTCCATCTAAATCATTGCAAGGCTTCACTTTGTGTTTTCAACTTCTCTTCCTTTTTATCATCCTTTTATTTATCGGAGTTCTTCATGGAGGCTCTACATGGTGGTTCGTCAAGGATTCTTTTCATTCTTCGATTGTCCTCAAGATTTCTCTCGGAGTTAAGATCCGCCAAGCTATACTAAAAAATAAACATGGTGTTCAACACATGTTTTGTTTGGAGGAGTTCAAGCATTTCTTCATTTTGCATCCCGAAGTGCAATTCTTTCTACCTTATCTTTTGATGTGGTGTTATGTCATTCTTGACAATTTCTCTTCATGCTTCATGATTTACATGTTGTCAAGAATGAGGTGTTTTAAATCCATCAATCTCTTCATTGGAGTTATATTGGGTTATATTTCACCTAAAGCCTTCCCTAAGGATTGTTGCTATTTATGGTGCTCATAAATGACCCAATTTCTTCATTCGTCCTCCCGGTGAAATAAGTTTCTCGTCTCCTTGTTGATATCAATCCAATCATTTGTTTACGTTGGTGGCAGAAGCTCACCTCATAGTTTTGAGAATTTTTTCCATAAGCCCACATCAAGCCTACTCTTTTTGTTGTTGTTGCTTTTCCAACAACTCCGTTCGACCCTTCTCCTAAAGATGCTTTTACAAGCTCATTTGTGGCAGAAGTTGTCATTTTCTTCTTCGTCCCTTATCCCAACGATCTATATTCTATTCCTTCTTCCGGAAGCATTGTGTGGTTGCTCTTTTCAATCATCATCTCGAATCGTGAAGATCATGTCCTTTTCTTTGCTTATCGATTTAACCGGAGTGTTGTGTCTATCGTTCCTCTTCTAACCGGAGTCTCATCCAAGTGCGTTCATTTTGCCAAGTTCAAATGCTATTCCTCCATTTCCAACCGGAATGTTGTATCATCTCTTCAAGTTCTTTTCATCTTATCAAGTTTTTCCTTCTTCTTTCAGTCGGAGTGCTGCCGAAATTATATCAATCTTATTCCTTCTCTATCTAGTTTTAACCGGAGTGTTTTCAATATCTATCTTATCACTAAACCTCTTGGTTCTTGTCGTATCCCATGTTCCTCTTATCTAACGGAGTGTTTTCAAGTTCGTTCAACTCCGTTGTGTTCTTTCTTTCAACTTTTCAACCTCTCAAGGTTCATGGTTTCACTCGTTTGTCAAAGAAGCAACTTAGTTTTACCTCTCCTCTTTATCTTCCGTTTTCCCTCCGGCGCCATTCTAGATCTCGGGACGAGATCCTCTCGTAGTGGTGGAGTGTTGTAACGCCCCAAGACCGGCGCTTCAGAAGACTTCCATATTTTTCGTGATCACCGTGTGTTTCTTTTGTGCTTGCTCTTTTATTTCGCTTCTTGCATCATGTTCGTCATTTGGTTATCTTGCATTGCCATGCCCATCTTTGTCATGTTGCATTTGTGCCTCTTGTCATTTTTGGCATTCTCATAATCATCATGTGCATTATCATATTCATGCATGTTACATTGTTGCATGCTCCACGTATGATCATGCATCATCACCTCCTCCTTCCTGCTTCATTCCTTCATTTTGGCAAGTGACCTTTTTCCCCTTCTCCATAAATGTTCATTCTTTCCCTATTAATCTTAAACCATGCCTACACCCTCTCTGACAATTTTTCAGCTCATTGGAAGATGTTTTGGTTGGATTGAAAAATGACTCAAGTTTGAATTAAATTCAAACTTGAATTATTTTTCTATCTCTAAAATGTCCAGACCATTTTATTCAAATTGTGCATAAATCCAGGATCTTATAAATATTTCCGTCCCAGCCTACTTTCTTCCTGATCTCCCTGTGCATTTCTGCTCGTGTTATTCTGCCTGGAGAACTAAGGAAAAGAGATGAGGAGAGAAAGGAAGAGCAGCCCAGCAGCAGACCCCGCAGCCCACATGTTTCTCTCCCCAGCCGGCCCAGCCCAATGCCCAAACGGCCACCTGCTCCGTTTCCCCTCCGTCTCCCTCGCTCCAGACACAGAGCGCTCGCGCCGTCGCGCCGTGAGCTCACGGACGTCGAGGCTAGCGCCTGCCTGCGCCCCTATAAAGCCCCGCAGCGACCCCTAGTATTTCCTCCTCCCTCCTCCTTCCCTCCTCGCGCCGCCATCTCTCTTCCTCCCCTCTGTTTTCCCTTCTTCTTCAAGATCAGAGAGCACCACCGAGAGCAGAGTAATAAACCGTCGATGCCCGTCGTCGTTATCGCGGCCGGAGGGCCTCAAGCTCGTCTTCGACATGTCGTCCTGCACCCCGTCACCCTCCTCGACCGATCCCCGCAGTTAGTTGGGTGGGAGCCTCCCCAACGCGCCTCCCTGCCGTCGCCGTCGCCATGGCCGGTCGAGCCAAGCCGAGCTCGAGCCCGGTGTCGTCCATGTCGTGGTGGCCTTCTTCTTCCTCTGGAGCGACCTCCACGAGCCGGATCGCCAAGTCCAGCGCCCCGTCGCGATCTTCTTCCCCTGCTTCCTCTACGTCACGGATCGAACACCATCTCGCCTTCACGCCATCGGCCACGTCGTCTCCCTCCTCTGCTTCCACTTCCTTCACGGTCAGAATTTCGACAAGGTTCAGAGCTCCCTCCCGTCGTCTCCGGCGTGTATCCGTCGACCTCGTCGTATCATATGGTGAGATGGGTAATGCCCCTTCCTCTCCGTTCCTTCCTCTCGATGTTTGATCACCCGCATGCCTCGCCTGATCATCGCCATGCCGCGCGCCCGAGGCGAGCATGAGCTCGTACCCCGCACACGCACACGCCCCTGCACCTAGAAGCCCCAAGCACACGTGCTCCTTAGCCTATCCCGCACACCCGCCGTGGCCTCCCAAGCCCCGTCATCACCACGGCTGACCTCGCCGGCTCTGTCCTCGCAGCCGTCGTCTTCTCCGCCTATACAGAGAGGCTCGGCCCTGGGAAATCTCTTAATTAGCCGAACCCCTTTCAATGCACAAGCACACCTCTAGCTCAGCTGGTCAGCCCGCGCGCACACATGCAGGAGGTCCTGGGATCGAATCCCAGGGTGCCCCGAATTTGTTTTGCCCTTGCCATCATTTTAAAACGTTCATGTTTAATTAACCGTGCATCATATGCAAATACTTTATATATGTAAAATGCTTCTTCGGGTTAGTTCCGATAACGTCGCGTTTGTGAGGATTCGTTCGACTTCGTCCGTTTGTTTTCTTCATGGACTCGTTCTTCTTCCTAGCGGGATCTCAGGCAAGATGACCATACCCTCGAAATCACTTCTATCTTTACTTGCTAGATGCTCGCTCTTTTGCTATGCCTATGCTACGATGCCTAGCACTTGCTTATCATGCCTCCCATATTGCCATGTCAAGCCCCTAACCATCCTTTCCTAGCAAACCGTTGTTTGGCTATGTTATCGCTTTGCTCAGCCCCTCTTATAGTGTTGTTAGTTGCAGGTGAAGATGAAGTTTGTTCCTTGTTGGAACATGGAGATGTTGTTCCTTGTTGGAACATGTTTACTTGTTGGGATATCACAATATATCTTATTTAATTAATGCGTCTATATACTTGGTAAAGGGTGGAAGGCTCAGCCTTATGCCTGGTGTTTTGTTCCACTCTTGCCGCCCTAGTTTCCGTCATATCGGTATTATGTTCCCGGATTTTGCGTTCCTTACACGGTTGGGTGATTTATGGGACCCCCTTGACAGTTCGCTTTGAATAAAACTCCTCCAGCAAGGCCCAACCTTGGTTTTACCATTTGCGACCTAAGCCTTTTTTCCCTTGGGTTCTGCAGACTCAAGGGTCATCTTTATTTTAACCCCCGGGCCAGTGCTCCTCCGAGTGTCGGTCCAACTCGTCAGCCGCCGGTGGCCACCAGGGGCAACTCTGGACTCGCCTACTGGAAGTTTGGACAATCCGGTGTGCCCTGAGAACGAGATACGTGCGACTCCTATCGGGATTTGTCGGCACATCGAGCGGCTTTGCTGGTCTTGTTTTACCATTGTCGAAATGTCTTGTAGCCGGGATTCCGAGACTGATTGGGTCTTCCCGGTAGAAGGAATATCCTTCGTTGACCGTGAGAGCTTATAATGGGCTAAGTTGGGACACCCATGCAGGGTATTATCTTTTGAAAGCCGTGCCCGCGGTTATGAGGCAGATGGGAATTTGTTAATGTCCGGTTGTAGAAAACCCGAAGTTGATCTTAATTAAAATACACCAACCGCGTGTGTAACCATGATGGTCTCTTCTCGGCGGAGTACGGGAAGTGAACACGGTGTTGGAGTTATGCTTGACGTAGGTTGTTCTAGGATCACTTCTTGATCATAGTTGTTCGATCGTGCTTTTGCCTTCTCTTCTCGCTCTCATTTGCGTATGTTAGACACCAGATATGCTAGTCGCTTGCTGCAGCTCCACCTCACTACCTTCTCCTACCCATAAGCTTAAATAGTCTTGATCTCGCGGGTGTGAGATTGCTGAGTCCCCGTGACTCACAGATACTTCGAAAACCAGTTTGCAGGTGCCGATGAAACCGTGCAGGTGACGCACCCGAGCTCAAGGAGGAGCTCGATGAAGATCTTGTTCATTGTGTTGTTTCATTTTAGTTGATCAGTAGTGGAGCCCAGTTGGGACGATCGGGGATCTGTGTAGCATTTGGGGTAGTCTTCTTTTATTTTGGTTCCCTAGTCGGACCTTGATTGTATCTGTTTGATGTAATGCTTTACTCATGTATTGCGTGAAGTGGCGATTGTAAGCCAACTATGTATCTCTTTCCCTTATGTATTACATGGGTTGTGTGAAGATTACCTCACTTGCGACATTGCTTTCAATGCGGTTATGCCTCTAAGTCGCGCTTCGACACGTGGGAGATATAGCCGCATCGAGGGCGTTACACGGTGGCCCCGCTGGCGTCCTTGGCGAGGGCCTTGCCAGGTGGCCCGGCAAGGGTCTTGCTGTGGCGCGCTGTTGTCCCCGGCAAGGGCCTTGCCGGGGGTCTGGTGGCCTTCCTCGGCAAGGATCTTGCCGAGAATCATCGTCTTCTAATCCTCACCTGATCTTGAATATGTCTTCACAAAGATCTGCATGCCACCACAGAGGTGCCTTCCCGAGCCCTGGACCCACGTTGATGATGGCGTTGGGGTCGTGGGCTCAAGGGTGGCTCGCCCTGTTGGTGTGCAGCGAGCTGCCCCGGCAAGAGTCTTGTCGGGTTTGCTGAGGCTGCCCCGACAAGGGTCTTGCCGGGGGAACCTGCTTTGTCCCTCTGCTCTTTGTGGTCTTGGCCTTGGCGTTGCTTTCATTGTCTTGGGCTTCGATCTTACCTTGGCTCACCTCCCCTGTTCTGCTTGGCATGACCGTAGGCGCGGCTCCGACTGCCCGTGCATAGGTATAGGGTTACAAAAACGCACCCCTCTTTTTGTACACCGACAGTTGTGGTTTACTTTGATGACATACTTGTATTTATCAAATCCATCAAAAATCATGTAAATCATCTTAGTTCCGTTTTGGAAACTCTTCGCAAGGAACGTCTTTATGCCAACATGGAAAAATGCACCTTTGGTGTTGACAAGCTTTTTGTCTTGGGTTTCAATGTTTCTTCAAAGGGTGTCCATGTTAATGATTAAAAAATTGGAGCAATTAAAAATTGGCCACAACCAACTAATTTGCAACAAGTGTGTAGTTTCCTTGGTCTTGCGGGTTTTTATCGTCGCTTTGTGATAGATTTTAGCACTATTGTCGCACCGTTGCATGCCTTGAGTAAGAAAAATGCTCCCTTTGTTTGGGGACCTTTGCAATCTACCGCATTTGATGAGTTCAAATCTTTGCTTACTCATGCTCCGATTCTTGCTTTGCCTAACTTTGACAAAATTTTGAGGTTCGTTGTGATGCTAGTGATAATGGAATTGGTGGAGTTTTGATGCAAGAAAAGCGAGCCATTGCATATTTTAGTGAAAAAAATTCCGGTGCTCAACTAAATTATCCCATCTATGACAAAGAATTGTATACTTTAGTGCGTGTGTTGCATGTTTGGGAGCATTATCTTCGCCCACATGAGTTTGTCATACACACCGATCATGAGACACTTAAATACCTTAAAGGTCAAACCAAGTTGAATAAACGGCATGCTAAATGGAGTGAATTTATTGAATCTTCCCTTATGTGATCAAGTACATTAAGGGCAAAGAGAATGTTGTGGCGGATGCTCTTTCCTGCAAATGCATGTTAGTTACACAACTTGAATTGCATGTTCTTGGATTTGACCATATCAAAGACTTATATGAGCACGATGTGACTTTTGCTACTCCTTATTCTAAGTGTGTGACGCATACATCTTGGGAACAATATTATATCAAAGATGGTTATCTATTGAGAGCTAACAAACTATGCATCCTCGAGTCTTCTCTTCGTTTGTTACTTTTGCAAGAGGCTCATGGAGGAGGACTCATGGGACATTTTGGACGCGACAAGACTTTTGCCACGCTCCCCAAGAACTACTTTTGGCCCAAGATGTTCCGCGATGTCTCATGCTTCACCAACCAGTGCTCTGCATGCCGCAAAGCTAAGTCACAATCTCAATCCCATGGTTTACATATGCCACTTCGTATCCCACATCAACCATGGGAAGATATTAGCATGGATTTTGTGTTTGGATTGCCTAGGACTCAAAATGGCAAGGATTCCCTATTTGTTGTTGTGGACCGACTCTCTAAAATGGCTCATTTTATCCCATGCAACAAGATAGACAATGCTTCACATGTTGCAAATCTTTTTTGTGGGGAAATCTTGAGGTTACACAGAGTGGCAAAGGCAATTGTATCGGACTAAGACATCAAGTTCTTAAGCTACCTTTGGAAGACGTTATGCGCCAAGCTCAGCATCAAGCTACTATTCTCCACGGCATATCATCCTCAAACCGATGGCCAAACGGAAGTCACAAACCAGACGCTCTCCACTCTCCTATGCGTGTTGATCAATAAGAACATCAAGGAGTGGGAGGAGTGCTTACCCATCGCTGAGTATGCCTACAACCGTGCAAGACACTCTACTACCGGCAAGTCCCCCTTCGAGGTTGTCTATGGCTTTAACCCTTTGTCGCCGTTGGACATCCTCCCTCTACCGCTACAAGAAGGAGCGAACATGGACGCTAGCGCAAGAGCCACCTACATCAAGAAGATGCATGAAGAAACAAGGTCCATGATCGAGCGTCAAGTACACCGCCTCACCAACAAGCTCAACATCAACAAGTCACCGATGGTGTTCCAACCGGGAAATCTGAAACTGCGTTATATCGACTAGAGGGGGGGTGAATAGGCGAATTTTATGAATTCTTCACTGAGGAATTTCAGGGTGAGGAAATTCCTAAGCGAAGAACTACTTGCAGCGGAATAAGTACTCAGGTGTAAACATAACAGAACACAAGCATGATCATCATGATGAATTGAAGACAAGCACAGAGTACAGAAAGCGTAAACACAGGAGAACACAAGATGAAGACAAACACACTGAAGAAATTGAACTGAGGAAATTGAGAAAGTCTTCAGTCAAAGTCTTCGAACAGATATGAACAAGCACACAACACAGTTATGATGAAATGAAAGAGTTGATGAAATAGAACCAGTAAGCTTGGTGAAGACAACGATTTGGTAGACCAGTTCCAACTGCTCTCTCAGTTGTACATCTGGTTGGAGCAGCTAGGTATTAAAACCTGAGGACACACAGTCCTCACCGTATTCTCCTTGAGATAAGGTCACACAGACCTCGCCCAATCACTCGTGGTAAGTCTTCAGGTGACTTCGAAACCTTCACAAACTCGGTCACTCGACGATCCACAATATCCTCTTGGATGCTCTAGACCATGAGGCCTAACCGTCTGGAAGAAGCACAGTCTTCAAAGGTAACAAGCGTCGGATCCACGCAGGATCAATCTCTTCAGTGATGCTCAATCACTTTGGGTTTGTAGGTGTTTGGGTTTTGGTTTTCCTCACTTGATGATTTCGCTCAAAGTCCTCGGAGGATGGGATGCTCTCAGATGACAAGTGTCAGTTTCTCTCGGAGTAGCCAACCAGCTAGTGGTTGTAGGGGGCGGCTATTTATAGCCTAGGGAGCAGCCCGACATGATAAGACATAAATGCCCTTCAATAATACGACCGCTAGGTGGGTAGATATTTTTGGACAGCTGGCGCGTAGCACAACAACGGTCGGATATTTTGAGGCTCAAATTCCTCAAGGCTATCATGTTCCTCACTGTGTAGGCAATCCGTACTGGCGAATTCCTAACTCCTCAGTCAGAACAAATTCCTCAGCGACCAGAAGAACTTTGTCTCTGTCACTGAAGAAATTGACTGAGGATATGATATTTCCAATGGCTTGACTCAAAGGGATTGGTAGATGTAGGATTTTGAGTTGAGCATCACATGGAAATTTTTCCTTAGTATTTCCTCGACCCCCTTTAACAGTACGGTGTTTCCTATGACTCAAGAAAGAGAAAATGAAACTATGAAAACAAAAGTCTTCACGCTTCATGTTCCTCATATGGATACCAAGTCTTCAGGTCACACCAATTTCTTCACTTTCAAAGTCTTCAGAAAGTCTTCAAAAAACCAAAATCTTCAGTCGAAGATATTCATTTTTAGGGGTCGACTTTCTCTGTAAGTATCAAACTCCTCATAGACTTATAGACCTGTGTACACTCATAAACACATTAGTCCCTTAACCTATAAGTCTTCAATACACCAAAATCACTAAGGGGCACTAGATGCACTTACAATCTCCCCCTTTTTGGTGATTGATGAAAATATAGGTTAAGTTTTCAACGCGGATAATCATATGAAGTGTAAATACTGACATTGAGGAATTTGATTGCAAGATATAGAAGAACTCCCCCTGAAGATGTGCACTGCGGACGGGCGGGGGCATGGCGGACGTGGCGAGCGACGTCGGGCCAGTGGGGGCTTATGAGGATATGGCGAGTTGGGTCACGGTGGCACCTGAGAAGGCCGAGAAACAGTACATATAGGCGGAAGGTAGCGCGACGATCATCGGAATTCAATGTATAATGGCTTAGCGCACGAGCTTGCCGCGGAAAACTAGAGAAACTAAAATTATGACTGTGTCGTCCCGTCCCGTCTGGGTCGCACGCCGGCATGGCGGTCAAACGAGTGCACTCGAATCATCTCCCTCCTTGTCAATAATGATTCCACGGATTTAAAGCGTATCTTTTTTCGCATTAGTTAGCTGCCTTAATTATGGCCGGCTGCATGGAGGCAGAATCGCTCGCAGGTAGTACGCGAAGCAGCATGCAACGAGTCGCAGCCGAGGGCACACATGCAGCCACTTAAATCGCTGGAATTTATTAGGCTTAAACTTCTGCATGCCGAGGGCACGCATGCAGCCACTTAAATCGCTGGAATTAATTAGGCTTAAACTTCTGCATGCCGTTAATTATTGCCATGCCTTGGTCTTGCTGCTTTGCTCACGGGACTAATAAATCCCGGACGGAGGGAGTACCTTGGTTGGTGAGAGGTTTGAATTAAGCCCTGCAAACCGGAAAGGAGGTACTAGTACGTGCGTGATCCGCTATTTATTCGTGTAGGATCGAGTAAGCCGTTTCTTGAATCAAGCCCTGCAGGAAAGGAGGTAGTACGTGCGTGATCCGCTATTTATTCGTGTAGGATCGATAGTGTAGCTTGTCAGTTTCTTCAGAGGTAGGCATTTTTATCCGTGTAGGATCGATAGTGTAGCTTGTCAGTTTCTTCAGAGGTAGGCATTTTTATCCGTGTAGGATCGATAGTGCAGCTTGTCAGTTTCTTCAGAGGTAGGCATTTTTATTCAAAAAACTGCCACTTCGCATCTTGCGTCGCAAATAAAACTGCCAGGAGCGCATTTGTAGGCTAGCTAGTGATCGATCTGTAACTTGTAAACACCGAGCAAACAGAAATAAGTAACTGTTAATGCATCTCAATGATTCACAGATCATATACAAATATGTAGCTCCAAAAGCAAAGATCAGCCACTTCGGATCTTGCGTTGCAACTAAAACTAACTAGTACGATTTCCATACATAAGGTTAACATGTTAATGCATCTCAATGACTCACAGATCATATACAAATATGTAGCTCCAAAAGCAAAGATCTAGAAAAAACATCTGTTCTTCCTACTAACATGGATGCTTCTATTGGCCAACATTCAGTACATACTGAAAGACAAATTTGTTTGTGAAGTCTACAATTCCTCTTGCAAACGTAAGTGGTTTCACCAATAGCTGGAACCATGAGAATGAACCAGACATGATGGAGGAACATGCACTGCAATATGATTTGGTCTTCCCTCGATCACACTGCGAGACTATTTCGGAATACAAAATTTAACTTAGGCAAAATGATGCCCATTGTATAATCAGACCAAAGCAATGAAGCACCTAGTGTTGGCCAATAAATAGTACAGTACTACTTTTCTGCAGTCCATGAAGTGACTATCCAATCTTTCTGTGTCTATTTTCAAATGGCACTGCATGCAGTGACTATACTATTCTCTTGTGCAGTTCAACCAAAATTGCGGGCACTTTATTTGTTTGCCAAATAGCAACGGGCAGACATCTCTGTCCGCACAAATATCAAGCAGCTAGTAAACATATACCACACCTTGTATTTTCGGTTTAAACATGTCTCTTCCTCTTAGCATCTGTCATGTTCTGCACTGGACAATCTGATACAGTTATGTTTTGCCCTGGACAATTTCATACTGAATTGATTTGCTAGTTCAGAGCAGAAATATAGCGCCAATTCTTCATCAGACCAAGGATATCCATGTTTGCAGAGATGGAAGAGGTGAAACCGATACAACCGAAATTGAGCATCCAATCATTGAATCCTGTCCTGCACCTCCAATGTAGGTCCACCCTGCCAATAAATTCATATGCAAACCACTAGTATTACTATCTAATGACAGTACAAAAAGAGTAGCAAGATAGTAGCAAACCATGTACCTTCGTAATGAACAGCTCATAGTGCCACCAATTGGATATAAAGGTTGGGAAAAAACATGCTCCTAATGTTGAACCAGTTGGACTTTTTGTGCAGTTCCACTAAAATCGAGCATCCCTGTTTGCATAGATATTGAAAGTGTGATTACTCTAAAAGTGGCACTAGTGGAAGCATAGACTCACAAATATAAGCATTCCAATTTCTTAATGGGAAAAGGTAGCAAGACTTTTTCTAACCACCTGTTTGAAGGAATAAATAAAGCAACAACGGCTGATGTGAGGAAGGCATACATAGTTTTTTCTGGAAAAGTGAGCCATTCCTAACCTTTCCTCTTCTTTTAAGCAAATTTTGTGCAGTTCTACTAAAATAAAATGCCATCACCGCCTTGACAATTCAGTGACACTGTACAAAAGGATATGACTTAACATTACATCATGATGTCAGGTATGTAGTTGACAGGCATTAGAGACAAACATACAGACCTCCTCAAGAGAACAGCCGGAGGAGGAGGTGCCCACTCTTGACCTTTCCTCTTGTCTTCATAATTGTCTGTGCACTTTAACCAAAATAAAATGACATCAGCGCCCTGGCATTTTGGTGACACTGTACAAAAAAATTAACTTATCTCATGAAAGTGAGGTATGTAATCTATAAGCATTAACAGTGCAAAAATCTGAAGGTAGTAACAAGTTTCATCGTTGCTATACTGGCTGTGCAACAGCATTAGAATGCCTTAGCTAAAAAATCTTTAATACATCCACAATCAATAGCTAACCCTGAAATAATCCAGTGACATTAAATGGCATTGCTTAAATTTATGTGTGGCATTAGACTGAGAGCGACATTAGTTAAATGTGGCATCACTTTAGCAGTAGCATTGCTTGACTTGACTGCAGGCATTATACTAACAGCAAAAAAAGTGGCAATAAGAGAGCAACAAATATCCAGGCAGCATATGTGGATTACGGTGCCATTTTTGTTCTCTTTAGCCACCTTTTTCCTATGCGAGGACAACAAACCGATCGACCTGGTCATTCTCTATTGCATTGTCATGCCTTTCTACCCTTCTTCAACCAAGAGACACGAGACTCGTTCCTTCGCTAGTGATTTTCCCCTTTTCAACCTAGATGCGGGTTTGATGCCTACTCTCTTGGATAGTACAGTCTCCCTTCCTTTCCTTATTCAACCTAGACATGGATTAGTCTGCATGAAGTAGGGTTTCCTTTAATAGTGCAAATTATGGTCTTCGTCTACGTGGCCAGCAGAGTAGAGGATAGCAAATTGGGAGGATGGTGGAGTGGAAAAAGATCCACATGCAACGACGTAGCAGATGGGGCAATAGAACAAGGTTATGGCTCGAAAAGAGGTAGCATACCTGAGGGTCGGCGGGAAGTGGCTTCGCTCGTGGTCGTCGTCCTCCGCACACACTACGGCAGCGAGCTTGGGGACAAAGGCCATCCCGCGCGGGCGCTAGGTCTGAGAGGACGGCCTTGTCGTTAGTGCGTGACCTCGCTCGTCGACGACGAGTGCGTCAATGCTGCACGTCCTTTTCTTCCCCGACGGATCTGTGACCACCGGTGAGGAGGGAGAGAGGGGGCGTCTTTTTAGATCTAGAGAGAGGGTGGTAGTGTGAGAAGCAAGTGGGCAGCCCTTAGCAAGAAAGCGCTGAAGCTCCAGCCTGGCTATATATCTTTTTTATATTACTAGTACTAGATGTGGGGTTGTGGTAGAGTAGTTTATATTTTCTCTGTGTACAGTACCAGTTAGTCGTGC
The DNA here is from genome assembly GCA_032464435.1 of Aegilops umbellulata. NCBI lineage: Eukaryota > Viridiplantae > Streptophyta > Magnoliopsida > Poales > Poaceae > Aegilops > Aegilops umbellulata. The sequence continues at coordinate 65,540,492 of CP136060.1, read as the reverse complement.
TTCAAAACTAATCGGCATGCCATTAAAAAATAAAGGTCGATAACTAATGCGGCACCTCTGGCCAACGCGGCCAGATCGCATTTTGCACGAGAAATTACACACCATGTTTTGTTGACATGTGGTCCTATTCCAACACATCAGTGAGACGACGGTGAGTAGTAGGAGTATTTCCGAACGGACGTGTAGGCCGGGGCGCCTCTTCGTGAACCATGGCAAACTCACAACCGTCCACCGACTCTTCGCCTTTCCCTCTCGATTTGGAACTGCTGTCGCACGCTCTTCCTCTCCCTCCTCCATTTTCCTTCAGCCCTTCACCCTTTCTTCTGCCATTGTTCGATCGTCTTCTCCATGGAGGGAACAGGCCGGAAACGACCCCGTTATTCTTGCCCCGATCTAAAAGATGACCTGGTGGAGGAACTCATCGATCGGTGCAACGTCATCACCTCGGCTAGCATGGCAGGTTCGTTCAAGCCCATTCTCGACTCAACTAATAACATCATTGCAAGGAACCCAAGGGTCAAGGAGCGGTTTGATCTCCCCTATCTTCTTCGTCGTGACCCTGATGACTGGCGCCGGGACGATGGAGACCTCGCCCTGTGCAAGTTGATGCCACTTGATAATGATACGTGTGATGTTAAGATGCCATCGCTTGAGGGCAAGGCTTGGGCGGGCGCAAATGGAGATTGGGTTGTTTATGTTGGGTACAATTGCGAGTGGGAACTTGTGAATGTGTACACTCGTCACCGGGTTCCACTTCCAAAAATCTCAGCACACTGCCCAGAGGTTGAGCACACAGGCAATGTACGCACGTTCAAATATGATCATGGTGACTGTCGTCTATGGAAGATAGCAATTTGTCGAGTTCCCAACCGCTCTTGGAATTACAATAACTATGATGTTGTTGCTATCTTCGACAAGCTTGTTGCCGTCCTTGATGGTTTGACTCGATGGATATTGCTCAAAAATCAGTTTCTGTACACAGATGAGTACTGTGATGCAATTCAATACGAGGGCCTTGTGTTTGCTGCCACCACTCGTGGCACTATTTTTGCATGGCATCCTCGTTGTTTTGGTACGTTTGTCTTCCACCATCATTATAATTGTTTCATCCACAAGCATGCGGGTTAGCAAGTTTCCCTTTACCAATTAACCTTCTTCTTGTGTTTCCAAGGTCATGTGAACATCCCACCACCTATACTTGAAGATTTTTATAACCAAGGGGGAGATGACGATGGTGATGATCACGAGCATGAGGACGAGTAGCACTGATATACTGTGTGGCGCCTGGCAACTAATTCCGATGGATCACCTCTTCTTGTGTGTATACATCCCACTGATGATGTTACTGCTAAGGAACCAGGTGTAGTCTCCCATGGTCGCACTCTCCGGACCTATTCCAACACCCGTTGCATGGTATTTGGGATGGATACTAGTGTGCTAGCGCCAACTCCTTCTCCCTGGCACAGAATTGATAGTCTTGGAGAAAACTCGCTCTTCCTTGGACAAAACTATCCGATGATGGTGAAAGGCGATCCAACTGCTGTTGACACATTTATGAGAAGCAATTGTGTCTATACCTCGGACATTTGGGTGATTCCCTACCCTGGTACTAATATAGTAGGCCGCTTCAGCCTGGATGATCAGTCGTGTGTTGGTCTCCAGATTGACAACGGATGGCCCATCCCAGAGAATCACTTGTGGTTCAAAGCAAGCGTTTCCAACACCACCGAATGGTTGAGTTGAAGTTCATTTCATGGCTTGTTATTTGTTGTGTGGTGAAAGCTTTAGTATTTATAATGTATCCTCGTTGTCGATGTGGGTTGATGACCTGTTGTACTATGTAATAAAATGATATGCCTGTGATAAACTTACTAAATTTATGAATGGCTTTCGAGTCGCTTCTCTGAGTGAGTGGTGCGACGAGGCAAAAAAATATTTTCCGAATACATAATCGTACGTGCATTGCAACAGGTTATCGGATGAGGCCAATCAACAATAGTAGTACACTATTTGTACTAGCTTCACATGCTTCGCGCGTCGGGCGGGTGTTTTTACTGTAGCCATATGTTAATGTGTTCGTTGTACATAACCAGCACCTCGAATCCTCGGTACTAGTAGTATAGTACTATATAGTAGGAGTAGTAGGGTGGCATGGGCCAGAACAAGCATTCACGTCCAGGAGTACGGCACACGCCACCACCACGACATCCATCTGGCACCATATTATTTCTTGGAGTCCGTGCAAGAGCAATCTCTTCAACCTCGTGGTTTCTCTAACTTCAGCCATCGCGCGGCGGGCGAGGTGGGGGTTTGCCGATAGTCGGTTTCCTTAACTGCGGTCCCACTTGTAAGGCCAACTCCAACGCACGACCCCAAATGGACCTCCGTTTTGCACGAACTCCAACGATAATTTTGACTATAAAAGCAAGACCAAAGAAAACAAGAACCACAAGAATACACTTTACTACTCCTGTAAGTTGGATCAGTGCCTTCTCGATGCATTCATTGTTGATCTGCGGAGGCTCGACCTTGTGTGCTTCTTTCTTATTCGAGTGTAAAGAAGTAGACGTTGCTTCCTCGCATCTAGTCTCATGTCTAGCCTCTATTCTATACTAGCTAAAAGTGATAGAACATCTACTAAATTGCGCTCTATCAATATATGGATGTACTCTTCTTCCCAATACAAAAACTTGCATCCATTCTACTCCCTCCGTTGCACAATACATGCCTTCTATTTGTCAAAATATGTATGTATCTAGACATGTCTTAGTATATAGGTACATCCATTCTACTCCCTCCGTTGCACAATACATGCCTTCTATTTGTCAAAATATATATGTATCTAGACATGTCTTAGTATATAGGTACATCCATTTTTGGATAAATGGAAGTCAAGTATTTTGGAACAGAGGGAGTACACAATAATTTTTTAAGTTAGCACAACTAGTCTAATCCGAGAGCAGAACCAAAGATTTGGTCGGGTTCTTCCTCCTTTTGCCGACACGTGGGACATCCAGCATCCAGGTCGTGTCATGAAACAAAATAGAGTGGTAGTTGAAGCCACGAGATGTGCATCTTGGGTTAAACTGTTAATAGAATCTTACTACTCTTGAGTAACTCCAAAAGCGGCCACCGAAGATCTTTATTGGATTTGTTTTTCATCACCAGCACGTCGAGGTGAAAGATGTGCAGGTTCAGTGGGTCCTCTTGCGTTTTCATTGACATGTGGGGCCGCATGTGAGCAAACAGACGATGGGCTCCGCGCGTCCGCTGGCTGGCTGAGAAGAGAGATAGAGGAGGGCTGAGCACGGACTGCAGGAAATTTGTTCTACGTACCTCGATATAGGCTCGATATAGTGGGGTGGCATGGGCCATAACTAGCATTCACGTCTAGCAGTACGGCACACGCCACCCACATGACTCCCATCTGACACCAATTTTGTTGGTGTCCGTGCTACAGCCATCTCTTCTCCCTCCTGTTTTCTCAGCCATTGCGCGGTGGGCGGGGTGGGGGTTTGCTGATAGTTGGTTTGCTCAACTGCGGTCCCACTTGTAAGTGAAAATGCAACACCGCACGCATTCCCGCTTGAGCGGCGTGCCAGACCAACCGTGTGGGGGTGCGACACGAACACGGCAGGCTTTTCCTTTTGAACTCGTAACTTGTAAAATTTGGTTATGCTCCATGGCACGACCGATAGATAGAAAATAACGATTTTGCCTAGAGTAATGAGAAGTTTGGTTCTGGCGCCGTTCATGCATGGAGTACGTAGGAAAATTATGAAGTTGATGCGAAAGGTGAGATAATTACTGTAGTATCATATACTACTACATGGCTTTGACGGAAGGATAAAAATACATACGGATCCATCAACGTTCAACGACATCCTCACGCCCTAGTGCGTCGGGTCACCAACCGACATGTGAGGAGCAGCGGCGTTGGCGGCGAGCTCAACGTGCTTCTGAACAGTGTCGTCCAAGGTTGCCCCGCGCTCCAAGAAGGCCAGTGTCCTATCGTCCTCCTCTTGCATGTAGTAGTCCTTGTGGATGATTTGCACATAGATGTGGGTGATTATGTCAATGGTGTCTTGCTGCGCCAGGCGCTGCCCGGCGAGCGCGACCTCGAGGTGGACATTCTCCGGCGCGACGGCGGGCAGTTGCAGGGCCACCAGTGCGTCGAAGAGGTTGTTACCATGGTGGCCATTGAGGGTGGCGGGCATCGCAGAGCCTGGGCGTGTCGGCTGGAGGCTTACGTCAAAGTCGTCCGCAAGCTTCTTGACGACGGTGAACTTGTCGAGGAAACCGACGAGGACCTCGTCGAACAAGGAGACGAAGTTGTCGTCCAAGCGGCCCCTCGCCCTGGCGGCCTCAAGCAATACTACCTGCCAGGCCGCAGGCCGGCGTCATGGACCATCTGGCACAGCCAGCTGATGCTCGCGCTCATCGCCTCCATGGGTCTAGCATAGCTTCTAGTCAACTGATCTTGCGATTCGAGTGATCACTCAGCCCTTGGTTAGCGTGCATAGGTGCATAGGATTTCTTACTACTCCTCGGCCCTCTACTGCACCTGCCTTTGGCTGTATGATAGGTGGGCCAGCCACCCCCTGGGGCCACGTGTCATTCACCTCCTGACCCGTCTCTCACACGCACCCTGCTAGTGTATATATAGTGGTTTTCTTTTTCTCTCCATATCAACCATTTTATATTGCGTACGTGTCATTCAAGAGTGAAATGATGGTTGCTTCTTCCGACTAACTTACTGTGTGATTTGACTGCTCCTTAGTGGCCCCTACACATGGACGCAAAAACGCGCGCGACGCCCTAATGCATGCATGTCCGAGCACACGACGGAACACACACGGTCACGCTCAAGTGCTCAACCTACACATGCATGCACACACATACTCAGTCAGGGTGAGCTAGTGACCGTATGAACACCGGAAAATATATATATTGAGCGCAATGAGCGTATTATGAAGTCCACTGACCGTATTTTTACAAATATACAGTGACAGACAGTGTATTTATCTCGTTTGAAATTAAGCCATGTTAACCGGAGAGGAGGCAACATGGACTAGCATTACTTTGCTGTGTCTCGTCAACTTGCTGAACGAGGAGAAGGTTGCAGGACGGGAGAAGCTTGCGCGGGGTGGCTCGCAAGACAAGGAGAAAGTTTTGACTAATGCAAGCTCTCCCTCGCTCAGGTGGTGGATGTGCAACAGTTAATTCGGTGTCAGATTGCCAGAAGCATACACTATACTACTAGTGCTATTATTGTTCGACTTCCCGAACAGCCAAGCGCAAAGTTTACTAGGAGTACTACTACTACTATAGTCCATAAAGGTACGTACTATACTAGTACTAGGAACCGGATGGAGGAGCGTCTGCACTCTTATTATAATTTTAAAATGTGATAAAGCAATCTTCAACACATTTGGTTCTCTTCGAGGGTTCTCGCATGTGATAATGGAAATTGATTGCATGGAACACTCGCCACAATTCTCGCTTAATTCTGGCTCATATCCTATTACAAATAGTAGCGCTCAGTAATATTTCCTCTTTTTTTGTTATTTAGCATGTAAACAGGTCAGCAAACCTTGCGGCACATCTTCGTGCGAACCGTGCTTGCTGCACTTTGAATGTGGCAGAGAGCTGGCTTGATGAAACACCTCGCTTCCTACTTCTTTTTTTGTGGGGTACCTCGCTTCCTAGTGACCAGTGTCTTGGCTGATCGTCCTAAGAATGCTTATATATGAATAAAGCTCTCTCATTTACCCGTAAAAAAGATTAAGCCATATTAACCGGAAAGGAGGGAGTATGGACTAGCACTACTTTTTGGTGTGTCCCATCAACTCGCAGAACGAGGAGAAGCTTGCAGGACAAGGTGAAGATCGCTTACGCCTTTTGACTAATGCAACCTACCCTCGGTGGACATGCATCAGTCCATTCGGTGTCAGATTGTCAGAGGCATACACTGTAGTACCCAACATGCGGAGTACCATCATTGTTCGACTTCACGAAGGAGCGAAGAGCCAAGCGCAGTAGTACGCGTACTCTACTTGGTTTTGCACCTTCATACTACTCCACCCTCCGTCACAGTTTACAGGGCGCGCTTCATTATGATGCATTTCTCTCAATGCATTTCCACCACCAGAGAGACTTTAGACGCGTTTGGTGTAATGCTCAATTAATTAGGGCGTGGTAACCGCAATCAAGTCCACAATTTTCTCTCCATGTACTGTACTACTACGGAGTGCATGCATGTGTGTACCCGGGGTGGAAGCACTGCATGCATGTGTGTACGCATTATTCCCTCTAGTAATAGACGCCATGCTATAACTACCAATGCTATTTTTCAGGCCGATCACTAGTCGCCTTGGTCCCATAGATTTTTTTCTTTTCTCTGAAGCGCGTTGTATAAACAGTGGCGGATGGAGTAGTATGAGCGGATTAAAATAAGAGCGTATTGATGGTTGCTTCTTCAGAGCAACTTACAGTGGGAAAGGTGGGGCTTATGATTTGACTGCTCATTACTCACTATTAATGCGGCGCAACGACCGGGCTAAGTCTCCCATGCGGTTGTGCACTACCCCCTCGGTTCTTAAATATACTCCGGAGTATTTGTCTTTCTAGAGATTTCAACGAGTGACTACTCAAATATTTGTCTTTTTAGAGATTTCAAATGGACTGGCACATATGGATGTATATAGACATATTTTAGAGTGTATATTCACTCATTTTGCTCCGTATGTAGTCACTTGTTGAAATCTCTGTTAAGACGAATAGAATATTTAGGAACGGGGTGGAGTACACATACGAAGCAAAATGAGTGAATCTACACTCTAAAATATGCCCATTTGAAATTTGTAAAAAGACAAATATTTAGGAACGAAGGAGTATAATTTTGTGCATGGCACATGGACCCGGATGATGAAGAGGCTTCTGGCAATGCTATCAAGCTTCCATCATTTGTTTACATAATTGACGTACTATACAAATAATTTTCTAGCGACATGAAATTGTACAATGGTGTGAGCTTTCAGCTTTTGTTTCGCGTGTCTTGCCATCGATGCTCTTTCGGAAACAATAAAAAACTAACTTCCTTGCTAATGCATGTCAATTATTAGCAGATCAGAGCTAATAATTACATCACAACTGAAGACAAAGTTGTGAGAAGGTGTTAAATTAAAATTGATCCATGCTTTCATTCGCAGCAACGCCCCCCAGCTCTGTCTAAATCAACAAGGCATGTTGGGAAAAAAGTAGCTGTCTGGAGCATGCAACATTCCGATCATTTTGTGCAGTTCCACTAAAATAGAGCTGAGCGTCCCTATTCCAAAGATATCAAGTGTGATTATGATAATAGAGGACTGCTGATGAAACAATAAACACACAAATAGAAGCCGGTCACCTTTGCAGTCTCTGTTAAGACTAACTAGTTGGAGAAGATTAGGCTCGGAGTTGGATGAGGAGGATAGAGCAAAACCAATCTCCCTTTGTGCAGTCGCACTGAAATGTAGAGACGTTGCCCGTGTGACATTTTAGTACGACTGCACAAAACACTCTTAAGAAAAAAGTGATTTGTGCAGTTCACCAAAAGGCCGCAATAGCAACGAGGTGAAATGGATAGCCCTGTTTGCAAAAAAGAGGTAGAAAGGAAACAATTACTGGCCAATAACAGTTGATGACACATGCGACGACAAAACAGAAGCATATTCCTTGTCCTAAGGGAAGATAACAACACGGTTGTGTTTGTCTAAAACGGTGTGAGGACGAGAATGCAATATGGAAAGTACGCCGGACGAGCTACGTTTTGGGCAAAGAACTATGGAAGATCCACATGCAGCGACGTGGGAAAACGGGCAGTGGAGCAAGGCCGGAGGGGATACCTGGAGGTTGTCGAGATGTAACTAGGTGAGCGGCGGCGGGCGGAATATACGAGCAGGTGGCGTAGACCCTGCCGCGCCAGAGCTTGGTCAGAGAGAACGGTGTGTACCGCAGATCGGGACGTGCTGCCTCGACGCCGTCGAACAGAGAAACGATGCACTTCCTCCCTTTCCCCCGGCGGACGGGATGCGGCCGGATCAGTGACCAACGGTGAGAGAGAGGCCACCGCACTCCCTTTCCCCCGGCGGACGGGATGCGGCTGGATCAGTGACCAACGGTGAGAGAGAGAGAGAGGCCACCGCACTCCCTTTCCCCCGGCGGACGGGATGCGGCCGGATCAGTGACCAACGGTGAGAGAGAGAGGCCACGGAGCCTTGTGTGAGATACTCTGAAGAGCGGACTACCTTTTCCTCCATAAAAATCGTTTTATATTCTGTGTACGTGCCATTGAGCGCTATAACTTTATTTAAAAATAATGCGGCAACGCGTCAAGTCGAACTTTGTTTCATGCACGCGTGGTACATGACCTCCCTAGGTAAACAACCGCTACAGGCGTTCAAATTACCACATGGGCTGCCATTTCATAAAGAAATGAGCTCCACCGTGTACCCGCGCGGGTGTGGCTGGGCACGAAGCGTGAGTACGTGCACGGTGCACCTATTCTCTTCTTGTATGTGTACACCACCTACGTGGGGTTGTGTGAGAGAGATACAAACCTAGAGAGAGATAGTGTGTGAGTTCTTGAGAGTTTTTTTTGTGGGGGGGGGCGGTCAATCAAAAAATTTAACATATGCAATGTGTGTGAAATAGAGTCTTGGATATAACATATATATAGAGGGGGCGATCCACGAGAAGAGAGTGGAGGTATCATCGGCTTGAGGTGTCCATGGAATCGAAGAGAGGGATGATGATGTGTGTGTGTGTGTGTGTGCGCGCGCGCACGATCGATAAAGAGTGCCATCGAATTTGTGTGTGCCCACGTCAAAGATATAGAGTGGCTGGATTACTGGAACGTGAGATGGGACATGTGCAGTTTGTCTCTATGGCATGGATACCTACCTGCAGCGCTCGACTATCGGTGTGTGGTGGGGGAAGAGGGAGGCCCAATTAACTATAGAGGTACAATGGCAGGTATATGTGTGGAGGAGGAGAGAGGCCTACCTCATGTATTAAGGAGATCGATCTGCCTCATGTATTAAGGGAGATCGATCGGCATCCATGCATATGTGCAGGAGATGAATAAGGTTGTGAGAGAGACAGAGCTAGAGTGTTGGAGGGGGTGGTAGTGGAGTTGCTTCTAACAAATGGTGGGATAGGCTTGCTAGACAAATGGTGGGCACGCCCGCAATATCAATAAGAGAGGAGATGGCTGCTTGTTGTCTGTGCACGTGCGTGTGAGAAACGGGTCAGGAGGCATGCACAAATGATGAGGGGGGACGATATGGCTATGGTAAGCAGACATAACTACATAGGAAGACCAATCGTCCTTTGTCAGAGAAAGGAGATACATAACTTGTGAGGTACGTCGATCGATGGGGGGAATAGTTAAAGTCGACCTAGGTATATGTTGGGAGATCGATCGTGTGACACCCAAGTTTTATTTAGATTTTTCAAAAGGTTTTATTTGACTTGAGGGGAGTGATTTAATTTTTTTTTCAAGAGGACTCTCCCTCTCATACAATTTCCTTATGGCAAAAGTTTTATTTGGATACACCCAAGGTCAGCCTTTGGTCTTGGGAGTCCTTGCTCTTCATTTGGGCTTAAGACAAAATGTTTTTTTTATTTGAGAGAGTAGCCTTTTAAAATCTTTTTGAGAATGCACTATGGCTTTTGGAAAAGTCCTTTGCCACTTGCAACTATCCCTCTTGCCATGGCATTGGTGCAAATACTCTCTCCTAACCTTTCTCCCACCTTTGGGTCAAGATTTGCATCAAACCCAGCAAGTTGAACCTCCCCATGTGATCATTTCCATTCAAATTCTATTCAAATAATTTTCTGTCTTCTCTTATAGCACTTGGAGTTTTGCAAAGGAACTCCTTTTTCTGTTTTGATTTTTGCCACCAAACCTTTTTCCCCTCCTAGTCCTTTGAACCATCAACCTAGAACTATGAAGATCCACTGGTCTCTAGTTCAAATTTTTCAAATTACATCTGCTACAAGTTTGGACCAGATTTGACAAATTTGGTGAAATTCATATCTACACTTCTCCAAAAATTCCACCAAAAATCAGGCAGCCTACTGGAGCAATGAGAAGTCACTCCACCAAAAATCAGCCCAAGGAAAAATGCCTACATGCCTGAATCATTTCGTCGAACACCTTGCATGCACCATTTCAGCCAAGTTCAGTTAAGATTCAGTTTCAGTGTCGAACACCGTTGATCTTCTTCAGTCACGCGCCCACAGTGCCCTTGGCACGTTGCTCGCCGCCTGTCAGCTTGTCCAGAGCCCCACACGCGCACTTGGCTTCTTCCTGGCGTCGGTGGCGCCCTGGCCCGACCACGCCGGCGTGTCTTGCGGCGGCTGAACCGCCGTGGCAGCCAACAGGGAGCAGAACGGAGGCTCAACGCCGTTCCGCGCCGCACAACCCCGCTGATGGCTCCGCGTGGCCATCTCCACGCCAGCGCACGCATGCAGCACCGTCGCCGTGGCGCGACACGCACAGCGCGCGCTCTCTGCCGCCGTTGAGCCCGTGCGGTCACCTCACCGTGGACAGACGCCATTACGCCGGGGCCAGCTCCGTTTAGTAGCGGAACGAGTCCAGCAACCTCCACTGATGCTGCCCGACCGCTCAAACCACCCTCTAATCCACTGCTCCGCCGTAATCGCTCGCCGGAGATTCTCCGTTTACGGCCACCCCGTCGATCTGCCTATAAATAGAGGCCCCGAGCTTCAACTCGAGCACCCACTAGCCCTGCACTCCCCCTAGAGCACGCCAGGCCTCTGGAAGAGCCCCGAGGAGGTCTCCTTCCTCGACTCCGACCGCCGCGACCCGCCACGGGATCCAGCCCGATTCGCCCCCGTGTGTGCTCCTCCGCCTCCATTCTCCTGCCAGTAGCCTCACCATGCATCCCTCGTTCTGACCCGCACTTCAATTTGAAGCTTGCAGCCCTCCACCGGAGTTCCCCATCCTCACCCGAACCGCCGTCCGCCGGAGTTAGTGTCGCCGTCGACGTGGTGCTCCCCGTTGGACGAGTCCACCACCCACCAACGCGGAAGAAGACACTGAAGCTCTTGGTACCCTCCATTTCTCCTAATTCGCCGTAGTTCAACGCCGGCGTCCACCGCCGTCTTCGGGCGCCAGCGAGCCTTTTCAAACCTGACATGCGGACCCCGCATGTCAGCCTCTATTCTTTTATTCGCGAACCATTTTCTGTTGGCGCCTTCGGGCAAAATACGCTTTCTCTCTTGCGCTTGCGCATTTCCAAACGAACCGTTTTCTGTTTTCTCAGTTAAAACCCTGAGAAGTTTCTGTTTCATTACAGATGGGTCCCTGGGCAAAAACCTTCATAACTTTTTATCAGAAGCATATTTTTGATTGATTCTTTTTCTGTTCTCTTCAAAATTTTGTCTAGCTTTTTATCAGATTTATTTGAAAATTTATTGCAATACTTTTTCTGCACCTCTCGGTATTCACGTTAGCGCATATGTTTTCTCTATACCGTAGATACCGAAGGAGGTGACGGGGCCGCGAACTTCACCGAGCTAGGCTCCGACTACTCCGAACCAGGCAAGCATGTTCGAACTTTTGATATGATGAGTGTCTTGGCATGTTTGCATGTAGATAGTTTCTTGGCATGTGCGAAGCATACCGATGAACCATTCATTATGCATTGTTGAGGCAAGTAAGCCCGATGATTTCACACGTCATTGGATGTAAGTATGCAAGGCCATGTGTTGGCATGAAGATGGGTAAGATGGCAGTGTTGTAGCATGCCAGTCTTAGGCCATGCAAGTTATCTTCAGTACCAACCCATATCGGTTGGGTTCATATCCATTTCCTTTCCCTGTACTACCACATGTTTCCCGAAAGGGATATGGTTTAGTAAGTCGCAAACCGCTTTCTTGGTACACACCAAAAAGGAGAGGCCGGGATGATGGTTCCATGGCCCTGGATTAAAGCCAGGCATCCGGTCAGGGGGCATGGGTGTTTCCGGTTGGGACCGAGAGGGGGGCACCCCTTAGAGCGCGCGTATATAAATTTGATCCCATGCTATTCGAGATTGTGATCTCCCCGTCTCAATAGTTTTTCTTGGACGATGTTGAGGGTGATTCCTGGCATCGAAGAGTTGGATGGGTGTGTACTGGTTAGTTGTGTTTTCTTCTGAAATACCGTAACGGAACTAGTCCTGGTGACTACGGAAATCCGTCGACTGTGGGAAATTTTTGTACAAACTCTGCAGAGCTCTATGTCCTTAAATCATCTTATCTACATCCAAGTTCCCTGCTAACAGTCATGTGCCAGTTTGGTGACAGATTATCCGGTGGGACACATGAGCACTAAGACCGGTTAAATGTTTATTCTTGTGGATGGATTAACCCGTTTAATTCCTTGAGTTGATTATTTATATGATGAATATATTATTTCCTTATCAGTCTAAAGCCCTTTATGTGGTGTCGCTCAGACGCCCGACTGTGGCATTTCTTTTAAAGCCCTTTATGTGGTGTCGCTCAGACGCCCGACTGTGGCATTTCTTTTAAAGCCCTTTATGTGGTGTCGCTCAGACGCCCGACTGTGGCATTTCTTTTAAAGCCCTTTATGTGGTGTCGCTCAGACGCCCGACTGTGGCATTTCTTTTAAAGCCCTTTATGTGGTGTCGCTCAGACGCCCGACTGTGGTATTATTATCCCGCATTTTCCGCTCGAGGAGTCTTTCAGACACTCGTTTGGCACCAGTATTATTATTCCGCATTTTCCGCTCGAGGAGTCTTTCAGACACTCGTTTGGCACCAGTATTATTATTCTGCATTTTCCGCTCGAGGAGTCTTTCAGACACTCGTTTGGCACCAGTATTATTATTCCGCATTTTCCGCTCGAGGAGTCTTTCAGACACTCGTTTGGCACCAGTATTATTATTCCGCATTTTCCGCTCGAGGAGTCTTTCAGACACTCATTTGGCACCAGTATTATTATCCCGTATTTTCCGCTCGAGGAGTCTTTCAGACACTCGTTTGGCACCCAGTATTTATTACCTCTATGTCTGATCGTACTGGTTAACTTATTTATGTATTTCATGTTAGCATTTGTTATATCTTACGTCCGAACTGTCTTGCGAGTACTTTCAAAGTACTCACTGGCTTGTTGATTTGGCCAGATGCTGACGAAGGTGATCTCATGGATGAAGAGTTCGATAGAGAATCCGACGCCTAGAGGAGTCCCAGTCTGTCTCGTGCAACCCTGGAGTTGGTCGCTGTATTATATCCGCTTCCGCTACCCTAATAAATTCATCGAGCCTCACCTCGACGCTCGATGGGATGTTAGTTGAGAATCCCATATCCACTCCCCACTGTGTTACTCCACCTCTACCATATTTGCGAGTCAGTAGTATGCCACCACTCCCTTGTATCATTAATCGCCTTTATGTATAATTATTGGCACGCTTGTAATAAATTGTTGAGCATCGTCAGCTCAACCCTGTAATATATTTATGCTACTGGCTTTTTGTATCAAAAGATTGTCTGCCAGTGAGGAGGTTTTATCTCAAACTGGATTCTAAAGATTGGTTTCTCAATAAATATTTTTATTGGAAAACCGGTCGTGACAAGCTTGGTACCAGAGCCAGGCTGACTGTAGGAAGCCACTAGGTGCGATCGCTAATCGGTTATTAGCATGATAGAGCTTATTCTTGTTTTTGCAATAGTAGTCATTTTTCTGACAGTCAGCATATATTTATGATCTGACCATTCAGGATTTTTGCCTACTTTTGTAGATGGCCGACCGCAGCTGCGAGTCTCAGACCTTCGCCAACGTACCCGATGGGTTCGTCAAGCTTCTCTCCTTCGTTGTTCAGGTCGCGATGGGGCCGTCTGTGCGCCCAGTCATCACTCTCTGTCAGCACAGAGTCAACGACAGTCTGACTATGCACCAGGCCGTGGTGCAGTTCAAGGGAGGGCGTGGTGAGCTACGCCGCTTCCGGTTCTTGGGGAGAGCCATGCCTACGGAGAAGCATGCCATCCAGATGGCAGCCCGCGAGGTGATAGCTCGTCTCAGGGATGCCCTTCCCGCGATGAAGGCTCGTCGCTACCGCTATCTTCCATGCCATGTGCCCTACACCTGTCACTACGCATTCTCCTGCCACAGAGGAGAACGAGACGAGGCTTTTGAGATGCTTATTGATTATCTCCGGGCCTTGGAGGCAGCCTTCGACAACTTGGTGGATGACTTTGTGGCCGCCCGCATGGACTCAGTCCACGGATGTGCCGCCAACAGGAGGGAGCTCCTGCCTACCGCACCGCCACTGACTTTTGTCTCGTCCTCTGCATCCCATGCTCCTGCTCATCGCCTGCCTACCACCGAGGAGTTCAACCAGGTCATTGCGCCCTCTCCAGCGTGCACTGCACCGCCACTCGCACCGACTCCAATCCGTGTCATTCCGCCCCTGGCACCCGCTCCATCTACTCGGCGCAGCACTACTCGCTTGGAGCCTATTAGCGAGGAAGAAGTCGAGTCCCCGGCTTCGCTACGCCTCACCCTTGGCAGGGCCAAGGACGTCATCAACATCTCCGACTGAGTACGCTTAGCCGCCATGCGTTGCATCGCCATGTAAGATATTGTGAGTAGCAGCTTGTTTGCGCATCATGTAGGATCTGGAGAAGTGCACTAGCCTAAATAACATGTCAGGGTTATGTACGCATATCCTGAGTGATGTATTGTATAATTATCGTCGCGTGTAAGATACGTAATGACGCAGTCCTTCTCTATGCGCAAATCGATTGTTTTCCCTTGAGTAATCTTGGCTTTAAAAATTTATTTGTCAACCTTGTGCATTATGGGTTTTATCTTTGCAACCCTTCCATTTTTTATTATGGGTTTTACAAATACTTCCCCAGAGTGAAAAATGTCTCGTCCTTGGACTCGCTCCATGCCAGCTCCACCAGAGGAAGATTATGGCAATCAACCGGGCAACAATTTTGCACGAGGTCAGACAAGTCAACAGGACAGTGAAACGGCGCTTTCCCAAATGTGCCGCCTTTATGAACAGAGTCAGCAACAACATCGGGAAATAATGAACCAAGTCATTAACATGGGAAATCACCATGGGCAGTATCCGCAGCATTCCAAGTTATCTGAGCTACAGAAGACACGTCCCTCAACATTTTCTCATACTGACAAGCCACTTGAGGCCGAAGACTGGCTTCGCGATATGGAGAGAAAGTTAGTTATTGCAAAATGCTCAGACCCAGAAAAGGTACTGTACGCACCGCATTATCTCACGGGAGCAGCCGCATCCTGGTGGGAAAAGTTTCTGCACATGCATCCCAACGAAAATGATATAACCTGGGATGATTTCAAAGAAGGTTTCCGTGGCGCACATATTCCTAAGAGTATTATGAAAATCAAGAAAAGAGAGTTCGATGACCTCAAGCAAAGGAACATGACAGTGTCAGATTACAACAGCCAATTTACTCTGTTATCCCGCTACGCCAACGAAGAGCGTATGACTGAAAGCAAGAAAATGGAGAAGTTCCTTGACGGCCTAGCGCCCGCGCTTAAATGCCAACTGGTCATACACACTTTCCCAGATTTTAAGACGCTGGTGGATAAAGCCATTACTCTGGAAAATGAAAGGCGCAGTTTGGAAGATATCCGCAAGCGAAAAAGGGACCAGACTAACCATGCTCGCAATCACCGAAGTAAGACCGATTTTCTGAAGGGTGGGACGCACAAATCATCATCAAACGTCTCACGCCCAACAAAGAATTTTCATGCTAGGGACAAGGAGTTCACATATCACCCAGGTGTTACTTGTTACGCCTGTGGAGAAGAAGGACACTATGCCAAGCAGTGTCCCAAGCCAAGAAACTCAGCACCAAAGCCGAACAACGGCAACAATAATTCAGCGCCCAAGCGAAACAACTTCAATCCCAACAATAACCACAGGAAAGGTCATCTGAACCACGTGACCAAAGAGGAGGCACAAAATGCTCCGGATATCGTACTCGGTACGTTCCCTGTCAACACAATACCTGCAATGGTTTTGTTTGATTCTGGAGCTTCTCACTCTTTTATTTCGAAAAGTTTTGCTTTGCGAAATAATTTTTCGATGCTTCCTTTGGAGAAATCCATGATCATCAAGTCTCCTGGGATTCAGCAAGTTACTCAGAACTACTGTCAGGATGTGATTATTGAGTTCAAAGGATTGAGGTTTCACGCCAATCTCATTGTGTTGGAAAATAAAGGACTGGATGTCATCCTAGGGATGGACTGGTTAACCACCAACAAAGGTTTCATTGACTGTTTCAATCGGACCGTGATTCTCACACACCACCATGGTAAGACAATAAGAGTATCCGCCAAAGAAAGGGAAATGCCCAGACAACCAAGACTGAACAAGGTGGACATTTCTGAATTAAACAAGGTCCCAGTAGTATGTGAATTTCCAGACGTATTTCCCAAAGAGCTACCAGGCATGCCACCAGACCGAGAGATAGAATTCAGCATTGAGCTAGCACCAGTGACCACCCTCATATACAAGAAGCCATACCAAATGGCACCATCCGAGTTAGTTGAACTGAAGAAACAAATAAAGGAATTGCTTGACAAGGGATACATTCGAGCCAGTTCCTCACCATGGGGATCACCAATTTTGTTTGCCAAAAAGAAAGATGGAACACTGCGATTGTGTATTGACTACCGAGCACTCAACATGGTCACGATCAAGAACAAATACCCAATGCCAAGAATAAATGATTTATTCGATCAACTCGCTAAGGCCAAGGTATTCTCAAAAATCGACCTAAGGTCAGGATACCATCAATTAAAGGTACGAACAGAAGATATCCCCAAGACAGCCTTCACCTCCAGATATGGACTGTATGAGTTCACAGTAATGCCTTTTGGATTAACAAATGCCCCTGCATATTTTGTTCACCTCATGAACAAAGTATTTATGAAGTTTATGGACAAGTTCGTTGTGGTACTCATCGATGATATTTTAATATACTCCAAAACCCCAGAAGAACACGCTGAACATCTCAGAATTGTACTAGGATGTCGGGGGATATCGGCCTCCACGAGTACCTATGGGGACGGAGCCCCTTGTCGGTTCGGCGGGGGACGGAGGTTGCACAAAGAGCAGATCGAGGCGACACACACACACAACGATTTTACCCAGCTTCGGGCCGCATGGATGCGTAAAACCCTACTGCTGCTTGTCTGGTTGATTAGAGTTCTTGCTCTGGAGCGCAAGAAGCTACATTAAGTTGGAGCTGGACGTAGACGAGGGTCTACTGGGTGTCCTTCTTCCGGTCTGGATCCCTTCTATCCTTCTGTCCCCCCTGTGCGCATGGGCCTCCTTTTATATGCTAAGGGGTTTTCCACAGGTAGCGACGTAGGTGAGGGTAAAAATGGCAAGGAACTGTGCGAACAGTGGCCGCACAGTGCTATCGCACCTAACTCTGACGGCGGGGGACAAAGGCATTAAATGCCCGTCTAGATCGCCTGAACAGTGCCGAGGCGGACCGTTAGGGGCGCCTCCGCTTGCCACGGGGGCGACTCTGCCAACGTCGCATGCCACGCGCGCGCCCCAGGTTGCGCGGCGCCCCGCCACGTGTCTCTGGGGAAGCTCCAGAGTGACGCGTGGGCAGGTGAGCTGGAGCGCACGCCTAAGGGGGTGGTTCGCCGTGGCAAGTGGCTTGCCGTGGTGGTTGTCTTGCCGCACCTAAGAGCTTGCCGCTCGTCAGGCCTTGCCGGGGCGCGCGGCACGCCGCGGCGGGCTTCTCTTGGAGTGCCTTGGTTTGGCCGTCCCGGCGAGCTCCTCCCGCCGGGGCCTTGGTGCTTCGGCTTAGTCGTCCCGGCAAGCTCCTCTTGCCGGGGCCTTGTCGCCTTGGCCCGGCAAGCTCCTCTTGCCGGACCTCGCCTTCTTGGCCCGGCAAGATCCTCTTGCCGGGGCTTGGTCTTCTTGGCTCGATCACTTGGCCTTCGTCCGGCCCAGAAAGGGCCGTGGAGACTCTTGTTGCTCCCCTGGCAAGCCTTGCCGCGAGACGCTACTACTGCCTGTGCACAAGTTCAGGGTACTAAGGTACCCCTACTTTAGTACACCGACAGGAGCCCCCGGGTCTGGGCCATACACGGTGCCGAGCGTTGTTGGGCCAGGCCCTAACAGTGCACGGGCACGCTTGGCCTGGGTTGCGCTGCTCCTTAACTCCGTGCTCATCGCGGCCTCCCCAAGTGGCGCGCGCTTATCGTGGCGTCGTGGGGCGGGGGGGGGGGCGAGTCGTGCGAGACGTGCGTGACGTGGGTGGCGTGCGCGGGGCCTGAGGCCCGCAGGCATGCGTCACGTCGGGCACGATTCCTTTATTTGGAAAGGCGGAATGTACGCCCCCACTCCTTCCCCCCTTTATAAGCGGAGGGGAACAGGGGCAGCTCGCCATTCCGCCGGTTGCTGTTCCTCGAAAATCTCCGCCACTTCCTCCTTACTAGAGAAAGCAGCGATTTGCCCTCGTAGCCCTCGGCGCCGCCAACGCCGACAACTCCCCCTCCCCGTTTCTGCCATGGCCCCGAAGAGCGACAAGGTGAAGGGGAAGGCCGTGAAGTCGGTCGAGGCGCTGCGGCTGGAAGCGCTTCGGAAGGAGACGGCGACGTTCCCCCCTCAGCTCGATGCGCTGAGGCTGAAGAACGGGTACCGCCTCTTCTGGTCGACGGCGAGGCGAGCGCATCCGCGCACGCGAGTTCTTCCCGCCATCGCCCAGAAGCTGTACCCGACCGGGTACCCTTTCTTCGCCGTGTTCTTCTATTGCGGGCTCTGCCCGCCTTTTTCCGAGTTCTTCTGCGACATCATGCACACCTACAACCTCCACCTCCTCGACTTCACCCCCAACGCCGTTCTGACAATGGCGGTTTTCGCACACCTTTGCGAGAACTTTGTCGGAGTCCGCCCCAACGTAGCCCTCTTCCGCCACTTCTTTACTCCCCGGGTGGAGAAAGGAGAGCCGCTGTCCGGCGGAGTCGCCTGGGTCTCCAGGACCGGCAAGAAAGAGGTCTACTTGGAGGGGGAACTCCATGGCAGATGGGAGGAGTGGAGGGCCGAGTGGTGCCTGATCATCGAGGAGAATCCACCGCCGTTCACCGCCGTGCGGCTAACTCCAGTGGTGCGCGGCCGTGACTGGAGCGACCTAGCCCCGGACGACGCCAAGCTGAAGATTGCCGCCACCTGAATCCTGCGCCTCAGGTTTGCTGGGCTCACCGTCGGTGCCGTCGGCGCGGATTTCCTTCGCCGGCGTATCGCCCCCCTGCAGGAGAGGGGGAAGCCGGCTTGGGAATTCCAAAACGCGGCGGACATCATGAGGCTGCGCCCGGGCCTTAACTACAACTTCACCGTTCTGGAGCTCGTCGGAGTGTTGAAGGAGCTGTTCAAGTACGACTCCGAGCACCCAGAATGGTTCAGGTTGCCGCCGGGCGTCGTCCCCCTGTGCAACAATTCGGCGCTCAGCCGCATCTTCGCGATGATGCCGCTGTGCGACTCGCACGGGATCGACGCGACCTGGCAGGAGCCGGCGGACGACGTCGTGCAGGCCTTCTTCGACAACTTGGAGGAGGTGCCGGTCGACCCCGACGAGAAGAGGGGCCTCACGCGGGACACCACCCCCGAGGAGCTGGCCTACATCGCCTCCAAGATGGAGGAGGCAGCGGCCGCCGCGGCCGCGGGCGAGTCTGGCTTCACCCTGGCCGAAGCAGACGCGGCGGAGGCGGAGAGCCTCGCCGACCAAATGGAGCTCGCCGGCGCGGAGGAACCAGCCGGGCACGGTGGCGCGGGCGAGCCCGCTCAGGACGCGAGCGGCTTGCCGGAGGTTGACGCGTCCTCCTTGCAGCTCCCGGGCAGCTCGTCGCAGGCGGAGCCCCCTGCCCAGCCGAGGAGGCGTCTCCGCAGGGCCGGAGAGGTGGTGCGGCAGGCCGACCAGCAACCGCAGCCCCGCGTGACACGGGCCTCCGAAGCAGCGGGAGCGGGGTCCTCGCGGGCCACGGCTTCTGCTCCTGCCGCTCCCCGTACCGCGGCGGCAACGGGGGCGGGGTCGTCCACCGTCCCCGCCAAGCGGTCCCGAGAACCCACTCCCCTGTCTCCTCGCGCCTGGAGCAAGCCGGTTTTTGACTATTCCGCGCTTAGCTCCGACGACGAAGAGGAGGACGAAGAGTAAGTTCCTGGTAGAGCTTGTATCTTCTTGATTTCTGTTGCTTCGTCTTGTTTCGCAGCCCACTCATCCTCCCCCGAAACCGTTCCTTTTCAGGAGCCTGGCCCAGAGGAGGGCGAAGAGGGCCAAGGTCCCGCTGGTCGTCCTTGAGGGCGAATCTCCCCCGGCAACTGGGGAGGTGCCGGAGGCGACCTTGCCGGACTTGGCAGCGGGTCCCCAGGGCAGCCCACAGCGCAGCCTCCAGGGTGAGTGCACGGCTAGTTCTTGCCGTTTGGCGCGCGCGTGAGCTCCCCTTCTCTTCGTGGTTGACATGTGGCTGTTGTTGTTGTCGTTGGGTAGGAGCAGAGCAGCCCCAGCAGGCGACCCCGGGGGGCACTCCTGCCGCGCCGTCTGCGTCGACCACCCCGCCTAGGGAGAAATCTCCGGCAAGGGAGGAGCCCCCGGCAGGGGAGACCTCCCCGGCAAGGGAGGAGCCCCCGGCAAGGAAGACCTCTCCGGCAAGGGAGGGATCTCCGGCGAGGGACGCGGCCAGCGATCCCCGGCAGCGGAGGCCGCAGCCACGGACCCTGCCACCGGTAAGTCCCCCTGCACGGAAAACTCCCCCTGGCTATCTTTCCTTATGAGCTTTTTTTGTCGGATGCTTGGTTGACTCTTCTCCCCTCTTCCGGCCATCAGACCCGCCCACCGCGGACCCGATGGAGACCGAGGTCGTCGTCGGGGAGGGCGCGCGTGGCGACGCCGACGACGTCATCGTCATCGAAGAGGCGGACGGCACCGACGACCCCGCAGGTGGCGGGGAGGCCGAGGCTGCCAAGGCCGCCGCGGGGGCAGACGGCGAGGGGACCGGCGACCGTGCCGACGACCCCGGGGAGGCAGGGGCGTCAAGCACTCCGCCGTCCGGTGATCCCGCTGCTGCCGCCGCGTCGGGCCCTGAGGAGCCCCCGGCGGGTGCCTACCTGAAGGTCGGCGATGGCGTCTTCATCAGGCTCCCCTGGGAGCCTAGCTCCAGGGCGCCGGTCGAGGGGGAGGCCTTGGACGGAGAAGTGCTCGCCTCCGTCGGGCTGACGGTGGTCGACGCGCCAAGCACCAGCAGCGGCGAGCCCGAGGAGGAGCGGCTGCTCCAGAAGCTTGTGTCGCTCTATCGCGCCCGGCAGGCTAAGGTGGAGCGCCAAGAGGCACTCGTCGCGAGGGCCGGCGCGGACATGGAGAAGCGTGCCGAGGAGCTCCGGGAGCTCAACCAGGAGGCTCTCCGGTCTTTGGCGGAGGAGTGGAGGCTGCTCGACGAGGCGCGGACGGCCTTTCTCCTCAAGAAGGCAGAGGCCGAAGAGCAGCAGAGGCTTGCCGCTGCGGGGCTATCCGCGCGGGAAAGCTAACTAGTGCAGCAGAAGGCTAGCCTCGCCAGCCACGAGGAGGAGGTTGCCGCGCGCGAGCAGGCGCTTGGCGGGGCCCTGCAGAGAGCGCAGGACGCTGCCGCGGCCGCCGAGGTCGCCAAGGGGGAGTTGGAGACGAGGGTGGCGCAGCTCGTCAGCGACCTCAAGGCGAGCGGCGAGGAGCTTGCCGCGCTCAAACAGGAGCGCGAGAAGGGCGCGCACACCCTTGGCGAGCTGCAGGGCCGCTTCGCCGAGAAGATCCAGGAGCTCGACGCCTCCAAGGATTCCAAGGCTGACCTCGAGCTGAAGCTGGACACCCTGGCCAAGGCGCTGGAGAGCGCCAAGGGGCAGGAAGCGACCTTGCGGAAGGAGGTTGCTGGCAACGAGGAGCTAATGAAGCGCGCCGCCGTTACCCAGAACGCCTTCCAGGAGACGGTGGAGCGGTGGACCGAAGGCCTCGTCGACATCGCCACCACCATCGACAAGGAGCTGAAGCTGCTGGGGATGGAGGGCCACGAGTACCCCTCCGGCGAGAACGTCCCGCCGAGCGTCAAGCTCACTTCCTTCTTCAAGGGCTTGGTGGGGGTGCTCCAGCATCTCCGGGAAACGATCCCAGAGCAGCTGGCCGAGGAGACGTGGGAAGCCGTCTCCAGGGCCCTCGAGAGGGTGCTGGTGAAGATCGTCTTCCGCAACCCCACCATCAGGCTTACCAACGTCCTCAGGCACCTGCCGGAAGACGCCGACCTGACGGAGATCAGGGCCCTCGTCACCCCCATTGTGGAAAGGGTGGTCGGGATCAGGAGGGTCGAGGGCGACCGCGCGGATTAGGCCGCCCACCTCTTTCTTTTCTTCCCTTGTCGCTGCTGAGCATGTCATAGAAACAGCTGATTAGAGCAGCGGCAAGTCATTTTGGAATATAACTTTTATCTTAGGCAGTTCATTGCGCTGTTATCTCCCTTGTTCGACTTTGTGCTTCGTACGTTCGCGCCCTACGCTCCCGGGAACTTGTCGGCGCAAGCCTCCGCCTTGCCACGGGTGCCGAGTGCGGGACATCAGCAACCCGCTGGCGGAGCCTCCACCGGCAAGAAACCTTGCCGCGGGTGGCGCAACTCACTTAAAATGTTGAGCAGGCTCAGGGCGAGGTAAGCGTGGCGACTGCAGTCGCGGCACACTCAAGCTGTCGAGCAAGCTCGAAACAAAGTAAGGACGCCACTCTGGATGTAGCACACTTAAGTCATTGAGCGGACTCGAAACTAAATAAGGGCGCAACCAGCCACGAGCCGGCCCCTCCGCGCACAGGTTTCCCATACGAAGCTCGGCCGTTCGAGGAAGATAACTTAAGGATAAAAAGGAGCTTAATTGCTCAAACTTTGGCAACTTAGCTTTTCTGTTGTTTGCAGTCCGGCAAGGCGCAGCTTCCTCGGGCGACGCCCAGCCTATCCTGTCATCCCCCCTTCTCGAGGTAAGGGAATAACGAGGGCTCGGGGCTTCACGACCTGCCATCGCTTGCCGGAGTCGAGTGCTGCACAATCGTGTCAAATAATGCATGCGCCAAGCGGAGAGGCGCGAAATCGACAAGATGTGCGGGGCACATAAGCTATGCTTGGGATCTGCGCTCGTCTCTGTACCAAGGATTACATGCAACTGCGGCAAGACTTGGACAGAGAGAGGGTGGCCGCCGGAACGGGTTCTGACGGCCGCGCTGGCAAGGTTCCTCCCACGGTCGGCGTCGACTCGTTTGGATCTTGGCGGCCTGGGCTCGCCGAAGAACGAGGTCGCCTTTCCCACAACTTCTGGCGCTAACTTCAGCGGCTACGGGAGCGGCGCAGAGTTTGCTGGAGGCGAGAAACTCGCTCAGCGGCTGGAAGGCGGTCCTCCTCAAGGAGCAGCTGCTCTTGCCCGGGCTCTGCGTGAGTGGGTACTCGAGGAGGGCCGTGCACGAGTCCGTGAGGAGGAATGCCTCCGCTCCGCGGGCTGGAGCGGAAAGGTACCTGGCCATACCTGAGCTTACCTGTGGTCGCCAAATCTGGTTTGCACAACCTCGACGCACCCCCTACCTGGCGCGCCAAAGATGTCGGGGGATATCGGCCTCCACGAGCACCTATGGGGACGGAGCCCCTTGTCGGTTCGGCGGGGGGCGGAGGTTGCACAAAGAGCAGATCGAGGCGACACACACACACAACGATTTTACCCAGCTTTGGGCCGCATGGATGCGTAAAACCCTACTGCTGCTTGTCTGGTTGATTAGAGTTCTTGCTCTGGAGCGCAAGAAGCTACAGTAAGTTGGAGCTGGACGTAGACGAGGGTCTACTGGGTGTCCTTCTTCCGGTCTGGATCCCTTCTATCCTTCCGTCCCCCCTGTGCGCATGGGCCTCCTTTTATATGCTAAGGGGTTTTCCATAGGTAGCGACGCAGGTGAGGGTAAAAATGGCAAGGAACTGTGCGAACAGTGGCCGCACAGTGCTATCGCACCTAACTCTGACAGCGGGGGACAAAGGCATTAAATGCCCGTCTGGATCGCCTGAACAGTGCCGAAGCGGACCGTTAGGGGCGCCTCCGCTTGCCACGGGGGCGACTCTGCCAACGTCGCATGCCACGCGCGCGCCCCAGGTTGCGCGGCGCCCCGCCACGTGTCTCTGGGGAAGCTCCAGAGTGACGCGTGGGCAGGTGAGCTGGAGCGCACGCCTGAGGTGGTGGTTCGCCACGGCAAGTGGCTTGCCGCGGTGGTTGTCTTGCCGCACCTGAGAGCTTGCCGCTCGTCAGGCCTTGCCGGGGCACGCGGCGCGCCGCGGCGGGCTTCTCTTGGGGTGCCTTGGTTTGGCTGTCCCGGCGAGCTCCCCCGCCGGGGCCTTGGTGCTTCGGCTTAGTCGTCCCGGCAAGCTCCTCTTGCCGGGGCCTTGTCGCCTTGGCCCGGCAAGCTCCTCTTGCCGGACCTCGCCTTCTTGGCCCGGCAAGCTCCTCTTGCCGGGGCTTGGTCTTCTTGGCTCGATCACTTGGCCTTCGTCCGGCCCAAAAAGGGCCGTGGAGACTCTTGTCGCTCCCCTGGCAAGCCTTGCCGCGGGACGCTACTACTGCCCGTGCACAAGTTCGGGGTACTAAGGTACCCCTACTTTAGTACACCGACATAGGAGAACTCAGGAAACACCAATTGTACGCCAAGTTCAGCAAGTGTGAGTTTTGGTTAAGGCAAGTAGGCTTTCTAGGCCACGTGCTAACCCAAGACGGGATCGCCGTGGACCCAGAGAAAGTCAAGGCCGTACTTGGCTGGAAGTCACCAGCCAGCATAACGGACATACGGAGTTTCTTGGGAATGGCAGGATATTACCGCAGGTTTATTGAAGGATTCTCCACCATAGCCAAGCCAATGACGCAGTTGCTCAAGAAAGATAAGAAATTTGAATGGACAGAAGCCTGTGAGAAAAGTTTCCAAGAGCTAGAACGGAAATTAACAACAGCACCAGTATTGATTGTGCCAGACATACGCAAGAATTTTGAAGTATATTGTGACGCGTCCAGGAAGGGACTCGGATGCGTATTAATGCAAGAAGGCAAGGTTGTCGCATACGCTTCAAGGCAACTTCGCAAGCATGAGGAAAACTATCCCACTCATGACTTAGAAATGGCAGCAGTTATTCATGCACTCGAGGAATGGAGGCATTTCCTACTTGGAAATCGATGTGAAATATATACGGACCATAAAAGTCTCAAATATATTTTCACACAGCCAGAGCTGAATTTAAGGCAACGACGCTGGTTGGAGCTAGTAAAGGATTATGATGTCGGAATCCACTATCATCCTGGAAAAGCAAATGTAGTAGCCGATGCTCTTAGTCGGAACCCCAGCGCCGACAACAACAGTCTGCCCAACTTAAGACCCGAATTCCAACGGGAATTTGCCAGACTCAACTTGTTGATGGTAGCAGAAGGCACCATAACAAACTTGGAGATACAACCCAACCTTGTGAAAAGAATCAAAGAAGCCCAGCCGGGTCACCCTAGCATTGAAGGCATCAAAAGAAAGGTGAGTATGGGCAAGGCCTCGGAATTCCTCATAGACGAAGAAGGGACACTATGGTACGGAAACAGAATCTGCGTGCCAGACATAGAAGACCTCAAACGGCAAATTCTAGCTGAATCCCACACCGCTCCATATTCGATCCATCCTGGAGGAACCAAGATGTATAAGGATATCCAGGAAGGATTTTGGTGGCACGATATGAAGAGGGACATAGCCACCTTCATTGCATGTTGCGACTCTTGTCAACGTATAAAGGCTGAACATCAGAGACCAGCCGGACTACTGCAACCAAATAAAATACCTGAGTGGAAATGGGATGAAATAGGGATGGATTTCATTGTCGGACTACCTCGATCACGACACGGGAATGATGCCATATGGGTTATCACCGACAGGTTGACTAAGGTGGCACATTTCATTCCAGTAAAGATGACCCACACCACTCAGAAGCTTGCCAAGATATATCTCTCTCGCATAGTTTGTCTGCATGGCGTCCCAAAGACTATAATATCTGACAGAGGAACACAATTCGTCTCGAGATTCTGGGAGCAGTTACAACAGGCTCTAGGAACTCAACTAGCCTTCAGTACGGCATACCACCCCCAGACAGATGGACAAACAGAACGGGTAAACCAGATTTTAGAGGACATGCTGAGAGCATGTGTCCTCACCTATGGAACTAGTTGGGAAGACAGCCTGCCATACGCCGAGTTCGCGTACAACAACAGTCATCAGGCCAGCCTGCAAATGGCACCATTTGAAGCCTTGTATGGACGAAGATGTCGTACCCCGTTAAATTGGTCAGAGACCGGAGACAGCCGTATCTTCGGCCCAGACATGCTCAAGGAAGCCGAGGAAAAGGTCCAGCTAATCAGAGATCAACTCAAGACCGCCCAAAGCCGACAAAAGAGTTATTACGATCAGAAACATCGTGGGGTCAACTTCGAACCCGGTGAATTCGTGTACCTACGAGTGTCACCTATGAGGGGTTTGCAACGATTCAAAATTAAGGGAAAGCTAGCGCCAAGGTTCATCGGACCATTCGGTATATTGGCATGGAGAGGCACTGTAGCCTACCAGCTAGACCTACCTAAGGAACTATCAGATATCCACAACGTATTCCACGTTTCACAATTAAGGAAATACGTGAGCAACCCAGAGAAACAAGTATCCCATGAGAACATAGACGTGCAACCAGACCTCACTTATCGGGAACACCCAGTAAAGATATTAGAGGAGTCTGAAAGGAGGACCCGGCAGAAAACCGTCAAATTTTTCAAAGTTCAGTGGAGTAATCACACCGAAAGTGAAGCAACATGGGAAAGAGAGGACTTTCTCCGAACAGAGCATCCACACTTATTTAAGGATCAACTGAAATCTCGGGGACGAGATTTTTCCTAAGGGGGTAGGTGTTGTGACACCCAAGTTTTATTTAGATTTTTCAAAAGGTTTTATTTGACTTGAGGGGAGTGATTTAATTTTTTTTTTCAAGAGGACTCTCCCTCTCATACAATTTCCTTATGGCAAAAGTTTTATTTGGATTCACCCAAGGTCAGCCTTTGGTCTTGGGAGTCCTTTCTCTTCATTTGGTCTTAAGACAAAATGTTTTTTTTATTTGAGAGAGTAGCCTTTTAAAATCTTTTTGAGAATGCACTATGGCTTTTGGAAAAGTCCTTTGCCACTTGCAACTATCCCTCTTGCCATGGCATTGGTGCAAATACTCTCTCCTAACCTTTCTCCCACCTTTGGATCAAGATTTGCATCAAACCCAGCAAGTTGAACCTCCCCATGTGATCATTTCCATTCAAATTCTATTCAAATAATTTTCTGTCTTCTCTTATAGCACTTGGAGTTTTGCAAAGGAACTCCTTTTTCTGTTTTGATTTTTGCCACCAAACCTTTTCCCCCTCCTAGTCCTTTGAACCATCAACCTAGAACTATGAAGATCCACTGGTCTCTAGTTCAAATTTTTCAAATTACATCTGCTACAAGTTTGGACCAGATTTGACAAATTTGGTGAAATTCATATCTACACTTCTCCAAAAATTCCACCAAAAATCAGGCAGCCTACTGGAGCAATGAGAAGTCACTCCACCAAAAATCAGCGCAAGGAAAAATGCCTACATGCCTAAATCATTTCGTCGAACACCTTGCATGCACCATTTCAGCCAAGTTCAGTTAAGATTCAGTTTCAGTGTCGAACACCGTTGATCTTCTTCAGTCACGCGCCCACAGTGCCCTTGGCACGTTGCTCACCGCCTGTCAGCTTGTCCGGAGCCCCGCACGCGCACTTGGCTTCTTCCTGGCGTCGGTGGCGCCCTGGCCCGACCACGCCGGCATGTCTTGCGGCGGCTGAACCGCCGTGGCAGCCAACAGGGAGCAGAACGGAGGCTCAACGCCGTTCCGCGCCGCACAACCCCGCTGATGGCTCCGCGTGGCCATCTCCACGCCAGCGCACGCATGCAGCACCGTCGCCGTGGCGCGCGCGCACACAGCGCGCGCTCTGTGCCGCCGTTGAGCCCGTGCGGTCACCTCACCGTGGACAGACGCCATTACGCCGGGGCCAGCTCCGTTTAGTAGCGGAACGAGTCCAGTAACCTCCACTGATGCTGCCCGACCGCTCAAACCACCCTCTAATCCACTGCTCCGCCGTAATCGCTCGCCGGAGATTCTCCGTTTACGGCCACCCCGTCGATCTGCCTATAAATAGAGGCCCCGAGCTTCAACTCGAGCACCCACTAGCCCTGCACTCCCCCTAGAGCACGCCAGGCCTCTGGAAGAGCCCCGAGGAGGTCTCCTTCCTCGACTCCGACCGCCGCGACCCGCCACGGGATCCAGCCCGATTCGCCCCCGTGTGTGCTCCTCTGCCTCCATTCTCCTGCCAGTAGCCTCACCATGCATCCCTCGTTCTGACCCGCACTTCAATTTGAAGCTTGCAGCCCTCCACCGGAGTTCCCCATCCTCACCCGAACCGCCGTCCGCCAGAGTTAGTGTCGCCGTCGACATGGTGCTCCCCGTTGGACGAGTCCACCACCCACCGACGCGGAAGAAGACACTGAAGCTCTTGGTACCCTCCGTTTCTCCTAATTCGCTGTAGTTCGACGCCGGCGTCCACCGCCGTCTTCGGGCGCCAGCGAGCCTTTTCAAACCTGACATGCGGACCCCGCATGTCAGCCTCTGTTCTTTTATTCGTGAACCGTTTTCTGTTGGCGCCTTCGGGCAAAATACGCTTTCTCTCTTGCGCTTGCGCATTTCCAAACGAACTGTTTTCTGTTTTCTCAGTTAAAACCCTGAGAAGTTTCTGTTTCATTACAGATGGGTCCCTGGGCAAAAATCTTCATAACTTTTTATCAGAAGCATATTTTTGATTGATTCTTTTTCTGTTCTCTTCAAAATTTTGTCTAGTTTTTTATCAGATTTATTTGAAAATTTATTGCAATACTTTTTCTGCACCTCTCGGTATTCACGTTAGCGCATATGTTTTCTCTATACCGTAGATACCGAAGGAGGTGACGGGGCCGCGAACTTCACCGAGCTAGGCTCCGACTACTCCGAACCAGGCAAGCATGTTCGAACTTTTGATATGATGAGTGTCTTGGCATGTTTGCATGTAGATAGTTTCTTGGCATGTGCGAAGCATACCGATGAACCGTTCATTATGCATTGTTGAGGCAAGTAAGCCCGATGATTTCACACGTCATTGGACGTAAGTATGCAAGGCCATGTGTTGGCATGAAGATGGGTAAGATGGCAGTGTTGTAGCATGCCAGTCTTAGGCCATGCAAGTTATCTTCAGTACCAACCCATATCGGTTGGGTTCATATCCATTTCCTTTCCCTGTACTACCACATGTTTCCCGAAATGGATATGGTTTAGTAAGTCGCAAACCGCTTTCTTGGTACACACCAAAAAGGAGAGGCCGGGATGATGGTTCCATGGCCCTGGATTAAAGCTAGGCATCCGGTCAGGGGGCATGGGTGTTTCCGGTTGGGACCGAGAGGGGAGCACCCCTTAGAGCGCGCGTATATAAATTTGATCCCATGCTATTCGAGATTGTGATCTCCCCGTCTCAATAGTTTTTCTTGGACGATGTTGAGGGTGATTCCTGGCATCGAAGAGTTGGATGGGTGTGTACTGGTTAGCTGTGTTTTCTTCTGAAATACCGTAACGGAACTAGTCCTGGTGACTACGGAAATCCGTCGACTATGGGAAATTTTTGTACAAACTCTGCAGAGCTCTATGTCCTTAAATCATCTTATCTACATCCAAGTTCCCTGCTAACAGTCATGTGCCAGTTTGGTGACAGATTATCCGGTGGGACACATGAGCACTAAGACCGGTTAAATGTTTATTCTTGTGGATGGATTAACCCGTTTAATTCCTTGAGTTGATTATTTATATGATGAATATATTATTTCCTTATCAGTCTAAAGCCCTTTATGTGGTGTCGCTCAGACGCCCGACTATGGCATTTCTTTTAAAGCCCTTTATGTGGTGTCGCTCAGACGCCCGACTGTGGCATTTCTTTTAAAGCCCTTTATGTGGTGTCGCTCAGACGCCCGACTGTGGCATTTCTTTGAAATCCCTTTATGTGGTGTCGCTCAGACGCCCGACTGTGGCATTTCTTTTAAAGCCCTTTATGTGGTGTCGCTCAGACGCCCGACTGTGGTATTTTTATCCCGCATTTTCCGCTTGAGGAGTCTTTCAGACACTCGTTTGGCACTAGTATTAGTATTCCGCATTTTCTGCTCGAGGAGTCTTTCAGACACTCGTTTGGCACCAGTATTATTATTCTGCATTTTCCGCTCGAGGAGTCTTTCAGACACTCGTTTGGAACCAGTATTATTATTCCGCATTTTCCGCTCGAGGAGTCTTTCAGACACTCGTTTGGCACCAGTATTATTATTCCGCATTTTCCGCTCGAGGAGTCTTTCAGACACTCGTTTGGCACCAGTATTATTATCCCGTATTTTCCGCTCGAGGAGTCTTTCAGACACTCGTTTGGCACCCAGTATCTATTACCTCTATGTCTGATCGTACTGGTTAACTTATTTATGTATTTCATGTTAGCATTTGTTATATCTTACGTCCGAACTGTCTTGCGAGTACTTTCAAAGTACTCACTGGCTTGTTGATTTGGCCAGATGCTGACGAAGGTGATCTCATGGATGAAGAGTTCGATAGAGAATCCGACGCCTAGAGGAGTCCCAGTCTGTCTCGTGCAACCCTGGAGTTGGTCGCTGTATTATATCCGCTTCCGCTACCCTAATAAATTCATCGAGCCTCACCTCGACGCTCGATGGGATGTTAGTTGAGAATCCCATATCCACTCCCCACTGTGTTACTCCACCTCTACCATATTTGCGAGTCAGTAGTATGCCACCACTCCCTTGTATCATTAATCGCCTTTATGTATAATTATTGGCACGCTTGTAATAAATTGTTGAGCATCGTCAGCTCAACCCTGTAATATATTTATGCTACTGGCTTTTTGTATCAAAAGATTGTCTGCCAGTGAGGAGGTTTTATCTCAAACTGGATTCTAAAGATTGGTTTCTCAATAAATATTTTTATTGGAAAACCGGTCGTGACAGATCGGTATACATGCATGTGTGTGTTAGAAGCAAAAGAGGCACGGGGAGAAGGATAGAGAGAGAGAGGGGTGCATCTAGGAGGTGGTGCGAGAGTCATACTATATCGATTGGGAAGGAGTGTGCGAGTACGAGATTGATGAAAAGAGTGGCGGGAGTGAGGCATGGACGGTGATAAGAGAAGAGGGGAAGCTTGTGTTTGTGCTAGGCACACCTGGCTAGAGAGGCATATCGATCAATGTGTGTCGTAAAGAAGGAGCTGAGGGGCCTACACACACCATGGGTGAACGACCTAAAGTGAAAAGACGAATTTGCGTGATGGAGCTAGAGAATGCCGATGGAGGGTGAGAGGGATGCGAGCGTGTGCATGCACGAGAGAAAGTTAGCGCTAGCTACAAAGATAAGAGGATTGTGTGGGTGTAAAAGACGAATAGAGATCATACTTCATTATAAAAAGCGAATGCAGATATTTGAAGAATTTATCATAGTGTTTTTGAAAGTGCATTATATCGACTAGAGGGGGGGTGAATAGGCGATTTTTATGAAATTCTTCACTTAGGAATTTTCTCGTGAGGAAATTCCTTAGCGAAGAACTACTAGTAGCGGAATAAGTACTCAGAGGTAAACATAAAAGATTACATGCATGGTCATCATGATGAAATGAAGACACAGACAGAGTACAGAAAGCGTAAACACATGATAGCACAAGATGAAGACAAACAGACTGAAGAAATTGAACTGAGGAAATTGAGAAAGTCTTCAGCCAAAGTCTTCAAACACAGATATGAACAATTACACAACACAGTAATGAGGAAATGAAAGTGTTGAGGAAATAGAACCAGTAAGCTTGGTGAAGACAATGATTTGGTAGACCAGTTCCAACTGCTGTCTCAGTTGTACATCTGGTTGGAGCGGCTGAGTATTTAAACTCGAGGACACCTAGTCCCGGACACCTAGTCCCGGACACACAGTCCTCACCGTATTCTCCTTGAGCTAAGGACAACAGTCCTCGCCCAATCACTCGTGGTAAGTCTTCAGGTGACTTCCAAACCTTCACAGACTTGGTCACTCGGCGATCCACAATTCCTCTTGGATGCTCTAGACCTTGACGCCTAACCGTCTGGAAGAAGCACAGTCTTCAAAGGTAACAAGCGTCGGATCCACGCAGGATCAATCTCTTTAGTGATGCTCAATCACTTTGGGTTTGTAGGTGTTTTGGGTTTGGGTTTGGATTTTCCTCACTTGATGATTTTCGCTCAAAGTCCTCGGAGGATGGGTTGCTCTCAAATGACAAGTGTCAAGTTCTCGCAGAGCAGCCAACCAGCTAGTGGTTGTAGGGGGCGGCTATTTATAGCCTAGGGAGCAGCCCGACATGATAAGACATAAATGCCCTTCAATGATATGACCGTTAGGTGGACAAGATATTTTAGGACAGCTGGCGCGTAGCACAGCAACGGTCGGAAATTTGAGGTTCAAATTCCTCAGGGCTATCATGTTCCTCACAGTGTAGGCAATTTGCACTGGCGAATTCCTAACTCCTCAGTCAGAGCAAAGTCCTCAGTGACCAGAAGAACTGCGTCTCTGTCACTGAAGAAATTGACTGAACTGTATGAGATTTCCAATGGCTTCACTCGAAGGGATTGGTAGGTGTAGGATTTTAGATGAGCATCACTTGGAAATTTTCTCCTTAGTATTTCCTCGACCCCCTTTAACAGTACGGTGTTTCTTATGACTCAAGAAAGAGAAAATGAAACTACGAAAACAGAAGTCTTCACGCTTTATGCTCCTCGAATGAATACCAAGTCTTCAAGGTCACACCAATTTCTTCACTTTCAAAGTCTTCAGAAAGTCTTCAAAATATCAAAGTCTTCAGTCGAAGAACTTCATTTTTAGGGGTCGACTTTCTCTCTAATTATCAAACTCCTCATAGGCTTATAGACCTGTGTACACTCATAAACACATTAGATACTTAACCTATAAGTCTTCAATACACCAAAATCACTAAGGGGCACTAGATGAACTTACAATCTCCCCCTTTCTGGTGATTGATGACAACATAGGTTAAGTTTTCAACAGGGATAAATATATGAAGTGTAAATACTGATATTGAGGAATTTGATTGCAAGATATAGAAGAACTCCCCCTGAAGATGTGCATAGTGAGGAATTTGCTTTTGAAGCAATGCACACTTGAAGAGTTGAATCATGGAGATCTCCCCCTATATCTTGTAATTCATACACGCATTTGACATATAATATGAAGAATTTGAAATGCATGATAAAATATGGTGCCTGATGTAATTCAGCATGCGTGCAATAATATTAACGAGGAATAAGCATGCAGAATAGCGCATCAAAGTATCAAAGCATACTGCAACCAAAGTATCAGCGCACCATCGGACTTAAGATTACAACTCGATCCAATAAAAGTTTCGGAAGAACGAGAGTTGTAACTTAAAAAACACCCTTATTATGGACCCGCTTGAAGACTAACTCAGATTTCTCCCCCTTTGTCATCAAATGACCAAAAGGATCAAAAACTGAGGACTAACGCCCCTGAAGATTTTCAAGTTGATGAAGGAGCGCCAGCGTTGTTGGGGTCGGTCGTTGAAGTAGGGCCTGCTACAGTGTCGTCCAAATCTTCATTTTCATCAGTCGCACGCGATGAAGAATATGAACTGGCCACCAGAGAAGGAACCTTGACCTTCTTGTATTTCTTC
The DNA here is from genome assembly GCA_032464435.1 of Aegilops umbellulata. Classification (NCBI taxonomy): domain Eukaryota; kingdom Viridiplantae; phylum Streptophyta; class Magnoliopsida; order Poales; family Poaceae; genus Aegilops; species Aegilops umbellulata. The sequence continues at coordinate 65,506,566 of CP136060.1, read as the reverse complement.
GGAGGAGGTGCAAACCAGTCAAAGTCTTCTTTGAGACCCATTTTCTCCAAGTCTTCAGCACTGTACACTTTAGACAGAACAGCCCAGGTGCGGTTGAGGGTTTCATGAAGGTAGTAATGGTCTTTCTTCACTGCATTGTGTGTGGAAGTCATGTTGTGAAGAATTGAACCAAACTGACGCTTGACCCATTTGTGATTGCGATCAACCTTTTGATGAAGGCTGAGGAGTAACTCACGGTCAGTCATCACCCTGGGTGTTGTGGCTTGAGGATTTGGCTTGGCAGTGTTGGCAGCAGAGTCATGTGTGGCAGAGTCATCATTGGTGGAATAAGAAGCAGCCTTCCGAAATTGACCATCCAATGGACGAATGCCTTCATCTATCACAGCAGTGGCCTTGCCCTTTTCTTCAGCTGAGGAAAATGTCCGTTTGAGGACTTCAACGGGAGGCAAGTAGCTGCAGTGGTTGAGAGTTTCAGCCTTGTAGTTGAGTGAATACCTTGTCCTGATGAATTTCATTATCCAAGGTGCATAAGGCTTCATCTCAAATGGTGACATAGCAATGTTGGCCAGAGTCCTCATGAAGAAATCATGGAAGTTGACGGGAACGCCATGAATGATGTTGAAAAGCAGATTCTTCATGATGCCAACGACTTCTTCATCAGTCGAGTCGTGGCCTTTGATGGGACTCATTGTCTTCGTCAGAATGCGATAGACAGTCCTTGGCACATACGGCAATTCCTTGACGAGGAAGTTGGTTCTAGGAGCTTGCCCTGGCTTCAAAGGCTTCATCAGCACTTGCATATAGTGATTTGAAAGCTCAGGTTCGTTGTACACACAATGCGCATCTTCAGTGGGTGGACTCAGAGGAAGGACACGAAGTAATTCAGATGCTGGGGCCTTATGATGTGTGTTCTCAGTCATCCAGTCCAAAACCCATGAGTTCACATCTTCAGAGTTGCCGGTGATGTGCAACGTTGCATAGAATTGAAGAATAAGTTCTTCATTCCAATCGCATATGTCTGTGCAGAAATTGAGCAGCCCAGCATCATGAAGAACACTGAGGACTGGCGTGAAGCATGGCAAAGACTCCATATCCACGTGAGGAATATGAGCATGGTCGAAGACTTTGTCTTTGTTATAGAGCACTGAGGAATAGAAATTGGCTTGGCTGGCTGTCCAGAAACGCCTCTTCCTTATGCGAGCAGAGTCATATGGATTGTATTCAGTGAAGAACACGTGCTCGCCATAGAAGTCTTCAGCCTTGAATTTCTGTTTTCGTGAGAACGGATCCTTTGGCCTTGGCAGAGGAGTGTCAGTGAGTTGCATCACGACCTCAGGAATCACAATCTCAGGTTCTTCTGGCTGAGGAATTTCAGGATGTTCCTCAGGTGCAGTCACCTTGTCAGTTTCAGCAGCAGTTTCTTCAGCACTAGTGGCTGGAATTTCTTCATTCACAGATGCAGTGGGATGAGTGTCTTCAGAGCCCAATTTTACTGTTGGTGAAGGAGAGTGAGGAATTTGTTGCAGGGGAGTGAAGAGTGGGGAATTGGGATGCTGACTTTCCCGAAAGTCGTCATTCATCACTGGAGTGGTGCTTCCAATATCCACATCTTCATCAATTTCTTCAGCACCAGCCACTTCAGCATCAAACTGAGGCATTGGTGATGAGACCATTGGGGTTGAAGGGATTGCATCCGCTTCAATTTCTTCATCAATCTGCTCTGAGGAAGCAGCAGATTGAGTTTCTTCATCTGATCCACTTGGGATCTCATAATCTTCACCAAAAGGAACAAGGTCCTTTGATGGCATGGAGGAGATTGGAATGGCATCAATGGGATTTATAAACGAGCTTGTCATCGGCTTCATCTTCTTGGGAGCTGAAGATTCTAAAGCATTGGATGCCTTCCTTTTCTTCACAGCAGTTCGCTCTGCAGCCTTGGTTTTCTTCACATCTAATGCAGATGGAAGAATTGGAGTTGGCGTAGGCGCAGGTGGAGCTGAGGAATCTGGTTGATTGTCCTCAGGCGCAACTGATGCAGTTGCCCTGGTTTCTTTAGTTTCTTCAGGCGCACCACTAGTGGATGCCCTGGCAATTTATTCAGTGGCTGGAGCAGAGTCATCAGCCCTGGAACTGGCATTTTCTTCAGCAGCCTGAACTTCATCAACGGTGCTGGCATGTTCTTCAGTGGGCTGAACAGATGCTTCAGCTTGAGGAATTTGTTGTGTTGAGGCTGCACCCTTGGTGAAGGTATCAGTCAGCCTCACAAATCTGACCTTGGCTCCTTGCCAATCAGCATAGTACGAGTCAAAGTTGTCGCTGAGGGCTTTGATCTCAGCCTGCATCTTGACGAGTTCCTCAGGCGTCATCTTGACAACGTTTTTCTTCAGCAGCTTCTCTTTCCTGTACTGCGATTTCTTGATCTCTCTGGCCCTGTCATATTTCCACTTCTCCTCTTGGATGAAGTGAGTCAACATGTGACTTTGGCTCGGTGTCAGTTTGAAATCAGGCATAGGTGTGTTGGGGTCCTTATGCCAGAGATCAATATAATCTAGGATCGCCCTTGGATCCAATAGCAGGGGCACATGTGTGCCTTTGGCTTTAGCAGCCCTTTCTTGGCGGTCTCTGATGATTTCAGCGAGTTCCTCTTCATCAGCTTCATCATCATTGGATGGCACAGTGAAGACTACCTGCTTCTTCTGAGGACTTGGACGAGTGCCGCGTCCAGCAGTAGCCTTTTTCTTCAGCCGAGAAGGTCCAGCTGAGGAATTTGGTGCAGCCGAGGAACTAGCTGAGACACCAGAGGCAATTGAAGTTCCAGTAGTCCTTTGGCACGAGGCCAGATGCACAGGTGCTGAGGACTTTGTCGGGACAACTGAGGACTATGGAGGAGGTGCTGAGGACTATGGTGGAGCAGGAGCAGCATGAGGAATTTGCTTTGAAGATTTTGAAGATTCTGGCCGTGAGGGCATTGATGTTGAAGCACTTGGCTTGCGAGCGGGCTTCTTGAGCATCGCTTTCTTTGGCTTGACCGAGGCCTCAGTGGCAGCAGCAGCAGCAGCAGCAGAGTCTTCATTGAATTTCCTCACTGCTTCTCTGGCTTGCCTTGCCAGTTTAGCTTGACGCTTGGCCCATTCCTCAGGAAAATCCTCACCACGCTTGATGCTGGTGGGATCAGCCACTTGGCCAGGTGCCAATGGGGCTCTTGGGCATGGAGGGTTGAGTGCGAATTTCTTCATGTACTTTGGAGTAACATATTTGTACTCCCTCCATTCACGTGCCCATCTCCGTTCAATCCTCTGGATTCGCACCTTGCGCTGATTTTTATCTTCTTTGCCAAACTTGGCTTCATTAGGCGTGCAGTATTCTTTGTAAATATCCTCTGGGATCTCAAAAGCAGTCATGACCTCAGGCTTCTTTCCTCCTTTCTGTGGCCTTTTACCTTCAGCCATTTTCTTCAGATGAGGAATTTGAACAATTGAATTCTCTGAAGAAGTATGCAACTTTTCTTCGAGGAACGCTGCAAATGAGTTAAGTTGATGAGAATCTAATGATTCAGCAGCGAACATGTGTACCTGTGAACAGAGTATAGTTGCGACGAATTTGGAGAGGTCATATGCGTTCTCAGAGGGTTTTTCATAAAGAACAAGTTTTGAGGAATTTGACCAGATTCGTCTTGAGGAATTTCACTAAGCGCTTTATATCTTAGGTTCCAGAGTTGTATAGATCGAGGATCCACACAATTGAGGAATCTTGAAGAAAATGAGGCTTAGGGAAATGAATCAAGAATAGATAACATGTGAGGTGTTTTGTGTGTGAGGATTTGAAAAAAAAACACCTTTGAAGATTTTGTAGAAAAGTTTCGAATCAAAGAGGGCAGTAAAATTAGCTTTTAATTACCCTGAACGAAGAACACGATGAACTGGGAGTTGAAACAGTGAAGTTCGTCAATGCAGATCTTCCACGCCCTAACTTGGCGGAGGAAGACGTCTACGGCGGCGGCGGAGGTGAAGATTTCCGCGGTCGGCGCGAGTACGACGGCGACGAGGTCGAAGCAGTGAAGCTCTTCCTCACCGGCGACGATGGAGTAGCGACGGCGCTAGGGTTTGGAAGCTCGAGCGGGAGAGTGAGATCGAGCGGGGTAAAAGGAGTGAGGACGGCGACAGGGGTATTTATAGCCGCAGTGAAAAACTGCTCGCCCGAAGATTTAGGATGAACGTGCCCCTGGCCGTTCTCCTTCTCGCGACATGTGTCACCCACGTACTGTGTAGTGGAGATCGTGTAAGATCGTGGGTGGATAAAATAATCCATCGTGGGATGCGGAACGGTTTGAGCGGCAAAACCGAAAGTTTGGATAAGATTAGTTTTAACGTTCCATTCGCAATTTCTTCAGCTGACAAGGACACAGTGAAGAATTTGAACGAGTTTCAAATAGAACGCACATGAAGAATTTGTGAATAGATTGGATTGAGTATAGCATAGAGGGGAAGGGTCCGATCACATTCACTTAGCAGAGAAGATCCAACTTGAAGAAATAGATATAAGTGAATGCTGTAGAGGACATAAACTCATATATATATATATATATATATATATATATATATATATATATATATATATATATATATATATATATATATAGCCAATGAAGAAAAACGACGGCACAAGTGAAGATTTTGCAAAGTTGAAGAATTTGAAAAACTGAGGAATTTCAAGAGTTGAGGAAAAACTTAAATTGAAGATTTTCAACTTTTGTGGTGGCGTGACCCACCGTGTAAGAATGATGATTTCAGACACCGCGTACAATTGTCGTAGGGTTCTGAGAATCAAATTCTTCATTAATTTCTTCACACTTAGAGTGTTATTCTTCATTGATTGAAGAAAAACGTTTCTTCATTTGTTGCACATCTAAGTCATCAATTTTGCATAAGTGTTAGGATGAGTGCATTTTCAAAGTACATTCGAAGACTCTAAGATATTTAGCTCACACCGCAACTTGCTAAATCTCTTCTCATCCAAGGGCTTAGTGAAGATATCGGCTAGCTATTCTTCAGTCTTCACATGCTCAATAGAAATGTCGCCCTTCAACACATGATCACGAAGAAAATGATGACGAATCTGAATGTGCTTTGTCTTCAAGTGTTGAACTGGGTTGTGAGCAATCTTGATGGCACTCTCATTGTCACAGAGGAGAGGCACATTCTTCACGTTGATGCCATAGTCCTTGATCGTTTGCTTCATCCATAGTAATTGAGCACAGCAAGAACCAGCAGCAATGTACTCAGCTTCAGCAGTAGACAGTGATACGCAGTTCTGTTTCTTCGAGGACCAACAGACCAAGGATCGTCCGAGGAAATGACAAGTACCAGATGTTGACTTGCGGTCCACACGATCACCAGCATAGTCAGAGTCTGAATATCCAATGAGATCAAAATCCGAGCCCTTGGGATACCATAATCCTAGTGTTGGTGTGTGAGCTAGATATCGAAGAATATGCTTCACAGCCTTATGGTGTGATTCCTTCGGTGCAGCTTGAAATCGTGCACACATGCAAACACTAAGCATTATATCTGGCCTAGATGCACATAAGTACAATAAAGAGCCAATCATGGAGCGGTATACCTTATGATCGAAGTCAGTACCCTTTTCATCAGTGCATAGATGACCATTTGTGGGCATAGGAATTTTGATGCCTTTGCAGTCTTGCATGCCAAATTTCTTCAGGACATCCTTGAGGTATTTCTCCTGAGATATGAATATACCATTGCGCTATTGACGAATTTGAAGACCTAAGAAGAATTTCAACTCTCCCATCATAGACATTTGATATTCTTCACTCATCATATAGGCAAATTCATCACTATAACATTGGTCAGTACAACCAAAGATGATATCATCAACATATATTTGGCACACAAACAGTTCACCATCATAAGATTTAGTGAAGAGAGTGGGATCGAGTGAACCGGGTGTGAAGCCTTTCTTCATGAAGAATTCCTTCAATGTATCATACCACGCCCGTGGGGCCTACTTGAGGCCATAGAGGGCCTTGTTAAGTCTGAAGACTTTGTCAGGATGTTTTGGATCTTCAAAACCTGGGGGTTGAGCAACATATACTTCTTCCTCAAGCTTACCATTGAGGAATGCACTTTTCACATCCATTTGGTATAAGATGATATCATGATGGTTAGCATAAGCAAGCAATATGCGAATAGCCTCAAGTCTAGCAACAGGTGCAAAAGTTTCATCGAAATCAATTCCTTCAACTTGTGTGTAGCCTTGTGCTACTAGTCGTGCCTTATTCCTCACCACAACACCATTTTCATCTTGTTTGTTGCGGTAGATCCACTTTGTGCCAATAATGTTATGCTTGCGAGGATCGGGACGATTGACTAGTTCCCATACGTTGTTGAGCTTGAACTGATGTAATTCTTCTTGCATGGCCTGAATCCACTCAGGCTCCAGAAATGCTTCATCTACCTTAGCGGGCTCTGTGATAGAGACAAATGCAAAGTGCCCACAAAAGTTAGATAGATGTGAAGCTTTTGAGCATGTGAGAGGACCTGGTGCTCTAATGTCATCGATGATCTTCTCCACTTGCACTTCTTTTGCAACGCGAGGATGAGCTGGTTGTCGTTGAGGAATTTGATCAGCATTTTCTTCAGCATCAATTTCCTCAGCATTTTCTTCAGGTGCATCAGCTCGACGTTCTTCATGTTCTGGAATGAATTCTTCAGCAGATTCTTCAGTTGGAATGACATCTTCAGTAGCCTTGTGCTTGATAGAATCCTCAGGTGCTGGTTCATCTAACACAGAAGGTAGGTGCTCTCTTTGCGAGCCATTAGTTTCATCGAACCGCACATCTACAGTTTCAACAATCTTGTGAAGAACATTGTTGAAGACTCTGTAGGTGTGCGAGTCCTTTCCGTAACCAAGCATAAAACCTTCATGTGCTTTCGGCGCAAATTTGGAGTTGTGATGAGGATCTCTAATCCAGCATTTAGCACCGAAGACTTTGAAATAACTCACATTGGGTTTCTTGTCAGTGAGGAGTTCATAGGCAGTCTTCTTGAAGAATTTGTGAAGATATACTCTGTTGATGATATGGCACGCAGTATCAATTGCATCAACCCAGAAACGACGAGGGGTTTTGTACTCATCGATCATAGTGCGAGCCATCTCAGCAAGAGTCCTGTTCTTGCGCTCCACGACACCATTCTGTTGAGGAGTATAAGGAGCAGATAACTCATGAGTAATACCAAGTTCATCAAGATAGTCATCGAGACCCGAGTTCTTGAACTCAGTGCCATTGTCACTTCTGATGTGCTTAATCTTCACACCAAAGTTGGTTGAAGCCCTCGAGGAAAATCGTTTGAAGACTTCCTGCACTTCAGTTTTGTAAGAGACAAGGTGTACCCATGTGTAACGAGAGTAATCATCAACAATAACAAAGCCATATTGAGATGCTTCATTTGAAACAGAGGAATAATGATTAGGACCGAAGAGATCCATGTGAAGCAATTCGAATGGACGAGTAGTGGTCATGATAGTCTTCGCTGGATGCTTGGCCTTTGTCATCTTTCCAGCTTCACAAGCACCGCATAAGTGATCCTTGAGGAATTTGACATTCTCAATGCCAATGACATGCTTTTTCTTCGCAAGCGTGTTCAAATTCCTCATGCCTACATGACCAAGTCGTTGATGCCATAGCCATCCTTCTGAAGCTTTTGCAAGTAGGCACACGGCTGGTTGTGAATCTGCAGAGAAATCAACAATATACAAGTCTCCTCTCCTAAAGCCTTCGAAGACTTTGGAATTGTCAGCTTCCATAATCACAACACAACGATACTTGCCAAAGACAACAACCATATCAAGATCACAAAGCATTGAGACAGACATAAGATTGTATCCTAAGGACTCAACAAGCATGACTTTGTCCATGTGTCGATCCTTTGTGATAGCAACCTTACCTAGACCCAATACCCGACTTTTGCTTTTATCAGCGAAGATGATATGCTTCATGTGTGACGCTGATAAGGGAGCATCCATCAACAGATTCCTGTCACCGGTCATGTGATTTGTACATCCACTATCAAGTACCCATTCAGTGGCTTTGGGTTGATCATCCTGCAGATGAATTAGTGCAACTTACGACCTCATATACTTTAGCAGTGAAGAATATGATATCACAATTCATCAGATCAATTTCATCAAGAAGAAAGACAGATAAAACAGAGGGAGGACATGTGAAATGAAAGTTCATTTCATCATGGTTAGCCTGCGTCCTTTCAGGCATTTTTGTCAGGTCCCCAGCAAATTCTTCAGACGTTATTGTATGTCTGGAGACCTGACCCTGCAAAAGAGATTAGTTCTTTTTCTTCACCACCCACATCTGAAGGGGTGGCAAAGAGTTCATCACTCTGCGAGCTCCATATGAGAATGGTGGCAAAGCAGCCAAACCATTTCGTTTCACATAGGAGGGGTTAGGGTAAGCATATGAATAAGCAGAGAAATTCTTCGAGGACTTGTGAACATAATAATTTGAAGAATAATGCTCATATTCATAGCCCTTGGCTCTTCCCTGCGAAACAGAGTTGCTAGCACGATGATGTTCATATGAGGACTTTGATCCATGTGAGGAATTTGATCCCCTAGAGGAATTTGGTCTGTATGAGGACTTGGATCCATATGAAGAATTTGGTCCACATGAGGAATTTGATCTGGGGTTCCTTTTCTTCACAGGTGGTGTCATGAGGACATTCACCTGAAGACTTTCAAGGCAACTTTTGGGAACCCAGATTTTCTTCATAGGGGAACCGTTCCTGCAGTTAGTGCCAACATATCTAGCAAATACTTCACCATTCTGATTTTTGAACAATTTATAGTTGGAGTCAAATGACTCATCAAAAGAATGAGAAGATTCACATGTATAGCCAGATAAATTAGATGGATCAACTGGAGGTCCCTTTGCAGCAACCCATGAGGTTTTGGGGTACTGCTCAGGCTTCCAATATGTACCATCAGCATTGAGTTTCCTCTCAAAGGCAATACCCTCTTTCCTAGGGTTCCTGTTGAGGATCTGCTTTTTAAGCACATCACAAAGAGTCTGATGCCCTTTGAGGCTTTTGTACATGCCTGTCATGTCAGTCTGGCATCGTCAGTAATACTAGCAATGTCCTCAGATGAGGAATTAGTGATAGCAGAGACAGGTGAAGAATTTGTAACATTTGAAGCATTTGAACATTCAGGTGAAGAATAAGCAGATTCTCGTTCAATGCATTTTAAACATGGAGGAATGGATTCTTCCTGAGCAGCGCTGATTTGTTGAGCAAGTAATGAATCGTGCTCCTTTTGAAGATCTTCATAACTCACTCTTATCTTCTCAAAATCAGACAAGAGAGAGTTATGCTGATCTTGAAGAGAGTCATGCTTAGAATGAAGTCTCTGAAGACTTTCAGCCAAGGCTTGTGACTGATCCATTTCTTCACCCAACATATCATTGCTCTTACTAAGCATATCATTAGCCTTTTGCAAAGCTCTTTGTTGTTTAGCGGCAAGGGAAGCAAGTTTGACACAACTGGGTCCAAATTCATCACCAGATTCTTCATCACTAGACTCAGATAGGTAGAATTCAGTTACCTCAGCGCTTTTTGCCATAAGGCATGGAGTAGAGGATGATGATTCTGGTTCGAATGTCATCGATTTGAGCGATTCCTTGAAATCCTCAAACCAAGGATCATGACGGGTTCGATGGCCTTCATAGACATCAGAGAGACGGTCCCAGACAAGCTTTGCCTGATCGAGATGCATGATGTTTCTGAACTGGTTTCAAGACATACTGGAGCAGATGACGGCCTTCGCTGTGAGGTTGAGTTGAGTGTACTTGCGAATGTCATCAGCTTCCGCCATCTTGCACAGGTCAGTCAGACCAATCTCAGGGACGGTCCATAGTTCGCTGTCCATCACCATGAGACGCTTCTTCATCATAGCCTTCCATTTGGGATACTCGTGACCGTCAAAGATGGGGCACGACACTTTCTTCATATCTGCGGTCAACATAACTAAAACTCCAGGCGGTTAAACCAAAATCACACAGAACAAGGGAGTACCTTGCACTGATACCAATTGAAAGTGCGTTATATCGACTAGAGGGGGGGTGAATAGGCGATTTTTATGAAATTCTTCACTGAGGAATTTGCTCGTGAGGAAATTCCTTAGCGAAGAACTACTAGCAGCGGAATAAGTACTCAGAGGTAAACATAAAAGATTACATGCATGGTCATCATGATGAAATGAAGACACAGACAGAGTACAGAAAGCGTAAACACAGGATAGCACAAGATGAAGACAAATAGACTGAAGAAATTGAACTGAGGAAATTGAGAAAGTCTTCAGTCAAAGTCTTCAAACACAGATATGAACAATTACACAACACAGTAATGAGGAAATGAAAGTGTTGAGGAAATAGAACCAGTAAGCTTGGTGAAGACAATGATTTGGTAGACCAGTTCCAACTGCTGTCTTAGTTGTACATCTGGTTGGAGCGGCTGAGTATTTAAACTCAAGGACACCTAGTCCCGGACACCTAGTGCCAGACACACAGTCCTCACCGTATTCTCCTTGAGCTAAGGACACACAGTCCTCACCGTATTCTCCTTGAGCTAAGGACACACAGTCCTCGCCCAATCACTCGTGGTAAGTCTTCAGGTAACTTCCAAATCTTCACAGACTTGGTCACTCGGCGATCTACAATTCCTCTTGGATGCTCTAGACCTTGACGCCTAACCGTCTGGAAGAAGCACAGTCTTCAAAGGTAACAAGCGTCGGATCCACGCAGGATCAATCTCTTCAGTGATGCTCAATCACTTTGGGTTTGTAGGTGTTTTGGGTTTGGGTTTGGATTTTCCTCACTTGATGATTTTCGCTCAAAGTCCTCGGAGGATGGGTTGCTCTCAAATGACAAGTGTCAAGTTCTCGCGGAGCAGCCAACCAGCTAGTGGTTGTAGGGGGCGGCTATTTATAGCCTAGGGAGCAGCCCGACATGATAAGACATAAATGCCCTTCAATGATATGACCGTTAGGTGGACAAGATATTTTAGGACAGCTGGCGCGTAGCATAGCAACGGTCGGAAATTTGAGGTTCAAATTCCTCAGGGCTATCATGTTCCTCACAGTGTAGGCAATTCGCACTGGCGAATTCCTAACTCCTCGGTCAGAGCAAAGTCATCAGTGACCAGAAGAACTGCGTCTCTGTCACTGAAGAAATTGACTGAACTGTATGAGATTTCCAATGGCTTCACTCGAAGGGATTGGTAGGTGTAGGATTTGAGATGAGCATCACTTGGAAATTTTCTCCTTAGTATTTCCTCGACCCCCTTTAACAGTACGGTGTTTCCTATGACTCAAGAAAGAGAAAATGAAACTACGAAAATAGAAGTCTTCACGCTTCATGTTCCTCGAATGAATACCAAGTCTTCAAGGTCACACCAATTTCTTCACTTTCAAAGTCTTCAGAAAGTCTTCAAAATATCAAAGTCTTCAGTCGAAGATATTCATTTTTAGGGGTCGACTTTCTCTGTAATCATCAAACTCCTCATAGACTTATAGACCTGTGTACACTCATAAACACATTAGATACTTAACCTATAAGTCTTCAATACACCAAAATCACTAAGGGGCACTAGATGCACTTACAGTTTTAAACCGACGCATGTGTGAATATATATAACAGTGATACACATGGTGTGGTTATGAACAAGTTATACTACATGTAATATATTTTATCTCTACTCTTATAAAAAACGGAGTTGTTGATGATGGTGTGCCTGTCATCCAGCAATATAGGTCGTCCGATTTATATCTGACCGATAGGAAGGAAACTATGGCAATTTTGAAAAAAGATACCCACACCCCTCTCCATATTTGCAAATTAGGCCTCCCCTTGAGCATGTTGATGTTGTGTGGAACGCATGGGCACCTTGCTAGTACTACGTATAATATATAGAACATTGATCATAATTTGGGCTAATGTGTGGCTTTTGCAGCTCAGGTCTAAATACTTGTCATAATGTAGGGGGCGGGGCACTATACTATGTGTGATAAACACGGTGTACGTATGGAACATGGTTTAGATTATGAATATATAGTTAGTACATCAAATGTACTATTATTTGGAATCAGACATAACTACATAGGAAGATCAATCGCCCTTTGTAAGAGAAAGGAGAGACATAACTTGTGAGGTACGTCGATCGATGGGGGGTAGTTAAAGTCGATCTAGGTGTATGTTGGGAGATCGATCGGTATACATGCATGTGTGTGTTAGAAGCAAATGAGGCACGAGGAGAAGGATAGAGAGAGAGGGATGCATGTAGGAGGTGGTACGAGAGGCATACTATATCGAGGGGGAGGAGTGTGCGAGTACGAGAACAATGAAAATAGTGGTGGGAGTGAGGCATGGACGGTGACAAGAGAAGAGGGGAAGCTTGTGTTTGTGCTAGACACACCTGGCTAGAGAGGCATATCGATCGATGTGTGCCGGAAAGAAGGAGCTGGGGGGCCTACACACACCGTGGGTGAACGACCTAAAGTGAAAAGACGAATTTGCGCGATGGAGCTAGAGAATGCTGAGGGAGGGTGAGAGGGATGCGGGCGTGTGCATGCACAAGAGAAAGTTAGCACTAGCTACAAAGATAAGAGGGCCGTGTGGGTGTAAAAGAAGAATAGAGATCATACATACTTCATTATAACAAGCGAATTCGGATATTTGAAGAATTTATCATAGTGTTTCAAACTGACGGATGTGTGAATATATATAACGGTGATACACATGGTGTGGTTATGAACATGGTATACTACATTTAATATATTTTATCTCTACTCTTATAAAAAACGGAGTTGTTGATGATGGTGTGCCTGCCATCCTGCATTATAGGCCGTCTGATTTATATCTGGCGGATAGCAAGGAAACTATGATGGTTGAAGTTGGCAACAATCATGATTGTAGATTATTATTGAAATAGAGAAACGAATTCAAATTTAGTTCGAATTGCAGCGGTAGTATAGACATTTGGAATGCACTAAAATGTTGGTATGAGTAGGTTACATGCATTATACAACAAGCGAAAAAATTTAATCGGACATAACATGGATTCATACTCCCTCCTTCCATCTATATAGGGCGTAATGAGATTTTTAAGACCGCCTTTGACTATTGACAAGATTAATAGTACATGACACGCACAATGTGAAAATTATATCATTGAAAGAACCTTTCACAGACGAATTTAACGGTGTGCTTTGTGTAAGTTGCATGTCATATATCATTGCTCTAATATTTGGTCAAAGTTAGCATCAAAAAACGCATTAGGCCCTATATAGATGGAAGGAGGGAGTAGCTTTGAATAGCATTTGTATAGTAAAACGGGGCAAGACTCTCTCTTTGTGTGGTGTGAATAGTTTTATTTTTTTCGTTTTATTTTTGGTTGAGGGAAGTGCGAATTGATTTGGTACGTACAAGTACAATATTACGACACGTTAGGCTTGTCCCTAAAATTCAACCCGCGTCTTGTTATATCCCGAAAATTCAGATATCGTGCTCCAGAAACTGGCGCCTTCACAACCCGCGCCTTGCTATCCCGAAATTACAACGCACGCGAAAACTCCCTGCAGCTGCCAAATGCCGACACGCGAAATCCCCCTTCTAACCCTGAGCCGAAAGCGCTACTAGTTCAAATCGGTGGGGGGTACTTTTGTAACAGACCCTACATTTTGGACAAGCACGTTCCTAAGTCATGCTTCACCCCCTCCCATCACCCCATTTTCGCCATTCGAAATCCCAGGCCGCCATAACCCTCCGCTCCAGCCGCGAAACCCCACCCTCCTCCGTCCGCCACGTCACCGCTGCCCAGCCGGAGCCTCTTCCTCGACGACGTCGTCCACCGCAACAGATTGACGTCCCTCGTCCACCTCCCTGGATGAGGATCCGTCGTCCATCTCGTCGTCCCGCCGGTTCAGCCGCCCCGTCCTCCACCTCCAAGGAGCTGCTCCGACGATCGCCTCGTCTATCACGGCTGCTCCATCCCCACAGCGCCGCCTTAACCTACTCCACCGGAACCGCAGCATCCTCACCGACTCCTTGGACGAAACCGAGGCCTACTCGGCGCCACCAAAGAGGTTGTACACTCATCACATCACACCTTCTCCTTAACTCGACCTCCCGGCGCCGACGGTGCTCCATCCCGCACCCCCATGGAGCGGCTACCTTGAAGCCGGCGCCGCGGGCGACATCTCCACGACGGCTCTCCCCCAGTGCGAGGCCCCTTCGGCGGCGGCGGCCATACCAGCCGGATCTGCTGCTGCTGCTCCGGCTCTCGCTCGATCGCTCGCTCGCCCAGCTGCTGCTGCTGCTGCTCTCCCCCTCGCTCGTGCTGCTGTTCTGCTCTGATTAAGCCACACTTCAGTCGACTGAATCGAATTTTGGGCCAGTCGATTTTCAGGGGTTGGGGGGGCTCGCCGGAGTTAAGGAAGAACCACCCGCAGCGAGGACGGGGGCTCGCCGGAGAGGTACCCCACTATCTATCTTAGGGTTCAGGGTGGGGGGCCTAGAGGGCTGGCCGGGGCGGCGATGGCGAGTTGTTTCGGGGCGGCGAGGCGGCGCTGGGGCCGGTGGTTCGGCCAGTGGCGACTGGCGGCTCAGGGGGGTGCAGGTTGAAGATGAACCGTAGGCCCTCCCTAAACTACATGTCAAGTGCCTCTCTGTTGCCATTGCGTTTAGTTTCGACAGTAGCATTCAGATTCCACAGTAAATTTCAGTTTCGACAGTTAAGTTCAGAGTCAACAGTTTTTACCTCATCTATTGTAGTCAGGTGGTTTTTGGTGATGTTAATTTTACATCCATTTTACATCATCTATTGGAGATGCTATTAGAATCCCACTTGATATTGACGATGTCTGTCTTGTGCTGCTTCAGTCTTGACGTCATACGGCTCACCGGAGCTGCTCCAATGATAGAACGATCCATCACAACAGAGCAGTGCCCTGGACGCCGTCTACAGATTCCTCAGATATTCCTCCACACCTCCGACAGCCACCTCTGCCTCAACTGCTTCAGCGACCAACCCAATGATGCTAAGGTCGACACGGCTACGGCAAATAGGTTGTACACTTGTTGCATCACTTATTACTATACATTCACGTCGATCCATTAGGGCTATTTTGGTTCAACGGAAAAACATCGATCCACTGGTTGTTACCATCACTCTAAATTTCTGCATGCTCTCCTTACATAATCTCACCATATTTTTTCCGTATGCATGTCATATATTGTACACAGTCATGCTGAACATGTAGAGAAAAAGAGAAGAGTTTTGTGCGGCAATACAATGTCATGCAGACATCGCTCCATGGTGGGTTCAATGGCAAACCCTCCCCACCCCTCTCCAGATTGTAATCCAGAGGAAGATATCTATTCTGAGGCGGATTCGGACACCGCTGGCCACTCCTATTTACCCCCAAGGTGTTTGCTCTACCTTGGCATGATGATGTTAGTCATATCATGCATATGTTGCCTTGCAGTGCCTACTTTTGACATCATATATGTCATCTGCTTAGTTTAGACATGTTCTATAATGCCGCCTATTTAGTTTCTATATCATATATGAGAATTATGCAGTCTCATGTCTTTTAGCCAGCCATAATATATGTGAAATGTGCAATGCCATCCTGTTTAACCAGGCATCATATATTTGAATGATATCTTGCCCATCCTTTTCTTCATTACATTTCCATTTGTCGACAATGTTTGTACATTAAACTACTCTTCTTGTGAATCAACCATTTGGGTGGGAGATGGAAAAATCTGGAGTGAAAACAAGGCCTTCAGAGCAGACAGTGCTACCTGTCGAAGCAGATCTCTTGTTGGGTCCCGATAGCTCCTCAGAGATGGATTCAGAGACAGATGACCAGTCCTATTACCCCATTGAGGTGTATGCTCTAACTTGGCACGGTTAAACTGCTCATATCATGCATACGGTGTCTTGCATTGCATAGTTTAGATGCCATATACACAATATTCAACACCATGTTCTTAGTTCAGACATCATATCGAATGCCCTCTGTTTAGCATATAAATCACATATGTGAATTAAATGGTGCGATCATGATTACTTAGATAACATGTAGGTGAATTATGTCATGCGATCCTGTTTAGTTATTCATCATATCTTTGAATTATGTTATGTTATGCTATCCAGTTTAGATAGACATCATATATGTGAAATTATGTCATGCTATCCGTTTTAGTTAAACAATATACATGTCAACTATTTCATGCCCTCTTTTTTCCACACTATCTATTGCATCTGTCTCTCATACAATGTCTGTACATTCAACTATTTTCCTGTTTATCAGCCATTTGAATTGGAGCGGGTGATGCCAGTATCTAGCGGACTAAAAACACGGTCTTCAAATAAAACAATGCTACCTCTTGGTGGAGATAGCACCCCGGTTGTACATGCATAAGAACCAGCCCTACCACACATAACCCAAACTCTCGCAGATTGTACCCCTACTACGATGGATAGAGAACTAGCTTCACCCAATCTAACCCCAAACCCAGCCGATAGTAACCCAGTTCCTGTTGACACAACACCATCTCTACCACAGAGCTCCCAAACAAAAGCAATTAGCAAGGCAGCTCCAGTGCCCAAAGGGCCAGTACTATCACGGCGAACCCCAACTCCACCAGTTAGTATGCCTATTCCTGTGGAGGAAGCACAACCAGCTAGTCGTAGTTTAGCATCTATCGCATTTGATGTAGTTAAATCGTATGTGCGTATCTTCCCATCTTGGAAATATTATACTGAAGATGAAGGAAAATGCCAGTTGTAGGTGTTTGTCTAGGAGTTATGTGTAAATAATATTATTCATGGCAATTACTTTGCTTCGTCCCATACATCCTACCTCCATGATGGTTATAATACAGCAAATTTTCCCATTTTTCTCGATAGAGAAGGACCGATTTGGAAACTCAGGATGAGGCAACCTGTGCTAATACCTCTGCTATCTTCAAGAATGCTTGGTGGCAGTATCGGAATTACCTGAAGAAAACGTACTTCACCGGCAAAGAAACTCATCAAATTCCCTTACGTTCTCCTGAGACACATTTACTGGACGATGACTGGGAACGCCTTGTTCTGTACTGGTCCCGAACCAAGAATGTGGTAAGGTCTATGAGCTCATTTTCTATTTTTAAGTATTATATTCTTGCATCTTACTGTACTCTGTTCATGTAGAACAAGTGCCTAAACCTGAAGAACAACTGTTCTAATTTAAGATTCCATTGCTACCATAGGACATAGATATATGTTTGTTTGATGCTTTTATTATGTACTAGTACTTGGCAATAGAAGACTTGGTAGCTTAATCCTATCCACCTTACTAATGAACTGGTTCACCGAAATGAGTTTCATATACTAGTACATGCTAAACTTGTTATGTGTCTGCTTGTTTCTTCTTTTAGAATGCTGACAGAATATTGGGGAAGAGTGCCTTATTAAGCAACGGTAAAGGAAGTAATGCAGATAAGGTTCGGGATAGTGACACATCCTGTCTTGGTTTAGTGTTGGAGTTACTGGCCATTATCGCCTGCACAAGCTATTCAAACTCACTGTCTGAATCAGTTCGGTTTCTTGAGTCTCAACTACAAGCTGAAAGACATCGATCAGTTGTGCTGCGACAAGAAGCGGAAGGACTGCGGAAGTCCCTGGAGCATTCAGATGCATACTTTCTGGTGCAACAGCAAGCGTTGGAGGATTTTAGCGCCAAACAGGACAAAGCTAATCAGCTTGCTAAGCTTATTGCCAGCATGGTGGATACCCAGGATAACGTTTCTTGAGCTCTTCTGAAGTTGTTGCAGTTATGCTCTTGTTTTGCTGCCGCGTTTATTTGCACTGGTGGCCAATTTTGACGGCCAGTGTATATGATATGCTGCTTTGTTCCCTATATTTGCACTGGTGGCGAACTTTTATGCCCAGTGGATGTAATATGTGTAATAGTCGTGATAGCCTAGCGTTAGTTGCTTGCTTATTTATTTCCTTGTTGTCTTATTTATTTGTTTGCTTGTAGTCATTGCAGTTCCTTTTCCGCGGTTAACTAGTGGCTACAATAACCTATTTTTTAAAACTAGGCCACAATAACCATGGGCTAATATTTACTATAGTGACACTGGGCCTCCTACGGGCCGTAGAAACAGTGGGCCTTCTACGGGCCGTAGAAACAGTAGGCCTTCTACGGGTCGTAGAAACAATGGGCCTTCTACGGGTCGTATCATCAATGGGCCTTATACGGGCCGTATGATTGATTGGCCAAACATGGGCCAATAACATGCCGCATTATGGTCGTAAACGGGCTAGAGTTGGAATCGTCCGTTCATGGGCTGACCATAACGGGCCATCGTTAATAGGCCGTATTTGATGACGCTATGAAAATGGCCCAATGAATTAACGGACCACAAACGGGCCGACTGTAACCGCAGGCTGAATTTGGCCCACAAGCAGAAAATGACAGTAACGAGCCGTAAGTAAACGAATGCTGGAAATGAGCCCAAGAATAAATGGGCTCTAAGAAGGCCGAAAGATAACATGGGCTGGAAACGGCCCAACCGAACAATGGGCCGTTAATGGGTATAAAGTGATACACTGTTCATTACGGGCCAGTTTCACCACGGGCCGTTAATGGGTGTAAAGTGATACATTGTTCATTATGGGCCAGTTTCACCACGGGCCGTTAGTAGGCCAAGAGTTACATAGGGCCTCATATGGGCCGAGAGACGTCATGGGCCATACATGGGCCAGAAGTGAAAACGGGCTGGAATCATATTGGATGGCCCAGATGGCGCTATTGGGCCTAATTCGGATAGGGTGTAACGGGCCTTAGGTTAGCGGGCCGTAAATGGGCTATACGCGAACAGGCCGTTAACAGGCTTTCCATGGGCCGGCCCGCCAGCTTTTGACCAAGTCAAACGGGCCGGCCTTTTCATAGGAATGGGCCTCTGTTGGGCCGTGCCACGTGTCGACGTATCATAGGCGCCTATCTGACCCACTGACGAGCTGACACGTGTTTCGTCCAGCCAATAAGAATTTTACACGTGGAAATTTCCCATTGGTCGGGGCTGTTAACGGGTTATCGGATCCAAAACCCGACCCGATAGCTTAACAACGTTCCGTTTTGGCGGATGCCACGTGTTGGTCACCCTTGACGAAAGCACTTCTGTGACGCGTGATTTATCGTCATTGAAGTGGACACTTCCGTGATGATAACTTTGGTAATGTCATGGAACACTTCTACGACAACACAGGTATGACTATCTTGATTCTGTCATAAATTTGTCATGGATGTACATGCATGACAAAAAAAGCGACCTACTGTGACAAACACGTATAATCACGGAAGTGTATTTTTCTTGTAGTGCAAGTGCTTGAAGCTCATTTGATATGTCAGTGAGGCGATCGAAGGTTTGTTGAACATTTTCATTATCGAGTCTTTTGAAGCGGTTGAAGAGATTGCGAAGAACGTCAACTCAAGAGCCACGTTGTGTTGAGACTCCTTCGTTGACTTTGGACAGCCTATCCCAGATAAGCTTAGTAGTTTCCAAAGCACTCACTCTATCATACTGTCCTTTGCTCAGATGCCCACATATGATGTTCTTCGCTTGAGAATCAAGTTGCTTGAATCTCTTCACATCAGCAGCATTCAGAGAAGGTGTGACTGAGGGAACACCATTTTCCACAACGTACCAGCGATCGTTATCAATTGCCTCACGATGCATTCGCATCTTGTTCTTCCAGTAGGGGTAGTCCATCCCATCGAAGGTAGGACACCCAACAGAGACCTTGATCATACCTGCAGTCGACATAACTAAAACTCTAGGCGGTTAAACCAAAATCACACAAAACAAGGGAGTACCTTGCTCTAATACCAATCGAAAGTGCGTTATATCGACTAGAGGGGGGTGAATAGGCGATTTTTATGAATTCTTCACTGAGGAATTTCAGGGTGAGGAAATTCCTAAGCAAAGAACTACTTGCAGCGGAATAAATACTCAGGTGTAAACATAACAGAACACAACCATGGTCATCATGATGAATTGAAGACAAGCATAGAGTACAGAAAGCGTAAACATAGGATAACACATGATGAAGACAAACAGACTGAAGAAATTGAACTGAGGAAATTGAGAAAGTCTTTAGTCAAAGTCTTCGAACAGATATGAACAAGCAGACAACACAGTTATGAGGAAATGAAAGAGTTGAGAAAATAGAACCAGTAAGCTTGGTGAAGACAATGATTTTGTAGAATAGTTCCAACTGTTGTCTCAGTTGTACGTCTGGTTGGAGCAGCTAGGTATTAAAACCTGAGGACACACAGTCCTCACCGTATTCTCCTTGAGCTAAGGTCACACATACCTCACCCAATCACTCGTGGTAAGTCTTCAGGTGACTTCCCAACCTTCACAAACTCAGTCAGTCGGCGATCCAGAATTTCCTCTTGGATGCTCTAGACCATGACGCCTAACCGTCTGGAAGAAGCACAGTCTTCAAAGGTAACAAGCGTTGGATCCACTTAGGATCAATCTCTTAAGTGATGATCAATCACTTTGGGTTTGTAGGTGTTTGGGTTTTGGTTTTCCTCACTTGATGATTTCACTCAAAGTCCTCGGGGGATGGGATGCTCTCAAATGACAAGTGTCAGTTTCTCTCGGAGCAGCCAACCAGCTAGTGGTTCTAGGGGGCGGTTATTTACAGCCTAGGGAGCAACACGATATGATAAGACATAAATGCCCTTCAATAATATGATCGTTGGGTGGGTAGATATTTTGGGACAGCTGGCGCATAGCACAGCAACGGTCGGATATTTTGAGGCTCAAATTCCTCAGGGCTATCATGTTCCTCACTATGTAGGCAATCCGCATTGGCGAATTCCTAACTCCTAAGTCAGAACAAATTCCTCAGCGACCAGAAGAACTTCGTCTCTGTCACCTGAAGAAATTGACTGGGCTGTATGAGATTTCCAATGGCTTCACTCGAAGGGATTGGTAGGTGTAGGATTTTGAGTTGAGCATCACATGGAAATTTTTCCTTAGTATTTACTCGACCCCCTTTAACAGTACGGTGTTTCCTATGACTCAAGTAAGAGAAAACGAAACTACGAAAACAATAGTCTTCACGCTTCATGTTCCTCGTATGAATACCAAGTCTTCAGGTCACACCAATTTCTTCACTTTAAAAGTCTTCAGAAAACCCAAATCTTCAGTCAAAGATATTCATTTTTAGGGGTTGACTTTCTCTGTAAATATCAAACTCCTCATAGACTTATATACATGTGTACACTCATAAACACATTAGTCCCTTAACCTATAAGTCTTCAATACACCAAAATCACTAAGGGGCACTAGATGCACTTACAAGATCTCGCATGGTTACATCTCCGCAAGGACCGCTTCCCCAAGAAGCACAAGTACAAGCTACTTCCGAGAGCCGATGGACCCTTCAAGGTGCTCGCACGCTACAATGTCAACGCCTACAAGATCGGCATTCCACGTGACAAGTACAACGTAAGCGACATCTTCAACATCAAGGACTTGGCCAAGTACCATGGTGATGACGATCACGATCCGTGGACGGATCTCTCCCAGGGGGAGATGATGTGGAGCATCCCTCGACCATCCCCATGGACGTCCACTCACCACCACAAGCACCAAGGGTACCGATGACAAGAGCTCGTGCACGCGCTATTGAGAATGAGGTCAACTCTTTCCTCTTTGAGTTTCATTCGGAATCGCATATGAATTGGGTCCTACCTCAAATGGAAATGTTGTGCACTCTCAGGTATCACGAAGGAGCCCATGAAGAAGATAGGAGGGATACCCAAGCATCCATAGAGAAGACAAAGGGAGAAGGACGAACGAGAGCGAAGCTACGGAGAATGGCCAAGTGCCTGGACACCTCGGGTGCCCGGATCTCCTTCCTGCGAGTGCCCGGGCCTTTGGCCACCTCCCCGGGCAGGCCCTTTGTACACCCCGGGTGCCCGGCCGAAGGCTGGGTGGCGCCCCGGGTGCCCGGCCTCCACGCTGAGAGCTGCTGCCACCTCCCCGGGTGCCCGGCCCCCTCTAGTCGGCCTTCAACCTGGTCTGGGTGCCCGGCCCTTGCTGCCCCGGGTGCCTGGCTCATCCGAGGGCGCGCCTCTGTCTGGTCCGGGTGCCTGGACCCCTCCGAGAGTGCTTGTGTGCACTATGAGCTTTTGACCCTTGTACCCCTTTCTCCCTCATATTTCGTCCTTAGCCTTTAAGTACTCAT
Organism: Aegilops umbellulata; assembly: GCA_032464435.1. Classification (NCBI taxonomy): domain Eukaryota; kingdom Viridiplantae; phylum Streptophyta; class Magnoliopsida; order Poales; family Poaceae; genus Aegilops; species Aegilops umbellulata. Next base: position 65,484,214 of record CP136060.1, on the reverse strand, counting down.
CTCCTAGCTCATGTGAGAGGATAGCAAAGTATTTAATAGACAAAGAGAGAGCTTTGCTCATCTTCCTCCTTTTGGAGATCTAGACGTCCTATTGGAGAATCTCCTCTTGGAGATCGAACCCTCCTCTTGGAGAAGATCCTATTGGAGAACAAGCCATCCTCTTGGAGAAGGATCCCCATCACAGGATCATCAAGACCTCTTTCCTCATAGGATTGGGATGAAGTAGTTACCTCTTGTATCTTCTTTTTTTGGATTTGGACCTTTGTATCTCTCTTTGTGTGATTGGATCTACCACATATGTGATTGGATCAAGTCAATTTGAGTGTTTCTCTTGTTTTCCCCCTTTGTGTTCTTCTTGTTCTTGGGGATTTCCCCTCCAATTCGTGAAAGATCTCCATCTAGGGTTCCATCCTACAACAATATTTGTATAATTTGTGTTTCTCTGCACCGGTAAACTCATGGGGCTCGAAGACTCAGACGCATTTACTGTTGCGAGACTGTTTTTTTTTTGAAATTTTGAATGTGTTAAAAGAAATAAAATATTTATCAGTTTAAGAAAAGGTATTACATAATTACAAAAAATAAAAAATACCACGATCATGCTTATATGACACTGTCATTACGTATTAAAAAAATGCACCTCATAGTTTTAAATATCCATAAAAAATATAAAAAATATGACCGCGTATTTAAGAAAAATCATCGAGTATTTGTAAAATATTCACTCCATATTTCAAATTTATTCATTGCATATTTATAAAAATTTTATCTCGATTTCAAAATTTTCATAGCATATTTAGAAAATATTAATCAAATTTTGAAATATTCAACACATATCTAAATTTTCCGTTTCACATATTTGCAATATGTTCATCCTGTCGGCGTTCTGGGAACGGGGGTCCTCAGAATTGCCTGCCTGCGGCCTGCGGCGTGGCTCAAGTGGGGGCTCAGCGCGGCCATCTTCATCAGCTCAAGCTCAAGACCCTCACGAGGGGGACAAGCCTCACGGGGCGGACGACATGAAGCTTCCTCAGAGGCAGCCTCGTCAAGCAGGCTCGCGAGGAGGCGAAGAGATCAAGGCAGGGGTACCTCGCGAGGAACCCGTGACGCAAGCCATGACAAATCAAGGCCAGGCGGGCGTCGGCCTGCGCAGTGTCCTTGTTTCCCTTTCGGTGCAAAGGGAGCCAGCACAGGCCAAGGCATCAGGCAAAGGTTACCATTCTGGTGCAACGAGACCAAGACCAGCCGGACGGCAGGACGGAGGTCACTTGAGCCCAAGACGGCGTCACCACCAGTGCTTTTGGCAGCCGAAGACCACCTTTGGTCAGGATAACTTGTACTAGATGTTCCCCTTTAAAATGGCCAATTGTTGGCGCCCTTCCCGCTCATTATTTGGGAAGAGGCCCAGGGCCTCTATAAATAGAGCTAGCCACCACAGAGTAGAGGCATCTAGAAATCTGATAGAGCCCAATCAGAGAGAAAGAGAGAGAGAGAGAGAGGCGATTGAACTCACCCAAGCAGTTCATCGCACCAGCTCAAGAACACCTTAGCGCACACTTCAAAAAATTGAGAAGAAAAAGAGAGCACCACAGGATTTGACCCAGATCTCCTGGATGGTTAGTAACAATGCTAGGCACTAAGTAAGTCTCAAGTTTGTGGTAAAACAACAAGGCGTGACCTACTTAAAGTAAAAGTACCGATTTTTCCATTGGTATTCTCATTTTTTTCATTTTTGTATTTTCACTGGTTTTCTTCATTTCTATCTCTGTTTTCACTGTTTTTTTCCGATGTTGTTTGTTTCTTTTTCGGTTTTCACTGGATTTTTCTTTTCTTTCTTTTTTCTTTCTTTTTTCTTGTTTCTTTCTCGTTTTTCATCTTTTTTATTTTCTCTCGGTTTAAATAGTTTTTCTATACACATTTTTCGCATATATCTAATACACTTTTGTAATACATGTTTAACATTTTTGAAACATAGATCAACCATTTTTGAATATCTGGTTAAAAAAGTTCCGATACACATTTAACATTTTTCAAATACTCGATTAACATTTTTAAATACAATATTAACCTTTTTTAACACATGATCAAGATTTCTATTTGAAATAAAAGTTCAACATTTTTAGTACAAATCAAGATTAAGTCTTTTTTAATACATGGTCAACATTTTTTCTACACATATTTAACATTTTTCGAATGTTTAGTTTAATTTTATATAATACAAGATTAATATATTTTTAATAGATGGTTAACATTTTCCTATACACATTTAACATTTGTTAAATTCTTGATTAACATTTGTCAAATACTTGTTTAACATTTTTTTAATGCTCAATAAACATTTTTTAAATACATGATCAATATTTCACATATTTTTTATACATTTTCCCTATAAATCATAATAATTTTCTACATACACATTTAACATTTTTCAAATAGTTAATTGACATTTTCAAAAAAAATTATGTATTTTTTTAAATATATGTATTTAGAATATTTGAAAGTGTGAACAAAAGGAAAAAAAAAGAAAAAACAAAACAAATCATGTGATAAAAATGAGGTTGTGGCTCCCGTGTGGCTGGGCCGGCCCATCTTGTAATGCCTTCACACGAGAGTCCCCCTACTACATCTCGCGTGAAGGGCGCCCCAAAGAGCAGTAAAATCACTAATTGAGGACTTCCACCTCCTTAGGTTGTGACAAGTGACGCGCTGCATGTGCGCCAAATTGTCGCAACTAGGAGTTCTCCCTTTTTCGTATAGTCGTTTATTCAAAACATTTTATCTCTTAAACCGTGCGTCCAAATCTTGAACTGTTTTCATCGTTTGATTCTTCGCATCGAGATCTTCAAATCTAAATACCATGTTGATAGGTTTTGATGAACTTTTTTCATGAAAAAAATGAACCGGGAGCATGATTTTTTTCTCCTTTCCGAAAAAGGCACGGCCGTGCCCCCCCCCCCACGAGAGCACAACCATGCCTCTCGCGGAAGCAAAATCGTGCCTCTCATGAAAGGAAAAAAATAGATTTTTTTTTGTTTCCAAGAGGCACGGCTGTGCCTCTCGCGGAAGTAAAAATGTGCCTCTCGCAAAAGAAAAAAAAACAAAGAACGTGTTTTTTCCGTTTTGGAGAGACACGGTCGTGCCTCTCGCGAAAACAAAACTGTGCGTCTACGGAAACAAAACCGTGTCTCTCACAGAAGAAAAAACAGAAAACTAGTTTTTTTTCGTTTACAAGAGGACCGTGTCTCTCGCGAAAGCAAAACCATGACTCTCGCAGAAGCAAAAACCGTGCCCCCCACGAAAAAAGAACAGAAAACGTGCTTTTTTTTTGTTTCCGAGAGGCACGCCCGTGCCTTTCGTGAAAGCAAATCCGGGCCTTTTGCGGAAGCAGAAAAAATCGCAATTTTTTTTCCCAGAAGCTAAGTAAGACCGGTGAAAAAACGAAAAGACCCGGGAAAAACCCGCTTAAAAAGCTGAAAACGTGTGTGAAAAAAACTGAACGGAGCGCCCGGAGCGCGACACATGGCGGCGGCTGAGAGCACGCCAAGTGACGCGCTCTCTGTCCTCCCGCAAGTAATCGTTGCGAGGCTCCCCAAGGAGCTCTCGTTAACTAGTTGCTCCCAAAGAGCAGTCCTACTACCTATACTTCGTTGAGGTATGATTTTAATTTTCACGGTCTAGGCCCAAACCTATATACCATGTTCTTCCCTCCTTCTCTTCTTAGCTAGCCCATTTCAAACAAAACATAATAAAGGACCCTGTCTCTCGAAAAAGAAAATAAAGGACCCAACAAAAAAGAGAAGAAGATAAAAGCTACAGCGAGTATTTATCTCTCTATGCAAGATAGTAGCTCAGTTTGCCTACAAGGAGCTGACAGTGGGCCGGCGTCATACACGGTTTTTTTTTTCAAAAACTTTTGTCTATAGTTAAAAAAACTAAATACGTATGTTACGATAAATTAATAGAATTATTTTTTAAAAAAGTGTTCATCGCATATTTTAAAAAGTCCATACAGTGGAAAGAAATGTTTGCTCGAATTTTAGAAAATGTTTGTAACATTCAACGAATGTATGATACATCTAGAAAATATTTACACGTTTGAAATAAATGTAAAAAGTGCACGTGATATTACAAAAAATGTTATACAACATTTTTTTTGTGTAATTCAAAAAAGTGCTTTGTAACATTAAAAAATGTATGTTAATTTATAAAACAGTTTACTCTTTTCAAAGTTACATTAAAAATGTTTATATAAGGTAGCAAATGCGACATAATTATAAAAAATGTTTCATAAAATACTTAACATGTATTTGGAAAATGTCTAACACATATTTGAGAAATTATTCAGAATTAATTAAAAAATGTTCCTCATGTATGAAAATGTTTAATGTGTAGGATTTTTGTTGAATGTGTTAAAAACACCGAACAAAACATGTCAAAACCAAAGAAAAAAGGAAAAAAAACTGAACAAAATATATGCAAAATACTAAAAACCCAATAAAGACGAGCACAACAAAAATAATAATTACACGACAGCTATAATACTGGGCTGGCCAAGCAACACTGCGCGAGAGGCGAGACCTACTTCGTCTCACAACCGGTGAGAAATAGGTCATACGCCTTGCTACAAACGAGACGTAGCCGCACCCAGAGAGCAGTCATATTCTCTATTCTTCACAATGGCGGCTTGGTTTAGATTTTCACAGGCTAGGCCCAAATCCTGATACCATTTTCTTCCCTTCCCTTCTCTTCTTTCCTAGTCCATTTTCGCACCAAACATGATAAAGGACCTTGTCTCTCAAAAAAGAAATATAAAAGACCCCACAAAAAGAGAAGAAGATAAAAAGCTATATTGGAACTAAAACCACGATCATAATTACAGAACGGAGGGAGTATTTATCTCTTTATGCGAGACAATAGCTCATCTTGCCTACATGGAGCCGATAGTGGGCCGCCCTAGTGACCATGTGGGTTCATCACACTGATGTCACACGCATTTTATTTTTTTACTTTCATTTATGGTATAAAAATACTAAATACATATATTACAAAAATCATTGTCTCAAAAAATATATTACAAAATTCAATTTAGTTCATTTTTTAAATCATTTTATAAAAAAAGTTCACGAAGTGTAAAATTTTTTTTGCTCAAATTTTAGAAAATGTACATTAAAAACGTATAGGTACATATACATAGAAAACTTTTTAGAAAATGTACATAAAAATGTTTGCTCAAATTTTAGAAAATGTACATAGAAAATGTTTGCTCAAATGACGTGAAAACTTTTCACGTACATATACATTAAAAATGTTCACCCGTTTCAAAGTTATGTTTGTGATTTTTATAATTTTTTTTTACATAATGCAGTAAATGCCGCATAGTTTATAATTTGCTTTCTTATCATTCATAAAAAAACATGTATTTAGAAAATCTTTAACATGTATTCCAAAAAATGTTTATCATATATATTAAAAATGTTAAATGTGTATAATTGTTTTTAAATGTATATGAAAAATGTAAAATACGTATGAACAAAGTAGACAAACATATATTTGGGAAAAAGTTACTCATATATTTGAAAATTTTAAACATGCACTAGAAAAAATGTTCGTGGTGTATTAAAAACATGCATGAAGGAATTAGATATTTGTTAAAAAGCAAAGAAAATTTTGAAAACCAAAAATAGAAAAAAAACGCAAAATAGTGAAAACCGATAAAGAAAAGCACAGTGAAAAGAATATCATCGCAACAACTATAATATTGTGCTATCCCAACACTCCGTGCCAGAGGCGAGACCTACTTATGTTTTGGGACCGGCGAGAAATGGCTCATGCGCCTTCTTGGTATAGGCTAGACGTAGCTGCGCCCGAGAGAGCAGCCTTACTCTCTGTTCTTCGTGATGACAGTATGGTTTTGATTTTCACTGGTCAGGCTTAAACCTAGATACCATTTTATTGTATTTTCTTCTTTTCGCGTCTATTTTGGACCAAACAAAACAAAAGACCTCGTCTATTAAAAAAGAAAGATAAAGGACTCCTCAAAAAAGAGAAGAAGATAAAAGTCTGAAAATTCCAAGCACTTTGTTTAACAAGTAGATGTGTACGTGCAATGCACTTTAATCTTAGACGGTATACTAATTGCATGAAGATATAGGTAAGATATTATATACGTGTTAATTATGTGATTAGCGATGATGATAATATTTGGTATGACATTAATTGTATACTAGACATGTTGAGCGCTCACTGTCGGTGTCAAAACCGGCGGATCTCGGGTAGGGGGTCCCGAACTGTGCGTCTAGGCGGATGGTAATAGGAGACAAGGGACACGATGTTTTTACCCAGGTTCGGGCCCTCTCGATGGAGACAAAACCCTACTCCTGCTTGATTAATATTGATGATATGGGTAGTACAAGAGTAGATCTACCACGAGATCAGAGAGGCTAAACCCTAGAAGCTTGCCTATGGTATGATTGTTGTTGTCCTACGGACTAAACCCTCCGGTTTATATAGACACCGGAGGGGGCTAGGGTTACACAGAGTCGGTTACAATTGGAGGAGATCTACATATCCGTATCACCAAGCTTGCCTTCCACGCCAAGGAAAGTCCCTATCCGGACACGGGACGAAGTCTTCAATCTTGTATCTTCATAGTCCAACAGTTCGGCCAAAGGTCATAGTCCGGCTATCCGGACATCCCCTAATCCAGGATTCCCTCACTCACCACTAGTGCAATACAGGTAGTTGGATTAACCTGATTTGATGGCCAAGATTAGTTGGATCTGCCCCTTAGAGCCCTTTTATAGTGGTAAGGTATAGACTAACAAAAGAGCCCCTGTGTTGCAACGGAAGAAGAAGAAAAAATCACGCTCGCCTAACCCAATAACCATGACTCAAGACCCCAATAGGTCCACGTCCTTTATTTCAACACATAACATCCCATCTGTGTTGCCACTTATCCTCCTTCCCATCCTCGCCGACAGTGTCCATAGTGCTCCCACGATCACAATGCGTTTGAATGTTGTCAATCATAAGCTGTCTCTCGCTTGACATAAGATAAGAAATCTATTTTCTTCTGTGAGGTTTTGGCAAGGCGTGCATGCGTGGTTATAGATGGTCTTTTTGTCTCCAATCCTAGTTTTGCTGAGTTGTTCATTTCCAGTCTGGACCAGTATGAAAGAAATATGGATCATGCATCATTGATTAAGCTTGCACCCTATACAACATTTAAAAAATGGTTAACATGTAAATAACATCATGTTCATATTCTGACTATTTTTTAATCAAATTCCATATATAACATGTTAAATTCGGAGTTAGAGTTTAAAAAATATGGATGCTTGTTAAAAAGGAGTTGATACGTACTATGGGTTGATTAACCCAAATACCAAGGTTTCCTGCAAAAACTAAAATCTAACTTAAAACTGGTCTATGGGTTGATTACCAGAAACATCATGGGGTTTCTACATAAGCAAAAAATCTAACTTAAAACTGGACTTTGGGTTGATTATCACAAATATTAGGGGGTTTTCTAGAAAATGGAATGACGGACCATGAATATCACCTCCTTTATTAGTACGCATAGATATAGACTGGTAAAAAGAGCCCGTGCATTGCAACGGGAGAAATAAACACCACATGCTCCTAACCTAATAACCATGAGTAAACACTCCAATAGGTCCACGTCCTTTATTTCAACACATGACACCCATCTGTGTTTCCGCTTATTCTTCTTCCCACTGCCGCTGACGGTAGCCTCAGTGCTCATACAATCACAACGTGTTTGAATATGATCAATCCTATGACGTTTATCTCTCGCGCCAGTAGGGCATAAGATGAGAAAAATGGTTTTTTCTATGAGATTTTGACAAGTTGGTATGCATGATTATCGATGGTTACTTTTGTCTTCAATGTAATTTTGGTAAGGTGTTTATTTTCAATCCAGATCAGCACCGGTACGAATGAAAAACGAACATGTGCTATTGATTAAGATTGGATCATAAATGCCATTTTAGAGATGGTTAGCAAGCAAATAAAACCATATTCAGATTCTACACATTTTTCTAATCAAATTTCACATATAACATGTTAAATTTGAAGTTAGGATTTAAATGATATGAATATTTAAAAATATATTTAATATGTACTGCGTGTTGATTAACATAATTATTAGTTTTCTTAAAAGGTGAAAATCTGACTTAAAACTTAACCACAGGTTAATTAACAGAAACATCCAAGGTTTTCTGCAGAAGGAAAAAATCTGACTTAAATCTAAAGTATGGGTTGATTCTTAGAAAAGCAGGGACTTTTCTTGAGAACGTACAACGAAGAGGTAGAAACAATCCTCTATTAATATAGATTATTATTAAGTTCGTTTACTTGGTACTCTACTTTTGCTTCTTATTAAACATAACATCATACGCCACACATCTGTTGAAAACTACTTCCTCCGACATAAAATAATTTGGGACAGAGAGAGTAGCAAGCAGGCACTCCTCAACCCACTTCGGATGTCTATATAATAAAATGTGTAGTACGTATATTGTTTTTGCCAAAAAGGGTTTCCCCCCGCTTTGTATACAAAGCAACCAACCGAATCATACAAGGATAGGTGCTGGGGCGGAAGCAGCACGATCACGCCCAAAAGAAACAACAGAGAAAGAGCAAAAGAAACAAATGCCGACAACGGCGGATCAACAAAAACGAAGAAGCCTCGCGATCGCTGGGCCCACCGGGCTCATCCACTAGGCTCCAAGACTCCGAAGCGCCGGCACCAATCAACACCTCCAAGAAGGATCGCGACGATAACGACGCTGCTGCCAAGGGTTTCCCCCAGTACACGACGAGGCGAGAGGAAGGGTAGCCCCCGACGCCCTCCCGGAAGGTCAGGTGGCACCCACAGGCGCCACCGCGCCGGAGTCGGCCACGCCGACAGGGGTTTCCCCCGATCCCAACCCACACCTCGGGCGCTCCGGATCCCGCCACCAAACCAACCACCACCCTGCGCCAACGCGGTCATGAGGCCTCCACGCCGTCTCACCACGACACCACGAAGTAAGGACAACACGGCGAAGAATCAGAGCCGGGACTAGGGCATCAGCACCATCGGCACGCGGGAGGGCCCCACCTCCACCGTCAGCGACAGTAGCCGTCCGGACGCAATAGTAGAAGCACACCAGGCCTGTAGGCCCACAGGCCCGGCCGAGCCCTCGTGGGCCCGTAAAGCTCCCGCCTTCGCGCTGCTGCCGGCACGCCGTCAGCGCCGACGCCCCAAGTCCGAGCCGCTCCACCTCCTCACCGCACCGCAGACAGCGAGACCATGCCGGGGGCCGGCCCGTTATGGCCCAGATGGGGCCCGTCGGGCCCAGATCTGGGCCGGGGGCGCGTCGACGGCCACCCAGCACCACCACGCCGCCCCGCCGCCAAGGAGCGGCGCCGTCACCACGCCGGCCGCCGGACCGCAGCCAAGCCCGGCTGCACCGCCGCCGCCTCCCTGCCCCGGGAAGGGAGCACGCGCGCGCGGGGACTGGAAGGCCCGCCGCCGCCGGCACCACCCGGGCCAGCGCCGGGGGCGCCCGCCGACGGCGGCGGGGGAGATGGGGAAGAAGGGGACCTGCGGGCGAGGGGCGCGAGCTCCGCCCCGGCCACCTCCCGGGGATGCGGCGCGAGGCGGCCTAGACGGAGGAGGGGGAGGGCGGACGGGGGGCGGAGGCGGGGGCGGGACCGACGGCCGGCGGCGGCGGGAGGGGCGGCGGCGGCGGGAGGGGAGCGGGGGAAACCCTAGCGCCCCACGTATATTGTTTTTCCTGGCGATTATATACTGAAACGCAGATGCTCCTCGTTTCATTATCTTATTTCTTTTCCTGTTGTTTGGCATAGTGGCAGACATACATTGGAGGCTGCGTCGGTGCGCGAGGCGAGACCCTGCTCACGATGGAATAAACTATCGGACAGGCGTGTGACCTGGCAGCCGACACCGCAGTAGCGGGTTCCAAGGCAGCTCTCCAGATGCTCGATCTCGTCTACCTCCAACGTCGCGCTTGGCTTCAAACTCGTCCGCGTACAATTTATTTGCTTCGTCGCCAACGTCACGCTCACACGCCTTAATAATCTCTTTGCGTGGAGGCTGAACTGGATTATTTAAGTTCATTTCTTCCTGTATTTTGCTTTAGGCTAGGCTGCCTAACCAGTGGGACGCAAAGTGGAGCTGGATCAGTTAGCTAGTTTGCACGAATACATGCCTCCTGCACGCATGCTCGTGTGCTACTTGCACCTACCCACTATTTCGCGTCAAAGCATGATGCGCCGGAAAGTTAGGTTGGTTGCCACGGGCTACCCTGTTGAGTCACACTTTTTTAGTACTATCCCCGTAAGGGCATCTATAACGGCAACTCGTAAATTTTCTTCCATATCTGTTCACAGAAAGGGGTTCCAGGCTGCAGACATGAATGCGGGAGTACGTCATTTAACACTAGTCGTATACATCCGACCAACAATTTGAACCAACCTCACGAATACGATCAAACCAGACGGATTTCATTCAGGTTCGGATATATAAAAGTCGATATTTCGAGTGATTTACCTAAAAAACTAGAACCGCCTTGGGTTCGCGTTATCAGTGACCGCTCCATCATGATCTCGATCCAACAAACGAAATCTTCGTCCGTCAGAGCGGCCTCCTTGAGGAGTTGGGGCTCCTGCGGTGGTGGCTCATGCGGTTGCTGCGGCGACGCATGGTCCTCCTCGTCACCAGATGATATGAGGATCTCCTCCTTGGCGGAGGAGCTGGCCGTCGTGGATGTTGACGGGCCAGGAGAGTGTGGGTGGCGGTGCCAAGAACCGTCGGAGGAGGAGCTTCCGCCTACTCCGACTGCCGGCCTGTAGCACCACGACTTCGGCATCGCGTGAGCTTTGGTCAAAGAGGGGGAGGGAGGGGCTCGGGCACGGAGACGAGGGAGGAAAGGGGGCCGGTGGTCGGGAAGGGGAAGTGCGGCTCTGTGCGTCGCCGGCGACAGTTTAAATAGCCACGGCAAGGCCCAAGCTGAAGGAAATATGCCCTAGAGGCTATAATAAAGTTGTTATTTAACTTTTCTTATATCATGATAAATGTTTATTCATGCTAGAATTCTATTAACCGGAAACTTAGTACATGTGTGAATACATAGACAAACAGAGTGTCACCAGTATACCCCTACTTGACTAGCTCGTTAATCAAAGATGGTTAAGTTTCCTAGCCATAAACATGACTTGTCATTTGATGAAGGGATCACATCATTAGAGAATGATGTGATTGACTTGACCCATCCGTTAGCTTAGCACTATGATCGTTTAGTTTATCGCTATTGCTTTCTTCATAACTTATACATGTTCCTATGACTATGAGATTATGCAACTCCCTAACACCGGAGGAACACTTAGTGTGCTATCAAACGTCACAACGTAACTGGGTGATTATAAAGATGCTCTACAGGTGTCTCCGATGGTGTTTGTTGAGTTGGCATAGATCGAGATTAGGATTTGTCACTCCGATTGTTAGAGAGGTATCTCTGGGCCCTCTTGATAATGCACATCACTATAAGCCTTGCAAGCAATGTGACTAACGAGTTAGTTACAGGATGATGCATTATGGAATGAGTAAAGAGACTTGCCGGTAACGAGATTGAACTAGGTATGATGATATCGATGATCGAATCTCGGGCAAGTAACATACCGATGACAAAGGGAACAACGTATATTGTTATGCGCTTTGATCGATAAAGATCTTCGTAGAATATCCAGGAACCAATATGAGCATCCAGGTTCCGCTATTGGTTATTGACCGGAGATGAGTCTCGGTCATGTCTACATAGTTCTCGAACCCGTAGGGTCCGCACGCTTAATGTTCGATGACGATTAGTACTATGAGTTTATGTGTTTTGATGTACCGAAGGTTGTTCGGAGTCCCATGGGCCTATTGGTGGAAGAGAGGAGGTAGGCCAAGGTGTGGCGCGCCCCCCGCCTAGCCAAAATTGAATTGGACTAGGGGGGCCGACCCCCTTTCCTTCCCTCCTCCCTCACATTCCCCCTTCTCCTTGTTGGAATAGGAAAGAGGGGGCCGAATCCTACTTGGAGTAGGATTGCCCCCCCCATGGCGCGCCTCCTCCCCTGGCCGACCTACTCCGCCCTCCCCCTTTATATACGTGGGAGGGGGCACATCAAAGGCACACCAAAGTTTCTCTTAGCCGTGTGTGGTGCCCCCTCCACAGAAACACACCTCGGTCATATCGTTGCAGTGCTTAGGCGAAGCCCTGCGCCGGTAACTTCATCATCACCGTCACCACGCCGTTGTGCTGACGAAACTCTCCCTCGGCCTCAGCTGGATCAAGAGTTCGAGGGACGTCACCGAGCTGTACGTGTGTAGATCGCGGAGGTGTTGTGTGTTCGGTACTTGATCGGTTGGATCGTGAAGATGTTCGACTACATCAACCGCATTACTTAACGCTTCCGCTTTCGGTCTACGAGGGTACATGGACACACTCTCCCCGCTCGTTTCTATGCTTCTCCTAGATAGACCTTGCATGATCGTTGGAATTTTTTTTGAAATACTACGTTCCCTAACACAAGCGAAGGGGTGTTCCACTTCAATGCGGTGCAGCGGCCGGAGTTGGTTCCTTGGGAACCCGCGTGTGCATTAAAGATGAGAGGTCGCATCGGTCAGCGCGCCCTCTCTCCCTCTGGTCACAACGCGACATCAATGCCAGCCGCTGTGTGCTCTAGGCCGGCATGAATGTGGCAAGATAAGAAACATGTGTATCAGAAGGAAAGCGTTGGAGGGGCGGGTGGGTTTTTTGGGTACGCTAGGGCGGTAAAAAACGGGCTTGGGAGCGGCCCGGACTCCCGCAAAGGCCCCCTCCCACGTTTGTCTCTGCTTTGCGGGAGAAATCGCGTCTGAACTATCTTGCGGACCGATACATGATCGCATTGGATGAATTCCGTGGTCTAGACAACATGGTACGGAAGGCTGCGTGAGGTTTGCGGGTCTGCCTTGGAGATGCCCTAACATAATATAAGACGTTACAAAAAAATACATAGTATAAGATGTTATTTTGACACTGCCATAATATCAAAAAATGTCTTATACTCCCTCTATTACTTTATATAAGGTGTATTTGTTTTTTCAAAAGTCAAATGGTTGGATGTTTGACCAAGTTTTTAGAAAAAATATATCAATATTCACAATATGAAATTTATATCATTTGATCCATCATGAAAAGTAGTTTCATATTTTATATATTAGGTATTGCAGATGTTGTTATTTTATTCTATAATCTTGGTCAAACATTCAAATGGTTGACTTGCATGGAAATCAATACACCTTATATTGTGGAATGGAGGGAGTATTAAGTTACGGAGGAGAGTAGCACGTTTCAACTATATCATACACATATATTGTTGTTAGATATTTTGCCGCATTTCTAGCGATCAATTTGTTAACCATATTTTTATGAGTTGAAGTCATTGGAGTGGTTAGTTTATCTATGGTGGGTGGTTGGAGCGACATAAATTATCAAATCCTAGGTTTATGAACTATCGATTGAGGGTTGTTGTAACTCTAAAATTTATTGTTATGGTTAGATGTTAGTTTGAATATTGTCTTGTATTTTTCGATGCTTGCATAGAGGATATAATCATAATTATGTTGTTTGTTCAAGTATGAACTACACATTATTATATATAGATTTCACCGCAAAAAGTTTATCAAAGCAATGAATGTTAACTCTAGATGAAAGTAACATTGTGGAACTCCTATGTGTCCTTGAGAGCAATAAGATCTCTATAAGTAAAATAACTGACTTGCCCTTAGCACAAATAGTGATTGGGCCATTTGCTCTTAGCACAAATAGTGATTGTGTCCTTGAGAGCAATAAGATCTCTATAAGTAAAATAACTGACTTTCCCTTAGCATAAATAGTGATTGGGCCAAGCACCATTGCGCTTCTGTTACAATTCTTGTCGTGGAATTGTCACGGCAGATGTCCTCTTGCAAGGACTTAAACGTGGAGCCGTCGCAACTAGGAAGCTCAAAGGGGTTAATAGGACAAGGGACACGAGAGAGTTTTTATACTAGTTCGGCCCCTTACGATGAAGGTAAAGCCTACGTCTAGTTGGGTTGGTATTGCTAGGGTTTCGATGACCAGGGAGCGAGATACGCTATGCCCGGCTCTCGATTGGATATTACCTGCCCTAAGCCATCGGTGGGTCGTCCCCTTATATACACGGGTTGACGCCCTGCGGCCTACAGAGTCCTGGCCGTCTCATAAACAGCGTCCGACTCGGTGACTAGTTAGTCCTGCCTTATAATACAAGCCATGCCATTATGGCGGTTTATCACTATGGGCCTTAAGTCGCTTGTGGGCTTTAGGCCCTTTATTGAACCGCCATCTTCAAGCTTGATCTTGGGCTTCATATGATGAATCCTCTTTGCATAACCCGACCCCTCCTGGGCGGCTTACACAAATAGTTATATCCCTAACATTAGGCCCAGATTGATTTGAACCGGTTCATGTCAATCTTCAATGCCTTAAGAAAAAACCCTCTGTCTTCTGTCTGCGCCAAAGTCATAACCCGCCATGACGTCATCTTCTGGATTCCTGATAACCCGCCATGACGTCATCTTCCATTAAATTCACATCCCAACGGATCCTTGTCTTAACGTCCATTCCGAAAATCGAGGCGTCAGAGTAGTTGGATAATCACGCCTGGCCTCCTCGTTTCTCGCGCTTTCTCAGTCAGTCCTCCCTTATAAATAGGCACGACCCCTAGGTCTTTTCCATTCTCCCCCTTCTATCATCTTCTTCCTCTCGCGACTCCTCTGCTTCTCGAGCTCTGTCGCCGCCGCCGCCGCCGTAGAGCATCTCTTCTTCACTAACTCAGGCCGCTGCATCAACCTGAACCCGAACAGAGATCGACGGCGAACCTCTACAGCAAGTTTGCATTCTTAAGTCCCTTCCCTTCCATATCTTAGATCCCCATTAGGATTTTCAAGTTCGTCGGTGTTCGTCGCTGTTCGTCATGAACCCTTCATAGATTTTGCCACCACAGCCTGATTTGATCTTTAAGGGAGTATAAACTCATGCGGTAGCTGTTCTGCCCCCATCTTAAATGTAAATAAATCCCCTTTCGCTTGTATAGAGGCCTCATTCGAGCTTATGAACTCATATGTACTAGTTTTAGGTCTAGAATAATTTCTTTTCTGAACGACCGTTTGATCCAAAATAATAGCTGCAACCTACGAAACCTGTTTGTTCCATACTTAGTCAAAAAACTGCATTTGTTAGATCCGTTTAACCATGGCAATCCATATGGCCGGTTGAAAAAGACAATACTGATTGACAGCCTTGCCTGCTCCTAGCGGTTTAAAATAACTTAACTGCTTCTGATACCCATGGAGGCTTAAATAACCAGATACAGTTAGCCATATGTCATTAGGCCCCTTCGCAAGCCGCCATCTTGAATAGACTTTAAAATGTTCTCCTCCGGGTTAAATTGAGCCGGATTTTTTTAATTTTGTCATAGGCTTCCATCTGCATAATGGCCCCCAAGGCCCCCAAAGTACCCGTGACCTGCAACTGGGTTAAATCCATTGTTACTGAAAGCACCTTGACTGATTTCGTGAAGACTGGCTATCTGCCCAAAAAAGAAGTCATGTCCTATCGTGCTCCTAATCCGTCAGAGGAAAAACCTCAACCCAAAGAAGGGGAAGTGGTCGTCTTTACTGATCATATGAACCGGGACTTTTCTCCACCCGGCTCAAAGTTCTTCAGGGATGTCTTGCACTTTTTTGACCTCAGACCTCAAGATATCGGGCCCAACTCTGTATGAAATATTTGCAACCTCCAAGTCTTTTGCGAGGTGTATCTTGGAGAAGAACCCAACCTATTACTTTTCAGAGAGTTGTTTTACTTGAACCGCCAGAATGAACGTGCCAATGGGCCCAACCTGGAACTTGGTGGTATCTCAATTCAGCGACGGAGGGACTGCCTTTTCCCATACGCTGAACCGCCAAGCCACCCTAAGGATTGGAACCAGACGTGGTTCTATTGCCAGGATGCTTCTCCAGCTAATGAGAACCCGCTGCCCGGCTTTCGCGCTCTGCTCCTCGAATCCAACCATCCACTGTCCGATAAGTTATCTGTCATTGAACGTCTACAGCTTGCTCCCACCATAAAGAAAATCAAGGCTCTTTTGGGGAACAACTTACATGGCATTGATTTGGTCCGAGTCTGGATCTCATGGCAGGTGATTCCGTTAAGCCGCCACCCTGGCTTGATGTGCACTTACTCAGGCGAAAAGGATGACCCGCTGCGTCATTGTCCCGATGATTTACCTGATGATATGATTGAAGCCATGACCCAATCTCTTTTGAAAGAGGGCTCAGTGGTTAGTAACACCTTCGGCTTACTTCCGTTCTGCAAGAATAATCCAGCTCCTCCAGTAAGTCATCAACCTAAAAAATTTGTACTTCCATTGTGGAACACCCTGCTTTTACTCATAACCCTTTCTCATTATTCATAGGCAAATGACAAATTCTGGAAGGTCCAGTATGACCATGAGGCTGCCAAACGGGCCAGAGTGACCAAGAGAGCCGAGAGGAAAGCCGCCAAGGCAGGAACCCAGAAGAAGAAGAATCCAAGCGCTTCAGATTTACTTAAACTGGACGATACTTCTGATGATGAAGAAGAGGTAATCCTTAACTCCCCTGACTCTCTTATCATTATCTTATTGACATTAATTCCTTTCATGATGACACGGGAAACAGCCAAGCAGTTGAGGAAGAGGTAATATCTATTTCCTCCGACTCACAACCCTTGCCAAGATCGAAATTCCGACAAGTAACCCGGAAAGTAAGGTTTTCACACCCTTTAGCTCATTTGGACCCTCACTTTCTTTTGAAGCAACAACAGCCTGAGAGCCGCCGTCAAACCCGGACCAGTGGGGGCGACGAGCTATCCTCCAGTTTACCCAATACTCCTTCTCGGAAGCGCCGGGCCGAGGTTTTGTCTCTTACCTACGCTTATTATCCTCTTAATAAGGTTGCATATCATCTTCTAATCTTTCTTTGAACATGAAATTGCCCGTACTTCCTCTGGCGAATCAATGCAGTCCAATATGCCGGCTTTCAAAACTGCTTCAGGGTAATGATAACCTGTTTATCTTATGCTTATCTTACTCATGCTTTTGTACTAACCCTTCTGATTTGCACACTACTTACGAGTGAATCCCAGCAAGAGGGCCAAGAAAAATAAGCCGGCCGAAGAACCGGTCGTAACTGAACCGGAGCTCGGAACGGCTGCTCCTGATACCTCTGCACATGAGCCTCCGCCTGAACCATCCCACGACATTCCAGCGCCTACTTCTGATCCGCCTGCCGAACAAGCTCTTGACGGCTCTGAGAACCCAGAGATTCCTAGCCCGGCCAAGGCGGATGACCCGGATGTTGAGATTATTAAGACTGCTTTTGTTGAGCCGGGAAGACCCACTGTGCTGGCCAAATGCTCTGCCAAGGAGGAATTTCTGGAACGCCGTAAGGCCAAGCTGGATGTCAGTGACTACTCATCTGAGTATTGGAGAAATTGTCTCCGGTTATATAAGTCAAGTGCACAACAGCCGTGACCTGGAGGTTGACATGGTAAAACAGATTCACCAAAAATCTGAGGTACAACTCTTGTTGCTATTCTTTATTTATCCTTACTATCCCAGCCCCCAAGTCTATTGCTTACGAAGGAATATGCTGTAGACTTAATATCAGCTTAGTAATGTTTGCCAGAAGCCCGGATTATCCTGTAGCACCCGAAGGCCGGCTTAAAACAAGATGTTTGAACCGGTCCTTACCATGTCGTAATAAAATTCTTGAACTGCAATATGCATTAGCCCCCAAGTGCCAAGTATCTTTGCTTGCAAAATGCTTGGGACTTAATTCCATGAACCGCCGCAGTAAATAGAGTTCTTCAGCATACATTAGCCCCCAAGTGTCAAGTATCTTTGCTTGCAAAGTGCTTGGGACTTAATGTTGCATTATGATAATTCTGGCTGTAACCCGGTGTTGATACAGGCCGCCATGAGTCAATTTGAATCGGATATTGCTGACTTGAAGAATCACCCGGAAGCTCAAGAAACTGAAATCCAAAAGGCCAACTCCAAATTTGAGTTCAGTGTATCTGAACAAGAAAAATTGAAAAAGAGCTTTGAAGTAGATAAGAAAGCTTGGACTGATGAAAAGGTCTCCTTGATCAACCGGGCGGAGAAAGCGGAGGCGGCTCTTGTAGAAACAACTGTCGAGTTATCCGACTTAAAACGCCATACATCTTAGATGGTCTCAGCAATCTTTGGTAAGCTATTCTGCAAGTGTTAAATACTGTAAATCTTTTTCCGACAAGTATCTCAATTGTCTCCTCCAGCTCACCCGATCTTTGTTAATGCAGGCCCCAGGAGTTCGAATCTGAACCTGAGCATGCTGACAAAGTTGAAGGCGGTTTATACACTGGTGGAACAACTCTACACCGGGTCACAACATGCTCTAGCCGTTGTGGCTTTGTCGAATGAGGTTCCCAATCTCCTGACGGATGTACTAAAGCGGCTTGCTGTGCTACCTCAACGGGTCCAAGAATTAAGACGTGCTTCTGCAAGAGCCGGAGCCATAGCCACCTTAAGCCGGGCCAAGGCGTGGCTACCGGAGCTGGACCCGGCCAACATCGCCCTTGGGTATCCAAGCCTGAAGGAGGATGGCACCACGTTTGATCAGAAGGACTTCACCGCCCGCGTGAGGGAAATACACCCTGTGGCCACTCTGATTGGGAATGACACGGACCTTACCAAGTACCAGCCGAGTTACAACAGCCAGAATCAGAGAATCCCAACGCCACATTATGACGCAGTCAGCTTGATCCCTCCAATTCATAAGCATACCTTCGCCCCCGAAGTCGATTCGATCGGGTTAATTGATGATGAGGCTGAAATTGAAGCTTTGAGTGGCATTGACTGGTCATCATCAACCTTCCAGGACAGGGCAGCAGACGGAAGAGCGGAAAGGGATGACCCGGAAGCTTCAGGCCAACAAAACGAGTGAACCGTCGGGCGACTCATTTTTATGTCTTGCTAAAAAACAATGCTTCATTATCTGGACCCGGGGAGTCATGTAATAGGGTAGAAAAACACTTTAATTTTGTCGTGCCGTCACGCAAGTGTGTGGCGCTCAACACTGTTTAAGCCGCCATCTTATATTCCTCTGTGTCGCGCTGATCTTTTGCTTTCCTTATGCTTAAAAAGCTGCTTTGATTGCCCTGCATACAGAACAAAATGCAAGTCCCTTGGCGGCTTACCACATGACGAGTCATATATTTTACAGATAACCCGGAGTACGAATCAAAAAATCGTAAAAAGGCCGGTTCTCAATTATATCATTAAGACATAATCGTAACAACATGCCTGTGATCCTTTGATTACTCTGCTGGTTTATATGACCCGGACAATGAGGGTAAGGGCTCAATCCTGAAATACCCGGCACATATGATGTTTGTTATGTGCTAACAACTGTATTTGATCAAGATTAAGCCGGTGGAATAAAAATCACCCTATAAACGCTTTCAAAAAATGACCTCAAAACAGTCAAACAATTGTGATTGCAAAGTGTTATGAGAAATAGACAAAATTCAAAGGCTTCTGATTCGAATACGATCAGTAAACCATTCCAAAGGGGTTAAGCTAAGACTCGGATATGAACATATAGCCCCCAGTGGCTTTGGCGTTGCCGATCAAGAGGGTATCGACAACTATGTTCTCTTTGGTTCGAATATGACCTATGTTTGAACAGGAAGCCCCCAAGTGACCTTGAAAGTTGTTTAATGACGCTGATTCGAATACGATCCACGTCAGACTCAAAGGGGTTGAGCTATGATTCGGATACGATCAAGAAGCCCCCTAGTGAGCTTGGCAGTATGCCGATCAAGAGCGTATCGACAGCTATGTTCTCTTTGGTTCGAATACGACCTGTGTTTGAACAGGAAGCCCCCAAGTGATCATGGCTAGATTCAGATATGATCATAAGCCATACCAAAGGAAAGCCGGATTCAAATATGATCTGCTCCCTGTTGGTTGTTTTCAACAACATAATAAGGAAGACATGTAAACTTCTGAGCATGAAAAGGACAGAGGTCCTGCTTTATTGCTTTTCATAATATATATACATCTCAAAATATGTACATCCTGAGAGCCGGTGGCTCAAGTGTAGTAAGGCCGAAGATGAGCGATATTCCACGGCCGGCGGGTCTCCTCTTCCGACTTACGTGAGTCTTTGTGCTCTCGAACATCGATGAGGTAATATGACCCGTTGTTCAGGTTCTTGCTGACCACAAAGGGTCCTTCCCAAGGGGGGGGGATAGCTTGTGCATATTGGATTGATCCTGGATGAGCCAGAGCACTAAGTCACCTTCCTGAAAGGTTCTGGATTTAACCCGGCGGCTGTGATAACGGCGCAGGACCTGTTGGTAAATCGCCGAGTGGGCTATTGCCAAATCTCGCTTCTCATCCAACAAATCAAGTGCATCCTGACGAGCTTGTTCATTATCAGCCTCAACGTAAGCCGCCACTCGGGGCGAGTCATGACAGATGTCACTTGGCAGGACTGCCTCTGCTCTGTAAACCATGAAGAAAGGTGTATAACCTATAGATCTGTTAGGTGTAGTGTTGATGCTCCAAATCACAGAGGGTAATTCCTCCACCCAACAACCCGGCGTCCGCTATAAGGGGACCATGAGCCGGGGTTTTATACCTTTCAAGATCTCCTGATTGGCTCTTTCAACTTGACCATTGGATTGAGGATGAGCCACCGCCGAAACATCAAGCCGGATATGTTCTTGTTGACAGAACTCTTCCATAGCTCCTTTGGAGAGATTAGTGCCATTGTCAGTTATGATGCTGTGTGGAAAACCAAAACGAAAGATCACCTTTTTCATGAACTGAACCGCTGTGGCTGCATCACACTTACTGACCGGCTCTGCCTCAACCCACTTTGTAAATTTATCAACCGCCACCAGGAGGTGTGTCTTTTTATCCTTGGACCTTTTGAAAGGCCCGACCATATCAAGCCCCCAGACTGCAAACGGCCAAGTAATTGGAATCATCCTCAATTCTTGAGCCAGCACATGAGCTCATCGTGAGAATTTTTGACAACCATCACATTTACTGACCAGATCTTCCGCATCAGCATGAGCCGTCAGCCAATAAAAACCATGACGGAAAGCCTTGGCCACAAGAGATTTTGAGCCGGCATGATGACTACAATCACCTTCATGGATCTCACGAAGTATTTCCTGACCTTCCATAGGTGACACACAACATTGAAACGCCCCAGTGACATTGCGATGATGCAACTCACCATGAATAATTGTCATGGATTTAGACCGCCGGATGATTTGTCTCGCCAAGGTCTCATCCTCAGGAAACTCTCCCCAGGTCATGTAAGCCAAATATGGCACTGTCCAATCCGGGATGACGTGAAGAGTCGCCACCAGTTGCGCTTCTGGGTTTGGAACAGCTAAGTCTTCCTCTGTGGGTAACTTGACAGAAGGATTATGCAGAACATCCAAAAAGATGTTAGGCGGTACCGGCTTACGCTGAGATCCCAGCCAGCTTAAAGCATCAGCCGCCTCATTCTTTCTTCGATCAATGTGCTCCACTTGATAACCCTTGAAGTACACAGCTACAACATCAACTTCTCGGCGATAAGCCGCCATGACGGGATCCTTAGAGTCCCACTTGAGCTATCAGATCTGAGTCGCCCAGGCACCTTACCCGGCTTAAATTCATCTCCTTGGACATCCGAAGACCATGGAGCAAGGCCTCATATTCAGCTACATTGTTAGTACAAGGAAACATGAGTCAGAGCACATAACACAATTTGTCACCGCGAGGGGAAGCTAAAACGACTCCAGCCCCCAAGCCTTCCAACTGCCTGGATCCATCAAAGTGAATAGTCCAATATGTGTTATCCGGCTTCTCCTCAGGTGCCTGCAGCTCTGTCCAATCATTGATTAAGTCCACCAGGGCTTGAGACTTAATAGCAGTGCGTGGAACATACTTCAAACCATGAGGCCCAAGCTCAATGGCCAACTTGGCGACTCGTCCTGTGGCCTCTCTATTTTGGATGATGTCTCCCAAGGGAGCAGAGCTTACCACGGTGATGGGGTGACCCTGGAAGTATTGCTTAAGCTTCTGGCTCGCCATGAACACCCCGTAAACAAGCTTCTTCCAATGTGGATATCTTTGCTTAGACTCAATGAGCACCTCACTGATGTAGTAAACCGGCCGTTGAACCGGATGCTCCTTGCCAACCTCCTTGCGCTCCACCACAATTGTAACACTAACAACACGTGAGTTAGCGGCCACGTATAACAGCAACGGCTCTCTATCAATGGGAGCCGCAAGGACCGGAGGCTCAGATAACTGTCTCTTTAAATCTTCAAAGGCAACATCAGCAGCATCACTCCAGACAAAAGTGTCCGTTTTCTTCATCATCTGATACAACAGTATGGCCTTCTCACCTAACCGGCTTATGAACCGGCTTAAAGCAGCAATACGACCCGCCAGTCACTGAACATCATTGATGCACGCCGGCTTAGCCAAAGAGGTAATCGCCTTGATCTTCTTCGAATTAGCTTCAATGCCTCTGTTAGAGACCAGAAAACCCAAAAGCTTGCCTGCTGGCACGCCAAACACACATTTGGCCGGGTTAAGCATCATTTTGTAGACCCGGAGATTGTCAAAGGTTTCCTTCAGATCATCTATCAAGGTTTCCTTCTCTTTGGATTTAACCACTATATCATCCACATAAGCATGAACATTGCACCCGATCTGATTGTGGAGACAGTTTTGTACACATCGTTGATAGGTTGCCTGGGCACTCTTGAGCCCAAACGGCATGGATACGTAGCAGAAAGCTCCAAACGGAGTGATGAAGGCC
Source organism: Aegilops umbellulata (assembly GCA_032464435.1). Classification (NCBI taxonomy): domain Eukaryota; kingdom Viridiplantae; phylum Streptophyta; class Magnoliopsida; order Poales; family Poaceae; genus Aegilops; species Aegilops umbellulata. Next base: position 65,461,221 of record CP136060.1, on the reverse strand, counting down.
GTCTTCTCCTGGCCCTTAACTGCCATTTTGATATGATGATAACCAAAGTAAGCGTCCAAGAAGCTCAAACGCTCACAACCCGCCGTAGCATCAATGATTTGATCAATACGGGGAAGAGCAAAAGGATCAGCCGAACAAGCCTTATTTAAGTCCGTGTAATCCACACACATCCGCCAGGTGCCATTCTTTTTCAGTACAAGCACCGGGTTAGCCAACCACTCTGGGTGAAAAACTTCAACAATAAACCCAGCCGCTAAGAGCCGGGCCACCTCCTCACCAATAGCTTTATGTCTCTCTTCGTTGAACCGCCGCAGAAATTGCCTGACCGATTTAAACTTCGGATCAATATTAAGAGTGTGCTCAGCGAGTTCTCTCGGTACACCCGGCATGTCAGAAGGTTTCCATGCAAAGATGTCCCGATTCTCACGGATGGACTCGATGAGCGCGCTTTCCTATTTAGGATCCAGATTGGCACTGATGCTGAATTGTTTAGATGACTCGCCTGGAGTAAAATCAACAAGCCTGGTTTCATCAGCTGACTTAAACTTCATCGCCGGGTCATGCTCTGTGGTTGGCTTCTTCAGAGATGTCATATCCGCCGGGTCAACATTATCTTGATAAAACTTCAGCTCTTTTGCTGCACAAATAGACTCGGCATAAGCAGCACCCCCCTCCTCACATTCCAGGGCTATCTTTTGACTCCCATGCACAGTAATGGTGCCCTCGTGACCCGGCATTTTGAGCTGCAAATAAACATAACACGGTCGCGCCATGAATTTGGCGTAAGCCGGTCGTCCAAACAGAGCGTGATATGGACTCCGGATTTTGACTACCTCAAAAGTTAGTTTCTCAGCCCTGGAATCATACTCATCTCCAAAGGCTACCTCCAACTCAATCTTACCAACCGGGTATGCCGACTTACCAGGCACCACTCCATGGAAAACAGTGTTGGATGTCCTTAAATTTTTGTCAGTAAACCCCATACGCCGAAAGGTCTCATAATAGAGGATGTTGATGCTGCTACCTCCGTCCATGAGTACCTTAGTGAATTTATATCCACCAACCTGAGGTGCTACCACTAAGGCCAATTGACCCGGATTGTCAACCCGGGGAGGGTGATCTTCCCTACTCCACACAATAGGCTGCTCTGAACACCTTAAATAACGGGGAACCGCCGGCTCAACAGCGTTCACAAACCTTTTATGAAGCTTCTGGTCTCGTTTGCATAAGCTAGTGGTGAACACATGATACTGTCCACTATTCAGCTGCTTTGGATTGTTCTGATAACCCGACTGCTGCTGCTGCTGACCTCCCTGACCAGACTGCTGCTGATTATAGCCACCTTGATTTCCCTGAAAACCGGAATTTGAACCGCCACCCGGTCCATGAAAACCGCTGGCACCTGAGCCGCCACCCGACCCATGATTGTCGTCGAACGTGTTGGAATTCTTGAAAGCCTTCTTAATCGCGCAATCCTTCCATAAGTGAGTGGTCGGCCTTTCCCGGGTGCCGTGTCTCGGCCAGGGTTCATTGAGTAGTTGCTCAAGAGATGGACCTGACCCGCCGGACCAAGGGGGCGGCCTCCCCTTGCGTCTCTGATTGTTACCCTGTGCATTGGCATTGGCCACAAACTCCGGGTTACCATGGGCCTTACGCTTACTACCTCCTTGATTTGCCGGGTTATGCTGCTGACCCTTTCCATTGCCGTTCTTCTTTCCCTTCCCTGTCTTTTCCTCATCAGACACGGGATCCTTGGTACTATCAGAATCGGCGTATTTGACTAGAACCGCCATCAACTGACCCATATCATTACAATCACGCTTGAGGCACCCCAGCTTCTGTCTCAGCGGCTCAAATCGGCAATTTTTCTCCAACATTAAGACTGCAGAGCCGACATTAAGAATGTATTATCTCTTTAACCCGGCACACCCAATGAGTGGTAGATTCACCCTCCTCTTGCTTACAATTAGTCAAGTCCACAATCGACATGGACTGCTTGCAGGTATCTTTGAAGTTCTGAATGAACCGAGCTTTTAACTCCGTCCATGAGCCAATGGAATTAGGCGGTAGGCCCTTTAACCAAGTCCGGGCCGTTCCATCCAACATCATGGTGAAGTACTTAGCCATTGCCGCGTCACTGACCTCCAACAGCTCCATGGCCATCTCCTAGCTTTCGATCCACGCCCCGGGCTGTAAGTCGGCCGTATAATTTGGCACCTTTCGGGGTTCCTTGAAGTCCTTGGGCAGACGCACATTACGCAAAGCCGGTACTAAACAAGGAACACCGCCAGTTCTAGTGGCCACTCCTGCCTCAACAGAAGTCGTTGGATAGTCCGGGAAGGTTTGATGAGCCACCTGTTGAGCCACTAGTTGAGCCGCCCGCTCGTCCTCTTGACGTATCCTGTCCTGCACCGGATTATAACCGCCAAACTGGTTACGGCGCTGGGCGTTGCTTGACAAAGCTTCCGACTCCATATGCCTGCTGTAAATTGGGCTCCGACTTGGGCGAGGAGTCAAATGAATCCTGTCTCGACTATAGGAATAAGCCTCCTGCTGAGCAAGAGCCATCTGGAAAAGTTCTCTGATCCTTCGCATCTCCACCGCTGTTGGATCATCGCCGTCCACTGGGAGAGCCGCCAAACGTGCCGATGCTGCGATCAGGTTCTCCATGGGGTTAGAAAAGTGACCTGATGGTGTTGGTACGTAGCGGGGCGGGGCCATATTCACATGAGGAGGTGCCATCACCCGAGGCTGACCGGTCCCCCTGCTCCAGATGTTACGAATTGATTTGCCTCTGGTGGGTTACTAGGGCCGGCTCCGGGTGTGGAGAAAAGGTTCCGAGGATCATAAACCGGAGGCAAACGGGATTGAGTTTTCTGGTGTCTCCTCCTCATCACCTCGTTAGATGCGTTCAGGCTCATCGTAAGCTGGAAAGCCTCTGACTGGAGCTGTTGGGCCCGTGCATCCAAAGCCGCCTGTTCTGCGGCCAACCTGGTATCCTCAGCCGCTAAGGCCTCCTTGGCCCGGGCTATTTCCTCACATACCTATGCCACCTCTGCATCATGCTCATCTTGACTTGCAGGAATAACTGTGGCGGTCAACAGGGTCGTCAATTTGTCCATGAGATCAATCAGCACCTGAGTCGGCGGGCGCGCAGGGCCTCCTGCCCTGGCTGCTCTTGACCCGGACGTTATTGCTGCCGCAGCCATAGAGTTTTGGCCGGGTTGAGTACCAACCATGAAGATCCCTACCCTGCTTGGTGGCTCAAAGGGGTCCGGAATACTGCTGCCATCAAAACAGCCCCCAAGCCTGCCATCTTGCAGTTGATACAACGAATCCGTTTCACCAGTGGACGAATCACCATCGGAGTGGACGGCCGTCTCACCACCATCTATGGACCTTTCCGAAAATTCCTCTCCATGGATACAACCCACGAAAGCATGCTTCATGGCGGGTTGAGCCCGAGCGGGTCTCGCGCGCTGAGCCGTTTCGACGATGTCGGTGCAGTTGTACGGCTCAGGGCCCGACTCACCAATCCAGCCAATGAAGACGTGGATTCCGCCGAAGGGGACCTGGTACCCGTACTCAATTGAGCCGGCGTCGGGGCCCCAGCCTTCATCATCGATGTAGCTCTTGCCGCGACGACTCTTGGTCATCCGGCCCATGCTACCTCTTGAGCACTGCGTTGGATTTCTCCGAAGAGGAAGGGGTGATGCAGCAAAGTAGCGTAAGTATTTCCCTCATTTTTTGAGAACCAAGGTATCAATCCAGTAGGAGGCTACGCGCGAGTCCCTCGTACCTACACAAAACAAATAGCTCAACGCAACCAACGCGATTAGGGGTTGTCAATCCCTTCACAGTCACTTATGGGAGTGAGATCTAATAGAGAAGATAGATAATATTTTTGGTATTTTTGGTATAGAGATGCAAGGTAAAAAGTAAAAGGCAAAGTAAAAAAGCAAAGCAATAATAAAGTGATGGAGATTGATATGATGAGAATAGACCCGGGGGCCATAGGTTTCATTAGTGACTTATCTCAAGAGCATAAGTATTCTACGGTGGGTGAACAAATTACTGTTGAGCAATTGACAAAATTGAGCATAGTTATGAGAATATCTAGGCATGATCATGTATATAGGCATCACGTCCGAGACAAGTAGACCGACTCCTGCCTGCATCTACTACTATTACTCCACTCATCGACCGCTATCCAGCATGCATCTAGAGTATTAAGTTAAAAATAGAGTAACGCCTTAAGCAGGATGACATGATGTAGAGGGATAGTTTCATGCAATATGATAAAAACCCCATCTTGTTATCCTCGATGGCAACAATACAATACGTGCCTTGCTGCCCCTACTATCACTTGGAAAGGACACCGCAAGATTCACTACTAGGAAAAGGGCTATAGATGAAATTGACACTAATGGTGCACCAGAGAAGTGGTGCGCCACTACTATATACTAATGACGCACCATCTGGTGATGGGCCATTAGTGTGGAAGACACTAATGGTGCACCAGGCAAAAGGTGCGCCACTAGTAACAATTTTTTTTTCATTTTTCCAAACATACTACTGGCGCATCCACGCGAAGTGCGCCATTAGTAGTTCTAACTAGTAATGGCGCACCAGCCATAGAGTGCGCCACTAATGTAATTTTTTTATTCTTTTTTTGCAAAACTACTAATGGCGCACCGTGGCATAGTGCGCCATTACTAGTTTAAACTAGTAATGGCGCACTATGCCACGGTGCGCCATTAGTATATATATATTTAACTTTTTTTGCAAAACTACTAATGGCGCACGGCCAGGTGGTGCGCCATTAGTATGTTGGGTTACTAATGGCGCACGGCCAGGTGGTGCGCCATTAGTAACCTGGGACCAGCTAGATATTTTGGACAGCCACACCTACACACTCACTTTCCCCACTTCATTCCCTCCACCTCCTTCTCCAAGCTTGTCGGCTGCCTCCTCCTCCTCACCTCATTTGCACCATAGATTCATCAAAATTAAGTGGTGAAATTACCTTTTTTGATAGGTAAGTAAGGGGAAAGCTATTTTCATGTTGTAGATCTACTTTTTTTCTCCCTAGCTCGCTCCAACAACGTGCACATGCACTTTTTGTGGCCTAGCTAGATCTATGTATGTTTGTGTTTGCAGGTACCAGTATTTGAAATGCGATAGTTGCCAATATTTTGCCGGAATGTTGATTCATTTCCGTTTCGGCGAGAATTTTGGCACTATGCATTCTTTTCGGTCCTAATTTTTAGGGAAAGTCATGCCAAAAATTTTCTTGGTTCTAAAATATCGTTTTGCTCTACCCCGCAGGCGACCATGGTCCGCATGATGACTCCGTGTTGAAGATGCAAGCTGAAGAGCCTTATTGCGGACCCGGATTCTGGGCAGGTGCGGGACCACCTGCTCTTGCGTGGTTTCATGGATGGCTATCGGTGGAAAGGTGATGAAGATGACTATGAAGTCGTCCATGGGGGCCGGGCAAGAACGGAGGAAGGGCAGCAAGACAACCAGCGCGGCTCGGGCGGGCGAGAAGACGAAGAATCTCCAGGACATGATCACGACGGTGATGCTGTACACAGTCATCATGTAGAAGATGCCGGACATGATGATGAGGAAGATGCCGGAGCAGACGAAGGGCATGATCATGAAGATGAAGATGCCAGTGGAGCAGACGACGATATACCGTTGATGGGCTGGGTGCAGGACCCTCATATTCAAGAGCTGCTTCTCAAGCAGACGGATAACGCAAGAGCTGCCGCTTGAGAGAAAGCCAAGCTGGATCAACTGGAGATAGACGCGGTTACTGCATTGTATGAAGGATGCAGGCCCGAGGATACCTGCCTAAAAGTAATACTCATGGCTCTGGAGATGAAGGTAAAACACAAAATGACCGACGCATGCTTCGACGAGAACATGTCATTCTGGCACGAACGTCTTCCCAAGGGGAACAAGTGCCCGACCAGTTTCGAGGAGGCGAAGAAAATCGCGTGTCCTTTGGATTTACCGCACGTGAAATACCATGTGTGCATGAACAATTGCATCATTTGTCTACCATATGTCCGGTGTGCGGCGTCACTCGATACAAGAAGAGGAAGAAAGCTCCTCGAAAAGTGGTGTGGTACTTTCCGATCACTCCTCGTCTGTAGCGCTATTTCGCGGACCCTAAGGTAGCAAAGCTCCTGCGTTGGCAGGCGGATAGGGAGGAGAAGAAGCGAGAAGATGACGCAAATGATCCGGAGATAAATAAAAAAGACAAGATGCTGAGTCACCCAAAGGATGCGAGCCAGTGGCGAGCGTTGAACTTCGAACACCCAGAATTTGGGAAGGATCCAGGGAACATCGTGCTGGGCGCGAGCACCGATGGAGTCAATCCGTTTGGGAGCCAGAGAAGCACACATAGCACCTGGTCTGTGTTTGTGTGGATGTACAACCTTCCCCTGGTTGTGCATGAAGAGGAAGTACATTCACATGAGTATGCTAATTGAAGGGCCGAAACAACCAGGGAACGACATCAATCTGTATCTAGGGCTGCTGAAAGAGGAGCTAGACACGCTGTGGAAAACGCCAGCCAATACGTGGGACGCCACAGAGAAAGAATATTTCCCTATGAGAGCCGCACTGCTCACGACGGTGCACGACTATCTCGGTTACGGATATCTCGTGGGGCAGGTGGTCCACGGATTTTCTGGATGCGTCAGGTGCATGGATGACACAACGTATCGCCAGCTAGATAAAGATCCCGGGTCTTCAAAAACCGTGTTCATGGGACATCGAAGGTGGCTTCACGACGATGACCCGTGGAGGAAATGCAAGGATCTGTTCGATGGTGAAACCGAACCCCAAAAACGCCCGCGTATGAGGAGCGGCGAGGAAATAGACCAGCTGTTGAAAAATTGGAAAGATTGCCCACTGCCGGGGAAGAAGCGAAAGGCGCCAGAGCCACTGCTGAAGGTATGGAAAACGAGGTCTGTTTTCTGGGACTTGTCGTACTGGAAGATCCACCGTGTGCCTCACAGCCTTAATGTCATGCATATCACGAAGAACGTGTGCGAGAGTCTGCTTGGTACCCTGCTCAACATGCTAGAGAGGACCAAATATGGGTCGAAAGCAAGGGCAGACTTGAAATCAATGGGCATCAGGGAGGAGCTTCACGCTAATGATGATGATGATGAGGCGAAGCAGGACACGGAAAGTCGTCGCAAAGGCAAAAAGGCCAAGAAGACCAGAAATGACTACCCTCCCGCGTGCTTCACTCTAAGTTAGGAGGAGATCGAGCAGTTTTTCACATGCCTCGTAGGAGTTAAACTTCCTTACGGTTACACGGGGAAGATAAGCAGATACCTAGACCCAGCGAAGCAGAAGTTCAGCGGGATGAAGTCTCACGACTGTCACGTGCTGATGACGCAGATACTTCCAGTTGCAATCCGTGGGATCATGGACGCGCACGTCCGTGAAATGCTATTTGGCCTATGCAACTTTTTCGACGTCATCTCTCGGAAGTCGGTTGGCATGAGGCAACTCAGAAGGCTACAGGAAGAGATCATGGCGATACTATGCGAGCTTGAGATGTACTTCCCGCCCGCATTCTTCGACGTTATGGTGCATCTGCTGGTCCATATCATGGAGGATATCATCCAACTCGGGCCGACGTTCCTGCACAACATGATGTCGTTCGAAAGGATGAATGGTGTCATCAAAGGATACGTTCGCAACATGTCACGTCCAGAGGGAAGCATAGCCAGGGGCTTTCTGACTGAAGAGTGCATCTCCTACTGCATGAATTATCTAGGCATGGAGGACCCCGTTGGTCTGCCCGTCAATAGGCACCTCGGCAGGCTCGCTGGATGGGGTCATCGTGAGGGTCGCCGCGAAATGCATGTCGACTTCGAGGGTCGACTCGCCGACTTTGAAAGAGCAAACCTAGTCGCGCTACAACACATAGACGTGGTTGATCCTTGGGTGGTAGAGCACAAAACCTTTATTGAGAAGACGTACAATGACCGAGGCCAACAGAGGACGGATGAAGATATAATCAAAGAGCACAACTCATGTTTCACGCGTTGGTTCAAGCAGAACCTTATGTCGTACCCTTTACATGAGGATTCTTCCGCGGAAGAACAACTCATATTCGCCTTGTCACAGGGCACCGAGCACAACCTGATGACCTATGAGGCGTACGATATCAACGGATACACATTCGACACCGAGGACAAGGACATGAAGAGCGATGGTTATCAGAACTCCGGGGTAACGATGGAATCCTACACCGGTAACGACAAGGACAGATACTACGGAAGGATCGAGGAGATCTGGGAGCTGAGCTACGCTGGAGAGAAGGTCCCGATGTTCCGTGTCAGATGGGCCGAGAGCGTCCTAAAAGAAGACTGGTATTTCACCACCATGGTTATACCCGAAGCCAAATCCAAGACCGCGGGCGCAAACGTCACCGCGAAAAATGAGCCATGGGTACTAGCTTCCCAAGTGGACCAATGCTTTTTCATTATCGACCCGTCAAAGCCCAGTCGTGTTGTCGCGAGGAGAGGCAAACGGAAGATCATCGGAATGGATGGAGTAGCCAATGAGCAAGACTTCGACAAGTACGGCGACCCGAAGATCGAACATGATGACGACGATGAAGTAGCAGCATACACCACAAGAAGAAGCAGGACCACCCTACCTAAAGGACGTCCGTTCCACAGAAGAACTCCATTTGTGAAAAAGAAGGGCAAGAAGATTGTGAACAGATAGCTAGCTAAGATCGATTGTATTTAAATCGTAGCCTTCATTTCTCGATTGTATTTCATGGGCACTTTTTGAACTCATGAATGTTTTTAAATTTCATGGACACTCGATCTCGATCCCCCTCCATCTCGATCGCTATCCCACCGCACCCTCCCCCGCTCCACTGGCCGCCGCCGTCGACCCCCAGCCCGCACCCTCTCCCACTCCACCGCCACCGACGACCCCCGCCGCCGCCGAAAAAAAACAAATTTGATTATATTTTCAAATAATAAATTTGATGATATTTTCAAATAATAAATTTGATGATATTTTTTCATATTCATAAATATTTTCAAATAACAAATTTGATGATATTTTTTAAAAAACCATTACTGTTTTTATAAAAAATATTACTGTTATGATTTAAACAAGTTTGAACATATTTAAACACAAATAAATGTCAAACATCATTTTAAATGCATAAAAACAAAAATTGGGGAGCCTGGGAATCGAACCCAGGACCTCCTAGTGTGTATGCTACATGCTAACCAGTCGGGCTAGTGGGCATGTTCTGATGAAGATAGGGTTAGGTGGAATATAACCTGACCAGTGGCTAGTAATTAAAACAAAATTCTAATGGCGCACCAAGGGGAGGTGCGCCATTAGAATCGCCGTACTTGTGGCGCACTAGGGAGAGGTGCGCCATTAGAACCCTCCCCACTCCACCTATTCCCCTCGCACTATGGCCTCCCTCCCTCCCTCGCCACATCCCCCGCTCGACCCCAACCGTACGCCACCCCCCTGTGTCCACCGCGCCTGCACACCGTCGGCGCCGCCGCCGCCGCTGCCCCGACGCCGCCGCCCCGACCCCGCCAGGACTCCACCCCCGCCGCCCCCGCGCCCCCTCGAACGGGATCGGCCGAGCGCGCACTGCCCGCTCCTCTACTCTCCTCCTCCCTCTGACGAGCAAGGGCCTCCTCCGGCCCCTGCAGTAGTCGGCGAGCACGACCCCGACGCACCCACCCCGCCTGCCCCTGCCGTCCTCCGCCACCGGCCCCTGCTCTCCTTCGATCGCGGCGAGTGAGGACCCGGACGAGCTCGGACCCCGACCCCGACCCCTTCGCCGACCCCGACCTCGACCCCTTCGGCAACCAGGTACCTCTCCTCCTTCCTCCTTCCTCCCTCTCTCCACCATTCCCCATTCCCTCCCTCCCTCCCCTCGACCGTGGCAGTCTATGGCATTTTTGTTAGTTTGATTATCTGTAAATTGATGTGCCGTGACCTAGTAGAGGCACATTCGAATTTTGTGTTTAGTTTTCTCACCCCAAATTGCATCCCATGACCCAGTAGACTAGTACAAATGACATGCCATGACCTACTGCACTAGTAGACATGTCATGGAAAATTTCACCACCATTCTGTACCATGGTATTTTTGTCATAGTTGTGCTTTTAATTATAAAGGACAAATTCAGTTGAAAGCTCTGCCTGTTATAATGTTGTACAAAAATGGCCCATCTCCTCATGTCTCGTTGAAAGTCATCAAATTTATTGAGGAAAGGCACATGGGCAAGTTCAATGCCCTTGTACAAGAAAACTCTACTTAAATGGGCAATCTTTGTTGGGAGTCACATGTCCCTGTGTTGGATTAGGTTGTTTAGGAGGCACATGGTAAATTCTTGTGAGGAATCAATATCAGTTAAATTGACCAGTCAACAACTGGATTAGTATAGCTCCTATGGTGACTATTAAGTTCAGGTTCAGTAGGGTGACATTCATTAATCTTTTTTTCAACACTAGATGTTTGATGCTTGTACCACATGTGACACTGTTCTATAATATAATGTGGGCACCGCATCAATGCCACACCTGAACTAACAATTTGATATACAAGTATGATAATTAAAATACTTCATATGAAAATACAGTAGTAAAATATAATACAAGTCCAATAGTTAAAACTTGCTAAATTTCGTATGAAAATACAGTAATAAAATACTTAACATAAGGATAAACATTGTTAGTTTATGAAATTATTAGATTAAGTGTTTGCCGTGTCAAAGTGTATCAGTAGATAACTATTTGTCCTTTTGCAACATTCTGTACCATGGTACCATGACGTAGTTGCCATCAAGTTTTACATTTCTGTCATAGTTTTGACGTGTCAATCGCATTATTTCTTCGAGCTGATGCATTTTATTTCTGAATTTTCCTGAGCTATGCCTTGGTTAGAAAATGATGCATGATGGTTTGTTCAGAAGAGGAATAATCCCAGGATAGCACGTATCATGGGGTCAAACCTGGGACCCCTATTGTAATTTGATTTTGATTATTATTTTTTCTATGAGAAGATGAATTACAGTGTTTGTGTTGTAATGAAACTTGAGCTGAAATAGAACTTGACAGCTTGTACAGTGAATATATATAGTCATTGTAATTTTTGGGAGTAATTTTTGGACTCAAATCACTCAAGCAGTAACTGAATTTTCAAACTGAACTTGACACAATACTATTCAGTTAATTTGCTTGGACAGTAGTATGTATACTTGTGATGATGCTACTTGTGATCTTCTGAAAAGACCCATTAGCGACTTCATTACGCGAGGATAATGATATTGCAGGTACCCCGAGAGGCCCTTGAGTTTGCCGGAATGTCGATTAACTTCCGTTCCGGCAAATTCGGGTACTCCATATGTCCTATTTTCAGCAAAGGTCATGCTGAAATTTTCCGTGAATTTTAGCATGACTTTGCTAAAAATAGTACATATGGGGTACTTGCTACTAATGCATGGGCCGGGGTATGTTAGTACTTAGTTAAGTAGGATCAACTGCCCCGCCATTCTTGCTACATAGGTGGCAATAGAGCCAAGTGATTAGTGCCAAGTGATTAGGCCCAACCTAGGGTGCCTCGGCATCGATAAACCCTAAATGATGAAAACTTAACTCAGCATTTAGGGCGCCTCGGCGTCGACAAACCCATTTGCTTCTATAGGGTGCCTCGGTGTCGATGAGAACCTAAATGATGTACGCTTAGGCTTTTAGGGTCCCTCGGCGTCGACAAACCCTAAATGATAAAAGCTTAGCTTTTAGGATGCCTCGGTGTCGACAAACCCTAAATGATGAGACCATGATCTTGTTCCTTGACAATAACCAACTTTTTGACCAAACTTTTTTCCTATTTAGAGCGAAACATGGCCCACAACGATGAGGCCGGCGGTTCGGGCGGCAAGCACTTCTGGGAGCTGTCCCAAGAGATGGAGGAACAACCTCACCGCTATGAGGACGCCGCGGAAGACACCGATCCTGACTACACAACCCCTAGTGGCGTCGGGGATGACACCACTGATGGTGCCGCCGAGGATGCCACCACTGATGATGGCGGCGCACGCACAGATGGCAGCCAACCGAAGAAGCAACGGAAGGACCGACGCCTGAACGCGCTCCGCACCGTCAAGGAGGAATTTACTCAAGTGGACTCCGACGGGAATCCAACGGAGCCCAAACATATAGTCAAGGGGTACTCGGTTCAGCTCGGGTGCATTCTCCGGAGCACCGTCTCGATCAACACCGAGAACCTTAGGCATAAGGACCGAGGGAATTTGCGCAACCTCCTCTTCACGAAGCTGCACGAACGATGCAAGTTCCCCGCTGAATTTGAAAACACACGCCTCTTAGGGAATAAAGTGAACAGTGCCGCCCTCACGAGGATGAGCACGGCCCTGTCTACTTGGAGAAGCGCAGTGAAGAGAATGATTGAGAAAGGTGATAGTTATGAGAAGATCAAGGCGAAAAATCCTTCGATCAGCGAAGAGGACTACAAGGAGTTCAAGATCAAGTGCGAGAGCAGTGCAACCTCCGAATCAAGTCAGTGGGGGAAAGAAATGCGGGAGTTGAACTTAGGGGAACACAAACTTGGTCCCGGCGGTTACAGAGTGGCGGAGCCTATATGGGACAAGGAGGACGCGGAGCATGCCGAGCAAGGCCTACCGCCCCGCTTCGAGAAATACAACAGTGACAAGCAGACCAGGAACTATGTCACGGCCCGGTACAAGGAGGAACAGATAACAAAGGAGCTTACCACGGATCCGAAGACCAGGGCGCTTGAGCTTGTTCTGGCGAAGGAGACTGAAAGCAGTAGCGCGGGGTCGTCTCAGAGCACCCCTGCTTGGGACAGCACTCTAAATAGGTCGTTGAACTTAATGAATTGCCAACTGCTGATGCTCTAGAGGCTAAACTAGTGGTAGAAAGAGATTCTGCTTCTGCACTTAGAGATGAAGTTGACATGTTGAGGAAGCAAATAGCACAATCAAAAGCAGTACTCAACACAACCATTAAATAGTTGGTGGATTTCAAAACAAAGCAAGCTGAGACTGACCAGATTGTTAAGGTCCTGAAGGAAAAAAAGGAAATTAAATTCCTACTTGGTAAATCATAGGTGAAATGTTCTTTCCATAGTTGAATAACCTTTGTGTTGTCTGTTCATGTAATCAATCAAACCATTTGTTTTAGGGATCATGTAATAATTGTTTTTTTGTTTGTAATTTTATTTGAGCACAAGTCTGTATTAATTGATAAGACTCGGAGACGTTTCATTTGGATTGCTGTGCCAGACCTACAAATATGCCAATCGGGCTGAATGTGCATTCAGCAATAGTAGTATAGATGGACCATAAGTGGCACGCATCGGAAAGGGCCAAGATGCTGGCTAAAAAAAGGATGTTGTTGTAGCCAAAAAAAGTACAGCAGCCTGGCTTATGTATGTTAGTTGATATTATTGATCCATATACTCTATAAGTGTTTATATGTCTGTTAGTTCCGTACATTCTTGGTTGATTGACTCAGTATTTGAATCTTGATAAATCGCTTGTGTACATATCTAAATGGGAGTACACATTATGCTGCGTGTGACATTTGAGTTGGACATGAAGTGTTCCAAAATATCGAATTCACCTTAAACTGGATTCTAGTTTCTGAATTTGAGTATCGGCATTTGTAAACCATATTCATATATGACAGTGGAATACATCTTTGACGTCCTTTTGAAGATATATAAAAACACATAGAATAATTTATAAAGATTCATATAGGAATACAAAATGGATTCGAATTTTGTTGCCAGGGTAAACGTTGATGCTTATTGTCCCAAGATTCGAAAGAAACAGCAAAATGTCCACTCCCACATCGGCTGCCCAGAGCCAAGTGTTTGGGAGATGGAAATTACTGTCTACCCATTACACGGACAATCCATCGGCCCGATTTCCACTGCTCTAAATAGGGGTAGGTTAGTAACTTCAATTAGACGCGACACGACCGCCTCTGAGCCCATTCTGACACGGTGGGCGTCAAACATGGGCGGCAAAACTCATTTGATTCAAGCTCGTCCGAAAGACCTCTGGTTCTCCCTCCATTCCCCATTCATACACCGTGGGCGCCAACCGTGGGCGGCAAAACAAACTCTCCTCGTCCGAAATAGATGTAGGCTAATATTTTAAATAGGGGCAGATGTGTAACTTCCATCAGACATGACACAACCGCCCTACCTGTCAGCCCCGTTCTTACACCATGGGCGCCAATCGTGGGCGGCAAAACACCCTCTCCTCGCCCGAAATAGTTACCGGCAAATATTTGGGAGATGCGAGATTACCGTCCTATCCCCAACCGACGAGACGTCCAAATTTGAAACGGGGGATAAGTTCGTAACTTTCCCATATTTCAGACAGGCGCGTCCCAAAAACATGGTTCCACGTACCTCTCCCTCCATTTTCCCATTCATACACCGTCCGCGCTAGAACATCCCATTCCCACACCTGCCTCCGTCCGCCACCCCATCCATCGCCGGCGTCCTCCACCACATCCATCGCCACCGTCCTCCACCATGCCGGAGCACCTACCAAGACCGCATCGTCCACTGCTAGAGATGGACGTTTCTCATCCATGGTGACGGACCAATAGCCTTGCATCGCGCCCTCTCGCTTCATCGGCGCCATCGTCCTCTTTGTCGGGGCCGCTCACACGACCTTCTCTTCCACCGCAACGGTACTTATCCCCCGATGCACCCGTCTACCATCGCAGATCTGCTTCAACGCCACCGACAGCCATCGCACCCCTGATGCCTACACGCGGCCGCAAGAGAGGTGGTACTTCATATCTCCTCAACTTTTTGATCTCAACCAGAAAATAGATCTTAACTTGGTTACTCTACTTTCTTTTCAGCTTTAGAATTTAGTTCTTAGTTTGAAGCAAATAATGGATGCTAAATATCATTTCTCCGGTTTGCAGCTTCAAATCTGCCATGGCATAGCCATAATACAGTTTAATTGATCATGCTTAGGGTTTAACTGATCATGTTGGTTCCGTGGTGGTTTCTTTAATAGAAATCAGAGGGGAAACCCTCTTTTGCTAAAAAATATATGCTTAGAGTTTCCTCCTTTTATGATCACTCTACTATCAGAATTGCTTCGTGTCATAATAACACTGCTCCACCCATCAAGCTAAACAAGCTTAGTTGTTCAAATACGAATCTGATATTATTAAAACAGAGTTGTTTAATTGGTCAGCTAAATGTTCCTAAATTATTTTCGAAAATGCATGTTCGCAGCTCGGGTGTGTATCTCTGTGTGTGGTCTGGTCAGCACGGTTGGGGAGGTGAACTTTGCATATGCAAGGGTTTATAGGGAGACACTCTCTGAGTTGAAACTGCAATGCATTCCATAGATAATCTGACTACTTTTTATGTTTTCATGAATCTCAAATTCTGAACATCATCATAGTGATTATGAGCTTGCGCTCATGAAAAGAATAAAGCAGAACAGTGCCATGGCTGTCAAACTTGGCATTAAGGGACCGAAATCAAGTTTGGATGCAATGCAATGCAAACACTCTCCACCTACAGATTCATGCTCAGAATATGATCCTAACAGTGATTCTGAGCTAGAGGGAGACCTAAGTCAATGTAGCTCCCTAGTGGAGGAGTCAGAGGAAGATTCCCTATCTTATTCACCCATCAAGGTACTTGCTCTAACTTTCCAAGGTTACATTGCTTGCACATATCTTGCAACTGATGCTTTGCATTGCTTCTACTTTGTTGAACTACCATTAGCTTAGTTTACACATCGTGTATGTGAATATGCCATGCCTATCCATTTTCAGTACATATTTGTAGCGACCCGACCCGAATGGATCAAGTCTCTGTGCTTAAGTGTCATCCTTGGATCGGTATGCTGACACACACAGTACTCAAGGATTTATAACAGAGGTAAATCACATGTATAAAGTAACGTAAATACTATTACCTCAATCCAAATAGCGGAAGTAACAAGGTTGCGGATTCCCATCAACACCAACGGCAAAGTTGAGTGTAGAAATCGTAACCCTAACGTATCACTTACTCGTCGTAAGATTGATGGGGAACGTAGCAGAAATTTAAAATTTTCCTACGTGTCACCAAGATCTATCTATGGAGAAACCAACAATGAGGGGAAAGAGAGTGCATCTACATACCCTTGTAGATCGCTAAGCGGAAGCGTTCAAGTGAACGGGGTTGATAGAGTCGTACTCGTCGTGATCCAAATCACCGATGACCAAGTGCCGAACGGACGGCACCTCCGCGTTCAACACACGTATAGCCCGGTGACGTCTCCCATGCCTTGATCCAGCAAGGAGAGAGGGAGAGGTTGAGGAAGACTCCATCCAGCAGGAGCACAATGGCGTGGTGATGATGGAGGAGCGTGGTACTCCAGCAGGGCTTCGCCAAGCACGTGACGGAGGAGGAGAGGTGTTGGGGAGGGGAGGGGCTGCGCCTTGGATCAGGTATGAAGTCCTCCATCTCCCCACTATATATAGGAGGGCCAAGGGGGGGCGCCGGCCCTAGGAGATCCAATCTCCTAGGGGGGGCGGCGACCAAGGGAGGTTTCCCTCCCCCCAAGGCACCTAGGGGGTGCCTTCCCCTTGTGGGACTCTTCCTTTAGGGTTTCCCCACGCTAGGCGCATGGGCCCTAGGGGAAAGTGGCGCCCCAGCCCACTTTGGGCTGGATCCCTTCCCACTTTGGCCCATGGGACCCTCCGGGATAGGTGGCCCCACCCGGTGGGCCCCCGGGACCCCTCCGGTGGTCCCGGTACAATACCGATGACCCCGAAACTTGTCCCGATGGCCGAAATAGGACCTCCTATCTATAAATCTTTACCTCCGGACCATTCCGGAACTCCTCGTGACGTCCGGGATCTCATCCGGGACTCCGAACAACATTCGGTAACCACATACAAACTTCCTTTATAACCCTAGCGTCATCGAACCTTAAGTGTGTAGACCCTACGGGTTCGGGAGACATGCAGACATGACCGAGAAGTTCTCTGGTCAATAACCAACAGCGGGATCTGGATACCCATGTTGGTTCCCACATGTTCCACGATGATCTCATCGGATGAACCACGATGTCGAGGATTCGATCAATCCCGTATAAATTTCCTTTGTCTAGCGGTATAGTACTTGCCCGAGATTCGATCATCGGTATCTCGATACCTTGTTCAATCTCGTTATCGGCAAGTCTCTTTACTCGTTCCATAACACATCATCCCGTAATCAAATCCTTGATCACATTGTGCACATTATGATGATGTCCTACCGAGTGGGCCCAGAGATACCTCTCCGTCACACGGAGTGACAAATCCCAGTCTCGATTCGTGCCAACCCAACAGACACTTTCAGAGATACCTGTAGTGTACCTTTATAGCCACCCAGTTACGTTGTGACGTTTGGCGCACCCAAAGTATTCCTACGGTATCCGGGAGTTGCACAATCTCATGGTCTAAGGAAATGATACTTGACATTAGAAAAGCTTTAGCATATGAACTACACGATCTTGTGCTATGCTTAGGATTGGGTCTTGTCCATCACATCATTCTTCTAATGATGTGATCCCGTTATCAATGACATCCAATGTCCATGGTCATGAAACCGTAACCATCTATTGATCAACGAGCTAGTCAACTAGAGGCTTACTAGGGACATGGTGTTGTCTATGTATCCACACATGTATCTGAGTTTCCTATCAATACAATTCTAGCATGGATAATAAACGATTATCATGATCAAGGAAATATAATAATAACCTATTTATTATTGCCTCTAGGGCATATTTCCAACAGTCTCCCACTTGCACTAGAGTCAATAATCCAGTTCACATCGCTATGTGATTAACACTCAAGGTCACATCCCCATGTGACTAACACCCAAAGAGTTTACTAGAGTCAATAATCTAGTTCACATTACCATGTGATTAACACTCAATGAGTTATGGGTTTAATCATGTTATGCTTGTGAGAGATGTTATAGTCAACGGGTCTGAACCTTTCAGATCCGTGTGTGCTTTACAAATCTCTATGTCATCTCCTAGATGCAGTTACCACGCTCTATTTGGAGCTATTCCAAATAACTGTTCTACTATACGAATCTAGTTTACTACTCAGAATAATCTGGATCAGTGTCAAAGTTTGCATCGGCGTAACCCTTTACGACGAACTCTTTTACCACCTCCATAATCGAGAAAATTCCATAGTCCACTAGTTACTAAGGATAACCTTGACCGTTGTCCTGTGATCCATTTCTAGATCACACTTGTACCCCTTGACTGACTCATGGTTTGGCACACTTCAGGTGCGGTACACAACATAGCATACTTTAGAGCCTACGACTAAAGCATAGGGGACGACCTTCGTCCTTTCCCTCTATTCTGCCGTGGTCATGTCTTGAGTCTTGCTCAATACTCACACCTTGTAACACAGCCGAGAACTCCTTCTTTGCTGATCTATTTTGAACTCCTTCAAAATCTTGTCATGGTATGTGTTCGTTTGAAAGTACTATTAAGCGATTTTGATCTATCCTTATAGATCTTGATGCTCAATGTTCAAGTAGCTTAATCCAGGTTTTCCATTGAAAAACACTTTTCAAACAACCCTATATGCTTTCCAGAAATTCTACATCATTTCCGATAAACAATATGTCAACAACATATACTCATCAGAAATTCTATAGTGCTCCCACTCACCTCCTTGGAAATACAAGTTTCTCATAAACTTTGTATAAACCCAAAATCTTTGATCATCTCATCAAAGCGTACATTCCAACTCCGAGATGCTTACTCTAGTCCTTAGAAGGATTGCTGGGGCTTTGCATACTTGTTAGCATCTTTTAGGATTGACAAAAATCTTCTGGTTGTATCACATACAACCTTTCCTCAAGAAAATCGTCGAGGAAACAATGTTTTGACATCCTATCTGCACAATTTCATAAATAATGCAGTAATCGCTAACATAATTCCAACAGACTCTTAGCATCGCTACGAGTGAGAAAGCCTCATCGCAGTCAACTCCTTGAACTTGTCGGAAAACATCTTAATGACAAGTCGAGCTTTCTTAATGGTGACATTTACCATCATTGTCCGTCTTCCTTTTAAAATCCATCTGTACTCAACAGCCTCACGACCATCGAGCCGTTCTGCCAAAGTCTACACTTTGTTTTCATACATGGATCCTCTCTCGGATTTTATGGCCTCGAGCCATTCTTGGAATCCGGGCCCACCATCGCTTCTCCATAGCTCGTAGATTCATTGTTGTCTAGCAACATGACTTCCAAGACAGGATTACGTGCCACTTTGAAACAACACGCATCCTTGTCATCCTACGAGGTTTGGTAGTGACTTGATCCGAAGTTTCATGATCACTATCATAAGCTTCTACTTCAATTGATGTAGGTGCCACAGGAACAACTTCATGTGCCCTGCTACACACTAGTTGAAGTGACGGTTCAACAACCTCATCAAGTCTCCACCATCCTCCCACTCAATTCTTTTGAGAGAAACTTTTCCTCGAGAAAGGACCCGATTTGAGAAACAATCCCTATTGCTTTTGGATCTGAGACAGGAGGTATACCCAACTGTTTTGGGTGTCCTACGAAGATGCATTTATCCGCTTTGGGTTCGAGCTTATCAGCCTGAAACCTTTTCACATAAGCGTCGCAGCCCCAAACTTATAAGAAACGACAACTCAGGTTTCTCCAAACCATAGTTCAAACGGTTTCGTCTCAACGGAATTACGTGGTGCCCTATTAAAGTGAGTGCGGTTGTCTCTAATGCCTAACCCATGAACGATAGTGGTAATTTGATAAGAGACATCATGGCACACACCATATCCAATGGGGTGCAACTATGATGTTCGGACACACCATCACACTATGGTGTTCCAGGCGGTATTAGTTGTGAAACAATTTCCACAGTGCCAAACTCGTAACTCAGATATTCATTTCTATGATCATATCATAGACATTTTATCCTCTTATCACGAAGATCTTCAACTCATTCTGAAATTACTTGAACCATTCAATAATTCAGACTTGTGTTTCATCAAGTAAATATACTCAGTATCTACTCAAATCATCTGTGAAGTAAGAGCATAACGATATCCACTGCGTGCCTCAGCACTCATTGGACTGCACACATCAAAATGCGTTACTTCCAAAAAGTTGCTTTCTTGTTCCATTTTACTGAAACCGAAGCTTTCAGTCATCTTGCCCATGTGGTATGATTTGCATGTCTCAAGCGATTCAAAATCAAGTAAGTCCAAACGGTCCATCTGCATGGAGTTTCTTCATGCGTATATACCAATAGACATGGTTCACATGTCTCAATCTTTTTCAAAAATGAGTGAGTCCAAAGATCCATCAACATGGAGCTTCTTCATGCGTTTTATACCAATATGATTTACATGGAAGTGCCACAAGTAGGTGGTACTATCATTACTATCTTATATCTTTTGGCATGAACATGTGTATCACTATGATCGAGATTTCAATAAACCATCCATTTTAGGTGCAAGACCATTGAAGGTATTATTCAAATAAACAGAGTAACTATTATTCTCTTTAAATGAATAATCGTATTGCGATAGACATAATCCAATCATGTCTACGCTCAACGCAAACACCAAATAACAATTATTTAGGTTTAACACCAATCTCGATGGTAGAGGGAGCGAGCGATGCTTGATCATATGAACCTTGGAAACACTTCCAACACATATCGTCAGCTCACCTTTAGCTAGTCTCCGTTTATTCCGTAGCTTTTATTTCGAGTTACTA
Organism: Aegilops umbellulata; assembly: GCA_032464435.1. NCBI lineage: Eukaryota > Viridiplantae > Streptophyta > Magnoliopsida > Poales > Poaceae > Aegilops > Aegilops umbellulata. The sequence goes on along the minus strand of CP136060.1, from coordinate 65,440,353 downwards.
ACACTTAGCAATCGAACCGGTATCTAATACCTTGATGCTACTAGGAGTACTATTAAAGTACACATTCACATAATGTATATCCAATATACTTCTATTGACAGCCTTCTCATCTACCAAGTATCTAGGGTAATTCTGCTCTAGTGGCTGTTCCCCTTATTACAGAAGCACTCAGTCTCGGGTTTGGGTTCAACCTTGGGTTTCTCCACTAGAGCAACAACTGATTTGTCGTTTCATGAAGTATCCCTTCTTGCCCTTGCCCTTCTTGAAACTAGTGGTTTCACTAACCATCAACAATTGATGCTCCTGCTTGATTTCTACTTTCGCGGTGTCAAACATCGCGAATATTTCAAGGATCATCATATCTATCCCTGATATGTTATAGTTCATTACGAAGCTCTAGAAGCTTGGTGGCAATGACTTTGGAGAAGCATCACTATCTTATCTGGAAGATCAACTCCCACTCGATTCAAGTGATTGTTGTACTCAGACAATCTGAGCACAAGCTCAACGATTGAGCTTTTCTCCCTTAGTTTGCAGGCCAAGAAAATCGTCGGAGGTCTTATACCTCTTGACATGGGCACGAGCCTGAAATCCCAATTTCAGCCCTCGAAACATCTCATATGTTCCGCAACATTTCAAAAATGTCTTCGGTGCCTCAATTCTAAACCATTTAACATTACCGAACTATCATGTAGTCATCAAAACGTGTATGTCAAATGTTCGCAACATCCACATACCACGTTCGAGGTCTAGCACACCGAGCGTTGCATTAAGGACATAAGCCTTCTATTGTCCGCATAATTGCTACTATCAACTTTCAACTATATTTTCTCTAGGAACATATCTAAAACAGTAGAACTAAAGCGCGAGCTTACGACATAATTTGCAAAGACCTTTTGACTATGTTCAGGATAATTAAGTTCATCTTATGAACTCCCACTCAGATAGACATCCCTCTAGTCATCTAAGTGATTACATGATCCGAGTCAACTAGGCCGTGTCCGATCATCACGTGAGACGGGCTAGTCATCATCGGTGAACATCTTCATGTTGATCGTATCTACCATACGACTCATGCTCGACCTTTCGGTCTCTTGTGTTCCGAGGCCATGTCTGTACATGCTAGGCTCGTCAAGTCAACCTAAGTGTTTCGCGTGTGTAAATCTGGCTTACACCCGTTGTATGTGAACGTAAGAATCTATCACGCCTGATCATCACGTGGTGCTTCGAAACGACGAACTTTCGCAACGGTGCACAGTTAGGGGGAACACTTTCTTGAAATTTTAATGAGGGATCATCTTATTTACTACCGTCGTTCTAAGCAAATAAGATGCAAAAACATGATAAACATCACATGCAATCAAATAGTGACATGATATGGCCATCATCACCTTGCTCCTTTTGATCTCCATCTTCGGGGCTCCATGATCATCGTCGTCACCGGCATGACACCATGATCTCCATCATCATGATCTCCATCATTGTGTCTTCATGAAGTTGTCACGTCAACTATTACTTCTACTACTATGGCTAACGCTTTAGCAATAAAGTAAAGTAATTACATGACGTTTATGTTGACACGCAGGTCATAAATAAATTAAAGACAACTCCGATGGCTCCTGCCGGTTGTCATACTCATCGACATGCAAGTCGTGATTCCTATTACAAGAACATGATCAATCTCATACATCACATATATCATTCATCACATCCTTTTGGCCATATCACATCACATGGCATACCCTGCAAAAAACAAGTTAGACGTCCTCTAATTGTTGTTTGCATGTTTTACGTGGCTGCTATGGGTTTCTAGCAAGAACGTTTCTTACCTACGCAAAACCACAACGTGATATGTCAATTGCTATTTACCCTTCATAAGGACCCTTTTCATCGAATCCGATCCGACTAAAGTGGGAGAGACTGGCACCCGCTAGCCACCTTATGCTACTAGTGCATGTCAGTCGGTGGAACCTGTCTCACGTAAGTGTACGTGTAAGGTCGGTCCGGGCCGCTTCATCCCACAATGCCGCCGAATTAAGATTGACTAGTAACGGTAAGCATATTGAACAAAATCAACGCCCACAACTACTTTGTGTTCTACTCATGCAAAGAATCTACGCAATAGACCTAGCTCTGATACCACTGTTGGGGAACGTAGCAGAAATTTAAAATTTTCCTACGTGTCACCAAGATCTATCTATGGAGAAACCAGCAACGAGGGGAAAGAGAGTGCATCTACATACCCTTGTAGATCGCTAAGCGGAAGCGTTCAAGTGAACGGGGTTGATGGAGTCGTACTTGTTGTGATCCAAATCACCGATGACCAAGTGCCGAACGAACGGCACCTCCGCGTTCAACACACGTACAGCCCGGTGACGTCTCCCATGCCTTGATCCAGCAAGGAGAGAGGGAGAGGTTGAGGAAGACTCCATCCAGCAGCAGCACAACGGCGTGGTGATGATGGAGGAGCGTGGTACTCCAGCAGGGCTTCGCCAAGCACGTGACGGAGGAGGAGAGGTGTTGGGGAGGGGAGGGGTTGCGCCTTGGATCAGGTATGAAGTCCTCCATCTCCCCACTATATATAGGAGGGCCAAGGGGGGGCGCCAGCCCTAGGAGATCCAATCTCCTAGGGGGGGCGACGGCCAAGGGAGGTTTCCCTCCCCCCCAAGGCACCTAGGGGGTGCCTTCCCCTTGTGGGACTCTTCCTTTAGGGTTTCCCCACACTAGGCGCATGGTCCTTAGGGGAAAGTGGCGCCCCAGCCCACTTTGGGCTGGATCCCTTCCCACTTCGGCCCATGGGACCCTCCGGGATAGGTGGCCCCACCCGGTGGGCCCCCGGGACCCCTCCGGTGGTCCCGGTACAATACCGATGACCCCGAAACTTGTCCCGATGGCCGAAATAGGACTTCCTATATATAAATCTTTACCTCCGGACCATTCCGGAACTCCTCGTGACGTCCGGGATCTCATCCGGGACTCCGAACAACATTCGGTAACCACATACAAACTTCCTTTATAACCCTAGCGTCATCGGACCTTAAGTGTGTAGACCCTACGGGTTTGGGAGACATGCAGACATGACCGAGAAGTTCTCCGGTCAATAACCAACAACAGGATCTGGATACCCATGTTGGTTCCCACATGTTCCACGATGATCTCATCAGATGAACCACGATGTCGAGGATTCGATCAATCCCGTATACAATTTCCTTTGTCTAGCGGTATAGTACTTGCCCGAGATTCGATCGTCGGTATCTCGATACCTTGTTCAATCTCGTTACCGGCAAGTCTCTTTACTCGTTTCGTAACACATCATCCCGTAATCAACTCCTTGATCACATTGTGCACATTATGATGATGTCCTACCGAGTGGGCCCAGAGATACCTCTCCGTCACACGGAGTGACAAATCCCAGTCTCGATTCGTGCCAACCCAATAGACACTTTCAGAGATACCTGTAGTGTACCTTTATAGCCACCCAGTTACGTTGTGACGTTTGGCACACCCAAAGTATTCCTACGGTATCCTGGAGTTGCACAATCTCATGGTCTAAGGAAATGATACTTGACATTAGAAAAGCTTTAGCATATGAACTACACGATCTTGTGCTATGCTTAGGATTGGGTCTTGTCCATCACATCATTCTTCTAATGATGTGATCCCGTTATCAATGACATCCAATGTCCATGGTCAGGAAACCGTAACCATCTATTGATCAACGAGCTAGTCAACTAGAGGCTTACTAGGGACATGGTGTTGTCTATGTATCCACACATGTATCTGAGTTTCCTATCAATACAATTCTAGCATGGATAATAAACGATTATCATGAACAGGGAAATATAATAATAACCTATTTATTATTGCCTCTAGGGCATATTTCCAACAAAGATATCCTACAAAATGAGACATTGCAGCCACAAAGGGTCAGTACATTGAATGTACTGGCAAATTCACACCATAGAGAATGATGAACAAGGGCTATCACTACATGCATATTTGGCTGGTGGAAACACTCTATGGTTATAAGGTTTTTGCGAAAAGCCAATTTTTCCCTACTGCAAAGGAATACATTTTATTTAACTATCATGGTGGTTGTTAAACATTGAGAATGGTTGAGAGCATTCTCAATCCGAATTAATTAACATCATTAAACCCAACAAAATTAATTTAAAGTAACATGATGAGATCAACAGGATAATCCAAGAACTAGATACTCAAGATGTCCATAACCGGGGACACAGCTAATCATGATTAGTTTGTACACTCTGCAGAGGTTTGCGCACTTTTCCCCACAAGACTCGATCTCCTCCGTTGGATTTCTCGCACTACATGGTGTTTGAGAAACGGATGACCGAGACATAGTCTTTCAGAAGCGTTTGCACCTTACGATGGGTAGACCGTACCACCTACATCCCCTACATCTACTAGTCTACCACTTTAAGAGTTCACACAACTTAATCAACTATGCTAGAGCCCATAATAGCTTGTAGCTGCACACGGAAGTTTCTAGTATGAATAATCTCATGATCCCTTTGAGCCTGGGTGGCGGTCCATAAAAAATAGGCAATCCTGGTCTACCCAGGTACCTAGACATGCAATCCTGGAATAACCAGGTACCTCAATCCACCCAGATGTGTGTTTAAGTTGCCACCTTAAGTAAACCATTAATTAACAATCTCACTGCTGTCATGAATACTCTCAAAACTCAATCCACGTCTACGAGCATAGCATGGCAATTTAAGCATAACGTAATAGTAACTCCCAAGGGTTTCATAATTAAATAGGTAATAGGTACTATCTCAACTACTTCCCATCCCATAATTTAATTAGATCCTAATCATGCAATGTTTGAGGATTGATCTATTGCAATAAAACTGGGTAGTAAAGAGGTATGATCAAAGTGTGAACTTGCCTGCAATGTTGATGAAGATGATTCGCACTCATAACTCTTGATAGTTCTACTCATCTCACTCCGGTCAATCTATCGTAGGCGAGCAATAGCAACCACACATAAGCACTCACTCAAAAGATCGGAAAGAATGAAGAAGACGATTCGGAAAACATCAAAACCAAGCAAATAACTCTTGCAACATAAAATAATTTCTAACAGTACCAAAATTATGTGAATTTGGCCTTATCAGAAAGAATCAACTAAATCAGAGCTACGAAACTCAAGTTATGATCAAACGAAGTTCAAACTCAAATCTGATCTAATTCAAATTTTAAAATTTTCAAAAACATGTTTAAGTTGAATTACTGGAAAGAGGGGATCATAACGAAGAAGTGGGCATTGGTTTCGTTGGATTTGGACAAAAGAGTAAAAAGTTGTAGCCGTTTGAAGATTAGGGACTCATCTGTAAATAAAATATTCACGGATAGGTCCCTGGCCGAAAATTAAAAAGAGAAAGAAAAACTCTACTGAGCGAACGTTCGCTGCCGAACGCTAACTAACAAAACTGTTCGCTAAGCAGATCTAAACGGAAAACGTCTGTTGCATAATAAAACAAAACGGTCCTTAGAAAAAAAACCGATCTGGACCAGTCGACGGCGGTTTTACCGGTTCGGCCGGTTCGGTCAACTCCGGTGGTGGGGTGGGCGTCTCCGGCGACTACGGCAATGGTGGCGAAGCGGCTCCGGCGGGTGAGTAGCAAGGTGCGGAGGCGAGCACGCGGCTAGGCGGTGGAGGGAGCGGGGCAGCGCGGGCTAGGCGCGGGGCGACAGCTGCAACGCGGGAGGTGAGGAGGTGGCGGCGGCGGATCTCGTCGGGCGGCGCGGTTGTAGGCAGCGGCAGCGGCGAAAACGGGAGGAGTGGAGAGGCGGCGGGGCTGTGAAAGTGCGTTATGTCGACTAGAGGGGGGGTGAATAGGCGATTTTTATGAAATTCTTCACTGAGGAATTTGCTCGTGAGGAAATTCCTTAGCGAAGAACTACTAGCAGCGGAATAAGTACTCAGAAGTAAACAAAGCAGATTACATGCATGGTCATCATGATGAAATAAAGACAAACACAGAGTACAGAAAGCGTAAACACAAGATAGCACAATATGAAGACAAACAGACTGAAGAAATTGAACTGAGGACATTGAGAAAGTCTTCAGTCAAAGTCTTCAAACACAGATATGAACAAACACTCAACACAGTAATGAGGAAATGAAAGTGTTGAGGAAATAGAACCAGTAAGCTTGGCGAAGACAATGATTTGGTAGACCAGTTCCAACTGCTGTCTCAGTTGTACATCTGGTTGGAGCGGCTGAGTATTTAAACTCGAGGACACCTAGTCCCGGACACACAGTCCTCACCGTATTCTCCTTGAGCTAAGGACACACAGTCCTCGCCCAATCACTCGTGGTAAGTCTTCAGGTGACTTCCAAACCTTCATAGACTTGGTCACTCGGCGATCCACAATTCCTCTTGGATGCTCTAGACCTTGACGCCTAACCGTCTGGAAGAAGCACAGTCTTCAAAGGTAACAAGCGCCGGATCCACGCAGGATCAATCTCTTCAGTGATGCTCAATCAGTTTGGGTTTGTAGGTGTTTTGGGTTTGGGTTTGGATTTTCCTCACTTGATGATTTTCGCTCAAAGTCCTCGGAGGATGGGTTGCTCTCAAATGACAAGTGTCAAGTTCTCGTGGAGCAGCCAACCAGCTAGTGGTTGTAGAGGGCGGCTATTTATAGCCTAGGGAGCAGCCCGACATGATAAGACATAAATGCCCTTCAATGATATGACCATTAGGTGGACAAGATATTTTAGGACAGCTGGTGCGTAGCACAACAACGGTTCGAAATTTGAGGTTCAAATTCCTCAGGGCTATCATGTTCCTCACAGTGTAGGTAATTCGCACTGGCGAATTCCTAACTTCTCAGTCAAAGCAAAGTCCTCAGTGACCAGAAGAACAACGTCTCTGTCACTGAATAAATTGACTGAACTGTATGAGATTTCCAATGGATTCACTCGAAGGGATTGGTAGATGTAGGATTTGAGATGAGCATCACTTGGAAATTTTCTCCTTAGTATTTCCTCGACCCCCTTTAACAGTACGGTGTTTCCTATGACTCAAGAAAGAGAAAATGAAACTACGAAAACAAAAGTATTCACGCTTCATGTTCCTCGAATGAATACCAAGTTTTCAAGGTCACACCAATTTCTTCACTTTCAAAGTCTTCAGAAAGTCTTCAAAATATCAAAGTCTTCAAATGAAGAACTTCATTTTTAGGGGTCGACTTTCTCTATAAATATCAAACTCCTCATAGACTTATAGACCTGTGTACACTCATAAACGCATTAGATACTTAACCTATAAGTCTTCAATACACCAAAATCACTAAGGGGCACTAGATGCACTTACAATCTCCCCCTTTTTGGTGATTGATGACAACATAGGTTAAGTTTTCAACTGGGATAAATATATGAAGTGTAAATACTGATATTGAGGAATTTGATTGCAAGATATAGAAGAACTCCCCTTGAAGATGTGCATAGTGAGGAATTTGCTTTTGAAGTAATGAACACTTGAAGAGTTGAATCATGGAGATCTCCCCCTATATCTTGTAATTCATACACGCATTTGATATATAATATGAAGAATTTGAAATGCATGATGAAATATGGTGCCTGATGTAATTCAGCATGCGTGCGATAATATTAACGAGGAATAAGCATGCAGAATAGTGCATCAAAGTATCAAAGCATAGTGCAACAAAAGTATCAGCGCACCATCGGGTTTAAGATTACAACTCGATCCAATAAAAGTTTCGGAAGAGCGAGAGTTGTAACTTAGCAAATAATAAAAAACGATGTATAAGGGCGTTAAAATAGACCCGCTTGAAGACTAACTCAAATTTCTCCCCCTTTGTCATCGAATGACCAAAAGGATCAAAACTAAGGACTAACGCTCCTGAAGATATTCAAGTTGATGAAGGAGCGTCAGCGTTGTTGGGGTCGGTCGTTGAAGTAGGGCCTGCTGCAGTGTCGTCCAAATCTTCATGTTCATCAGTCGCACGCGATGAAGAATATGAACTGGCCACCAAAGAAGGAACCTTGACCTTCTTGTATTTCTTCGGAGGGGGTGCAAACCAGTCAAAGTTTTCTTTTAGACCCATTTTCTCCAAGTCTTCAGCACTGTACATTTTAGACAGAACAGCCCAGGTGCGGTTGAGGGTTTCATGAAGGTAGTAATGGTCTTTCTTCACTGCATTGTGTGTGGAAGTCATGTTGTGAAGAATTGAACCAAACTGACGCTTGACCCATTTGTGATTGCGATCAACCTTTTGATAAAGACTGAGGAGTAACTCACGGTCAGTCATCACCCTGGGTGTTGTGGCTTGAGGATTTCGCTTGGCAGTGTTGGCAGCAGAGTCATGTGTGGCAGAGTCATCATTGGTGGAATAAGAAGCAGCCTTGCGAAATTGACCATCCAATGGACGAATGCCTTCATCTATCACAGCAGTGGCCTTGCCCTTTTCATCAGCTGAGGAAAATGTCCGTTTGAGGACTTCAATGGGAGGCAAGTAGCTGCAGTGATTGAGAGTTTCAGCTTTGTAGTTGAGTGAAGACCTTGTCCTGATGAATTTCATTATCCAAGGTGCATAAGGCTTCAGCTCAAATGGTGACATAGCAATTTTGGCCAGAGTCCTCATGAAGAAATCATGGAAGTTGACGGGAACGCCATGAATGATGTTGAAAAGCAGATTCTTCATGATGCCAACGACTTCTTCATCAGTCGAGTCGTGGCCTTTGATGGGACTCATTGTCTTCGTCAGAATGCGATAGACAGTCCTTGGCACATACAGCAATTCCTTGACGAGGAATTTGGTTCTAGGAGCTTGCCCTGGCTTCAAAGGCTTCATCAGCACTTGCATATAGTGATTTGAAAGCTCAGGTTCGTTGTACACACAACGCGCATCTTCAGTGGGTGGACTCAGAGGAAGGACATGAAGCAATTCAGATGCTGGGGCCTTATAATGGGTGTTCTCAGTCATCCAGTCCAAAACCCATGAGTTGACATCTTCAGAGTTGCCGGTGATGTGCAACGTTGCATAGAATTGAAGAATAAGCTCTTCATTCCAATCGCATATGTCTGTGCAGAAATTGAGCAGCCCAGCGTTGTGAAGAACACTGAGGACTGGCATGAAGCACGACAAAGACTCCATATCCACGTGAGGAATATGAGCATGGTCGAAGACTTTGTCTTTGTTGTAAAGCACAGAGGAATAGAAATTTGCTTGGCTGGCTGTCCAGAAATGCCTCTTCCTTATGCGAGCAGAGTCATATGGATTGCATTCAGTGAAGAACACGTGCTCGCCATAGAAGTCTTCAGCCTTGAATTTCTGTTTGCCTGAGAACGGATCCTTTGGCCTTGGTAGAGGAGTGTCAGTGAGTTGCATCACGACCTCAGGAATCACGATCTCCGGCTCTTCTGGCTGAGGAATTTCAGGATTTTCCTCAGGTGCAGTCACCTTGTCTGTTTCAGCAGCAGTTTCTTTAGCACTAGTGGCTGAAATTTCTTCATTCACAGATGCAGTGGGATGAGTTGCTTCAGAGCCCAATTTTACTGTCGGTGAAGGAGAGTGAGGAATTTGCTGCAGGGGAGTGAAGAGTGGGGAATTGGGATGCTGACTTTCCCAAAAGTCGTCATTCATTACAGGAGTGGTGCTTCCAATATCCACATCTTCATCAATTTCTTCAACACCAGCCTCTTCAGCATCAAACTGAGGCATTGGTGATGAGACTTTTGGGGTTGAAGGGATTGCATCCACTTCAATTTCTTCATTAATCTGCTCTAACGAAGCAGCAGATTGAGTTTCTTCATCTGATCCACTTGGGATCTCATAATCTTCACCAAAAGTAACAAGGTCCTTTGATGGCATGGAGGAGATAGGAATGGCATCAATGTGATTTGTAAACGAGCTTGTCATCGGCTTCATCTTCTTGGGAGCTGAAGATTCTGAAGCATTGGATGCCTTCCTTTTCTTCACAGAAGCTCGCTCGGTAGCCTTGGTTTTCTTCACATCTGATGCAGATGGAAGAATTGGAGTTGGCATAGGCGCAGGTGGAGCTGAGGAATCTGGTTGATTGTCCTCAGGCGCAACTGATGCAGTTGCCCTGGTTTCTTCATTTTCTTCAGGCGCACCACTAGTGGATGCCCTGGCAATTTCTTCAGGGGCTGGAGCAGAGTCATCAGCCCTGGAACTGGCATTTTCTTCAGCAGCCTAAACTTCATCAGCGGTGCTGGCATGTTCTTCAGTTTGCTGAATAGATGCTTCAGCATGAGGAATTTGTTGTGTTGAGGCAGCACCCTTGGTGAAGGTATCAGTCAGCCTCACAAATCTGACCTTGGCTCCTTGCCAATCAGCATAGTACGAGTCAAAGTTGTCGCTGAGGGCTTTGATCTCAGCCTGCATCTTGATGAGTTCCTCAGGCGTCATCTTGACAACATTTTTCTTCAGCCGCTTCTCTTTTCTGTACTGCGGTTTCTTGATCTCTCTGGCCCTATCATATTTCCACTTCTCCTCTTGGATGAAGTGAGTCAGCATGTGACTTTGGCCAGGTGTCAGCTTCAAATCAGGCATAGGTGTGTTAGGATCCTTATGCCAGAGATCAATATAGTCTAGGATCGCCCTTGGATCCAATAGCAGGGGCACAGGCGTGCCTTTGGCTTTAGCAGCCCTCTCTTGGTGGTCTCTGATGATTTCAGTGAGTTCCTCTTCATCAGCTTCATCATCATCAGATGGCACAGTGAAGACTACCTGCTTCTTCTGAGGACTTGGACGAGTGCCGCGTCCAACAGTAGCCTTTTTCTTCAGCAGAGAAGGTCCAGCTGAGGAATTTGGTGCAGCTGAAGAACTAGCTGAGACACCAGAGGCAATAGAGATGCCAGTAGTCCTTTGTCACGAGGCCAGATGCCCAGGTGCTGAGGACTTTGTCGGGACAGCTGAGGACTTTGGAGGAGGTGCTGAGGACTTTGGTGGAGCAGGAGCAGCATGAGGAATTTGCTTTGAAGATTTTGAAGCTTCTGGCCGTGAGGGCACAGCTGGGGAACTTGGCCGTGAGGGCATTGAAGATGAAGCACTTGGCTTACGAGCGGGCTTCTTAATCATTGCTTTCTTCGGCTTGGCAGAGGCTTCGGTGGCAGCAGCAACAGCAGAGTCTTCATTGAATTTCCTCACTGCATCTCTGGCTTGCCTTTGCAGTTTAGCTTGACGCTTGGCCCATTCCTTAGGAAAATCCTCACCGCGTCTGATGCTAGTGGGATCAGCCACTTGGCCAGGTGCCAATGGAGCTCTTGAGCATGGAGGGTTTACTGCGAATTTCTTCATATACTTGGGAGTGACATATCTGTACTCCCTCCATTCACGTGCCCATCTCCTTTCAATCTTCTGTATGCGCACCTTGCGCTGATTTTTATCTTCCTCAGGAGGTGTGCAGTACCCAGCATAAATGTCCTCAGGGATTTCAAAGGCAGTCATGACCTCAGGTCTCTTTCCTCCTTTGTGTGGCCATTTACCTTCAGCCATTTTCTTTAGATGAGGAATTTGAACAATTGAATTTTCTGAACAAGTATGCAACTTTTCTTCGAGGAACGCTGCAAATGAGTTAAGTTGATGAGAACCTAATGATTCAGCAGCGGACATGTGTACCTGTGAACAGAGTATAGTTGCGAGGAATTTGGAGAGGTCATATGCGTTCTCAGAGGGATTTTCATAAAGAACAAGTTTGAGGAATTTGACCAGATTCGTCTTGAGGAATTTCACTAAGCGCTGTATATCTTAGGTTCCAGAGTTGTATAGATCGAGGATCCACACAATTGAGGAATCTTGAAGAAATTTGAGGCTTAGGGAAATGAATCAAGAACATATAACATGTGAGGTGTTTTGTGTGTGAGGATTTGAAGAATAAAACACCTTTGAAGATTTTGTAGAAAAGTTTCGAATCAAAGAGGGCAGTAAAATTAGCATTTAATTACCTTGAACAAAGAACACGACGAACTAGGAGTTGGAACAGTGAAGTTCGTCGATGCAGATCTTCCACGCCTTAACTCGGCAGAGGAAGACGTCTACGGCGGCGGCGGAGGTGAAGATTTCCGCGGTCGGCGCGAGTATGACGGCGACGAGGTCGAGGCAGTGAAGCTCTTCCTCACCGGCGACGATGGTGTAGCGACGGCGCTAGGGTTTGGAAGCTCGAGCGGGGGAAGTGAGGTCGAGCGGGGTAAAAGAAGTGAGGACGACGACAGGGGTGCGGAACGGTTTGAGCGGCAAAACCGAAAGTTTGGATAAGATTAGTTTTAACGTTCCGTTCGCAATTTCTTCAGCTGACAAGGACACAGTGAAGAATTTGAACGAGTTTCAAATAGAACGCACATGAAGAATTTGTGAATAAACTGGATTGAGTATAGCATAGAGGGGAAGGGTCCGATCACATTCACTTAGCAGAAAAGTTCCAACTTGAAGAAATAGCTATAAGTGAATGTTGTAGAGGACATAAACTCATATATATATATATATATATATATATATATATATATATATATATATATATATATATATATATATATAGCCAATGAAGAAAAACGACAGCACAAGCGAAGATTTTGCAGAGTTGAAGAATTTGAAAAACTGAGGAATTTCAAAAATTGAGGAAAAACTCAAATTGAAGATTTTCAACTTTTGTGGTGGCGTGACCCACCGTGTAAGAATGATGATTTCAGACACCGCGTACAATTGTTGTAGGGTTCTGAGAATCAAATTCTTCATTAATTTCTTCACACATAGAGTGTTATTCTTCATTGATTGAAGAAAATCGTTTCTTCATGTGTTGCACATCTAAGTCATCAATTTTGCATAAGTGTTAGGATGAGTGCATTTTCAAAGTACATTCGAAGACTCTAAGATATTTAGCTCACACCGCAACTTGCTAAATCTTCTCATCCAAGGGCTTAGTGAAGATATCGGCTAGCTGTTCTTCAGTCTTCACATGCTCAATAGAAATGCCGCCCTTCAACACATGATCACGAAGAAAATGATGACGAATCTGAATGTGCTTTGTCTTCGAGTGCTGAACTGGGTTGTGAGAAATCTTGATGGCACTCTCATTGTCACAAAGGAGAGGCACATTCTTCACGTTGATGCCATAGTCCTTGAGCGTTTGCTTCATCCATAGTAATTGAGCACAGCAAGAACCAGCAGCAATGTACTCAGCTTCAGCAGTAGACAGTGATACGCAGTTCTGTTTCTTCGAGGACCAACAGACCAAGGATCGTCCGAGGAAATGACAAGTACCAGATGTTGACTTGCGGTCCACACGGTCACCAGCATAGTCAGAGTCTGAATATCCAATGAGATCAAAATCCGAGCCCTTGGGATACCATAATCCTAGTGTTGGTGTGTGAGCTAGATATCGAAGAATATGCTTCACAGCCTTATGGTGTGATTCCTTCGGTGCAGCTTGAAATCGTGCACACATGCAAACACTAAGCATTATATCTGGCCTAGATGCACATAAGTACAATAAAGAGCCAATCATGGAGCGGTATACCTTATGATCGAAGTCAGTACCATTTTCATCAGTGCATAGATGACCATTTGTGGGCATAGGAATTTTGATGCCTTTGCAATCTTGCATGCCGAATTTCTTCAGGACATCCTTGAGGTATTTCTCCTGAGATATGTATATACCATTGCGCTGTTGACGAATTTGAAGACCTAAGAAGAATTTCAACTCTCCCATCATAGACATCTGATATTCTTCACTCATCATATAGGCAAATTCATCACTATAATGTTGGTCAGTACAGCCAAAGATGATATCATCAACATATATTTGGCACACAAACAGTTCACCATCATAAGATTTAGTAAAGAGAGTGGGATCGAGTGAACCGGGTGTGAAGCCTTTCTTCATGAAGAATTCCTTCAATGTATCATACCACGCCCGTGGGGCCTGCTTGAGGCCATAGAGGGCCTTGTTAAGTCTGAAGACTTTGTCAGGATGTTTTGGATCTTCAAAACCTGGGGGTTGAGCAACATATACTTCTTCCTCAAGCTTACCATTGAGGAATGCACTTTTCACATCCATTTGGTATAAGATGATATCATGATGGTTAGCATAAGCAAGTAATATGCGAATAGCCTCAAGTCTAGCAACAGGTGCAAAAGTTTCATCGAAATCAATTCCTTCAACCTGTGTGTAGCCTTGAGCTACTAGTCGTGCCTTATTCCTCACCACAACACCATTTTCATCTTGCTTGTTGCGGTAGATCCACTTTGTGCCAATGATGTTAGGCTTGCGAGGATCGGGACGATTGACTAGTTCCCATACGTTGTTGAGCTTGAACTAATGTAATTCTTCTTGCATGGCCTGAATCCACTCAGGCTCCAGAAATGCTTCATCTACGGTAGTGGGCTCTGTGATAGAGACAAAAGCAAAGTGCCCACAAAAGTTAGATAGATGTGAAGCTTTTGAGCGTGTGATAGGACCTGGTGCTCTAATGTCATCGATGATCTTCTCCACTTGCACTTCTTTTGCAACGCGAGGGTGAGCTGGTTGTCGTTGAGGAATTTGATCAGCATTTTCTTCACCATCAATTTCCTCAGCATTTTCTTCAGGTGCATCAGCTCGACGTTCTTCACGTTCTGGAATGAATTCTTCAGCAGATTCTTCAGTAGGAATGATTTCTTCAGTAGCCTTGTGCTTGATTGAACCCTCAGGTGCTGGTTCATCTAACACAGAAGGTAGGTGCTCTCTTTGCGAGCCATTAGTTTCATCGAACCGCACATCTACAGTTTTAACAATCTTGTGAAGAACATTGTTGAAGACTCTGTAGGTGTGCGAGTCCTTTCCGTAACCAAGCATGAAACCTTCATGTGCTTTCGGTGCAAATTTAGAGTTGTGATGAGGATCTCTAATACAACATTTAGCACCGAAGACTTTGAAATAACTCACATTGGGTTTCTTGTCAGTGAGGAGTTCATAGGCAGTCTTCTTGAAGAATTTGTGAAGATATACTCTGTTGATGATATGGCACGCAGTATCAGTTGCATCAACCCAGAAACGACGAGGGGTTTTGTACTCATCGAGCATAGTGCGAGCCATGTCAGCAAGAGTCCTGTTCTTGCGCTCCACGACGCCATTCTGTTGAGGAGTATAAGGAGCAGATAACTCATGAGTAATGCCAAGTTCATCAAGATAGTCATCGAGACCCGAATCCTTGAACTCAGTGCCATTGTCACTTCTGATGTGCTTGATCTTCACACCGAAGTTGGTTGAAGCCCTTGAGGAAAAACGTTTGAAGACTTCCTGCACTTCAGTTTTGTAAGAGACAAGGTGTACCCATGTGTAACGAGAGTAATCACCAACAATAACAAAGCCATATTGAGATGCTTCATTTGAAACAGAGGAATAATGATTAGGACCGAAGAGATCCATGTGAAGCAATTCGAATGGACGAGTAGTGGTCATGATAGTCTTCGCTGGATGCTTGGCCTTTGTCATCTTTCCAGCTTCACAGGCACCGCACAAGTGATCCTTGAGGAATTTGACATTCTCAATGCCAATGACATGCTTCTTCTTCGCAAGCGTGTTCAAATTCCTCATGCCTGCATGACCTAGTCGTCGATGCCATAGCCATCCTTCTGTAGATTTTGCAAGTAGGCACACGGCTGGTTGTGAATCTGAGGAGAAATCAACAATATACAAGTCTCCTCTCCTAAAGCCTTCGAAGACTTTGGAATTGTCAGCTTCCATAATCACAACACAACGATACTTGCCAAAGACAACTACCATATCAAGATCACAAAGCATTGAGACAGCCATAAGATTGTATCCTAAGGACTCAACAAGCATGACTTTGTCCATGTGTCGATCCTTTGTGATAGCAACCTTACCTAGAGCCAATACTTGACTTTTGCTTTTATCAGCGAAGATGATATGCTTCATGCGTGACGCTGATAAGGGAGCCTCCATCAACAGATTCCTGTCAGCGGTCATGTGATTTGTACATCCACTATCAAGTACCCATTCAGTGGCTTTGGGTTGATCATCCTGCAGATGAATTAGTGCAACTTACGACCTCATATACTTCAGCAGTGAAGTGAACATTCCCCCTGTAATAGTACAGGCTCCCATAGCAATGACGTATTTTGGTTCAGGCATTTGCTCGTATAATCTCACTAAAGAGGGAGCCATTTTCATTGTTACCGTACCGGCTGTTAAAATTAGGTCTGTATGATATCACAATTCAGCAGATCAATTTCATCGAGCAGTAGAACAGATAAAATAGAGGGAGGATGTGTGAAATTAGAGTTCATTTCATCATGGTTAGCCTGCGTCCTTTCAGGTATTTTGTCAGGTCCCCAGCAAATTCTTCAGACGTTATCGCACGTCTGGAGACCTGACCCTGCAGAAGAGATTAGTTCTTTTTCTTCACCACCCACATCTGAAGGGGTGGCAAAGAGTTCATCACTCCGCGAGGTCCATATGAGAATGGTGGCAAAGCAGCCAAACCATTTCGTTTCACATAAGAGGGGTTAGGGTAAGCATATGAATAAGCAGAGAAATTCTTCGAGGACTTATGAACATAATAATTTGAAGAATAATGCTCATATTCATAGCCCTTGGCTCTTCCCTGCGAAACAGAGTTGTTATCACGATGATGTTCATATGAGGACTTTGATCCATGTGAGGAATTTGATCCCCTTGAGGAATTTGGTCTGTATGAGGACTTGGATCCATATGAAGAATTTGGTCCATATGAGGAATTTGATCTGGGGTTCCTTTTCTTCACAGGTGGTGTCATGAGGACATTCACCTGAAGACTTTCAAGGAAACTTTTGGGAACCCAGATTTTCTTCATAGGGGAACCGTTCCTGCAGTTAGTGCCAACATATCTAGCAAATACTTCACCATTCTGATTTTTGAACAATTTATAGTTGGAGTCAAATGACTCATCAGAAGAATGAGAAGATTCACATGTATAGCCAGATAAATTAGATGGATCAACTGGAGGTCCCTTTGCAGCAACCCATGAGGTTTTGGGGTACTGCTCAGGCTTCCAATATGTACCATCAGCATTGAGTTTGCTCTCAAAGGCAATACCCTCTTTCCTAGGGTTCCTGTTGAGGATCTGCTTTTTAAGCACATCACAAAGAGTCTGATGCCCTTTGAGGCTTTTGTACATGCCTGTCATGTACAATTCCTTCAGTCCTGCATCGTCAGTAATACTAGCAATGTCCTCAGATGAGGAATTAGTGATAGCAGAGACAGGTGAAGAATTCGTAACATTTGAAGCATTTGAACATTCAGGCGAAGAATTAGCAGATTCTCGTTCAATGCATTTTAAACATGGAGGAATGAATTCTTCCTGAGCAGCGCTGATTTGTTGAGCAAGAAATGAATCGTGCTCCTTCTGAAGATCTTCATAACTCACTCTTATCTTCTCAAAATCAGACAAGAGAGAGTTATGCTGATCTTGAAGAGAGTCATGCTTAGAATGAAGTCTCTGAAGACTTTCAGCCAAGGCTTGTGACTGATCCATTTCTTCACCCAACATATCATTGCTCTTACTAAGCATATCATTAGCCTTTTGCAAAGATCTTTGTTGTTGCACAACAATCTTAGCAAGTTTAGAGTAGCTGGGCTTAAGATTTTCATCAGATTCATCCTCACTAAATTCAGAGGAGGCGTATTTGAGTACCTTAGCACCCTTTGCCATGAAGCAATAGGTGGGAGCGTAGTCATCACTGCCTTCATCAGCCTTGTTGGTGAGATCACTTTCTTCAGTGTTGAAGATGGATTTGCTGACGAATGCAGTGGCGAGGGCTAGGCTCGCCACACCAGACTCAGAATCATCAGATTCCTCTTCTGCTTCATTTTCTTCAGATTCAGCCTCAGAGTCCATTTCCTTGCCAATGAATGCCCGAGCCTTCTTGGAGCTGCTCTTCTTGTGAGACGAAGACTTTGAGGATTTTGATGATGAAGATTTTGAGGACTTCTTCTTTTTCTTCGCTTCATCAGAACTGTGATCCTTGTATTTCTTCTTCTTTGATTCCTTTTCCCACTGAGGACAATCTTGAATGTAATGTCCTGGTTTCTTGCACTTGTGACAAAGCCTCTTCTTATAGTCACTGATTGAGGAATCATTGCTCCTTGAGGGTTTTCCAAAGCGACCACGTCTTGAGAACTTCTGGAATTTCTTCACAAGCAGCGCTAGATCATGACTCAGTTCTTCAGGATCACCAAAGTTGCTACCAGAGTCTTCATCTTCGGACTCAGATACTACCTTGGCCTTCAGTGCACGTGATCTGCCATAGCTCGAACCGTAGAGATCTCTTTTCTCAGCAAGCTGGAACTCATGAGTGTTTAGCCTCTCGAGGATATCAGCGGGGTCAAGTGACTTGTAGTCAGCACGCTCTTGTATCATTAGTGCCAGAGTGTCAAATGAGGAATCAAGCGATCTCAGCAATTTCTTCACCACCTCATGGTCGGTGATGTCAGTGGCACCAAGTGCTTGAAGCTCATTTGAGATGTCAGTGAGGCAATCGAAGGTTTGCTGAACATTTTCATTGTCGAGTCTTTTGAAGCGGTTGAAGAGATTGCGAAGAACATCAACTCGGGAGTCGCGCTGAGTTGAAACTCCTTCATTGACCTTGGATAGCCTATCCCAGATAAGCTTTGCAGTTTCCAAAGCACGCACTCTACCATACTGTCCTTTGCTCAGATGGCCACATATGATATTCTTCGCTTGGGAATCGAGTTGCTTGAATCTCTTCACATCGGTAGCGTTCAGTGAGGGTGAGACGGAGGGAACACCATTTTCCACAACGTACCAGAGATCGTTATCAATTGCCTCAAGATGCATGCGCATCTTGTTCTTCCAGTAGGGGTAGTCCGTCCCATCGAAGGTAGGACACCCAGCAGAGACCTTGATCATACCTGCGGTCGACATAACTAAAACTCCAGGCGGTTAAACCAAAATCACACAGAACAAGGGAGTACCTTGCTCTGATACCAATAGAAAGTGCGTTATGTCGACTAGAGGGGGGTGAATAGGCGATTTTTATGAAATTCTTCACTGAGGAATTTGCTCGTGAGGAAATTCCTTAGCGAAGAACTACTAGCAGCGGAATAAGTACTCAGAAGTAAACAAAGCAGATTACATGCATGTTCATCATGATGAAATGAAGACAAACACAGAGTATAGAAAGCGTAAACACAGGATAGCACAATATGAAGACCAACAGACTGAAGAAATTGAACTGAGGAAATTGAGAAAGTCTTCAGTCAAAGTCTTCAAACACAGATATGAACAAACACTCAACACAGTAATGAGGAAATGAAAGTGTTGAGGAAATAGAACCAGTAAGCTTGGTGAAGACAATGATTTGGTAGACCAGTTCCAACTGCTGTCTCAGTTGTACATCTGGTTGGAGCGGCTGAGTATTTAAACTCGAGGACACCTAGTCCCGGACACACAGTCCTCACCGTATTCTCCTTGAGCTAAGGACACGCAGTCCTCGCCCAATCACTCGTGGTAAGTCTTCAGGTGACTTCCAAACCTTCACAGACTTGGTCACTCGGCGATCTACAATTCCTCTTGGATGCTCTAGACCTTGACGCCTAACCGTCTGGAAGAAGCACAATCTTCAAAGGTAACAAGCGTTGGATCCACGCAGGATCAATCTCTTCAGTGATGTTCAATCAGTTTGGGTTTGTAGGTGTTTTGGGTTTGGGTTTGGATTTTCCTCACTTGATGATTTTCGCTCAAAGTCCTCGGAGGATGGGTTGCTCTCAAATGACAAGTGTCAAGTTCTCGTGGAGCAGCCAACCAGCTAGTGGTTGTAGGGGGCGGCTATTTATAGCCTAGGGAGCAGCCCGACATGATAAGACATAAATGCCCTTCAATGATATGACCGTTAGGTGGACAAGATATTTTAGGACAGCTGGCGCGTAGCACAGCAACGGTCGGAAATTTGAGGTTCAAATTCCTCAGGGCTATCATGTTCCTCATAGTGTAGGCAATTCGCACTGGCGAATTCCTAACTCCTCAGTCAAAGCAAAGTCCTCAGTGACCAGAAGAACTGCGTCTCTGTCACTGAAGAAATTGACTGAACTGTATGAGATTTCCAATGGCTTCACTCGAAGGGATTGGTAGATGTAGGATTTGAGATGAGCATCACTTGGAAATTTTCTCCTTAGTATTTCCTCGACCCCCTTTAACAGTACGGTGTTTCCTATGACTCAAGAAAGAGAAAATGAAACTACGAAAACAAAAGTCTTCACGCTTCATGTTCCTCGAATGAATACCAAGTTTTCAAGGTCACACCAATTTCTTCACTTTCAAAGTCTTCAGAAAGTCTTCAAAATATCAAAGTCTTCAAATGAAGAACTTCATTTTTAGGGGTCGACTTTCTCTGTAAATATCAAACTCCTCATAGACTTATAGACCTGTGTACACTCATAAACGCATTAGATACTCAACCTATAAGTCTTCAATACACCAAAATCACTAAGGGGCACTAGATGCACTTACGGGCTGCGGGATTTATAGAGTGGAGGGGCCAGCGGCAACATGGAGGAGGGGGCAGCGCAAGGCGGCGCGGGAGTCCGGGGCGGACACGGCGAGCGGCGGCGGCTCGGGCTCGGTCGGGAGTCCGTCCCGAGGTCAGGGGCGAGGGCGCTTGGCTGGTGGGCCGCGGCCTGGCAAACTGGGCCGGCCTGGTCCGGCGGAGGAAAGAAGTTCAAAATTTTTTTTTGCAGACGACAGAAATAAAATAAATGCAAATAAAATAAAATATAACATAGGCATATTATATATCAAAATTTTCAGAAAAATATTTTCTACAACATGGACATTTTTATAATGCCAAACAAAATCCACACAAATTCAGATAATTCAAAGGGTGCTACTGCCCTATTAAAATCCAGTAACAAACATTTTAAAAATACCAAAATGATTTCAAATTAATTTTTCTCCAATTTTCTATTGTAGGGAATCATGTTACCCTATTTTCCGTATATTTTATTTTTGGAGAATAATAAGTTGAACAAAACCCAAATAACTCCAAATTGAAAATAATTTCCAAAAGGACTTTGAATTTAATTCTTTGAAACTCCCAACTCATATTTCATATGTTTTGAAGAAGTCATTTTATCTTCGCTCGTGAAAATCATTGAGTTGCATAAAGTTTCTGGGTTGGAAATATTTTCCAAATGAAATTCAAACATTTTTCAAACACCCTTTTCATTTAAATAATATGGAAGAAGTCATGTCATCTTCTCTCCAGGGTTTTGTGATGAAAATAATTTGAATTCACGGGGATCATAAAATGCAAAATGGAAGTTTGGGAAAGTCCTTTTATTCCCTCTCATTTAACTTTCAAAAAGTTTCGAATTCACTCAATAAATCACACAACAATCAATCAAATCTATCTATTTATTATAACATTCCAAAATTTAGAATTTTGGGATGTTACAATATTCCATCTGTCATCATACCATATTTATCCATTCAAATGCTGTTCTTGTGTATCAGACGTACAAAAAGAAGAGGGCGATTGCTGATCGTGGAGGAGCACAAGCAAAGTATTTGGAAAAGGTAGTGGCACCTGGTAAATCAAATAGCCCATTAGGTGTAGTTGAAATATCACCTCACCCACAAAATACCCCAACTCTAGCAGACTCTAGCCCTACTACGCTGGTCATTTCTGATGCCCCAACTCAGCAAACAATATGATTATGCCAGTTGACATAGCACCAGCTGTACGACACAAAACCCCCACTCCAGCAAAGAGTACACCAAATCCAGTTGCCAAATCCCTTTTCGAACCAGAGAGAGCCCCAATTGCAGCAAATAGGACCCCTGTTCCATTTCTTCCCAGTTTAGAAGACGAAGCTTATGTTATTGTCTGGAACTTTGTGTGCATCTTTCCTTCATGGAAAGATTATACCGCAAACACAGAACAATTTCCATTCTTCCTCCGCAACTTACGCGTAAGTAATGTACTAATGTTATTCATGGTCATTACTGCATATGTTTCTGCTGACAGAAGACACAAGATTTCATTCTTTTAAATAGGCGAGGCGCAAACTGGATTATGATGATGAGCAAGGGCTGGTTGCGCTTTTCAAGCACTCATTGATGAAGTACCGTTCCTACCTGAGGCAAGCGCACTTCGATGGCAAGACTCTGAACAAAATTTCTGTAAAGTCTCCGATGCTACATATATCCGACGATGACAGGAATAATCTTGTTACACATTGGTCTCGGCTGCAGCGTAAGGTACTGTCTATGATATCACATCACAATTTGAACTACATTTCTGCATTTGCCTTAATGTCTCACTTGTATGAAAATTGTTAGCAGAAGAACATTTGTTCTCAAGGGACCACAGAATCTCGCAACTATACTGCACACTTCATTGCTCTTGTGAGTACCTCTTGCCCTGTATGACCATACTTACTTTCATAGCTGTTTGATCATGTAGCATCACTGCACATGTTAGCCTCGTAACCGTCCATTTGGTGGACATTATAAGATTCGTATGGACTATTACATAAATTTAGAATCAACCCAATGCTTTTGAAGAGGTTTAGCTTTGTAGTCCTCTTGTAAGGACTGAACGTAGTCTATGACTATACTTACATTAACAGCTACTCCCTCCGTCCCATAATATAAGAACATTTTGTACAGTACACCAGTGTTCAAAACACTCTTATATTATGGGAAGAGGGATTGGTTCATTTTGTAGCATTCTGCATCTTATCTCCCTCGCCCACCATTTACTAAAAATGATCAGATCTATATTTAATCTTACCAACAAGTAGAATACACAGACAATGCCAGTGCAGAAGTGTAACCCATTGCTCTTGTCAGTACATTTTATCCTTTAATGCTTGTACTTCCAGGGATTGGTAGTTTATTATGTAGCATCAATCTGCATCTTATCTTCATTATCCTCTATCCCTTCCAGTATTATCATATCTATAATTACTCTCTACAAAATGTAGAGTACAGGTAATGCTTATGAAGAAGATTCTGTGCTGAAATTCTTGAGTTATCCTTCCCTTGCCATGGAGAAGGGCATTATAAAGCCGGTGTTAACTATTAATGTAAGTCAGTCCTTCTAAAGCCTTTATCCTCAACTGCTGTTTAATTTGCTCATACTCCCTATCGTTTACTGCTGTTTAGTTTGCGGTTTCTACCAAAATGCATGTTCGTAAGAACCGTAAGTTCTAAGTTTTACTTGTAAAACCAAATTCCTTATTCATACCATGCACATTACTTAATACTCCCTATATGTATGCTTGTTTTTGTGGATCTATAATCCAGTGTGTGGTGAAGCAGCCCACGTTTGCACCTTGTCATCTCCTGTTTTATCTTACTGATGTGGCTGATGATATGAACGACATGCCATGCACATTATCCAAAATAGATACAATGATTTTCTTTGCCCTTCATCTATGCTTGTTATGTTGACATGGTAATCCAGTAGTGTGGTGAAGCTCCCCGCATTATGAACAATGCCAAATTATGCTATTGATATTTTGAACATACTATTTATTTTCTAATTTGAAATTGGATAGAATTGATAGAACAGTTATCATCTTTGTTTATACACGTGCAAAACCTGTCATCTCTCTGCTTTGTTTCAGGGTGATATGCCTGATGGCATGCACAAGTCTGCTGAAGGCTGTGAGACAAACCCAACATATATTGCAGCAAAGAAGGCAAAACATCTTGAAGATAGCGAGACAACCCCAAAGTCTTATCTTGATGCAGTGTTCAAGTTACTTGAGACTAACAGTCAGACAAGCTCACAGAATTCGTTGTCTGAATCAGTTCGACTTCTTCAGTCCCAAGTTCTAGCAGAAAGGCATTCTGCAACTCAACTTCGACTTGAAGTCCTATCTCTAAGAAAGATTGTGGAGAACACCAATATATATTAGTATTTACTTAAATATATAGAAAATTATATAATTACTTTGACAATTTTATTAAACTTGAAAATTATTATGTGCACAATTTAGAAATTTATATTTTACGTATATAGATAAATTTTGAAATAATTTGCGAATAATTCTATAATGTGTTATTATAATTATATATATATATATAATTTATAACATAATATTATAATTTAACTGTATTTTATAAGTTCCGAGAAAGAAATAACGTTGTTGGGTGGGGTGGTGGCCCCGCGCACATGATGACTATACGCCAGTGGTTCAAATCCCATCCAACTATATTTGCAATATATGTTTCTTAAAGTATGAGCACTTTAATAGACTACATGAGTATTTTTTTTAAACTGTAAACATTTTTGAACATATGTAAGCATTTATGAAAAAAAATAGACATAAAAAATTCTTAAAAGGTGAGCACT
Organism: Aegilops umbellulata; assembly: GCA_032464435.1. NCBI lineage: Eukaryota > Viridiplantae > Streptophyta > Magnoliopsida > Poales > Poaceae > Aegilops > Aegilops umbellulata. The sequence goes on along the minus strand of CP136060.1, from coordinate 65,415,975 downwards.
TTTATATACTACATTAATATGCTTTAAGAAAAAATTTATATATTTCAATTCATAACGCACGATTATAATTTACATATAATTTATAAGTTTTTTTTTAAAAAATAACAGTGCAAAAGGAGCGTAGGGTCTCCAGCCCACTTAATTCCTAAATGTTATAGAGTACGTATCCACCTTAAACAAAAAAAAGCTTCTCGCTGCGCTAGTTACGCACAAGCCCCTCCGCGCAGCTGGCTATGGCCTCACTGGTTCGAATGCCCCAGAGAACATTTTTGCACAAAATTTGTTGGGTTGCTGACAGATGAAAGAAAGAAAAATTCAAGGGGTTTTCCACAAAATAAACAGGCCACGCGACCTATCTCCTTTGTTCACTGGCTGCCAGCGGGTCCCGCGCCATGTGGCACGCCTAGTAAGCACAATGTCCGTATACAAACACGATTTGCATCATATATGTACGCGAAAGCCAAGTTGTAGCACCAATTCATCGTATGTCACAAGTTTTGGCACTAAAGTGATTTTTCATGCCAAGTTTTAGCACCGGTGGTGTAATTGACTCTAATCAAAATGCCTTTAAAATCATTAGATAGCACAACTACTCAGGTATTGTGAGCGAGCAAACCTAATTTTGATGACTATCCAAGGTAAAAAATGATATTCAAAGTTTCTCAAGTTTAAGAATAGAGCTGTATACCAAAACATCTCAAAGATCGTCTCTAAGTTTGGTATAAATGCATATTTATTTTCTAAATGCCTAGTTACTAGAAAAAGTTTATGGCGCTCGATAAGCATCTTAAAAAGCGTCTTTAGTTTGCTAGTGTCCATGAGCATAGAGACGAATACAAGGAGCGTCCCAAGAAAAGCGACCATACATGGTTATTTTGTTGTAGTGAACTCTGCTCAAGGCTGTGAGACAAACCCAACATATATTGCAGCAAAGAAGGCAAAACATCTTGAAGATAGCGAGACAACCCCAAAGTCTTGTCTTGATGCAGTGTTCAAGTTACTTGAGACTAACAGTCAGACAAGCTCACAGAATTCGTTGTCTGAATCAGTTCGACATCTTCAGTCCCAAGTTCTAGCAGAAAGGCATTTTGCAACTCAACTTCGACTTGAAGTGCTATCTCTAAGAAAGATTGCGGAGAACACCAATGAGAACCTCATCACTAAACAGCTACACCTGGAAGCTATGACCGACATGCTAGGCCGGTCTCACAGCCTTGCTCAGCAGCTTGCGCAGTAGTTCCCCCGCAAGGCTAACCTTTCTTGAACTGTCTTGGAAGTGGTCTTGGTCCAGTATTATTTTGTTACACTGCAATGGTGCCTAGTTTTTGTATCTGCTTCTTCGTTGCGCTTTATGATCACTGGTGGCGAACTTCGATGCCCAGTGGATGTAATATACCTTAAATCCTTTATTGTGTAGTGTAGGTTCATTCTTAATTACTATGCCGTAATTTCTTTATTGTATAGAGTAGGTTTGTTCTTAATTCCTACTAGTTACGCAGCAGCCCGAAATGAACCCCGGCCCATGATTGTGCGAATAAAATCACGGGCTTTTAACAGGCCAAAATTGGTTGGGTCCTTGTTTGGCCCAATCAGTTATCGGCTGCGAGCAGGCCGGATGCAAACCGGGCCGTAGTTAGGACCAACTATATGACGGGCTTTTTGTCGGATTTTGGGTTTCAGCAGACCCTTAAGGTTCGAACTCTGGGGTGCGCGCGAAGATCTCTCCCCTACCGATCTACGTCTGATCTCCTCGCGTGATCTAAGCTGGAAACGATGAACAACACAAGGGACACGGGGTTTATACTGGTTCAGGCCACCGTTGTGGTGTAATACCCTACTCCAGTGTGTGGTGTGGTGGATTGCCTCAGGGGCTGATGATGAACAGTACAAGGGATGAACAGCCTCGCGAGGGGTGTTCTTGAGCTGGTGCAATGTGTTCTACTCGGGCTCTCTATCTGGTTTTCTAGCTCTGACTCGCTCCCACTAGCTGCCCCTGCTCTGTGGTGGCTAGCTCTATTTATAGAGGCCCTGGGCCTCTCCCAAAATAATGAGCGGGAAGGGCGCCAACAATTGGCCATTTTGAAGGGGAACATCTAGTACAAGTTATCCTGACCAAAGGTGGTCTTTGGCTGCCAAAAGCGCTGGTGACGACGCCGTCTTGGGCTCCATAGTGACCTTCGTCCTGCCGCTCTGCTGGTCTTGGTCTCGTTGCACCGGAATGGTAACCTTTCCCCAATGCCTTGGCTTGTGCTTGCCCCTTGTGCACCGAAAGGGAAACAAGGACACTGCATAGGCCGGCGCCTGCCTGGTCTCGATCGTCATGGCTTGCGTCACGGGCTCCTCGCGAGGTACCCCTGCCTTGATCTCTCCGCCTCCTCGCGAGCCTGCCTGATGAGGCTGCTCCTGAGGAAGCCTCTTGTCGTCCGCCCCGCGAGGCTTGGCCCCTTGCGAGGGTCTTGAGCTTGAGCTGATGAAGATGGGCGCGCTGGGCCCCCACTTGAGCCATGCCGCAGGCCGCAGGCAGGCAAGTCTGGGGACCCCCATTCCCAGAACGCCGATAGTAGCCCCCGGGCCCAAGGTGCGCGCGGGCTTGGCCTAGTAGGTAAGCGAAGGGGCAAGCGCGAAGCGCCGCAGGCCCCAAGAGCCTGCGGCCTTGGGCGCCACGTGGCGGTTGATTGGACATGGGCGACTGCGCTTCCCACGATGCCTCGGCAACTGCTCGACTTGACAAGTCCCTGTATGCAGAGAAACCGGTCATGATTACCTGCGATCATGGTGCTCGGCAGTTGGCCTTCTCCGGCTATAAGTACGGGGCTGCGTGAGCCGCTCCAGTCCATTCCTTCCTACTACTCCTTTTCTTCTTCTCGGCCACTCGCCGTTTCCATGGCTCTGAAGAGGTTCTCGGCCACGGAGAAAGGGAAGGCCCGCCAGGCAGGGCCTGACTCCCCCCGACCAAGCACGGCCGAGGCCGCCCTCGCAAGTATTCCACGGTTCCCGTAGTGGCCTCCCGCGGCCATGGAGGCAGATCCCTGCGCGGTGGTGAGCGCCCGGTTGTCGATGGGGGCATACCGTGGCTACGCGGCCCCCTAGGCCGCTCTTTCGCTCTACGGAGGTGCTGCCGGAGTTCGTCGTGTGGTTGGCGGACCCAACCAGCACCCGGCTCCAGCTCCCCCGCTTCTTCGTAGGTGAACTGTCGGCCATCGCCTAGTGCGGCCTCTGGCTCCAAGCAGACGGCTGCTGCAGCAGGGCCTCTTGGGCTTCTCTGGAGGTCTCCGTTTCTGAGAATGGGGCCCTAACCTGCGGATGGCAAATGTTTGCCCGCGTGCGCGGCCTGAACCGGTGGTGCACCCTGCACTTCAAGTTCGATGGCGACGCCACCCTCTACGTGGGGGTGTTAGGGGAAGACGGTTGCCGTGCTGGGTGCTGCCCCGAAGACGACAACCGCGACCGCCCGCCCAGCCCCGGTGCTGACCAGGATGAAGATGGCGACAGGCGTACAGGCGGCGATGCTCGAGGCTCGCTAAGCTTCGGCGACTCTCTCTCAGGCAGCAGCTCCTCCAGCGGTGGCCGCGACCAGCCCCCGCGCCGTCGCGCCCGTCTGTGGGAAGGTAGCGGGTCAGCCCGCCGTCGCGCCCCGGTGAAGCGGGAGGACGGATCCGCCTGGGCTCCAAGAGCAGCTTGAACCTTCGCCGTGGGTTGGTGCAGGACGAACCGCGCCCATTTTGTTTTTCTTCATTTCCTGCACAGAAATAGAAGGTAGTATTGGGCCCCGCAGGGGCGTGTTAGAACTGCTGCTGTTAACCATCGTGCTGCTTTCGTTATTTCTGTGCTGTGTTTCCATGCCGTGCACCCATGTACGGGAATTATTTTAGCTCGGTGAGGCTCGACGCAGTCCTCGCCTCCCGAGGCCGTGGCCTCGTCACGCGCTTCGTGCCCTGCAAGGATTAGTAGGAGGGGTAACTTTCGGTCTTGGTTGTGGGGGCGATCGGCCCAGGTCCTGCGCTCGTGTCGCGATGCCCGTGGGGCACGGACTGGGAGGGGTACTCCCGCAGAGGACTCGGATAGGGAAGCTCCAAACGACTGGGGCAGAAAAACACTCGCGAGGGCGCCCGCGAACCTCCCACGCGAGACTTGTGCGAGAGAAAACGAGGCAAGCGAGTGAAAAAGATAGAGAGTCACAAGCCAGGAACGCCAACAGCTCCAATAAAACTTCAAACGGGAATAGACAAGCCAACTGCAGAAAGCAAATGGGAAAGCCGCGTCCGGCACCTATTCTAGTCTTCGACGTCTTCTCACCAGCGCGGAGCTAAGTGCTGCCACTGGGCATGGGCGGGAGCCCCCGAGGCCTGAGGGCGGCACTCCGGAGACTCCGGGGCATGTACAACCCCACTCATTATTACGTGAGAGTGTCATGGGCGGTGATCTTCACAGGCATTGCCCTTTTTCACAGGCACCGGGCCTTTTCCGAAATGCGGCAGCTTCACAGGTGTTTGCCTTCTTCACAGGCACCGGGCCTTTTTCCGAAATGCGGCAGCTTCACAGGCGTTTGCCTTCTTCACAGGAACCGGGCCTTTCCCAAAACACGGCAGCTTCATAGGCGTTTCCTTCTTCATAGGCACCGGGCCTTTCCCAAAACACGACAACTTCACATGCGTTTGCCTTCTTCACAGGCATCGGGCCTTTCCTAGGCGATAGGACTCGCTCAGGGATAGAACCTCCAGAGATGTTGAATGTTCCACGCGTTCTGGATGGGTACCCCCTCCGTGGTCTCCAAGCGCGCAGAGCCAGGCCTGGAGACATGAACAACCTTGAATGGGCCCTCCCACATGGGAGAGAGCTTGTGCAGCCCCTCCCTAGAGAGAACCCGTCTGAGCACGAGATCCCCTACCTCAAGAATTCTGGGGCGGATGTTGCGGTAGTGGTATCGTCGCAGCGCCTGTTGATACCTTGCCGCTCATAGTGCGGCTTCTCGATGGCGTTCCTCCCCCAGCACGAGATCTGTCCCCCGCATGGCGTCCTGCTGCGTCTCGTCGAACGCCAGGACCCGTGCGGAGCGACGCCTGACCTCGTGAGGGAGAACAGCCTCTGCTCCGTAGACGAGGAAGAACAGGGTCTCACCAGTCGGCTTGGTCGCAGTTGTGCGAATTGACCACAACACGGACTGGAGCTCGTCGTACCAGCCCCTGCCACAGGCCTCCAGCTTCTTCTTGAAGGTCCTGGCTTTGAGGCCCCTCAGAACCACCGCATTGGCTCGCTCGGCCTGGCCATTGCTCCGGGGGTGTGTTACCGAAGCGTAGCATATCTGCGTTCCAAGGTTAGCACAATACGTTTTGAAGAGATTACTGGTGAACTGCGAACCGTTGTCGGTGATGATGCGGTTGGGCACCCCAAATCGGCTCACGAGGCCCTTGATGAACTTGACCGCAGAGCCTGCCGGGATTGTGCGGACGGCTTCCACCTCAGCCCACTTGGTGAACTTGTCCACAGGGACGTAGAGGTAGCGATAGCCCCCTGGCGCCCAAGGGAACGGGCCCAGAATGTCCAGCCCCCAAACTGCGAACAGCCAGGAGAGGGGTATAGTCTGAAGACCCCCCGCAGGCTGATGGATCTGCTTAGCGTGAAACTGGCAGGCCTCACAAGCCTTCACCAGCTCGACGGCGTCACTGAGCGCTGTGGGCCAGTAGAATCAACTACGGAATGCCTTGCCGACGAGGGTCCGTGATGACGAGTGGTGACCGCAGTCTCCGCCGTGTATGTCCGCTAGCAGCTCCTTCCCTTGCTCTCGGGAGATGCAGCAGAGGGCATGTCATTTGGTCGCTTCCTGTAGAGCTCTCCATCCCTGATGCAATAAGCTGTGGCCTGCCACGCCACACACTCCGCCTCCTCCTCGTTCTCCGGCAGAGTCCCTTGCATCAGGTAGTCCTTGAGCTCCGGGATCCAACACCCTTCCTGAGGTTCCAACACCAGGAGCAGGCGTGCCCCCGAGGCCGGGCCGCAGACCGGGGCTCCTGAGGCAGGTGGCTGAGGGGGATCCTCCCTTGGTTGCGCCGTGCTTGATAGTGACGGCACCGCCGAGGATTTGAAGAGCCGCTCCTTGAAGACGCCAGGCTCCTGATGCAGCCACCTAGATGCCCTCCTGGCAATGTTATCAGCCTCCTGATTGGTGCCGCGAGGCACATGCTGCAACTCCAGCCCCCAGAATTGTTTCTCCATCTTGCGAACCTCAGCGAGGTAGGCTTCCATGCGTTCGTCCTTTGGCTCGTATATCTTGTTGGAGAAGTTGACGAGGAGCTGCGAATCGCCCTTGATGATGAGGCGCTTCACCCCTAAGGCAATTGCGGCCTTTAAGCCTGCTATTAGGCCTTTGTACTCCGCTATGTTGTTGGAGAACTTTTCTCCGTGCTGGAAGCAGAGTTGTACGGTGTAGTAGAGTTTGTCCTGGGTAGGGGATACGAGCACTGCGCCGGCTCCCACACCGTGTCGGGAGAACGCCCCATCAAAGTACATGACCCAACCGTCCGGTGCTTCACTCCCCGGGGAAAGTGATCAGTCTTCGCCTGCCTCGAGACCCGGCGCTTCCGCCCATTCTGCCATGAAATCCGCAAGTGCGGCTCCCTTGATGACCCTAGTCGTACTGAATTCTAGCTGAAATGCATGTAGTTCAATGTTCCATTCAGCAACCCTCCCGGCTGAGTTGGGGCTCCTGAGTACTCTTTCCAAGGCATACGCTGAGACGACTTTGATAGGATGGCCTTGGAAGTAGTGTCGCAGCTTGTGTGAGGCCAGTAATAGCGCGAGGAGGAGTTTTTGAGGCATGATGTACCGTGCCCTTGCATCCCGTAGCACCGTGCTGACGAAGTACACGGGATGCTCGACGAGGTTGACGGTACCGGGGCAGCTTGCGTCCTCCAGAGGCCGAGGCGTCTCCTGAGATGGCAGAGCCTCCAGCGCTTGGTCGCTCGGATCGGCCTCTCCTGCTCCAGGCGTGTTCTCCTGCTGCGGCTGTTCCCTTTCGGCCGTGGTTGCGGTCTTCACGAGGCCCTCTTGGCTTTGCTTCACTTCTGCCTGGGCGGTCGCTGCGGCCTTGGTCTGGCGCTCCTCCCTGACGGCCACCAGGGCAGCGCTAGCGGAGTACGGGGTGGCCGCAAGCTAGAGCGCAAGGGGCTCCCGAGGGCGTGGAGCTACCATCACTGGTTGGCTGGTAAGGTACGTCTTGAGGTCTTGGAATGCCTTGTCGGCCTCTTTAGTCCATTCGAAGGGGCCCTTCTTATTCATCAGCTTGAAGAAGGGCAGCGCTCGTTCCCCCAGCTTGGAGATGAAGCGCCCTAGCGCGGTCACACGCCCGGTGAGCTTCTGCATCTCTCTGAGGGTCCTCGGCGGGCTCATGTCTTTGACTGCCTTGACCTTCTCCGGGTTGGCCTCGATGCCCCTGTGGGACACGAGGAAACCCCGGAGCTTGCCCGAGGGGACTCCAAACACGCACTTCTCCGGGTTGATCCATAGGTCCACTTTGTTGAGGCTCGCAAAGGTTTCCTCCAGGTCCTGTATCAGGGTTTTTGCCTCCCGAGACTTCACCACAATGTCATCGATGTAAGCTTCAGTGTTCCTCCCGAGCTGCCGGCCCAAGGCGATGTGCATCAGTCGCTGGAAGGTTGCGCCCGGGTTGCGCAACCCAAATGGCATGCACGTGTAGCAGTACACTCCACACGGGGTCAGGAAAGCTGTCTTTTCCATGTACTCCACCGCCATCTTAATCTGATGATAGCCCGAGAAGGCATCTAGGAAGCAGAGTAGGTCACACTCTGCGGTGGAGTCGACTATCTGGTCAATGCGGGGGAGCGGAAATGGATCCTGTGGGCAGGCCTTGTTGAGGTTGGTGAAGTCGACGCACATGCCCTCCTTTCCCCCCTTTTTTGGCACAACGACTGGATTAGCCAGACAATCTTGGTAGCGGACCTCGCGGATGACTCCTGCCGCTTCTAGCTTCCGGGTCTCTTGAATGATGAAGGCTTGTTTCTCTGTGGACTGTCGCCTCGCCTTCTCCTTCACGGGGTGCACGTTGGGGCACACATTGAGGTGATGCTCAATTACATCCCTCGGGACCCCTGCTAACTGATCAGGTTCCCATGCGAACACCTTCTTGTTCGCATGCAGAAACCTCACCAGGGCCTTCTCCTGCTCGGGCTCGTGGTTGGCCCCTATGGTGAAGGTGGCGTCAGTGGACCCGTCCTCGTTGACTGGTACCTGTTTGGTTTCCACCTTGTCTTGGGTGAATAGCTGCTTCCTATTAGCCGGCACAACCCCCTTGGGCTCAAGGACGTCGGTGTTAGTGGGCTGCGCCACCGCGGCTGCCCTGAAAGCAAGCTGGAGCACCTGCAGTGCATCCCTTGTGTCCCCTGACACGGTAAGGACGCCGCTGCTCCCGGGCATCTTCATGAGGTTGTACGTCGGGTGAGTCGCTGCCATGAACCGAGCCAAGGCCGGATAGTCGAGGATGGCATTGTAGGGAAGGCCGATGGGGGTGATGTCGAAGTTGATCAGCTCCGTGCGGAAGTTGTCGTAGGTGCCGAAGGTCACTGGGAGGCGGATCTGCCCCAAGGAGGCGGTGGAACCGACTCCGACGCCCGAGAAGGGCCTGCTGGGTTGGAGCAGCTCCAGCGGCAGGTGGAGGAGGCTGAAGGCCTCCACCAAGAGCACGTTGAGGCCGACACCACCGTCGATGCGGGTCCTGGTGACGACCATTTGGCAGATGGTGGGAGTGCACAGCATCAGGAGCGCGCCTGAACCGATGGGGTTGAAGGGGTGATTATCTGAGTCAAAGGTTAGATCGGCCTCGGGCGCCACCCAGCCTAGGGGGACTCCTCGGCGCTCGGAGGCGGAGCTGATCCGGCGGGTGAACGACTTGATATGGCGGCTTTAGGGTGGTGCCTGGGAACTACCTAGGAGAGCTGCGACGACGGGTGGCGCTGGTGCAACATAACGGGCGAGGAAGAGGTCGCGCAGCTCCTCCCAGGAGATCGCAGAGGCAGCCGACAGGTGTAGGAGCCACATGCGCGGGACGCCAGTGAGGGCCATGGGAAACCAGTTGGCCATCACCCGGTCATCTCCCTCGGCTTTGAAGACGACCTCTTCATACGCCAGCAGGAAAACCAGCGGATCCGCCACGCCGTTGTAACGCGGCGGCATCTCAGGCTTAAACCTGCACGGCCACTACACCTGTCGCAAGGTTGGGGCCAAGGCTCGGAGCCCCCAAGCCCCAGCGCCGGCATCGGCTGTCGGAGCGGGCGGCGTGCCGTCCGCCATGAGGCGAAAACGCGGTGTTGGTGGAGAGCGGGTCGTCGGGAGGGAAAACGCCGGTGCACCCCTACCTGGCGCGCCAAATGTCGGATTTCGGGTTCCGGCAGACCCTTAAGGTTCGAACTCTGGGGTGCGCGCGAAGATCTCTCCCCTAGCGATCTACGTCCGATCTCCTCACGTGATCTAAGCTGGAAACGATGAACAACACAAGGGACACGGGGTTTATACTGGTTCGGGCCACCGTTGTGGTGTAGTACCCTAGTCCAGTGTGTGGTGTGGTGGATTGCCTCAGGGGCTGATGATGAACAGTATAAGGGATGAACAACCTCGCGAGGGGTGTTCTTGAGCTGGTGCGATGTGTTCTAATCAGGCTCTCTATCTGGTTTTCTAGCTCTGACTCGCTCCCACTAGCTGCCCCTACTCTGTGGTGGCTAGCTCTATTTATAGAGGTCCTGGGCCTCTCCCCAAATAATGAGCGGGAAGGGCGCCAAAAATTGGCCATTTTGAAGGGGAACATCTAGTACAAGTTATCCTGACCAAAGGTGATCTTCGGTTGCCAAAAGCGCTGGTGACGACGCCGTCTTGGGCTCCATGGTGACCTCCGTCCTGCCGCTCTGCTGGTCTTGGTCTCGTTGCGCCGAAATGTTAACCTTTCCCCGATGTCTGGGCCTGTGCTTGCCCCCTTTGCACCGAAAGGGAAACAAGGACACTGCGCAGGCCGGCGCCCACCTGGCGCCCGCCTGGTCTCAATCGTCATGCCTTTAGTCATGGGCTCCTCGCGAGGTACCCCTGCCTTGATCTCTCCACCTCCTCGCGAGCCTGCCTGATGAGGCTGCTCCTGAGGAAGCCTCCTATTGTCCGCCCCGCGAGGCTTGGCCCCTCGCGAGGGTCTTGAGCTTGAGCTGATGAAGATGGGCCGCGCTGGGCCCCCACTTGAGCCACGTCACAGGCCGCAGGCAGGAAAGTCTGGGGACCCCCGTTCCGAGAACGCCGACACTTTTAACATGCCGAAATTAATATAGGGCCGAAATGTTAAACGGGCCCTTAATAAGCCAAAACTAATATCAGGCCGAATTACTAAGTGGGCCTTTAGCAAGTGGGACCAAAAGCATAGTGTCCAGTTGACGGGCCGAATTTGATATGGGCCATAATTGAGCCCAAAGCCTCTTAAAGGGCCGGACTTGATCTGGGCCGTAATTTGGCCCAGAACATGGTAGGCTTTTAACGGGCCAGATCTCATATGGGCCACTATTAGGCCCGAAGCGTGGCAGGCCATTAATGGACCGGATCAAATATGGGCCGACATTTGGCCCAAAACATGGCAACCAGTTAATGGGCCGGCCTACTAGGGTCCTCAAAATCTTGTGGGCCTACAGCTGGGCCGGCCCATTAATGTCGGCAAAATCTCGTGGGCCTTTAGCTAGGCCGGCCCATTATGACCCGCAAGAATCTTGTGGGCCTTTATCTTGGCCGACCCATTATGGCACACAAAAATCTTGTGGGCCTTTACCTGGGCCGGCCCATTATGGCCCGCAAAATCTTGTGGGCCTTTAGCTGGGCCAGCCCATTATGGTCCGCAAAATCTCATGGCCTTTAGCTAGGCCGGTCCATTATGGTCTGCAAAATCTTGTGGGCCTTTAGTTGGGCCGGCCCATTTAAAATTGTTGGGTCGTGCCACGTGTCGACGTATAATCGACGCCTTCTGTCCAGTGAGTGGATGACATCTGTCCCGACAATGAGCCGACACGTGTTTCCTCTAGCCAATGATGATTTTATACGTGGAAAATCTCCATTGGTCGGGGCTGTTAACGGGTTATCGGATCCAAAACCCGACCTGATAGCTTAACGGCATTCTGTTACGATGGATGCCACGTGTCGGTCACCCTTGACGAAAGCACTTCTGTGGCACGCGATTTATCGTCATGGAAGTGGACACTTCCGTGATGATAATTTTGGTAATGTCATGGAACACTTCTACGACAGCACATGTATGACTATCTTGATTCTGTCATAAATTTGTCATGGATGTACATGCATGACAAAAAAAGCGACCTACTGTGACAAACACGTATCATCATGGAAGTGTATTTTTTTGTAGTGATATGTCATTCCAAGAATCGAGGCGCCCATTTATTGTAACATTTATTGTACCTTCTTGATTTTCGCACCAGCCATTTATTGTTGCACTTTTACTTATAAATAGGACCGAGGGTCCTTATTTTACCCTTTACTTCGTCTACTCTGCTTCATCTTCTTCCCTGTGAAACTCATCGCAGCCGGAGCTCCACCGCACCAGTCGAGCCGCGCCAGCCTTCTTCGCTGAAGGTCGTGACACCTCACCGCCGTCATCAGGGTTCAGCGGCGCACCTCCGTTGTCTTTCATTACCATCAGGTACCACCCTTTCTTCCTCCTCAGATCTATATTAGTTCATCTGAGTTCATGGAGTTCATTAGCGTTTATCCTAGTTCATCACATCTTTTGAACAGAAGCATTGCGGTAGCAGTTTTAGCACCATCTCAAATTTGAACAACCTGTATTCCCTTCTAGAATCAATGGGTATCTTGGTAGTTCTTCCGCCACTGCTTTTTAGGTTTAGTAATTATTTTTCTTTTTGGAACTGCCTTCAGATCCGTAAATATAGTTGCTCCATACTGAAACTTCTTTGCTCCACACTTAGCCAAATTTTAGCAATCCTGAATCTTAACTGACCCGCCCATTGCTTTTTGGGCAATTTACCAATGTATTTGCAACTCGCCAAAGCTCCAGAAATTGCCTCTTTTAGTTAACCCGCCATTAGCTTAAGGCAATTTTATCTTTACACTACTCGTTCTTGTACTGTTGATGTATCAGTATCCCCTTTTCTTTTAAATAACTCGCCTTCCTATTGTCTTTTAGGTGACTCAATATGGCAAAAACCACCCTCTGCAACTGGGGTCGTTCCATGGTTACCGAAGTAATCCTTAAAGATTTTGTTGATCATGGTCTCTTGGTGAGTCAGTAAGAGATTGGCTGGCGAGTTAGCCAAGGAGAGAATGTCCCTAATCCTGGTGAAGGAGAAGTGATAATTTTCACCAATCATATTCTCAGGGGCTTCACACTGCCCAGGTAAAAGTTCTTTAGGGATGTTTTGCACTACTTCAACCTCCATCCTCAAGACATAGGCCCAAACTCAGTAACAAATCTTTGACACTTCCAAATTTTTTGTGAAGTTTATTTGCAAGTAGAGCCCACCGTTGCTCTTTTCCAGGAATTCTTCTACTTAAACCGCCAGACTGAGTGTGCTAGCGGTCTGACTCCAGAACTAGGCGGAATCTCAACCCAGAGACGCAAAGACGGCTGATTTCCCGTAGTTGTTCTGTTAAGCCATCCCAGGGGATGGGTGAAAACCTAGTTCTACTGTAAGAACACCTCCCCAACCACTGAGAACCCTATGTCGGGTTATCGGGTTGATCGTCTTCCCATCAAGTTTAACCCGCCAAGCCAACTTATTCCAGCTGAACATATGAAGCACTCCAACATTATCCCAAGATAACAACTTTGTTAGCTAATGGGTTGACCAGAGTTGACTTAGCCCGTTGTTGGGTCTCATGGAAAATTATTCCCCTAAGTCGTGGCCCAGTTTAATGTGTAACTACTCTGGTGAGTCAGATGACCCTCAACGATACAGTTCTGACGACTTTACTACTGAGGAGGTCTTTCAAGCTGTGAACTCCTTACTTGGGGAGTCACAAGAAAGTTGCAATAAGATAGGACTGCCTCTGTTCTTCAAGCTTAACCCGGTCCCAGTTGTAAGCACTATCTTATGTCCGGTTTAAAATATCCCTGATTTTGTTCTGTGTCTCACTTGTCAATCTTTTCTTATTACATAGCCCGACTCTGCATTTTGGAAGAGGAAAATAAAGATTACTGTGGCCAAGACCAGGACTGGCCCAAAGTTGAAGAAGAACAAGGCAGTTGCTGTGACTAAGCCGGCCACTATGGGCGAGTAAGTGGATGCTGATGATCAGTCCGAGGTAGAACTTGATTCTCTTGGCCGCCTTTTTAGTGACTTAGTTGACACTTCTTACTCTCAGGATGAGGGTGCATCAAGCCGGGCTGATAACCCAGAGGTAATTTCTATCTCTTTCGGCTCAGACTCACCACCTCCAGAGAAAATCAGGCGGGTTATCTGGAAAATACCATTTTCTCACCCAAATGCTTACTTAGACCCAAACTTTGTTTTGAAGAAGTCTCAATATGATGCAAGATGCCAAACACAGAGTAGCGGCACCGAAGAACTGGTGACTGGGTTAACCCATAACCCTTCTCGCAAGCGACATACTAAGGTGCCACACCGCCCAACTTTGTCTTTACCCAAAGCAGGCCTTATCAGACAACCCCTTAATCTGTCCGACTCAAATTATCAGGAGTCATCTCCGTCTTCAGGCGGTTCATCTGAAACTCAACTTCTAGCCTTCGTCATTAACCCTGGGTGAGTAATCATACTTTGCAGCTTGATAACGTAATTTTCTTGGTCACATCTTTTATCTCCTTTGCTTCTGATCACAGGGCTCACGCAAAGAGCAAGAAAAGAAAAGTTGGCAAGTCTTCCAAAGCCCCAGAGATTCCTGGGTCAGAGGAACAAGCACCAGCGATTCTTGAGGACAACACGAACAATCCTAAAGAACCTCACAATAAACAAGATGACCCGCCACCCGAAACTGAAGCGACAATCGTTGAAGATATACGTGTTGATGCTAACCCGGCGGATAACCAAGACCTATCGAGTCCTATTCCTCTTTCAATCCCTGTCAAGCCATCTGAAGAGGCTCCTTCTAATAAGAACAATGATGCCATTGCTATTATTGTGGTGAGTTATAAGGCGCCAGAAATCTCCAATGTGCTAACTAAGCATACTGCTAAGGAAGAAACACCTTTATTGGAGAAGGGCAAAAGAAAACTGGATCTGGAAAGCTATGGAGAGTTCAATGCGATGAGTTGCACGCGGGCTATCTAAGCCGCCTTCATACAAGGCGTGACATGGAAGCCGGCTTAGTTAATATGGTGAAACAAAAATATGAGGTATGAATGAACTTAACCCCTCTCAGCTTTGTACATATATACTTTTGTAGCCCCCAAGTCCGAAGCATAGGAAAATCATTGAGTATGTTTGAGACTTATGAAAAATTTCAAATTGTAGCCACCAAGGGCCAGCTTATCTTGTTGAGAAAAGTCGGGTCTTTTCAAATGACCAATTTGAAGAATCGCCTGTCGCCCCCAAAGGCCGACTTATCTTTATAAGGTGAGTTGGGTCTTCTGTAGTATAGATTAAAAAATTATCGTACATTAGCCCCCAAGTGCCAAGGATATTACTTGTATTGTGCTTGGGACTTGAATCACTAGTAGATCGAGGTGTTATACAAACGATTTTTAACCCCTTTCTGCGACGGCATTTGGAACTGTCGCCTAGTTAGTGTGGGCGATATGGGGGTCCTTCCCACACGACCTAGAAACCGTCGGGGATATGCCCTCCTGGCGCACACGCTCAGCAAAATGAGGTCGTGTGCGACCGGCGAGTGACCAAATACGGTTGTACATACAATAGTGCTAAAAAATACAATTATACAGGCGAAATTATTTCCGGTCGTAAGTACATCCCACATAGTCAGTCACCGCTAAACGTTTCCGTTCGTATATACATCCCACACAGTCTCTCCAAGGAAAACATTTCTAATCACAAGTACATTACACACAATTTTGCCCGTTAAATCGTTTGTGATAGTGTTTCCATTGCACGCGGTATTAACAATTTTATCATTTGCGTTATTGAATGCATCACACACGGTGCGTAGAAGAAACTGTGTGTCAAGGGCTGTCCATCACACACAGTTTTTATGTGGTAAACGTTTGCGCCAGGTGGCCTAATGCAAACAGTTTTCAAGAGGATGTCATGTGTGATTGTTCATTAATCTAGCACGGTTTATTCCTAGGAACTATGTGCGTTATTGAACGCATCGCACACTGTGTTTTCTCAATAGCCGTTTGCAATAGAAAAACCGAATTAGCAGGCTAATTATCCGATTATTAATAGTCCATTTATTAATCTAATTGACATTTCATATTAAGCACGCAATATATTTCATTTTCATAATTGAAATACATCAGAGTACAACATCATATAGCTTCAGCACTCAGCTACCACATTACACAACTACACCAGCGCCAAGTTTCACATGCAACATCTATAACCTTTCGAAATTAGCATCATAGACGGTACATAGGCAGATGTATCTCATTGGAAAAACTGCTGAAGCAGAAGGCGAATATTGAGCCTTCATTGATGTTGAAGGTCTTTGTAATTTTAGCCAGTGCCTGTGGATGATTGACCGTCCATCCTTCGTCCTCTTCAGGAACACTTTAATATTGAACTATGGGTGTTGTATGAATACCTTGCTCGCCTCCTGACCGTACATGTGGTTTGAGAGGTAATCATCAGTGAACTGCTTTGGAAAGGCCTGAAAACAAGGATGTGCATAAATATCTTCTCTATATTGGAAATGGGGCAAAGGAATAAAAAGGCAAGGTATAATAGTTAGTACCATCCTATAGTGAACTGATGTCTTCTTCATTGTGCAGAAAAAGATCTTGTTGTTTTTTGTCGCTAATTTCTTTATCCTAACAATCTTTCTGAGTTTTTTGACTTGACTGATATTCATGGGCAACTCATTTCCCCATATGCAAAAAGGGTCGAACAGTGGGTCAAAACCTCTAACAACAGGACATACATGTGCAAGACCAAATTGTTAAAAACCTAAATATTAGAATGGTTCCTGCAATTGCACAATAATGTGCTATTAGACAACGGACCATGCACGTGCTAACCTCGATTGTTAACCTCAGTGCTTCCCATTGTTTCCCTGCAACACATATAAGGTAGTTAGTCATCAGGTTAAGTAAGGGTTCGCATGCTATTAGTAAAATATGTTGACGAAAAATAAGCACATTGCAGATTCATTAGATTAATTCAAGCCACATGGAAAACCCATTTACCCAAACCAAGCATGATTATGAACTAGGAAACATAGCACTTGTATTTTGAAAGTGCGTTATATCGACTAGAGGGGGGTGAATAGGCGATTTTTATGAAATTCTTCACCGAGGAATTTGCTGGTGAGGAAATTCCTTAGCGAAGAACTACTAGCAGCGGAATAAGTACTCAGATGAAAACATAACAGAATCCAAGCATAGTCATCATGATGAGATGAAGACAAACACAGAGTACAGAAAGCGTAAACACATGATAACACTAGATGAAGACAAAACTGACTGAAGAAATTGAACTGAGGAAATTGAGAAAGTCTTCAGTCAAAGTCTTCAAACACAGATATGAACAAACATGTAACACAGTAATGAGGAAATGAAAGTGTTGACGAAATAGAACCAGTAAGCTTGGTGAAGACAATGATTTGGTAGACCAGTTCCAACTGCTGTCTCAGTTGTACATCTGGTTGGAGCGGCTGAGTATTTAAACTCGAGGACACCTAGTCGCGGACACACAGTCCTCACCGTATTCTCCTTGAGCTAAGGACACACAGTCCTCGCCCAATCACTCGTGGTAAGTCTTCAGGTGACTTCCAAACCTTTACAGACTTGGTCACTCGGCGATCCACAGTTCTTCTTGGATGCTCTAGACCTTGATGCCTAACCGTCTGGAAGAAGCACAGTCTTCAAAGGTAACAAGCATCGGATCCACGCAGGATCAATCTCTTCAGTGATGCTCAATCACTTTGGGTTTGTAGGTGTTTGGGTTTGGGTTTGGATTTTCCTCGCTTGATGATTTTCGCTCAAAGTCCTCGGAGGATGGGTTGCTCTCAAATGACAAGTGTCAAGTTCACGCGGAGCAGCCAACCAGCTAGTGGTTGTAGGGGGAGGCTATTTATAGCCTAGGGAGCAGCCCGACATGATAAGACATAAATGCCCTTCAATGATATGACCGTTGGACGGATAAGATATTTTGGGACAGCTGGCGCGTAGCACAACAACGGTTGGAAATTTGAGGTACAAATTCCTCAGGGCTATCATGTTCCTCACTGTGTAGGCAATTCGCACTGGCGAATTCCTAACTCCTCAGTCAGAGCAAATTCCTCAGTGACCAAAAGAACTGCGTCTCTGTCACTGAAGAAATTGACTGAACTGTATGAGATTTCCAATGGCTTCACTCGAAGGGATTGGTAGGTGTAGGATTTGAGATGAGCATCACATGGAAATTTTCTCCTTAGTATTTCCTCGACCCCCTTTAACAGTACGGTGTTTCCTATGACTCAAGAAAGAGAAAACGAAACTACGAAAACAAAAGTCTTCACGCTTCATATTCCTCGAATGATAACCAAGTCTTCAAGGTCACACCAATTTCTTCACTTTTAAAGTCTTCAGAATAT
The DNA here is from genome assembly GCA_032464435.1 of Aegilops umbellulata. Lineage (NCBI taxonomy): Eukaryota > Viridiplantae > Streptophyta > Magnoliopsida > Poales > Poaceae > Aegilops > Aegilops umbellulata. The sequence goes on along the minus strand of CP136060.1, from coordinate 65,398,260 downwards.
CAAAGTCTTCAGTCGAAGAACTTCATTTTTAGGGGTCGACTTTTTCTATAAATATCAAACTCCTCATAGACTTTGAGACCTGTGTACACTCATAAACGCATTAGATACTTAACCTATAAGTCTTCAATACACAAAAATCACTAAGGGGCACTAGATGCACTTACAATCTCCCCCTTTTTGGTGATTGATGACAACATAGGTTAAGTTTTCAACGGGGATAAATATATGAAGTGTAAATACTGATATTGATAAATTTGATTGCAAGATATAGAAGAACTTCCCCTGAAGATGTGCATAGTGAGGAATTTGCTTTTGAAGCAATGCACACTTGAAGAGTTGAATCATGGAGATCTCCCCCTATATCTTGTAATTCATACACGCATTTGATATATAATATGAAGAATTTGAAATGCATGATGAAATATGGTGTCTGATGAAATTCAGCATGCGTGCAATAATATTAACGAGGAATAAGCTTGCCGAATAGAGCATCAAAAGTGTCAGAACCTAGTGCAGTAAAAGTATCAGCGCAACATCAGGTTTAAGATTACAACTCGATCCAATAAAGTTTCAGAAGAACGAGAGTTGTAACTTAGCAAAAAAAACGCCCTTTATTATAGACCCGCTTGAAGACTAACTCAGATTTCTCCCCCTTTGTCATCAAATGACCAAAAGGATCGAAACTGAGGACTATCGCCCCTGAAGATATTCAAGTTGATGAAGGAGCGCCAGCGTTGTTGGGGTCGGTCGTTGATGTAGGGCTGCCGCAGTGTCGTCCAAGTCTTCATGTTCATCAGTCTCACACGATGAAGAATATGAACTGGCCACCAAAGAAGGAACTGGGACCTTCTTGTATTTCTTTGGAGGAGGTGCAGACCAGGCAAATTCTTTGTTGAGACCCATGTTCTTCAGGTCATCAGCACTGTAGACTTGAGACAGAACAGCCCAGGTGCGGTTGAGGGTTTCATGAAGGTCGTAGTGGTTTATCTTCACTGCATTATGTGTTGCGGTCATGTTATGAAGAATTGAACCAAACTGACGCCTGACCCATTTGTGATTGCGATCAACCTTTTGATGAAGACTGAGGAGTAGCTCACGATCAGTCATCACCCTGGGTGCTTGGCTTGAGGATTTGGCTTGGCAGTGTTGGCGGCAGTGTCATGTGTGGCAGAGTCATCATTGGTGGAGTAAGATGCAGCCTTGCGAAATTGTCCATCCAATGGACGAATGCCCTCATCTATCACAGCAGTAGCCTTGCCCTTTTCTTCAGCTGAGGAAAATGTCCTTTTGAGGACTTCAATAGGAGGCAAGTAGCTGCAGTGGTTGAGAGTTTCAGCTTTGTAATTGAGTGAAGACCTTTTCCTGATGAATCTCATAATCCAAGGTGCATAAGGCTTCTGCTCAAATGGTGACATAGCAATGTTGGCCAGAGTCCTCATGAAGAAATCATGGAAGTTGACGGGAACACCATGACAGATGTTGAAAAGCATGTTCTTCATGATGCCAACGACTTCTTCACCAGTTGAGTCGTGGCCTTTGATGGGACTCATTGTCTTCGTCAGAATGCGATAGACAGTCCTAGGCACATACAACAATTCCTTGACGAGGAATGTGGTTCGAGGGGCCTGCCCTGGCTTCAAAGGCTTCATCAGCACTTGCATATAGTGATTTGAAAGCTCAGGTTCGTTGTAAACACAACGTGCATCTTCAGTGGGAGGACTCAGAGGAAGGGCACGAAGCAATTCAGATGCTGGGGCCTTATAATGTGTGTTCTCAGTCATCCAGTCCAGAACCCATGAATTCACATCTTCAGAGTTGCCGGTGATGTGCAGCGTTGCATAGAACTGAAGAATGAGTTCTTCATTCCAAACGCAAATGTCAGTGCAGAAATTGAGCAACCCAGCGTCGTGACGAACACTGAGGACTGGCGTGAAGCACGGCATAGACTCCATATCCACGTGAGGAATATGTGCATGGTCGAAGACTTTGTCCTTGTTGAAAAGCACTAAGGAATAGAAATTTGCTTGACTAGCTGTCCAGAACCGCCTCTTCCTTATGCGAGCAGAGTCATAAGGGTTGTATTCAGTGAAGAACACGTGCTCGCCAAAGAAGTCTTCAGCCTTGAACTTTTGTTTCCTTGAGAACGGATCCTTTGGCTTGGGTAGAGGAGTGTCAGTGAGTTGCATCACTACCTCAGGAATCACAATCTTAGGTTCTTCAGGCTGAGGAATTTCAGGTTCTTCCTCAGGTGGAGTCACCTTTTCAGTAGTAGCAGCAGTTTCTTCAGCACTAGTGGCTGGAATTTCTTCATTCACAGATGCAGTGGGATGAGTTTCTTCAGAGCCCATCGGAACAGTTGGTGTAGGGGAGTGAGGAAGAGTGGAGAATTGGGATGCTGACTTTCCCAAAACTCGTCATTCATCCCTGGAGTTGTGCTTCCAATGTCCACATCTTCATCTTCTAATTCTTCAACACCAGCCTCTTCGGCAGTAAACTGAGGCATTGGTGATGAGACCATTGGGGTTGAAGGGATTCCATCTACTTCAATTTCTTCATCAATCTGCTCTGAGGAAGCATCAGATTGAGTTTCTTCATCTGATCCACTTGGGATCTCATAGTCTTCACCAAAAGGAACAAGGTCCTTTGATGGCATGGATGAGATAGGGACAACATCAATGGGATTGGCAAACGAGCTGGTCATGGGCTTCATCTTCTTTGGGGCTGAAGATTCTGAAGCACTCGATGCTTTCCTTTTCTTCACTGCAGCTCGCTCTGCAGCCTTGGTATTCTTCACATCCAATGCAGATGGAAGGATAGGAGCTGGTGTAGGCGCAGGTGGAACTGAGGAATCTGGTTGATTTTCCTCAGGAGCAACTGATGCAGTTGTCCTTTCTTCTTCAGTTTCTTCAGGCGCACCACTAGTGGATGCCCTGGCAATTTCTTCAGTGGCTGAAATGGAGTCATCATCCCTGGAACTAGCATTTTCTTCAGCAGCCTGAAAGTCATCAGCGGTGCTGGCATGTTCTTCAGTTTGCTGAACAGATGCTTCAGCTTGAGGAACTTCTTGTTGCGATGGGGCTGCAACATTGGTGAATTTCTTAGTCAGTTGCACAAACCTGACTTTTGCTCCTTTCCAGTCAGCATAGTATGCATCAAAGTCATCGCTGATGGTTTTGATGTCAGCTTGCATCTTGATGAGTTCTTCAGGCTTCATCGTGAGAACATTTTTCCTCAGCAGTTTCTCTTTCCTGTACTGTGATTTCTTGATCTGCCTGGCCCTATCATATTTCCACTTCTCCTCTTGGATGAAGTGAGTCAGCATGTGACTTTGGCCAGGTGTCAGCTTGAAGTCAGGCATAGGTGTGTTGGGATCCTTATGCCAGATATTGATGTAATCGAGGATCGCTCTTGGATCTAGCAGCAGTGGCACAGGTGTGCCTTTGGCTCTAGCGGCCCTTTCTTGGCGGTCCCTGATGATTTCAGCAAGTTCTTCTTCATCAGCTTCATCATCATCAGACGGTACAGTGAAGACTACCTGCTTCTTCTTAGGACTTGGGCGGGTACCGCATCCAGCAGTAGCCTTTTTCTTCAGTAGAGAGGGTCCAACTGAGGAACTTGGTGCAGCTGAGGAACTAGCTGAGACACCAGAGGCAATAGGGATGCCTACAGTCCTTTGGCAAGTGGCAGGATGCGGAGGTGCTGAGGATTTTGTCGGATCAGCTGAAGACTTTGGAGGAGCAGGGGAGGCTTGAGGAATTTGCCTTGAAGACTTTGAAGTTTCAGGCCATGAGGGCGCAGCTGAGGAACTCGGCCGTGAGGGCATTGCTGGTGAAGCACTTGGCTTTCGAGCGGGCTTCTTAAGCATTGATTTCCTCGGCTTGACAGAGGCCTTAGTGGCAGCAGCAGCAGCAGAGTCTTCATTGAATTTCCTCACTGCTTCTTTGGCTTGTCTTGCCAATTTTGCTTGGCGCTTGGCCCATTCCTCAGGAAAGTCCTCACCGCGTTTGATGTTAGTGGGATCAGCCTCTTGGCCAGGTGCCAATGGGGCTCTTGGGCATGGAGGGTTCAGAGCGAATTTCTTCATGTACTTTGGAGTGACGTATCTGTACTCCCTCCATTCACGTGCCCATCTCCGTTCAATCCTCTAAATGCGCACCTTGCGCTGATTTTTATCTTCTTTGCCAAACTTGGATTCATCAGGCGTGCAGTAGTCTTTATATAAATCCTCAGGGATTTCAAAAGAAGTGATGACCTCAGACTTCTTTCCTCCTTTCTGAGGCCTTTTACCTTCAACCATTTTATTCAGTTGAGGAATTTGAACAATTGAATTCTCTGAAGAAGTGTGCAACTTTTCTTCGAGGAACGCTGCAAATGAGTTAAGTTGATGAGAACCTAATGATTCAGCAGCGGACATGTGTACCTGTGAACAGAGTATAGTTGCGAGGAATTTGAAGAGGTCATATGCGTTCTCAGAGGGTTTTTCATAAAGAACAAGTTTGAGGAATTTGACCAGATATGTCTTGAAGAATTTCACTAAGCGCGCTTTATCTTAGGTTCCAGAGTTGTATAGATCAAAGATCCACACAATTGAGGAATCTTGAAGAAAATGATGCTTAGGGAAATGAGTCAAGAACAGATTACCTATGAGGTGTTTTGTGTGTGAGGATTTGAAGAATAAAACACCTTTGAAGATTTTGTAGAAAAGTTTCGAATAAAAGAGGGCAGTAAAAGTAACTTTTAATTACCCTGAATGAAGAACACGACAAACTGTGAGTTGAAACAGTGAAGTTCGTCGATGCAGATCTTCCACGCCCTAACTTGGCGGAGGAAGACGTCTACGGCGGCGGCGGAGGTGAAGATTTCCACGGTTGGCGCGAGTACGACGGCGACGAGGTCGAGGTAATGAAGCTCTTCCTCACCAGCGACGATGGAGTAGCGGCGGCGCTAGGGTTCGGGAAGCTCGAGCGGGAGAGTGAGATCAAGCGGAGTAAAAGAAGTGAGGAAGGGGACAGGGGTATTTATAGCCACGGTGAAAAATTGCTCGCCCGAAGATTTAGGACGAACGTGCCCCTGCCCGTTCTCCTTCTCACGACATGTGTCACCCACGTACTGTGTAGTGGAGATCGTGTAAGATCGTGGGTGAGTAAAATAATGCATCGTGGGATGCGGAACGGTTTGAGCGGCAAAACTGAAAATTGGGTTAAGATTAGTTTTAACGTTCCGTTCGCAATTTCTTCAGCTGACAAGGACACAATGAACATTTTGAACGAGTTTCAAATAGAACGCACATGAAGAATTTGTGAACAGATTGGATTGAGTATAGCATAGAGGGGAAGGGTCCGATCACATTCACTTAGCAGAAAAACCAACTTGAAGAGATAGCTATAAGTGGATGCTGTAGAGGACATAAATTCATATATATATAGCCAATGAAGAAAAACAACGGCAAAAGTGAAGATTTTGCAAGTTGAAGAATTTAAACAACTGAGGAATTTCAAAAACTGAGGAAAAACTCAAATTGAAGATTTTCAACTTTTGTGGTGGCGTGACCCACCGTATAAGAATGAAGATTTCAGACACCACATACAATTGTCGTAGGGTTCTAAGAATCAAATTCTTCATTAATTTCTTCACACTTAGAGTGTTATTCTTCATTGATTGAAGAAAAACGTTTCTTCATGTGTTGCACATCTAAGTCATCAATTTTGCATAAGTGTTTGGATGAGTGCCTTTTCAAAGTACATTTGAAGACTCTAAGATATTTAGCTCACACCGCAACTTGCTAAATCTCTTCTCATCCAAGGGCTTAGTGAAGATATCGGCTAGCTGTTCTTCAGTTTTCACATGCTCAATAGAAATGTCGCACTTCAACACATGATCACGAAGAAAATGATGACGAATCTGAATGTGCTTTGTCTTCGAGTGCAGAACTGGGTTGTGAGCAATCTTGATGGCACTCTCATTGTCACAGAGGAGAGGAACATTCTTCACGTTGATGCCATAGTCCTTGAGCGTTTGCTTCATCCATAGTAATTGAGCATAGTAAGAACCAGCAGCAATGTACTCAGCTTCAGCAGTAGACAGTGATACGCAGTTCTGTTTCTTCGAGGACCAACAGACCAAGGATCGTCAGAGGAAATGACAAGTACCAGATGTTGACTTGCGGTCCACACGGTCACCAGCATAGTCGGAGTCAGAATATCCAATGAGATCAAAATCCGAGCCCTTGGGATACCATAATCCTAGTGTTGGTGTGTGAGCTAGATATCGAAGAATATGCTTCATAGCCTTATGGTGTGATTCCTTCGGTGCAGCTTGAAATCGGGCACACATGCAAACACTAAGCATTATATCTGGCCTAGATGCACATAAGTACAATAAAGAGCCAATCATGGAGTGGTATACCTTATTATCGAAGTCAATTCCATTTTCATCAGTGCATAAATGACCATTTGTGGGCATAGGAATTTTGATGCCTTTGCAATCTTGCATGCCGAATTTCTTCAGGACATCCTTGAGGTATTTCTCCTGAGATATGAATACGCCGTTTCGCTGTTGACGAATTTGAAGACCTAAGAAGAATTTCAACTCTCCCATCATAGACATTTGATATTCTTCACTCATCATGTAGGCAAATTCATCACTATAACGTTGGTTAGTACAACCAAAGATGATATCATCAACATATATTTGGCACACAAACAGTTCACCATCACAAGATTTAGTAAAGAGAGTGGGATCGAGTGAACCGGGTGTGAAGCCTTTCTTCATGAAGAATTCCTTCAATGTATCATACCACGCCCGTGGGGCCTGCTTGAGGCCATAGAGGGCCTTGTTAAGTCTGAAGACTTTGTTAGGATGTTTTGGATCTTCAAAACCTGGGGGTTGAGCAACATATACTTCTTCCTCAAGCTTACCATGGAGGAATGCACTTTTTACATCCATTTGATATAAGATGATATCATGATGGTTAGCATAAGCAAGTAATATGCGAATAGCCTCAAGTCTAGCAACAGGTGCAAAAGTTTCATCGAAATCAATTCCTTCAACCTGTGTGTAGCCTTGAGCTACTAGTCGAGCCTTATTCCTCACCACAACCCCATTTTCATCTTGCTTGTTGCGGTAGATCCACTTTGTGCCAATGATGTTATGCCTGCGAGGATCGCGACGATTGACTAGTTCCCAGACGTTGTTGAGCTTGAACTGATGTAATTCTTCTTGCATGGCCTGAATCCACTCAGGCTCCAGAAATGCTTCATCTACCTTAGCAGGCTCTGTGATAGAGACAAAAGCAAAGTGCCCACAAAAGTTAGATAGATGTGAAGCTTTTGAGCGTGTAAGAGGACCTGGTGCTCTAATTTCATCGATGATCTTCTCCACTTGCACTTCTTTTGCAACGCGAGGATGAGCAGGTTGTCGTTGAGGAATTTGATCAACATTTTCTTTAGCATCAATTTCCTCGGCATTTTCTTCAGGTGCATCAGCTCGACGTTCTTCTCGCTCTGGGATGAATTCTTCAGCAAATTCTTCAGTAGGAATGACATCTTCAGTAGCCTTGTGTTTGATAGAGTCCTCGGGTGCTGGTTCATCTAACACAGAAGGTAGGTGCTCTCTTTGCGAGCCATTAGTTTCATCGAACCGCACATCTACAGTTTCAACAATCTTGTGAAGAACATTGTTGAAGACTCTGTAGGCGTGCGAGTCCTTTCCGTAACCAAACATAAAACCTTCATGTGCTTTCGGTGCAAATTTAGAGTTGTGATGAGGATCTCTAATCCAGCATTTTGCACCGAAGACTTTGAAATAACTCACATTAGGTTTCTTGTTAGTGAGGAGTTCATAGGCAGTCTTCTTGAAGAATTTGTGAATATATACTCTGTTGATGATGTGGCACGCAGTATCAATTGCATCAACCCAGAAACGACGAGGGGTTTTGTACTCATCGAGCATAGTGCGAGCCATCTCAGCAAGAGTCCTGTTCTTGCGCTCCACGATGCCATTCTGTTGAGGAGTATAAGGAGCAGATAACTCATGAGTAATACCAAGTTCATCAAGATATTCATTGAGACCCAAATTCTTGAACTCAGTGCCATTGTCACGTCTTATGTGCTTGATCTTCACACCAAAGTTGGTTGAAGCCCTCGAGGAAAATCGTTTGAAGACTTCCTGCACTTCATGTTTGTAAGAGACAAGGTGTACCCATGTGTAACGAGAGTAATCATCAACAATAACAAAGCCATATTGAGATGCTTCATTTGAAACAGAGGAGTAATGATTAGGACCGAAGAGATCCATGTGAAGCAATTCGAATGGACGAGTAGTGGTCATGATGGTCTTTGCTGGATGCTTGGCCTTTGTCATCTTTCCAGCTTCACAGGCACCGCATAAGTGGTCCTTGAGGAATTTGATATTCTCAATGCCAATGACATGCTTCTTCTTCGCAAGCGTGTGCAAATTCCTCATGCCTGCATGACCAAGTCGTTGATGCCATAGCCATCCTTCTGAAGCTTTTGCAAGTAGGCACACGGCTGGTTGTGAATCTGTAGAGAAATCAACAATATACAAGTCTCCTCTCCTAATGCCTTCGAAGACTTTGGAATTTTCAGCTTCCATAATCACAACACAACGATACTTGCAAAAGACAACAGCCATATCAAGATCACAAAACATTGAGAGAGACATAAGGTTGTATCCTAAGGACTCAACAAGCATGACTTTGTCAATGTGTCGATCCTTTGTGATAGCAACTTTACCTAGACCCAATACCTGACTTTTGCTTTTATCAGCGAAGGTGATATGCTTCATATGTGACGATGATAAGGGAGCATCCATCAAAAGATTCTTGTCACCAGTCATGTGATTTGTACATCCACTGTCAAGTACCCACTCAGTGGCTTTGGGTTGATCATCCTGCAGATGAATTAGTGCAACTTACGACCTCATATACTTCAGCAGTGAAGAATATGATATCACAATTCATCAGATCAATTTCATCAAGCAGTAGGACAGATAAAATAGAGGGAGGACGTGTGAAATGAAGTTCATTTCATCATGGTTAGCCTGCGTCCTTTTAGGCACTTTGTCAGGTCCCCAGCAAATTCTTCAGACGTTACAGTACGTCTGGAGACCTGACCCTGCATAAAAGATTAGTTCTTTTTCTTCACCACCCACATCTGAAGGGGTGGCAAAGAGTTCATCACTCTGCAAGCTCCATATGAGAATGGTGGCATAGCGGCCAAACCATTTCGTTTCACATAAGAGCGGTCAGGGTAAGCATATGAATAAGCAGAGAAATTCTTCGAGGACTTATGAACATAATAATTTGAAGAATAATGCTCATATTCATAGCCCTTGGCTCTTCCCTGCGAAACAGAGTTGTTAGTACGATGATGTTCATATGAGGACTTTGATCCATGTGAGGAATTTGATCCCCTTGAGGAATTTGGTCCGTATGAGGACTTGGATCCATATGAAGAATTTGGTCCATATGAGGAATTTGATCTGCGGTTCCTTTTCTTCACAGGTGGTGTCATGAGGACATTCACATGAAGACTTTCAAGGAACCTTTTGGGAACCCAGATTTTCCTCATAGGAGAACCATTCCTGCAGTTAGTGCCAACATATCTAGATAATACTTCACCATTCTGATTTTTGAACAGTTTATAGTTGGAGTCAAATGACTCATCAGAAGAATGAGAAGATTCACATGTATAGCCAGATAAATTAGATGGATCAACTGGAGGTCCCTTTGCAGCAACCCATGAGGTTTTGGGGAACTGCTCAGGCTTCCAATATGTACCATCAGCATTGAGTTTCCTCTCAAAGGCAATACCCTCTTTCCTAGGGTTCCTGTTGAGGATCTGCTTTTTAAGCACATCACAAAGAGCCTGATGCCCTTTGAGGCTTTTGTACATGCCTGTCGTATACAATTCCTTCAGCCCTGCATCGTCAGTGATACTAGCAATGTCCTCAGATGAGGAATTAGTGATAGTAGAGGCAGGTGAAGAATTTGTAACATTAGAAGCATTTGAACATTTAGATGAAGAATTAGTAGATTGTCGTTCAATGCATTTTAAACATGGAGGAATAAATTCTTCCTGAGCAGCGCTGATTTGTTGAGCAAGTAATGAATCGTGCTCCTTCTGAAGATCTTCATAACTCACTCTTAGCTTCTCAAGATCTTGCTTCTTTTGAAGATATTCATAAGAAAACTTTTCATGATTAGATAAGAGAGTGTTATGATGACCTTGAAGGTTATCAAACCTGGTCTGAAGTCTCTGAAGATTTTCAGTTAAGGATTTAGTGCGATCCATTTCTTCACCCAACATATCATCTATTTTGTCTAGCATGTTTTGAACCTTTTCAAAAGCCTTTTGTTGTTGCACAACAATCTTAGCAAGTTTAGAGTAGCTAGGCTTAAGATTTTCGTCAGATTCATGCTCACTAGATTCAGAGGAGGCGTATTTGAGTACCTTGGAACCTTTTGCCATGAAGCAATAGGTGGGAGCGTAGTCATCACTGCCTTCATCAGCCTTGTTGGTGAGATCACTTTCTTCAGAGGTGAAGATGGGCTTGCTGACGAACGCAGTAGCGAGGGCTAGGCTCGCCATACCAGACTCAGAGTCATCAGATTCCTCTTCTGCTTCATTTTCTTCAGATTCAGCCTCAGATTCCATTTCCTTGCCAATGAATGCTCGAGCCTTCTTGGAGCTGTTCTTCTTGTGAGACGAAGACTTCGAGGATTTTGATGATGAAGATTTTGAGGACTTCTTCTTTTTCTTCGCATAATCAGAACTGTAATCCTTGTATTTCTTCTTCTTTGATTCCTTTTCCCACTGAGGATAATCTTGAATATAATGTCCTGGTTTCTTGCACTTGTGACAAAGCCTCTTCTTATAGTCACTGGATGAGGAATCATTGCTCCTTGAGGGTTTTCCAAAGCGACCACTTCTTGAGAACTTCTGGAATTTCTTCACAAGCAGTGCTAGATCATGACTCAGTTCTTCAGGATCACCAAGGCTGCTACCAGAGTCTTCATCTTCGGACTCAGATACTACCTTGGCCTTAAGTGCACGTGATCTGCCATAGCTCGAACCACAGAGATCTCTCTTCTCAGCAAGCTGGAACTCATGAGTGTTTAGCCTCTCGAGGATATCAGCGGGGTCAAGTGACTTGTAATCAGCACGCTCTTGTATCATTAGTGCCAGAGTATCAAATGAGGAATCAAGCGATCTCAGCAATTTCTTCACCACCTCATGGTCGGTGATGTCAGTGGCACCAAGTGCTTGCAGCTCATTTGAGATGTCAGTGAGGCGATCGAAGGTTTGCTGGGCATTTTCATTATCGAGTCTTTTGAAGCGGTTGAAGAGACTGCGAAGAACATCAACTCGAGAGTCACGCTGAGTTGAAACTCCTTCATTGACCTTGGACAGCCTATCCCAGATAAGCTTAGTAGTTTCCAAGGCACTCACTCTACCATACTGTCCTTTACTCAGATGGCCACATATGATATTCTTCGCTTGAGAATCGAGTTGCTTGAATCTCTTCACATCGGTAGCGTTCAGTGAGGGTGAGACGGAGGGAACACCATTTTCCACAACGTACCAGAGATCGTTATCAATTGCCTCAAGATGCATTCGCATCTTATTCTTCTAGTAGGGGTAGTCTGTCCCATGAAGGTAGGACACCCAGCAGAGACCTTGATCATACCTGCGGTCAACATAACTAAAACTCCAGGCGGTTAAACCAAAATCACACAGAACAAGGGAGTACCTTGCTCTAATACCAATTGAAAGTGCGTTATATCGACTAGAGGGGGGGTGAATAGGTGATTTTTATGAAATTCTTCACTGAGCAATTTGCTGGTGAGGAAATTCCTTAGCGAAGAACTACTAGCAGCGGAATAAGTACTCAGATGAAAACATAACAGAATCCAAGCATAGTCATCATGATGGGATGAAGACAAACACAGAGTACAGAAAGCGTAAACACAGGATAACACTAGATGAAGACAAAACTGACTGAAGAAATTGAACTGAGGAAATTGAGAAAGTCTTCAGTCAAAGTCTTCAAACACAGATATGAACAAACATGTAACACAGTAATGAGGAAATGAAAGTGTTGAGGAAATAGAACCAGTAAGCTTGGTGAAGACAATGATTTGGTAGACCAGTTCCAACTGCTGTCTCAGTTGTACATCTGGTTGGAGCGGCTGAGTATTTAAAATCGAGGACACCTAGTCCCGGACACATAGTCCTGACCGTATCCTCCTGGATCTAAGGACACACAGTCCTCGCGCAATCACTCGTGGTAAGTCTTCAGGTGACTTCCAAACCTTCATAGACTTGGGCACTCGGCGATCCACAATTCCTCTTGGATGCTCTAGACCTTGACGCCTAACCGTCTGGAAGAAGCACAGTCTTCAAAGGTAACAAGCGTCGGATCCATGCAGGATCAATCTCTTCAGTGATGCTCAATCACTTTGGGTTTGTAGTTGTTTGGGTTTGGGTTTGGATTTTCCTCACTTGATGATTTTCGCTCAAAGTCCTCGGAGGATGGGTTGCTCTCAAATGACAAGTGTCAAGTTCACGCGGAGCAGCCAACCAGCTAGTGGTTGTAGGGGGCGGCTATTTATAGCCTAGGGAGCAGCCCGACATGATAAGACATAAATGCCCTTCAATGATATGACCGTTGGATGGATAAGATATTTTGGGACAGCTGGCGCATAGCACAACAACGGTCGGAAATTTGAGGTACAAATTCCTTAGGGCTATCATGTTCCTCACTGTGTAGGCAATTCGCACTGGCGAAGTCCTAACTCCTCAGTCAGAGCAAGGTCCTCAGTGACTAGAAGAACTGCGTCTCTATCACTGAAGAAATTGACTGAACTGTATGAGATTTCCAATGGCTTCACTCGAAGGGATTGGTAGGTGTAGGATTTGAGATGAGCATCACATGGAAATTTTCTCCTTAGTATTTCCTCGACCCCCTTTAACCGTACGGTGTTTCCTATGACTCAAGAAAGAGAAAATGAAACTACGAAAACAAAAGTCTTCACGCTTCATATTCCTCGAATGATAACCAAGTCTTCAAGGTCACACCAATTTCTTCACTTTCAAAGTCTTCAGAAAGTCTTCAAAATATCAAAGTCTTCAGTCGAAGAACTTCATTTTTAGGGGTCAACTTTCTCTGTAAATATCAAACTCCTCCTAGACTTTTAGACCTGTGTACACTCATAAACGCATTAGATACTTAACCTATAAGTCTTCAATACACCAAAATCACTAAGGGGCACTAGATGCACTTACATATTTGTTTCTCATCTATTAAGTGCAGCCAAATTTGATTTATTCCTCACATGCACAACAATACAAAATTCTACCCACGACAATTGGGCATCGCATTGCAGAATTGAACCAAGCAGTTAACTAAACACCACAACAAATAAACCAAACATTAACTAAGCACCACATTGCACAATATAACACACTGCTAATAGAAGATCAGATAGTTAACCAAACCAAGCATGCTTAACAACTTGGAAATATAGAAATTACATTTGTTTCTCATGTATTTAGTACAGCCAAATTCAATTTATTCCTCGCATGGTATACAATAACAGAATGCACCCACAACTATTGAACAATACATTGCAGAATTGAACCAAACAGTTAACTAAACACCACAACACAAATGAACCAAACATTAACTGAGCACCACATTGCACAATGTATAACCAAACAAGCATGCTTGACAACTTGGAAATATAGCAATTGTATTCGTTTCTCATGTATTTTGTAAAGATAAATTCGATCTATTTCTCACATGGAAGACAATACAAAATTGCAGCCTGAAGAATTGAACATCACATTTGCAGAATTGAACCAAACAGTTAAGTGAAGACGACAGCTAATTAACAAAACAGTTAATAAGTGAGCACCATAATACACGACATATAGAACATATACACTAGAGCAACAAATTGCATGGTAAAATTAGATAGCACAATTCACTAGAATATGAAGGAAAGGCAGGAGCAGCACGCGCAACGGGTAAATCGAGCATGCTTAACCGGCGTAGCTAGCAAATGGCAAGTTTCTTGTGCAAGATCTGGGGGTCGACACGAATGGTAGCCATCAAGACCTCATCCGCGCGTGCGGCCGTGATTTGCTTCTCCGCTGCCAAATGCTCTTTGAGATCCTAGCTATACTGCATGCACCATGGCTTAGGGCGGTGCTTATTTGGTGGAGGGGTCGATTATTTGGGTGGAAGGTGTCGCGCTCGCGCCGGCGGTCGGGGCATGTGGGATGTGGAAGGAGGAGGAGGATGGGGGTCGGGTGTGGATTACCTACCTGGATAGGCGAGGCTGAGCAGCGTGAAGGAGGGTCGCCGGCAAGGAGGCGGCGCTGCAAGCAAGGAGTGAAGGTTTCAAATTGGAAAGGAAGGCGGAAACAGGGGAAATGTGGATTTTGGTAAGGGGGAGGGGGCGGGGAGGTAGATATTTCCGCGGAAGCCAAAAATTTGGAATCGCTTCAGCGAAAAAACTGGCGCGCAAAGTGTCATCAGACACGGTCCCTTATTCAGAACTTGTACGGTAGGTGAACATCACAAACGATTCAGATAGCTTAACCCGTGTGTGATGAGTTTGAACGTCAAAAAAATTGGTTCGAATTTCTCTGGTTACAGTGGTCATCCCCGTCACTGCATAATTTGGGTACACAAAGGAGACGACAACACACCCACACTTCTTAATTGAGCAAGTTCAGCAATTAAAAAGAGCTAGCTGACCTAAACATTACTCTAACAAATTAAGGACCGCTCTTAATTAAACAAAACAAAGAGTATTACTACAGCTGGTGCTCGTCGATCTCCGCCACCGCCTCCATGTCCAGCTCACGCCCGACGGTCTCCTGGGGAAGGGGCTCCATGGCATCAATTGCACCATCATCCACAAGCATCTTGCCATCCGCGTCCGCCATATCTTTGGAATAGGCTGCCATGAGCTAGGCGTGGGCGGGCGCGATCTGGGCTTTGGCAGGCTCCGTCGTGGCAAGGAATGCCGCCCAGGAACGGACGGCTATTCGAACTCTCTCGGCAATTGCCAACTCTTCGGCTGTGGGTTGCTGATCGTTGTCGGAGAAGCTTCGTTCGATTTGTGCGGTGACCACCATGAGCTGGACGTGGACGGTCTCGACATGGTCGTGGGTGGCCTCCATCAGGGCTAAGGCCACCATTATGGAACGGACAGCTGCCGTGCCGCTCTCGCCAGTTGCTATCCCCGAGGCAGATGCTGTTGCCGCCGCCTAAGAAGCAATAGCGGCCGTTTGGGCTGCCTTGGCCGCCCGGACGCAGATTGTGGCCGCCCTCACGAAGCTTGTTAGCATGCGCCTGGCGGCTGCGGCCGCACTCTCGCCGGATTGGGCCGTCAATGTTTCCCTCATGACGCGGGTCCACGTCCCCATCTTTCACCGTCAATGATTGAATAGTGAAATGATATTTTGAGGAGCGGGCTAGTGTGCTTGACACTCTGACGGTGCTCCAAGATATTTTGTGCTGCATCTCACATGGTGGGTGATAATAAACTGTGTGCGATCTACTTGATTTTTATTTGAATTACGTAATGGGGTCACAACTGCAAAGGATGGTGTTTGAATTGCTACAACTTTTATCTACAGTGAACATGCAACTATAAGTGTGTCGTCAAAAAAATTGGAATTATTCAGGGTTTGTTTGGATGTTTTTATACATTAACTTGGTTTTGTAGGCATTTCAGGTGCATAATTCAAATTTGAACTACATGCACATGCTCCAGTGCATATAAACTGGTTGAAAAATCAAACCTGTGTCCTTGGTTACATGCTTAGGTCCCATGCAAGAAATGGGAATGAATGTCAAACACCATGCCACCGTCACTCGGCCGCAAACATTGAGATACTTGGTTTTTAAATTCTAGTATATCCAAACTCGTCTGAAAATCATGAAACTTTGCATGCTATCATGGAGTGGCATCAACATGCCGTGGTAAAATTTTTGTCCCATTTGGCGCAGGTTTGGGTATAAGCTTCTCTCAAACCGGAGCTTCTCACAAAAAGCATGATGGTTTCGGTAGGGAACGTGCCACCTTTGGGGACGAAACGATATCCGTTGCCTCTTATTGCTTCCAAAAAATTCTAGTGTCAACATAGAACAACATGAGTCTTGTGTTTAATTTTGGATTTTTTGGGGGTTCGTTTGGACATTTTTATACATTAAGTGGGTTTTCTAGGCATTTTATGTGCACAATTCAAATTTGAACTACATGCACATGCTCCAGTGCATATAAATTGGTTGAAAAATCAAATATGTGTCTTTCAGTTCATGCTTAGGTCCCATGCAAGAATTGGGAATGAATTTCAAACACTCTGCCACCGTCACTCGGCCGCGGACATTGAGATACTTGGTTTTTAAATTCTATTAAATCCAAAACTCGTCTGAAATTTATGAAACTTGGCATGCTATCATGGAGTGGCATCAACATGCCATGGTAAAAATTTTGTCCCATTTTGGGGCAGGTTTGGGTACAAGCGTCTCACAAACCAGAGCTTGTCAGAACAAGCGTGATTGTTTCGGTAGGGAATGTGCCTCCTTTGGGGACGAAACGATATCCGTTGCCTCTTATTGCTTTCAAAAATTTTCTAGTGTCAACGTAGAACAAGAGCAGTGTTGTGTTTAATTTTTGAATTTTTCAGGGTTCATTTGGACATTTTTATACATTAACTTGGTTTTGTAGGCATTTCAGGTGCATAATTCAAATTTGAACTACATGCACATGCTCCAGTGCATATAAACTGACCGAAAAACCAAATATGTGTCTTTGGTTGCATGCTTAGGTCCCATGCAAGAAATGGGAATGAATTTCAAACACTCTTCCACCGTCACTCGGCCACAAACATTGAGATACCTGGTTTTTAAATTCAAGTAAATCCAAAACTCGTCTGAAATTCATGAAACTTGGCATGCTATCATGGAGCAGCATCAACATGTCGTGGTAAATTTTATTCCCATTTGGGGCAGGTTTGGGTATAAGCATCTCACAAAGCCAGAGCTTCTCAGAACAAGCGTGATGGTTTCGCTAGGGAACGTGCCTTTGGGGACGAAACGGTATCCGTTGCCTCTAATTGCTTTCAAAAAAATTCTAGTGTCAATATAAAACAAAGGAGTGTTGTGTTTAATTTTTGAATTTTTCGGAGTTCGTTGGGACATTTTATACATTAACTTGGTTTTGTAGGCATTTCAGGTGCATAATTCAAATTTGAACTACATGCATATGCTCCAGTGCATAAAAACTAGTTGAAAAATCAAATCTGTGTCCTTGGTTCCATGATTAGGTCCCATGCAAGAAATGGGAATGAATTTCAAGCACCCTGCCACCGTTACTCGGCCGCAAACATTGAGATACCTAGTTTTTAAATTCTAGTAAATCCAAAACTCGTGTGAAATTCATGAAACTTGGCATGCTATCATGGAGCGGCATCAACATGCCGTGGTAAATTTTTTGTCCCATTTGGGGCAGGTTTGGGTATAAGCGTCTCACAAACCAGAGCTTCTCACAACAAGCGTGATGGTTTCGGTAGGGAACGTGCCACCTTTGGGGACGAAACGATAGCCGCTGCCTCTTATTGTTTTCAAAAATTTTCTAGTGTCAACATAGAATAACAGGAGTGTTGTGTTTAATTTTGGAATTTTTCGGGGTTCATTTGGATTTATACATTAACTTGGTTTTGTAGGCATTTCAGGTGCATAATTCAAATTCAAACTACATGCGCATGCTCCAGTGCATATAAAGTGGTTGAAAAATCAAATATGTGTCCTTGGTTGCATGCTTAGGTCCCATGCAAGAAATGGAAATGAATTTCGATTACCCTGCCACCGTCACTCGGCCGCAAACATTGAGATACTTGGTTTTTAAATTCTAGTAAATCCAAAACTCGTCTGAAATTCATGAAACTTGGCATGCTATCATGGAGCGGCATCAGCATGCCGTGGTAAAAAATTTCTCTCATTTGGGGCAGGTTTGGGTATAAGTGTCTCATAAACCAGAGCTTCTCACAACAGGCGTGATGGTTTCGGTAGGGAACGTGCCACCTTTGGGGACGAAATTATATCCATTGCCTCTTATTGATTTTAAAAAAAATTCTAGTGTCAACATAGAACAACATGAGTGTTTTGTTTAATTTTGGAATTTTTTGGGGTTCATTTGGACATTTTTATACATTAACTGGGTTTTCTAGGCATTTTATGTGCATAATTCAAATTTGAAACTATGTGCATATGCTCTAGTGCATATAAATTGTGTGTGTTCTATTAACCATTCACGTGACGCCACGCCTCACTCTTTTAATGGCTAGGAGGTGCCGTGCGGACAGGTTCTTGAGGTGATATTGGGGTAATCTATGCATAGGGGTTGATGCACGTTCTTGTCTTTGTTTCTCCGGTAGAAATCTTGGGGCACTCTTTGAAGTTCTTTGTGTTGGATTCAGTATTATGAATATGAATTCATTTTGGTGTTATTTTAGTACGAACTCCAGGATAGATCGAACGAAAAAATATCTTTGTGTTATTTTAGTACGGACTCTTGAATAGATCAAACAGAAAGAATAGCTTTGAGGTGGTTTCGTACCCTACAAATAATTTATTTTTATGTTCTCCGCTAGATAGGAACTCTGAAGTGATTCTTCGTCACACTTTGAGGGATGGTTATATGATCCAATTATATTAGCATTGTTGAGAGGTTGCACTAGTGAAAGTACAGACCCTAGGCCTCATTTTCAAGCATTGCAATACCGTTTTTGTGCGCATTTACTATTTGTTACCTTGCTGTTTTTATTTATTCAGACTACAAAAATATATTTCTACCATCCATATTACACTTTTATCACCATCTCTTCGCCGAACTAGTGCACCTATACAATTTGCCATTGTATTGGGTGTGTTGGGGACACAAGAGATTTCTTGTATTTGGTTGTAGGGTCGTTTGAGAGAGACCATGTTCATCCTACACCTCTCACGGATTGATAAACCTTAGGTCATCCACTTGAGGGAAAATTGCTATTGTCCTACAAAACTATGCGCTTGGAGGCCCAAGACGTGTCTACAAGGATAAAGTTGCATAGCAGACATCACTCACCGGGAAGCGTGCGAGCTGTATGCCGTGCAGGCTCACTAGAAAGTGAGCCCTTTGATTTCCATGGCTGCCCGCCTTGCTCACATCCTCTCCATTAATGGCGCCCAAGCCACGGTTTAATTCGGTTTTTAAATATAAAACACTCATCGCAAACGCTTTAATTACAACACCCATATGCAAAACCGACAAATTCCCCAGGAAGCCAAGGGAAAATGTGCCTTGCAGGATTTGTGCAGCTCTTGATCGCAAACGTTTTAGTTAGAACACCTGTATGCAAACCGGCAGCTTCCCCAGGAAGCCAAGAGAAAATGTGCCGAGCAGGATTTCTGCAGCTCTTGATCGCAAACATTTTAGATAGAACACACGTATGCAAAGTGAGAGCTATGGTCTTCCCCCTTAAGTCAAGGTAACATTCGCAGTGCATGATTTGTACATCCCTTCAATGCAAACGGTTGTTTTGGATGACCCGTGTGCAACCACTTACAAACAATTTGGTAAGATTTGCATCTGTCATATTGGGTATGTTGCCATTTGTCAAACTGGAAAGATTGACATTTGTTGATCTAGTAACATTGCCATTTGTCAATCCTTGTAACACTGTGATTTGTCAAAATATGCAACTAAAAATCACTAGCACTATCTAATTTTTGCAACTAAAATTCAGTAATTAAGCATAGATTTCATTCATAGATTAAGCAATCGTTCTTAATTTATACAAATAGTTCAACTTGACAGCTGAACCGACCAAACCTTTCCCCAATTGTTGCCAATCACGTACTGAAATAGCTAGTTCAACTATATATACTAGCTAATTTTAAGTACGTTGTACAGTTCCACCACACATCTATAGTCAGATGAACTAAACAAAATATCCCCTAAATACTACTACTACGGAGGGGCTTTGTGCTACTTCCGACAGCCTCTCCTCTACCGAGCCCGCTCAGTAAGAGGCGGCGGAGGAGGAGGAGCCTACCGACGAGCTGGACAAATGCAATACGGTGCCTGCCGCTGCTGTACGTTTAGCGATGCTCGCCAGCTCGAACACCCACTGGCGCTCCAGATGATCCCTCTCGAAGCAGCCGGACTGCTTGTAGATCTCCTAGTTCCTCGCATGTGTGTTTGCGTGTGTGTGGCCATGGCTACGATAAGGCTCTTTGCATGCTCGACGAGGCGCTCCTCCTCCTCCCACAGATACTCGATGTAGCGTGCAAGGTCGCTGACGCACGTGCGGGCCTCCACCTCTGCCTCCCTCCTTCAGGCGGCGGTGGCGGAGCGGGTGATGATCCCGGTGGTTGACGGTGGGCTGGCGGCCGATGATGGGGTGGCGGCCACGACCACCACCTCCCGCCTTTGGGTCGTGGTGGCGGAGCGGGTGATGGCCATGGTGGCCGGCAGTGGGGTGGCAGCCACGACGGCCACCTCCCGCCTTGGGGCCGCAGCGGCGGATCAGGAGATGGCCCTGGCTTTCGATGGTGGTGTGGCGGCAACGGTGGCCGGCAATAGCTTCCAATGGGCAGCGGTGGCAGAGCGTGTGGTGGGTGTTCCGCACACACCCAACAGGGACGCCACATGCATTACACTATGTCGGGGACTGCGCCACCCCGCGGTGTAGCCTCCCAGCTAGAGTTGTCCTCTGATGACGGCGGACTGGCTAAGCGACGACGACGGACCGGTGCCATTGGCAATTGTGGGCGAAGCAGACGAGATAAGCTATAGGGAGGGATGGAAAAATGCGATGCAGGACTTGCCGGTTGTGAGGGTTTATATAGCAGGCCGGTAAGCATTAGGATTTCTGGGGATTTCACCGAGTCGGGCGGGAAGCTTGCGCGGGAACCTGCGAGGTTGCACGGGAACAGGATCACCGACGATTCATTGGTGCCTCTTCGAGCCACCGTTTGGCAAAAAGAACGCCCCCGCGCGCTGCGCAAGCTTGCGCTGTAAGCCGTCTGCGACAGCGAGATGGCAAGACGTGCGAGAGGAGGATGAAAGGACACGTACACATACGGTTAATACAAAAGAACCTTTGCGATTTAATTACCTACTATACCCCGTCCTGGTTTATAAGTAGGGTTTAACTAATAAAATACGAATGCATGTCACCAAAGATTATATCGTTGGAGTCATATTTGAACATAGTTTCCAGCTATACAATTTTTGTAACATGCATTAACACTTTTTTGGTTAAATTTAAGGTTATATACCAGCAAGCGTTTTCCCGCAACACACACGACTTATTCCATGACAAACAACTCAGATGGATCAGCTGTATGCCACGTATCGCACACGCAACTCTAATCTGATTCGTGCTTGATGTCTCTGACATCGCTCACACAATTCGTCTTATTTTCCACCTATCACTGTGCCGGCCTCTGGTCGCGTCCCTCGGCAAGCTCTGCTCACCGTTAGGTGCCGCAGCACGCTCTGCACACGTCCGTTGGCGCACTAGGCTTGTGGACACCTTTTCCTTGCGTGTTCAATTGCTATATGCATATATATATGGTTGCTCGCCGTTGAGGTGACTGCAGAGCGCTCTGCTTGCATCCCTCCGCGCGCGCTCTGCCAGCTATTGGGCGTGCGCATGATCACGTCAGGGGCCCCATATGCATGCGGTTGCGCCGCGCGCGTTGCCACACGATGCAGTTACGTGCGGCACGATGGAGTTACGCGCTACAAATTAGAACGGCCATCTTGGCCTGCCGATATTCCTGGCCGTCCGGCTTCCCTTTTAAGTGGGGCGATGCGCCGTCACGTGAACTCCCTCACCACCATCGCCATCGTCACCCCCGCCTTCCTTAGGTTAGCCAACCTGGTCATGACTCGGGCGAGCCGCGGGTCGACCCGCCTCATGTGCCCCCACCCGGAGCTCAGCGTCGCGGGGGCGGACGGGATCAGGAGAAGGGGGCTGTACACGGTGGCGTCTACATACACCCACTACTTCTAGAACCCCCTCGCATCCAGGCAGAGCATGGAGTTGACGCCGGAGCCTGCGATCGCCGCCATCGCCTAAAGTGACATGCACCCCGAGTGTTGCTGGCCGTCGACCAACTGGAGCAAGAAAAAATGTAGGAGCAGGGCCACGAACGGAGCAATGTCCACGAAGGCCTCGCACAAGAACGTGAAGGCGGAGAGGAGGACGATGGATCTGGGATCTAGATGCAACGCGTGGACTTGGTAGTGCGAGAGCACGACGTTGAAGAAATCAGAGAACAGTGGCAACCGGCCGACAAAAAGGGCGTGAAGATGAAGGGGGGCCTCGGTGGCCGCCATGTCGGCCATGGTCTGGGAGGCAGGCCAGATCTTCATTGCCTTCCATTCATTGGAATCGGCGGCGATGACGTGCCAGACCTTATGCATCTCCTCGTGGTTGATCACTGTGGACCAGCCTAGCGCCGGTTCCGGCCCCGGCGAGGGCTCCACCGCCATAGGAGTCTTGCCTTTCTTCGTCCTGGGAGCCATGGTGGCAAGGTGGATTGGAGCTATCGCGGAATCTGAAAAAGGACATGAGTTCGCAAGAAGGAGAAGAAGCAGAAGGCAAGCACATAGTAGGGCAATAATGGCACAGGTGCGTGCGCCAGTCAGTTGTCAAGTCGGGTAGTGGCCAAGGCAACGTGAGGAAGCGAAGATGCCCACATCCCGTCAAGCAACACGCGTCAGCCTGTCCCATAGACGATTGGGGCCCACGGCGCTTCACCCTTGCCCTTTGGCTTCACCTCGAAGCCAAGCCCGAGCGCGCCTTGGGCCCGGGGGCTACTGTCGGTGTTTTGGGAACCAAGGTACCTAGACTTGCCTACCTGCGGCCCATGGCATGTCTCCTTTGATGGCCTGGTACGGCCCTCCTCCAAGACCATCAAGACAAGACCCTCGCGAGGGGCCAAGCCTCTTGAGGCGGACAACACCAAGACCTCCCAAGGGAGCGGCCTCCAAGAAGCAGATATTTCTATGCAGGTACCCAGCCTCAGGAGGCTGCCATGACGACCAAGGCAGGAGGGCGCCAGCGGGCGCAGAGAAGGCAGTTTTCTCTTTGGTGCTAAGGAGGCAAGGTCAAGCATGGGTTCCTGAGAAATCTGGCAAAGGTTTCCGTTCCGGTGCAACGAGACCAAGAACGCCAGGACAGCAGGATGGATTTCATCACCGAGCCCACCGATGCGTCACGACTAGAAGCTTTGCAGGAGAAGATCACCTTTCGTCAGGATAAGATGTACTACTTGTCTCCTTTCAAAATAGCCTCTGTGGGATCCCTTCCCTCCTAAGTTTTGGGGGAAGAGGACCGAGGCCACTATAAATATAGGTTAGCCACCAACGTAGAAAGGGTTGACTCATTCCTTACCCCCGAACCTCGCGAGGTTGTTCATCCCTTGAACTAGTTCATCCTCAGCCCCTCTTGAGGCTAATCCACCACAAAACAGGAGTAGGGTTTTACACCGCAAGGTGGCCCGAACCTTGGTAAACTACCGTGTTCATCTTCTTCCTTGCTCACGTGAATCGGGCTATGTTGTGGGGCGACGAGCCGGTTGGTTGGATAGGTTGAGTCCTTCGCGCACGCCCTAGAGTTTGAAACTTTCTTGGGTCTATGGAGCCCTGAATCCGACAATAGTTGTATCTTATGGTAAGAAGCCGCCACCACTGATGAAGAATGTGTTGGATCAGTTATCCACAGTGCCAAAGAAAATAGAGGAGCCGAAATTGTCGGCCGCTCGTTTCGGAGCCAGCAGCACACTCAGCCGGGCCAAAGCTTACCAATCAAAGATTGACCCAACAGAGATGGATGAGGAGTGTCCAGAATATAATGATGATGGGTCTTGCTTCACTGAAGCAGATTTTACCAGATGTGTCAAGGAGATGCGACCTCTGGCATGTCAACTCGCCCATGAGCTGGACCTGATGAAGTATCTGTATGCTTATGATAATACTAATACTCACATCAAGGCGCCTTCCTTCAATGTTGTGGACTTAACTCCTCAAAGGCGTAAGCACATTTTTGCCTCTGACATTTACTCTTCTATTTTCATGAATGATGAAGCAACCTTCAAAGCCTTAACCGGTATCGGCTGTACGTGGGATAATCTTTAGATTGCAAGTGACGAAGAACCGACACAGGATAACTCAGAGGCTTCAACTGCAAGATGCCAGGATGATGTTAACTCGGCAGGATCTAACACAGACGGTTCTAAGGCCGGATCAAAGGAGTGATATAACTCCTGAAAAAAACTTGGTTGAATAACTTTTTGGGCTCAACTGTAGCCTTGTAATAGCTTAGTTGAAAACATTGCTCTTTCTGGTCATGCCTTCAAGCATGTTCTATTATCTTTTGATCGAGCAGTTGAACTACTTTGCATGCTTGATCTAGTCATATATGCGTATCTTGTCTTGCAATATCTCTGAATTGAGTTGAGACCTTGGTGTATAATCTATAAAAGATCCATTAATACCTGCACTAGCAACTTATAGTCAAAAGCCAGGGTGGGCTAATATGGCTAATAACTCAATGACTCATGGTCATGAAAATACTCAAGGGAACCACCTGGCGGCTTATAGCCAGGATAAGCTCAATTTTGAGAAATGTTGATCCCTTGTTGATCCAGGGGCTTAAAGCCTGCAGACAATTCATGTAAAAATAGAAAAACTAGACATATATGTCTCAATATGAGTCGTCTTCTAAGGCATGACAAAAAAAAACTGGCCTTATGAGGCTGAAATTTTGCTTTCATGAAGCGTGGCTGAAAAGCCTTGGTTTGTCCTCGCTATGAGTATGCTGGACCTCACATTACTTAACCATTTTTTAAACCTTGACGAGTTCAGTATCATGTAGATTGACTTGTCAAGAGTATGGCGGGTCATCTTGTTCGGAGTAGCATCAATCATACATGTAAGTATAACCAATAATGTGGCATCACGTCGGGTCACAAGGGTTTTTTAAGCTAATAAAATCATTGAGTTGGAAGCCCCCCAGTGCCCTTATGATCAATTAATAAAAGCTCATGCACAGTAAATATGAGATGAAACGACAGAGACCCTGAATTTTCCAGGGATGACGGTTTTATTATGTTGATCATAAAATATATATACATAGACAAAAGTATGTACAGTGACTAGAGCCGGTGGCTGAAGTGTAGTAAGGCCGACAATGAGCAATATTCCAAGGCATGTTGGTCTCTTCCTAAGAGGTACGTGATTTCTTGTGCTGACGTATGTTAATAAGATAATATGACCCATTGTTGAGGTCCTTGGTGACCACAAAGGGTCCTTCCCAAGGCGGCGATAACTTATGCATCCCTGTCTGATCTTGAATCAAACAGAGCAGTAAGTCGCCCTCCTGGAATGTCTGGCTTCTAACCCGGCGGCTATGATAACGCCGCAGGTCTTGTTGGTAAATCGCCGAGCGAGCCGCCGCCAGATCCCGTTCTTCTTCCTAAGCATCTAGGGCGTCTTGACGCGCCTTCTCATTGTCTGCTTCAACGTAAGCCGCCACCCTAGGAGAGTCATGACGAATATCACTTGGAACAACCGCCTTGGCTCCATAAACCATGAAGAATGGTGTGTAGCCTATTGATCTGTTGGGCATAGCCCTGATGCTCCAAAGTACTGCAGGAAGCTCTTCAACCCAACAACCCAGAGTTCACTCCAGAGGCACCATGACTCGAGGCTTCATCCCCTTTAATATCTCCTGGTTAGCACGCTCAGCTTGCCCATTAGACTGTGGGTGAGCTACTGATGACACATCAAGCCGGATATGCTCTCTTTGACAGAATTCTTTCATAGCGCACTTGGACAAATGCGTCCCATTATCTGTGATGATACTGTCAGAATAACCAAAACGGAAGATCAACTTTTTCACAAACTGAACTACAGTCGCCGCCTGATACGCCTCCAACATATCTATAATCTTTGAGTGTTCCATGTTGTTATGTTATCAATCTTGGATGTTTTATAATCATTTTATAGTCATTTTATATCATTTTTTGGTACTAACCTATTGATATAGTGACAAGTGCCAGTTGCTGTTTTCTGCATGTTTT
This sequence comes from Aegilops umbellulata, assembly GCA_032464435.1. Lineage (NCBI taxonomy): Eukaryota > Viridiplantae > Streptophyta > Magnoliopsida > Poales > Poaceae > Aegilops > Aegilops umbellulata. The sequence goes on along the minus strand of CP136060.1, from coordinate 65,372,082 downwards.
TTACATCGTAAGAAATCAATAGCAAACAGAGTCCAAACGCAACGAAACTTTACAGAGATTTTTTTGGACTAGAAGACACCTAATGGGCCCTGACTACGCTTGGGGGGTGCTCCGAGGAGAGCACAAACCACCAGGGCGCGCCAGGAGGCCCAGGCGCGCCCTGGTGGGTTGTGCCCACCTCGGGTGCCCCCAGACCACCTTTTTGCTCTATAAATACCCCAATATTCCAGAAACCCTAGGGGAGTCGACGTAAATCAATTCCAGCCACCGCAGAGTCTAGAACCACCAGATCCAATCTAGACACCATCTCGGATGAGGTTCACCACCTCCATTGGTGCCTCTCCGATGATGCGTGAGTAGTTCTTTGTAGACCTTTGTGTCCGTAGTTAGTAGCTAGATGGCTTCCTCTCTCTCGCTTAGTTCTCTATACAATGGTCTCTTGGAGATCCATATGATGTAACTCTTTTTGCGGTGTGTTTGTTGGGATCGATGAACTTTGAGTTTATGATTAGATCTATATTTTTATATCCATGAACGTATTTGAGTTTCTTTGATCTCTTGTATGCATGATTGATTATAACCTCGTATTTCTTCTTCGATATTTGGGTTTTGTTTGGCCAACTTGATCTATTTATCTTGTAATGGGAAGAGGTAGTGGGTTCGATCTTACGGTGCTTGATCCAAGTGACACAAAGGGAACTGACGCGTATGTATCATTGCTACTAAGGATAAAATGACGGGGTTTATCTCTACGTAGATAGATCTTGTCTACATCATGTCATCGTTCTTATTGCATTAGTCCGTTTCTCCATGAACTTAATACACTAGATGCATGCTGGATAGCAGTCGATGTGTGGAGTAATAGTAGTAGATGCAGGCAGGAGTCGGTATACTAATCTTGGACGTGATGCCTATATAATGATCATTGCCCGGATATCATTGAGGGAGCCCTGGATTATAGGGTCCCGGGCGTCCGGGCTATGTGACATGGGCCGGACTGATGGGCCGTGAAGATACAAGATAGAAGGCCTTCCCCCGTGTCCGGCTGGGACTCTCCTTTGCGTGGATGTAAGTGCATCTAGTGCCACCCCTAGTTGGTTTGGAGTATTGACAACAAACCTGGTTGAGAGGCTAATGTGTTTGTGAGAATTGCAGGATAACATAGGTAGTAGTCCCTCAATGATTCGGTTTACCTACCGGAGATGACCCCTAAAAATGTGTGAATACATTGAAGACAATGGTGGTATGTGAAGATATTCACAACAAAGCTTATGACTCGAGAAACATTCACGTGAAGACTATGGAGTGCGAAGACATAGCTGTTTCGTAGTTTCCTTTTCTTGTTTGTTGAGTCATAGGAACCACCGTACTGTTAAGTGGGGTCCAAGTGAACAAATTCAGAGTGACTGAAGTGATGCTCAACCAAATCCTAAGTCTTCGAGCGAAGACAATGAGACAAAATCTTATCCAAAGCTAGATGAGTCAGCTTTACTTGTAGCCCAAGTTAAGCTGCCGCGTGTGTTTGAAATCTGACCATTGGAACACGTGTCAGTTCCTTAGTGACCTAGGGTCATTTCGGAAAAATCAGGTTGGGTTGCCTAGTGGCTATAAATAGCCCACCCCTACACCATAAATTGGTGGCTGCTCAAAGTTAGTGCACGGCTTTTGTCGTTTGAGAGCAACCCACCTCGAAGCCTTTGCGAGAGAGAAATCCTTGCGAGGACAAAGCCTAAAACACCCAGAGCCAAAGAGTGTTAGGCATCACTGAAGTATTTCTGTCCGCATGACCTGAAGACTTGTTACACTTGAGGACTGTAAATCCTCCAGCCGGTTAGGCATCGCATTCTGAGCATCCAAGAGTCATCGTGGATTGCCGGTGAACGAAGTCTGTGAAGGTTTGGAAGTCTACCTTGAAGACTTACCAGAGTGATTAGGCGAGGACTAAGTGTCCTTAGCTCAAGGGGAATAAGGTGAAGATGCGGTCTTCTGAGTTGAATCTCAGCCTCCCTAACCAGACGTACAGTTGTGAAAGCACAAGTGCTCCCTAGGTGGTTTTGGTAATTAATGTCAACATATCTCTTGTTGGACTAACACTTTTATCTAGTATGTTTCAGATAAGTTCAACAATGGAGTGGCATGGACTAAAGGTTGTGGGAACTCCTTCAAGATGCTAAGGACAAAGGATTGGCTAAAGCTTCAAGCTCAAGACTCTTCATTTTACATTTTAGTGATCGAAGATCACATTGAGTCTATAGGAAAAGCCAATACTATTAAGAAGGGATGAGGTGTTGCTTAATGAGCCTCTTGCTTCATGTGCTTAGTGATATGCTCCAAAACCCTCAACTACTTTCCCACTTACACTTATGACCTATACCCAAAGCCAAACTCGGACCTACCGATTCTTTCTATCCGGCGCCACCGAGTTTCATTTGTCATAGCCACTGCCAAACCCTAGCAAATCGGTTTCACCGATAGGGATCTCGGTCTCACCGAGATGGGATTGTAATCTCTCTGTGTATGTCCATTACCAAAATCGGTCTCACCGAGTTTAGGCAATCGGTACTACCGAGATTGCAATGCAAACTCTCTGGTTAACTTATTACCAAAATCGGTCCAACCGAGTTTAGTAATCGGTCCCACCGAGTTTGCCTGACCAACTCTCTGGTTAGCTTATTACCAAATCGGTCTCACCGAGTTTGTGTAATCGGTCTCACAGAGATTACTTTATGCCCTAACCCTAACCATATCGGTCCTACCGAGTTTCATGTCAGTTCCACCGAAAATCTCTAACGGTCACTAGGTTTACTAAATTGGTCCGGCCGAGTTTGTTGATTCGGTCCCACCGAGATTGGTAAATTGTGTGTAACGGTTGGATTTTGTGTGGTGGCTATATATACCCCTCCACCTCCTCTTCATTCATGGAGAGAGCCATCAGAACACATCTACACTTCCAACTCATATGTTCTGAGAGAGAACTACCTACCCTTGTGTTGAGGCCAAGATATTCCATTCCTACCATATGAATCTTGATCTCTAGCCTTCCACAAGTTGCTTTCCACTCAAATCTTCTTTCCACCAAATCCAAATCCCGTGAGAGAGAGTTGAGTGTTGGGGAGACTATCATTTGAAGCACAAGAGCAAGGAGTTCATCATCAACACACCATTTGTTACTTCTTGGAGAGTGTTGTCTCCTAGATTGGCTAGGTGTCACTTGGGAGCCTCCGACAAGATTGTGGAGTTGAACCAAGGAGTTTGTAAGGGCAAGGAGATCACCTACTTCGTGAAGATCTACCGCTAGTGAGGGAAGTCCTTCGTGGGCGATGGCCATGATGGGATAGACAAGGTTGCTTCTTCGTGGACCCATCATGGGTGGAGCCCTCCGTGGACTCGCGCAACCGTTACCCTCCGTGGGTTGAAGTCTCCATCAACGAGGATGTAGGATAGCACCACCTATTCGAACCACGACAAAAACATCCTTGTCTCCAATTGCGTTTGAATTCTCCAAACCCTTCCCTTTACATTCTTGCAAGTTGCATGCTTTACTTTCCGCTGCTCATATACTCTTTGCATGCTTGCTTGATATGTATTGTGTATGTTGAAATTGTGCCCAAACTCCACTTAAACTAAAAAAGTTTAAAAACTACAACTTTAGCACTAAGTGTCTAATCACCCCCCCTATAGACACATCTTCTCAAGATCCCACAAGTGGTATCAGAGCATTGGTCTCCATTGCCTTGGTTTAATCACCATTGGAGGAAGATGGATGAGTCTACTTTGGGGAGTCTTAGACATAGAGTGCCCATTTTTGATGGAGAGTATTTTCATGAGTGGAAAAATGAGATGCTTGTAATTTTCAATCAATATCAGTTGAACAAGTACATTGCTAGTCCTTGTGCGCCTCATGTGGAACCTATGCGCCCTACCCTAGATGAAGATATTGACATGATTCGCAATCTTAGAACTGTTGAGCTCATCATTAGAGGATTGCCTAGAAACTTGATTAGATGTTTGCCTACTCTTGAGTGTGCTTATACTATATGGAAATTTCTTGAGGAACGATTTCCCGATTATTCCTTGAAAAAATTAGATGAAATTCTCCATAAATCTATTGTCTTGAGTAAGATGAACTCTAGTGATCCTAGTTTTGGTAATTGTCTATTTGAGCTTACCAATCTCATGCGTGCTAAAGGAAATGTTGGAATCATTAGTGATATCATATCCGAAGCTATTAGAATTCATAAAGGTAACCACTTTGATGATGATGTACCTAATGAATTACCCTCTCTAGGATATGATCAATCACAAGATGATGTTGAACATGGATACTATGATGACGATGATGATAGTGACTTCGATCTTGATGATGCAATGAGACATTTTGGTCTTATGGCAAATCTTCGGGGATATGTGTCAGGAGGAAAGGAATGGGTTCTTGACAGTGGATGTACTGATCATATGACCGGAGATGAAGAGATGTTCCGTGAGCTTGCTGAAAATGACGGCCCTCAAAAATATGTCACCTTTGGTGATAATTCAAAGGGTAAGGTGGTTGGCCTTGGTAAGGTGTCCATCTCACACGATAGCTCCATACAAAATGTCATGCTCGTTGAATCTCTTGGATACAACTTACTTTCAGTATCTAGACTTGCTCATTTCGGTTTGAATGTCCTATTTACTGAGGTAGATTGCCAAGTGTTTCGTCGAGACAATCATAAAATGGTCTTTACCGGTATACGTAGAGGTGATCTTTACATTGTCGATTTCTCTAAAAAGGCACAACCTAAAACTTGCTTTATCGCTAAATCCTCAAAAGGTTGGTTGTGGCATAGACGACTAGGTCACGTTGGCATGAGAAACCTTGACAAGCTTATTAAAGGAAATCATATCCTTGGAGTTAACGATGTTATATTTGATAAGGATAGACTTTGTAGTGCTTGTCAAGCAGGTAAACAGGTTGGAGGAAGGCATCCCGTGAAGAACATCATGACCACTAGGAGGCCACTCGAGCTACTTCATATGGATCTTTTTGTTCCCAACGCTTACAAGAGTCTCTGTGGAAATTCTTTTGGTCTAGTTATAGTTGATGATTTTTCAAGATTTACGTGGGTGTTCTTTCTTGATGACAAATCGCAGGTCCAAAAGATCTTCAAAAACTTCGCTAGGAAGGCCCAAAATAAATTTGAAGTGAAGATCAAGAAGGTTCGGAGTGACAACGGAACGGAGTTCAAGAACGCAAATGTGGACACCTTTCTTGATGAAGAAGGGATTTCACACGAGTGCTCGGCAACGTACACACCTCAACAAAATGGAGTTGTTGAGAGGAAGAACTGGACGCTCATCAAAATGGCGAGAACGATGCTTGATGAGTACAAGAAGCCAAAGCACTTTTGGGCAGAAGCAGTTGAGACAGCTTTTCATGCAACAAATCGCTTGTATCTTCACAAGCTACTCGGCAAGACGGCATACGAGCTTCTCACCAGTAACAAACCCCAAGTTGGATACTTTCGAGTATTCAGCTGAAAATGATACATTCTTGATAAGCATCGTCGTTCAAAGTTTGCTCCTAAATCTCATGAAGGTTTCCTACTTGGTTATGGCTCAAACTCTCACACTTACCGTGTCTACAACAATTTCACCCAAAAGGTTGAAGAGATGGTAGATGTGAAGTTTGATGAATCTAATGGCTCGCAAGTAGAGCAATTGCCAATTGATGTAGGAGACAAAGACCCTTCAGAAGCAATCCAAGACTTGTCTATTGGCAAAATTCGTCCAACGGAGGTGAAGGAGAGTACCTCGTCCGTCCAAGTGGAAGCTTCTACTTCATGACAAGGTGAACCAAGAATTGACACGGAAGCATCCACAAGTGGGACACACCCAGATGAAGAAGACGAGGAAATGCATCAAGACGAATGCCAACAACCTCCTTCTCCACCACGACAAGAGAACGACAACGCCAACAATGAAGAAGGCCAAGAAGAAGAACAAGATGAAGAAGATGTTCAACGAAGACCCAAGCAAAAGCTTTCACGAGTTCGAGCAAGAATTGCTAAGGACCATCCCGTCGAGCAAATCTACAATGATATTCATACCTGGAGAATCACTCGCTCAAAAACTCGTTTAGCTAACTTTTGTGAAAACTATTCATTCATCTCTAGCATTGAACCTATGAAGGTTGAAGAAGCATTGGAAGATCCGGACTGGATAAACGCTATGCATGAAGAGCTACACAACTTTGAGAGAAACCAAGTTTGGACATTGGTTGAGAAGCCCGACAACAACCACAACATCATTGGTACCAAATGTGTTTCTCAACAAGCAAGATGAAGATGGACAAGTGGTTCGCAACAAAGCACGTCTCGTCACCCAAGGGTACACACAAGTCGAAGGTATGGACTATGGTGAGACATATGCTCCCGTTGCTAGACTTGAGTCCATTCACATCTTACTTGCCTATGCTAATCACCACAATATCACCTTGTACCAAATGGACATTAAAAGTGCTTTTCTCAATGGTGAAATAGAGGAGGAAGTTTATGTCAAACAACCTCCCGGCTTTGTCAATCCTAAGAAACCAAATCATGTTTACAAACTTCATAAAGCCCTTTATGGTCTTAAACAAGCTCCTAGAGCATGGTATAAATGCTTGACCAAGTTCCTTATTGCAAGTGGTTTTGAAATTGGAAAAATTGATTCCACACTTTTTACTAAAAGAGTTAATGGAGAACTATTTGTATGCCAAATTTATGTTGACGATATCATATTTGGTTCAACTAACCCTCTTTTTAGTGAAAAGTTTGGAAAGCTTGTCGAAGAAGTTTGAGATGTCTATGATGAGTGAACTCAAATTCTTTCTCGGTTTGCAAATCAAGCAAACTAAGGAAGGTACATTTTTCTCTCAAACGAAGTACACCAAAGACTTATTCAAGAAGTTCAATATGCAAGAATGCAAAGGTATGCCTACACCCATGCCTACTAGTGGACATAATGATTTGACCAAAGATGGTGAACCGGTTGATCAAAAGGTTTATCGCTCTATGATTGGTTCATTGTTATACCTATGTGCTTCACGTCCCGATATTATGCTAAGTGTGTGCATGTGTGCACGATAGCAAGCTGCTCCTAAAGAATGTCATCTAAAGGCCGTGAAAAGGATAGTGAGATACTTAATTCATACACCAAATTTTGGCATTTGGTATCCTATGAGGTCTTCTTTTGATCTTGTTGGTTATTCCGACTCGGATTATGCCGGAGACAAGGTTGATAGAAAGTCCACTTCGGGTACTTGTCAATTTCTTGGTAGATCTCTTGTGTCTTGGTCCTCCAAGAAACAAAACTCGGTATCCTTATCCACCGCCGAAGCGGAATACATTGCCGCTGGTTCATGTTGTGCTCAATTACTTTGGATGACCCAAACTCTTAAAGATTATGGGATCTATGTGAAACATGTTCCATTACTTTGTGACAATGAAAGTGCTATCAAAATTGTTCATAATCCTATACAACATTCTCGAACTAAGCATATTGAAGTTCTTCATCATTTCATTCGAGATCATGTTGCTAAGGGTGACATTAATCTTAAACATGTTCGCACCGATAAGCAATTAGCAGATATATTCACTAAACCACTTGATGAGAAAGTGTTTTGCAGGTTGAGAGGTGAATTGAACATTATTGATGCCTCAAACTTGGAGTAGGAATGTCGGTGTACTAAAGTAGGGGTACCCTAGTATCCCGAACTTGTGCACGGGCAGTAGCAGCACCCCGTGGCAAGGCCCGCCAGGTGATCGCCAAGGCTCTCTATGGTTCTTTTGGAGCCATTCGAGAACAAAGTATTTTAGCCAAGGAGACAAGTCCCCGGCAAGAGGAGCTTGCCGGGAAGGCCGCTCGAGGCACAAGACCCCGGCAAGAGGAGCGTGCCGGGAAGGCCAACCAGAGCATCTCAAATAACCTGCCGCGACGCGCCACGCGTCCTGGCAGGACTCGGCGAGCGACAAGCTCCCGGACGCGGCAAGACAACGGCCGCGGCAAGGCACTTGCCGCGGCGGGCAACCACTCTGTACCCGCGCTCCAGATCACCCACCTACGTGTCGCTCCGGGACCCTTCCTGGCGTACGTGGCGGGAGGCTGTGCAGCCAGGGGTACACTGTGGCATGCAGCGCTGACAAGATCGCCATCGTGCCAAGCGGTGGCGCCCCCGACGGTCCCTTTTCTGCATCGTCTGGGCGACGTAGATAGGCATTTAATGCCTTTGTCCCCTGCCGTCAGGGTTAGGTATGATACACTGTGTAGGTAGCTGTACCTACCACGGCATATTTCCATTTTTGCCCTTACCTACGTTGCCACCTGTTGGAGACCCCTTGAACATATAAAAGGAGGCCCATGCACAACGTAGAGGGGGATCGGACCCCGGAGAGAGCAATCTCTGAGAGGAAAACAGAAGAACGCTCGGTCTCGTTAGCTGCTTGAGTGTACTGTAGCACTCAGCGCTCCCGAGCAAGAGCTCAATACAATCCACAAAGCAGCAGTAGGAGTATTATCTCTCCGGAGAGCTCCGAAGCTGGGTAAAAAGCCCCCGTGTGCTTCGCCTCGATCCGCTCTTCGCGCGACCTCCGCCCCCCGCCGAACCGAGAAGGGGCTCCATCCCCATAGGTGCTCGGGGAGCCAGAAAACCCCGACATCTTTGGCGCGCCAGGTAGGGGGAGTCGAGGTTGTGTGAACCTGATCCGGCGTTTACGCGAGCTAAGTCTTCATCGACTTCATCGACATGCCGCCGAAGAAGAAGGCTGCGGAGGCGGCTGCGCCGTCCGCGTCGAATCCACCGCCACCGCAGCAAACGGCCGGTGGGGAGGACGCCGGCGTAAGAACGGGCGTCGACGAGGGAGCCCACGGTGCCACCAAGTCCAAGGACAAGACCGCGCTGCCCGTCGGTGGCGTAGTCGGCTCCCACGACGACCGGGCGTCCGTAGACGCACCGTGCCCATCTCAAGAGGCGCAGGACCGGCAGCGTCATGGTACTCACGGTACCATACGCTCGCTGGACCCAAATCGAGCTGGCGGATCCTGGGATGCTCAAGGCCAACATGCACGCCAACGTGCTGGCGCGAGCGAGGCACGGCCTCCTGGAAGGAATACTGCTCCTTCTAACATCGTTGGAAGTCCGAGCATATCCCGCTCCTCGCACCGTTCGCCACCGCTACCCGCCACTCCAGCAGAAGCTTTGGCACGAGCTCAACTACTCCTGGACTTCCCTCCAACGCCAGACAAGATCGACGACTGGAGGGCCACCATTCAGAGTCTCATCGGCTTCGCCAACGGCGACACTCCACGGCCGGCGACCACATCGCAGCCGCGGCAGGCCATCCAAGTGCAAGCCAATGGCGACAAAACTGGTGGGGTGCAACCACCGTGCACTCTCCGCCCCAAAGGCCAAGATCGCCGACTCGCCGGGTCCGCCATGACAGCGACTCCACTGCTTCCTCAGATCCGCGAACTCGTCGCGATCAGCGCCACGTTCTTCACGAACGGCAGCAAGAAGACGCTCGTACCCGCATCGAGCGCCGAAGAGAAACGCGGCGTCAATCAGACCGACGCGCTGGCCCCGCTGTCGACATGCAAGCGCCAGGGGAACCAGGCGACCTGCCGTACGCGGTAGGTTGCCCTGCGTTTAGTCGTGAGCTGCGGCAAGTCCAGTGGCCCAGTATGAAGAATTTCAAGCTAGACGTACCAGAGAAGTACGACAGCAGGCTGCATCCGTCGGAATTCCTCAGCATCTACACCATCACGGTGCTGGCTGCCGGGGGGCGAGACGACAAGATCCTCGCCAATTACTTCCCTCTGGTGCTCAAGCCCAACGTCAGGTCCTGGCTCATGCACTTGCCGGAAAACTCCATATCTTCCTGGGCAGACCTATGCCATCAGTTTGTTGGCGCCTTTATAGGCGGCCACAAACCTCATGGCCAGGAGAGTGATCTTCACCTGCTTGCCCAGAAGGAAGGGGAGCCTCTACGCAAGTACATCCAGAGATTCAGCCAAGTGCACCGCAACATCCCAGACGTCCACCCTGCCGCGGTCATCAGTGTGTTCCACCAGAACGTGCGTAACCGCAGGATGCGGGAGGAGATGACGATGTGCAAGATCAGAGATGTCAGTGAGCTGTATGCCCTGGCCGACAGATGCGCACGTGCTGAGGAAGGGAGGAAACTCCCCGGAGAGAACGTAGGACCAGGGGGATCTGACAGCGATGATGCCGCCCCGGCAAGCAAAAACCGGCGGCAGAACAACAGGAAGAGGAAAGGCAAAGATGTGCTAGTTGTCGAGCAGTCCGGCAACGAGGGTGGCGCCAAGACAGCAAAGACTGGTAGCTCCGGCAAGGAGGTTGCCGCATGCGCCAACTGCCAGGCTGTGGCAGCCGCCGACAAGCAGGACAGCACCAACAAGCAGTACTGCAAGATTCACCACACCAAAGGCCATGACCTCCAGAGCTGCAAGAAGGTCGAGCAGCTCGTCGAGCTGCAAAAGGCCGAATACGAGCGACGCGACAAGGAGAAGGCCCAAGGACGTGCTGGAGGATCCGGTACGAAGCGCACCGGCTGGGGGGGACGCCGCGGCAACGCCAAGCAGCGGCAAGGCGACAGACCTCCCCGCGGCCGCGACAAGGATGAAGATGACGACGACGACAAAGACATGGATGACGCCGAGACCAGCGAGCAGGAGTTCCAGAAAGCCACAGAAGTTTTGTGCGTTGACGGTGGTGCTTCTCTGCATACTTCACGCCGCCAACTCAAGCAGTGGGTGCGGGAAGTCAATGCAGCAGAACCACCCGTTGAGTCACGCAAGCTTCTAAAATGGTCCAGCACGCCTATCATCTTTGATATCGAGGACCACCCCGATCGCACAACTGCTGTCGGGTGTTTGCCGATGTTGGTCTCACCAACTAGCCGCAACCTCAAGGTCACTAAGATGCTAGTTGATGGCGGGGCCGGCTTGAACCTGATCTCCTCCGTTGTGCTCCGGAGACTCCAAGTCCCTGACAGCGAGCTCGAAGAGACCGGCACGTTCCAAGGAATCAACCCGGGAAGGAGCAAGCCGAAGGGGAAGATCACGCTGCCGGTGACGTTTGGCAGCGAGCTGAACTTCAGGACTGAGAGGGTCACTTTCGACGTTGCCGATTTTCCATTGCCTTACGATGGAATTCTCGGCCGTCCAGCGCTCGCCAAGTTCATGGCGGCCTCTCACTACGCGTACAACATGCTGAAGATGCCAGGCCCGATAAGTGTCATCTCTGTACATGGCGACAAGAAAGACTCTCTTATCTGTGCCGACAAGATCTACCGGGAAGCAGCAGCCGCCGCAGATCACGAGACACTTGCCGCTGAAGCTCCCGGGAGGAAGAAGAAGACCAAGTCCAGCAAGAGCTCTGATGCCCACTACGGCAAGCGCACCTCTTCGGAGTGCTGCGCTACCGTCGAGGACGCACCATCGAGCTCCACCGGCAAATGTAAGAAGATGATGGCAGCTCCGCCAGCGACCAAGAAGGTGTCCGCCAAGGAGGGCGGCACTGGTGGTACCTTCACCATCAGTGCCACTCTCGACCCTAAATAGGAAAGCACGCTCATTGCTTTCCTGCGAGCGAATGTCGATGTGTTTGCGTGGCAACCGTCTGACATCCTCGGCGTTCCCAGGAAAGTAATCGAGCACCACCTTGCCGTCTGTCCTCATGCGCGGCCCGTCAAGCAGAGAGTCAGGAAACAAGCAGTGGAGCGCCAAGAGTTCATCACTGAAGAGATCAAGAAGTTGGAAGTAGCAGGCCTCGTTAGAGGAGTGCTCCATCCTACGTGGTTGGCCAATCCTGTAGTCGTGCGCAAGGCAAACGGGAAATGGAGACTTTGCATCGACTTCACCGATGTCAACAAAGCTTGTCCCAAAGACCCATTTCCCTTGCCGCGCATTGACCAGATTGTCGACTCCACAGCCGGATGCGACTTGCTTTCATTTCTTGACGCATACTCAGGATACCATCAGATCTTCATGGCAGAAGAGGATGAGGAGATAACCGCGTTCATCACTCCATGTGGCACGTACTGTTTCATACGAATGCCTTTTGGTTTGAAGAATGCTGGTTCAACATTCGCAAGGGTAGTCCATACTGCTTTTGAGCCGCAAATACACAAAAATGTGGAAGCCTACATGGATGACATAGTGGTCAAGAGCAGGGACAAAGCAACTCTGATTCAAGACCTAGAAGAGACTTTTGCAAATTTACGCAAGATCAGCCTCAAGCTCAACCCCGAGAAGTGCGTGTTTGGAGTCCCGTCCGTCAAGCTTCTCGGATTCTTCGTGTCTCAGAGAGGAATTGAAGCAAATCCCGACAAGATCAGGGCCATTGAGCAGATTGAAGCACCGAAGCGCGTCAAGGATATACGAAAACTTGCCGACTGCGTGGCGGCTCTCAGCAGGTTTATCTCTAAGTCTGCTGAGCGCGCCCTGCCGTTTTTCAAAATCTTGAAAAAGGCAGGTCCAATGAAATGGACTCCAGAAGCAGAGGCTGCGCTGCAGGACTTGAAGAGATACCTGTCCTCCACTCCAATACTTGTCGCACCTAAACCACAAGAGAAGTTGCTGCTATATCTGGCGGCAACCAATCAAGTGGTTAGTGATGCGTTAGTAGCGAAGAGAGAGGCAGATGATGAGCCAGCGACCGCGGCAAGCACATCCAGCGACAAGCAGGGGGCTTCCCCGACGAGCTCTCGTCCCGACGAAGATGGATCTGCGCAGATGTGCGAAGAGATACATAAGAAGAAAATGGTGCAGCGCCCAGCCTACTTTGTCAGTTCCCTTCTGCAGGGGGCTAGGTCAAGGTACTTTGGTGTGCAGAAGTTGCTTTTCGGCCTACTTATGGCCTCGAGAAAGCTGCGCCATTACTTCCAAGCACATGAGATCATAGTTGTCACTCGCTTTCCGCTGAAGAGGATACTGCAGAATCCAGAAGCAACAGGCAGGATTGTTGAGTGGGCACTGGAACTGTCAAGCTTTGGCCTCAAGTTTGAGAGCACTTCAACTATTCAAAGCAGAGCATTGGCAGAATTCATAGCAGAGTGGACGCCAACACCAGACGAAGAAATTCCAGAGAGGAGCATCCCTGTCAAGGAAGCGAACAAAGAATGGCTGATGTACTTTGATGGTGCGTTCTCGCTGCAAGGCGCCGGTGCTGGCGTGCTGCTTGTCGCACCCACCGGAGAGCACCTCAAGTACGTGGTCCAGATGCACTTTCCCAAGGAGCAAGCAACAAACAATACTGCAGAGTATGAAGGATTGCTCGCCGGTCTCAGGATCGCGGTAGACCTCGGGATCAAGCAACTCATTGTCAGGGGTGACTCACAGCTTGTCGTCCGCCAAGTGAACAAGGATTATCAGAGTCCGTTGATGGAAGCTTACGTTGATGAAGTGAGGAAGCTGGAAGAGCGCTTTGTCGGCCTACAGATGGAACATGTTCCAAGAGCTCAGAACGACATCGCCGACGGCCTGTGAAAGTGCGCGGCATTTAAGTTACCTGTGGAACCAGGGATCTTTGTGCTCAAGCTGACTCAACCATCCGTGACACCATCAACTGGACAGAGCAAGAAGAGGAAGTTGATTTATGGTGACTATCTTCCAGCAGAGCTTCCCGAAGCTGCCGCCAAGAAGGTCCCCAAGATCAACGCCAAGAGTGCTGAGGAGCAGTCCGCTCCGACAAGCCCCAGGGTTTGTTTCGTTGAAGCAGACACTCTCGACAAGTTTTGCTCCGGCAAGCTTGCCGGGGAACGTCAAGCTCCGGCTGAACCGCAGGTTCTCGCCGTAGAAGCGGATGTTCCCGCAGCAACAGATATGCCTTTAGTCCCTATTGTTGAGCCACAGGCTCCAGCATGGGCACAGCAGATCGTCCGTTTCCTCCAGTCAGGAGAACTTCCCGAAGAGCCAGAAGAAGCAGAAAGAGTAGCCCGACAGTCTAGTATGTACCAGTTTGTTGACAACGCACTGTACAGAAGAAGACTCAACGGAATGAAATTGAAGTGTATCCCTCGGGAAGATGGACAGAAGCTGTTGGCAGAGATACATGGAGGCATTTGTGGTCACCACATTGGCGCAAGAGCGCTTGCCGGCAAAGCATTCCAGCAGGGATTCTTTTGGCCGACAGCCCTCCAGGATGCAGCTGCACAAGTAACCAAGTGTGAAGCGTGCCAGTTCCATTCCAAGCAGATACACCAGCCAGCTCAAGCTCTCCAGACGATCCCTTTATCCTGTCCCTTTTCCGTCTGGGGGCTCGACATCCTCGGCCCCTTCCCCCGAGCAGTCGGGGGCTTTGAGTACTTGTACGTCGCAATCGGCAAGTTCACAAAGTGGCCGGAAGTGGAACGAGTGAGGAAGGTGACAGCATAGTCAGCAGTCAAGTTCTTCAGGTCGATTGTTTGCCGCTTCGGAATCCCTAACAGGATCATCACCGACAACGGTACACAATTCACGAGTCGCACCTTCATGCAGTACGTCCAAGACCTTGGCGCCAAGGTCTGCTTCGCTTCTGTTGCTCACCACAGGAGCAACGGTCAAGCAGAGAGGGCAAATGCTGAAGTGCTGCGTGGACTCAAGACCCATACTTTCGACAGGCTACACAGGTGCGGAAGAAACTGGATCGAGGAGCTGCCGGTGGTTCTTTGGTCGATCAGGACGACGCCAAATCGAGCCACTGGCCAGACACCTTTCGCTCTAGTCTATGGAGCAGAGGCAGTTATCCCCACGGAACTCATATACGGGTCACCTCGAGTGCTCGCTTATGATGAGCTTGAGCAAGATCAGCTGCGACAAGATGACGCGCTGCTCCTTGAGGAGGACCATCTTCAGGCTGCTGTACGAGTTGCTCGATACCAACAAGCTTTGCGCCGCTACCATAGCCGCAAAGTTAAAGCCAGAAGTCTCGAGGAAGGAGACCTTGTTCTTTGGCGCGTTCATTCCGCCAAGAATTCCAACAAGTTGACGCCGAAGTGGGAAGGCCCTTACTGGGTTAAACGAGTCACTAGGCCTGGCGCTGTCTGCCTTGAGACCGAGGATGGCTTTCCGGTGAGCACTCCTGGAACATCGAGCATCTTCGTAAGTTTTACTCGTAAGGCGCGGTTGTCGGACCCTGTCCGGCAACCACCATTTTGTACAAGTCTTGCCGCTGTTGCATGTAATCCTTTGTACAAAGCCAGGCGCAGACCCTATGCATAAATAAAACTCACGTGCTCCGCACACCCTGTCAATTTCATGCCTTTCTGCATGAATTATCTGACACTTTGTGCAGCGAGCCCCCTCGGTAAGCAATAACGAGCCATAAGGCTCCATACTATTGTTTTCTCTTTTCTCTTTTTCTCAAGGAAAGGAAGGATCCTTCGCCCACAAGTTGACCGGGGGGGGGGGGGGGAGGAGAAGATAATGGTATGGACCTGGCGTCGTTCAGGAAAAATTTCGCCTTGCCGGGGAGCAAACGACAGGAAAGCTAAGTGCCAAAGTTCGAGCAATCAGATCTTTTAACTTTAAGTTACGTTCCTTGAACGACCATGCTTTGTATGGAAAACCTGTGCGCGGAGGAACCAACTCGTGGCTAGTTGCGCCCTTACTTTGTTTCGAGTTCACTCAACAGTTTAAGTGTGCTGCGACTAGAGTTGCGCCCTTACTTTGTTTCGAGTTCACTCAGCGACTTAAGCGAGCTGCGACTAGTCGCGACAAGGTTTCTTGTCGGTAACGGCACCGCCAGCAGGCCGCTGACGTCCCGCACTCAGCGCTCGCGGCAAAGGTGCCAACGCCGGCAGGTTCCCTAAAAGCGTAGGGCAAAAACATACAAAGGAAGGAATCGAGTAAAGGAAGTAGCATTGCAATCATGCCTAGAAACAGAGTTATATTACAAGATAGTTTGTCGCGGCTCTAATAGACTATTTTCATAACATGACCAGCGACGAAAAAAGAAGAAGAAGAAGAAGAAAATAGGCGGCCTAGTCCGTGCGGTCGCCCTCAACCCTCTTGATACCGCTCACCTTGTCCACAATGGGTGCGACGAGGGTCTCGAGCTCCTCCAGATCAGCTTCCGGCGGCAGGGACCTGAGGATGTTAGTGAGGCGGAGGCCCGGGTTGCGGAAGGCCACCTTCATCAGCACCTTTTCGAGAGCTCCCGCGCAGATCTCGCGCGAATCGTCGGCCAGCTGCTTTGGGATCCTCTCCCGGAGTTGCTGGAGGGCCGTCGCCACGCCTCTGAAGAACAAGGTGTGCTTGGCGCTGGATGGGAGGCTCCCGTCAGAGGAATACCCGAGATCCTCCACGCCCAGCAGCGCCAACTCCTTGTCGATGTCTGCGGCAGCATTCACAAGGCCCTCCGTCCACTGCTCCACAGTTCCCCTGAAATCGTTCTGGGTGGTGGCGATGCTCTCCAGCAGCTCCTTGTCGGCCTTGATCTCTTTCTTCAAGGCCGCCTCCTGCTCCCTGGCGCCGTCCAGCGTCTTGGTCAAAGCAGCCAGCTTCAGCTCAAGATCCACCTTGGAGTCCTTGGCGGCGTCAAGATCCTTGACCTTCTTGGCGAGACGACCCTGCAGATCGCCAAAGGTGTAGGCGTCCTTCTCGCTCTCATGCTTGAGCGCGGCAAACGCTTCACCGCTCGCCTTGAGATCAGTCTCCAGCTGCGCCACTTTCGCCTCCAGCTCCTTCTTGGTGGCCTCGGCGGCTGCGGCAGCGTCCTTTGCTTCCTTGAGGGCTCCGCTGAGTGCTTACTCGTGCACAGCTAGCTCCTCTTCGTGGCTATCCAGGCTGGCCTTCAGCTGCACCAACTCACCGTCCCACGCAGACAACTCCTCGGCGGCAAGCCGCTGTTGCTCTGTAATCTCTGCCTTCTCAAGGATGAAAGCCTTCCGCGCCTCATCGAGCTGCACCCGCTCCGCCGCCAGCGACTGGAGAGCTGCCTGGTTGAGGCCTCGGAGCTCCTCCGCGCGCTTCTCCACGTCCACCCCCGCCTTCGCGACAAGTGCTTCGCGGGACTCCAGTTTGGCCTGGCGGGCGCGGTAGAGCGACACCAGCTTCCGCAGCAGTCGCTCCTCCTCGGGCTCGTCGCTGCTGCTGCTTGGTGCGTCGACCAACGTCAGCCCAGCGAAGGCAAGCACCTCCACGTCAAAGCTTTCTCCTTCGACCGACGCCCTGGACGTTGACGCCTAGGGGAGGTTGATGAAGATGCCAGCGCCAGCCTTCAAGTAGACGCCTGGCTGGGGTTCTTCGAAGCCTGACGCTGCGGCAGGGGCGGGAGGATTGGCGGTCGGTGTAGTGCCTGTCGCTCCTGCGGCCCCAGGGTCGTCAATATGATCGCCGGGCCCCTCGTCAGCTGCTGCGGCGGCAGCCTTGGCGGCCTCTTCACCGGCGGGATCTTCAGCGCCGGCCGTTTCTTCGATGGCAGCGGCGTCATCAATAACAACCTCGGTCTCCATCGGCTCCACAGTGGATGGATCTGACGACCGGAAAAGGAAGAAAAGTCAAGCAAATATCCCAAAAAGAAGAACCCAAGGGAAGTTTATAAGCAAGGAGTACCTGTACCAGGCTCGGTAGTTGGGATCTCCGCTGCCGGGGGGTCGCCGGTACTGTCCCTTGCCGGAGACTTCTCCCTTGCCGGGGAGCTCTCCCTCGTCGGAGACTTCTCCCTTTCCGGGGAGCTCTCCCTCATCGGGGGATTCCCCCTTGCCGGGGAACTCTCCCTCGGCAACGTAGTCGAAGCCGGTGGCACGTCAGGGGTGGCCTCCGGGCGCTCCTGGTGGAGCTGCTCTGCTCCTGCACAAGCCAACGGTCAGATATCAGCAAGCAAATTGTATCCATGCGCTCCTAAAAGCTGGAAGTTAACCATATACTTACGCTGGGGGCTGCGCTGGGGGCTGCTCTGAGGAACGGCTGCCGGGTCCGACAAGTTTGGCTCAGGCGCACCCCCTGCTGCCACGGTGGGATCATCCTCGATGACAATCCCCGGAACCTTGGCTCTCTTTGCCATTCTCTGGGCCAGCGTCCTAAAAAGGAATAAGTTCAGAGTAAAGCAAATGAGATACAAGACAAGACGACAAGTATTGAAGATATGCAAGTACAACAAGAATCTTACTCATCTTCTTCCTCGTCAGAGCTGAGCGCGGAGAAGTCAAAGCCTGGCCCACCTCCGGCGCGAGGAGGCGGAGGAGTAGGATCCCTTGGCCGCTTGGCGGGAGCTGGAGCGGCAGGCCGAGAGGACCCCGCCCCAGTTGCCGCTGCAGCAGGAGGTGTTTCCGCGGCAACAGAACTTGCCGCGGTGGAGCGTGTCGTGTGGCGCGGCGGGGGTTGACTCGCCCGCCGCTCCGCTACGTCCCCGGCCTTGCGAAGACGCCTTCTTGATGGAGCCGGGGGCTCCGCTTGAGGAGCCGGGGGCTCTGCTCGTGGAGTCAAGGGCTCTGCTTGCGGCAAGCTATCCGAAGATGAAGAGGAAGAGGAGCCGATCTCCAACGAGCCGCTCGTGTCCTCGGCGGGCCCGCTCGGCCCGACATCGTGCTCGGCGGACCTCTTCTCGCCGGCAAGCTCCTCTCGGTCGGCAAGGCTTGCCACCTCCGTTGCCTCTGCCTCCTCCATGGTGAACCCGAACTCGCCCGCAGCGGCAGCTGCCGCCGCCTCTTCCATCCTGGTGGCGATGTGCTTGAGCTCATTGTCGGTGGTGTCCCGGGTGAGGCCTTTTTTCTCGTCGGCGTCGACCGGCACTTCTATCAAGTTGTCGAAGAACGCCCGCACGACATCATCCGCAGGCTCTATCCAGGCTGGATCAATTCCATGCGAGTCGCACAACGGCATTATCGCACGGATACGGTCGAGCGCGGAGTTGTTGCACAGCGGGACGACGCCCCTCGGCAACCAGAACACTTCGGGATGCTGTGGGTCGTGCTTGAACAGCTCCTGGAGCATCGCGTTGAGCTCCAGGACAGTGAAGTTGAAGTTGAGGCCCGGCCACAACCTCATGATATCCGCCGCATTCTGAAACTCCCAGGCGGGTCTCCCCCTCTCCTGCAGGGGGGCGATGCGGCGGCGGAGGAAATCTGCGCCAACCGCTCCTACGGTAAGCCCGGCAAGCCTGAGGCGTAGGATCCGGGTGACAGCGATCCTTAGTCTGCCATCTTCCGGGGCCAGGCTACTCCAATCACTGCCGCGCAGTACTGGGGTTTTACGCAGAGCAGTAAACGGCTGCGGGTTCTCCTCAACGATCAGACACCAGTCCGCCCTCCACTCCTCCCACTTGCTGTGGAGCTCTCCCTCCAAATAAGCATCCTTCTTTCCGGCTTTCAAGATCCAGGCGATTCCGCCGGATAAAGGTTCTCCTTTCTCAACCCGAGGCGAAAAGAAATGGCGGAAAAGAGCTACGTTTGGATGGATCCCGACAAAGTTTTCGCAGAGATGTGCGAAAACTGCCATGGTCAGGACAGCATTGGGGGTGAAATCAACAAGGTGGAGCCCGTAGGTGTTCATGACATCGCAAAAGAATTCTGAAAAGGGCGGGCAGAGCCCGCAATAGAAGAACAAGGCAAAGAAGGGATACCTAGTGGGATACTTATCCCAAGCAGTGGCTGGCAGTACCTTCGCGCGCGGATGCGCTCGCGTCCCCGTCGACCAGAAGAGGTAGAAGTCCTCCTTCAGCTTTGCCGCCTCAAGCCTCGGAGGGAAGAGTGCCCGCTCCTTCCGCAGCGCCGCGAGCCGCTGCGCCTTGGCCGACTTCGCCTTCTCGGCTTTCGGAGCCATGGCGGAAAGGGGGAGTGAGGACGGCGACGTTGGCAGTGCTGGTGGCGCTGGGGGCACGGCGCTGCTCTCCTTCGGCTTTGGGAAGAAGGGGAGTGGCGGAGATTCTCGAGGAGGGAATAGCAACGGGTAGATGGGCGAACTGCCCCTGTTCCCCCTGCTTATAAGGAGGGAGGGGGCGGACGTTTCGCCTTTCTGAATAAAGAAACCACCCACGACCTCTCCCACGATGCCGCAATCGACGCGTGCCGTTCGGGGAGGGCGTGGTGGATTCGGAGCAAGGTGCGACGTGACCCAGGCCGTGCGTGCCCGTGCCCTGTTTTGGGCCTGGCCCAACAGCGCTCGGCACCGTGTGTAGCCCAGGCCCGGGGGCTCCTGTCGGTGTACTAAAGTAGGGGTACCCTAGTATCCCGAACTTGTGCACGGGCAGTCGCAGCACCCCGCGGCAAGGCCCGCCAGGTGATCGCCAAGGCTCTCTATGGTTCTTTTGGAGCCATTCGAGAACAAAGTATTTTAGCCAAGGAGACAAGTCACCGGCAAGAGGAGCTTGCCGGGAAGGCCGCTCGAGGCACAAGACCCCGGCAAGAGGAGCGTGCCGGGAAGGCCAACCAGAGCATCTCAAAGAACCTGCCGCGACGCGCCACGCGTCCTGGCAGGACTCGGCGAGCGACAAGCTCCCGGACGCGGCAAGACAACGGCCGCGGCAAGGCACTTGCCGCGGCGGGCAACCACTCTGTACCCGCGCTCCAGATCACCCACCTACGTGTCGCTCCGGGACCCTTCCTGGCGTACGTGGCGGGAGGCTGTGCAGCCAGGGGTACACCGTGGCATGCAGCGCTGACAAGATCGCCATCGTGGCAAGCGGTGGCGCCCCCGACGGTCCCTTTTCTGCACCGTCTGGGCGACGTAGATAGGCATTTAATGCCTTTGTCCCCTGCCATCAGGGTTAGGTATGATACACTGTGTAGGTAGCTGTACCTACCACAGCATATTTCCATTTTTGCCCTTACCTACGTTGCCACCAGTTGGAGACCCCTTGAACATATAAAAGGAGGCCCATGCACAACGTAGAGGGGGATCGGACCTCGGAGAGAGCGATCTCTGAGAGGAAAACAGAAGAACGCTCGGTCTCGTTAGCTGCTTGAGTGTACGGTAGCACTCAGCGCTCCCGAGCAAGAGCTCAATACAATCCACAAAGCAGCAGTAGGAGTATTATCTCTCCGGAGAGCTCCGAAGCTGGGTAAAAACCCCCCGTGTGCTTCGCCTTGATCCGCTCTTCGCGCGACCTCCGCCCCCCGCCGAACCGAGAAGGGGCTCCGTCCCCATAGGTGCTCGGGGAGCCAGAAAACCCTGGCAAGGAACTCCATTGGATACATGCAAGACATGAGCTTATGACTAATCCTTGATATTTCTCTTATGATGCTATTCATATGTCTTGGATATATTTGCACCTTGCATGTTATCTAACCCATGTAGGTACTTGGTTGGATCCAACTTTATGAGATTGCAACTCACTCACATCTTGAGCAATCTCTACATCACCAAGTCTCTACACAATGGTGGATGAAGACAAGGAAGCACAAAACCATTCAAACATATCCTTTGACAAATTCTATGTTGAGCTTCATGATTGTCATTTTTGGATTCATTAGTGCTCTTCCTTGCAAGAACTAACCCATGTAGGTAGATGAACTCAAACTCCAAGTGGTGCTCCCAACTCTTGATGAACTACATCAACCTTGAGCACCCACACAAGTTCAACTACATGAGCAAGATCCACACCACCACCCAAGGTATGTAATTCCATCTTAGAGAAGCTTTACTCCAAGTCATGAGTCAAATCAACTCAACAAGATGTGAACACATCAAGATGCTTAAACAAAAAATGGTAACCCCATTTTGAGCTTAAACGATGAGTATGACCTATGATCAAGTGATCTCACTTGACTCCTAAGTCAATATACTCTAATATAGGTGACTATGTCACCGCCCAACTCTAGATGAAGTTCTCTTGTGTTCTTTTCTGTGTTATTGCATTTGTCCCTTGCATATTTGGTTTCCTTTTTCAAACAAAAAAAACTTCATCTAGAAATTTCATTCTTTTCTTTTTGCTTTTTGTTCTGCATTTTCTGCATCCAATTCATTGCAAATCTTTCAGATAATTCATTGCAAATCTTTGTGAAATCTTACTTGTCTAGTGAGCTGAGGTGACAAGTGTTTTTCTCTGTGATGAACTCGGTTTCACCGACTTGTAGTTTTCGGTCCAACCTAATCCTTTCGGTACCACCGAAACATGCCACTCGGTGCCACCGAATTCACAACAGGAAAAACAGTTTGCCACTTGTTCTATATTTCTTCTGATCCAGCTCCACTCAATGAATCTTGTCCTCTACAAGCATCACAATTTTATCCATTACTTTGTGCTGAGTCTCAAGGACCAAACCCATTCCACAGATTCCAGAAAGCCCTTCTTGGAAATTGATGTCAAAGGGGGGAGAGAGATCATATCAAAGCTTATCACCTACAAGAGAGAATATTAAGGGGGAGAAAGAGATCTCCAGGGGGAGAGAATACTCAAGGATCCCAGATGCTTGATGTTCAGGAGGAGAGATGCCACATGTCTTTTTGGGGGAAAGACATGTTCATATGTGCTTATTTGCATTAAGCTCTATTCATTCATATCTTTCAGCTCTGTTTTTCTGTTCCCTATCTTCTCCCAATATCCCATGCCAGATTCAGGGGGAGCAAGACATCTAAGGGAAAGAAATCATTCAAATTCATTGCATATCTTTACTCTTGGGGACATGTCTAATCCTATCTGGTACCTTGTACTCACTCTCTACATGTCATCCCAGTCTTGGTATTCTTGTGGATTCTTTTGTTTGCTCTGGCTAGTGGATGTACCTGTGTTATCTAACCTTGTTTGTGCAGGTTCATTCCATCCTAAGCCAACTCAAGACTACAAGGTAAGTGTATGCATCAGAATCATGAGTATGAGGAATTCTTTCTTATGCACATACTGTTTGCAAGAAGGACTCATGAGCATGAAGGTATTTTCCTTAATAATCTTTTGCTCTGATGCATATGGCCAAGATACATGTAACACATTGCCTACTCTGTCATGGTTATGCTCTCACATGCTTCTATGTTTCATATTCACATGATTGCATACATGTAGGGGGAGCCTATGTTTGTTACATGTCCTTCCAAAGCTTTACTTGCCATTCTTTATATCTTAATCTAAAGCTTTGATGTATGTTGCCATCAATTACCAAAAAGGGGGAGATTGAAAGCACAAGTGCTCCCTAGGTGGTTTTGGTAATTAATGTCAACATATCTCTTGTTGGACTAACACTTTTATCTAGTATGTTTCAGATAAGTTCAACAATGGAGTGGCATGGACTAAAGGTTGTGGGAACTCCTTCAAGATGCTAAGGGCAAAGGATTGGCTAAAGCTTCAAGCTCAAGACTCTTCATTTTACATTTTAGTGATCCAAGATCACATTGAGTCTATAGGAAAAGCCAATACTATTAAGAAGGGATGAGGTGTTGCTTAATGAGCATCTTGCTTCATGTGCTTAGTGATATGCTCCAAAACCCTCAACTACTTTCCCACTTCCACTTATGACCTAAACCCAAAGCCAAACTCGGACCTACCGATTCTTTCTATCCGGCGCCACCGAGTTTCATTTGTCATAGCCACTGCCAAACCCTAGCAAATCAGTTTCACCGATAGGGATCTCGGTCTCACCGAGATGGGATTGTAATCTCTCTGTGTATGTCCATTACCAAAATCGGTCTCACCGAGTTTAGGCAATCGGTACTACCGAGATTACAATGCAAACTCTCTGGTTAACTTATTACCAAAATTGGTCCAACCGAGTTTAGTAATCGGTCCCACCGAGTTTGCGTGACCAACTCTCTGGTTAGCTTATTACCAAATCGGTCTCACCGAGTTTGTGTAATCGGTCTCACCGAGATTACGTTATGCCCTAACCCTAACCATATCGGTCCTACAGAGTTGCATGTCAGTCCCACCAAAAATCTCTAACGGTCACTAGGTTTACTAAATCGGTCCGACCGAGTTTGTTGATTTGGTCCCACTGAGATTGGTAAATTGTGTGTAACGGTTGGATTTTATGTGGAGGCTATATATACCCCACCACCTCCTCTTTATTCGTGGAGAGAGAGCCATCAAAACACATCTACACTTCCAACTCATATGTTCTGAGAGAGAACTACCTACCCTTGTGTTGAGGCCAAGATATTCCATTCCTACCATATGAATCTTGATCTCTAGCCTTCCCCAAGTTACTTTCCACTCAAATCTTCTTTCCACCAAATCCAAATCCTGTGAGAGAGAGTTGAGTGTTGGGAAGACTATCATTTGAAGCACAAGAGCAAGGAGTTCATCATCAACACACCATTTGTTACTTCTTGGAGAGTGGTGTCTCCTAGATTGGCTAGGTGTCACTTGGGAGCCTCCGACAAGATTGTGGAGTTGAACCAAGGAGTTTGTAAGGGCAAGGAGATCGCCTACTTCGTGAAGATCTACCGCTAGTGAGGCAAGTCCTTCGTGGGCGATGGCCATGATGGGATAGACAAGGTTGCTTCTTCGTGGACCCTTCGTGGGTGGAGCCCTCCATGGACTCGCGCAACCGTTACCCTCCATGGGTTGAAGTCTCCATCAACGTGGATGTAGGATAGCACCACCTATCCGAACCACGAAAAAAACATCCTTGTCTCCAATTGTGTTTGAATTCTCCAAACCCTTCCCTTTACGTTCTTGCAAGTTGCATGCTTTACTTTCTGCTGCTCATATACTCTTTGCATGCTTGCTTGATATGTATTGTGTATGTTGAAATTGTGCCCAAACTCCACTTAAACCGAAAAAGTTTAAAAACTGCAACTTTAGCACTAAGTGTCTAATCACCCCCCCTCTAGACACATCTTCTCAAGATCCCACAAGTTGTCACAGCAAATGGAACTGATCCAACAAATCCTTGTCCTCACCAAGCAACTGGTTCTATCTCTTCCCTCACTTATTTACAGTTTGTCTTTGTGAAGTCATTTGCATGCTTGCCTGATCTGTTTGACTTCACTGTGTGACGACTATTGTTGTTTGGCTTCATACTATCTTCCATCTTGATCCATAATACCTAGCTACCAATAGTCTTCGTACTTTAGCTTCATTACTTGCTTGACTATGGCTTGTCTAGTGTAGTCTACCTTCCGTTGCATATCAATATGTTCATTTCTATTGTTTGGTTTTGAAACTCTCATGTTTTGAAGACTTTCATAAAAATCTCCTATTAGCCCCCCTCTAGTCGATAACTAGCTGTCGGATTTCGGGTTCTGGCAGACCCTTGAGGTTCGAACACTGGGGTGCGCGCGGAGATTTCGCCTTCTACCTACCTGCACCCCACCGCCTCGCTAAGATCTAAGCTATGGAAAGAACAACACAAGAGACACAAGGTTTATTGACTCTTTATTGTTAGACTCCTGCAAAAATTAATAGATCCTCTATTCGGCTTTTCTTTCCGAACGCCAAACAGAGCATCAGGGGCTACTGTCTATGCGGTAATATTTTGACATATCCTTACTTACCTCGAAGCCTGTCAGAAGGCTGGCGCAAGCTTTAGTCAGTCCGCTCTTGGCAGACTGAACCTTTTGGATCACCGTACTCATAATAGTACGGTGCCCCTTGTCGATGGAGGCGCCGTCAAGCACCTCCAGCAGATGGTCCAGCGACTCCGGTTGGACGGAGGTCGCTGGCTTAGAAGGCTTGCTCCTTTTCGAAGGAGTTCGCCTACCGTGGCTCGAAACTGTTGAAGATTCCTGCGCGGTGTCTGGCACAAAAGCGGACTTGGAGCCCTGGGGGTCTTGTCCCCTTCACTCCTGGAGTCCGGGAGGTTGCCTTGCGGCTCCTCCAGGACCACCTCTTCCTGCCCCGGAGCTTGTCGCGACGCCACTTCAGCGTCATCCGTGGTGCGGGGGGAGACAGCGGGCGGAACGGAGTTCACGTCCGATGAGTCCCGGGAGCCGCCCGACGATTCGTTGTAGTCGGCCTGGGGCGGGCTGCATATTCACATTCGACATTAAGGAAAGCTGCGCAACAAAGGAACATCATGAGTTACTCTGATGTCCGAACTTACGATTTCGCCGGACGCTTGGCCCTGTTTGGCCACTCCTCTCCGCTCTCTTCGGCGTCATGGGAGTAGTCCGGCGGAGGAGTCTTCCTTTTCCTAGATCCCTCGGCCTCCCCTGATGGGGTGGCCTTCTTCTTCTCTTCTCCCTCCGCTGGGGGGAGAGCTTTGTTCTTCCTCCTCCTCGTTTTCATGAGAGGAGGGCGCCTCGGACTCGTCAGATGACGAGTCCGACACCACCAAGTTACGGGCACTCTTTCGAGTCCCGATGGTCTTGTTCTTCTTGACCTTCCTCTCCGGCACCACATAAGGTGCCGGAGTCAGCCGCTTCACTAGGAGAGCTGGGGCTGGGTCTTCGGGCAGGGGAGCCGGACAGTTAATTGGTCCGGATATCGCCTGCCAAGCCTGTCAAAGGTAAGGGAGTTTAGATCCCGCATAGAGTTAATCTATGAAAAAGAGCTTAATAATCCTGTCAAAGGCATAGATAGCTTACCTCGCTAGCGTGACGCTGCGTGCTATATCCGCGGTCCTTGGAAGCGGATGTGGGGGCCTCGACACTTTTGATTAGCATCTTCCAGACGTCTTCATACGACGTGTCGAAGAGCCTGGTGAGGGTTCGGTGCTGCGCCGGGTCGAACTCCCACAAATTGAAATCTCGTTGTTGGCACGGGAGGATCAGACGAACGAGCATGACCTGGACTATATTGACAAGCCGGATTGGCTTCTTTATCAGGGACTGGATGCAGGTCTTCAGTCTCGTCACCTCTTCCTCGTTTCCCCACGACAGGCCCGCCTCTTTCTAGGACATAAGCCGCGTGGGGGGTCCGGATCTGAACTCGGGGGCTGCGACCCATTCCGGATCGCGTGGCTCGGTGATGTAAAACCACCCGGCTTGCCACCCCTTTAGGCTTTGTTCGGTTTGAGGTGGATTTGAAGGGGATTGGCAGGGATTGAGGTGGATTAAATCCCCTGTAAGCCAAAATCCCCTCCAATCCTCTCCAATCCCCTTGGGAGGAGGATTAACCGAACAAGGCCTTAGGGTCTTGAGGGAGTCCTGGATTAGGGGGTGTTCGGATGGCCGAACTATACCTTCAGCCGGACTCCAGGACTATGAAGATACCAAGTTGAAGACTTCGTCCCGTGTCCGGAATGATCCTTTATTGGCGTGGAAGGCAAGCTAGGTGTGCGGATATTCAAGATCTCCTACCAATGTAACCGACTCTGTGTAACCCTAACCCTATCAGGTGTCTATATAAACTGGAGGGTTGTAGTCCGTAGGACAACCATCATCATACACAATCATACCATAGGCTAGCTTCTAGGGTTTAGCCTCCTTGATCTCGTGGTAGATCTACTCTTGTACTACCCATATCATCAATATTAATCTAGGTTGCCGATAACTCGGTTACAAAACATGATCATCTCATACAATAAAATTTAGCATCATGTCTTGACCATATCACATCACAACATGCCCTGCAAAAATAAGTTAGACGTCCTCTACTTTGTTGTTGCAAGTTTTACGTGGCTGCTACGGGCTTAAGCAAGAACTCATCTTACCTACGCATCAAAACCACAACGATAGTTTGTCAAATAGACTCCGTTTTAACCTTCTCAAGGACCGGGCATAGCCACACTCGGTTCAACTAAAGTTGGAGAGACAGTCTTCCGCAAGCCATCTATGTGCAAAGCACGTCGAGGGAACCGGTCTCGCGTAAGAGTACGCGTAAGGTTGGTCCGGATCGTCTCGTCCAACAATACCACTGAACCAAAGTATGACATGCTGGTAGGCAGTATGACTTGTATCGTCCACAACCCACTTGTGTTCTACTCGTGCAAATAACATCAAACCATAAAAACCTAGGCTCGGATGCCACTGTTGGGGAACGTAGTAATTTCAAAAAATTTCCTACGCACACGCAAGATCATGGTGATGCATAGCAACGAGAGGGGAGAGTGTTGTCTACGTACCCTCGTAGACTGAAGCGGAAGCGTTGACACAACGTAGAGGAAGTAGTCGTACGTTCTCCTCGCGATCCAACCGATCACAGCACCGTTACTCCGGCACCTCCGAGTTCTTAGCACACGTTCAGCTCGATGACGATCCCCGGGCTCCGATCCAGCAAAGCGTCGAGGAAGAGTTCCGTCAGCACGACGGCGTGGTGACGATCTTGATGTGTTACCGGCGCAGGGCTTCGCCTAAGCACTGCAACGATATGATCGAGGTGGAATTTGGTGGAAGGGGGCACCGCACACGGCTAAGGAAAGATCTCAATGATCAATTGTCTGTCTCCTGGGTGCTCCCTGCCCCCGTATATAAAGGAGCCAAGGGGGAGGGGCTTGCCGGCCAAGCCTGGCGCGCCAGAGAGTCCTACTCCCTCTGGGAGTAGGATCCCCCCCAATCCTAGTTGGACTAGGATTCTCCAAGGGGGAGAGAGAGAGAGAGGGGGCGCCCACCTCTCCTAGTACTAATAGGACTAGGGGAAGGGGGGAGGCGCGCAGCCCATGAGGGCAGCCCTCTCACCTCTCCTCCAGGGCCCATGTTGGCCCATTATGCCCCCGGGGGGTTCCGGTAACCCTCCCGGTATTCCGGTAAAATCCTGATTTCACCTGGAATGCATCCGATGTCCAAACATAGGCTTCCAATATATCATTCTTTACGTCTCGACCATTTCGAGACTCCTCGTCATGTCCGTGATCACATCCGGGACTCCGAACTCCTTCGGTACATCAAAATGTATAAACTCATAATAACTGTCATCGTAACGTTAAGCGTGCGGACCCTACGGTTCGAGAACAATGTAGACATGACCGAGACACGTCTCCGGTCAATAACCAATAGCGGGACCTGGATGCCCATATTGGCTCCTACATATTCTACGAAGATCTTTATCGGTCAGACCGCATAACAACATACGTTGTTCCCTTTGTCATCCGTATGTTACTTGCCCGAGATTCGATCGTCGGTATCCAATACCTAGTTCAATCTCGTTACTGGCAAGTCTCTTTACTCGTTCCGTAATACATCATCTCGCAACTAACTCATTGGTTGCAATGCTTGCAAGGCTTTATGTGATGTGCATTACCGAGAAGGCCCTGAGATACCTCTCCGACAATCGGAGTGACAAATCCTCATCTCGAAATATGCCAACCCAATATGTACCTTCGGAGACACCTATAGAGCACCTTTATAATCACCCAGTTACGTTGTGACGTTTGGTAGCACACAAAGTGTTCCTACGGTAAACGGGAGTTGCATAATCTCATAGTTAAAGGAACATGTATAAGTCATGGATAAAAGCAATAGCAACATACTAAACGATCGGGTGCTATGCTAATGGAATGGGTCATGTCAATCAGATCATTCAACCAATGATGTGATCTCGTTAATAAAATAACAACTCTTTGTTCATGGCTAGGAAACATAACCATCTTTGATTAATGAGCTAGTCAAGTAGAGGCATACTAGTGACACTCTGTTTGTCTATGTATTCACACATGTATTATGTTTCCAATTAATACAATTATAGCATGAATAATAAACATTTATCATGATATAAGGAAATAAATAATAACTTTATTATTGCCTCTAGGGCATATTTCCTTCAGTCTCCCACTTGCACTAGAGTCAATAATCTAGATCACATCACCATGTGATTAACATCAATAGTTCACATCATCATGTGATTAACACCCATAGTTCACATCGCTATGTGACCGACACCCAAAGGGTTTACTAGATTCAGTAATCTAGTTTACATCGCTATGTAATTAACACCCAAAGAGTACTAAGGTGTGATCATGTTTTGCTTGTGAGAGAAATTTAGTCAATGGGTCTGCCACATTCAGATCCGTTATGTATTTTGCAATTTTCTATGTCTACAATGCTCTGCGCGGAGCTACTTTAGCTAATTGCTCCCACTTTCAATATGTATCTAGATTGAGACTTAGAGTCATCTAGATTAGTGTCAAAACTTGCATCGACGTAACCTTTTACGATGAACCTTTTTGTCACCTCCATAATCGAGAAACATATCCTTATTCCACTAAGGATAATTTTGACCGCCGTCTAGTGATCTACTCCTAGATCACTATTGTACTCCCGTGCCAATCTCAGGGTAGGGTATACAATAGGTCTGGTACACAGCATGGCATACTTTATAGAACCTATGGCCAAAGCATAGGGAATGACTTTCATTCTCTTTCTATCTTCTGCGGTGGTCGGCCATTGAGTCTTACTCAACTTCACACCTTGTGACACAGGCAAGAACTCTTTCTTTGACTGTTCCATTTTGAACTACTTCAAAATCTTGTCAAGGTATGTACTCATTGAAAAAACTTATCAAGCGTCTCGATCTATCTCTATAGATCTTGATGCTCGATATGTAAGTAGCTTCCCCGAGGTCTTTCTTTGAAAAACTCCTTTCAAATACTCCTTTATGCTTCACAGAATAATTCTACATTATTTCCGATCAATAATATGTCATTTACATATACTTATCAGAAATGCTGTAGTGCTCCCACTCACTTTCTTGTAAATACAGGCTTCACCGCAAGTCTGTATAAAACAATGTGCTTTGATCAACTTATCAAAGCGTATATTCCAACTCCGAGATGCTTGCACCAGTCCATAGATGGATCGCTGGAGCTTGCATATTTTGTTAGCACCTTTAGGATTGACAAAACCTTCTGGTTGCATCATATACAACTTTTCTTTAATAAATCCAATGCAGTTTTGTTTATCCATTTGCCAGATTTAAAAAAATGCAGCAATTGCTAACATGATCGGACAGACTTAAGCATAGATACGAGTGAGAAACTCTCATCGTAGTCAACACCTTGAACTTGTCGAAAACCTTTTGCGACAATTCTAGCTTTGTAGATAGTAACGCTACTATCAGCGTCCGTCTTCCTCTTGAAGATCCATTTATATTCTATGGCTTGCCGATCATCGGGCAAATCCATCAAAGTCCATACTTTGTTCTCATACATGGATCATATCTCAGATTTCATGGCCTCTAACCATTTCGCGGAATCTGGGCTCATCATCGCTTCCTCATAGTTCGCAAGTTCGTCATGGTCTAGTAACATGACTTCCAGAACAGGATTACCGTACCACTCTGGTGCGGATCTCACTCTGATTTACCTACGAGATTCGGTAGTAACTTGATCTGAAGTTACATGATCATCATCATTAGCTTCCTCACTAATTGGTGTAGTAGTCACAAGAACAGATTTCTGTGATGAACTACTTTCCAATAAGGGAGAAGGTACAATTACCTTATCAAGTTTTCTACTTTCCTCCTACTCACTTCTTTCGAGAGAAACTCCTTCTCTAGAAAGGATCCATTCTCAGCAACGAATATCTTGCCTTCGGATCTGTGATAGAAGGTGTACCCAATAGTCTCCTTTGGGTACCTATGAAGACACATTTCTCCGATTTGGGTTTGAGCTTATCAGGATGAAACTTTTTCACATAAGCATCATAACCCCAAACTTTAAGAAACGACAACTTTGGTTTCTTGCCAAACCATAGTTCATATTGTGTCGTCTCAACGGACTTAGATGGTGCCCTTTTTAATGTGAATGCAGTTGTCTCTAATGCATGATCCCAAAACGATATTGGTAAATCGGTAAGAAACATCATAGATTGTACTGTATCCAATAAAGTACGGTTATGACGTTCGGACACACCATTATGCTGTGGTGTTCCAGGTGGCATGAGTTTGTGAAACTATTCCACATTGCTTTAACTAAAGACCAAACTCGTAACTCAAATACTCTTCTCCATGATCAGATCATAGAAACTTTATTTTCTTGTTACGATGATTTTCCACTTCACTCTGAAATTATATGAACTTTTCAAATGTTTCAGACTTCTTATTTCATTAAGCAGATATACCAATATCTGCTCAAATCATCTGTGAAGGTCAGAAAATAATGATACTTGCCGCGAGCATCAGTACTCATCGGATCGCATACATCAGTATGTATTATTTCCAACAAATCTGTTGCTTGCTCCATTGTTCCGGAGAACGGCGTTTTAGTCATCTTGCCCAAGAGGCATGGTTCGCAAACATCAAGTGATTCATAATCAAGTGATTCCAAAATTCCATCAGCATGGAGTTTCTTCATGCGCTTTACACCAATATGACATAAACGGCAGTGCCACAATAATTTGCACTATCATTATTAACTTTGCATCTTTTGGCTTCAATATTATGAATATGTGTATCACTACGATCGAGATCCAACGAACTATTTTCATTGGGTGTATGACCATTGAAGGTTCTATTCATGTAAGCAGAACAACAATTGTTCTCTAACTTAAATGAGTAACCGTATTGCAATAAACATGATCAAATCATATTTATGCTCAACGCAAACACCAAATAACACTTATTTAAGTTCAACACTAATCCCGAAAGTATAGTGAGTGTGCGATGATGATCATATCAATCTTGGAACTACTTCCAACATACATCGTCACTTCACCCTTAACTAGTCTCTGTTCATTCTGCAACTCCCGTTTCGAGTTACTAATCTTAGCAACTGAACTAGTACCAAATACTGAGGGGTTGCTATGAACACTAGTAAAATACACATCAATAACATGTATATCAAATATACTTATGTTCAATTTGCCATCCTTCTTATCCGCCAATCACTTGGGGTAGTTCCGCTTCCAGTGACCAGTCCCTTTGCAGTAGAAGCAATTAGTCTCAGGCTTAGGACCAGACTTGGGCTTTTTCACTTGAGCAGCAACTTGCTTGCCGTTCTTCTTGAAGTTCCCCTTCTTTCCTTTTGCCCTTTTCTTGAAACTAGTGATCTTGTCAACTATCAACACTTGATGTTTTTCTTTGATTTCTACCTTCGCCGATTTTAGCATCGCGAAGAGCTTGGGAATATTTTCCGTTATCCCTTGCATATTATAGTTCATCACGAAGTTCTACTAACTTGGTGATGGTGACTAGAGAATTCTGTCAATCACTATCTTATCTGGAAGATTAACTCCCACTTGATTCAAGCGATTGTAGTACCCAGACAATCTGAGCACATGCTCACTAGTTGAGCGATTCTCCTCCATCTTTTAGCTATAGAACTTGTTGGAGACTTCATATCTCTCAACTCGGGTATTTGCTTGAAATATTAACTTCAACTCCTGGAACATCTCATATGGTCCATGACGTTCAAAACGTCTTTGAAGTCCCGATTCTAAGCCGTTAAGCATGGTGCACTAAACTATTAAGTAGTCATCATATTGAGCTAGCAAAACATTCATAACGTCTGCATCTGCTCCTGTAATAGGTCCGTCACCTAGCGGTGCATCAAGGACGTAATTCTTCTGTGCAACAATGAGGATAAACCTCAGATCACGGATCCAATCCGCATCATTGCTACTAACATTTTTCAACACAATTTTCTCTAGGAACATATCAAAATAAACACAGGGAAGCAATAACGTGAGCTATTGATCTACAACATAGATATGCTATACTACCAGGACTAAGTTCATGATAAATTAAAGTTCAATTAATCATATTACTTAAGAACTCCCACTTAGATAGACATCCCTCTAATCCTCTAAGTGATCACGTGATCCAAATCAACTAAACCATGTCCGATCATCACGTGAGATGGAGTAGTTTCAATGGTGAACATCACTATGTTGATCATATCTACTATATGATTCACGCTCGACCTTTCGGTCTCCGTGTTCCGAGGCCATATCTGTTATATGCTAGGCTCGTCAAGTATAACCTGAGTATTCCGCGTGTGCAACTGTTTTGCACCCGTTGTATTTGAACGTAGAGCCTATCACACCCGATCATCACGTGGTGTCTCAGCACGAAGAACTTTCGCAACGGTGCATACTCAGGGAGAACACTTCTTGATAATTTAGTGAGAGATCATCTTATAATGCTACCGTCAATCAAAGCAAGATAAGATGCATAAAAAGATAAACGTCACACGCAATCAATATAAGTGACATGATATGGCCATCATCATCTCGTGCTTGTGATCTCCATCTTCGAAGCACCGTCATGATCACCATCGTCACCGGCGCGACACCTTGATCTCCATCGTAGCATCGTTGTCGTCTCGCCAATCTTATGCTTCCACGACTATCACTACCGCTTAGTAATAAAGTAAAGCATTACATCGCGATTGCATTGCATACAATAAAGCGACAACCATATGGCTCCTGCCAGTTGCCGATAACTCGGTTACAAAACATGATCATCTCATACAATAAAATTTAGCATCATGTCTTGACCATATCACATCACAACATGCCCTGCAAAAATAAGTTAGACGTCCTCTACTTTGTTGTTGCAAGTTTTACGTGGCTGCTACGGGCTTAAGCAAGAACTCATCTTACCTACGCATCAAAACCATAACGATAGTTTGTCAAATAGATTCCGTTTTAACCTTCTCAAGGACCGGGCGTAGCCACACTCGGTTCAACTAAAGTTGGAGAGACAGTCTTCCGCAAGCCATCTATGTGCAAAGCACGTCGAGGGAACCGGTCTCGCGTAAGAGTACGCGTAAGGTTGGTCCGGATCGTCTCGTCCAACAATACCGCTGAACCAAAGTATGACATGTTGGTAGGCAGTATGACTTGTATCGTCCACAACTCACTTGTGTTCTACTCGTGCAAATAACATCAAACCATAAAAACCTAGGCTCGGATGCCACTGTTGGGGAACGTAGTAATTTCAAAAATTTTCCTACGCACACGCAAGATCATGGTGATGCATAGCAACGAGAGGGGAGAGTGTTGTCTACGTACCCTCGTAGACTGAAGCGGAAGCGTTGACACAACGTAGAGGAAGTAGTCGTACGTTCTCCTCGCGATCCAACCGATCACAGCACCGTTACTCCGGCACCTCCGAGTTCTTAGCACACGTTCAGCTCGATGACGATCCCCGGGCTCCGATCCAGCAAAGCGTCGAGGAAGAGTTCCGTCAGCACGACGGCGTGGTGACGATCTTGATGTGTTACCGGCGCAGGGCTTCGCCTAAGCACTGCAACGATATGATCGAGGTGGAATTTGGTGGAAGGGGGCACCGCACACGGCTAAGGAAAGATCTCAATGATCAATTGTCTGTCTCCGGGGTGCTCCCTGCCCCCGTATATAAAGGAGCCAAGGGGGAGGGGCTGGCCGGCCAAGCCTGGCGCGCCAGAGAGTCCTACTCCCTCTGGGAGTAGGATTCCCCCCCCCCCAATCCTAGTTGGACTAGGATTCTCCAAGGGGGAGAGAGAGAGAGAGGGGGCGCCCACCTCTCCTAGTCCTAATAGGACTAGGGGAAGGGGGGAGGCGCGCAGCCCATGAGGGCAGCCCTCTCACCTCTCCTCCAAGGCCCATGTTGGCCCATTATGCCCCCGGGGGGTTCCGGTAACCCTCCCGGTATTCCGGTAAAATCCTGATTTCACCTGGAATGCATCCGATGTCCAAACATAGGCTTCCAATATATCATTCTTTACGTCTCGACCATTTCGAGACTCCTCGTCATGTCCGTGATCACATCCGGGACTCCGAACTCCTTCGGTACATCAAAATGTATAAACTCATAATAACTGTCATCGTAACGTTAAGCGTGCGGACCCTACGGTTCGAGAACAATGTAGACATGACCGAGACACGTCTCCGGTCAATAACCAATAGCGGGACCTGGATGCCCATATTGGCTCCTACATATTCTACGAAGATCTTTATCGGTCAGACCGCATAACAACATACGTTGTTCCCTTTGTCATCCGTATGTTACTTGCCCGAGATTCGATCGTCGGTATCCAATACCTAGTTCAATCTCGTTACTGGCAAGTCTCTTTACTCGTTCCGTAATACATCATCTCGCAACTAACTCATTGGTTGCAATGCTTGCAAGGCTTTATGTGATGTGCATTACCGAGAAGGCCCTGAGATACCTCTCCGACAATCGGAGTGACAAATCCTCATCTCGAAATATGCCAACCCAATATGTACCTTCGGAGACACCTATAGAGCACCTTTATAATCACCCAGTTACGTTGTGACATTTGGTAGCACACAAAGTGTTCCTACGGTAAACGGGAGTTGCATAATCTCATAGTTAAAGGAACATGTATAAGTCATCGATAAAAGCAATAGCAACATACTAAACGATCGGGTGCTATGCTAATGGAATGGGTCATGTCAATCAGATCATTCAACCAATGATGTGATCTCGTTAATCAAATAACAACTCTTTGTTCATGGCTAGGAAACATAACCATCTTTGATTAATGAGCTAGTCAAGTAGAGGCATACTAGTGACACTCTGTTTGTCTATGTATTCACACATGTATTATGTTTCCAATTAATACAATTATAGCATGAATAATAAACATTTATCATGATATAAGGAAATAAATAATAACTTTATTATTGCCTCTAGGGCATATTTCCTTCACCGCACTCTCTCGAGGGGCATGATATAGCTCTGCCTCCGAACAGTGCCCTGGAGGCCGCACACGCTCCGGCCCCGATCCTCGACTCGGGGCCTGTTGCGTACTCTGAGGATGAACGGTTGGACGTCACCTCGGGGGCTGCGATCTCAAAGGCGATCGAGCCGAACGCTAGCCCCGTACTCCGCACGGCCCAGGACTCTAAGGAGCCGGACTCTTCTCCGAACTCCGAGCCTTCCGCGCCCCCGCCGATCGAATCTGATTGGGCGCCTGTAATGGAGTTCATCGTCGCGGACATCTTTCAGTGCTCACCTTTTGGTGATATTCTGAATTCTCTCAAGTCTCTCTCTTTATCAGGAGAGCCTAGGCCGGACTATGGCTTGCGAGGTTGGGATTCGGACGACGAAGAAATTCAAAGCCCACCCACCACCCACTTAATAGCCACTTTCGATGACTTAACCGACATGCTTGACTTCGGCTCCGAAGACTTCGACGGTATGGACGACGAAGGAGGAGACGGACAAGAACTAGCACCTGTAGGGCGCTGGACCGCCACCTTTTCATACGATATATACATGGTGGATGCTCCAAAGGATGGAGATGGCGAGGGAACTGCGGAGGACGGCACCTCGAAAAAGCCGCCAAAACGCCGGCGCCAACGGCGCCGCTCTAAATCCCACCACAGCAGAAACGGTGATTCCGGCACGGGAGATAATACTACCCCGGACAGCGCCGACGAACAACAAAACCAGCAAGATTCGGCGCAGGAAGATGAAAAAGCTAGCCCTCACGAGAGAGCGGCAGAGCAGGAGGTCGAGAATGATAATTACATGCCTCCCTCCTAAGACGAGGTAAGCCTCGGCGACGACGAATTCGTCGTACCGTCAGACTCCGCTGAACAAGAGCGCTTTCAACGCAGGCTTCTAGCCACGACGAACAGCCTAAAGAAAAAGCAGCAACAACTTAGAGCTGATCAGGATTGTCTAGCTGACAGATGGACTGAAGTCCTTGTGGCCGAAGAGCATGAACTCGAGCGCTCCTCCAAAAATTATCCTAAGTGCAGGCCACTACCCCAATCAGAGGAGGAAGCTCATGACATGGCAGACCGGCCACCTCGCGGCCGCGACAGAGAGGCCTGTCGAACCTCTAAACAAGCCATGGCCCGACACTGTTCAAATAAGGCACGGGAAAACGAGCCAGACCTGCGAGACGTACTGGAGGATAAAGCAAGGCAAACAAGATCGATCTACGGATCGCGCGGACGCCCGATGACACGTGATGACCTTCACTCCGGACACAGTAAATCCGGCCGGGCCGAACACAACAGGCACAGATCTTCCGAACTGCGTCGTGACATAGCCCAGTACAGAGGCGCCGCACACCCACTATGCTTCACAGACGAAGTAATGGATCATAGAATCCCAGAGGGTTTCAAACCCGTCAATATCGAGTCGTACGATGGTACGACAGATCCACCAATATGGATTGAGGACTATCTCCTTCACATCCACATGGCACGTGGCGATGACTTGCACGCCATCAAATATTTGCCCCTTAAGCTCAAGGGACCAGCCCGGCACTGGCTCAATTGCCTCCCAGCAGACTCAATCGGTTCTTGGGAGGACCTGGAGGCCGCATTCCTCGACAACTTCCAGGGGACCTATGTGCGGCCACTGGACGCCGACGACCTAAGCCACATAATCCAGCAGCCAGAAGCATCGGCCAGGCAGTTCTGGACACGGTTCCTAACAAAGAAAAATCAGATAGTCGATTGTCCGGATGCAGAGGCCCTAGCAGCTTTCAAACATAACATCCGCGACGAATGGCTTGCCCGGCACCTGGGACAGGAAAAGCCGAAATCCATGGCAGCCCTCACGACACTCATGACCCGCTTTTGTGCGGGCAAAGACAGCTGGCTGGCTCGCAGCAACAACTCATCGAAGAAGCAAGGTAATTCGGATACCAAGGATAAAAGTGGCAGCTCACGCCGGAATAAGCAAAAATACCGCGTCAGCAGCGACATCAATGAGGACACAACAGTAAATGTCGGATTCAGAGGCTATAAATCCGGTCAGCGGAAAAAGCCATTTAAAAAGAATACCCAGGGCCCGACCAGTTTGGACCGGATAATCGATCGCTCATGCCAGATTCACGGCACACCTGAAAGGCTAGCCAATCACACCAACAGGGACTGTTGGGTGTTCAAGCAGGCAGGCAAGTTAAGAGCCGAACACAAAGACAAGGGGCTAAATAGCGATGACGAGGAGGAGCCCAGGCCGCCGAACAACAATAGACAGAAAGGGTTTCCCCCACAAGTACGGACGGTGAACATGATATACGCAACACACATTCCCAAGCGGGAGAGGAAGCGTGCGCTATAGGACGTATACGCGATGGAGCCAGTCGCCCCAAAGTTCAACCCATGGTCCTCTTGCCCGATCACCTTCGATCGGAGGGACCACCCCACTAGCATCCGTCACGGCGGTTTCGCCGCATTGGTTCTTGACCCAATCATGGACGGATTTCACCTCACAAGAGTCCTCATGGACGGCGGCAGTAGCCTGAACCTAATTTATCAGGATACAGTGCAGAAAATGGGCATAGATCCTTCAAGGATCAAGCCCACAAGGACGACCTTTAAAGGCGTCATCCCAGGTGTAGAGGCCAATTGCACAGGCTCGATAACACTTGATGTGGTCTTCGGATCTCCGGATAACTTCCGAAGCGAAGAGTTAATCTTTGGTATAGTCCCGTTCCGCAGTGGCTATCATGCCCTGCTTCGACGAACCACATTCGCTAAATTCAATGCGGTGCCGCACTACGCATATCTCAAGCTCAAGATGCCAGGCCCTCGAGGAGTAATCACGGTCAGCGGAAACACCGAACGCTCCATCCGTACAGAGGAGCACACGGCGGCTCTCGCGGCGGAAGTACAAAGCAGCCTCTCAAGGCAACACTCCAGTCCGTCCGTTAAAAAACCGGACAATGCAAAGCGCGCCCGGAGTAACCTGCAACAAGACCGTTTGGCACGTTTGGAGCAAGCGTAGCAATTCGGCCCCAACCCCAGCCATCGCACCATAACGGACCCAGTACCTAGAGTACACAATTATGCCCTTAAAATTCCATGGGCACAGGGGAGGGGCACATTAAACGGCATGCCTAAAATACGGCGTCAAACATACTAGGGGCTGCCACACTTCTTTTACTTTCAGGACTCCGTACTCTGGATACCTGTCCGGCAGTGTTGCCGCACAGACGATGCAAGACCCAGGAAAGCAGACAAAGCTACGCCGCACTCCGAAATTCTCAGGTGGTCTCTATTTCGAGCGATATATCTGTTTCTAAACTTTGCGGCCTGCGCCTGGTCAGGACATGTTAAATAGTCTAATATCTTTTTTTATCGCACTACTTGTATCGTCCGGCTTTCATAAATAGCCTCCTTATAAACAATGCATAGCTTTTTGTCTACCTTTTGCATTATCCTTTATATATATATATATATATATATATATATATATATATGTTTATTAAATAACATGATCGCACCCGAACACCATGGTACGGCAAACCACGCCAGGGGCTTCATTACCCTTCTATCTGGTTGTGAGAAGTCCATACACTTTCACAAGTGCGGCACCCCGAAATTATAGCA
This sequence comes from Aegilops umbellulata, assembly GCA_032464435.1. Classification (NCBI taxonomy): domain Eukaryota; kingdom Viridiplantae; phylum Streptophyta; class Magnoliopsida; order Poales; family Poaceae; genus Aegilops; species Aegilops umbellulata. The sequence goes on along the minus strand of CP136060.1, from coordinate 65,332,074 downwards.
CTATATGCATCGGCTCCGAGTCATGATTTTGGTCACATGTTGGGTTTGCCCAGCTCCTATGTTTTGGTGCCTTACGTTCCGCTATATCGGCTAAGGTAGCACTAGGAGAACCACTGCGATTGTGCCCCAGTTCAGGTGGGTTGAGCACCTTAGTGGAGAAAGCTAAAACAGACTGTCATGATAAGGCGTGAGACCGGTCGCTGTTCGAGAGGTTTTCGAGTCCTTAAAGGTTTATGCCGCTTCGAGCGAGGAGCTGGTTATGTCCGGCCAAAGGCGTGGATAGCGCCCCGAATTCGGCCTTCCGAACTAGGGGCTTCACTGAAATTTAAAATTATAACGTTCTATGGCTAAGTGAGAGTGTTCAAGCATTATAGTCCGATTGCCTGGTTCGCTGTGCTGAGCGCCTCCCTTGAAGGACCCAACTATGGGAACAAGAGCCCTCAGGTTTATCCCGAACACCCTAGCACTAGTGGCATGGGGGCAGAAGCCGACGACTGGCCATCTCTCAATTTTTTGATAAACGGCCGCACAGAAAATAATATTTTAAATTCAATAAGCATTGCTTAGCGCATATGAACAAGTTTTTAGCGCACAGAATACAAACAAGCGAGTTCATTCAAATATTACATCTTTAGTACATTCATCCGCGACAAGGCGGGATCCGGCAAGAACTTCCTTGTAGTAGTTCTCGGGCTTACGATGCTCCTTCCCCTGCGGCGGCCCGTCCTTCACCAGCTTCTCTCCGTCCAGCTTCCCCCAGTGTACCCTTACATGGGCAAGGGCCCTCCGGGCACCTTCAATGCAGACGGAGCGCTTGATGACATCAAGCCGTGGACAGGCCTCCACCAGGCGCCACACAAGCCCGAAATAGCTCCCAGGCAGGGCCTCTCCAGGCCACAGCCGAACTAGTAAGCCGTTCATGGCCTGTTCGGCCGCCTTATGGAGCTCGGCCAGCTGTTTCAGCTGATCACTCAAGGGCACAGGGTGTCCGGCCTCAGAATACTGAGACCAGAACACACTCTCCGCCGAGCTGCCCTCTTCAGCTCGGTAGAACGCGGCGGCGTCGGATGCGCTGCGGGGAAGATCGAAGAACGCCCCTGGAGAACTCCGGATTCGGGTAAGTAATAGGTACTTTACTTTTATATTCCTACTTTGCATTGAGAATGACTTACCCGCTGCTATCTTTTTCACATCCTCCAACTCTTGGAGGGCCTTCTGGGCTTCGGCCTTGGCACTCTTGGCGGTCTCAATGGCCGAGGCGAGCTCGGATGCTTGCGTTTTTGCCTCAAGCTCCAAACCCTCATGTTTTTTCATGAGAGCTTGCAGTTCTTGCTGAACCTCGCCGTCTTGGACCCCAAGTCTTTCTCGCTCGGCGCGCTCCTCGGCCGTTTTCTTCTCGGCCTCAGCCAGCGCCTGCTTCAGGGTTGTCACCTCGGCTGTGGCCCCTACAATAAGCAGCACAATCCTGTTACCTCTTTTTGCAATCAAGCCTCTCTATAGGCACCTTTTCTTTTCCTTTTAGGGTATTCCTTACCTTCTTTCTCCTCGAGCTGCCGTTTGGCAAGGCCGAGCTCTTGCTCGGACCGCCCGAGGTCCTTTTTAAGGACTTCCACCTGCGCAGTCAGTGCGGCGGTGGAAAGCAGCGAAGCCTGCATACACATATTTGACCTTTTTATTAGACTCCTGCGAAAATTATTAGATCCTCTATTCAGCTTTTCTTTCCGAACACCGAACAGAGCATCAGGGGCTACTGTCTATGCGGTAAATAATTCGACATATTTTTACTTACCTCGAAGACTATTAGAAGGCTAGCACAAGCTTCATTCAATCCGCTCTTGGCGGACTGAATCCTCTGGATCACCTTACTCATAACAGTACGGTGCTCCTCATCGATGGCGGCGCCCTTAAGCACCTCCAGCAGATTGTCCGGCGCCTCCGCTTGGATGGAGGCCGCCGGCTCAGATGGCTTACTCCTCTTGGAAGGGGTTCGCCCACCGCGGACTGGGACTGACGAGTCCGGTGCGGTGTCCGGCACAAAGCCGGACTTGGAGCCCTGGGGGGTTTCGTCCCCTTCACTCCTGGGGTCCGGAGGATTGTCTTGTGGCTCCTCCAGTACCACCTCCTCCTGCCTCGGTGCTTGTCGCGACGTCTCTTCGGCGTCATCTGCAGTGCGGGGGGAGACAGCGGGCAGAATTGAGTTCACGTCCGACGAGTCCAGGGAGCCGCTCGACGAATTGACGAGATCGGCCCGGGGCGGGCTGCATAAAGCACAGGCGATATTAGGAAAAGCCACACATTAAAACAATATCATGAGTCACTCTGGTATGCAAACACTTACGATTTTGCCGGACGCTTGGTTCTGTACGACAGCTCCTCTCCGCCCTCTTCGGCGTCGAGGGAGTAGTCTGGCGGAGGGGTCTTCCTTTTCCTCGAGCCCTCGGCCTCTCCCGTTGGGGCGGCCTTTTTCTTCTTTGCTCCCCTCGCTGGAGGGGGAGAGCTTCCTTGTTCCTCCTCCTCGTTTTCACGAGAGGAGGGCGTTGCGGACTCATCAGATGACGAGTCCGACACCACCATGTTGCGGGAACTCTTTTGAGTCCCGGTGGTTTTCTTCTTCTTGGCCTTCCTCTCCGGCACCACGTAAGGTGCCGGAGCTAGCAGCTTCTCCAAGAGGGCTGGGGCTTGGTCTTCGGGCAGGGGAGCCGGACAGTTGATTGGTCCGGCTATCTCCAGCTAAGCCTGTCAAAGGTAAAAGGGGGATTTAGATCCCACATAGAGATAATCTATGAAGAAGAGGTTAACAAACCTGCCAAAGGTATAGACAGCTCACCTCGCCGGCGATACGCTGCGAGCTGTATCCGCGGTCCTCGGAGGCAGATGTGGGGGACTTGGCGCCTTTGGTTAGCACCTTCTAGACGTCTTCATACGTCGTGTCGAAGAGCCTACTGAGGGTCTGGTGCCGTGCCGGGTCGAATTCCCACAATGTAAAATCCCGTTCTTGGCACGGGAGGATCAGGCGAACGAGCATGACCTGGACTATATTGGCAATCCGGATTGGCTTGTCCACGAGGGACTGGATGCATGTTTGCAACCTAGTCACTTCTTCCTTGTTGCCCCACGACAGGCCTGTCTCTTTCCAGGACATGAGCCGTGTGGGGGGTCCGGATCTGAACTCAGGGGCTGCGACCCATTTCGGATCGCGGGGCTCGGTGATGTAAAACCACCCTGCCTGCCACCCCTTCAGGGACTCCACGAGGGAGCCATCGAACCAGAGGACGTTGGCTATTTTTCCAACCATAGCGCCTCCACACTCCGCCTGGGTGCCGGACACCACCTTGGGCTTGACGTTGAAGGTCTTGAGCCAGAGGCCGAAGTGGGGGCGAACGCGGAGGAAGGCCTCACACACGACGATAAACGCCGAGATGTTGAGAACGAAGTTCGGGGCCAGATCGTGGAAATCCAGGCCGTAGTAGAACATGAGCCCCCGGACAAAGGGGTGAAGTGGAAAGCCCAGTCCACGGAGGAAGTGGGGAAGAAAAACTACCCTCTCATGGGGCCTTGGGGTAGGGAGAAGCTGCCCCTTATCAGGAAGCCGATGCGGGATATCCTTGGATAAGTATCCGGCTTTCCTTAGCTTTTTGACTTGAGCCTCCGTAACGGAGGAGACCATCCACTTGCCTCCCACTCCGGACATTGCTGGAGAAGGTTGAGGGAGGGAGAGCGGACTTGGGCGCTAGAGCTTGAGTGCGCAAGAGATGGATGGGCAAAGGAGGAAGAAGGAGTAGGTAAGAAAGGTGGATTCTTATCCCCTTATATTGGCGGATGCGGTTATGCGTCCCCACCTACCTAATAAAACTCACTTGCCCTTCGAGCGCCGTGGTAAATGGCGCGGTTGGGTTACCCACGTCCATATTAATGAGAATCCCGCTAAAGGGGGGCACACGATCTCTGCTTCGACAAGACGTGCCAAGGAAACCGCCTCGCTAAACAAGCTGAGGTGGAACAATGAAAACAATTTATGTAGAAAGCTTGGCCGCAGTGTTATGACGCACTGCGGGATACGTCAGCAGATTTGATTGGTGTTAATATTATTCTCTATATGGCAGTATGTGGAAACTTGTTTTGCAGAGCCGGACACTATACTTGGTGTTTACAATCTTTTTGAAGAGCTTGGAGGAGGAACCCGCCTTGCAATGCCGAAGACAATCTGCGCGCCGGACTCGTTGTCATTGAAGCCTGGTTCAGGGGCTACTGAGGGAGTCCTGGATTAGGGGGTGTTTGGATGGCCGAACTATACCTTCAGCCAGACTCCAGGACTATGAAGATACCAAGTTGAAGACTTCGTCCCATGTCCGGAAGGATCTTTTCTTGGCGTGGAAGGCAAGCTAGGTGTGCGGATATTCAAGATCTCCTACCAATGTAAGCGACTCTGTGTAACCCTAACCCTATCCGGTGTCTACATAAACCGGAGGGTTGTAGTCCGTATGACAACCATCATCATACACAATCATACCATAGGCTAGCTTCTAGGGTTTAGCCTCCTTGATCTCGTGGTAGATCTACTCTTGTACTACCCATATCATCAATATTAATCTAGCAGGGGTAGGGTTTTACCTCCATCGAGAGGGCCCGAACCTGGGTAAAATAAAGTGTCCCTTGTCTCCTGTTACCATCCGACCTTGACGCACAGTTCGGGACCCCCTACCCGAGATCCGCCGGTTTTGACACTGACAGGTCTGCAAAAAGGAGCCCTCGAACCAGAGGACGTTGGCTATCTTGCCAGCCATAGCACCTCCGCACTCCGCTTGGCTGCCGCGCACCACCTTGGGCTTGACGTTGAAGGTCTTAAGCCAAAGGCCGAAATGGGGGCGGACACGGAGGAAGGCCTCACACACGACGATAAACGCCAAGATGCTGAGGATGAAGTTCGGGGCCAGATCGTGGAAATCTAGGCCATAGTAGAACATGAGTCCCCGGACGAATGGGTGAAGTGGAAAACCTAGTCCGCGGAGGAAGTGGGGATGGAAAACTACCCTCTCAATGGGCCTTGGGTTGGGGAGAAGCTGCCCCTTCTCAGGAAGCCGGTGTGGGATGTCCTTGGACAGGTATCCGGCCTTCCTTAGCTTTTTTACTTGAACCTCCGTGACGGAGGAGACCATCCACTTGCCTCCCGCTCCGGACATTGCTGGAGAAGGTTGAGGTGGGAAGAGCGGGCTTGGGCGCTGGAGCTTGAGTGCGCGAGCATGGATTGGCAAAGGAGGAAGAAGGCATAGGTAAAAAAGGTGGATCCTTATCCCCTTATATCGGCGGATGCGGTTATGCGTCCCCACCTACCTAATAAAACTCGCTTGCCTCCCAAGCGTTGTGGTAAAAGGCCCGGTTGGGTTACCCTCGCCCGTATTGATGAGAATCCCATAAAAGGGGCACACGATCTCTGCTTTGACAAGACGTGCCAAGGAAACCGCCTCACAAAACATGCTGAGGTGGAAAAGTGAAAACAATTTGTATAAAGAGCTTGGCCGCAGTGTGATGACGCACTACGGAATACGTCAGCAGATTTGATTTGTGTTAATATTATTCTCTCCATGGCAATATGAGGAAACTTATTTTAAAGAGCCGGACACTATTTTTGGTGTTTACAATCTTCTATGAAGGACTTGGAGGAGGAACCTGCCTTGCAATGCCGAAGACAATCTGCGCGCCGGACTCGTCGTCATTGAAGCCTGGTTCAGGGGCTACTGAGGGAGTCCTGGATTAGGGGGTGTTCAGGTAGCCGGACTATACCTTCGCCGGACTCCTGGACAATGAAGATACAAGATTGAAGACTTCGTACCGTGTCCAGATGGGACTTTCCTTGGCGTGGAAGGCAATCTAGGCGATGCGGATACTCAAGATCTCCTACCATTGTAACCGACTCTGTGTAACCCTAACCCTATCCGGTATCTATATAAACCGGAGGGTGGTAGTCCGTAGGACATCCATCATCATACACAATCATACCATAGGATAGCTTCTAGGGTTTGGCCTCCTTGATCTCGTGGTAGATCTACTCTTGTACTAGCCATATCATCAATATTAATCAAGCAGGAGTAGGGTATTACCAACATCGAGAGGGCCCGAACCTGGGTAAAAACATCGTGTCCCTTGTCTCTTGTTACCATCCGGTCTTGACGCATAGTTCGGGACCCCCTACCTGAGATCCGCCGGTTTTGACACCGACATTGGTGCTCTCTTTGAGAGTTCCTCTGTGTCGTTGCCTTTAGGCCCGATGGCTCCTCTGATCATCAACAACGATGAGGTCCAGGGTGAGACTTTTCTCCCCGGACAGATCTTCGTCTTCGGCGGCTTCGCTCTGCGGGCCAATTCGCTTGGTCATCTGGAGCAGATCGAAAGCTACGCCCCTGACCATCAAGTCAGGTTTGGAAGCTTAAACTACACGGCTGATATCCGCTGAGACTTGATCTTCGACGGGTTCGAGCCACAGCCAAGCGCGCCGCACTATCTCGAGGGGCATGATCTAGCTCTGCCTCCGAACAGTGTCCTGGAGGCCGCACACGCACCGGTTCCGACCCTTAACTCGGAGCCTATTGCGCCAATTGAGGATGAGCGGTTGGACGTCACCTCGGGGGTCGCGATCTCAAAGGTGATCGAGCCGAACGCCAGCCCCGCACTCCGCGTGACCCGTGACCCCGAGGGTCTGGACTCCTCCCCGGACTCCGAACCCCCCGCGCCCCTGCCAGTAGAAGCCGATTGGGCGCCGATAATGGAGTTCACCGCCGCGGACATCTTTCAGCACTCGCCTTTTGGCGACATCCTGAATTCTTTCAAGTCTCTCTCTTTATTAGGAGAGCCCTGGCCGAATTACGGTCAGCGAGGATGGGATACGGACGATGAAGAAATTCAAAACCCACCCACCACCCACTTGGTAGCCACTGTCGACGATTTAACCGACATGCTTGACTTCGGCTCTGAAGACTTCGACGGTATGGACGACGAGGTAGGAGACGAACAGGAACCAGCACCTGTAGGGCGCTGGAAGGCCACCTCGTCATATGACATATATACGGTGGATACTCCAAAAGATGGAGATGGCGATGGAACAGTGGGGGGTGACACCCCAAGAAACAGCCAAAGCGCCGGCGTCCGCGGCGCCGCTCTAAATCCCGCCAAAGCAAAAACGGTGATTCCGGCACGGGAGATAATACTACCCCGGACAGTGCCGAAGAACACCCAACCCAGCAAGATTTGACGCAGGAAGATGGAGAAGCCAGCCCTCATGAGAGAGCGGCAGAACGAGAGGTTCAGGATGATAACTATATGCCTCCCTCCGAAGACGAGGCAAGCCTCGATGACGACGAATTCGTCGTACCATCAGACCTCGCCGAACAATTGCGTTTCAAACGCAGGCTTTTAGGCACGGCGAACAGCCTAAAGAAAAAGTAGCAACAACTTAGAGCTGATCAAGATTTGCTAGCTGATAGATGGACTGATGTCCTTGAGGCCAAAGAGTATGAACTCGAGCGCCCCTCCAAGAATTACCCAAAGCGCAGGCCGCTACCCCGATCAGAGGAGGAAGTGCCTACATCACCAGCGCACGACATGGCAGACCGGCCACCTCGCGGCCGCGACAGAGAGGCCTGTCGGACCTCCACCCAAGCCATGCCCCGACGCCGCTCAACCAAGGCACGGGAAAATGCGCCAGACCTGCGAGATGTACTGGAGGATAAAGCAATACAAACAAGATCGATCTACGGATCGCGCAGGCGCCCGACGACACGTGACGATGATCTTCACTCCGGACACAATAAATCCGGCCGGGCCGAACACAATAGACATAGATCTTCTGAGCTGCGTCGTGACATAGCCCAATACAGGGGCGCCGCACACCCACTATGGTTCACAGATAAAGTAATGGATCATAAAATCCCAGAGGGTTTCAAACTCGTAAACATCGAATCATACGATGGCATGATAGATCCGGCGGTATGGATCGAGGATTATCTCCTTCACATCCACATGGCACGTGGCGATGATCTATACGCCATCAAATACCTCCTGCTCAAACTCAAAGGACCGGCCCGACACTGGCTTAACAGCCTGCCAGCGGACTCAATCGGTTCTTGGGAGGACCTTGAAGCCGCATTCCTCGACAACTTCCAGGGCACTTATGTGCGACCACCGGATGCCGACGACCTAAGCCACATAATTCAGCAGCCAGAGGAATCGGCCAGGCAATTTTGGACACGGTTCCTAACAAAGAAGAACCAGATAGTCGACTGTCCGGACGCAGAGGCCCTAGCAGCCTTCAAGCATAACATCCGTGATGAGTGGCTTGGCCGGCACCTGGGACAGGAAAAGCTGAAATCTATGGCAGCCCTCACGACACTCATGACCCGCTTTTGCGTGGGTGAAGATAGCTGGCTAGCTCGCAGCAACAACTTATCAAAGAACCCTAGTAATTCGGATACCAAGGACAAAAGTGGCAGGACACATCGAAATAAGCAAAAGCGCCGCGTTAGCAGCGACAGCAATGAAGATACGGCAGTCAACGTCGGATTCAGAGGCTATATATCCGGTCAGCGGAAAAAGCCATTTAAAAAGAATACTCAGGGCCCGTCCAGTTTGGACCGAATACTCGACCACTTGTGCCAGATCCCTGGCACCCCCGAAAGGCCAGCCAATCACACCAATAGGGATTGTTGGGTGTTCAAGCAGGCAGGCAAATTAAGAGCCGAAAACAAAGACAAGGGGCTGCATAGCGATGTCGAGGAGGAGCCCAGGCCGCCGAACAACAATGGACAGAAGGGGTTTCCCCCACAAGTGCGGACGGTGAACATGATTTACGCAACCCGCATTCCCAAGAGGGAACAGAAGCATGCGCTACGGGACGTATACGCGATGGAGCCAGTCGCCCCAAAGTTCAACCCATGGTCCTCCTACCCGATCACTTTTGATCGAAGGGACCACCCCACTAGCATCCGTCATGGCGGCTTTGCCGCATTGGTTCTCGACCCAATCATCGACGGCTTTCACCTCACAAGAGTCCTCATGGACGGCGGCAGTAGCCTGAACCTGCTTTACCAGGATACAGTGCAGAAAATGGGCATAGATCCCTCAAGGATTAAACCCACAAAAACGACCTTTAAAGGCATTATACCAGGTGTAGAAGCCAACTGTACAGGCTCCGTAACACTTGATGTGGTCTTTGGATCTCCGGATAACTTCCGAAGCGAAGAGTTAATCTTCGACATAGTCCCGTTCCGCAGTGGCTATCACGCCCTGCTCGGACGAACCGCATTTGCAAAGTTCAATGCGGTGCCGCACTACGCATATCTCAAGCTCAAGATGCCAGGCCCTCGAGGAGTAATCACGGTCAACGGAAACACCGAACGCTCCCTCCGTACGGAGGAGCACACGGCGGCTCTCGCAGCAGAAGTACAAAGTAGCCTTTTTCGGCAACTCTCCAGTCCGGCCGTTAAAAAGCCAGACACTGCCAAGCGCACCCAGAGTAACCTACAACAAGACCGCCTGGCACGTTCTGAGCAGGCATAGCAATGCGGCCCCAACCCCAGCCATCGCGACATAACGAAGCTAGTATCTCGCGTACATAATTATGCCCTTGAAATACCATGGGCACAGGGGGAGGGGCACAGTAATGACATGCCCACAATACGGCTTAAAACGTACTAGGGGCTGCCGGATACTTTTTTTTACTTTCAGGACTCCACACTTTGGACGACCTGTTCGGCAATTCGACTGCCGCACAAATGATGCAAGATCCAGGGAAGCAGACAAAGCTACGCCGCATTATGGAACTCCCAGGTGGTCTCTATTACGAGCGGTATATCTGTTTCGAACACAATTCCGCGGCCTTCCCCTGGTCAGGACATGTTAAATAGTCTAATATCTTTTTGCTTATCGCACTACTTGTATCGTTCGGCTTTGAGAAATAGCCTCTTTATAAACAATGCATAGCTTTTTGTCTAATTTTTGCATTATCCTCTTTTAATACATATGTTTATGAAATAACATGATCGCACCCGTACACCATGGTACGGCAAACACGCCAGGGGCTTCACTACCCTTCGATCTGGTGTGAGAAGTCCGTACACTTTCACAAGTGCGGCACCCCGAACTTATAGCACTATATGCATCGGCTCCGAATCATGATTTGGGTCAATAGTTGGGTTTGCCTGGCTCCTATGTTTTGGTGCCTTACGTTCCGCTATATCGGCTAAGGTAACACTAGGAGAACCACTGCGATTGTGCCTCGGTTCAGCTGGGTTAAGCACCTCAGTGGAGAAAGCTAAAATTGACTGTCATGATCAGGCGAGAGACCGGTCACTGTTCGAGAGGTTTTTCGAGTCCCTAAAGACTTATGCCGCTTCGAGCGAGGAGCTGGCTTTGTCCGGCCAAAGGCGTGGATAGCGCCCCGAATTCGGTCTTCCGAACTAGGGGCTTCGCCGAAATTTAAAATTATAAAGTTCTATGGCTAAGTGAGAGTGTTCAAGCATTATAGTCCGATTGCCTGGTTCGTTGTGCTGAGCGCCCCCCTCGAAGGACCCAACCATGGGAAAAAGAGCGCTCAGGTTTATCCCGAACACCCCAGCACTAGGGGCATTGGGGCAGAAGCCGACGACGGGCCATCTCTCAATTTTAGATAAACGGCCGCACAGAAAATAATATTTTAAATTCAATAAGCATTGCTTAGCGCATATGAACAAGTTTTCAGCGCACAGGATAAACACGAGCGAGTTCATTAAAAAATTACATCTTTGGTACATTCATCCGCAATAAGGCGGGCACCTGCAAGAACATCCTTGTAGTAGTTCTCGGGCTTGCAATGCTCCTTCCCCTGCGGCGGCCCGTCCTTCACCAGCTTCTCACCGTCAAGCTTACCCCAGTGCACCTTTGCATGAGCAAGGGCCCTCCGGGCACCTTCGATGTAGACGGAACGCTTGATGACCTCAAGCCTTGGACAGGCCTCCCGAAGTAGCTCCCAGGCAGGGCCTCTCCGGGCCATAGCCGAACTATGAAGCCCTTCATGGCTTGTTCGGCCGCCTTGTGGAGCTTGACCAGCTGTTTCAGCTGGTCGCTTAAGGGCACAGGGTGTCCGGCCTTAGAATACTGAGACCAGAATACACTCTCCGTCGAGCTGCCCTCTTCAGCTCGGTAGAATGCGGCGGCGTCGGATACGCTGCGGGGAAGATCTGCGAACGCCCCTGGAGAACTCCGGATTCGGGCAAGTGACAAGTAGCTTACTTTTATATTTCTACTTTGCATTAAGAATGCCTTACCCGCTGCTATCTTTTTCATCTCCTCCAACTCTTGGAGGGCCTTTTGGGCTTCGGCCTTGGCACCCTTGGCGGTCTCAAGGGCCGACGCAAGCTCGGATGCTTGCGCCTTTGACTCAAGCTCCAAGCTCTCATGTTTTTTCATGAGAGCCTGCAGCTCTTGCTGCACCTCGCCAACCTGAGCCCCAAGTCTTTCTCGCTCGGTGCGCTCCTCGGCCGTTTTCTTTTCGGCCTCCGATAGCGCCTGCTCGAGGGTCGCCACCTCAATTGTGGCCCCTACAATAAGCAGTACGATCCTGTTATTCTTTGCAATCACGCCTCTCTATAGGCACCTTTTTCTGTAGGGTATTTCTTACCTTCTTTTTCCTCGAGCTGCTGTTTGGCAAGGCCGAGCTCTTGCTCGGTCCGCCTGAGGTCCTTTTTTAGGACATCCACCTGTGCAGTCAGTGCGGCGGTGGATGGCAGCGAAGCCTGCATACGCATATTGACTCTTTATTGTTAGACTCCCGCGAAAATTAATAGATCCTCTATTCGGCTTTTCTTTCCGAACGCCAAACAGAGCATTAGGGGCTACTGTATATGCGGTAATATTTTGACATATTCTTACTTACCTCGAAGCTTGTCAGAAGGTTGGCGCAAGCTTCAGTCAGTCCGCTCTTGGCAGACTGAACCTTTTGGATCACCATACTCATACTAGTACTGTGCCCCTTGTCGATGGAGGCGCCGTCAAGCACCTCTAGCAGATGGTCCAGCGACTCCGGTTGGACGGAGGTCGCTGGCTTAGAAGGCTTGCTCCTTTTCGAAGGAGTTCACCTACCGCGGCTCGGAACTGTTGAAGATTCTGGCACGGTGTCCGGCACAAAGCCGTACTTGGAGCCCTGGGGGGTCTTGTCCCCTTCACTCCTGGAGTCTGGGAGGTTGCCTTGCGGCTCCTCCAGGACCACCTCTTCCTGCCCCGGAGCTTGCCGCGATGCCACTTCGGCGTCATCCGTGGTGCGGGGGGAGACAGCGGGCAGGACGGAGTTCACGTCCGATTAGTCCAGGGAACCGCCCGACGATTCGTTGTAGTCGGCCTAGGGCGGGCTGCATATTCACATTCGACATTAAGGAAAGCTGCGGAACAAAGGAGCATCATGAGTTACTCTGATGTCCGAACTTACGATTTCGCCGGACGCTTGGCCCTGTTCGGCCACTCCTCTCCGCTCTCTTCGGCGTCATGGGAATAGTTCGGCGGAGGGGTGTTCCTTTTCCTATACACCTCGGCCTCCCCTGATGGGGCGGCCTTCTTCTTCTCTTCTTCCTCCGCTGGGGGGGGGAGAGCTTTCTTCTTCCTCCTCCTCGTTTTCACGAGAGGAGGGCGCCTCAGACTAGTCAGATGACGAGTCCGACACCACCAAGTTACGGGCACTCTTTCGAGTCCCGGTGGTCTTCTTCTTCTTGATTGTCGGATTTCGGGTTCCGGCAGACCCTTAAGGTTCGAACTCTGGGGTGCGCGCGGAGATTATGCCCTCTACCTCTCCGTCTCGCAAGGATATAACTACTGAAGGAACAACACAAGGGACGCAAAGTTTATACTAGTTCGGGCCACCATTGTGGTGTAATACCCTACTCTAGTTTGTGGTGGGTGGATTGCCTCTTGGGCTGATGATGATGAATAGTACAAGGGAGAACAGCCTCGCGAGGGCGTGTTCTTGCTGGGATGATGAACTGCTAGGGGAGTTCAGCCGCCCTTCTCGCTCTCTCTCTCCTTGCTCGGATTCTGGGTACCAGATGCCTCATCCTTGGGGTGGCTAGTCCTACTTATAGGCAAAGGCCCTGGGCCTCTTCCCAAATATTAAGCGGGAAGGGCGCCAACAATTGGCCAATTTGAAGGGGAACATACAGTACACTTATCCTGACTAAAGTTGGTCCTCGCCTGCCAAAGGCCCTGTGGTGACGCCGTTCTGGGCTCCACGATGACCTCCTTCCCACTGTTGGACTGGTCTTGGTCTTGTTGCACCGAAGTGGTTGCCTTTTCTTGATCCTCTCACCTGTGCTTGCCCCCTTTGCACCAAAGTGGAAAGGGAGGCCACTGCGCGGGCTGGCGCCCGCCTGGCGCCCTTGGTCGTCATGGCTTGCGTCATGGGCACCTCGCGAGGTACCTCGCCTTGATCTCTCCGCCTCCTCGTGAGCCAGCCTGACGAGGCCGTGCCTGAGGAAGTACCGTGTCGTCCGCCCCGCGAGGCTTGGCCCCTCGCGAGGATCTTGGGTCTTGTGTTGATGAAGTTGGGCCGTGCTGGGCCCCTTTGAGCCACGCCACAGGCCGCAGGCAGGCAAGTCTGGGGACCCCCGTTCCCAGAACGCCGACAGTAGCCCCCGGGCCCAAGGCGCGCCCGGACATGGTCGTGCCGAGAGGCGAAAGGGCAAGGGCGAAGCGCCGCGTGCCCTAATAGCCTGCGGCCTTGGGCGCCGCGTGGCGGCTTGATAGGACGTGGGCGTCTCCGCTTCCCCATGAAGCCTTGGCGACTGTGTGACTTGACTAGTCCCTGCATGCATAGATACGGGTCATTATTACATACGATCGCGGTGCTCGACGGTTGGCCTTTTCCGGCTATAAGTACGGGGCCGCGTGAGCTCCGCCAGTCCGCCCCTTCCTGCTTCTCTTCTTCTTCTTCTCCTTGGCCACTCGCCGCTCGCATGGCTCCAAAGAGGTTCTCAACCGCAGAGAAGCGGAAGGCTAGTCGGGCGGGGCCCGACTCCCCCGTGGCCAAGCGAGGCCGGGGTCGTCCCCACAAGCATCCTGCGCTCCCCGTCGCGGCTCCCCGTGGCCACAGGGATGGTTCCCCGCGTGGTGGTGAGCGCTCGGCTGCCAAGGGGAGGCAGGCTGTGACTGCGCGGCCCCCCAGGCTGCGCTTTCGCTCGGCGGAGGTGCTGCCAGAGTTCATCGTGTGGTCGGCGGACCCGACCAACACCTGGCTCCAGCTCCCTCGCTTCTTCATCGGCGAGCTGCCGGCCAGCGCCCAGTGCGGCTTCTGGCTCCAGGCTGACGGTTGTTGCAGCAGGGCCTCCTGGGTTTCGCTTGAGGTCTCCCCTTCTGGGAATGGTGCCCTAACTCGCAGCTGGCAAACGTTTGCCCGCGCGCGCGGCCTGGGTCAGCGGTGCACCCTGCACGTCAAGTTCAACGGCGACGGCACCCTCTATGTGAGGGTGTTTGGGGAAGATGGTCGCCGCGCGGGATGCTGCCCCGAGGGCGATAACTGTGGCCAGGGGCCTCGCTCCGACGACGATGGAGGGGACAGCGCCCGATCGGATGGCGGCACTCGATGCTCCCCAAGCTCCGCCAACTCTTCTTCAGGCGGCTCCTCCAGCGGTGGCCGCAGCCAGCCTCCACGCCATCGCGCTTGCTTGGGGGGTGGCTGTTCATCCGCCCGTCTCCGCGCCCAGGTGAAGCGCGAGAGGGAGTCCGCCTGAGCCCCGGAGGCGTCCCGAGTCGCCTCGGCTGGCCGGAGCGAGGCGTGCCGCGTCTGGATCGTCCTTTCTTTCCCTTTTGTTTCCTGTGTAAAACAGAACAGCTGCATGGTGCCCTGTGGGGGCGTGTTTGGAAGTTATTGCTGTTAAAAACTACCTAGATTTAGCTTTCGCGCTTTTTAGATGTGTGTCCGCACGTAAATAGTTCCCGGCCCCAGCCGTGGGGGGCGACCGACCCAGGCCCTGTGTGCGTGTGGCGGTGCCCGAGAGGCATGGACCGGAGGAGTGCTCCTGTAATGGACCCGAGTCGTGAAACCTTAGAACGAGCAGGACAGGAACCCTCGCGAGGGCACTCAGCTGCTCCCCCTCACGAGACTTATTGCAGGAGGAATCAAAACGGGGGAGTGAAAATCGACGAAATGTAAACCAACGACGGCAATAATTCCAATAAAATTTCAACTGC
The DNA here is from genome assembly GCA_032464435.1 of Aegilops umbellulata. NCBI lineage: Eukaryota > Viridiplantae > Streptophyta > Magnoliopsida > Poales > Poaceae > Aegilops > Aegilops umbellulata. Next base: position 65,316,873 of record CP136060.1, on the reverse strand, counting down.
GAACAAAGCGAACCAACTGCGGAAAGCAAATGAAAAAGCCGCGTCCGGCACCTAGTTTAGTCTTCGACGTCTTCTCACTAGCGCGGAGCTAGGTGCTGCCACTGGGCGTGGGAGGGAGCCCCAGGGCCTGAGGCCAGCGCTCCTGAGACTCCGGGGCGTGTACAGCCCCACTCATTATTACGTGAGAGTGTCACGGGCGGCGAGCTTCACAGGCATTGGCCTTCTTCACAGGCTCCGGGCCTTTCTTCTTGGGGTAATGAGCTTCACAGGCATTCGCCTTCCTCACAGGCTCTGGGCCTTTTCCAAAAGGGATTGATCTTCACAGGCGTTCGCCTTCTTCACAGGCTCAGGGCCTTTTCCAAAAAAGGATTAATCTTCACAGGCCTTCGCCTTCTTCACAGGCTCAGGGCCTTTTCCAAAAAAGGATTAATCTTCACAGGCATTCGCCTTCCTCACAGGCTCTGGGCCTTTTCCAAAAGGGATTGATCTTCACAGGCGTTCGCCTTCTTCACAGGCTCAGGGCCTTCTCTAAGAAAGGATTAATCTTCACAGGCGTTCGCCTTCTTCACAGGCTGAGGGCCTTCATGGGTAGAACCTCCGGAGGTGTTGGATGTTCCACGCGTTCTGGATCGGCTCCCCTTCCTGAGTCTCCAAGCGCACGGAGCCTGGCCTGGAAACATGAACCACCTTGAACGGGCCCTCCCACATGGGAGAGAGCTTGTGCAACCCTTCTGTCGGTGTCAAAACCGGCGGATCTCGGGTAGGGGGTCCCGAACTGTGCGTCAAGGTCGGATGGTAACAGGAGACAAGGGACACTTTATTTTACCCAGGTTCAGGCCCTCTCGATGGAGGTAAAACCCTACTCCTGCTAGATTAATATTGATGATATGGTTAGTACAAGAGTAGATCTACCACGAGATCAAGGAGGCTAAACCCTAGAAGCTAGCCTATGGTATGATTGTGTATGATGATGGTTGTCCTATGGACTACAACCCTCCGGTTTATATAGACACCGGATAGGGTTAGGGTTACACAGAGTCGGTTACAATGGTAGGAGATCTTGAATATCCGCACGCCTAGCTTGCCTTCCACGCCAAGAAAAGATCCTTCCGGACACGGGACGAAGTCTTCAATCTTGTATCTTCATAGTCCTGGAGTCCGGCTGAAGGTATAGTCCGGCTATCCGAACACCCCCTAATCCAGGACTCCCTCAGTAGCCCTTGAACCAGGCTTCAATGACGACGAGTCCGGCGCGCAGATTGTCTTCGGCATTGCAAGGCGGGTTCCTCCTCCAAGTTCTTCAAGAAGATTACAAACACCAAAAATAGTGTCCGGCTCTGCAAAATAAGCTTCCACATATTGCCATATAGAGAATAATATTAACACAATTCAAATCTGCTGACATACTCCGCAGTGTGTTATAACACTGCGGCCAAGCTCTTTATATAAATTGTTTTCATTGTTCCACCTCAGCGTGTTTAGCGAGGCGGTTTCCTTGGCACGTCTTGTCAAAGCAGAGATCGTGTGCCCCTTTTAACGGGATTCTCATCAATACGGACGCGGATAACCTAATCGCGCCATTTACCACGGCGCTTGGGAGGCAAGTGAGTTTTATTAGGTAGGTGGGGACGCCTAACCACACCTGCTTGTATAAAGGGATAAGGATTCACCTTTTTTACCTACGCCTTCTTCCTCCTTTGCCAATCCATCTCTCGCGCATTCAAGCTCCAGCGTCCAAGTCCGCTCTTCCTTCCTCAACCTTCTCCTACAATATCCGGAGCGGGAGGCAAGTGGATGGCCTCCTCCGTTACGGAGGCCCAATTAAAAAAGCTAAGGAAAGCCGGATACTTGTCCAAGGACATCCCGCATCGGCTTCCTGAGAAGGGGCAGCTCCTTCCTACCCCAGGGCCCCATGAGAGGGTAGTTTTTCTTCCCCACTTCCTTCGCGGACCGGGCTTTCCACTTCACCCAATTGTCCGGGGGCTCATGTTCTACTACGGCCTGGATTTCCACGATCCGGCCCCGAACTTTGTCCTCAACATCTCGGCGTTTATCGTCGTGTGTGAGGCCTTTCTCCGCGTCCGCCCCACTTCGGCCTCTGGCTCAAGACCTTCAACGTCAAGCCCAAGGTGGTGTCCGGCACCCAGGCGGAGTGCGGAGGCGCTATGGTCGGCAAGATGGCCAACGTCCTCAGGTTCGATGGCTCCTATGTGGAGTCCCTAAAGGGGTGGCAGGCCGTGTGGTTTTACATCACCGAGCCACGCGATCCGAAATGGGTCGCAGCCCCCGAGTTCAGATCCGGACCCCCACACGGCTCATGTCCTGGAAAGAGACGGGCCTGTCGTGGGGCAACGAGGAAGAAGTGACTGGGTTGCAAACGAGCATCCAGTCCCTGGTGAACAAGCCAATCCGGCTGATCAATGTGATCCAGGTCATCCTCGTTCGCCGGATCCTCCCGTGCCAACAACGGCATTTTACTTTGTGGGAATTCGACCCGGCGCAGCACCAAACCCTCAGTAGGCTCTTCGACACGACGTATGAAGACGTCTGGAAGGTGCTGACCAAAGGCGCCGAGTCCCCCACATCCGCTTCCGAGGACCGCGGATACAGCTCGCATCGTCATGCCAGCGAGGTGAGCTATCTATACCTTTGACAGGTTTGTTAAGCTCTTCTTCATAGATTAACTCTATGCGGGATCTAAACTCCCTTTCCCTTTGACAGGCTTGGCAGGCTGTGTCCGGACCAATTAACTGTCCGGCTCCCCTGCCCGAAGACCCAGCCCCAGCTCTCTTGGTGAAGCTGATGGCTCCGGCACCTTATGTGGTGCCGGAGAAGAAGGCCAAGAAGAAGAAAACCACCGGGACTCGAAAAAGTTCCCGCAACATGGTGGTGTCGGACTCGTCATCTAACGAGTCCGCGTCGCTCTCCTCTCGTGAAAACGAGGAGGAGGAACAAGAAAGCTCTCCCCCCAGCGAGGGGAGCAAAGAAGAAGAAGGCCACGCCAATGGGGGAGGCCGAGGGGTCGAGGAAAAGGAAGACCCCTCCGTCGGACTACTCCCACGTCGCCGAAGAGGGCGGAGAGGAGTGGACGGACAAAACCAAGCGTCCGCGAAATCATAAGTATTTATATACCAGAGTGACTCATGATATTCTTTTAATGCGCGGCTTTCCCTAATATCGCTCGTAATTTATGCAGCCCGCCCCAGGCCGATCTTGACGATTCGTCGAGCGGCTCCCTGGATTCGTCGGACGTGAACTCTGTTCCGCCCATTGTCTCCCCCCGCAGGGCGGACGACGCTGAAGTGGCGTCCTGCCAAGCAGGGCAGGAGGAGATAGTCCTGGAGGAGCCGCAAGGCAATCCTCCAGACCCCAGGAGTAAAGGGGATGAAATTCCCCAGGGCTCCAATTCCGGCTTTGTGCCGGACACCGCGCCGGACTCGACAGTCCTGGTCCGTGGTGGGCGAACTCCTTCCAAGAGGAGTAAGCCGTCTGAGCCGGCGGCCTCCGTCCAACCGGAGGCGCCGGACAATCTGCTGGAGGTGCTTAAGGGCGTCGCCATCGATGAGGAGCACCGTACTATTATGAGTACGGTGATCCAAAGGGTTCAGTCCGCCAAAAGCGGACTGACTAAAGCTTGCACTAGCCTTCTAACAGACTTTGAGGTAAGTAAAAATATGTCAAATTATTTACCGCATAGACAGTAGCCCCTGATGCTCTGTTCGGTGTTCGGAAAGAAAAGCCGAATAGAGGATCTAGTAATTTTCGCAGGAGTCTAACAACAAAAAGTCACATATGCGTATGCAGGCTTCGCTGCTGTCCACCGCCGCACTGACTACGCAGGTGGATGTCCTTAAAAAGGACCTCGGGCGGACCGAGCAAGAGCTCAGCCTTGCCAAACGGCAGCTCGAGGAGAAGGAAGGTAAGAAATACCCTAAAAAAAGAAAAAAGGTGCCTATAGAAAGGCTTGATTGCATAAATAAATAACAGGATTGTACTTCTTATTGTAGGGGCGAGAACAGAGGTGGCAACCCTAAAGCAGGCGCTGGATGAAGCCGGAAAGAAAACGGCCGAGGAGCGCGCCGAGCGAGAAAGGTTTGGGGTTCAGGTCGGCGAGGTGTAGCAAGAGCTGCAAGCTCTCATGAAAAAACATGAGAATTTGGAGCTTGAGTCAAGAGCGCAAGCATCCGAGCTCGCGTCGGCCCTTGAGACCGCCAAGAGTGCCAAGGCCGAAGCCCAAAAGGCCCTCCAAGAATTGGAGGAGATGAAAAAGATAGCAATGGGTAAGGCATTCTTAATGCAAAGTAGGAATATAAAAGTAAACTACCTGTTACTTTCCCGAATCCGGAGTTCTCCAGGGGCGTTCGTCGATCTTCCCCGCACCGTATCCAACGCCGCTGCGTTCTACCGAGCTGAAGAGGGCAGCTCGACGGAGAGCGTGTTCTGGTCTCAGTATTCTAAGGCCGGACACCCTGTGCCTTTGAGCGATCAGCTGAAACAGCTGGTCGAGCTCCACAAGGCGGCCGAACAGGCCATGAAGGGCTTACTAGTTCGGCTGTGGCCTGGAGAGGCCCTGCCTGGGAGCTATTTCGGGCTAGTGCGGCGGCTGGTGGAGGCCTGTCCACGGCTTGAGGTCATCAAGTGCTTCGCCTGCATTGAGGGTGCCCGGAGGGCCCTTGCCCGTGTAAGGGTACACTGGGGTAAGCTGGACGGAGAGAAGCTGGTGAAGGATGGGCCGCCGCTGGGGAAGGAGCATCGCAAGCCCGAGAACTACTACAAGGAAGTTCTTACCGGAGCCCGCCTTGTTGCGGATGAATGTACTAAAGATGTAGTATTTGAATGAACTCGCTCGGTTGTATCCTGTGCGCTGAAAACTTGTTCATATGCGCTAAGCAATGCTTATTGAATTTAAAATATTATTTTCAGTGCGGCCGTTTATCAAAAATTGAGAGATGGCCAGTCGTCGGCTTCTGCCCCCATGCCACTAGTGCTGGGGTGTTCGGGATAAACTCGAGGGCTCTTTTTCCCATAGTTGGGTCCTTCGAGGGAGGCGCTCAGCACAACGAACCAGGCAATCGGACTATAATCCTTGAACACTCTCACTTAGCCATAGAACGTTATAATTTCAAATTTCGACGAAGCCCCTAGTTCGGAAGGCCGAATTCGGGGCGCTATCCACGCCTTTGGCCGGACATAGCCAGCTCCTCGCTCGAAGCGGTATAAGTCTTTAAGGACTCGAAAAACCTCTCAAACAGCGACCGTTCTCACGCCTTATCATGACAGTCTGTTTTAGCTTTCTCCACTGAGGTGCTTAACCCACCTGAACTGGGCACAATCGCAGTGGTTCTCCTAGTGCTACCTTAGCCGATATAGCGGAACCTAAGGCACCAAAACATAGGAGCTGGGCAAACCCAACATGTGACCAAAATCATGACTCGGAGCCGATGCATATAGTGCTATAATTTCGGGGTGCCGCACTTGTGAAAGTGTACGGACTTCTCACACCAGATAGAAGGGTAATGAAGCCCCTGGCGTGTTTTGAAAGTGTACGGACTTCTCACAAGGAATTTAGAAACAAATATATCGCTCGAAATAGAGACCACCTGAGAGTTCCGTAATGCGGCGTAGCTTTGTCTGCTTTCCTGGGTCTTGCATAGTCTGTGCGGCAGCAAAGCCGAACAGGTTGTCCAGAGTGTGGAGTCCTGAAAGTAAAAAAATCCGGCAGCCCCTAGTACGTTTGATGCCGTATTGTAAGCATGCCGTTAATGTGCCCCTCCCCCTGTGCCCATGGAATTTCGAGGGCGTAATTGTGTACTCGAGGTACTAGCTCCGCTATGTTGCGATGGCTGGGGTTGGGGCCGTATTGCTAGGCTTGCTTCGAACGTGCCAGGCGGTCTTGTTGCAGGTTACTCCGGGCGCGCTTTGCATTGTCCGGCTTTTTAACGGCCGGACTGGAGAGTTGCCTTGAAAGGCTGCTTTGTACTTCCGCTGCGAGGGCCGCCGTGTGCTCCTCCGTACGGATGGAGCGTTCTGTGTTTCCGTTGACCGTAATTAATCCTCGAGGGCCTGGCATCTTGAGCTTGAGATATGCGTAGTGCAGCACCGCATTGAATTTAGCAAATGCGGTTCGTCCGAGCAGGGCGTGATAGCCACTGCAGAACGGGACTATATCGAAGATTAACTCTTCGCTTCGGAAGTTATCCGGAGATCCGAAGACCACATCAAGTGTTACCGAGCCTGTGCAATTGGCCTCTACACCTGGTATGACGCCTTTAAAGGTCGTCCTTGTGGGCTTGATCCTTGATGGATCTATGCCCATTTTCCGCACTGTATCCTGATAAAGCAGGTTCAGGCTACTGCCGCCGTCCATGAGGACTCTTGTGAGATGAAATCCGTCAATGATTGGGTCAAGAACCAATGCGGCAAAACCGCCGTGACGATTCTAGTGGGGTGGTCCCTTCGATCAAAAGTGATCGGGCAAGAGGACCATGGGTTGAACTTTGGGGCGACTGGCTCCATCGCGTATACGTCCCGTAGCGCACGCTTCCGCTCCCTCTTGGGAATGTGGGTCGCGTATATCATGTTCACCGTCCGCACTTGTGGGGGAAACCCCTTCTGTCCATTGTTGTTCGGCGGCCTGGGCTCCTCCTCATCGTCGCTATGCAGCCCCTTGTCTTTGTGTTCGGCTCTAAACTTGCCTGCCTGCTTGAACACCCAACAGTCCCTGTTGGTGTGATTGGCTGGCCTTTCGGGGGTGCCATGAATCTGGCATGAGCGGTCGAGTATCCGGTCCAAACTGGACAGGCCCTGGGTATTCTTTTTAAATGGATTTTTCCGCTGACCGGATTTATAGCCTCTGAATCTGGCATTTACTGCCGTATCCTCATTGCTGTCGCTGCTAACGCGGCGCTTTTGCTTATTTCGACGTGTCCTGCCACTTTTGTCCTTGGTATCCGAATTACCAGGGTTCTTCGATAAGTTGTTGCTGTGAGCTAGCCAGCTATCTTCGCCCGCGCAGAAGCGGGTCATGAGTGTCGTGAGGGCTGCCATTGATTTCGGCTTTTCTTGTCCCAGGTGCCGGGCAAGCCACTCGTCGCGGATATTATGTTTGAAGGCTGCTAGGGCCTGTGCGTCCGGACAATCAACTATCTGATTTTTCTTTGTTAGGAACCGTGTCCAGAATTGCCTGGCCGATTCTTCTGGCTGCTGAATTATGTGGCTTAGGTCGTCGGCGTCCGGTGGCCGTACATATGTCCCCTGGAAGTTATCGAGGAATGCGGCTTCCAGGTCTTCCCAAGAACCAATTGAGTCCGCTGGTAGGCTGTTAAGCCAGTGCCGGGCTGGTCCCTTGAGCTTAAGGGGTAGATATTTGATGGCGTGTAGATCGTCACCACGTGCCATGCGGATGTGAAGGAGATAATCTGTAACGCCCCGGATCTGATGCGCCAGGTGTCTGTCAGTTATTCGCCGTCCTTGCCATGTCATGTGCTTGCATGTCTCTCTTTGCCATATCATCATCTGCATTTCATATCATGTCATCATGTGCATCGCATTTGCATACGTGTTCGTTTCATGAATCCGAGCATTTTCCCCGTTGTCCGTTTTGCAATCCGGCGCTCCTATGTTCCCCGGCGTCCTCTTTTACCTTTTTCCGTGAGCGGGTATTAAACTGTCTCGGAATGGACTGAGGTTTGCCAAGCGGCCTTGGTATAGCACCGGTAGACCGCCTGTCAAGTTTCCGGTCATTCGGAGGTCGTTTGATACTCCAATGGTTAACCGGGTAACCGCAAAGGCCTCCTTTGTAATGCAGCCCAACACCCCCTTCTAAGTGGCCCAAAACCCACCCAAGTCACTCCCATCATCTCGGTCGTTCGATCACGATCGCGTGGCCGAAAACCGCACTCCATTTGGAGCTTCCTAGCCCCCTCTACCTATAAATATGTGTCTCTCCCCGGATTTTCGGGCAGATGAACCCTAGCCTCTTCCCACTCCGCCGCCGGACGCGTCCGTCCGCGCCGGACATGTCCACCGGCTGTTGGGGAACGTAGTAATTTTAAAAAATTTCCTACGCACATGCAAGATCATGGTGATGCATAGCAACGAGAGGGGAGAGTGTTGTCTACGAACCCTCGTAGACCGAAGTGGAAGCGTTGACGCAACGTAGAGGAAGTAGTTGTACGTCTTCCCGATCCGACCGATCCAATCACCGTTACTCCGGCACCTCCGAGTTCTTGGCACACGTTCAGCTCGATGACGCACCCCTAGCTCCGATCCAGCAAAGCTTCGGGGAGGAGTTCCGTCAGCACGACGGCGTGGTGACAATCTTGATGTTCTACCGGCGCAGGGCTTCGCCTAAGCACTGCAACGATATATTCGAGGTGGAATATGGTGGAGGGGGCACCGCACACGGCTAAGGAACGATCACGAAGATCAACTTGTGTGTCCATGGGGTGCCCCCTGCCCCCGTATATAAAGGAGCAAGGGAGGGAGGAGGCTGGCCCTAGGTTTGGGCGCGCCAGGGGAGTCCTACTCCCACCGGGAGTAGGATTCCACCTTTCCTAGTCCAACTAGGTCAAGGGGGGAAAGAGGGGAAGAGGGGAAGGAAGGGAGAGAGGGGCCACGCCCCAAACCCCTTGTCCAATTCGGACTGGGTTTGGGAGGGGCGCGCGCCACCTCCTGGTCCTTCCCACTAAGGCCCATCAAGGCCCATTGCTTCTTCCTCGTATTCCCGTAACTCCCCGGTACCTCCGAAAATACCCGAACCACTCAGAACCCTTCCGATGTCCGAATATAGTCGTCCAATATATCGATCTTTACGTCTCGACCATTTCGAGACTCCTCGTCATGTCCCCGATCTCATCCGGGACTCCGAACTCCTTCGGTACATCAAAACTCATAAACTCATTATATAACTGTCATCGAAATCTTAAGCGTGCGGACCCTACGGTTCGAGAACAATGTAGACATGACCGAGACACGTCTCCGGTCAATAACCAATAGCGGGACCTGGATGCCCATATTGGCTCCTACATATTCTACGAAGATCTTTATCGGTCAGACCGCATAACAACATACGTTGTTCCCTTTGTCATCGGTATGTTACTTGCCCGAGATTCGATCGTCGGTATCCAATACCTAGTTCAATCTCATTACCGGCAAGTCTCTTTACTCGTTCCGTAATACATCATCTCGTAACTAACTCATTAGTTGCAATGCTTGCAAGGCTTAAGTGATGTGCATTACCGAGAGGGCCTAGAGATACCTCTCCGACAATCGGAGTGACAAATCCTAATCTCGAAATACGCCAACCCAACATCTACCTTTGGTGACACCGATAGTACTCCTTTATAATCACCCAGTTACGTTGTGACGTTTGGTAGCACCCAAAGTGTTCCTCCGGCAAACGGGAGTTGCATAATCTCATAGTCAAAGGAACATGTATAAGTCATGGATAAAAGCAACAGCAACATACTAAACGATCGAGTGTTATGCTAATGGAATGGGTCTTGTCAATCAGATCATTCAACTAATGATGTGACCTTGTTAATCAAATGACAACTCCTTTTGTCTATGGTTAGGAAACTTAACCATCTTTGATTAACAAGCTAGTCAAGTAGAGGCATACTAGTGACACTCTGTTTGTCTATGTATCCACACATGTATTATGTTTCCAGTTAATACAATTCTAGCATGAATAATAAACATTTATCATGATATGTAAGGAAATAAATAATAACTTTATTATTGCCTCTAGGGCATATTTCCTTCAGTCTCCCACTTGCACTAGAGTCAATAATCTAGGTCACATCACCATGTGATTAACTCACATCACCATGTGATTAACTCGATAGTTCACATCATCATGTGATTAACACCCATAGTTCACATCGCCATGTGACCAACACCCAAAGGGTTTGCTAGATTCAGTAATCTAGTTCACATCGCTATGTGATTAACACCCAAAGAGTACTACGGTGTGATCATGTTTTGCTTGTGAGAGAAGTTTAGTCAACGGGTCTGCCACATTCACATCCGTTATGTATTTTGCAATTTTCTATGTCTACAATGCTCTGCACGGAGCTACTCTAGCTAATTGCTCCCACTTTCAATATGTATCTAGATCGAGACTTAGAGTCATCCAGATCGGTGTCAAAACTTGCATCGACGTAACCCTTTATGACGAACCTTTTGTCACCTCCATAATCGAGAAACATATCCTTATTCCACTAAGGATAACTTTGACCGCTATCCAGTGATCTACTCCTAGGTCACCATTGTTCTCCCTTGCTTAACTCAGTGTAGGGTATACAATAGATCTGGTAAACAGCATGGCATACTTTATAGAACCTATGGCCGAGGCATAGGGAATGACTTTCATTCTCTTTCTATCTTCTGCCGTGGTCAGGCTTTGAGTCTTACTCAATTTCACACCTTGTAACACAGGAAAGAACTCTTTCTTTGACTGTTCCATTTTGAACTACTTCAAAATCCTGACAAGGTATGTACTCATTGAAAAAACTTATCAAGCGTCTTGATCTATCTCTATAGATATTGATGCTCAATATGTAAGCAGCTTCACCGAGGTCTTCCTTTGAAAAACTCCTTTCAAACACTCCTTTGTGCTTTTACAGAATAATTCTACATTATTTCTTATCCACAATATGTCATACATATACTTATCAGAAATGCTGTAGTGCTCCCACTCACTTTCTTGTAAATACAGGCTTCGCCGCAAGTCTGTATAAAACTATATGCTTTGATCAACTCATCAAAGCGTATATTCCAACTCCGAGATGCTTGCACCAGTCCATAGATGGATCGCTGGAGCTTGCACATTTTGTTAGCACCTTCAGGATTGACAAAACCTTCTGGTTGCATCATATACAACTCTTATTTAATAAATCCATTAAGGAATGCAGTTTTGTTTTATCCGTTTGCCAGATTTCATAAAATGCGACAATTGCTAACATGATTCGGACAGACTTAAGCATGGATACGAGTGAGAAACTCTCATCATAGTCAACACCTTGAACTTGTCGAAAACCTTTTGCGACAATTCTAGCTTTGTAGATAGTAACACTACTATCAGCTTCTGTCTTCCTCTTGAAGATCCATTTATTTTCTATGGCTTGCCGATCATCGGGCAAATCCATCAAAGTCCATACTTTGTTCTCATACATGGATCCCATCTCAGATTTCATGGCTTTAAGCCATTTTGCGGAATCTGGGCTCACCATCGCTTCTTCATAGTTCGTAGGTTCATCATGATCTAGTAGCATGACTTCCAGAACAGGATTGCCGTACCACTCTGGTGCGGATCTTACTCTGGTTGATCTACGAGGTTCTGTAGTAACTTGTTCTGTAGTTCTATGATCATCATCATCAACCTCCTCACTAGTTGGTTTTGACGTCACAGAAACTGGTTCCTGTGATGTACTGGTTTCCAACAAGGGAATAGGTACAGTTACCTCATCAAGTTCTACTTTCCTCCCACACACTTCTTTCGAGAGAAACTCCTTCTCTAGAAAGGATCCATTCTTAGCAACGAATGTCTTGCCTTCGGATCTGTGATAGAAGGTGTACCCAACTGTCTCCTTTGGGTATCCTATGAAGACATATTTCTACGATTTGGGTTTGAGCTTATCAGGATGAAACTTTTTTCACATAAGCATCACAACCCCAAACTTTAAGAAACGACAACTTTGGTTTCTTGCTAAACCACAGTTCATATAGTGTCGTCTCAACGGATTTAGATGGTGCCCTATTTAACGTGAATGCAGCTGTCTCTAATGCATGATCCCAAAACTATAGTGGTAAATCGGTAAGAAACATCATAGATTGCACTATATCCAATAAAGTACGGTTATGACGTTCGGACACACCATTATGCTGTGGTGTTCCAGGTGGCGTGAGTAGTGAAACTATTTCACATTGTTTAACTGAAGGCCAAACTCGTAACTCAAATATTTTACCTCTGCGGTCATATCGTAGAAACTTTTATTTTGTTGTTACGATGATTCTCTACTTCACTCTGAAATTCTTTGAACTTTTCAAACGTTTCAGACTTATGTTTCATCAAGTAGATATACCCATATCTGCTCAAATCATCTGTGAAGGTTAGAAAATAATGATACTTGTCGCGAGCCTTAATATTCATCGGACCACATACATCAGTATGTATGATTTCCAACAAATCTGTTGCTTGCTCCATTGTTCCGGAGAACGGCGTTTTAGTCATCTTGCCCAAGAGGCATGGTTCGCAAGCATCAAGTGATTCATAATCAAGTGATTCCAAAATCCCATCAGCATGGAGTTTCTTCATGCGCTTTACACCAATATGACCTAAACGGCAGTGCCACAAATAGGTTGCACTATCATTATTAACTTCGCATCTTTTGGTTTCAATATTATGAATATGTGTATCACTACGATCGAGATCCAATGAACTATTTTCATTGGGTGTGTATGTCCATAAAAGGTTCTATTCATGTAAACAGAACAACAATTGTTCTCTAACTTAAATGAATAACCGTATTGCAATAAACATGATCAAATCATATTTATGCTCAACGCAAATACCAAATAACACTTATTTAGGTTCATCACTAATCCCGAAACTATAGGGAGTGTACGATGATGATCATATCAATCTTGGAACCACTTCCAACACACATCGTCACTTCACCCTCAACTAGTCTCTGTTTATTCTGCAACTCCCGTTTCGAGTTACTAATCTTAGCAACTGAACTAGTATCAAATACTGAGGGGTTGCTATAAACACTAGTAAAGTCCACATCAATAACATGTATAAAATATACTTATGTTCACTTTGCCATCCTTCTTATCCGCCAATCACTTGGGGTAATTCCGCTTCCAGTGACTAGTCCCTTTGCAGTAGAAGCACTTAGTCTCAGGCTTAGGTCCAGACTTGGGCTTCTTCACTTGAGCAGCAACTTGCTTGCCGTTCTTCTTGAAGTTCCCCTTCTTCCCTTTGCCCTTTACTTGAAACTAGTGATCTTGTCAACCATCAACGCTTGATGCTCTTTCTTGATTTCTACCTCCATCGATTTCATCATTATGAAAAAGTTCGGGAGTCGTTTTCGTCATCCCTTGCATACTATAGTTCATCACGAAGTTCTACTAACTTGGTGATGGTGACTAGAGAATTCTGTCAATCACTATCTTATCTGGAAGATTAACTCCCACTTGATTCAAGCGATTGTAGTACCCAGACAATCTAAGCACATGCTCACTAGTTGAGCGATTCTCCTCCATCTTTTAGCTATAGAACTTGTTGGAGACTTCATATCCCTCAATTCGGGTAGTTGCTTGAAATATTAACTTCAACTACTGGAACATCTCATATGGTCCATGACGTTCAAAACGTCTTTGAAGTCCCGATTCTAAGCCGTTAAGCATGGTGCACTAAACTATCAAGTAGTCATCATATTGAGCTAGCCAAACGTTCATAACGTCTGCATCTGCTCCTGCAATAGGTCTGTCACCTAGCGGTGCATTAAGGACATAATTCTTCTGTGCAGCAATGAGGATAAACCTCAGATCACGGATCCAATCCGCATCATTGCTACTAATATTTTTCAACACAATTTTATCTAGGAACATATCAAAATAAACATAGGGAAGCAACAACGCGAGCTATTGATCTACAACATAGATATGCTAATACTACTAGGACTAAGTTCATGATAAATTAAAGTTCAATTAATCATATTACTTAAGAACTCCCACTTAGATAGACATCCCTCTAATCCTCTAAGTGATCACGTGATCCAAATCAAACTAAACCATAACCGATCATCACGTGAAATGGATTAGTTTTCAATGGTGAACATCATCATGTTGATCATATCTACTATATTATTCACGCTCGACCTTTCGATCTCCGTGTTCCGAGGTCATATCTTATATGCATAGCTCGTCAAGTATAACCTGAGTATTCCGCGTGTGCAACTGTTTTGCACCCGTTGTATTTGAACGTAGAGCCTATCACACCCGATCATCACGTGGTGTCTCAGCACGAAGAACTTTCGCAACGGTGCATACTCAGGGAGAACACTTCTTGATAATTAGTGAGAGATCATCTTATAATGCTACCGTCAATCAAAGCAAGATAAGATGCATAAAAAGATAAACATCACATGCAATCAATATAAGTGATATGATATGGCCATCATCATCTTGTGCTTGTGATCTCCATCTCCGCAGCACCGTCATGATCACCATTGTCACCGGCGCGACACCATGATCTCCATCGTAGCATCGTTGTCGTCTCGCCAATCTTATGCTTCTACGACTATCGCTACCGCTTAGTGATAAAGTAAAGCATTACAGGGCGATTGCATTGCATACAATAAAGCGACAACCATACGGCTCCTGCCGGTTGCCGATAACTCGGTTACAAAACATGATCATCTCATACAATAAAATTTAGCATCATGTCTTGACCATATCACATCACAACATGCCCTGCAAAAACAAGTTAGACGTCCTCTACTTTGTTTGTTGCAAATTTTACGTGGCTGCTACGGGCTGAAGCAAGAACCAATCTCACCTACGCATCAAAACCACAACGATACTTCGTCAAATAGACTCCGTTTTAACCTTCTCAAGGACCGGGCGTAGCCATACTCGGTTCAACTAAAGTTGGTGAGACAGTCTCCCGCAAGCCATCTGTGTGCAAAGCACGTCGAGGGAACCGGTCTCGCGTAAGCGTACGCGTAAGGTTGGTCCGGGTCGTCTCATCCAACAATACCGCTGACCCAAAGTATGACATGCTGGTAGGCAGTATGACTTGTATCGTCCACAACTCACTTGTGTTCTACTCGTGCAAATAACAACAAACCATAAAAACCTAGGCTCTGATACCACTGTTGGGGAACGTAGTAATTTCAAAAAAAATCCTACGCACACGCAAGATCATGGTGATGCATAGCAACGAGAGGGGAGAGTGTTGTCTACGTACCCTCGTAGACCAAAGCGGAAGCGTTGACGCAACATAGAGGAAGTAGTTGTACGTCTTCCCGATCCGACCGATCCAAGCACCGTTACTCCGGCACCTCCGAGTTCTTGCCACACGTTCAGCTCGATGACGCACCCCTAGCTCCGATCCAGCAAAGCTTCGGGGAGGAGTTCCGTCAGCACGACGGCGGGGTGACAATCTTGATGTTCTACCGGCGCAGGGCTTCGCCTAAGCACTGCAACGATATATTCGAGGTGGAATATGGTGGAGGGGGGCACCGCACACGGCTAAGGAACGATCACGAAGATCAACTTGTGTGTCCATGGGGTGCCCCTGCCCCCGTATATAAAGGAGCAAGGGAGGGAGGAGGCCGGCCCTAGGTTTGGGCGCGCCAGGGGAGTCCTACTCCCACCGGGAGTAGGATTCCACCTTTCCTAGTCCAACTAGGTCAAGGGGAAAAGAGGGGAAGAGGGGAAGGAAGGGATAGAGGGGCCGCGCCCCAAACCCCTTGTCCAATTCGGACTGGGCTTGGGAGGGGCGCGCGCCACCTCCTGGTCCTTCCCACTAAGGCCCATCAAGGCCCATTGCTTCTTCCTCGTATTCCCGTAACTCCCCGGTACCTCCGAAAATACCCGAACCACTCAGAACCCTTCCGATGTCCGAATATAGTCGTCCAATATATCGATCTTTACGTCTCGACCATTTCGAGACTCCTCGTCATGTCCCCGATCTCATCCGGGACTCCGAACTCCTTCGGTACATCAAAACTCATAAACTCATTATATAACTGTCATCGAAACCTTAAGCGTGCGGACCCTACGGTTCGAGAACAATGTAGACATGACCGAGACACCTCTCCGGTCAATAACCAATAGCGGGACCTGGATGCCCATATTGGCTCCTACATATTCTACGAAGATCTTTATCGGTCAGACCGCATAACAACATACGTTGTTCCCTTTGTCATCGGTATGTTACTTGCCCGAGATTCGATCGTCGGTATCCAATACCTAGTTCAATCTCGTTACCGGCAAGTCTCTTTACTCGTTCTGTAATACATCATCTCGTAACTAACTCATTAGTTGCAATGCTTGCAAGGCTTAAGTGATGTGCATTACCGAGAGGGCCCAGAGATACCTCTCCGACAATCGGAGTGACAAATCCTAATCTCGAAATACGCCAACCCAACATCTACCTTTGGTGACACCGATAGTACTCCTTTATAATCACCTAGTTACGTTGTGACGTTTGGTAGCACCCAAAGTGTTCCTCCGGCAAATGGGAGTTGCATAATATCATAGTCAAAGGAACATGTATAAGTCATGGATAAAAGCAACAACAACATACTAAACGATCGAGTGCTATGCTAATGGAATGGGCTTGTCAATCAGATCATTCAACTAATGATGTGACCTTGTTAATCAAATGACAACTCCTTTTGTCTATGGTTAGGAAACTTAACCATCTTTGATTAACAAGCTAGTCAAGTAGAGGCATACTAGTGACACTCTGTTTGTCTATGTATCCACACATGTATTATGTTTCCAGTTAATACAATTCTAGCATGAATAATAAACATTTATCATGATATGTAAGGAAATAAATAATAACTTTATTATTGCCTCTAGGGCATATTTCCTTCACCGGCCACCTCACCCCATCCAATCACA
Source organism: Aegilops umbellulata (assembly GCA_032464435.1). Lineage (NCBI taxonomy): Eukaryota > Viridiplantae > Streptophyta > Magnoliopsida > Poales > Poaceae > Aegilops > Aegilops umbellulata. The sequence continues at coordinate 65,300,226 of CP136060.1, read as the reverse complement.
ACGCGCCACGTCGCCCAGCCACCCCTCTCCTCCAACCGGAGCGCGCCACGTCACCCGCGCCGGCCTCCCTCTCTCCCCCCTCCGCCGCCGGCCCGCGCGGCCCGCAGCAGGCCCGCGGGGCCCGGTCGCCGCCGCCGCGGCCCGATCCGCCGCCGCCCGCGCCCGAGGCCGCGCGCCCGTCCTTGCGCCAGCCGCCGCCGCCGCCTTCGCCGCGCTAGGCGCCGCCGCCCGCGCCGGCCGCCGTCGCCGCCCCCGCGCGCATCCGTCGCCCCGCCGCCATGCGCCGTCGCCGCCTCCGCACCTCCGCGCCACCGCCCGCGAGCCCGCGCCGCATCGCCGCCGCCTTGGAGCTCCGCCACCGCCGCGCGCTGCGGATCCGGCCCGCCCCGGGCCAGATCCGGCCACCTCTACCCCGCCGGCCACCTTCCTCTCCATCTCCGGCGACGAATCCGGCGAGAGCGCCGCCTGCCTCGTTTTCCGTGCCGGGTCAAACCCTAGATCCGGAGGTGATAATTCCGTCTAAGTCCTTTTCTGTGAATATTTTATTATCATGTTCATCATGCCATATCTCTGCATCCGTGGCTCCGTTTTGGGCGTATAATATGTCATATTGTTCGCCTCGATGAGTAAATCATTTCATATCATTGCATCATATTCATTTGAGTTCATATTGATGCCCGAAATGCTGTTAGAATAGGGCTATGTGATGTTAGTTTCTGATTCTTATCAGAACATGCACTTTTGTCATTTTTGCCATGATTGATGTGTGCATGCTATGAAGTTGAGTTCTACATGTGTTCTGTAATATGCCATGCTATCTTTCCAGAGGATTATGCCATGTGTTTTTGTGATCTTTGTGGTGACTAGCACAAGCATGCAAACTAGGGTACATAATGTTGCTGATTTCAGAGACTTAGTAATTTCACTAAGTCCCTGCCTGCTGTTATTTTTATGCCATGTGTTCATGTTGTTTCAGAGAGATCTATGCCTCTTTTGAGCATGATCAGTAAGGGTGTTTTGAGCATATGGATTTGCTCTATCCATTCGTGCCTTTGTTTGTAACTACGGAGTGCCATAGTTTGCGTCAATCGAGCTCTACTTTTGCTATAAAATGTTACTGGCAGACTGTTTACATGTTATTCGATTTTGCCAAGCTTGTTGTAGTTGTTCCTAGCATGCTATGATGTTATTCTTGCCATGTATAGCTTCTATGTCATGTCTTCTTGATTTATGTATGATTAGTTTATAATGTAATGCTCTGTAGTGAGTGCATCGAGCTCACGAACATGCCTACTTGTTATCTGTTTTTGACATGTCCAGTTTTCTGCCAAGTCTGAAACCTGTAACGAAACTTGCTTATTTGACATGGGTGTTGTTATATTTTCTGATCCCTTTTGGCTCATGGTCAGTAAGGGACTTTTGTTCTATGATTTGAGTAGATTCATGCCATGCCTTTCTTTTCTATGTCCTGTTCCTGTAGCATGTTGTTTCCTTGCTCTAAACATGTCATCCTGATGTTAATTTCTGGCATGATAGTATTTTCACAAAGTCTGTGAACCTGTTATCTTTTGCACTTTTGCCATGCTTGTTTGAACCTGTTGTGGTGTGATTTAGCCGTAGCTCATTGTTCATCTTTTGTCAATCATCTTGAGTAGATCGCTGTAATATGCTTTGTTGATATGTTTGGGTGCAGTAGCTTAATTTCTTGTTGCTTGCTAAGTAGCATCATGCTGTTAATGGCAGATTATTGTCATTCTTGTTTCGCTTGTCATTTGCAAACCGTGCATCCGATTCCGGTGATCTTTATATCGATTTCAACTGAAATAATCTCATCTTTCTAGTGGCATACTTGGTTTGCCAAGATTATTCCTGGTTCATCCTTTTCCTTCCGAAGCATGCATATGCATTGCATACCACATCTCGCATATCATGCCATGTTTATGTGGTGGTTGTTTACTTTGTTGTTTGCTTCTTTCCGGTGTTGCTTCTTCGGGTTAGTTCCGATAGCGTTGCGATTGTGAGGATCCATTCGTCTACGTCCGTTTGTCTTCTTCATGGACTCGTTCTTCTTCCTTGGGGAATCTCAGGCAAGATGACCATACCCTCGAAATCACTTCTATCTTTGCTTGCTAGATTGCTCGCTCTTTTGCTATGCCTATGCTGCGATACCTACCACTTGCTTATCATGCCTCCCATATTGTTAAACCAAGCCTCTAACCCACCTTGTCCTAGCAAACCGTTGTTTGGCTATGTTACCGCTTTGCTCAGCCCCTCTTATAGCGTTGTTAGTTGCAGGTGAAGATGAAGTTTGTTCCTTATTGGAACATGGAGATGTTGTTCCTGGTTGGAACATGTTTACTTGTTGGGATATCACAATATATCTTATTTAATTAACGCATCTATATACTTGGTAAAGGGTGGAAGGCTCGGCCTTATGCCTGGTGTTTTGTTCCACTCTTGCCGCCCTAGTTTCCGTCATATCGGTGTTATGTTCCCGGATTTTGCGTCCCTAACGCGGTCGGGTGATTTATGGGACCCCCTTGACAGTTTGCTTTGAATAAGACTCTTCCAGCAAGGCCCAACCTTGGTTTTACCATTTGCCTACCACCTATCCCTTTCCCTTGGGTTTGATCAGCCCGAGGGTCATCTTTATTTAGCCCCCCCCCCCCGGGCCAATGCTTGTCTAAGTGTTGGTCCGAACTAGAGCCCTTTGCAGCGCCCTCTCAAGGAAACTTAAGACTTGGTTTTAGCTGTACGGACTGCTCATCCGGTGTTGCCCTGAGAATGAGATATGTGCAGCTCCTATTAGGATGTCGGCGCATCGGTCGGCTTTGCTGGACTTGTTTTATTACTGTCGAAATGTCTTGTAGCCGGGATTCCGAGACTGATCGGGTCTTCCCGGGGAGAAGGAATATCCTTCGTTGATCGCGAGAGCTTATCATGGGCTAAGTTGGGACACCCCTGCAGGGTTTTGAACTTTCGAAAGCCGTGCCCGCGGTTATGTGGCAGATGGGAATTTGTTAATGTCCGGTTGTAGAAAACCCGAAGTTGATCTTAACTAAAATGCACCAACCGCGTGTGTAACCGTGATGGTCTCTTCTCGGCGGGGTCCGGGAAGTCAACACGGTTTTTGGAGTTATGTTTGACGTAAGTAGTTCACGATCACTTATTGATCATAGTTATTCGACCGTGCTTTGCCTTCTCTTCTCGCTCTCATTTGCGTATGTTAGACACCATATTGTTGGAAATATGCCCTAGAGGCAATAATAAAAGCATTATTATTATATTTCCTTATTCATGATAATTGTCTTTATTCGTGCTATAATTGTGTTATCCGGAAATCGTAGTACATGTGTGAATAACAGACAACAATATGTCCCTAGTGAGCCTCTAGTTGACTAGCTCGTTGATCGACAGATAGTCATGGTTTCCTGACTATGGACATTGGATGTCATTGATAACAAGATCACATCATTAGGAGAATGATGTGATGGACAAGACCCAATCCTAAACATAGCATAAGATCGCATAGTTCGTTTGCTAGAGTTTTCCAATGTCAAGTATCCTTTCCTTAGACCATGAGATCGTGTAACTCCCGGATACCGTAGGAGTGCTTTGGGTGTGCCAAACGTCACAACATAACTGGGTGACTATAAAGGTATACTACGGATATCTCTGAAAGTGTCTGTTGGGTTGACATGGATCGAGACTGGGATTTGTCACTCCACTTGACGGAGAGGTATCACCAGGCCCTCTCGGTAATGCATCATCATAATGAGCTCAGTGTGTTCAAAGTGTTTGATCACGGGATCATGCATTACGGTACGAGAAAAGTGACTTGCCGGTAACGAGATTGAACGAGGTATTGGGATACCGACGATCGAATCTCGGGCAAGTAAAATACCGATTGACAAAGGAAATCGTATACGGGATTAATTGAATCCTCGACATCGTGGTTCATCCGATGAGATCATCGTGGAGCATGTGGGAGCCAACATGGTTATCCAGATCCCGCTGTTGGTTATTGCCCGAGAGCCGTCTCGGTCATGTCTGCGTGTCTCCCGAACCCGTAGGGTCTACACACTTAAGGTTCGGTGACGCTAGGGTTGTGAAGATATGTATATGTAGTAACCCGAATGTTGTTCGGAGTCCCGGATGAGATCCCGGACGTCACGAGGAGTTTCGGAATGGTCTGGAGGTAAAGAATTATATATAGGAAGTGCTGTTTTGGCCATCGGGACAAGTTTCGGGGTTATCGGTATTGTACCGGGACCACCGGAGGGTCGCGGGGGTCCACCGGGTGGGGCCACCTGCCTCGGGGGGCCACATAGGGGGTGCGCCTTGGCCTACATGGGCCAAGGGGAACCAGCCCCAAAGAGGCCCATGCGCCTAGGGTTACAAAGGGAAGGAGTCCCACAAGGGGAAGGCACCTCCTAGGTGCCTTGGGGGGGGGGAAGGAAACCTCCCCTTGGTCGCCGCCCCAAGGAGATTGGATCTCCTAGGGCCGGCGCCCACCCTTGGCACTCCTATATAAAAGGGGGAGGGGAGGGGGCAGCCGCACCCCTGGTCATTGGCGCCTCCCTCTCCCTGCCCAACACCTCCTCCTCCGTTGAGCACGGCGAAGCCCTGCCGGAGTACTGTAGTTCCACCATCACCACGCCGTCGTGCTGCTGCTGGAGCCATCTTCCCCAACCTCTCCTTTGCCTTGCTGGATCAAGAAGAAGGAGACGTCATGCTGACCGTACGTGTGTTGAACGCGGAGTGCCGTGCTTTCGGTGCTAGGATCTCCGGTGATTTGGATCACGGTGTGTACGACTACTTCATCCCCGTTCGTTGAACGCTTCCGCTCGCGATCTACAAAGTGGTATGTAGATGCAATCTCTCTCTCCCATGACTCGTTGCTAGATGAACTCATAGATGGATCTTGGTGAAACCGTAGGAAAATTTTTAATTTTCTGCAACGTTCCCCAACAGTGGCATCATGAGCTAGGTCTATGCGTAGTTCTCTATTGCATGAGTAGAACACAATTTGTTGTGGGCGTAGATGTTATCAACTTTCTTGACGCTACTAGTCTTATCTTGCTTCAGTGGTATTGTGGGATGAAGCGGCCCGGACCAACCTTACACGTACGCTTACGTGAGACCGGTTCCACCGACTAACATGCACTAGTTGCATAAGGTGGCTGGCGGGTGTCTGTCTCTCCCACTTTAGTTGGAGCGGATTCGATGAAAAGGGTCCTTATGAAGGGTAAATAGAAGTTGACAAATCACGTTGTGGCTTTCACGTAGGTAAGAAAACGTTCTTGCTAGAACCCTAATTCAGCCACGTAAAACTTGCAACAACAATTAGAGGACGTCTAACTTGTTTTTGCAGCAAGTGCTTTGTGATATGATATGGCCAAAGTTGTGATGAATGATGAATGATCTATATGTGATGTATGAGATGTTCATGCTATTGTAATAGGAATCGCGACTTGCATGTCGATGAGTATGACAACCGGCAGGAGCCATAGGAGTTGTCTTTATTTTTTGTATGACCTGCGTGTCATTGAGAAACGCCATGTAAATTACTTTACTTTATTGCTAAACGCGTTAGCCATAGTAGTAGAAGTAATAGTTGGTGAGCAACTTCATGGAGACACGATGATGGAGATCATGGTGTCAAGCCGGTGACAAAATGATCATGGAGCCCCAAGATGGAGATCAAAGGAGCTATGTGATATTGGCCATATCATGTCACGTTTATTATTTGATTGCATGTGATGTGTATCATGTTTTGCATCTTGTTTACTTAGAACGACGGTAGTAAATAAGATGATCCCTCATAATAATTTCAAGAAAGTGTTCCCCCTAACTGTGCACCGTTGCGACAGTTCGTTGTTTCGAAGCACCACGTGATGATCGGGTGTGATAGATTCTAACGTTCACATACAACGGGTGTAAGACAGATTTACACACGCAAAACACTTAGGTTGACTTGACGACCCTAGCATGTACAGACATGGCCTCGGAACACAGAAGACCGAAAGGTCGAGCATGAGTCGTATAGAAGATACGATCAACATGAAGATGTTCACCGATGTTGACTAGTCCGTCTCACGTGATGATCGGACACGACCTAGTTGACTCGGATCATGTAATACTTAGATGACTAGAAGAGGGATGTCTATCTAAGTGGGAGTTCATTAAATGAACTTTATTATCATGAACTTAGTCTAAAATTTTTACAATATGTCTTGTAGATCAAATGGCCAACGTAGTCCTCAACTTCAACGCGTTCCTAGAGAAAACCAAGCTGAAAGACGATGGTAGCAACTATACGGACTGGGTCCGGAACCTGAGGATCATCCTCATAGCTGCCAAGAAAGATTATGTCCTACGAGCACCGCTGGGTGACGCACCTATTCTCCCTGCAGAACAAGACGTTATGAACGCTTGGCAGTCACGCTGCGATGATTACTCCCTCGTTCACTGCGGCATGCTTTACAGCTTAGAGCCGGGGCTCCAAAAGCATTTTGAGAGACATGGAGCATATGAGATGTTCGAAGAGCTGAAAATGGTTTTCCAAGCTCATGCCCGGGTTGAGAGATATGAAGTCTCCGACAAATTCTTTAGCTGTAAGATGGAGGAAAATGGCTCTGTCAGTGAACACATACTCAAGATGTCTGGGTTGCACAACCGCTTGACTCAACTGGAAGTTAACCTCCCGGATGAAGCGGTCATTGACAGAATCCTCCGGTCGCTTCCACCTAGCTACAAGAGCTTTGTGATGAACTACAATATGCAGGGGATGGTAAAGACCATTCCTGAGGTATATGCTATGCTGAAATCAGCAGAGGTAGAAATCAAGAAGGAGCATCAAGTGTTGATGGTGAATAAAACCACAAAGTTCAAGAAGGGCAAGGGTAAAAAGAACTTCAAGAAGGACGGCAAGGAAGTTGCCGCGCCCGGTAAGCAAGTTGCCGGTAAGAAGCCAAAGAATGGACCCAAGCCCGAGACTGAGTGTTTTTATTGCAAGGGAAGTGGTCACTGCAAGCGGAACTGCCCCAAATATTTAGCGGACAAGAAGGCCGGCAAAACCAAAGGTATATGTGATATACATGTAATTGATGTGTACCTTACCAGTACTCGTAGTAGCTCTTGGGTATTTGATACCGGTGCAGTTGCTCACATTTGTAACTCAAAGCAGGAGCTGCGGGATAAACGGAGACTGGCGAAGGACGAGGTGACGATGCGCGTCGGGAATGGTTCCAAGGTCGATGTGATCGTCGTCGGCACGCTACCTCTACATTTACCTACGGGATTAGTTTTAAACCTCAATAATTGTTATTTAGTGCCAAGTTTGAGCATGAACATTGTATCTGGATCTCGTTTAATTCGAGATGGCTACTCATTTAAATCCGAGAATAATGGTTGTTCTATTTATATGAGAGACATGTTTTATGGTCATGCTCCGATGGTTAGTGGTTTATTCTTAATAAATCTCGTACGTGATGATACACATATTCATAGTGTGAATACCAAAAGAGTTAAAGTTGATAACAATAGTCCCACATATTTGTGGCACTGCCGCCTTGGTCACATAGGTGTCAAACGCATGAAGAAGCTCCATGCAGATGGACTTTTAGAGTCTCTTGATTATGAATCATTTGACACATGCGAACCATGCCTCATGGGTAAAATGACCAAGACTCCGTTCTCAGGAACAATGGAGCGAGCAACCAACTTATTGGAAATCATACATACCGATGTGTGCGGTCCAATGAGTGTTGAGGCTCGCGGTGGCTATCGTTATGTTCTCACCCTCACTGATGACTTGAGTAGATATGGGTATGTCTACTTAATGAAACACAAGTCTGAGACCTTTGAAAAGTTCAAGGAATTTTAGAGTGAGGTTGAAAATCAACGTGATAGAAAGATCAAGTTTCTACGATCAGATCGTGGAGGAGAATACTTGAGTCACGATTTTGGCACGCACTTAAGAAAATGTGGAATAGTTTCACAACTCACGCCGCCTGGAACACCACAGCGTAATGGTGTGTCCGAACGTCGTAATCGCACTCTATTAGATATGGTGTGATCTATGATGTCTCTTACCGATTTACCGCTATCTGTTTGGGGCTATGCTTTAGAGACTGCCGCATTCACTTTACATAGGGCTCCGCCGAAATCCGTTGAGACGACACCGTATGAATTATGGTTTGGGAAGAAACCTAAGCTGTCGTTTCTAAAAGTTTGGGGATGCGATGCTTATGTCAAGAAACTTCAACCTGAGAAGCTCGAACCCAAGTCGGAAAAATGCGTCTTCATAGGATACCCTAAAGAAACTGTTGGGTATACCTTCTACCTCAGATCCAAAGGCAAGATCTTTGTTGCCAAGAATGGATCCTTTCTAGAGAAAGAGTTTCTCTCGAAAGAAGTAAGTGGGAGGAAAGTAGAACTTGATGAAGTGTTGCCTCTTGAACCGGAAAATGGCGAAACTCAAGAAAACGTTCCTGAGGTGCCTGCACCGACTAGAGAGGAAACTAATGATGATGATCAAGATACTTCTAATCAAGCTCCTACTGAAATTCAAAGGTCCACAAGGACACGTTCCGCACCAGAGTGGTACAGTAACCCTGTCTTGGAAATCATGTTGTTAGACAACGGTGAACCTTCGAACTATGAGGAAGCAATGGCGGGCCCGGATTCCGACAAATGGCTGGAAGCCATGAAATCCGAGATAGGATCCATGTATGAAAACGAAGTATGGACTTTGACTGACTTGCCCGCTGAACGGCGAGCCATAGAAAATAAATGGATCTTTAAGAAGAAGACAGACGCGGATGGTAATGTGACCATTTATAAAGCTCGGCTTGTCGCTAAGGGTTATCGACAAGTTCAAGGAATTGACTACGATGAGACTTTCTCACCGGTAGCGAAGCTGAAGTCCGTTCGAATCATGTTAGCAATTGCCGCATTCTACGATTATGAAATATGGCAAATGGACGTCAAAACGGCATTCCTTAATGGTTTACTTAAGGAAGAATTGTATATGATGCAGCCGGAAGGTTTTGTCGATCCTAAGAATGCTGACAAGGTGTGCAAGCTCCAACGCTCGATTTATGGGCTGGTGCAAGCATCTCAGAGTTAGAACATTCGCTTTGATGAGATGATCAAAGCGTTTGGGTTTACGCAGACTTATGGAGAAGCCTGCGTTTACAAGAAAGTGAGTGGGAGCGCTGTAGCATTTCTCATATTATATGTAGACGACATACTTTTGATGGGAAATGATATAGAACTCTTGGACAGCATTAAGGCCTACTTGAATAAGAGTTTTCAAATGAAGGACCTTGGATAAGCTGCTTATATATTAGGCATCAAGATCTATAGAGATAGATCGAGACGCCTCATAGGTCTTTCACAAAGCACATACCTTGATAAAATATTAAAGAAGTTCAATATGGATCAATCTAAGAAAGGGTTCTTACCTGTGTTACAAGGTGTGAAATTGAGCTCAGCTCAATGTCCGACCACGGCAGAAGATATAGAAGAGATGAGTGTCATCCCCTATGCCTCAGCCATAGGTTCTATTATGTATGCCATGCTGTGTACCAGACCTGAGGTAAACCTTGCTGTAAGTTTGGTAGGAAGGTACCAAAGTAATCCCGGCAAGGAACACTGGACAGCGGTCAAGAATATCCTGAAGTACCTGAAAAGGACTAAGGAAATGTTTCTCGTTTATGGAGGTGACGAAGAGCTCGTCGTAAAAGGTTACGTCGACGCTAGCTTCGACACAGATCTGGATGACTCTAAGTCGCAAACCGGATACGTGTATATTTTGAATGGTGGGGCAGTAAGCTTGTGCAGTTGCAAGCAAAGCGTCGTGGCGGGATCTACATGTGAAGCGGAGTACATGGCAGCCTCGAAGGCAGCACATGAAGCAATTTGGGTGAAGGAGTTCATCGCCGACCTCGGAGTCATACCCAATGCGTCGGGGCCAATCAAACTCTTCTGTGACAACACTGGAGCTATTGCACTTGCAAAGGAGCCCAGGTTTCACAAGAAGACCAGGCACATCAAGCGTCGCTTCAACTCCATTCGTGAAAATGTTCAAGATGGAGACATAGAAATTTGTAAAGTGCACACGGATCTGAATGTCGCAGATCCGTTGACTAAACCTCTCTCTAAGGCAAAACATGATCAGCACCAGAACTCTATGGGTGTTCGATTCATCACAATGTAACTAGATTATTGACTCTAGTGCAAGTGGGAGACTGTTGGAAATATGCCCTAGAGGAAATAATAAAAGCATTATTATTATATTTCCTTATTCATGATAATTGTCTTTATTCGTGCTATAATTGTGTTATCCGGAAATCGTAATACATGTGTGAATAACAGACAACAATATGTCCCTAGTGAGCCTCTAGTTGACTAGCTCGTTGATCGAGAGATAGTCATGGTTTCCTGACTATGGACATTGGATGTCATTGATAACGAGATCACATCATTAGGAGAATGATGTGATGGACAAGACCCAATCCTAAACATAGCATAAGATCGCATAGTTCGTTTGCTAGAGTTTTCCAATGTCAAGTATCCTTTCCTTAGACCATGAGATCGTGTAACTCCCGGATACCGTAGGAGTGCTTTGGGTGTGCCAAACGTCACAACGTAACTGGGTGACTATAAAGGTATACTACGAGTATCTCTGAAAGTGTCTGTTGGGTTGACATGGATCAAGACTGGGATTTGTCACTCCGCTTGACGGAGAGGTATCACCGGGCCCTCTCGGTAATGCATCATCATAATGAGCTCAATGTGATCAAAGTGTTTGATCACGAGATCATGCATTACGGTACGAGAAAAGTGACTTGCCGGTAACGAGATTGAACGAGGTATTGGGATACCGACGATCGAATCTTGGGCAAGTAAAATACCGATTGACAAAGGGAATCGTATACGGGATTAATTGAATCCTCGACATCGTGGTTCATCCGATGAGATCATCGTGGAGCATGTGGGAGCCAACATGGGTATCCAGATCCCGCTGTTGGTTATTGCCCGAGAGTCGTCTCGGTCATGTCTGCGTGTCTCCCGAACCCGTAGGGTCTACACACTTAAGGTTCGGTGACGCTAGGGTTATGAAGATATGTATATGCAGTAACCTGAATGTTTTTCGGAGTCCCGGATGAGATCCCGGATGTCACGAGGAGTTTCGGAATGGTCCGGAGGTAAAGAATTATATATAGGAAGTGCTGTTTTGGCCATCGGGACAAGTTTCGGGGTTATCGGTATTGTACCGGGACCACAGGAGGGTCCCGGGGGTCCACCGGGTGGGGCCACCTGCCTCGGGGGGCCACATGGGCACTAGGGGGTGCGCCTTGGCCTACATGGGCCAAGGGGAACCAGCCCCAAAGAGGCCCATGCGCCTAGGGTTACAAAGGGAAGGAGTCCCACAAGGGGAAGGCACCTCCTAGGTGCCTTGGGGGGGAGGGAAACCTCCCCTTGGCCGCCGCCCCAAGGAGATTGGATCTCCTAGGGCCGGCGCCCCCCCTTTGCACTCCTATATAAAAGGGGGAGGGGAGGGGGCAGCCGCACCCCTGGTCATTGGCGCCTCCCTCTCCCTCCCCAACACCTCCTCCTCCTCCGTTGAGCACGGCGAAGCCCTGCTGGAGTACTGTAGTTCCACCATCACCACGCCGTCATGCTGCTGCTGGAGCCATCTTCCCCAACCTCTCCTTTGCCTTGCTGGATCAAGAAGAAGGAGACGTCACGCTGACCGTACGTGTGTTGAACGCGGAGGTGTCGTGCTTTCGGTGCTAGGATCTCCGGTGATTTGGATCACGGTGTGTACGACTACTTCATCCCCGTTCGTTGAACGCTTCCGCTCGCGATCTACAAAGTGGTATGTAGATGCAATCTCTCTCTCCCATGACTCGTTGCTAGATGAACTCATAGATGGATCTTGGTGAAACCGTAGGAAATTTTTTAATTTTCTGCAACGTTCCCCAACACATATATGCTAGTCGCTTGCTGCAGCTCCACCTCACTACCCTGTCCTACCTTTAAGCTTAAATAGACTTGATCTCGCGGGTTGAGATTGCTGAGTCCCCGTGACTCAAAGATACTTCCAAAACCAGTTTGCAGGTGCCGATGAAACCATGCAGGTGACGCAACCGAGCTCAAGGAGGAGCTCGATGAAGATCTTGTCCTTTATGTTGTTTCGTTCTAGTCGATCAGTAGTGGAGCCCAGTTGGGGTCGATCGGGGACCTTTGTCGCTTTTGGGGTTTCTTCTTTTATTTTGGCTCCATAGTCGGGCCCTGATTGTAACTGTATGATGTAATGTTTTATTCATGTATTTGTGTGAAGTGGCGATTGTAAGCCAACTATGTATCTCTTTCCCTTATGTATCTCATGGGTTGTGTGAAGATTACCTCACTTGCGACATTGCTTTCAATGCGGTTATGCCTCTAAGTCGTGCTTCGACACGTGGGAGATATAGCCGCATCGAGGGTGTTATAAGTTGGTAATCAGAGCCTTCCCCGACCTTAGGAGCCCCCACTGATTGATCGTTTTTAGCGGCCGAGTTATGTCTAGAAAAATGTTTTGAGTCATCTAGGTATTATATATCGGAGAGATTAGGAATTCTTTTATTTCCCAGTCTCCTCATCGCTCTAGTAAGGCATCCTGACGTAGAGTTTTGACTCTTCTCTTCTCAAATTTCACTAAAAAAAATTTAGGATCACGCGGGTATCTTAGAATCGTTCCGATTGTTTTATGATGACAACATTGTCTTGGTTGCCTCCCGTCAGCAGGGGTTTAGTGGAGGTGTCCCGGGGAGTTGAGCTCCGAGGTGTTATCGTCATAATTTTATCGTTACAGTTCTGGAATACCTGAGTTTAGTACGCCGACATCGAAAATCTCTTTTGTACAGTTGTTGGTGAGATAACCCTGATAGCCCAGTACTGAGGCGAGTGCGGGAGTATTGCCATGACTCGTATAACGGATGCTTTTCGAAGGTTGAGGTAGACGATTTCCGAAGGTTTCTTGGTTATGTGTTGAAGGATGGATACAGCTGGATCTAGGTATTGTTAGTTTGGGTGATATATTTTGTGTCCCCTGTATCCCCAACACCTGATTGCATAACTAGAAAGTTTCGGGAGTTTATAGGTGGGAATTCAAGTATCTCTTAGGATATCTTTCCAACAGACACATGATACGATATGGGATCTATCATAGGTTTGTTTCCGGCTTATTCTGCAAGCCAAATCCTTTCTTTTGTTTTATTTGTGGTATTCGAGTTGCTTCAATGTCAAGTGTTGATTCCATACCTTCCCTAAGCGGTGTTCTCATATTGCTATGTGAATACTAATCCTTCTTGATCATCAAGATTATCATGCCAATTCTTTTTCATTCGGTGTGTCTCTCTTCAAGTGGACCCGATCACTTCAACATTCGCAAGATCAATTATCAGTTCTTTTCAACGGTGTTTGTTTCAACCGTTCCCAAGTTGCCTTTGTTTTCCCGCCCTCCCACCCTTTCTTTTTCCACAAGGACTCAGATTTCTTAATCAAGTATCCTTCTATTGATGGAAGTTTCTTCATTCTTTCCTTCAATGTTCTTATCCGGTGATTATCATGAAGATTCTAACGGAGCTTCAAGTTCATCAATCTTCGTTCTTTTTCTTCTCCGGTGGATTCAGTTCAAGCTTGTCGATCATATCTTTCCTTGTTTCAAATGTTTTCTAATGTCGGTGTATCTCTTAATCATTCACCTCTCGCTATTCATTTGTTCCGGAGTGATGAAGATATCTCAGAAGATTCAAGTTTCCATTCTCAATTCACTCAAGTTCTTTTGAGGATGTTATCTCATTCAAGTCATTTAAATCAACCGGTGTGTTCTCCCTTTCAAGTAATCGTTCAACGGTGTTTCTTTTGAGTGGGCCCTAACCCACAGGTCTTTTCCCAGGATCTTACCTGACTCTTCTAATTTTCTCGGAGCTTCTAAAATTCTTTTCAAAGCTTGAGGTAAGTATGAATTATCATCAGTCATATGTATTTCTCCAAAATCTTTCAAACTCTTTTCATCGTTGGTTCAACCTTTCTAATTTTCATTCCGGAGTGCCTCAACAATTCATGGTGGTGTTTCTTGTCGTCATTCTCAACATTTGAAGACCGAAGAATAGTTTCCCTTAAATCTTGTCCGTTCTCTTGAAGATTCATGGTTCTAGATTGATGCCATTCTCTCATAATTATTTCGATTGTGAGAATTCTTTTCATACCCATCCGGAGCATTTCATGAGTTGTTTCCATTTCTTTTCCCCGAAGGCCATCATTTCATAATTCCCCATTCTCAGCTTTCAGCTCTTGTTTTCCAAATCTTACCGGTGCATTTTTTTCAATATTCTCTAATCAGTTCATGATCTCTTCGTTCGCATGTATCTAAATCCTAGCAACCATCTTCGTTCATTTGCTAATTCTTCCCGGTGTTTCTTTATCTTTCTTCTTTCATTATCAATTCTTACGGTGATTCATTCAAGAGTTCTCTTCCTTCGTTTTCGTATAGATTCATTCGTTCTTTCCAATCCTACCGGTGGTTTGTTGAAGACCTTCCCAAGTTGAGCAATATCTCTCTTCAATCCTTTTTCTACGGGAATAAGTAGTATGCCAAATCCATTGCTTGTCGTCAATCTAAATTGGTGAAGGATAAGCATAATGTAATTCTTATTCTTGTTTCATCGAGTAAATTCAATTCCTCCTTTCGGAGTTTATTCATGATGAATAAATTCTTGATTTCATTTGTTCATCTTTCTTTCCGGAGTTCAAAGTTTTCTCGGCTATATCATTTCAAAGCTTCATCTTATCACTGCAAGGCTTCAACCTTATTCTTTTCATCCTTGATTTCATTTGATCTTCCTTTTATTACCGGAGTTCTTCATGGAGGTATTTTAAATCCATCAATCTCTTCATTGGAGTTATCTTGGGTTATATTTCACTTAAGACTTCTCTAAGGTTTGTTGCTATTATGGTGTTTATCGATGACCCAAGTTCTTCTCTTATCCTCCCGGTGAAATAAGTTTCTCCTCTCCTTGTTGATATTCAATCCAATTTTTTTCCCGTGAGTGGCAGGTTGTCACCTCATATTTTGAGATGTTTCCATAAGCCCGCTACACGCTTATTCTTTTCGTCGTTGGTTTTCCAACAACTCCGTTATAACCTTCTTGGAAGAGTGCTTTCCAAACTCGTTTGTGGCAGAAGTTGTCTTTTTCTCTGCTCTTTTGTTCCGACGATTTATCTTCTATTCTTCCTTCCGCAGGCATTGTGATGTTTCTCTCTTCGACCCATCATCTTGTTTTGTCAAGATCATGTTCTATCCCTTCCATTTTCAGTCGGAGTGCTGCCAAATTATATCATTCTTATTCCTTCTCTATCTTGTTTTAACCGGAGTGGTTTCTATTTCTATCTTGTCTCTTAACCGCCGGGTTCTCGTCATATCCCATGTTCCTCTTTCCTAACGGAGTGTTTTCAACTTTGTTCATCTTCGTTGTTTTTGTTCTTTCATTTTTTTCAACCTCTCAAGGTTCTTTGGTTTCACTCGTTTGTCAAAGAAGCAACTTTGTTTTACCTCTTCTCTTTCTCTTCCGTTTTCCCCTCCGGTGCCATCCTAGATCTCGGGACGAGATCCTCTCGTAGTGGTGGAGTGTTGTAACGCCCCGGATCTGATGCGCTAGGTGTCTGTCAGTTATTCGCCGTCCTTGCCATGTCATGTGCTTGCGTGTCGCTCTTTGCCATATCATCATCTGCATTTCATATCATGTCATCATGTGCATGGCATTTGCATACGTGTTCGCTTCATGAATCCGAGCATTTTCCCCGTTGTCCGTTTTGCAATCCGGCGCTCCTATGTTCCCCGGCGTCCTCTTTTACCTTTTTCCGTGAGCGGGTATTAAACTGTCTTGGAATGGACCGAGGTTTGCCAAGCGGCCTTGGTATAGCACTAGTAGACCGCCTGTCAAGTTTCGGGTCATTCGGAGGTCGTTTGATACTCCAACGGTTAACCGGGTAACCGCAAAGGCCTCCTTTGTAATGCAGCCCAACACCCCCTTCTAAGTGGCCCAAAACCCACCCAAGTCACTCCCATCATCTCGGTCGTTCGATCACGATCGCGTGGCCGAAAACGGCACTCCATTTGGAGCTTCCTAGCCCCCTCTACCTATAAATATGTGTCTCTCCCCGGATTTTCGGGCAGATGAACCCTAGCCTCTTCCCACTCCGCCGCCGGACGCGTCCGTCCGCGCCGGACATGTCCACCGGCCACCTCACCCCATCCAAACACAACGCGCCACGTCGCCCCGCCGCCCCTCTCCTCCAACCGGAGCACGCCACGTCACCCGCGCCGGCCTCCCTCTCTCTCCCCCCTCCGCCGCCGGCCCGCGCGGCCCGCAGCAGGCCTGCGGGGCCCGGTCGCCGCCGCTCGCGAGCTGCGCCTGCGCCCGAGGCCGCGCGCCCGTCCTTGCGCCAGCCGCCGCCTTCGCCGCGCTAGGCGCCGCCGCCCGCGCCAGCCGCCGTCGCCGCCCCCGCGCGCATCCGCCGCCCAGCCGCCATGCGCCGTCGCCGCCTCCGCGCCACTGCCCGCGAGCCCGCGCCGCGTCACCGCCGCCTTGGAGCTCCGCCACCGCCGCGCGCTGCGGATCCAGCCCGCCCCGGGCCAGATCCGGCCACCTCTACCCCGCCGGCCACCTTCCTCTCCATCTCCGGCGACGAATCCGGCGAGAGCGCCGCCTGCCTCGTTTTCCGTGTCGGGTCAAACCCTAGATCCGGAGGTGATAATTCCGTCTAAGTCCTTTTCTGTGAATATTTTATTGTCAGGTTCATCATGCCATATCTCTGCATCCGTGGCTCCGTTTTGGGCGTATATTATGTCAAATTGTTCGTCTCGATGAGTGCATCATTCCATCTAATGGTATCATATTCATTTGAGATCATCTTGATGCCCGAAATGCTGTTAGAAGAGGGCTATGTGATGTTAGTTTCTGATTCTTATCAGAACATGCACTTTTGTCATTTTTGCCATGATTGATGTTGCATCCTATGAAGTTGAGTCCTACATGTGTTTTGTAATATGCCATGCTTTCTTTCCATAGGATTATGCCATGTATTTTTGTGATCTTTGTGGTGACTAGCACAAGCATGCAAACTAGGGTACATAATGTTGCTGATTTCAGAGACTTAGTAATTTCACTAAGTCCCTGCCTGCTGTTATTTTTATGCCATGTGTTCATGTTGTTTCAGAGAGATCTATGCCTCTTTTGAGCATGATCATTAAGGGCGTTTTGAGCATATGGATTTTCTCTATCCATACGTGCCTTTGTTTGTAATTATGGAGTGCCATAGCTTGAGTCAATCGAGCTCTACTTTTGCTATAAAATGTTACTGGCAGATTGTTCACATGTTATTCGATTTTGCCAAGCTTGTTGTAGTTGTTCCTTGCATGCTATGATGTTATTCTTGCCATGTCTAGCTTCTATGCCATGTCTTCTAGATGTATGTATGCTTAGTTTATCATGTAATGCTCTGTAGTGAGTGCATCGAGCTCACGAACATGCCTACTTGTTATCTGTTTTTGACATGTCCAGTTTTCTGCAAAGTCTGGAACCTATAATGAAACTTGCTTATTTGACATGGGTGTTGTTACATTTTCTGATCCCTTTTGGCTCATGGTCAGTAAGAGACTTTTGTTCTATGCTTTGTGTATATTCATGCCATGCCTTGCTTTGCTATGTCCTGTTCCTGTAGCATATTGTTTCCTTGCTCTAAACATGTCATCCTGATGTTAATTTCTGGCATGATAGTATTTTCACAGTGTCTGTGAACCTGTTATCTTTTGCACTTTTGCCATGCTTGTTTGAACCTGTTGTGGTGTGATTTAGCCATAGCTCATTGTTCATCTTTTGTCAATCATCTTGAGTAGATCGCTGTAATATGCTTTGTTGATATGTTTGGGTGCAGTAGCTTAATTTCTTGTTGCTTGCTAAGTAGCATCATGCTGTTAATGGCAGATTATTGTCATTCTTGTTTTGCTTGTCATTTGCAAACCGTGCATCCGATTCCGGTGATCTTTATATCGATTTCAATCGAAATCATCTCATCTTTCCAGTGGCATACTTGGTTTGCCAAGATTATTCCTGGTTCATCCTTTTCGTTCCGAAGCATGCATATGCATTGCATACCACATCTCGCATATCATGCCATGTTTATGTGGTGGTTGTTTACTTTGTTGTTTGCTTCTTTCCGGTGTTGCTACTTCGGGTTAGTTCCGATAGCGTTGCGATTGTGAGGATCCGTTCGTCTACGTCCGTTTGTCTTCTTCATGGACTCGTTCTTCTTCCTTGGGGAATCTCAGGCAAGATGACCATACCCTCGAAATCACTTCTATCTTTGCTTGCTAGATTGCTCGCTCTTTTGCTATGCCTATGCTGCGATACCTACCACTTGCTTATCATGCCTCCCATATTGTTAAACCAAGCCTCTAACCCACCTTGTCCTAGCAAACCGTTGTTTGGCTATGTTACCGCTTTGCTCAGCCCCTCTTATAGCGTTGTTAGTTGCAGGTGAAGATGAAGTTTGTTCCTTATTGGAACATGGAGATGTTGTTCCTGGTTGGAACATGTTTACTTGTTGGGATATCACAATATATCTTATTTAATTAACGCATCTATATACTTGGTAAAGGGTGGAAGGCTCGGCCTTATGCCTGGTGTTTTGTTCCACTCTTGCCGCCCTAGTTTCCGTCATATCGGTGTTATGTTCCCGGATTTTGCGTCCCTAACGCGGTCGGGTGATTTATGGGACCCTCTTGACAGTTCGCTTTGAATAAGACTCTTCCAGCAAGGCCCAACCTTGGTTTTACCATTTGCCTACCACCTATCCCTTTCCCTTGGGTTTGATCAGCCCGAGGGTCATCTTTATTTAGCCCCCCCCCCCGGGCCAATGCTTGTCTAAGTGTTGGTCCGAACTAGAGCCCTTTGCAGCGCCCTCTCAAGGAAACTTAAGACTTGGTTTTCGCTGTACGGACTGCTCATCCGGTGTTGCCCTGAGAACGAGATATGTGCAGCTCCTATCAGGATGTCGGCGCATCGGGCGGCTTTGCTGGACTTGTTTTATTACTGTCGAAATGTCTTGTAGCCGGGATTCCGAGACTGATCGGGTCTTCCCGGGGAGAAGGAATATCCTTCGTTGATCGCGAGAGCTTATCATGGCCTAAGTTGGGACACCCTTGCAGGGTTTTGAACTTTCGAAAGCCGTGCCCGCGGTTACGTGGTAGATGGGAATTTGTTAATGTCCGGTTGTAGAAAACCCGAAGTTGATCTTAACTAAAATACACCAACCGCGTGTGTAACCGTGATGGTCTCTTCTCGGCGGGGTCCGGGAAGTGAACACGGTTGTTGGAGTTATGTTTGACGTAAGTAGTTCAGGATCACTTATTGATCATAGTTGTTCCACTGTGCTTTGCCTTCTCTTCTCGCTCTCATTTGCGTATGTTAGACACCATATATGCTAGTCGCTTGCTGCAGCTCCACCTCACTACCCTGTCCTACCTTTAAGCTTAAATAGACTTGATCTCGCGGGTTGAGATTGCTGAGTCCCCGTGACTCACAGATACTTCCAAAACCAGTTTGCAGGTGCCGATGAAACCATGCAGGTGACGCAACCGAGCTCAAGGAGGAGCTCGATGAAGATCTTGTCCTTTATGTTGTTTCGTTCTAGTCGATCAGTAGTGGAGCCCAGTTGGGGTCGATCGGGGACCTTTGTCGCTTTTGGGGTTTCTTCTTTTATTTTGGCTCCATAGTCGGGCCCTGATTGTAACTGTATGATGTAATGTTTTATTCATGTATTTGTGTGAAGTGGCGATTGTAAGCCAACTATGTATCTCTTTCCCTTATGTATTTCATGGGTTGTGTGAAGATTACCTCACTTGCGACATTGCTTTCAATGCGGTTATGCCTCTAAGTCGTGCTTCGACACGTGGGAGATATAGCCGCATAGAGGGTGTTATATAATCCTCAATCCATACTGCCGGATCTGTCGTACAATCGTACGACTCGATGTTGACGGGTTTGAAACCCTCTGGGATTTTATGATCCATTACTTCATCTGTGAAGCATAGTGGGTGTGCGGCGCCCCTGTACTAGGCTATGTCACGACGCAGCTCGGAAGAGCTATGCCTGTTGTGTTCGGCCCGGCCGGATTTATTGTGTCCAGAGTGAAGATCATCACGTGTCGTCGGGCATCTGCGCGATCCATAGATCGATCTTGTTTGCCTTGCTTTATCCTCTAGTACGTCTTGCAGGTCTGGCTCATTTTCCCGTGCCTTAGTTGAGCGGCACCGGGGCATGGCTTGTTTAGAGGTTCGACAGGCCTCTCTGCCGCGGCCGCGAGGTGGCCGGTCTGCCATGTCATGCATTGGTAATGTAGGTGTTTCCCCCTCTGATTGGGGAAGCGGCCTGCGCTTAGGATAATTTTTGGAGGGGCGCTCGTGTTCATACTCTTCGGCCGCAAGGACTTCAGTCCATCTGTCAGCTAGTAAATCTTGATCAGCTCTAAGTTGTTGCTGCTTTTTCTTTAGGCTATTCGCCGTGGCTAGAAGCCTGCGTTTAAAACGCTCTTGTTCGGTGGGGTCTGATGGTACGACGAATTCGTCGTCGTCGAGGCTTGCCTCGTCTTCGGAGGGAGGCATGTAGTTATCATCCTCAACCTCTCGCTCTGCCGCTCTCTCATGAGGGCTGGCTTCTCCATCTTCCTGCGCCGAATCTTGCTGGATTTGGTGTTCTTTGGCGCTATCCGGGGTAGTATTATCTCCCGTGCCGGAATCACCGTTTCTGCTATGGCGGGATTTAGAGCGGCGCCGTTGACGCCGACGTTTTGGCTGTTTTTTCGAGGTGTCATCCTCCGCTGTTCCATCGCCATCTCCATCCTTTGGAGCGTCCACCATATATATGTCATATGACGAGGTGGCGGTCCAGCGCCCTACAGGTGCTGGTTCTTGTTCGTCTCCTCCTTCGTCGTCCGTACCGTCGAAGTCTTCGAAGCCGTAGTCAAGTATGTCGGTTAAATCATCGACAGTGGCTATTAATTGGGTGGTGGGTGGGCTTTGAATTTCTTCGTCGTCCGAATTCCAACCTCGCAGACCATAGTCCGGCCTGGGCTCTCCCGATAGAGAGAGAGACTTGAGAGAATTCAGGATATCACCGAAAGGTGAGTGCTGAAAGATGTCCGCGGCGGTGAACTCCATTATAGGCGCCCAATCGGATTCGATCGGCAGGGGCACGGGAGGCCCAGAGTTCGGAGAAGAATCCGGCTCCTTGGAGTCATGGGCCATGCAGAGTACGGGGCTGGTGTTCGGCTCGATCGCCTTCAAGATCGCAGCCCCCGAGGTGACATCCAACCGTTCATCCTCAAAGAACGCAGCGGGCTCCGAATCGAGGATCGGGGCCGGTGCGTGTGTGGCCTCCAGGGCACTATTCGGAGGCACAGCTATATCATGCCCCTCGAGGTAGTGCGGCGCGCTTGGCTGTGGCTCGAACCCGTCGAAGATCAAGTCTCCACGGATATCTGCCGTGTAGTTTAAGCTTCCAAACCTGACTTGATGGCCAGGGGCGTAGCTTTCGATCTGCTCCAGACGACCAAGCGAATTGGCCCGCAGAGCGAAGCCGCCGAAGACGAAGATTTGTCCGGGGAGGAAAGTCTCACCCTGGACCTCATCGTTGTGGATGATCAAAGGAGCCATCGGGCCTAAAAGCGAGGACACAGAGGAACTCTCAATGAAAGCACCAATGTCGGTGTCAAAACCGGTGGATCTCAGGTAGGGGGTCCCGAACTGTGCGTCAAGGTCGGATGGTAACAGGAGACAAGGGACACTTTATTTTACCCAGGTTCGGGCCCTCTCGATGGAGGTAAAACCCTACTCCTGCTAGATTAATATTGATGATATGGGTAGTACAAGAGTAGATCTACCATAAGATCAAGGAGGCTAAACCCTAGAAGCTAGCCTATGGTATGATTGTGTATGATGATGGTTGTCCTACGGACTACAACCCTCCGGTTTATATAGACACCGGAGAGGGTTAGGGTTACACAGAGTCGGTTACAATGGTAGGAGATCTTGAATATCCGCAGGCCTAGCTTGCCTTCCACGCCAAGAAAAGATCCTTCCGGACACGGAACGAAGTCTTCAATCTTGTATCTTCATAGTCCTGGAGTCCGGCTGAAGGTATAGTCCGGCTATCCGAACACCCCCTAATCCAAGAGTCCCTCACCTTCCCTGGAGAGAACCCGTCTGAGCACGAGGTCTCCTACCTCGAGGGTCCTAGGGCGGATGCTGCGGCAGTGATATCGCCGCAGCGCCTACTGGTACCTCGCCGCTCGCAGCGCGGCTTCTCAGCGGCGTTCCTCCCCCAGCACGAGGTCCACCCCCCGCATGGCGTCCAGTTGCGCCTCATCGAACGCCAGGACCCGCGCGGAGCGATGTCTGACCTCGTGAGGGAGGACTGCTTCGGCTCCGTAGACCAGGAAGAACGGGGTCTCCCGGGTTGGCTTGGTCGCGGTTGTGCGGATGGATCACAACACGGACTGGAGCTCGTCGTACCAACCTCTGTCGCAGGCCTCCAGCTTCTTCTTGAACGTCCTTGTCTTGAGGCCCCTCAAGACCTCCGCATTAGCTCATTTGGCTTGGCCGTTGCTCCGCGGGTGCGCCACCGAAGCGTAGCATATCTGTGTTCCAAGGTTAGCATAGTATGTTTTGAAGAGGTTACTGGTGAACTGCGAACCGTTGTCTGTAATGATGCGGTTCGACACCCTGAACCGGCTCACGATGCCCCGGATGAACCTGACCGCGAAACCTGCGGGGATGGTGCGGACGGCCTCCACTTCTGCCCACTTGGTGAATTTGTAGATGGCGACGTAGAGGTAGCGATAGCCCCCTCGCGCCCGAGGGAACGGGCCCAGAATGTCCAGCCCCCAAACTGCAAATGGCCATGAAAGGGGTATAGTCTGCAAGCCTCCTGCTGGCTTGTCGGATCACGGGTTCCGGCAGACCCTTAAGGTTCGAACTCTGGGGGTGCGCGCGGAGATGATGCCCTCTACCTCTCCGTGTCGTAAGGATCTAAATTACTGAAAGAGCAACACAAGAGACGCAGAGTTTATACTAGTTTGGGCCACCATTGTGGTGTCATACCCTACTCTAGTTTGTGGTGGGTGGATTGCCTCTTGGGCTGATGATGATGACGAACAGTACAAGGGAGTACAGCCTCGCGAGTGCCTATTCTTGGCTAGGGGGATGAACTGCTAGGGGGAGTTCGATCGCCCTTCTCTCTCTCTCTCTACTTGCTCTACACTTGCTCTAAATACTCAATCGTCCCCCCTACCCTGGGGGTGGCTAGTCCTATTTATAGGCAAAGGCCCTGGGCCTCTTCCCAAATATGGAGCGGGAAGGGCGCCAACAATTGGCCAATTCGAAGGGGAACATCTGGTACACTTATCCTGACTAAAGTTGGTCCTCGCCTGCCAAAGGCCCTGTGGTGACGCTGTACTGGGCTCCACGATGACCTCCTTCCCACCGTTGGACTGGTCTTGGTCTCGTTGCACCGAAATGGATGCCTTTGCTTGATCCTCTCGCTTGTGCTTGCCCCCTTTGCACCAAAGAGGAAAGGGAGGATACTGCGTGGTTGGGCGCCCGCCTGGCACCCTTGGTCGTCATGGCTTGCGTCATGGGCACCTCGCGAGGTACCCTGCCTTGATCTCTCCGCCTCCTCGTGAGCTAGCCTGACGAGGCCGCGCCTGAGGAAGCGCCGTGTCGTTCGCCCCGCGAGGCTTGGCCCCTTGCGAGGGTCTTGGGTCTCATGTTGATGAAGTTGGGCCGTGCTGGGCCCCCTTTGACCCACGTCGCATGCAGGCAAGTCTGGGGACCCCCGTTCCCAGAACGCCGACAGTAGCCCCCGGGCCCAAGGCGCGCCCGGACTTGGCCGTGCTGAGAGGCGAAAGGGCAAGGGTGAAGCGCCGCGGGCCCTAATAGCCTGCGGCCTTGGGTGCCGCGTGGCGGTTTCACAGGACGTGGGCGTCTTCGCTTCCCCACGACGCCTTGGCAACTGCGTGACTTGACTAGTCCCTCCATGCGTAGATACGGGTCATTATTACCTATGATCATGGTGATCGACGGTTGGCCTTTTCCCGCTATAAGTACGGGGCCGCATAAGCTCCGCCAGTCCGTCCCTTCCTGCTTCTCTTCTTCTTCCTCTCCTTGGCCACCCGCCACACGCATGGCTCCAAAGAGGTTCTCAACCACGGAGAAGGGGAAGGCCAGATGGGCGGGGCCCGACTCCCCTCCGGCCAAGTGTGGCCGGGGTCGTCCCCGCAAGCATCCCGCGGTCCCCGTTGCGGCTCCCCGTGGCCACAGGGATGGTTCCCCGCGTGGTGGTGAGCGCTCGGCTGCCAAGGGGAGGCAGGCTGTGACTGCGCGGCCCCCCAGGCCGCGCTTTCGCTCGGCAGAGGTGCTGCCGGAGTTCGTCGTGTGGTCGGCGGACCCGACCAACACCTGGCTCCAGCTCCCTCGCTTCTTCATCGGTGAGCTGCCGGCCAGCGCCCGGTGCGGCTTCTGGCTTTAGGCTGACGGTTGCTGCAGCAGGGCCTCCTGGGTTTCGCTTGAGGTCTCCCCTTCTGGGAATGGGGCCCTGACCCGCGGCTGGCAAACGTTTGCCCGCGCACGCGGCCTGGGCCAGCGGTGCACCCTGCACTTCAAGTTCGACGCCGACGGCACCCTCTATGTGAGGGTGTTTGGGGAAGATGGTCGCCGCGCAGGATGCTGCCCCGAGGGCGACGACCGTGGCCAGGGGCCTCGCTCCGACGATGATGGAGGAGACAGCGCCCGCTCAGATGGCGGCGCCCGACGCTCCCCAAGCTCCACCAACTCTTCTTCAGGCGGCTCTTCCAGCGGTGGCTGCAGCCAGCCCCCTCACCGTCGCGCTTGCTTGGGGGGTGGCTGTTCATCCGCCCGTCGCCGTGCCCCGGTGAAGCGCGAGAGGGAGTCCGCCTGAGCCTCGGAGGCATCCTGTGTCGCCTCTGTAGGCCGATGTGAGGCGGGCCGCGCCGGGCTCGCCTTTTCCTTTTCCTTTTGTTTCCTGTGTAAGACAAAACAGCTGCATGGAGCCCCGCGGGGGCGTGTTGAAAATCATTGCCGTTGTAGCTATTACCTTGACTTTGTTGTTGCGCTTCTCAACTATTTGCCCTCGCGTAGGTAGTTTTCGGCCCCAGCCGGGGGGACGACCGACCCAGGCCCTGTGCGCGTGTCGCGGTGCTCGAGGGGCACGGACTAGAGGGGTGCTCCTGAAGAGAGCCCGGGCCGTGAAACCTTTAAGCGGCTAGGGCAGAAACGCTCGCGAGGGCATTCGAGTTCCATCCCTCGCGAGGCCTTTCATGAGAGAAATCAAAACGAGGAGCAAAAATCAACGAACCACAAATCAACGACGGCGATAGTTTCGATAAGACTTCAAATGCAAATAAACACGTCAACTGTGGAAAGCAAATAAATAAGCGGCGTCCGGCACCTAATCTAGTCTTCGACGTCTTCTCACCAGCGCGGAGCTAAGTGCTGCCACTGGGCGTGGGAGGGAGCCCCAGGGCCTGAGGCCGGCGCTCCTGAGACTCCGAGGCGTGTACAGCCCCACTCATTATTATGTGAGAGTGTCACAGGGCGGCGAGCTTCACAGGCATTGGCCTTCTTCACAGGCTCCGGGCCTTTCTCCCTAGAGGTGATCAGCTTCACAGGCACTTGCCTTCTTCACAGGCTCTGGGCCTTTTCCAAAAAAGGGAAGGTCTTCACAGGCGTTCGCCTTCTTCACAGGCTCTGGGCCTTTTCCTGAAAGGGAAGGTCTTCACAGGCGTTCGCCTTCTTCACATGCTCTGGGCCTTTTCCTGAAAGGGAAGGTCTTCACAGGCGTTCGCCTTCTTCACAGGCTCTGGGCCTTTTCCAAAAAGGGAAGGTCTTCACAGGCGTTCGCCTTCTTCACAGGCTCTGGGCCTTTTACAAAAAGGGAAGGTCTTCACAGGCGTTCGCCTTCTTCACAGGCTCTGGGCCTTTTAGGGGTAGAACCTCCGGAGGTGCTGAATGTTCCACGCGTTCTGGATCAGCTCCCCCTCTTGAGTCTCCAAGAGCACGGAGCCTGGCCTGGAAACATGAACAACCTTGAACGGGCCCTCCCACATGGGAGAGAGCTTGTGCAGCCCCTCCCTGGAGAGAACCCGTCTGAGCATGAGGTCTCCTACCTCGAGGGTCCTGGGGCGGATGTTGCAGCAGTGATATGGTCGCAGCGCCTGTTGGTACCTTGCCGCTCGCAACGCGGCTTCCTGGCGGCGTTCCTCCCCCAGAACGAGGTCCATCCCCCGCATGGCATCCTGCTGCACTTCATCGAACGCTAGGACCCGCGCGGAGCGACGCCTGACCTCGTGAGGGAGGACTGCTTCAGCTCCATAGACCAGGAAGAACAGGGTCTCCCCAGTTGGTTTGGTCGCGGTTGTGCGGATGGACCACAACATGGACTGTAGCTTGTCGTACCAACCTCTGCCGCAGGCCTCCAGCTTCTTCTTGAACGTCCTGGTCTTGAGGCCTCTCAGGACCTCCGCGTTGGCCTGTTCGGCCTGCCCATTGCTTCGAGGGTGTGCCACCGAAGCGTAGCATATCTGCGTCCCAAGGTTAGCATAGTATGTTTTGAAGAGATTACTGGTGAACTGCGAACCGTTGTCTGTGATGATGCGGTTCGGCACCCCGAACCGGCTCACGATACCCCTGATGAACTTGACCGCGGAACCAGCGGGGATGGTACGGACGGCCTCCACTTCTGCCCACTTGGTGAACTTGTCAATGGCGACGTGGAGGTAGCGGTAGCCCCCTGGCGCCCGAGGGAACGGGCCCAAAATATCCAACCCCCAAACTGCAAATGGCCACGAGAGGGGTATAGTCTACAGGCCCCCCGTCGGTTGATGGATCTGCTTGGAATGAAACTGGCAGGCCTCACAAGCCTTTACTAATTCGACTGCGTCGTTGAGCGCGGTGGGCCAATAGAACCCACTACGGAATGCCTTGGCGACGAGGGTTCGTGATGATGAGTGATGTCCGCAGTCTCCGCCGTGTATGTCCTCCAGTAGTTCCTTTCCTTGCTCCCGGGAGATGCAGCGCAGAGATACATCATTTGGTCGCTTCCGGTAAAGCTCTCCATCTCTGATGCAGTATGCCGTGGCCTGCCGCGCCACACGCTCCGCTTCCTCTTCCTTTTCCGGTAGGGTCCCTTATGTTAAATAGCTCCGGAGTTCCGTGATCCAGCACTCCTCCCGAGGTTCCATCATCGGGAGTAGACGCGCTCCTGAGGTCGGTCCACAGATCGGGGCTCCTGAGGCTGGCGGCCGAGGGAGCTCCTCTTGAGGCTGAGCGATGTTTGATAACGTCGGTTGTGCCGAAGGTTTGAAGAGCCGCTCTTCGAAGACGCCTGGTTCCTGCGGCAACCGCCTGGATGCCCGTCTGGCTATGTCGTCAGCTTCCTGATTGGTGCCACGGGGCACGTGCTTCAGCTCCAACCCCCAGAACTGCTTTTCCATCCTGCGGACTTCCGCTAGATAGGCCTCCATATGCTCGTCCTTTGGCTCGTACACCTTGTTGGAGAAGTTGACAAGGAGCTGCGAGTCGCCCTTGACGGTGAGGCGCTGCACCCCCAGAGCTACTGCGGCCTTTAATCCGGCTATCAGACCCTCATACTCTGCTATGTTGTTGGAGACCTTTTCACCTTGCTGGAAACAGAGTTGTACGACATAGTAGAGCTTATCCTGAGTGGGTGATATCAGCACCGCGCCAGCCCCCGCGCCGTGCCTGGAGAACGCCCCATCGAAATACATGGCCCAGCCTTCTGGCGCCTCACTCCCTGGAAAGAGGAACCGATCCTCGTTGTCCTCGAGGCCTGGTGCCTCCACCCATTCAGCCACGAAATCCGCTAATGCTGCTCCTTTGATGACCTTAGTTGTGCTGAACTCGAGCTGAAACGCCTGCATCTCTATGTTCCACTCGGTGACCCTTCCAGCTGAGCTAGGGCTCCTGAGCACTCTCTCCAGGGGGTACGATGAGATGACCTTAATGGGATGGGCCTAGAAGTAGTGACGCAGCTTGCGCGAGGCCACTAGTAGCGCGAGGAGGAGCTTCTGAGGCATTGGGTACTGTGCCCTCGCGTCCCGTAGCACCGTGCTAACAAAGTAGACTGGATGCTCAACAAGGCTGAGAGCATCTGGGGTTGCGGCGCCCTCGGGAGGTAAGGGCGCCTCACGAGATGACGTGGCCTCGAGAGGTGGACAATCCGGGCGTGTGGCTTCTCCTGCCTCCGGTGCACTCTTTGGCAGCCGACCCTCCTCAACTGCGGTTGTGGCTTCTGCAGGCTTTCCTTGCTCCCGTTTTGCCTTGCCTCGGGTTGCCGCTGCGGTCTTGACTTGGCGCTCCTCCCTAACCGCCACCAGGGTTGCGCTGGCGGAGTAGGGAGTGGCGGCGAGGTAGAGCAGCAGGGGCTCTTGAGGGCGCGGAGCCACCATGACTGGGGGACTGTTCAGGTACCTCTCGAGATCTTGAAACGCCTTATCTGCCTCTTCAGTCCATTCAAAGGGCCCCTTTTTCTTCATCAGCTGAAAGAAAGGCAACGCTCGCTCCCCCAGTTTGGAGATAAAGCGTGCTAGCGCGGTCACGCGCCCAGTGAGCTTCTGCATTTCTCTGAGGGTCTTTGGCGGACTCATGTCCTCGACCGCCTTGACCTTCTCTGGGTTGGCCTCGATGCCACGATGGGATACGAGGAAGCCCAAGAGCTTGCCCGAGGGGACGCCAAACACACATTTCTCCGGGTTGAGTCGCAGGTTTACTGCGTCGAGGCTCGCGAAGGTCTCCTCCAGGTGTTGTATCAGGGTCTTGGCCTCCCGAGATTTCACCACAATGTCATCAACGTAGGCTTCGACATTCCTTCCGAGTTGCGGGCCCAAGGTGATGTGCATCAGCCGCTGAAAGGTCGCCCCTGCGTTACGCAGTCCAAGCGGCATGCATGTATAGCAGTATACCCCGCACGGGGTCAGGAAGGCGGTCTTCTCAACGTCTTCTACCGCCATCTTGATTTGGTGATATCCGGAGAAGGCGTCCAGGAAGCATAGCAGGTCGCACTCCGCGGTGGAATCGACGATCTGGTCGATGCGGGGGAGCGGAAACGGATCTTGCGGGCATGCCTTGTTGAGATTGGTGAAGTCGACACACATGCATTCCTTCCCCCCCTTCTTGGGCACAACGACGGGGTTGGCCAACCAATCCGGGTATCGGACATCGCGAATGACCCCAGCGGCTTCTAGCTTGCGGGTATCTTAGACAATGAAGGCCTACTTCTCTTGGGACTACCGCCTGGCCTTCTGCTTCACGGGCGCACATTTGGGCACACGTTGAGGTGATGCTCGATGACACTCCTGGGGATCCCTGCCAACAGATCGGGCTACCAAGCGAACACCTTCTTGTTCGCGCGCAGGAACCTGACCAAGGCCTCCTCCTGCTCAGGCTCAAGGTTGGCGCCTATGGTGAAAGTGGCACTGGAGGACCCGTCCTCGTCAACGAGTATCTGCTTGGTTTCTGCCTTGTCCTGGGTGAACAACTGCTTTTTCTTGGTGGGCGCAGCCCCCTTGGGCTCAGGGGTCTCCGCGTCGGCGGGCTGTGCCGATGCCGCCGTCTTGAAGGCGAGCTTGAGTACTCGCAGGGCGTCCCCGGTGTCTCCGTGCACGGTGAGGGTACCGCTGCTCCCGGGCATCTTCATGAGATTGTACGCCGGGTACGTGGCGGCCATGAACTGAGCCAGCGCCGGGTAACCGAGGATGGCGTTGTAAGGGAGGACGATGGGGGCGATGTCGAAGTCGACCATCTCCGTGCAGAAGTTGTCGTAGGTGCCGAAGGTTACCGGGAGCCGGATCTATCCCAAGGAGTCAGACGATCCGTCCCCGACGCCCGAGAAAGATCGACTGGGCCGCAGCCGCTCCCGGGGTATGCAGAGGAGATTGAAGGTCTCGACCGAAAGCACACTGTGGCCCACGCCGCCGTCGACGAGGGTTCTGGTGATGGCCACCTGGCAGATGGTGGGGGTGCACAACAGGGGGAGCGCGCCCGAGCCGGCCAAGTTGGTGGGGTGGTCCTCCGAGCTGTAGGTGAGATCGTCCTCGCGCGCCGCCCAGTCCGAGAAAGCCCCCTGCCGTGCGGAAACGGTGCTGACCCGGCGGGCAAACGGCTTGACATGGCGACTCGTGGGCGGCGCTTGCGAGTCGCCCAGGAGGGCCGCAACGACCGGAGGTGTCGATGTTGTGGCGTAGTCACCCCGTCGCATAGGCAGATGCTGGGGTGGTGCTTGCTGCTCGTTTCTCGCCGGGCGGGTGGCGGTGTTGACAGCGGGCGATGGGGGACGACGAGAACGCCCATCGGCGAGGGCTGGTGGGGCGACGCGGGCCCGACCAGCGCCGTACATGGGTGCGGCGGCCGGAGAAGGACGGAGCGGTGGAAGACAGATTCCGGCGCACCCCTACCTGGCGCGCCAAATGTCGGATCACGGGATCCGGCAGACCCTTAAGGTTCGAACTCTGGGGTGCGCGCGGAGATGATGCCCTCTACCTCTCCGTCTCGTAAGGATCTAAATTACCGAAAGAACAGCACAAGAGACGTAGAGTTTATACTAGTTCGGGCCACCATTGTGGTGTAATACCCTACTCTAGATTGTGGTGGGTGGATTGCCTCTTGGGCTGATGATGATGACGAACAGTACAAGGGAGTACAGCCTCGCGAGGGCCTGTTCTTGGCTAGGGGGATGAACTGCTAGGGGGAGTTCGATCGCCCTTCTCTCTCTCTCTCTCTACTTGCTCTAGGCTTGCTCTGAATACTCAATGGTCCCCCTACCCTGGGGGTGGCTAGTCCTATTTATAGGCAAAGGCCCTGGGCCTCTTCCCAAATATTGAGCGGGAAGGGCGCCAACAATTGGCCAATTCGAAGGGGAACATCTGGTACACTTATCTTGACTAAAGTTGGTCCTCGCCTGCCAAAGGCTCTGTGGTGATGCCGTACTGGGCTCCACGATGACCTCCTTCCCACCGTTGGACTGGTCTTGGTCTCGTTGCACCGAAATGGATGCCTTTGCTTGATCCTCTCGCCTGCGCTTGCCCCCTTTGCACCAAAGAGGAAAGGGAGGACACTACATGGTCGGGCGCCCGCCTGGCACCCTTGGTCGTCATGGCTTGCGTCATGGGCACCTCACGAGGTACCCTGCCTTGATCTCTCCGCCTCCTCGTGAGCCAGCCTGACGAGGCCACGCCTGAGGAAGCGCCGTGTCGTCCGCCCCGCGAGGCTTGGCCCCTCACGAGGGTCTTGGGTCTCGTGTCGATGAAGTTGGGCCGTGCTGGGCCCCCTTTGAGCAACGCCGCAGGCCGCAGGCAGGCAAGTCTGGGGACCCCCGTTCCCAGAACGCCGACATGGCTGATGGATCTATTTGGCATGAAATTGGCAAGCCTCACAAGCCTTCACCAGCTCGACAGCGTCGTTGAGTGCGGTGGGCCAATAGAACCCGCTGCGGAATGCTTTGCCGATGATGGTCTGCGAGGACGAGTGATGCCCGCAGTCCCCGCCGTGTATGTCCTGCAGCAGTTCCTTCCCTTGCTCCCTGGAAATGTAGTGCAGGGATACGTTGTATGGATGCCTCCAGTAGAGCTCTCCGTCTCTGATGCAGTATGCCGTGGCTTGCCGCGCCACGCGCTCCGCTTCTTCCTCTTGCTCCGGCAGGGCCCCCTGTGTTAAATAACTCCAGAGTTTAGTGATCCAGCATTCCTCCCGAGGTTCCATAGTCAGGAGCAGGCGTGCCCCTGAGGCGGGGCCGCAGGCTGGGGCTCCTGAGGCCGGTGGCTGAGGGAGTTCCTCCCGAGGCTGGGCGGTGCTTGACAATGACGACTGGGCTGAGGGCTTGAAGAGACGTTCTTCAAATACGCCAGGCTCCTGAGGCAGCCGCCTGGACACCTGTCTGGCAATGTCATCAGCTTCCTGATTGGTGCCACGGGGCACATGCTTTAATTCCAGCCCCCAGAACTGCTTCTCCATCCTGCGGACCTCCGCTAGATAGGCCTCCATGTGCTCATCCCTTGGTTCGTACACCTTGTTGGAGAAGTTGACAAGGAGCTGCGAATCACCTTTGACGGTGAGGCGCTTCACCCCCAAAGCTGCCGCTGCCTTCAACCCTGCTATCAAACCCTCATATTCCGCTATGTTGTTCGACAACTTTTCGCCTTGCTGGAAACAGAGCTGTACGGCGTAGTAGAGCTTATCCTGAGTGGGCGATATCAGCACCGCTCCTGCCCCGGCGCCGTGCCTGGAGAACGCCCCATCGAAGTACACGACCCAGCCTTCCGGTGCCTCACTCCCTGGGGAGAGGGACCGATCCTCGTTGTTCTCGAGGCCGGGCGCTTCAGTCCATTCTGCTACGAAGTCTGCTAGCGCTGCCTCTTTGATGACCCTGGTCGTGCTAAACTCGAGCTGGAACGCCTGCAGCTCTATGTTCCACTCAGCGACCCGTCCAGCTGAGTTAGGGCTCCTGAGCACTCTCTCCAAGGGGTATGACGATACGACCTTGATGGGATGCCCTTGGAAGTAGTGACGCAGCTTGCGCGAGGCCACCAGTAGTGCGAGGAGGAGCTTCTGGGGCATGGGGTACCGTGCCCTCGCGTCTCGCAACACCGTGCTGACAAAGTAGACTGGGTGCTCAACAAGGCCGAGAGCATCAGTGTTTGCGGCGCCCTCCGGAGGCAAGGGCGCTTCGCGAGGTGATGTGGCCTCGGGAGGTCGTCCGTCTAGAGGAGAGGCCTCTTTTGCCCCAGGTGCACCCTTCGACGGCCGATCTTCCTCGGCTGTAGTTACATCTCCCGTGGGCCTTCCTTGGTCGTGCCTCGCCTTGTCTCGGGCTGCCGATGTGGCTTTGATTTGGCGCTCTTCCCTAACCGCCACCAGGGCTGCGCTGGAGGAGTAGGGAGTGGCAGCGAGGTAGAGCAGCAAGGGCTCTCGAGGACGCGGAGCCACCATGACTGGAGGACTGGTTAGGTACTTCTTGAGGTCTTGAAACGCCTTATCTGCCTCTTCAGTCCATTCAAAAGGTCCCTTCTTCTTCATCAGCTGGAAGAAAGGCAGTGCTCGCTTCCCCAGTTTGGAGATGAAGCGCCCTAGCGCGGTCACGCGTCCGGTGAGCTTCTGCATTTCTCTGAGGGTCTTTGGCGGACTCATGTCCTCGACCGCCTTGACCTTCTCTGGGTTGGCCTCGATGCCACGATGGGATACGAGGAAGCCCAAGAGCTTGCTCGAGGGGACGCCAAACACACATTTCTCCGGGTTGAGTCGCAGGTTTACTGCGTCGAGGCTCGCGAAGGTCTCCTCCAGGTCTTGTATCAGGGTCTTGGCCTCCCGAGATTTCACCACGATGTCGTCGACGTAGGCTTCGACATTCTTCCTGAGCTGCGGGCCCAAGGCGATGTGCATCAGCCGCTGAAAGGTCGCCCATGCGTTAATCAACCCACATGGCATGCATGTATAGCAGTACACCCTGCATGGGGTCAGGAAGGCGGTCTTCTCGACGTATTCTACCGCCATCTTGATTTGGTGATACCCAGAGAAGGCGTCCAGGAAGCAGAGTAGGTCGCACTCCGCGGTGGAATCGATGATCTGATCGATGCGGGGGAGCGGGAACGGATCTTGCGGGCATGCCTTGTTGAGGTTGGTGAAGTCAACACACATGCGTTCCTTTCCCCCCTTCTTGGGCACAACGACAGGGTTGGCCAACCAATCCGGGTATCGGACCTCGCGAATGACCCCAGCGGCCTCCAACTTGCGGGTTTCTTGGACGATGAAGGCCTGCTTCTCTGCGGACTGCCGCCTGGCTTTCTGCTTCACGGGGCGCACATTTGGGCACACGTTGAGGTGATGCTCGATGACGCTCCGGGGGGTCCCTACCAACTGATCAGGCTCCCAAGCGAATACCTTCTTATTTGCGCGCAGGAACCTGATCAGGGCTTCCTCTTGCTCAGGCCCGAGATTGGCGCCTGTGGTGAAAGTGGTACTGGAGGACCCGTCTTCGTCGACAGGTATCTGCTTGGTTTCTGCTTTGTCCTGGGTGAACAACTGCCTCTTCTTGGCTGGCGCAGCCCCCTTGGGTTCGGGGGTCTCCGCGTCGGTTGGTTGTGCCAAGGCCGCTGCCTTGTAGGCGAGCTTGAGTACCCGTAGGGCATCTACGGTGTCCCCAAGCACGGTGAGGACCCCGCTGCTCCCGGGTATCTTCATGAGGTTGTACGCCGGGTGCATGGCGGCCATGAACTGGGCCAGCGCCGGGTAGCCGAGGATGGCGTTGTAAGGAAGGCCGATGGGGGCGATGTTGAAGTCGACCATTTTCGTGCGAAAGTTATCGTAGGTGCCGAAGGTTACCGTGAGCCGGATCTGTCCTAGGGAGCTGGATGACCCGCCCCCGACGCCCAAGAAAGACTGACTGGGTTGCAGCCGCTCCAGGGGTATGCGGAGGAGGTTGAAGGTCTCAACTGAAAGCGCGCTGAGGCCGGCGCCGCCGTCGACGAGGGTTCTGGTGACAACCACCTGGCAAATGGTGGGGGTGCACAACATGGGGAGCGCGCCCGAGCCAGCCAAGTTGGCGGGATGGTCCTCCGAGCTGAAGGCCAGACCGGCCTCGCGCGCCACTTCGTCCATGGGAGCCCTGAGGGAGTCCTGGATTAGGGGGTGTTCGGATAGCCGGACTACATCTCCCGCCGGACTCCAGGACTATGAAGATACAAGATTGAAGACTCCGTCCCGTGTCCGGAAGGTTCTTTCCTTGGCGTAGAAGGCAAGCTAGGCGTGCGGATATTTAAGATCTCCTACCAATGTAACCGACTCTGTGTAACCCTAACCCTATCCAGTGTCTATATAAACCGGAGGGTTGTAGTCCGTAGGACAGAATCATCTTCATACACAATCAAACCATAGGCTAGCTTCTAGGGTTTAGCCTCCTTGATCTCGTGGTAGATCCACTCTTGTACTACCCATATCATCAATATTAATCTAGCAGGAGTAGGGTTTTACCTCCACCGAGAGGGCCCGAACCTGGGTAAAACAAAGTGTCCCCTGTCTCCTGTTACCATCCGACCTTGACGCACAGTTCGGGACCCCCTACCCGAGATCCGCCGGTTTTGACACCGACACTGGTGCTTTCATTGAGAGTTCCTTTGTGTCGTCACCTTTAGGTTCGATGGCTCCTTTGATCATCAACAGCGATGAGGTCCAGGGTGAGACTTTTCTCCCCAGACAGATCTTCGTCTTCGGCGGCTTCGCTCTGCGGGCCAACTCGCTTGGCCATCTAGAGCAGATCGAAAGCTATGCCCCTGGCCATCAAGTCAGGTTTGGAAGCTTAAACTACACGGCGGATATCCGCGGAGACTTGATCTCCGACGGATTCGAGCCACAGCCAAGCGTGCCGCACTGTCAAGAAGGGCATGATATAGCTCTGCTCCCGAACAGTGTCCTGGAGGCCGCATACGCGCCGACCCCGATCCTTGATTCGGAGCCTGCTGCGTTCATCGAGGAAGAACGGTTGGACGTCACCTCAGGGGCTGCGACGTTAAAAGCGATCGAGCCGAACGCCAGTCCCGCACTCCGCATTGCCCATGACTCCAAGGAGACGTATTATTCTCCGAACTCCGGGCTTCCCAAGCCCCCACTGATCGAATCTGATTGGGCGCCTATAACGGAGTTCACCGCCGCGGGCATCTTTCAGTGCTCACCTTTTGGTGACATCCTGAATTCTTTCAAGTCTCTCTCTTTATCAGGAGAGCCCAGACCGGATTATGGTCTGCGAGGTTGGGATTCAGACGATGAAGAAATTCAAAACCCACCCACCACCCACTTGATAGCCACTATCGAAGATCTGACCGACATGCTTGACTTCGGCTCCGAAGACCTCGACGGTATGGACGACGAATACGGAGACGAACCGGAACCAGCACCCACAGGGCACTGGCTATCCACCACACACAACGACGTACTCATGGTGGATACACCGGAAAATATTGACAATGAGGAAAAAGGGGGCGAAAAGAAGGGTGAACCCTCCGGGAAGCACTCAAAGCGGCGACGTAAACGCCGAGCTAAACCCCTCCTCGATCAAGACCCCGCCATAGAGCAGGATGAATCGCAGGTGACGAACATGCCTCAGAGCAGCCGTGTGAACATCGCAGCACGGATAAAGAAGACGAACAGTCTTCCCCCTGTCATAACCAAACTCCAGGCGATATCACGCCGGCTAAAACCATGGAGCAGAAGAATCTCCAAAAAAGACTAGCTGCCACAATACGCAGCCTAAAAAAGCAGAAGCAAAAGCTAAAGACGGCGGAAAATGCACTCAAGATGAGATGGAGCAAAGTAATCAAGACCGCAGACAAATACAGCGGTAGCCGCCACACCAAAAGCTATCCGAAGAGAAAGCTACTGCCCGAATTCGATCAGGAGGCCCTAGAGCCCCCAAGCGTGGAAAATAACAAGGCTGCGCGGTCGGATAGACGACCTACCGGCCACCACAA
The DNA here is from genome assembly GCA_032464435.1 of Aegilops umbellulata. Taxonomy (NCBI): domain Eukaryota; kingdom Viridiplantae; phylum Streptophyta; class Magnoliopsida; order Poales; family Poaceae; genus Aegilops; species Aegilops umbellulata. The sequence goes on along the minus strand of CP136060.1, from coordinate 65,263,560 downwards.
AATGGCAAACGGCGCCGCACACAATGCGGCATGCGACCCAATTAAAGATTCGCATCATGCCCCAGCCAGATCCATTTACGGACAAAGGAAGCACGCTCCCATGAGCAATGTAGAAAATACACCATCAGAATCCGGCGCAACCAAATACAGGGGTGCCGCACACCCCCTATGCTTCACCGATGAGGTTCTAGAATATGAATTTCCAGAGGGGTTTAAACCCGTTAACATAGAGTCATACGATGGAACAACAGACCCCGGAGTTTGGATCGAGGATTATATCCTCCACATACATATGGCTAGAGGAGACGATCTCCACGCCATAAAATATCTACCTCTTAAGCTCAAAGGGCCAGCTCGACACTGGCTTAAAAGCCTTCCTGAAAATACAATCGGAAGTTGGAAAGAGCTCGAGGACGCTTTCCGAGCAAATTTTCAAGGGACCTACGTCCGTCCCCCGGATGCAGACGACCTCAGTCACATAACTCAGCAGTCCGGAGAATCAGCTCGGCAGTTCTGGAACAGATTCCTCACTAAAAAGAATCAAATAGTGGATTGTCCGGACGCCGAAGCCATAGCGGCTTTCAGGCATAATGTCCGAGACGAATGGCTAGCCAGACACCTCGGCCAGGAAAAGCCAAGAACAATGGCCGCACTCACAAGCCTCATGACCCGCTTTTGCGCAGGAGAGGACAGCTGGTTAGCACGATGCAGCCCCAGCGACCCAAGTACATCAGAAATCAGAGATGGAAATGAGAAGCCGCGACGACATAAGGATCATCGCTGAATCAAAAAGAAAAGTCTGAAGAGCACGGCAGTCAACGCCGGATTCAAAAGCTCACAGCACAATCAGACAAAGCCAACCCCTCAGGATAACAGGGAAGATCCGTCCAGCCTAAAAAGAATCATGGACAGGACATGTCAGATACACAGCACTCCTGGGAAACCTGCTAATCATACCCACAGAGACTGTTGGGTTTTCAAATAGTCCGGAAGGCTCAACGCCGAACACAAGGGGCTCAACACACCTAGCGAGGAAGAAGACGAACCCCAAAAGCAGCACACCAAGAAGCAAAAGAACTTCCCACAAGAAGTCAAAACAGTGAACTCACTTCACATAACAAGGCATGAGGCACCCGTAAAGGTCCGCCTATTCAAGCCTAAATCTCAGGCGTCTCGCCACTGGTCATTAAAGCCAATAACTTTCAATCAGCTAGATTATTCTCGAAATATCAAGCATGCGGGCCGGACCGCCTTGGTACTCAAACCAATAATAGATGGATTCCAGTTTACAAATGTCCTCATGGACGGGGGCAGTGGACTAAACTTGATATATCAAGATACAATTCGCAGCATGGGCATAAACCCAACAAGAATCCGTCACAGTAAAACCTCCTTTCAAGGGGTAGCACCCGGCCCGGACACCCATTGCATGGGTTTTCTTCGGCTGGCAGTCATATTTGGCTCTGCCAATAAATTTTGTCGCGAGAAGCTGATCTTCCACATAGTCCCGTTTTCAAGCCGCTATCAAGCACTACTGGGCGAGGAGCCTTCGCGCGCTTTAATGCAATACCGCATTACGCATCCCTCACGCTAAAGATGCCTGGTCCTCGAGGCATCATCTCTTTAAAGGGAATGCACTAAAATACGTCTCCTCCAAAAGGAGGATTGCACGGCTGCCTAAACAGCCGCACAATAAAATGGCCTCGCCGTCCAACAGACCTTTTCGATATAAGTCACAGAAGGCCATGGCCCCGGACTCCATGAGTTCGGCAAGAGCCCCCCATCATCGTCGGCTCACTACGCCATACAAGGGGCTGCACACAGAGACAATAACGCTCGACTTCATTCATTTTTATTTTTTATTATTCTTTTTGTCCCGCACGACCCATTTTAAATTTAAATTCCTCTCTTTCATAGATGAATGTCGTACGGCGCCCGTCCAGGACACGGCACAGCGGAGACACAGGCGCAGACGTGCAGTAGGGACCCGTCTAAAGGATTCTTTTTTAGATTAAGGCCCTGCGTAAACCTTTTTTACTGTCTCTTGCTGTCATACATCCCCTGGTTCATTTTACCATAACCAAGGAGGAGACTGGCGTCTTGGCATGTGGCCACGCTAGAATTATTGCTCGTACCTGGACACGAAGGGCTTTTTTCTCTCTTTTTATATAAAAGGGGGAGGGTGTTGTTCCGCACACACCCACAAAGACCGAACACCTTAGGGAGTGTTCGGCGTCGCGAGTTTTGGCACTATATGCATCAGCTCCGAGTCATGATTTTGGTCACATGTTGGGTTGCCCGGCTCCTGTGTTCGGCCACCTTATGTTCCGTTCTGTCGGCTAAGGTGGCTCCAGGAGAACTACTGCGATTGCGCCCCGGTTCGACCGGGCGAGCGCCTCAGTAGAGAAAGCCGAAAACCGACTGTCATGATGTAGCGAGAGACTGGTCGCCACTCGATGACTCATAGGGGTTTATTGAACTCCTCCGTTTTGACGAAGGGCCGCTTCCCGGTCAGGCTAGCATGCGTCCCGAATTCGGATGAACGCAGTCGCCATTCCTAGGCTACCTAAAGAGTCCCACTGTCAAGCTCCTATGGCTAAGTGAAAGTGTTAAAGCATTATAGTCCGGATTGCCTAGCCCGCTGCGCTATCACCTCCTTTGTAGGACCAAGACGTTGGGTTAAGTGTGATATTGCATTTTCAGCGCGCACCCCCGCACTATGTGCGTGGGGGCTGAAGCCAACGACTGCAATCTTTCAGAATTTATATATATATATATATATATATATATATATATATATATATATATATATATATATATATATATATATATATATATATTAAAACGGCCGCACAGGAGAGGTTTTTATTACTTGAAGGCACAAGTCTAAAATACGCCATCTATAAAAATACTGATCTATGATTACATATGCTGTCATAACGCAGCATCTTTCGAACACTGCGTCTCAATTATACGAGCGCCCGCGAGGACCTCCTCAAAAAAGTGTTCGGCCGGATTTCGGCCTTCAGCCGAATCACGAGACGCAACAGCGGTAGGATCCATATCTGCCCAATATGTTTTAACTTGGGCAAGAGCTAGCCGAGCTCCCTCTGTGCACGCTGACCTCTTCAAAGCATCTACTCGAGGCACCACGTCAAGAAATTGCTGCACCAAGCTAAAATAGCTTGTCGGTTTCGATCCGCCTGGGCATAAGCGATCCATGGCATACGTCATGGCGAGTCCGGACAATCTATTCAGCTCGGCCCATTGGGCCAGGCGATCGTCCACCGCAAGTGGACGCCTTGGATTGGTGAACTGCGACCAGAAGAGTTTTTCCACTTCATGATTCTCCTTATCCTGAAAGTGTCTGGTCGCATCGGCAGCACTAGCCGCCAAGTCCAGGTAGATATCCTTCACACTCCACGCTCGGTCCAACAGGGCAAACCTCGAATCACAAAATTGTCTCCGCAGCAAGAAGGGCTTTCCATCCGCAATCAGTCCGGCTTGACGTAGCTCTTCCTTTGTCGCTCTCACCACAGAGCGGGCTGTTGGGGAACGTAGTAATTTCAAAAAATTTCCTACGCACACGCAAGATCATGGTGATGCATAGCAACAAGAGGAGAGTATGATCTACGTACCCTTGTAGATTGCAACGGAAGCGTTTGACACAACGTAGAGGAAGTAGTCGTACGTCTTCTTCCCGGTCCGATCCAAGCACCGTTACTCCGACACCTCCGAGTTCTTAGCACACGTTCAGCTCGATGACGATCCCCGGGCTCCGATCCAGCAAAGCGTCGGGGAAGAGTTCCGTCAGCACGACGGCGTGGTGACGATCTTGATGTACTACTGACGCAGGGCTTCGCCTAAGCACTGCGACAATATGACCGAGGTGGAATTTGGTGGAAGGGGGCACCGCACACGGCTAAGGAACGATCTCAAGGATCAACTTGTGTGTCTATGGGGTGCCCCCTGCCTCCGTATATAAAGGATCCAAGGGGGAGGGGCTGGCCGGCCAAGGGTGGCGCGCCAGGAGAGTCCTACTCCCTCCGGGAGTAGGATTCCCCCCCCCCCAATCCTAGTTGGAATAGGATTCCTCAAAGGGGGAGAGACAGAGAGGGGGGCCGGCCACCTCTCCTAGTCCTAATAGGACTAGGGGAAGGGGGAGGTGCACAGCCCATGAGGGCAGCCCTTTCACCTTTCCACCAAGGCCCATGTTGGCCCATTTGGCTCCCGGGGGGTTCCGGTAACCCTCCCGGTATTCCGGTAAAATCCCTATTTCATCCGGAACACATCTGATGTCCAAACATAGGCTTCCAATATATCAATATTTACGTCTCGACCATTTCGAGACTCCTCGTCATGTCCGTGACCACATTCGGGACTCCGCACAACCTTTGGTACATCAAAATGCATAAACTCATAATAACTGTCATCGTAACGTTAAGCGTGCGGACCCTACGGTTCGAGAACAATGTAGACATGACCGAGACACGTCTCCGGTCAATAACCAATAGCGGGACCTGGATGCCCATATTGGCTCCTACATATTCTGCGAAGATCTTTATCGGTCAGACTGCATAACAACATACGTTGTTCCCTTTGTCATCGGTATGTTACTTGCCCGAGATTCGATCGTCAGTATCCAATACTTAGTTCAATCTCGTTACCGGCAAGTCTCTTTACTCGTTCCGTAATACATCATCCCGCAACTAATTCATTAGTTGCAATGCTTGCAAGGCTTAAGTGATGTGCATTACCGAGAGGGCCCTGAGATACCTCTCCGACGATCGGAGTGACAAATCCTATTCTCGAAATACGCCAACCCAACATCTACCATTGGAGACACCTGTAGTACTCCTTTATAATCACCCAGTTACGTTGTGACGTTTGGTAGTACCCAAAGTGTTCCTCCGGCAAACGGGAGTTGCATAATCTCATTGTCATAGGAACATGTATAAGTCATGGATAAAGCAATATCAACATACTAAATTATCGGGTGCTAAGCTAATATAATGGGTCATGTCAATCAGATCATTCAACTAATGATGTGATCTCGTTAATCAAATAACAACTCTTTGTTCATGGTTAGGAAACATAACCATCTTTGATTAACGAGCTAGTCTAGTAGAGGCATACTAGTGACACTCTGTTTGTCTATGTATTCACACATGTATTATGTTTCCGGTTAATACAATTCTAGCATGAATAATAAACCTTTATCATGATATAAGGAAATAAATAATAACTTTATTATTGCCTCTAGGGCATATTTCCTTCAGTCTCCCACTTGCACTAGAGTCAATAATCTAGATTACACTGTAATGATCCTAACACCCATGGAGTCTTGGTGCTGATCATGTTTTGCTCGTGGAAGAGGCTTAGTCAACGGGTCTGCAACATTCAGATCCGTATGTATCTTGCAAATCTCTATGTCTCCCACCTGGACTAGATCCCGGATGGAGTTGAAGCGTCTCTTGATGTGTTTGGTCCTTTTTTGAAATCTGGATTCCTTTGCCAAGGTAATTGCACCAGTATTGTCACAAAAGATTTTCATTGGACCCGATGCACTAGGTATGACACCTAGATCGGATATGAACTCCTTCATCCAGACTCCTTCGTTTGCTGCTTCCGAAGCAGCTATGTACTCCGCTTCACATGTAGATCCC